>CM068303.1:33996931-35474419 GCA_034768395.1 Linum lewisii
ATATAGAGGTTGATCAATATTTCTATCTTTGTTTTGTATATAGAGCGTACAAAAGTGTTAACAGGCTAATAATGTATGATGGCTCACTAAGTAGATTGCAGCTCCTGAATAAACCGTTGGGTATCATTAGGGATTTCAATGCCATTTTATCACCCATGGAAGCCTCTAATGTGGTGGGATACAGTCGTAGTATGAAGGAGTTTGGTTAATGGGTTATGATATTAAACATTCTGGTCATAATGTTAAAGGTCGTGAATTCACTTGGCATCATAACAAATTAGATGAACAAATTAGTAGGAAGTTTGAAAGGTGTTTGGTTAATGTTGATTGGATTTCTCAGTTTACAAGCACCCAGATTGAACTCCTTGCCCCTGGTAAATCTGGATACGGATGTTAATCTAACATCCCTTTCTAGATCGTTTAATTTTTCTAGCTACTAGATGAATTGGCTAGACTATGATAATTTAGTCAAAGAATCCTAGACTAATGCAGATATTCCTCATGATAGTAAGGGGTTCAAGAAATCTTATGCTCGTCTAAAGGCAGTTAAAGATGCTCTAAAGAAGCTCAATAAAGAGCAATTTTCATAATTGAGGAAGCGGGTCATTGAAGCTGAAAAAGACATGAAATCCATACGGTTAATTGCTTTGGATGACCCTTCCCCTCATCAGTTGAAGGAAGCTAAGAACAGTTATGAGATTTGGATAATTTTGAAAAGAGATGAACGGTCGTTTCTTAAGTAGAAATCTAGAGAGACTTGGCTAAAGTTGGGGGACTCTAACTCCTCCTTTTCTTTTGAGCGATAAAGATCCAACAAGCTAGGAGGCAGATTGTCAGTTAGTGGGACTCAAACCCATGACTCAAGATCAAACCCTCACCATTACACCCCAAAACGCGTCATGTCAGTTAAGGTCGAAATATTCCTCATAGCCCATGGATCTCCTCTGTAGGATGTCACATACACCTTGTAACATCCCAACTTTTTCTAACAATATATTGTCCGCTTTTGGCCTAATCCCTAACAGATTTGTTTTTGGGTGTTGGTGGGATTCAAACACATGTCCTCTTCCTCTCAAGATCAAACCACCACCACTACACCCCAAAACACGTCATGTCAGTTAAGGTTCAATTATTCTTCATAGCCCATGGATCTCTCTCGTGCTTTGTCGATGTGGTATTTTCCTAGGATGTTACATACACCCCCCTCAGGGACTCAACGTCTTCGTTGAGGTTTTCCCCACCATCATTCAAGAGGGACGCGGAGAGGCTCTGATACCACTTGTAACATCTCAACATTTTCTAACAAGATATTATTTGCTTTGGGCCTAAGCCCACGTAGATTTTTTTGTGTGTTGGTGGGATTCGAAACCATGACCTCCTCCTCTCAAGATCAAATCCCTTACCATTTCATCCCAAAACGCGTCATGTCAGTTGAGGTTGAACTATTCCTCATAGTCCATGGATCTCTTTCGTGCTTTCTTGATGTGGGATTTTCCTAGGATGTCACATACACCCCCCTCAGAGACTCAACATCCTTGTTCAGGTTTACTCCACCATCGTTTAAGAGGGATGTGGAGAGGCTCTAATACCACTTATAACATCCCAACCTTTTTCTGACAAGATATTGTCCGCTTTATAAGCTCTGACAGATTTATTTTTGGGCATTGGTGGGATTCGAACCCATGAGATCCTACGAGGAGAGTTTTTGTTTTGTATGTCAATGAATTGCTCAATGTTAGGTACAACAAGGACGTTGAGACCTACCTTTTTTACTTATTAGTTTTGACTGAGAGGTCATAGATTCTTTTCTAGTTTATCGATTCTTGGATGTATTGGATGTTTTGTCGGTGTTCCCCATTTCCTATTAGTTATTGGTTGCACTGGATTATTGATTCTGGGTGTCGGTTTGGTTATTCTATTGATTCCATTGATTCAGTTATCCGTTTATGTGATGAATGTGTATGCATGTATGTTTGGTTCGAGTCAGTAATACTTAATTTAGTATTGAATAGGTTAAACCAAGTCTATAGGGTAGGGTGTTACAACGGGTAAACATTCATAAACTCATAAAGAATAACCAATGTAATTCCATTACATAAACCAATACATATAGTCCAGAAACCTTACAACGATAAGATACAAGAAATAACCCACAAACTAGTAACTCCCATACATCAATAAGGAATCTCGTACAATAGTTCCCAAAATACAAATACATTAATAAAAATCAAAACGGATCAGTGTCCACTAGAAATCGTGCTACAGCACCCGCTAAGGTTTGACACACTTTCCAGCTCTTCATCCTCGTAATCTTCTTATCGGCAAGACGGATTGCTCATCATACCGAGTAACAAGAAAAGAAAGAATAACAAGAAGGAGGGTCAGTGCTAAACACTAAGTGAACTCTAAACCAGTAGAGTAAAGCAGAACAATAAAGCTCTAGTAACTGATACCAATACATCCAATAAAGTTAGGTTAAGTGTACAAGCAACCCTTATATGATCCAATAATTCCCTACCACTAAGGACCTCCCTGTATGGTCGCTAAGGACCATTAGAATGGTCACAATGACCCCTTTTCGTGTACCATTTCCTAGGGGATTGCGTAATCCAAAAGTGGACCACCTGTATTTTCACCTAATTCAAACCATTAGGTCACTCTACTGCTACTTAGCTTGTTATCAAAAACACTAGTTCATAATCAACATCATCACTATGGTATAATAACCAGAAGTCAGTGATATTGTCTCTGACAGTCCCGATAAAACAAGACTAGAAACTAGTATAGTAAAGCAAAACAATAAAGCAATGCCAGAAATCAAGAGCAGTAGACGAGCATCATTAACCAATACTAACAGCCAATACCAATATTAATGACACTAGATTTATCGTGTTTATTGTCCCTAATTAAGCGACATTTCATTGCTTGAAACACGGTTTTAGGGGTAGTTTAGTGTGTTTTCACTCATTAGCACTATTTCCTACTTATTTGGTTACTTTGGCCCGTTTTGGGTCTATTTGATGTGTTTTCTAGTGTCTCCATGAGTACACAGGTATTTTTCGTCAAGTATGTAGCCATTGGACATGTTCGAGATGCGATGGAGCCTTAAAGAATGACCTAGAATCAATTGGAGAAGTCAAACCGATCAAAGACAGAACATTGACTGTCTAGCACTAAGATCCTCGGCGAGAACATTAATAATTCTCGCCGAGATAATGCCAATAATCAAGTCCAAATCACGTCGAATGTTCAGAAGCAATTTGAGAAGAAGTTCTCGGCGAGAACTTTCAAGTTCTCGCCGAGAACATATGAAGAAATTAATTGTTTTCTCGTCGTCGATTCCCAACTAATTTGCAAAAAAAATCTTGGTGAGAACTTCAAGGTTCTCGCCGAGAACTTACCTTATTTTCGGGTGTGTTTTGGTAAAGCTATATAAGCAGCAGCGGCGCAACTGGTAGACAGACGACATCATACAAAACACTTTTCCAAATACGTAATTCCAGACTTTAGAGCTGACAGAGAGAGTTTAGAGAGCATCTTGGAGTTCTCGGAGAGATCCTGACACCATTTTTTCACCTCGGAGCTAGGAGTGAAGATTTCTCGAGTTCAAAGCTTCGTCGGAGTCGTCAGAATTAGGTTTTACAATTCTTCTCGGTTCTTCCTTTGTATGATGAAGTCCTTTGTTGTCTTCGATTCTCTTGCTTTCAACATGAGTAGATAAACTTGTTCAAGCTTAGATTAGATGAACCCTAAGTGACTCGGGGCTTTAAAACGGTCACGGATCTGCGATAATTAGATTTTAATTCAGACAGTTTCTCTTGCATGGTTGATTTGTTCTTCATGTGTGTTTTCGTTCTATCTTGATCACCTAGATTAGATTCTTGTTAAAATAAGGATAGTTGGTGAACGTCCGCCTTGTTTTAGAACATGAAATCAATCAATTAACCTATTCTAGAGTAACTCATTAAACTCAATCAATTGCACAAGTTATTTTTTCATTGCAGAAGTGAACGCACTGATGGTTAATTAATCGTGGTAGTTAGTCTTCATAGAGCGAACGTTCGCAGACTTAGACCTAAGGGTAAGGAGTTATGGTGGTGTCTGAGAACTGAATGGATTAGAATCAAAAGTTGTCGGTTTTGTGATCGCCAATGTGCTGGTAATCTTAGGGGGGATTCAAGTCTAAACTTTGTCTGTCAAATCGTTAGTCAATCCCAATCAATCAATCTATCCTTTAATTCAATTTTGATTCCCCTTTGCATTATTAGTTTAGAAGTCGTGGAACTCACACCACGCACAATCTGTTTAAACCTGAATAATTTGCCAATTCCTTTGAGTACACAATTTGAAGAAGACCCGTGGAACACGATCTACCTTACTTTTGTTTGGTAGTATTTGATACCCTTGCACGTTATCAAATTGGCACCGTTGCCGAGGACTCTTCTATATTGTTTGAAAGAAGAGTTGGCATTTTATTCTTCTACCTTCCATCTTTTCATTTTCCATCACACTTTGATTTTACATCGGTTTTTCTTGTTTTTGTTGACTTGCAGGTTGTATGTAGGTATATGAACCACCCGTTCACTCATTCTCAGCTCAAGCCTAGCAAGACAAAGAGCTCAGACAAGCCGAGCTGCACCGTCTAAGCAACCGCGAGTATCAATGCAAGTGACAATCGCTCCACCTTCCTCTACCCCCATCAAGATTGAAGAGTCGAAGGAGGACTCTTCTTCTTCCGCATCATCCACTTCATCAGAGTCACCGCCACCCTCTCCTAGAATGGGTGATAGATAACCACCACCTCCTGCTCCGCGTACTATGGCGGACTACAACAAGCTGAGCGCTACTAGTGTTCAGTCTAGCATTGATGTGCCTCACAACGATGTCGATCCTGACTATGAGATCACGATCCCCTTCCTGCGAATGATCTCTAGGGATGTTCAGTTTGAAGGGAAGCCGCATGACAAGCCATGCACACATCTGGCGGACTTCCTAGCCATGTGCGAGACTTTCAAGAGTGGGAATCTCAATAAGAACACCTTATTCTTATGATCCTTCCCATTCTCTCTCAGAGGCGCCGCCAAGAGATGGCTTAACAGCAAGCCACCCGGTCACTACACCAACTGGGATGAGCTTGTTCAAGATTTTGTAGAGGAATACTTTCCTCCTTCAAAAACTACAGCTTACAAGGACAGTATTGCCAGGTTCTGCTTGGAATGAATTACAAGAACTCCTTTACAACTACCCTCATCACGGCTTCGAGCAAAGGAAATTAGCTGAGATCTTTGCTTGAGGGATAAATGAAGAATCTGCTAAGTGGATCAATTCCTTGGCTGAAGGGGATTGTACCACTCTCACACTAGAAGCTTCTCTCCTCCACTTTGATAGCTGTGCCTCCAAGTCCAGAAATTGGGAGAGGCAATCCGAAGGAACCAAGAGTAAGCTAAATATCGAAGAACAGATCAAGGCAGAAGTACAGAAACATCTGAAGAAAGCTGGAGCGCCTATTAATCCTCCATCAGTTTCCGTCTTTATAGTTGATTGCCAATGGTGTGGAGCTTGTGCTCATAACGGAGGATGTTGCCAGAACTTTGGCAAAGTTGATGTCCGGTCTGTGGATGAAGTGAACTTCATCAATCAAGGCTTCTCCAATAACCAACAGGGTTATATCGGTTACCATAACTACCGGCAACCTCAACAACAAGGAAGCTTCCAAGAGCGACCTCCTTATAACTCCGGAGCTAACCAGAATCAGAATAACCGGCCATCTAGGTCGTATCAAGAATAGAAGCTGAGCAATCAATCTGGAGAAATCTATCAACCGCCTCACAAAAATCAAGGCAACTATGGTACAACACTTGGCAATCACCAGAATCAGTACTTAAATAACACTTATCAAGGCCCTCCTGGATTCACCGGAGGACAGCAACCTCGATGTCGCAAGATAACAAGGATGGCGAGTTGGATAAGAAGCTCAATCAGATTATCTCTAGGCTTGATGATCATGATAATCAATTCAAAGCTCAAGCTATCTAAAACCAGGAGCAGATTGCACAATGACACAAAGTAGAGAGTCAAGTGAACAACATTGCAAGCATGCTAGCTAGCGGCTGCCCCTTTGGTCAGTTGTTTAGCCAAACTGAACCCAACCCCAAGAAGGAGCAAGCCAAGGCCATCTCTACAAGAAGCAGCAAGCAACTAGTTGACCCGACAGTTCCTGGCCCGGTTATGATTCCTGATGCCATATCCATTGATATGTCAGAGGTTAAGGATATCATGGAAGAAGAGGACGATAACGACGACGAAGAGGTGACTGCCCCGCCTCCAACATCAACTTTTGCGCCACATCTTGCCCCATATCAGCCTAGGATCCCATTTCCTAAGGCTTTGCTATTTAAGGAAAAGACCACGACACTCGGTCCAAGAAGTGGTATGAAGACTGGGGAAACACGACGCGCAAGATGCCTTTGACCAATGCCACAGAGACGAAGCCTCAGCTTGACAAAGTCACGACAGACATCACGAAGGACAAGAAGAAGGGAGAGGCATCTTCCGCTTCCTTCGATGAAGAATGCTCTATCATCCTTACTCGCTCGCCATCTATACCTCCCCCAGCTAAGTGTTCCGATCCTAGTTTTTTTACCTTACCTTGCTTTAATGGTATTAAAATTGATCGTAGCTTGGTTGATTTAGGTGCATCTATCAATGTCATGCCTACTTGCTTATATGAAAAGTTGAATCAAGGTGAATTGAAACCAATTAGTATGCAGCTGGTGTTTGCTGACAGATCTGTTAAAGCACCTAGGGGATTAATAAAAGATGTGACTGTCCGTTGTGGTCCTTTCACTATCCTAGCTAATTTCGTTGTTATGGATACCTGAGAGATGGATGTTACCCTCCTCCTAGGCCGACCGTTTATGAAAATAGTCGGCATGACAATCAATGTCCTGAATGGCTCGTTGACATTAATGGTCGGAAAGGATAGCGTAACATTCCGCCTCAAGGGTGGTATGAAGTACATCCCCAAGGAAGAGGCACATTGTTTGTCGGTCGATACCGTGGAGTTGGCCTCGGCCAACTCTGTTACTAATGAAATTTCTAGTGTTTCTCCCAAGATGGTTATGGCAGGTGCTGAATAGACTATCCATCCAAAGAATGAGGCTCAAGCACAGATGCCGAAGAAGAAGGACAAAGAGAAAACGCACACCATTGAATCACCACGAGCTCAAGATACTGGTGAAGTAAAGAAGGAGTGCAAGGTGAAGAAACAAGTAGTTTGGAAGCCAATTGCTCCACCATTTTCTACCAAGCCACCGGGCAAGGATGCACCTTTAAAAGAGTTATTCAGACCATTCAAAGTTACCGGACACCTCCCTAATGGACGAACTCAATTGACTCACATCAATGGAGAAGATTTCTCTTGACCGGAGGTACACCAAAGCTGTACTTCATGAATTCTGGTACGAGCGTAAAGGAAATCCTGAGTTGGGACGCATCTTGATCATCATCCAGGTATCGTCCAGCTCAAGGACGTTAAACGAGAGCGCTTCGTGGGAGGCAACCCACAGCTGGAGTCAGTTTTTGAATTTTTTAGTTAGTCCTTGTGTTTGAGTCAGTTTCGGGGAGAGCCAAAAGTGTCAATTCATGGTTTTTATTTTTCTTGTGTGTGTCCTGTGTTATCTGATCAATTCCAATTTACTTGGGATTTTTTTGATTTTTTGATTTTTTTTTAAGTTTAGGTCATCAGTGTTTTCGAAAATAATTTATTGCGTCAGATGGTAATGCTCTCGTCGAAAACTTAATAATTCTCGGCGAGAACTTAGTTGTTTAAATTGTGCCATTTTCTCGTTGGTTTTTCCAAGTATCTTTTCAAACAAGTTTTCGGCGAGAATCCTAAGTTCTCGTAGAGAACTTTGGTCATCGAAGTCAAAATTTTCACGTCATCTTTCGTCAAATAGTTTTCAAACAGGTTCTCGGTGAGAACTTCAATATTTTCGCCGAGAACTTTGCTTTTGTTTTCAGTATTCACGTCGCATTTTTGGAACACATTTTCAAAGGGATTCTCGGTGAGAACTCCCAAAGTTCTCGCCAAGAACTTTGCGTCTAAAATTTTAAAAATCCCCCACCTTATCCAAAATCCGTACAACCATTTTATAAATTTCCTCTCACCAAAACCTCTTCTCCCTTCCCTCACTGTTGCCGTCTATTTCTCCCCGTCGCTACCGCATTGTCCCTCTTCCCTAGCCGAGTCCGTAGCATCTTAGATCACCCAAATCGGAGCTCTATAGCTCTAGTTTCACTCAAAACAAACTTTTCGTGTTTTTGGCCGATTTCATTGTCTTCCGTCCATTTTCTTGAGTCATGTCTTCAAGGTTAGTTGTTGGGTTTTCAATTTATCTTTTGATATGCTGATTGATGAATTTTAACGAGTTTGATTTTGGTTGACTTTTCGTTCTACCTCGATTTGCATGCCTATTGTTTCGGTGTGAATTTTGTTGAATTGATTGAACTTGGATGATCTAGACTGCCCTAGGAGTGTTGTGCCATGAACTTGTGAAGATTGACTCTCGTTTGCTTTGCCGGATTGATGATTTGTTGGGTGTGTTGACTTTTGTTAACCGATCGGTTGGACCTTGCACTCTAGTCGATGTGTCGTTGTTCCGTCAATTCTTGTGCGTGTCTTGTGATCAATGAATGTTGTCGAATGTTGAATTAGCTTATCCCCACTCGGTTTTCCTCATTTCTTAGCGAAATTGAGTTTTTCGACCAAGTGTGGGGTAAGATATCGGTTTGACTAATTTAGCCTCATGTCTTATTATTTTTAGGAACACAGGTAGGAGACCCTGACGCAGCGGTTCGGGCTCCTCATTCGTCCACCCGGACCCCATGGACACCGGAGAGGGTGCCCCCACCCTCGCCGGCGTCCCTCCCGCTCCTCCCCACCCACGGGATGTCGAGGGCCTCCATCCCTTCCTCTCCAGACTCCCTCCGCCCTATTTCGAGCGGTACTAGAGGATCAGAAACGTCCCTCCATCTGACATAGCATCCCTCTCCATGGAGTCCATCCAGGATTTTGACACGGAGTGGTTCGATAATGTCAGCCACTCTCTCACCGAGGCGAGATTAGTCGATCTCACTATGATCGGTTCTCCTTACCCGCTCGTAGCACTTCAAGAGTTCTGGAGTACTTTCGAGCTCGACACCCGGCGAAACAGAAGGAACTCAAAATGCATCACATTCCCCTCGGCGGCCAGCATGTCGCGCTCACCTACGATGAGTTCGCCCACCGCCTCGGCATTCACTCTGACCACTACACAGCTCGCCACCATGGCTGGGAGAACAACAGAGTGAAGGGCCTGCCATACAAGGAGGTTTGGCGCCACATCACGGGTCGACCAGACGCCGAGCTCACCGAGAAGATCTATATTTGTCAGCTCTCTCACACTCTCTTTCACTTTTTCCATTATGTTTGGCGTCGTTCTATATTTTATGCAACTAAGAGAGGACGCCACCACATAGCCGCCAAGGAGTTACTACTCTTCAGAGCTATCTTTGAGAGTTACCCCCTTCATCCTGGTTGGGCACTCGCCTGGCTCATTAACAAGAGGACCAGTTACTCTAAGATACCTAGTGATCTTCCTGGCGGTGCTTTCTTTGGACGACTCATTGTCGGCCTCCAGCTCTCACATTTGTGGGGTCCCAAGATCCCACGCATTCAGGTCCACCACCTAGGAGCGGAGCTTACCCAGGAGTTCGATCTAGATTTGGCTTTCGAGCCAGATGTTTACATAGCAACTCCTGCCCCAGTTAACCCTGAGGATTCTGAGGCAGAGGAGACTAAGCCCCAACAGCCGCCCGAGTTTCACTACCAGGAGCCAGAGCCTCTGCCTAGTCCTCAGCAGATGTCGCCACCACCGCCGCCCTAGTACGCTGACCAGTACGGTCAGATGCTGACCCAGATGCAGCAGTGGCAGACGAACTTCTCCTCCAGCTTCCATGAGTGGTAGAAGGGCAAGGTAGAGTTCGAGAGAGGCAGGTTGGATTATGAGAGCGACCTTACCGCTTGGAGAGCGAAGCAGGACGCCGGATGGCTTATCACCTAGCGCCACCAGGAGTCTCAACGAGACTATCATAATGAGGAGGTAGCTCAGCGACGGGCAATGATGGCCCACTTCCATATTCCACCCCCACCCCCGCCTGAGGACCAGTGATCAGGTTGTATCCTTTCCCTTTCTTTTTATTTCTTTTTTTCGGATCTCGATCCAACTTTCTTCTGTGTGGATCTGGGACACTTGTCCCGGTCTCCTTTTGATTTTTGTTGTTTTTGTTTTTCTTTTTCTTTTTTGTAGGACCCTTATTGCTGCTTCACTCCACTCCAGGCATTCTGTTCCATCCTCGACATCGACCATCACCTTCCAGGTTCTCTGTATCTCTCTACTCTAGTTTAGTCCTGTGAGGACACAGAACAGTCTAAGTGTGGGGTAGGATGCTAGAGAATTATGCATGATCTTGTTTGATTTTCTGTGATTTCGTGGTGCATTCCAATTCCTCTAACATAGAATTACTCGGTTCTTGACTTTTGATGTTAAGTTGACGTTAATTTTTCACAATGATGCTTAGATTGCTTAGCTTAGAACCTGTAACCAACTTGCCTGCATTGATGTTAAATAACATGGTCAGAACTAAAATTAGAATCACGCTTGTAGTGTCACCTTGAAATGCATGAAAATGATCGAATCCAACTAGTAGCAATTGTGAGCTTTTGATCCATTGCACATAACTTGCAATTTGTTTTCGTTTTGAGTGGCTTTCTCGTACCTTGAATGAGTTAGAATTTTCATGAGACCTATTCGAGACCACACGATAACATGAGTACTAGGAGGACAGAGGCACCTAGAATCGCTACTTAAACGAGAAGCCATCCCAACGACAAATCCTCTAGGTGTAAACCCTTGTGTTTGGCCTTTCTGTCGGTTCGTTTAAATCCTATGTTTTTCATCACCCCGTTGATCACATGTGGTAGTAGCTTTAGATTAGCTAACCGGAAGTCGGTCTGTAGTGACTTGCCTATAGCCAGTAAACCGGTGGTCTTAGCCAGTATGTCCAGACGTGTAAAACCCTCTAGCAATCAAAATTTCAGCACTAAAAGAAAGAGAGAGAAAAAATAAAATAAAAATAGAAAAATGCAAAGATAAAGTTTCAAATAAAGTTCCAAGTCAAAGTAGAAGTTAGTGCAGAACGTTCTTTTCCCTACACATAGAAGAACGAAAGCAAGTAAATGTAAAAAAAAAAGAAAAATTATAAAAACTGAAAAAAAAACAAATAAAAAGTGCTAGGTTGCTTTGAGGGCGGACAGCGGTCGGTGACAAAACCCATATTTTGTCATCATGACAAAATTATATCTGAGCCATTAGATCCTACTAAATTTGAACTAACGGTTGTTATATAATCCTATCATTTATTATTGTCTTTAATTATATCTTATTAACTATTCTTGTAATAATTATCTTTCATTAATGATTTTCTACAATATTTAAGTTTCTATTTTTACTTATCTCTATGATTATTATCTCCTTCTAAATTTATTATTTTAATAATAATTATTAATTATTGGCTACTTATTCATCCCAAACTTCTAAACAAATATTAAAATAAATTATTAAAGATTAACACCAATAACAAATACTAGTATGAATATTAGTACTTTGTAACACATTTACTAGTCTATATTCTAATATTCTTAACTAGATAATTACTGTTATGGATACTAGTATTTTGTAGCGTTGCAAATACTAGTATCCACCAATGGTCCAATTTTCTAACGAACCCCTATTTTGGAAACCACATACTAGTATTAAACTCAATCCCTTATTTTCAAACCAAAACCCTAATTTTGAAACCCCAATTAATAATATTTTGTATTATCCATGATTTTGAAGGTCAAACTCGAATTTTGCAAACACAAAATACTAGTATTGAATTAACCCATGCATACCCGATTTTGGATACTAGTATTAAAATCTCGTTTCAAGTATCCATTGGATTTGAATATAGAAAATACAGGCATTAAGTTAAGTATTTGATTTATGTGGTAGAAACCTTTGTTATAGATTGATATGAACACTGTTCTCATTGTCTTTAACTTCTCTTTAGAGTACTAGTATTCATACTAGTAGATGTGTGTTATGGAATACTAGTATTCATATGAGTATATGTCTGTTGTGCTGTCTGCTTTAGAATACTAGTATTTGTTATCACCATAGTCATGAACAATTTCTTGCTATATATGAGAAGAGATTAAATTCTCATCGGCGGTAGTAAAATCAACATCATCAATATGATCACCCGGTGGATTATTAAGATCGAAAGGGAATGCGGAAGAAGGATCGTTGACTTGAGGACTTGATCCGGGTAATTCCATTTCTTGAAGAAAAAAAAAAGAAACTAAGGCGACCAACGGCGAGGGAATATTTAGAATCGACTAGCCGGCGAGAAGAAAATAAGAATAAGAGTATGCGCCATAATTGATATATAAAAAATGATTAGAGTTTTTAGGATAATTATATGGAAGTTAAGGGAAAATTAATTGTGAAATAAAATATTAATAGGATAAGATATCATAAATAAGGAAAGATAATCATTACATGAATGAGATAAATAAATAAATAACATTATAGATGGAAGGCTAGGATTGAATTTTGTCACGGTGACAAAATATGGGTTTTGTCACCAAAAAAACTCCCGCTTATCATAGGACGACCGTACATCATTCTACCCCATGTCTGGTTAGACGGTAGGAATCCATAGGTCCTGATTCGAGGGAAGTTAGTCGATTGCTACACCGCACCAAAGTCATCATCATCATAGATCCCATCATCCATTCATCATAAACCCTTGTAGTGTAGGATCGTTACAGTCCCTTGCAAAGTCCTTTTGACTAGTTTCTCGTGTTGTCACAATGGTGGAGATGTGGTCGAAATGCAAACTTATGACATAGTTCGGTCGAGAAAGTGATTGAGAGCATAAACACGTCCCTAAACACAGAGTGTGAGAGTTCCCACATGTACTAAATATTTTCTGTGTGAGGAAGTCTGGTCGGTTAGGTCGGATTTGTGCATGATTGGTGATTGTTTGTGTGCAGAGAATTAGTGAGACCGGGTTGTTTGGCTAATATGTATCCATGTTAGGTTAATTGTTCTAAGTGTAGCTGTTTAATATTCATTGTGAATGCTTGAATCTCAATTTGATCGATCTTGTCATCTGTGAACCTCAATGTGTTCTAATTCAGTTTGCTTGAGGAGAAGCAAAAGCTTAAGTGTGGGGTATTTTGGTGACACTAGATTTATCGTGTTTATCAACCCTAATTAAGCGACATTTCATTGCTTGAAACATGGTTCTAGGGGTAGTTTAGTGTGTTTTCACTCATTAGCACTATTTCCTACCAATTTGGTTACTTTGGCCCGTTTCGGGTCTATTTGATGTGTTTTCTAGTGTCTCCATGAGTACACAGGTTTTTGCCGTCAAGTATGCAGCCATTGGACGTGTTTGGGATGCGATGGAGCCTTAATGAATGACCCAAAATCAATTGGAGAAGTCAAACCAATCAAAGACAGAACGTTGACTGCCCAACACTAAGATCCTCGGCTAGAACATTAATTATTCTCGCCGAGAAGATGCCAATAATCAAGTCCAAATCTCGTCGAATGTTCAGAAGCAATTTGAGAAGAAGTTCTCGTCGAGAACATATGAAGAAATTAATTGTTTTTCTCGTCGCTGATTCCCAACTGATTTGCAAAGACATTCTCGGTGAGAACTTCAATGTTCTCGTCGAGAACTTACCTTATTTTCGGGTGTGTTTTGGTAAAGCTATATAAGCAGCAGCGGTGCAACTGGGAGACAAAATTAGGTTTTACAGTTCTTCTCTGTTCTTCCTTTGTATGATGAAATCCTTTGTTGTCTTCAATTCTCTTGCTTTCAACATGTTTAGCTAATTCTCTTGTCTTTGTTATCATGTACATGAGTAGCTAAACTTGTTTAAACTTAGATTAAATGAACCCAAAGTGACCTGGGGCTTTAAAGCGGTCACGGATCGGCAATAATTAGATTTTAATTAAGACAGTTTCTCTTGCATGGTTGATTTGTTCTTCATGTGTGTTTCTTTTCTAGCTTGATCACCTAGATTAGATTCTTGTTAAAATAAGGATAGTTGGCGAACGTCCGCCTTGTTTTAGAACATCAAATCAATCAATTAACCTATTTCAATGGAGTGTAACTTTCGTAGGAACCATTTAGGGTTAATCCGCTTCTAGAGTAACTCATTAAACTCAATCAATTGCACCATTTAGTTTTCATTGCATAAGTGAACGCACGGACGGTTAATTAATCGTGGTAGTTAGTCTTGATAGAGCGAACGTTCGCAGACTTAGAACTAAGAGTAAGGAGTTATGGTGGTGTCTGAGATCTGAATGAATTAGAATCAAAAGTCGCAGTTTTGTGATCGCCAATGTTCTGGTAATCTTAGTGGGATTCAAGTCTAAACTTTGTCTGTCAAATTGTTAGTCAGCCCCAATCAATCTGAGGTCCCTTGGTTTCAACTTATTTGGGGCAATCCTCTGATTCCTAAGCATTCCTTCATTGCTTGGTTAGCTGTTCAAGGGAGGTTAACTACTAAAGAGAAGATGTCTCATTGGGGTTTAAGTGTGGATATATCTTGTTTAACTTGTGCTGATGGTATTGATAACATTGATCATGTGCTTGTGTTGTACGATTTTGCTAAAGCTGTTAGAGATATATGTTTTTAGCTTGTTTTAGCTGTGTTGCACTGTTTAGGGGCTTAAAATGATGAGATGAAGCAGACACCTCTTTTATTTACGGAGATGTAGACTCTTTCTAAATTTTGGTTAATTTTGGTGGGAAAAAAAAAAGACTAATTATTCATTACAAAAAATAAACCTCTGATCAAATGAAAATGCATGATTATGTTTTAAGACTTGTTATTACACAGACGTCTTCGGAAGTTTTAGATACTTAGCATACATTGTACAAGTTTGGTAGCTTCAGTTGTCCATTCTGCGATGCTCAGTTCAGAAACAAAAGTTGTAGCATAACAGAAGGACACTTAGAAGTGGAGGGCCAAGGCACTGGAATTGACGGGAAGAGCAAGTTTTAAGGATAGTGACAACCATTACTTGCGAAGCAAAGCAGAACAATTCAAACCAACTTCTTTTCCTTCAAGCTTTCAACTGTGTCCTTCAAGCTGGTCTCAAGAGGAGTGTATTTGACGCCTAGTAGGCTTTCAACTCTTTCTTTGGACACCTGATATTTTGGTATTGGTGGTTTGTCATCCGCGCACCTGCCGTGAAATCAAACACAGACATTCATCACCTTGGTGCTGCGGCAAAGTTGTGAAACGGAGAAAAGGATACAGTTTTTCACATCTTTGGGGTGGAGTGCCGGAAGAACTTACTCTTGAGGGATGTTGAGATCAGAAAACAGATCATGCAATATCTTCACAGCTTCAGAAGCATGTACAACCGCTCCAACTAGACAGTATCTTCCGCTAGCTGAAGGATTTTCCAATGCATATATATGCGCATAAGCAACATCTCTAACATCAACCCACCTGTATGTTGTGTTTGGATACTTTTCTGCCCCTGCATTGCATCAATAACCAATTCCTATCTAAATTATTTCATTCATGAAGACGTCAATCCATATCACGTATGATCCGTAAAAATAAGTAGTAATGCCTTAGGGAAAGAGATTTACCCTTTACTAGGTTCAGAATTGACTCTGCGCTTGTATTCAATGTTGGTTGTAAGAGAGGACCAATTACGAGTCCCGGATTCAGTGTAACCATGTCTATGCCATTTTCTTTTGAAAACTTCCAAGCAAGTTCTTCTGCCAATGTTTTCGCCAGCATGTACCACAACTGGAAAAGGAAACCAAAGATCTTTTTATCCATATGAAAAGTAAATGGACAATGGTATGGTATAACCATCTGCATCCCATGTTGAAGCAATACAAGCCTTTGATGTACACACCTTTGATTTACGGCAGAAATCTGCATCAGAGAACCAAGTCTCGTCAACTACCACATCAGGGGCAAGAGTTCTGCCATTGAATGCAACCGCAGCCATGGATGATGTGATGACCACTCTCTTGATTGAAGGGACTTTAACGCATGATCTGAGTACATTCAGAGTTCCCTTCACCGCAGGGTCAACCAATTCAGCCTGAAATGAACAGATTGTGACTGAGTGAAACAGCTCATGCTCATGTGCTTTCTGTAACGGTGGGAATGCAAAGCAATTCTTACAGAACTCAAAGAACTAAAATGGAGATGCTGCTGGGAACGAGAGAACGTGCCTGAGGATCAGTGGCATTGAGGTAAAATGGGGAAGCTGTATGGAAAACACCTTCACATTCCTCAACAACATTATCAAATGACCCTTCATCCAGCAAGTCTGCCTTGAAAAGGTTTAACCGTTCTTTAGCTCCGTCAAGTGCAAGCAAATGTTGAGTCTTCTTGGGATTATCTGTGGCATATATCAAGATAATCATCATACAAAACATAGCCATGCTTCTATCAGACCATGACTACCAGCAGAATAGCCAAAGTGCCCACCACGCTCGCTAAGAAAGCGAATAGGCTTTAGCCTTATTCCCAACGAAGAAAAACAATACCTCGTCCATTTAAGAGCGCTGTTTTTCGCTGCTTAGTATAGACACACATAGCAACAAAAGACTTGAAAATAGTTTGACCATGGGAAATCAATAGAACCGATCGATGGAAAAAGGATGAGAGCTTCAGAATCAAAGTAATCCACAGTATACCAATCGATATCCAAGAAGAAAAAATGTAGTATTGTTTGTTTCTGGTTCACTTACTTGGATCACGGACTGTAGCTTTAACAGTGTATCCTCGTTGAAGAAGTAATTTCACCAGCCATGAGGCTATGTAGCCTGAAGCTCCAGTCACACAGACCACCTTACCTTTACCTTCCTCGCTCATTTTTATCTTTCTCAGTTTCAACCCAAACAGATTGTTTTCTGTGTTTGAACTTTGAAGAAGCAGAGCAGAACTTTACAATAAGTCTACCTGTGGCGCATGGGGTCATCTAATGGCTGATATTCCAGCCTATAAATGAGTGGTTGTGATCTTGTAGAAAGAATTTTTTTTTAGTAAAGGATTCCATTCATTTTCAATAAGAAGCATTACACAAGAGGATAATCACGAGAGTAACCGCTACAAACAGGATCAAAGCTAATCATTGAGCTTTTCCATCCAGTTTTCTGGAGGGTGTTCCTTCTTGTGGACCTCGCAACCCAATCCGCATTGGTGTTGAAAATTCTAGACGTGAACTTCACTGAAATCCAAGGACATGAAGAAAGCTTCTGCGTGATCTGTGAGATGATAGCCGAGCATTCCCATGGCCAGGAATTTAGAGAATTGTTTAGCACATTCACGATAGACAGGCAATCGGACATGATCTCCGTGGAGACTTGGCGGGTGGCCGCCACGTTGACCGCTTCCTTGATTGCATAGGCTTCGGCAACCATTAAAGATGAGTAGAAAAAGTACCACTCTTGCCATCACAAACCTGCCCGAGGGTGTTCGTAACGACAACACCATAAGCCGCCTTCGGGGAGTCTTTATCAAAAGACCCATCACAGTGAATTACTATGTCAGCAATTCTCGGCAGTGGACGGGGAAGTTGACGGGGTGGAGTAGAGTGGTAATGAGGGGACGGTAGAGCTCTGAGGATAGTCCTGGTTAGGGGTAGCTCTTTTGTTACACTGTTTCCATAGCTCCACATCATAGTAACTTTGAGTGAAGTTGCAAAGAGGTTTGGGTTGGTTCCTCTGAAGACTTTCTCGTTCCTTGATTTCTAGATGTTCTATAGAATGGCTGCTATTCTCCTAGTTTCTTGCTCACCTGCCATAGAGAAGCAAGGGAAAATTCATTGTGAAAAATCTGTTTCACTAAGGAAAAATGAAGTAGTGGGTGAGAGTGAAGACCAAACTTCCCTTGCATGAAGACATGTGAACAGACAGTGCCAAGTGTTCTCCTTCGGTCTGTGACAGATCGGGCAACTGTCGTCCAGAGAGCATTTTCGTTTGTGGATGTTAGCTTTAGTAGCTAAACTATCTTTTGCACATCTCCAGAGGAAAAAATTCATTTTAGGAGGGAGGGAGAGGCTCTAGAGCCACTTCCAAATGTTGTCATTAGAGTTCCCATTCCTCAAGGCCTCCAAATTCCCATTCCCCTTTCTCTTTGCATGGTAAGATGAACGAACAAAAAATTCACCATTTTTCGTGAAGCTCCATTTCCAGTCATCCTCTATCCCTTGGGGACCAATCGGGATCGAGAGGATTGCTCTGGAGTGCTCTGGAGAGAAAAACCGACTAATTTCTTCAATCTTCCATTCTTGAGTATCCTGGTGGATCCAATCAAAGATTAAGCGAGAGGGGCAACCATTGAACGGAGTCATGAATCTTGAGAGAGATGGGATCCAAGGATCATAATTAATATCCACCGTACTTCCATCCCCAATGCGTTTGAGAGCCCCCAAAGATATCGTATCTCGAGCTTTGAAAATACTTGCCCAAATCCAGGAGGGACGAGCGCCTTTTTAGCCAAGAGGAAATCTCGTTTGAAAGTACAGGCTTTTGAGGAGGCGCACCCATAGCGCATTAGGATTTTTCAATAGCCTCCACCCTTGTTTAGCCAAGAGTGCCGAATTGAAGTCAGTGAAGTTTCTAAACCCCAAGCCCCCTTCCAGCTTAGAGAGGCAAAGCGTATCACCATTACTCCAATGAATAGATCTTTTGCTCGTATCCCCCGACCAGAAGAAGTTCCTTGCAAGCGAGTCCATCTTCTTTGTAATACCAGAAGATAAGAAGAAAACACTCGTAAGATAAGTTGGGACGGCCTGGATGACGGATTTAATCAGGATTTCCCTTCCTAACTGAGATAACATCTTCCCTTTCCAAGCTTGTCCATGATTTTCCATTCTAAGCGGAAGGAGAATGTCTCCCTTCGAGAACGCCCCAAATAAGTAGGGACACCCAAATACTTTGAGTGGCAAGAAAGAGAAGCAAAACCCAGAGCATTGGTAATGTTGCTTTTAAGGTTATTCGGGTATTAGCACTGAAGAACACAGAGGACTTCTCTGGATTGATTTCTTGCCCTGTGCATTGTCCATAATCAGAAAGGACCTTTAAGATGGATTGAGCTTCCGAGACAGTTACTTTACCGAATATAACCGTGTCATCGGTGAAAAGGCAATGAGTCAGTAAAGGCGATCTCCGTCTCAAGCGGATTCCCGAGAAGATATCCCTTTCAACATTTCTTTCCACTAGGAAAGATAGAGCATTTGATACTAGAATGAAAAGGAAGGGTGACATAGGATCACCTTGACGAATGCCCCTAGACGGATTGGCCACTTCTTTAATCGAGATGACATAACTTTGGCGATAACCTTGTACCTGAAGTTACAGCAGCTGATTGGCCTAAATTGGCTCATCTTGGTTGGATTGGGGGTCTTGGGAATCATAACTATATGGGTGTCATTCCAACCCGACTTCAGAGAAGATGACTCGAATAAATGCTTAATCTCAGTGCAAAGATCACCCCCAATGATATCCCAAAACTTTCTGAAGAAATGACCTGAAAAGCCATTGGGCCCCGCGCCTTCCTCGTCCCAAGAGAGAAGACCGCTTTATGGATTTCATCATTTGTAATCGAGCGACATATGTCATCGTTGATTTCCGCATTGACTAGACGTGGAAACCCATCAAGGGATCCCCCTTCAGACAGATTTTGATTGGCTGAAAAGAGATTTGAGAAGTCCATCGCTAACCTTTTTAGTTGGACAGGATCCGAAATCCAATTATCATCTTCATCTTGAAGTTTGGATATCCTGTTCCTCTACTTTCGGAATTTAACCGCTGCATGAAATAATTTTGTATTGCGATCACCTTCTAGGTTCCAGTTCAGATTTGCTCTTTGTCTCCATATTCTTCATCTTTCCACAAAATTTCCAGTTCCCTTTCTAGGGTAGCTTGCTCTTCAAGGATGGTTCTTGATTTATATAAACCCTTTATCTCACTGATGCGCTCCTTAATGCTCCTCTTTCGTCGATGTTGGTTCGCATAGAGGTTCTTTGCCCACACTCTTAGTTTATCTTGGCATAAACTAAGTTTCTTGCCACTTTCACCATGAGTCCCCCAGCTCTCTTTAACAATATCTCCACAGTTTTGATGCTTCAGCCAGCGCAAGTCAAAGCGAAAGGGTAGTGTTGAGTTATTTTTCTTTTGGAAGAGATCAATGATCAAAGGGCAGTGATCAGACCCAATCGGAAGATCATGAGTAACCGAGGCTTCACCAAACATAAAGGTCCACTCGTTGTTCCCCAACGCTCTATCCAGACGTTCGTTGATTTCGTTAGTCCCTTCTTGGTTATTAGACCAAGTGAATGGGTCACCATGACAACCCAAATCCACAAGACCATTTGCTTCCAAAAAAAGTTTAAAGGGTTGCACCGAGTCATAGCGAAGGGGGGCTCCTCCAAGCTTCTCATAATCGTAGAGTAAAGCGTTACAATCTCCTATCACTAGCCAAGGTTCAGTACTAGAGGACCTTAGCCTACTACAATAATCCCAAAAGATGCGTTTCTCACCTATAATAGATGGAGCGTGCACAAAAGTGGTAAAGAACCCACCCCCTATGTCAACCCAAACATCAATATGGTTTTGCTACTACAAACCACTCTTACATCAACACCCGACTTCCACCATAAGCAAAATCCACCTACCCGACCTATAGGATGTACATAATAGCTACCCGAATATTTAAATCGCACTCTCTTTTCTTCAAGGAAATCTTGGGATTGCTTTGTTTCCATGAAAAAAGAGAATGGTAGGGCTATAGAGATTTACCATCCGAAGAAGATGGTTTCCAGTTAGAGGGAGCCCGGCTCCTAACATTCCAACATAAGAAACTCATGGCTCCGGTGGTGGCGTACGGATGGCCACCGACTCCTCAGCGTCCTTCTCAATTTCCTTCCCTTCCTTTGGAGAAAATACCTCGTTGCCGTCATACTCTTGTTGTGTTCTCCTGTCAATCCTTTCGGTTTCCCTTTCCAGCTTCTCTTTGGCCTAACCTGATGGACTCCCGATCCAACTCCGGGACCAAATCCTCCAAGAGAGTGATCAGCAGCATCCCCAAACGTTCCCTCTGAGTTTATAAAATTTGTCTTCCTTTTCTTCTTAATCCCTCCACTGACTTTGTTGTTTGTATCCACAGCTACGCAGGCCTTAGTTCTCTCTCGAAGCCCAATTTCTAGGATTGTGATAAAGTCCAATGGCTCATTAATATTAGCTGTCCCATTAATCTTTTCCTCGGCCACTGGGCTCTTCAGATGGCCCAAATCGGGCCCAAAACCCGGAGGGAACTTAAGCCCAGAGTTCCTTATACCAACCCTATCGCAGTGCACCCTCTCCTTCCCTTCCAATTCAGCTAGCAAATTTCTTGGAGGGATAATCCATGTTGCCTCCTTCCTTCCCTTGTTATTGTACCAAGATTTTGCAGCCCTAGGGAATAGGTCTTCAGAGGTTGGCGTGAAGTACAGAGCAGGGGCATCTGTCCCATCCTTCCCTACCATTGAGTGAGAGACTCGAGAAAGAGCTGTTGATGGGTATTTCCCAATGGATTTTTTGCCTTGTAGAGGAGAGAGGATGGGCGTTTAAGTCCCCGCAGAAGATGATCCTGGTTGCCTTTTGAAGCTCTGGCCGCCGGTGGACGTCTCCGGTGTAGCTCGGTTGCCATGATTTGTGCCGCCAGGGCTTCTCAGATAACCAGCCACTCTCGGCCTTTCGCTCTCTTCCCATGGGCTCCTAGGGTCTTCTTGACACATGAAATCTGAGTGACCTATCCTTGAGCAGCTCATACACTTCTCCACAACCTTTTCATAGAAGATCCCAACCCTCTCTCTAGCGTTTCTAGTAGGGATGAAGAAGTGATCTGGAAGAGGTTCCCTCAAATCTATTTCAACTAAAACTCTGACGAATCGGTGCCATGTACCTGGTTGGAGTCCAACTTTGTCTACATCTTTGAACTTGAAATAACTGTTGGCCACCGTGATGATGTTCTCGATTGATTTGTACCTTGCTGGGATATTGTGGAGCTGAATCCAAATGTCCATTGAGTCGAAAGGGACGTCATCCAGGTTGTTGAACTCATCCCCCATCTTCAGAGCAAGAAGATGATCCGCTATGATCCATGGGCGCTTTGACCATATCATCTCTCTATTGGATCTTGTGGAGAAGGTGAATATGAAAGTATTTTCCTTCAAATACTTGATATCAATGCTTCCTGCCTCACTCCAAGGCCTCCTCGTGGCTCCCTTGATGGTGCTCATGGAGATGGATTTCGAAGTAATCATCTTCCCAACCAAAGAGTATGATCCTCCCTGATCTCCTTCTTGGCAAATCGGGTTAAGCTCTAGGATTCTCTCGTTCTTTTCCAGAATAAGGTTCATCGTCTGAGTTAGCAAAGAGTCCATTTTGATCTTTTCTATAGTTTGAGGTTGCTTGAAGGGAAGAAGGTCAAAGATTGTGGAAAGTAAGAGATTAATGTAGTTTTGAGAGAGAGGTTCAGCACCAGGTTTTTGAGAGCTTTTAAGAATAGTGGATGAAGAGAGTAAATGGCCAGATTCAATCTGCATCTTAAAAGGATCTCTACTTCTATCCGAGGGATATTGCTGCAACATGGAAATTAAATCAACACACGGCTCAATGGCCGCCGCCGCCGCAGAAAGTTTGATTGGTAATCTTTCTTTTTTTTTATGAATAATTAGCCATTTTTATTCATCAAGTACTAGTAGGGAGAAACCCTTACTAGAAACACAACCACTACAACCAAACACTCCCTAAAGAGAATTTCTCAAACAAACTCTAACAAAGTTGCAGGAACAGTATCATTACACAATACAGGCACACTCAAAATTTATTAAATCTGCCAGCTCTTCAGGTCTTCTTGCACCAACTCCTGCATTTCTCCTACATCTCTCATACCACAGATTGCTGATTAAGGATCTCCAATAAACTCTTCTCCTACCTGCAGTTCGAGACCCTCCCATTAGGCTAATTGCCATGATTCTAATCTCATCACTCCAACTGATGCAGGGCTGCAGTTGCACTATTGCCCTAACTTTCCTAGCATAAGAACACTCAATCATTAAGTGGTTTATCTCGTCAACTCCCCTTTCACAGAGCAAGCAGGAGATGTCTGTACTCAGGCCCCAATGCGAGATTATCTCCTTTGTGATTAGTTTCCCTTTAATCGCAAGCCAAGACATCATACAATGCTTATGAATACTCGGTGCTCTCCAAATAAGTTCGAACCAAATAACATGATCTTCTTTAGGACGAATAGACTGCCAAACCATTGTTACCGAATATCTCAACATCTGCTTTCCCTGCCATAGAGGAATCCCATCTCTATTTACAGTTATGTACTCAGCTGCACATCTTCTAGTCTTCAGGATCGAGTTCCAGAACCATGAATGATATGGCCTTCTAATAACAGTCCATAAACTCTCTCCCTTTAGTCTGTGTTTAACTATCCAAGCCACCCAAATTGATCATGCCTTCATAAGAATGTCCCACAAGTGTCTGATCACACAACTTTTATTCCAGCTTACTAGATCTTTAATATCCAGCCCTCCTTCAATTCTGGGATAAGTGACTTTCGACCAAACAATCTTAGCCCTTTTCCTTCCCTCATCCTTAACATTCCACAAGAAATTGCTACATAATTTCTCCACAGCTTTTATTATCGATTTTGGCAATAAGAAGATTGTCATCCAGTATTGGGCCATAGAGGTAAGTACTGATTGGACTAGCTGCAATCTTCCTGCATAAGAGAGAGTATTAACCTCCCACCCTCTTATTTTAGCTGTTATCTTCTCAATAAGAGCATGGCAGTCTTTAGCTTGTATCTTTCCCGACACCAAAGGGACTCCTAAGTATCTAACTGGGAGCTTGCCTTCCTTAAAACCTGTTTCCTCACAAATTACTTCCCTATCAGCCTGCTGAACTGTTCTGCTGAAAAAGATTTCTGTTTTTTTCCGGATTCAATTGCAGAGCTGAGATAACATAGAATTCCTTAAGGACTTCCTGAATACCAACCACTCCATTCCTTGTACCATTGGTAAAGACCATTAGGTCATCAGCAAAGCAAAGTTCCACAATCTCCAGCTTCTTACACTGAGGGTGATACTGAATTCTCTTCTCTTTGACAGCCTTAACAAACAAGCAATGTAATAACTCCATAGCTATAACAAAGAGAGCAGGGGATAGTGGATCCCCTGTCTTACTCCTTTTTCACCCTTGAAATAACCCACCGAGCCCCCATTAAGCCCTATGCTTATCATCACACTATCAAGGCATCCCTTAATCCAAATCAGAAACTGATTAGGGAATCCCATCGCTTTCATCACTGTTATCAAAAACCTTAGATCCACAGAATCAAACGCTTTTCTCACTTTTAGGGCACATCTGGGCGATATATGCTTTAAATGATATCCATTTACAAGCTCATGCGCCATTAAGATATTATCACCTATATTTCGTCCCTTAACAAAGGCTGATTGAGTTAAACTTATCACTTCAGGAAGACAAATAGCAATTCTGGCTGCTAGGATTTTAGTGATGCATTTGTACAGAACATTACAGCAAGCAATGGGTCTATACTCTTTAATATTAGAAGCATTAATCTTCTTTGGAATCAGAGAGAGTATGGTAGAGTTTACTGACCTGTGAAGTTTTCCAGTCCTAAAGAAGGTTTGGACTGCCATCACCACATCACCTCTTACAAGAGACCAGGAGTTCTTAAAAAATTCAGATGTAAAGCCATCTGGTCCAGGACTTTTATCCCCTGAAATACTGAACATTGCTTCCCTTATTTCTTTCTCTGTAACAGTCTCACAAATTTTGGCAGCCTGCATTGGGTCTAGAAACTTGCAAAGCAGATTCTTTATATCATCAACTGAAGAACACTTAACCTCCGGATTACAATCACCAAGCAAAGAAGTATAATAACTTGTAATCTCGTCTGCTATCTTTTTTACCTCTGTCGTGGTACTACCATCAGCAAGATCCAACTGCACAATCTGCTGCCTAGCCTGCTTAATTTTTATGGCCTTCTGAAAGAAAGAGGAGTTAGAGTCTCCCAACCGAAGCCAGTTCTCTCTAGCTTTCTGCCTTAACATTGATTCTTCGGCTTCTTTAAGATTCAGTAAAATCCCTTGAAGATCATGGACCTCAGAGACTTTATTTAGACCTCCAAGATTTTCTAACTGAGCTACTTTCAATTTATCTTCCGCCTCTATCACTCTTTTCGAAATATCCGAGAAACAACTTTTATTAAGCTTTTTTAATGCAAGTTTCACCTCCTTCAACTTTGCATAGACTCTATAAAATCCATTATCTCTATCAAACACATCCACCTTATTCCAAGCTTCCTCAACCAACCTTCCATAATCAGGATGCTTAATCCAGCAATTAAAAAACTTGAACTGCTTAGAAAGAGATATTATACTAGAATCAGTATCTAGCAGAACACCACAATGATCAGAATAACCTGGAGCAAGGAGAGACACAGTGCTCTGAGTAAAACACCCCAACCAATTCATGTCAACCAAACATCTATCCAGCCTTCTATAGATAGTATCATTTTCTATGTTATTGTTCCAGGTATAGAGAGGACCAGCAACTTTGTGATCAACCAACTTGTTATCATCAATCCACTGTCTAAAATCATTCATACTAGGAGAGTTTCCTACCAAATTAGAAGCTTCATCATGAGAGGTAATTGCATTAAAATCCCCCAAAACACACAACGGTTCACTAGACTGCAGCTTCAGAGAATCATACATTTTTTTCCTTGCAACAGCTAAATTAGCACCATACACAAAACAGACCAAGAATTGAGTACCACCAACTGAGTCTCCCACTCTTAGTAACACATACTGATCCGAATGACTTATGACCTGAACTTTCAGATTTGCTCTCCATAAAACCCAAATTTTACCTAGATAGTTGCAGTCATAGTTCATATAATAAGACCAACCTGCAAACTGACTCTGTAAAATATCATTTACATTCTTTTCTAGCACTCTTGTTTCCAGTATACCAACTATATCAATATTATACTTTTTTAGGGACTTTACCATGTTTATATGTTTTCTGGAGGCATTAAACCCCTTTGATTCCATGCCAAAACTTTCATATCAACGCTTCCTCCCCCTCCTACTAGGCCTTTTGAACAAAGGAAACTGTTCAGGAGAGAAAATATTTGCTTCCTCCTCTGCATTAGCTTGTATGTTTCCTTCCTCACTCCCATTAGACTCTTCCGAGGATTCAGAATCCAACACTTCTGAATTAGAAGGCACCAATTTGCTTCTTCCCATTCTAGAACCAGAATTTCCTCCTCCCTTATTAGATTTTTTAGAGCTAACACTTGGTACTTTTGTTCCCAATTGACTAGCTGCCCCTTTTCCCTCTGTTGGAGGTATAACATCACTGTTAACAACATCATCAACAGCAGTCCTAATCCACACCGAGTTTGTCTTTGGAGCTTCTGACTTAGCATTATTACCAGACTTACCCTTTGCCTCATTATATACTCGAGAGGCTGGATATACCACTTCCACATTATGCTGCAATCGAACAACAGCAACCTTAAGACTCTCTGGTCTTTCTGCTTCCACATCCATGAGAACACACACTTTAACACTTGTGCCATTTCTGATAAATTTGCTAATAGGCTTTCCAACTAGGCTTGCTAGACGTCCAATCCCTTCATTCGTGCACAGAGGCACAGGCACTTTATTAAGCTGAATCCAAACAGGGATCTCTTTTGGCTGGATATTAATAGGCTCCACTTCTAAACTCCACTTTTTCAGGAACAACGGGAGGTGATGAACATGCCACAACCTCCCCAGCACCCACTCACAAACTGAAACCGTGGGGAATTCAATTAAGAACGTACCTACCGAGAGCTCCGATACCGCCACAAAACCATCGTAGTTCCAAAGCCTATTTGCCAGCGACTGGAAAACACGAAGAGGAGGTGCAGGGCCAAGAAACTGTCTGATCAATGCACTTTTAAATTGCTCAATTCCAAGATCAACAACCTCCGACGGGATCTGAAGAACTCCGTCAACAAGGACTGGGGGAAAGTACTCCAAATCCGGAGTTGGATCTGATCCTACCACCGCTGCCCAAGTCTTACCCGAATTAGAAACACCAGCACCACTCATAAGGAGAATCAAACTTAATCCGTTGGACGTAGAACCGCCAGGCGATCGCCACCGATCAAGAGAATCGGAACTCCTTACCGGAGCGCACCCACAGTAAAACAGCTCAACGAATCTCTGAATCGCCTAGGAATAGATTCCAACTTCTATCACAAACACTCTTGAAAAGAAAACAAGCGCAAAGAAAGCTAAGATACCAGGTATCCTCGCCGAAGAATCCCAATCGACGTATCCTGACTGGAGCGCACCCACAGTCAGATCAACGACGACCCGATCTTGCTTCGCGATAAACTCCGATGAAACAGTTCTTAGAGAACCGAGAGAGCGTTTTCTTTTTTGAGAGCGTTCCGAAACCAATATTTCAATCATCATTAAATGCAGAGTAGACCCTTGTTCGGAGTTCATATGCACTGAACCGTCCTTTTTCTTGTGTTTTCTCCATACCACCACTGTGACCCCAACCGTCATTGCATTTAATGCTATCATTTTCTTTCTCTTTCTTCTCATCGAATGGTTTTCTTTTTGATTTGTTCATTGGAGCTTTTTTGTCTTGGAGAGTGGTGACTGGTGAGCCCGTGATCGTTGTGCGGGTTCAAACAAATAACTAACAAAGCTAACAAGCTAGGGTAGATCGTATTCCACGGGTCTTCTATGATTGACTACTCAAATAAGCTAGCAAATTACTCGGATGCAAACACTTCGTGCGTGGTGTGAGTTCCACGACTTCTAATTCTAAGAAATGCAGAGAAATTAAAAATTGAAACTAAGAACAGATTGGAAATTAGGGTTTAAGACAGAGATGACAGACGAACTTAGACTTTGAATCCCCTTTCGTTCCCCAGAGCATTGGCAATCAACAGATCAGCGGATTTCGATTCTCATTCAATCAATTACAAAGACACCACCATAACTCCTTACCCTTAGGTTTAAGACCGGCGAACGTTCGCTCTATCCGTTCTAGCTACCAAGATTAATTACTCGCCCGGGTACGGTCGCCTCTCGCAATGACTTAACTTAACTGGTGGAATTACTAACGATTTATGAGTTACTCTTGCAGTGGATTAACCCTAACCGGTTCCTACGAAAGGCACGCTCCAATTATAAGGTTAATTGTTCAATTTGATGTTTTAAAGTAAGGCAAGCGTTCGCTTCTATCCTTAGCTTAACAAGAATCTAATCTAGGTGATCAATCCAGACAAGAAACATGAACAATGAAGAATGATGACACTCGATTTGACATGATTATCAGCCTCATTTAAGCAACATTTCCTTGCTTGAAACGTGGTTTTAGGGGTAAAATAGAAAATATTCACTCAACTACCCTATTTCCTACCGATTTGGTTACTTTGGCCCTTTTCGGATCAATTTAATGGTTTTCTAGTGTTTTTGCGTAATCACAGGTTTTTGCTGTCAAATAAAGTAGCCATGGATGTGTCTAAGGCATTGGAACATCGAGGAACTGAACCGGAATCGATCAAAGGAGCCAATCAAAGTCCAACCAAAAGTCTGCCCGAATACAAAGATACTTTCGCCGAAAATACCCTAGGATTTTCGACGAAAACAATATCATATTCAAACTGGTGCCAAGACAAAGAAATATTCGGCGAAAAGAACCTGGTATTTTCGGCGAAGATGCAAGGGAAATCCACTGATGTTCAACTAAGGACGGTTTCGGCGAAATCAATCAACTGCTCGGTCCGAAGACATTGAACAGCCGGCGGAGCCCTGAACTCAAAGCCAGTTTCGCCGAAACTATCCCTATGGTTTCGGCGAAAACATCAGCTCAGCCCGGCCCAACTAGGGTTAAGTATAAATACTTAACCCGGCGGCCCAAAAGGGAGACACCTCATAATTACAAATCAGAATTACGTTTCCAAGGATTCTCTCTGAATTCTGGATCGAAGAGTTAGGGTTCGAAGAGCCAGGGAGAGATCGTGACGCCATCATTCCATCTCGGAGACTCGGAGCTAGGATTGAAGATTACCGGAGATCGAAGCTTCACGGATTCGTCAAATTAGGTTTTACTGTTCTTCTCTGTTCTTCCTACCTGAGATGTATTCCTTGTTTGTTTTCGATTCTCTTATTTCTGATATGAGTAGCTGAACTCGTAGAGCTTAGATTAGATGAACCCTAAGTGACCCAGGGCTTTAAAGCGGTCACGGATCGGCGGTAATTAGATTCAAAGTTCAATCAGTTTCTCTTTGCATGGTTGTTTTGTTCTTCATTGTTTATGTTTCTTTTCTGGCTGATCGCCTAGATTAGGTTTTTGCAGGTAGGGTTGTCGCCAGACAGCTTCCCTGCTTTAAAACATAAAATCTTGTCTTACTTGATCACCTAGTTTAGATTCTTGTTAAGCTGAGGATAGAAGCGAACGTTCGCCTCTCTTTAAAACATCAATTCAACCAGTTAACCTTATAATTGGAGCGTGCCTTTCGTAGGAACAGGTTAGGGTTAATCCACTGCAAGAGTAACTCATAAATCACTAGTAATTGCACTAATTAGTTAAGTCGTTGCGAGAAGCGACCGTACCCGGGCGGCTAATTAATCTTGGTAGTTAGATCGGATAGAGCGAACGTTCGCCAGTCTTAAACCTAAGGGTCAGGAGTTATGGTGGTGTATAGAAATTGATTGAATGAGAATTGAAAACCGCTGATCTGTTGATTGCCAATGCTCTGGTGAACGAAGGGGGATTCGAAATCTAAGCTTGTCTGTCGTCTGTTTAAACCTATAATTCATTCTGTCTTTTAATTTCATTTTAAGTTTCCTGCATCTTAGTCTAGAAGTCGTGGAACTCACACCACGCACAACGTGTTTCAACCTGAATAAATTGCCAGCTTCTTCAAAGTAGTCGATTAGAAGAAACCTCAAGTCGAATACGATCTGCTATACGCTTTTTCTTAGCATTAGTAGTTATTTGGTTGAACGCATCACAACGACACGTTCACCAAATTGGCGCCGTTGCCGGGGACTCTTCTATATTGTTTGAAAGAAGAGTTGGCATTTTATTCTTCTACTTCCATCTTTCATTTTCCATCACACTTCGATTTTACACCGGTTGTGTTTGTTTTTGTCTCTTGCAGGTTAAGAAAATTCAGAAGCAAATCACTTCCGATCCACCTTCCCCTACCGCAATGGCTGCTCAAAAGAGTCTTGCGGATTACAATAAGCCAAGTGCTACTAGTGTTCGTTCTTCCATCTTTGTGTCGCGCGATGAAGACGGTCCTGACTATGAGATCAAGATCCCCTTCCTGGAAATGATCTCTAGGGATTTACAATTTGAAGGCAGGCCATTAGACAATCCGTGCACGCATCTGGCGGATTTCCTTGATCTCTGCAGCACTTTCAAGAATGGGAATCTCGACAAGAACACTCTTTGCTTGAGAGCTTTTCCGTTCTCTCTGAAAGGTGCAGCTAAGAGGTGGCTCACTGGCAAACCACCTGGCTACTACACTGACTGGGAGACTCTTGCTCAGGAATTCGTAGAGGAATACTTCCCTCCTTCCAAGACAACTGCTTATAAGAAAAACATCTCAAGGTTCAGACAGAGAGAAGGGGTAAGTTTACATGAAACTTGGGACGAATTCCAGGGACTCCTCTTCGATTGCCCTCATCATGGCTTCACTCAGATACAACTAGTCGAGATTTTTGCTTGGGGTCTAAACGAAGAGTCATATGAATGGGTTAACTCCTTAGCTGATGGAGACTACACCGCACTCACACCAGAAGCTGCTCTTCGTCACTTTGCAAACTGCGCATCCAAATCGAGAAGTTGGGAGAGACAGTTTGGAGCAGCTAAGAGCCGACCAAGCCGTGAAGATCAGATCAAGATTGAAGTGCAGAAAGAAATGAAGAAGATTTTCGGTAACTGGTCTTCAGAGGAAGTGAACTTTATTGATCAAGGCTTCACCAACAGTCAACAGGGCTACCCCGATTATCGTCAGTTCAGACAACCTCCTCAGCAACAAGGAAGCTTCCAAGAGTGTCCTCCTTACAACCTCGGATTCAACCAGAGTCAGAATCAGTACTTAAGCGATAGTTATCAAGATCAACCTCAGAGATCTACATCAATGAACACAAGGGATATCGAGGTAGCCAAGATGTTCGAGCTGATCATGGGAAGGCTCGATAAATATGAAGAGAAATTCAAGCTTCAAGCCGCCATAAATCAAGAACATGAAGCTCGAGGTCAACGAATGGAGAGCATGATAAATAACACGTGTAGCTTGATAACTAGTAGCCCCCTCCTGAATCAATCATCGGTTCAAGTCGACTCTACCATTAGGAAGGAGCACGTCAAGGCTGTCTCCACAACAAGCGACAAGCAATCAGCTGATCCTACAGCTCCTGAACCAGCCATAATTCCTGATGCTATAGCCATTGACGAGCCAGAGATCGAGGAGGAGAATAGAGAAGAAGAAGAGGAGGTGACTGCCCCGCCTTCCCTGACAAAGACAGCACCTGCGCCACCTCTCCCTCCATATCAGCCTCGGATTCCGTTTCCTAAGGCCGTACAATCAAAGGAGAAAGATCATGATCCCCGGTACAAAAAGTGGCATGGATACTTGAAGAACACGAATATGAATACACCAGTTACTGATGCTATCCAAGTGACACCGGAGGCTGACAAAATCGCAAGGGATCCTGCGAAGAACAAGAAGAAGAAAGAGTTGTCTCCCGCCCCCCTCGAGGAAGAATGCTCTGTTATCCAGGGCCAAGCGACACCCATACCACCCCCAGCTAAGTGTCGAGATCCCGGTGCTTTTACTTTGCCTTGCACTATTAATAATGTGAAAATTGATCGTAGTTTAATTGATCTAGGTTCTTCTATCAATGTTATGCCTACATGCCTGTTTAAGAAATTGAACCTAGGAGAATTGAAACCAATTAGCATGCATTTAGTGTTTGCCGACAGATCTGTTAAACTGCCTAGGGGATTGTTAGAAGACGTGGTTGTCCGTTGTGGTCCTTTTACTATTCTGACTGACTTTGTTGTCATGGATACTCGAGAGGAAGATGTCACCCTTCTCCTAGGCCGACCATTCATGGCAACAACCGGCATTAACATTAATGTCCCGAATGGCTCGTTGACATTAAGGGTCGGCAAGGACACCATGACATTTCGCATCAAGGACGGTATGCAAGTCCCAGTCAGAGAGGAGATGCACTATTTATCTGTTGAAGCTATGGAGTTGGCCTCGGTCAACTCCGTTACTAATGAAAAATCTAGAGTTTCTGCAGAAATCTTCTTGCCAGGTGTCGGACAGGTCCCTAATCTGAAGAATGAAATGCCGGCACAGAGGCCGAGAAAGAAGGAGGATCTGACGGCATCCCCTCCTGAATCACCAAACGTCAAAGATCCTGGCGAAGTAAAGAAGGAGAATAAAGAGAAGACGAAGGAGGTTTGGAAGCCGATTGCTCAGCCCCCGTTTGCCAAGCCACCAGAACGAACCAGGATAATTCACGCAAACGGGAAGAAGTTCACACTTGCCGGAGGATCCCCAAGGCCATATTTCATGAACTCCGGCTCGGGCCTAAGAGAAATCCTGAGTTGGGATGTCTCCTAACACCGTCCAGGTATCATCCAGCTCAAGGACGTTAAGCAAGAGCGCTTCGTGGGAGGCAACCTACGGCTGGAGTCAGTTTTGTTTTGTTTCAACCCTTATGTTTTAGAGTCGATTCGGGAGAACCAAAAGTGTCAGTTTGTTTGATTTCTTATTTTTCGTGTGTAGTCTGTGTGTCATAGAGTTAGTTGCAAGTCAATTGAGGTCTTTCCGATTTTTGTGGATTTAACTGTGATTTTCTGAAGATGGTCGGATTTGCGAAAATAATTTTCACTAAACAGTTTAAAATTTTCGCCGAAAATTAACTATAATTTTCGCCGAAAATCGCCTTTGAAAGTTCACTCAATTCCCCTGTTTCAAGTTTTCGGACCGAAAATTCACCTTATTTTCGGCGAACCCGGCTCTGCATTTTAACTGAAATTTTCAGCGAAAATTCCCTAAGAATTTCGCCGAAAATCCCTTCGAAAATCAGCCAAATAATTCATCTAAAATCCGAATTTCAGATCCCCTCTCTCTCACTTGCCGTTTTCGAAAATTTTGAACAAAACAAACCCCCCCTCTCGTTTTCGAAACCACCGACCATACCATACCAGCCACCACCGCCGACCACCGCCGCTCCCTTCCCTTCCCTTTCCCGATCATTTTCAGCCCTCGAACAGTCGAATCGGAGCTCTAGAGCTCTAGTTCACCCAAACCCTAAAATTTTCGATTTTTCACCGATTTCTCCCAATCCGTTCATTTTAGCATCCATGGCTTCAAGGTAAGTTGTAGAACGTTTCATTACGAATCTTTTGACATATGGATTGCTGAATTTCGTCGAGGTTGCTTTTTGGTTGACTTTTTGGTTTGCCTCGTTTTGCGTGCCGACTGATTTCGTGTGAACTAGGTTAGCTGAAATTGTTGATCTGTTCTAGCATGCTTAGGGAGTTTTATGCTTAAATTTCGTATCTTTGGTCATGTGTTGCTTTGCCTAAGATTGATTCTCTGTAATGTTGACTCTTGAGGATTGTCGGTTTGACCATGAATTCTCTTTGCTTGTTTGGCTGCCATAAATGTTCATCCCCGTTCATATTATTATGTTGCCATCTGAGATCTTATTATGCCGTCATGTCCCGCTTTGAGATAGTCTTGCCATGATTAGGGTTCAATGTGTTGTGATGTTGACTTTTTGAGTGTCGGTTCGACTTCTAATCCCTAATTATGGTATGAACGTTCCGGCTAGACATATGCATACCTTGTAATTTCCTGTGATTACCGGTTACTTACTTTGCTTACCCCCACTCGGTTTTCCTCATTTCTTTGTGAAATTGAGTTTTTTCGACTAAGTGTGGGGTGGGTTATTAGTTAATTAATCTGGTTTCATTTCTGGTTTTAGGAATGTCACTCATAAGCGCAGGACTACGGCGCGACTTGATACCGTCACTCGGGACGTCAGATGAACTATTGTGCAGCAACACATACTCCGCTCTGACGGGAGGAACTCGAGTAGCTACTCCGCTCTGCCCCGAGGAACCGTGCTCCTCCGCTACACCAACCATCCCGGTCCAGGTTCTTCTACTTCACTCTGAACTCTAATTTTGGTCCTGTGAGGACACAGTCCGATTTAAGTGTCGGGTAGGATGCTAGAGAACCTTGCATGAGCTTGATTGCTATCTATGATTCTGTGGTTCATTTTTGAAAATTCTCTAGCATAGAATTGCTCAATTCTTGACTTTTGATGTTAAATTGACTTTAATTTTGAACAATGACGTCTAGACTGTTCCACTTAGAACCTGTAACCAATGTGTCGGGACTGATATTAAACGAGTCTAGGTCAGAACAGATCATAAATCACTTCGGTAGTTGAAACTTGAATTAATTGAATTGATTGGTTTGTTAATAACAAAGCTCGATAGCACCGTTCTAAGATGATAGATGCTAGCTTCTTCCATGTTTTTCACTCCATACTTGTTCACCTGTGATTGTGGCTTGAGATTAGACGGAAATCCAATTCGAAATCTTGTGTAAAAAGTTACAAATAGCTAGGATCAAGTGGCTAAATTGGTTAAATCAAGTAATTAAGTGTTGCAAATCAATGCTAAGTTTTTGAAGTGCTGAAAATAAAGCTAGGCAAACCCGACACCTAAGTGAAGTGTTCGGGTTGAGCACTAGCAAAGGCACAAATACTGTGAGCTAGGCAGGTCCAACACCTAAGTGAAGTGTTTGGTATCGAGCACTAGTATGCAGTAAATAAATTGAAGGAATAAGTTAAGCTTGAACGAAATTGTTGTTAAAAAGCGGTCCTAGCTAGAACATGTAACGTACAGATCTAGAAATGGATGAAGTCGAGTCGATAGCCACGTCACTTTTCCTACCTCCGCGTCCACATCATGGCTAGAGCTTAAAGTCTTTTCTCATTAGAATTGGTGTTATCGTAGTCGGTTAATTATGATTAATTGTCTTGCCAAGAGACGAGCTTTGTTAAAACTACTACATGAAGTGTGCAGAAATTAGTAAGATCGGAAACTTGTTTTGTTGATATTCTTGCATGTGTAGGTCACCTTTTCTACGTGGAACAGTCTAAACCAAATTGTTAGAATTGAATCTCGGTTTAATCTCGTGTCATTTGTGAATCTGAGTGTTTTCTAGTTCAGTTTGCTTGAGGACAAGCAAAAGCTTAAGTGTGGGGTATTTGATGACACTCGATTTGACGTGATTATCAGCCTCATTTAAGCAACATTTCCTTGCTTGAAACGTGGTTTTAGGGGTAAAATAGCGAATATTCACTCAACTACCCTATTTCCTACCGATTTGGTTACTTTGGCCCTTTTCGGGTCTATTTGATGGTTTTCTAGTGTTTTTGCGTAAGCACAGGTTTTTGCCGTCAAATAAAGTAGCCATGGACGTGTCTAAGGCATTGGAACATCGAGGAACTGAACCGGAATCGATCAAAGGAGCCAATCAAAGTCCAACCAAAAGTCTGCCCGAATACAAAGATACTTTCACCGAAAATACCCTAGGATTTTCGGCGAAAACAATATCATATTCAGACTGGTGCCAAGACAAAGAAATATTCGGCGAAAAGAACCTGGTATTTTCGGCGAAGATGCAAGGGAAATCCACTGATGTTCAACTAAGGACGGTTTCGGCGAAATCAATCAACTGCTCGGTCCGAAGACATTGAACAGCCGGCGGAGCCCTGAACTCAAAGCCAGTTTCACCGAAACTATCCCTATGGTTTCGGCGAAAACATCAGCTCAGCCCGGCCCAACTAGGGTTAAGTATAAATACTTAACCCGGCGGCCCAAAAGGGAGACACCTCATAATTACAAATCAGAATTACGTTTCCAAGGATTCTCTCTGAATTCTGGATCGAAGAGTTAGGGTTCGAAGAGCCAGGGAGAGATCATGACGCCATCATTCCATCTCGGAGACTCGGAGCTAGGATTGAAGATTACCGGAGATCGAAGCTTCACGGATTCGTCAAATTAGGTTTTACTGTTCTTCTCTGTTCTTCCTACCTGAGATGTATTCCTTGTTTGTTTTTGATTCTCTTATTTCTGATATGAGTAGCTGAACTCGTAGAGCTTAGATTAGATGAAACCTAAGTGACCCAGGGCTTTAAAGCGGTCACGGATCGGCGGTAATTAGATTCAAAGTTCAATCAGTTTCTCTTTGCATGGTTGTTTTGTTCTTCATTGTTTATGTTTCTTTTCTGGCTGATCGCCTAGATTAGGTTTTTGCAGGTAGGGTTGTCGCCAGACAGCTTCCCTGCTTTAAAACATAAAATCTTGTCTTACTTGATCACCTAGTTTAGATTCTTGTTAAGCTGAGGATAGAAGCGAACGTTCGCCTCTCTTTAAAACATCAATTCAACCAGTTAACCTTATAATTGGAGCGTGCCTTTCGTAGGAACCGGTTAGGGTTAATCCACTGCAAGAGTAACTCATAAATCACTAGTAATTGCACCAATTAGTTAAGTCGTTGCGAGAGGCGACCGTACCCGGGCGGCTAATTAATCTTGGTAGTTAGATCGGATAGAGCGAACGTTCGCCAGTCTTAAACCTAAGGGTCAGGAGTTATGGTGGTGTATAGAAATTGATTGAATGAGAATTGAAAACCGCTGATCTGTTGATTGCCAATGCTCTGGTGAACGAAGGGGGATTCGAAATCTAAGCTTGTCTGTCGTCTGTTTAAACCTATAATTCATTCTGTCTTTTAATTTCATTTTAAGTTTCCTGCATCTTAGTCTAGAAGTCGTGGAACTCACACCACGCACAACGTGTTTCAACCTGAATAAATTGCCAGCTTCTTCAAAGTAGTCGATTAGAAGAAACCTCAAGTCGAATACGATCTGCTATACGCTTTTTCTTAGCATTAGTAGTTATTTGGTTGAACGCATCACAACGACACGTTCACCAAATTGGCGCCGTTGCCGGGGACTCTTCTATATTGTTTGAAAGAAGAGTTGGCATTTTATTCTTCTACTTCCATCTTTCATTTTCCATCACACTTCGATTTTACACCGGTTGTGTTTGTTTTTGTCTCTTGCAGGTTAAGAAAATTCAGAAGCAAATCACTTCCGATCCACCTTCCCCTACCGCAATGGCTGCTCAAAAGAGTCTTGCGGATTACAATAAGCCAAGTGCTACTAGTGTTCGTTCTTCCATCTTTGTGTCGCGCGATGAAGACGGTCCTGACTATGAGATCAAGATCCCCTTCCTGGAAATGATCTCTAGGGATTTACAATTTGAAGGCAGGCCATTAGACAATCCGTGCACGCATCTGGCGGATTTCCTTGATCTCTGCAGCACTTTCAAGAATGGGAATCTCGACAAGAACACTCTTTGCTTGAGAGCTTTTCCGTTCTCTCTGAAAGGTGCAGCTAAGAGGTGGCTCACTGGCAAACCACCTGGCTACTACACTGACTGGGAGACTCTTGCTCAGGAATTCGTAGAGGAATACTTCCCTCCTTCCAAGACAACTGCTTATAAGAAAAACATCTCAAGGTTCAGACAGAGAGAAGGGGTAAGTTTACATGAAACTTGGGACGAATTCCAGGGACTCCTCTTCGATTGCCCTCATCATGGCTTCACTCAGATACAACTAGTCGAGATTTTTGCTTGGGGTCTAAACGAAGAGTCATCTGAATGGGTTAACTCCTTAGCTGATGGAGACTACACCGCACTCACACCAGAAGCTGCTCTTCGTCACTTTGCAAACTGCGCATCCAAATCGAGAAGTTGGGAGAGACAGTTTGGAGCAGCTAAGAGCCGACCAAGCCGTGAAGATCAGATCAAGATTGAAGTGCAGAAAGAAATGAAGAAGATTTTCGGTAACTGGTCTTCAGAGGAAGTGAACTTTATTGATCAAGGCTTCACCAACAGTCAACAGGGCTACCCCGATTATCGTCAGTTCAGACAACCTCCTCAGCAACAAGGAAGCTTCCAAGAGTGTCCTCCTTACAACCTCGGATTCAACCAGAGTCAGAATCAGTACTTAAGCGATAGTTATCAAGATCAACCTCAGAGATCTACATCAATGAACACAAGGGATATCGAGGTAGCCAAGATGTTCGAGCTGATCATGGGAAGGCTCGATAAATATGAAGAAAATTCAAGCTTCAAGCCGCCATAAATCAAGAACATGAAGCTCGAGGTCAACGAATGGAGAGCATGATAAATAACACGTGTAGCTTGATAACTAGTAGCCCCCTCCTGAATCAATCATCGGTTCAAGTCGACTCTACCATTAGGAAGGAGCACGTCAAGGCTGTCTCCACAACAAGCGACAAGCAATCAGCTGATCCTACAGCTCCTGAACCAGCCATAATTCCTGATGCTATAGCCATTGACGAGCCAGAGATCGAGGAGGAGAATAGAGAAGAAGAAGAGGAGGTGACTGCCCCGCCTTCCCTGATAAAGACAGCACCTGCGCCACCTCTCCCTCCATATCAGCCTCGGATTCCGTTTCCTAAGGCCGTACAATCAAAGGAGAAAGATCATGATCCCCGGTACAAAAAGTGGCATGGATACTTGAAGAACACGAATATGAATACACCAGTTACTGATGCTATCCAAGTGACACCGGAGGCTGACAAAATCGCAAGGGATCCTGCGAAGAACAAGAAGAAGAAAGAGTTGTCTCCCGCCCCCCTCGAGGAAGAATGCTCTGTTATCCAGGGCCAAGCGACACCCATACCACCCCCAGCTAAGTGTCGAGATCCCGGTGCTTTTACTTTGCCTTGCACTATTAATAATGTGAAAATTGATCGTAGTTTAATTGATCTAGGTTCTTCTATCAATGTTATGCCTACATGCCTGTTTAAGAAATTGAACCTAGGAGAATTGAAACCAATTAGCATGCATTTAGTGTTTGCCGACAGATCTGTTAAACTGCCTAGGGGATTGTTAGAAGACGTGGTTGTCCGTTGTGGTCCTTTTACTATTCTGACTGACTTTGTTGTCATGGATACTCGAGAGGAAGATGTCACCCTTCTCCTAGGCCGACCATTCATGGCAACAACCGGCATTAACATTAATGTCCCGAATGGCTCGTTGACATTAAGGGTCGGCAAGGACACCATGACATTTCGCATCAAGGGCGGTATGAAAGTCCCAGTCAGAGAGGAGATGCACTATTTATCTGTTGAAGCTATGGAGTTGGCCTCGGTCAACTCCGTTACTAATGAAAAATCTAGAGTTTCTGCAGAAATCTTCTTGCCAGGTGTCGGACAGGTCCCTAATCTGAAGAATGAAATGCCGGCACAGAGGCCGAGAAAGAAGGAGGATCTGACGGCATCCCCTCCTGAATCACCAAACGTCAAAGATCCTGGCGAAGTAAAGAAGGAGAATAAAGAGAAGACGAAGGAGGTTTGGAAGCCGATTGCTCAGCCCCCGTTTGCCAAGCCACCAGAACGAACCAGGATAATTCACGCAAACGGGAAGAAGTTCACACTTGCCGGAGGATCCCCAAGGCCATATTTCATGAACTCCGGCTCGGGCCTAAGAGAAATCCTGAGTTGGGATGTCTCCTAACACCGTCCAGGTATCGTCCAGCTCAAGGACGTTAAGCAAGAGCGCTTCGTGGGAGGCAACCTACGGCTGGAGTCAGTTTTGTTTTGTTTCAACCCTTATGTTTTAGAGTCGATTCGGGAGAACCAAAAGTGTCAGTTTGTTTGATTTCTTATTTTTCGTGTGTAGTCTGTGTGTCATAGAGTTAGTTGCAAGTCAATTGAGGTCTTTCCGATTTTTGTGGATTTAACTGTGATTTTCTGAAGATGGTCGGATTTGCGAAAATAATTTTCACTAAACAGTTTAAAATTTTCGCCGAAAATTAACTATAATTTTCGCCGAAAATCGCCTTTGAAAGTTCACTCAATTCCCCTGTTTCAAGTTTTCGGACCGAAAATTCACCTTATTTTCGGCGAACCCGGCTCTGCATTTTAACTGAAATTTTCAGCGAAAATTCCCTAAGAATTTCGCCGAAAATCCCTTCGAAAATCAGCCAAATAATTCATCTAAAATCCGAATTTCAGATCCCCTCTCTCTCACTTGCCGTTTTCGAAAATTTTGAACAGAACAAACCCCCCTCTCGTTTTCGAAACCACCGACCATACCATACCAGCCACCACCGCCGACCACCGCCGCTCCCTTCCCTTCCCTTTCCCGATCATTTTCAGCCCTCGAACAGTCGAATCGGAGCTCTAGAGCTCTAGTTCACCCAAACCCTAAAATTTTCGATTTTTCACCGATTTCTCCAATCCGTTCATTTTAGCATCCATGGCTTCAAGGTAAGTTGTAGAACGTTTCATTACGAATCTTTTGACATATGGATTGCTAAATTTCGTCGAGGTTGCTTTTCGGTTGACTTTTTGGTTTGCCTCGTTTTGCGTGCCGACTGATTTCGTGTGAACTAGGTTAGCTGAAATTGTTGATCTGTTCTAGCATGCTTAGGGAGTTTTATGCTTAAATTTCGTATCTTTGGTCATGTGTTGCTTTGCCTAAGATTGATTCTCTGTAATGTTGACTCTTGAGGATTGTCGGTTTGACCATGAATTCTCTTTGCTTGTTTGGCTGCCATAAATGTTCATCCCCGTTCATATTATTGTGTTGCCATCTGAGATCTTATTATGCCGTCATGTCCCGCTTTGAGATAGTCTTGCCATGATTAGGGTTCAATGTGTTGTGATGTTGACTTTTTGAGTGTCGGTTCGACTTCTAATCCCTAATTATGGTATGAACGTTCCGGCTAGACATATGCGTACCTTGTAATTTCCTGTGATTACCGGTTACTTACTTTGCTTACCCCCACTCGGTTTTCCTCATTTCTTTGTGAAATTGAGTTTTTTCGACTAAGTGTGGGGTGGGTTATTAGTTAATTAATCTGGTTTCATTTCTGGTTTTAGGAATGTCACTCATAAGCGCAGGACTACGGCGCGACTTGATACCGTCACTCGGGACGTCAGATGAACTATTGTGCAGCAACACATGCTCCGCTCTGACGGGAGGAACTCGAGTAGCTACTCCGCTCTGCCCCGAGGAACCGTGCTCCTCCGCTACACCAACCATCCCGGTCCAGGTTCTTCTACTTCACTCTGAACTCTAATTTTGGTCCTGTGAGGACACAGTCCGATTTAAGTGTCGGGTAGGATGCTAGAGAACCTTGCATGAGCTTGATTGCTATCTATGATTCTGTGGTTCATTTTTGAAAATTCTCTAGCATAGAATTGCTCAATTCTTGACTTTTGATGTTAAATTGACTTTAATTTTGAACAATGACGTCTAGACTGTTCCACTTAGAACCTGTAACCAATGTGTCGGGACTGATATTAAACGAGTCTAGGTCAGAACAGATCATAAATCACTTCGGTAGTTGAAACTTGAATTAATTGAATTGATTGGTTTGTTAATAACAAAGCTCGATAGCACCGTTCTAAGATGATAGATGCTAGCTTCTTCCATGTTTTTCACTCCATACTTGTTCACCTGTGATTGTGGCTTGAGATTAGACGGAAATCCAATTCGAAATCTTGTGTAAAAAGTTACAAATAGCTAGGATCAAGTGGCTAAATTGGTTAAATCAAGTAATTAAGTGTTGCAAATCAATGCTAAGTTTTTGAAGTGCTGAAAATAAAGCTAGGCAAACCCGACACCTAAGTGAAGTGTTCGGGTTGAGCACTAGCAAAGGCACAAATACTGTGAGCTAGGCAGGTCCAACACCTAAGTGAAGTGTTTGGTATCGAGCACTAGTATGCAGTAAATAAATTGAAGGAATAAGTTAAGCTTGAACGAAATTGTTGTTAAAAAGCGGTCCTAGCTAGAACATGTAACGTACAGATCTAGAAACGGATGAAGTCGAGTCGATAGCCACGTCACTTTTCCTACCTCCGCGTCCACATCATGGCTAGAGCTTAAAGTCTTTTCTCATTAGAATTGGTGTTATCGTAGTCGGTTAATTATGATTAATTGTCTTGCCAAGAGACGAGCTTTGTTAAAACTACTACATGAAGTGTGCAGAAATTAGTAAGATCGGAAACTTGTTTGGTTGATATTCTTGCATTTGTAGGTCACCTTTTCTACGTGGAACAGTCTAAACCAAATTGTTAGAATTGAATCTCGGTTTAATCTCGTGTCATATGTGAATCTGAGTGTTTTCTAGTTCAGTTTGCTTGAGGACAAGCAAAAGCTTAAGTGTGGGGTATTTGATGACACTCGATTTGACGTGATTATCAGCCTCATTTAAGCAACATTTCCTTGCTTGAAACGTGGTTTTAGGGGTAAAATAGCGAATATTCACTCAACTACCCTATTTCCTACCGATTTGGTTACTTTGGCCCTTTTCGGGTCTATTTGATGGTTTTCTAGTGTTTTTGCGTAAGCACAGGTTTTTGCCGTCAAATAAAGTAGCCATGGACGTGTCTAAGGCATTGGAACATCGAGGAACTGAACCGGAATCGATCAAAGGAGCCAATCAAAGTCCAACCAAAAGTCTGCCCGAATACAAAGATACTTTCGCCGAAAATACCCTAGGATTTTCGGCGAAAACAATATCATATTCAGACTGGTGCCAAGACAAAGAAATATTCGGCGAAAAGAACCTGGTATTTTTGACGAAGATGCAAGGGAAATCCACTGATGTTCAACTAAGGACGGTTTCGGCGAAATCAATCAACTGCTCGGTCCGAAGACATTGAACAGCCGGCGGAGCCCTGAACTCAAAGCCAGTTTCGCCGAAACTATCCCTATGGTTTCGGCGAAAACATCAGCTCAGCCCGGCCCAACTAGGGTTAAGTATAAATACTTAACCCGGCGGCCCAAAAGGGAGACACCTCATAATTACAAATCAGAATTACGTTTCCAAGGATTCTCTCTGAATTCTGGATCGAAGAGTTAGGGTTCGAAGAGCCAGGAGAGATCGTGACGCCATCATTCCATCTCGGAGACTCGGAGCTAGGATTGAAGATTACCGGAGATCGAAGCTTCACGGATTCGTCAAATTAGGTTTTACTGTTCTTCTCTGTTCTTCCTACCTGAGATGTATTCCTTGTTTGTTTTCGATTCTCTTATTTCTGATATGAGTAGCTGAACTCGTAGAGCTTAGATTAGATGAACCCTAAGTGACCCAGGGCTTTAAAGCGGTCACGGATCGGCGGTAATTAGATTCAAAGTTCAATCAGTTTCTCTTTGCATGGTTGTTTTGTTCTTCATTGTTTATGTTTCTTTTCTGGCTGATCGCCTAGATTAGGTTTTTGCAGGTAGGGTTGTCGCCAGACAGCTTCCCTGCTTTAAAACATAAAATCTTGTCTTACTTGATCACCTAGTTTAGATTCTTGTTAAGCTGAGGATAGAAGCGAACGCTCGCCTCTCTTTAAAACATCAATTCAACCAGTTAACCTTATAATTGGAGCGTGCCTTTCGTAGGAACCAGTTAGGGTTAATCCACTGCAAGAGTAACTCATAAATCACTAGTAATTGCACCAATTAGTTAAGTCGTTGCGAGAGGCGACCGTACCCGGGCGGCTAATTAATCTTGGTAGTTAGATCGGATAGAGCGAACGTTCGCCAGTCTTAAACCTAAGGGTCAGGAGTTATGGTGGTGTATAGAAATTGATTGAATGAGAATTGAAAATCGCTGATCTGTTGATTGCCAATGCTCTGGTGAACGAAGGGGGATTCGAAATCTAAGCTTGTCTGTCGTCTGTTTAAACCTATAATTCATTCTGTCTTTTAATTTCATTTTAAGTTTCCTGCATCTTAGTCTAGAAGTCGTGGAACTCACACCACGCACAACGTGTTTCAACCTGAATAAATTGCCAGCTTCTTCAAAGTAGTCGATTAGAAGAAACCTCAAGTCGAATACGATCTGCTATACGCCTTTTCTTAGCATTAGTAGTTATTTGGTTGAACGCATCACAATGACACGTTCACCAAAGAACAAATCAAACATGAAAGAGAAACTGATTGAACTTCGAATCTAATCACCGCCGACCCGTGACCGCTTTAAAGCCCTGGGTCACTTAGGGTTCATCTAGTCTAAGCTCTAAGAGTTTAGCTACTCATGTTTATCACAAAAGAATCAAAAACAAAGAAAGAGTTCATCATCCAGAGGAAGAACAGAAAAGAATCTGAAAAACCTAATTAAGACGACTCTGGCAGACTTCGATCTTCGGTAAACTGCAATCCTAGCTCCGAGTCTTCGAGATGGTAGGGATGATGTCACGTTCTCTTTCCGGCTCTTCGAACTCTAACTCTTCGCTCCAGCACTTGAGAGAATTCTCAAGTTGTTGGTATTAGTTGGTGTATTATGGTCTATGGGCCGCCAGTTAAGTATCTATACTGAAGGATTTTAACTGATATTTTCGCCGAAAATACTGAAGGATTTTCGGCAAAAATTCCTTTGAAAAAGGGGATGACGGCCGTCTGTTTCTTCTGTGTTTTTTCGGACCAAATGTTTTCGGAGAAAACTTAGGGTTTTCGCCGAAAATATCTTCAGTTGACATCAGTGGATTTGTGCATGTATTTTCGCCGAAAATGCTAGGGTATTTTCGGCGAAAATTCCTTTGTAAACCGAGGCAGGAATTGTTTCGACTTGATTGGCTCCTTGGATCGATTTCAGTGCAATTCCTCGAGGTTCCAATGCCTTAGACACGTCCTTGGCTACTTTATTTGACGGCAAAAACCTGTGCTAACATAAAACACTAGAAAACCATCAAATAGACCCGAAACGGGCCAAGGTAACACAAATGGCACGAGATAGGGCAATTGATTGAATATTCGCTATTCTACCCTAAAAACCATGTCTTAAGCAAGGAAATGTCGCTTAAATGAGGCTGATAATCACGTCAAATCGAGTGTCATCAAAATACCCCACACATAAGCTTTTGCTTGTCCTCAAGCAAACTGAATAGAAACGCTCATGTTCACAAATGAAAAGATCGATTAAATTGGAGTTCAATCAATCACAATGAATTATTAGACAGATATATCCTAGAACAAGAAACTTGACATGCATACAGATCAACCAAACAACCTAGTCTCACTAATAGACTGCACACAACAAGGAATCGTAACCAATTATGCACGAATTTGACCTGACCGACCAGACTCCTCACACAGGAAATATTTAGTACAATGGGAACTCTCACTCTCTGTGTTTAAGGATGTGTTTCTGCTCTCAATCATTTTTTGTTACTGAATTCTATCATAAGTTTGCATTTCGACCACATCTCCACCACTGTGACAACACGAGTATCTAGTCAAGAAGGACTTCCCTGCTAGGACCGTAATGAATTCTACATTACAAGGGTTATAATGAGATGGATGATGGGAATGTATGATGATGGCTTTGTGCGGTGTAGCTTTTCGACTAACTTCCCTCGAATCTAGCCTATGGCTTCCTACCGTCTAACCAGACATGGGTGGAATAATGAACGCTCGTCCTATGATACCCTCAAGCAACCTAGCACTTATTTTCTTTTAGATACACTTTTTTTCTCTTTTTCTAACTTTCCTTGACTTCGTTCTTCCATTTGTAGGGAGAAGAACGTTTATTTGAACTATACTTTGAAACTTTTCTGCTTTTCTTTTACTTCTCATTTTTTTGAATTTTCTTCTTCTTTTCTTACTTGTTTTTTTCTTTGTGCCGATTTTTCTTTTAGTTGCTAGAGGGGTTTACACGTCTGGACATAACAGCTAAGACCACCTGTTTAATGGCTATAGGCAGGTTACCACAAACCGACTTTCGGTAGGTCAATCTAGAACTACAACCACAGGGGATCAACGGGGAAATGAAAGAATGGGAAATGGCTGTAATGTATTATCGAACCGAAAGAACAGGCCAAGCTCAAGGGTCTACACCTAATGGATTTTATCGTTAGGTAGGCTATCTGGCTTAGTAGCTGAATCTATGTGCCCCTATCATTTTAGAACTCGTGTCATCGTGTGGTCTCGAGTATGTCTCATGCAAATTTTAACTCATTCAAGTAAACAGAAAACCACTCAGAAAGAATTTAAATTGCAAGTTACGTGCAATGGATCAAAAGCTCACAGTTGGTTTGCTAGTCGGATTCGGTCATTTTCATGCAATCAAGGCTACAAACTACAAGTGTGATTTTAAAAATTCTGTTCTGACCAGGCATTTTGCATCAAAGTATACAGTTGGTTCTCAAGTTCTAGGTTAAGCAGTCTAAGCATCATTATGAAAGTTTGAACAACAACTTAACATCAAAAATCAAGAACTGAGCCATTCTAATGCTAGAGAGACTGGAATGGAATCACGAGGCACACAAAAACACAATCAAGGGCAATCAAGTTCATGCAAGGTTCTCTAGCATCCTACCCCACACTTAAATCGGATTGTGTCCTCACAGGACTAAATTCTAGAGTTCAGAGTGAAGTAGAAGAACCTGGACCGAGATGGTTGGCGTAGGGGATGAGCACGGGTCCTCGGAGCGGAGGCAATCTACCAAAGCGAAGCAAAGGGAATCTCCCTACTGCCTACAAAACAAAAACAAATGAAACATAAAAAGGAAACCGGGACAAGTGTCCCGGATCCACACAGAAAAAAGTTGGATCGAAATCCGAAAATAATAAATAAAAAGAAGGAACAAGAAAGAGGATACAACCCGATCACTGCTCGTCAGACGCGTCGGGAGATGGAAAGTTGAGGTAATCACCGAGCTGACGTTGCCACGCCAGCTGTGCCTCATACCGCCTGTCGGAGCGGCGCATATGTTGCTGCATAATAGTCCATCTCGCCTCTTGAGTGGCGTTGTCGGTGATGCGCCACTCTTGCAGTCGCTCAAACAGCTCACCAATGTCCACGGGGTGCGGTCGGTGCTGAGGGTGAGGCACCTGGTATGGATCTGGAATATGCGGCGGGACTGGTGCTCAGAATCATCTTCTTCCTCCAATTCATCCTCGTCGTTGAGAGGAGGATCCGCTGCTACTAGGGGGCTGATGTCCAGATCGAGGTTGTACTCGACCGCCAAATCGCCTCCAACGTTGCGTACTCTGCGGCGTGGGATGTTCGGGCCATATTCTTGGCTGAGGCCGAAGGAGATGATGAGTCGGCCCACAAAGTTGCCTCCCAGGAGTGAGCGGGGGCGACCTGATCTCTGAGTCTTCTTGCGGAGTAGGCGAGCAAGCACCCACCCGGGATGAAGAGGATATCTCTCCCGGATGGCGTGAAGAAGAAGAAGCTCGTCCTTGCTGATATGGTGGTGGTCCTTCTCTGGAGCATATAATAGCGATCTACGCCAAACCATATGAATGTATTTAAAGAAAGGGTGAGAGAGCGACTTAACTGAGTTATGGTCCCCGAGGCGATCGCCGGGCACTCCAGTCATGTGGCTCCATAGCGCATGGTACTCCTCTCTGTCATCATCATCGTCCTCCCAGCCGAAGTGATGACCATGGTAGTGCTCATGGGGAATACCGAGGCGAGCGGCAAACTCATCATATGTGAGTTCCCTGTGCACCCCGCCTAGATAGAAGGTGACAACCTTCTTGTGATGCCTCCTCTTGTGCTCGTCCAGCTCGAATGTCGCCCAAAACTCCTGGAAAGCGATGTCTGGGAAGTCGGCGGCGAGCGTGGTCAGCTCAAGCAAGCCGAAATGAGTCAATGCATCGAGCACGTTCCGGTACCAGTCATCATCGTGGTCCGAGAGCGACTCCATGGACAGGGGGCGAACATTAGCTCCAGGGGTGTTCTCAAACTGCTGTAGCGTGCAAAGTAGTGCTGGGGTATGCGAGCAACGGTGCGGTTGTACCCCACACGGTCAGGGAAAGCTGGTGGAGGGCCCTGGACGGCGGGTGTGACGGGAGCGGTAACTCGGGAGCTCGAGGCGCCATCAAGTCGTGCCTTGGTCCTGCGCTCATAAGTGGTGTTCCTAAAGCCAGAACGAAACCGAATTAGTCAAACTAAAACCCTACCCCACACTTAGTAGAAAAACTCAATTTCACAAAGAATTGAGGAAAACCGAGTGGGGGTAAGCAAAGCAGATTAACCGGTAATCACAAACAATACAATATATGCTTAGGAACAGCCAGAATGGAATTATCACAATCAGAGTTCAGAAGTCAAACTGACATTCAAAAAGTCAACATAATAGGACATTGAACCCTAATCATGGCAAGACTATCACAAAGCGGAGAATGACGGTATAATATGATCTCAGGTGGCAAACACAATGATATGAACGAGAATGAACACATAAGGCAGCCAAATGATAAAAAACGGTTCATGGTAAAACCGACAATTCTCAAAAGTCAACACTACACATAATCGGTCTTAGGTAGAGCAACACATGATTAAATGATATGAAAATTAAGCACGACACTCCCTAAGCATGCTAAAACAGTTCAACAAGTTCAGCTAACCTAGTTCACACGAAATCAGTCGGCACGCATATCGAGGCAAACTGAAAGTCAACGAAAGTCAACCCCATTGAAATTCAGCAATCAATATGTCAAAAGATTCGTAATGAAAAGTTCTACAACTTACCTTGAAGCCATGGATGCTAAAAACGAACGGATTGGGAGAAATCGGTGAAAAATTAAAAGTTTTAGGGTTTCGGTGAACTAGAGCTATAGAGCTCCGATTCGGCTGTTCTAGGGATTAAAATGATCGGAAAGAGGAGGGGAAGGGAGCGGCGGCGGTCGGCGACGGCGGCAACGGGCGGCAGCGGTGGTTTTTGAAAATAGGGGGGAGGTTTTTGGGAAATTTTCGAAAATAGAAAGTGGGGAGAGAGAGAGAGGGTTGAACCAGATTTTTAAGTGAAAAATTTGTTGATTTTCAAACGGATTTTCGGCGAAAATATGTGCAAGTTTTCGCCGAAAATTTTAGTGAAAAAGTACTGCCGGTTTTCAAGGATATTTTCGCCGAAAATGTTGAATAGTTTTCGCCGAAAATTTGTGTTAAAAACGTCTGGAAAACTCAGTGGAATTTCAAAGGTATTTTCGCCGAAAATAGGGTGCATTTTCGCCAAAATTTTGACCTGTACGATTGAAAATATTTTCACAAACCCGACAATCTTCAGAAAATCACAGTTAAATCCACAAAAATCGGAACAACCTCAAACGACTTGCAAACGACACTACGACACACAGACTACACACGAAAAATAACAAATCAAACAAAACGACACTTTTGGCTCCCCGAGCCGACTCTAAAACACTAAGGTTGACACAAATGAAAAACTGACTCCAGCCGTGGGTTGCCTCCCACGAAGCGCTCTTTCATTAACGTCCTTGAGCTGGACGATACCTGGATGGTATTAGGAGACATCCCAACTCAGATTCTCCTTAATGCTAGCATCGGAGTTCATAAAGTAGAGCTTCGGGGCTTCTCCGGTGAGCATGAATTTCTTCCCGTTCGCTTGTAAGAGTTTGGTACGTCCGTCGGGAAGGTGGTCAGTGATCTTGAATGGTCCGAACAGTTCTGTCAAGGGATCATCTTCCACAAGGAAGACAGTGGATGGAATGAGAACGATCGGCTCCTTCTTTTCTTTAATCTCCGGCTTGATATCACCAGGATCGGTGATCGTCAGCATGTCCTTAGGAGATGCTTTTGGCTTCTCCCTCCATACTTGTTCCGGCGCCGGTGGCTTGGAACGAATTAGTGGTGCAGCTGGCTCGGTAGAAGGTGGCGGCACAACTGGCCTCCAGACCATTTGAGTCTTCATCTTCTTATTCTTTCCCCGAGGTCTGCTAAGTTTTGTGCTTGGTGGTTTAGAAGAGGCTTTCAGTTCCTTCTTCTTTGGCGGCTGAAGAATAGATTTCGGTTTCTGCTTGATAACCTATCCAGCACCTGCAACAGCAATTGATCTAGGCACACTAGAAGAGATATCAGTAACGGAGCTGACTGGAGTCAACTCCACAGTTTCAACAGCTAAACAATGAAATTCTTCACTCTTAGGGTTATATTTCATTCCGTCTTTAAGGCGGAATGTTATCGTGTCTTTACCAACTCTCAAAGTTAAAGAACCATTTGGAACGTTAATTTGCATTCCAGTAGTAGCCATGAAAGGTCGTCCTATGAGAATGGTAGAATCATCCTTACTAGTGTCAATGATCACAAAGTCAGCTAAGAACATGAAAGGACCACATTTAGTAACGACGTCTTTTATCTCTCCCCTAGGGGTTTTAAGTGATCTATCAGCAAAGACCAGTTGCATACTAGGCGGTTCAAGTTCTCCTAGGTTCAGTTTTTCATATAGACTCATAGGCATAACATTGACAGACGCGCCAAGATCAACCAAACAGCGTTCTATTTCAACATCATTAATGACAAGAGGTAAAGTGAAAGAACCAGGATCAGAACACTTAGCTGGATATGGAGAGGAAGGCTTCTTGCTACGAGCGTCAGGATATCCTTCTTTATTCCCCTTTATGCCAGTCTCGATCCTTGCATTTGGCAGCAATGCTCTTGGAAAAGGAGGCTTCACGACGTACGGTGCAAGAGGAGGATCATCCTCCTTAGGCGCCACTTCCAGTGCTTCCCTCTTCTCTGGAGTTTCAGCGATTCTGCGTAAAACAGAACAAGCATCAGTAGATAAGCTTATAAATTTTCGAGCGGTTACCATCTTGGCTTGCTCCTTTCTCAGATTCGGCTCTGTCTAGCTCGGAAGTTGGCCAAATGGTCGACCAGATGCTAGCATGCTCGAGATGTTGTTCACAGCTTGCTCAATTCTTTGACCGGCGGCTATCTGTTCTTGATTGAGAAGAGTTGAGCTTTAAACTGACTGTCATGATCATCGAGTCTGGTGATGATCTGACTAAGCTTCTTATCCAGGTCACTGACGTTGTTTTCCTTCTGGTACTGCTGCCCTGGATAGGTATTGTTCAAGTATTGATTCTGGCGAATGCCAGGAGCAGTTCCATAATTACCCGGATTACGATGCGGCGGCTGGTAGACACCTGCCGGCGGATGGTTAAGCTTCTGATCCTGAGCTGGACTAGCTGGGTGGTTATTCTGGTTCTAATTATGGTTGGCTCCAGCATTGTAGGGAGGTCTGTCTTGATAGTTCCCTTGCTGCCTGAAGTTGCGGTAGCCAGCATAACCATTCTGATTGTTAACGAAGCCTTGTTGAACAAAATTTACCTCTTCGGCAGACCAGACTTCTGTCTTACCAAAATTCTGGCAATGGCCTCCGTTATGCGCACAAGCTCCACACCATTCGCAATCAGCAACGTAGACAGAAGCTGCTGGCGGCTTGATCGGTGTGGTAGACTTCTTCAAATGCTTCTCTACTTCTGCCTTGATAGCTGCTTCGAGATCGAGCTTGCTCCTTGATCCTTCAGATTGTCGTTCCTAGTTCCTTGACTTGGAAGCACAGTTTGCGAAGTGAAGAAGAGTGATGACACTCGATTTGACGTGATTATCAGCCTCATTTAAGCGACATTTCTTTGCGTAAGACATGGGTTTTTAGGGTAGAATAACGGATATTGAATCGATTGCCCTATCTCGTGCCATTTGTGTTACCTTGGCCCGTTTCGGGTCTATTTGATGGTTTTCTAGTGTTTTTACGTTAGCACAGGTTTTTGCCATCGAATAAAGTAACCAAGGACGTGTCTAAGGCATTGGAACATCGAGGAACTGAACCAGAATCGTTCAAAGGAGCCAATTAAGTTCAAACCAAATTGCTGCCCGGTTTATACATATATTTTCGGCGAAACTACTCTTTGGTTTTTGCCGAAAATGGAAGAAGAAATCACTGGCCGATTGAGAGGAAGTCTTCGGCGAAAATACCCTTGAGAGTTCGCCGAAAACAAAAGGAAGAATCCACTGTCCCGAGTATGAAGAAGTTTTCGCCGAAATTCCTTCACTATTTTCGGCGAAAATCCCAGTTGAAATCAGAAAAATCTCGGGTTGATATAAATAGAGAACTCGGCAGCTAATATAGGGAGGACTTTTTGCCAACTAAATAGAAAAATGACGACAGGGAGAGAGGCAGGGCGAGTATATATAGTTTGAGGAGCAGGAACGGATCGTGACGCCATCCATCCATCTCGGAGAGCCAGTGCGAGGAGTTGAAAATCCAGCAGATTTGAGCTGCCAGGAAACATCGAAATTAGGTTTTGCAGTTCTTCTCTGTCTTCCTACCTGAGATGTATTTCTTGTCTGTCTTTGATTCTTCTGTATTGAGTATGAGTAGATAAACTCGTGTAGCTTAGATTAGATGAACCCTAAGTGACCCAGGGCTTAAAGCGGTCACGGATCGGCGGTGATTAAATTCGAAATTCATTCAGTTTCATCTTGCATGTTTGATTTGTTCTTCGTTTTTTGTGTTTCTTGTCTGGTTTGGCCACCTAGATTAGATTCTTGTTAAGCTAAGGATAGAAGCGAACGCTCGCCTTACTTTAAAATACCAAATTGAACAGTCAACCTTATAATTGGAGTGTGCCTTTCGTAGGAACCGATTAGGGTTGATCCATTGCTAGAGTAACTCATTAATCACTAGAATTTGCACCAGTTAAGTTAAGTCGTTATGAGAGGCGACCGTACCCGGGCGGCTAATTAATCGTGGTAGCTATATCGGATAGAGCGAACGTTCGCCAGTCTTAAACCTAAGGGTCAGGAGTTATGATGGTGTCTGTGAACTGAATGAACTAGAATCGAAAATCGCTGGTCTGTGACTGTTGTTGCCTTGGTGATCTAAGGGGAATTCGAAATCTAAGCTTGTCTGCCATCTTTCTAGTCAATTAATCAATCTTCAATCTTTCTTTGGTTTAATTTTCATTTCTTCTTATTTTTGCATTCTTAGTATAGAAGTCGTGGAACTCACACCACGCACAACTTGTGTTTGAACTTGAATTAAAACTGTCAACTCCTTGGAGTAAGGAAGTAGAGGAAACCCCTGGAATACGATCTGCTGTAGCCTTTTATTAGCATTAGTAGTTTATTTGGTTGAACGCATCACAACGACACGCTCACCAAATTGGCGCCGTTGCCGGGGACTCTTCTACTTCGTTGAAAGAAGAGTTGGCATTTTTATTCTTCTACCTTTCCATCTTTCATTTTCCATCACACTTCGATTTTACACCGGTTGTATTTGTTTTTGTCTCATGCAGATCATAGCAGGTACAGAAGCAGATCACATCCGTTTCGTCTTCCTTTACCACAATGGTTACTCTTAAAAGTGTTGCGGACTATAGTAAGCCGCGTGCATCTAATCTTCGATCACCCATCACCGTGCCCTCTAATGACAATGATCCTGACTATGAGATTCAGATTCCTCTCCTGGAGCTAATTTCTAGGGACATACAATTCGAGGGAAGACCAGAAGATAACCCTTACACACACATAACCACCTTTCTGGCTGTTTGCGACACCTCCAAGTCTGGGAATCTCAATAAGAATGTGCTATATCTCCGAGCTTTCCCATTTTCTCTCAGAGGTGCAGCTAAACAATGGCTTAGCAGCAAACCGCCAGGTCATTACACTGAATGGGAGTGATGACACTCGATTTGACGTGATTATCAGCCTCATTTAAGCGACATTTCTTTGCTTAAGACATGGTTTTTAGGGTAGAATAACGAATATTCAATCAATTGCCCTATCTCGTGCCATTTGTGTTACCTTGGCCTTTTTCGGGTCTATTTGATGGTTTTCTAGTGTTTTTGCGTAAGCACAGGTTTTTGCCGTCAAATAAAGTAGCCATGGACGTGTCTAAGGCATAGGAACATCGAGGAACTGAACCGGAATCGATCAAAGGAGCCAATCAAAGTCAAACCGAAAATCTGCCATTCACACTTACAGTTTCGGCGAAACCAGGCCTCCAGTTTCGGCGAAACCAGCAGTTCAAATCAACTGATGCCAAGAGAAGGATGGTTTCGACGAAACCAATCAACTGCTCGGACCAAAAATAATGAACAGCCGGCGGAGCCCTGAACTCACAGCCAGTTTCGCCAAAACTATCCCTATGGTTTCGGCGAAACCATCAGCTCAGCCCGGCCCAACTAGAGTTAAGTATTTATACTTAATCCGGCGGCCCGAGGAGGAGGGGAACAGACACAACAATTCATTATTCTTATTTTCTCAAATCAGACTTTTGAGAGTCAGCCGACTCTAGGGTCGATAGATAGAGTTTAGAGAGTTCGAAGATGCGTGGAGAGGTCGTGACGCCATCTTCCACCTCGGAGAGCTCGGAGCTTAAAGTTGAAGATCCAGGAGATTGAAGCTTCGCGGGAGTCGTCAGAATTAGGTTTTTCAGTTCTTATCTGTTCTTCCTCTGTATGATGATCTTCGTTGTTGCCTTTGATTCTCTTGTTTCTGATATGAGTAACTGAACTTGTAGAGCTTAGATTAGATGAACCCTAAGTGACCCAAGGCTTTAAAGCGGTCACGGATCGGCGGTGATTAGATTCAAAATTCAATTAGTTCTTTTTCATGTTTGATTCGTTCTTCATTGTTTATGTTTCTTGTCTAGATTGATCACCTAGATTAGATTCTTGTTAAGCTAAGGATAGAAGCGAACGCTCGCCTTACTTTAGAACATCGAATTGAACAATTAACCTTATAATTGGAGTGTGCCTTTCGTAGGAACCGGTTAGGGTTAATCCACTGCAAGAGTAACTCATAAATCATTAGTAATTACACCAGTTAATTAAGTCGTTGCGAGAGGCGACCGTACCCGGGCGGCTAGTTAATCTTGGTAGTTAGAACGGATAGAGCGAACGTTCGTCGGTCTTAAACCTAAGGGTAAGGAGTTATGGTGGTGTATAGAAACCGATTGAATTAGAATTGAAAACCGCTGATCTTGTGATTGCCGTTGCTCTGGTGATCTAAGGGGGATTCGAAATCTAAGTTCGTCTATCTTTCCGTTAGTCAATCTTTTAATCTTTCTGTCTTTTGTTTTCCTTTGCTTATTAGATTAGAAGTCGTGGAACTCACACCACGCACAACGTGTTTTAACCTGAGTAATTTGCCAGCTTCTTCAAAGTAGTCGATTAGAAGAAACCTCGAGTCGAATACGATCTGCTATACGCTTTTTCTTACCATTAGTAGTTATTTGGTTGAACGCATCACAACGACACGCTCACCAAATTGGCGCCGTTGCCGGGGACTCTTCTAATTGTTTGAAAGAAGAGTTGGCAAATTATTCTTCTACCTTTCCGCCTTACCATTTAATTTTCCTCCATATTTTCATGATTTACCTGGGTAGTGTTTTTGAGTTTTAATTATGCAGGATTACAGGTGGGATGACCAGTACCAAGAGTGGTATGTCGATGAAGCACCGTATATTGAGGATAACCAAGAGATGTATATGCTAGCTCATCAGCATCGACAACAGACGACGAGAATAGAATCCTTCTTGGAGAATATCTCTACAGAGCTACAAGCTCACAAAGAGATAAACTCACAGGTTCATCAAAATCGACAACAGACGGCAAGAGTAGAATCCGCCTTGGATGATCTCATTTCGAAGCTGCAAGCTCGTCTCACGACGGACATCAAGCTCGGGCAACCAAATCAATTAATTGAAGAACACGCTCAGGAGATGTTCGAAGAAGAAGATGAGCCCGTCCATGACTATCATGAGCTAGAAGAATCCTTGGCGGTGGTGGTTGATAAAGACAAAGAGCCAATCCATCTTGAAGTTGAAGCCGAAGAGGAGCACATAGAGATTGAGGAGATACCCTCACCTACACTTCCGCCGAGTCAACCTGTAGAGAAGATGGAGCTCATTGAACATGCCACGCCGTACTACCTCTTTCCTCCTCAAGTAGGAGAATTCAAGAAGAACTGGTCATCCAACCAAGATCGCGATCTATTGGAGCACTACCGGTTACATCACCCTTCTGGAGTGCTACATGGCACTCAACCGCACACCTTGAAGAAGACGATTGACTTCAAGGAACTTCTGAGTTGGGGTCCCTAACAGGTACCGTCCGGCTCAAGGACGTTAAGCAAGAGCGCTTCGTGGGAGGCAACCCACGGCTGGAGTCCGTTTTGGAATTTTTGAGTCAGTCTTTTTCGTCGTTCGAGTCAGGTTCGGGGGAGCCAAAGTGTCAATTTAATTTCCTTTCATTTTGATTCGTTTCGGTTGGGTCTTGAAAAAAAAAAAGTATTTTTGGTGAAAAATAATAAATTTCTATCCGAAAACTGCAAACAGTGAACTTCTCATTATTTTTGCCAGTTTTCGAAGATATTTTCGGCAAAAATATTATGAAATTTTCGCCGAAAATTTGTTCTGTTTTGAAAATAAGATTCCTTTTTCGGTCCGATTCTAACGCATACTTGATCGTCCAAATCGGAGCTCTGTAGCTCCAGTTATGCCCGAAACAAGTTTTTCACGTTTTTGGCCAACTTCGTCGCTTTCCGTCCATTTTCTTGAGTCGTGTCTAAAAGGTTAGTTGTTGGGTTTTCAATTTCGAATCTTTTGACATATTGATTTTTGAATTTCGACGAGTTTAATACCGGTCTACCTCATTTTGCGTGTCTGCTGTTTCGGTGTGATTTTTTCTGAACTAATTGAGCTTGGATGATCTAGATTGCTCTAGGAGTGTCGTGCCGTGAATTTGAAAAAAAAAGAGTCAAAATATTTTCAAAATTCCCCTTAACCTTCTTTGTTCGACTTTTATTCTGTGTGGATCCGGGACACTTGTCCCGGTATCCTTTTGATCTTTTTGTTGTTTTTGTTTTGTAGGATCTTGAGTAGCTACGCCGCTCTGCTTCGGACGCTCCGTGTTCATCCCCTACACCGACCATCACCATCCAGGTTCTTCGTATCTCTCTACTCTAGATTAATTCTGTGAGGACACAGAACCGTTTAAGTGTGGGGTATAGGATTATGCATGATCTTGCTTGCTATCTATGATTCTGTGGTTCAAATTTGAAATTTCTCTTGCATAGAATTGCTCAGTTCTTGACTTGTGATGTTAAATTGACTTTAATTTTGAACAATGACGTCTAGACTGTTCCACTTAGAACCTGTAACTAACGTGTTGGAACTGATATTAAATGAGTCTAGGTCAGAACAGATCATAAATCACTCTTGTAGTTGAAACTTGAATTAATTGAATTAATTGGTTTGTTAATAACAAAGCTCGATAACACCGTTCTAAGATGATAAATGCTAGCTTCTCCCATGTTTTCACTCCATATTTGTTCACCTGTGATTGTGGCTAGAGATTAGGCGGAAATTCAATTCGAAATCTCGTGTAAAAAGTTATAACTAGCTAGGATCAAGTGGTTAAATCGATAAATCAAGTGCTTGAGTGGTGAAATTCGAAATGTGCAATTTTATGTAAAGTTCTTTAAAGTGCTGAAAATAAAGCTAGGCAAGCCCGACACCTAAGTGAAGTGTTCGGGTTGAGCACTAGCATAAGCACAAATACTGTGAGCTAGGCAGGTCCAACACCTAAGTGAAGTGTTTGGTATCGAGCACTAGTATGCAGTAAATAAATTGAAGGAAAAAGTCGAAACTTGAAATAAATTGTGGTTTAAATCAGTCCTAGCTAGAACATGTAACGTACAGATCTAGAAACGGATGAAGTCGAGTCGATAGCCACGTCACTTTTCCTACCTCGGCATCCACATCATGGTTAGAGCTTAAAGTCTTTTTGATTAGAATTGGTGTTATCGTAGTCGGTTAATTGTGATTAATTGTTTTGCCAAGAAACGAGCTTTGTTAAAATCACTACATGAAGTGTGCAGAAATTAGTAAGATCGAAAACTTGTTTGGTTGATGTTCTTGCATGTGTAGGTCACCTTTTCTACGTGGAACAGTCTAAACCAAATTGTTAGAATTGAATCTTGGTTTAATCTCGTGTCATTTGTGATTTTGAGTGTGTTCTAGTTCAGTTTGCTTGAGGACAAGCAAAAGCTTAAGTGTGGGGTATTTGATGACACTCGATTTGACGTGATTATCAGCCTCATTTAAGCGACATTTCTTTACTTAAGACATGGTTTTTAGGGTAGAATAACGAATATTCAATCAATTGCCCTATCTCGTGCCATTTGTGTTACCTTGGCCCTTTTTGGGTCTATTTGATGGTTTTCTAGTGTTTTTGCGTAAGCACGGGTTTTTGCCGTCAAATAAAGTAGCCATGGACGTGTCTAAGGCATAGGAACATCGAGGAACTGAACCAGAATCGATCAAAGGAGCCAATCAAAGTCAAACCAAAAATCTGCCATTCACACTTACAGTTTCGGCGAAACCAGGCCTCCAGTTTCGGCGAAACCAGCAGTTCAAATCAACTGATGCCAAGAGAAGGATGGTTTCGGCGAAACCAATCAACTGCTCGGACCGAAAATAATGAACAGCCGACGGAGCCCTGAACTCACAGCCAGTTTTGCCGAAACTATCCCTATGGTTTCGGCGAAACCATCAGCCCGGCCCAACTAGGGTTAAGTATTTATACTTAATCCGGCGGCCCGAGGAGGAGGGGAACAGACACAACAATTCATTATCCTTATTTTATCAAATCAGACTTTTGAGAGTCAGCCGACTCTAGGGTCGATAGATAGAGTTTAGAGAGTTCGAAGATCCGTGGAGAGGTCGTGACGCCATCTTCCACCTCGGAGAGCTCGGAGCTTAAAGTTGAAGATCCAGGAGATTGAAGCTTCGCGAGAGTCGTCAGAATTAGGTTTTTCAGTTCTTATCTGTTCTTCCTCTGTATGATGATCTTCGTTGTTGCCTTTGATTCTCTTGTTTCTGATATGAGTAACTGAACTTATAGAGCTTAGATTAGATGAACCCTAAGTGACCCAGGGCTTTAAAGCGGTCACGGATCGGCGGTGATTAGATTCGAAATTCAATCAGTTCTTTTTCATGTTCGATTCGTTCTTCATTGTTTATGTTTCTTGTCTGGATTGATCACCTAGATTAGATTCTTGTTAAGCTAAGGATAGAAGCGAACGCTCGCCTTACTTTAGAACATCGAATTGAACAATTAACCTTATAATTGGAGTGTGCCTTTCGTAGGAACCGGTTAGGGTTAATCCACTGCAAGAGTAACTCATAAATCATTAGTAATTACACCAGTTAATTAAGTCGTTGCGAGAGGCGACCGTACCCGGGCGGCTAGTTAATCTTGGTAGTTAGAACGGATAGAGCGAACGTTCATCGGTCTTAAACCTAAGGGTAAGGAGTTATGGTGGTGTATAGAAACCGATTGAATTAGAATTGAAAACCGCTGATCTTGTGATTGCCGTTGCTCTGGTGATCTAAGGGGGATTCGAAATCTAAGTTCGTCTATCTTTCCGTTAGTCAATCTTTTAATCTTTCTGTCTTTTGTTTTCCTTTGCTTATTAGATTAGAAGTCGTGGAACTCACACCACGCACAACGTGTTTTAACCTGAGTAATTTGCCAGCTTCTTCAAAGTAGTCGATTAGAAGAAACCTCGAGTCGAATACGATCTGCTATACGCTTTTTCTTACCATTAGTAGTTATTTGGTTGAACGCATCACAACGACACGCTCACCAGGGAGACATTAGCTCAAGATTTTGTTGAGGAATACTTTCCTCCTGCAAGAACAACTACTTATAAAGACCGCATCTCCAGGTTCACACAGAGAGAGGATGCAAGCCTGTATGACACTTGGAACGAATTTCAGTCTCTTCTCTTCGACTGCCCTCACCATGGGTATGAACAGAGACAGCTGGCTGATGTGACTTGAATTAGTGCATTTTAGGCTTATGAATGACCTTTGAAATGCCCTTGTTTGATTCTGAAATGCCGTGCTTAATGTGTTTTTATCGAGAGTTTTGTGCTAAGTGCTATTCTGTTGCCCGGTTGCCACTTTGAGGCCAATTCCATGTCTATTGGAGGTGTTTTATTTGTATTTTCAGGTCTTGGCATTGTAGTACTGGTGACAAGGAGCACGTAGGATCAAACGGGAGGTCAATCAGAGCTAGGACGGAGGAGATGTGAGCCTTGCAAGATCGAGCCGTCTGCAGAATGCAGGGGGTGCACGCCGTGCAGGTGTGCACGCCGTGCATGATGCCCGCCGTGCACCGTGCACGGTTGGTGCACGGGCTGTCCAGGAGGCTCCGAAGAAGATTCAGCCCCACAGTGCACGCCATGCAGCCTTGCACGCCGTGCACCCTGCATGCCGTGCATAGGTGCACGCCGTGCACTGTCCCCTGCACTATATATACTCTTGATTTTGGCCATTTTGAGGAAGGATATGCAATCTCTTGAACCCCAAATACATTTCCACGAACCCTAAAACCCTAGAGCACGTTTTTGGAGCAATTTGAAGCTATTGGAGCTAGGATTGAAGCCAACCAACCTTGGGAGAAGTGCTACAAGTGAAGAAGTGAAGATCATCTCAAGGATTCATCCATGGTGTTCTTGGTGACCATTCTTCCTTCTTTCCTCTTTACTCCCTTGGCCATGTGTGGCTGAGTTTCTAGGGTTCATCTTGGATGGGTAGATTAGTTGTGCTATGATAGAGATGATTGTATAGAACTTGCCATGATTGATCTTGGTTGTATGAGGATGATTCCTAGACTTGTTCTTAATGCCATATTTTGCCATGTTTGCTTAATTTGGTCCATTCATTGTAATTTGATGCATGATAGTGCTTGGATTGCATAGATTGTAGGTCTAGGGATTGAAGTGAGTGTGTTCTAAGAGATTAGATCATCTTATTTCAACCATTTTCACTTGATTTCTCTCTTGGGCATTTTATCGAACACTTGGTGTGCATGTGGAATTTCATTCAATTGAGTTTGAAAAGGCTTTTTGGGTGAATCTCTTAGTGTTAGGGCATTGATATGAGAGTGTTGTGCCTAGCCTTGTGGTCATAGAGTCTTAAGAGAGGATCTTGTGTCTTGGCATTTCATCAAACACTTAGAATGCATCCTATTTTCACTTAGTTTGAGAGCGAGAGCCTAAATTGAGTGGTATTGGGATAGGGATTAGGTGCTACGAGAGTGCATCGAGTCTAAAAAAGTGAAATGCATGGTCATCCGAGTGCAAACTCGATCTTGATTAGCTTGTTTGTTCAATTATTCATCTTGAGCATGATGAAACTACCTACCAAGAGAACCCCTTTATCTTTGATTTGTTCCAACCTTCTTGCTTTAACCTTGTTAGTTTTTCATTGTTTATGCTTTTGATTTGTTCTCTTTCAAAACCAAAACTCAATTCCAAATGTTTAGACCATTCATGAACTTTGTGAGTACGAGCTTATGAGAGGACCTTGAGGAATACGACCTTGGTAAACCAATACTTACCAAGTTTTTGGCGCCGTTGCCGGGGACTCTCTCATTCCTTTGAAAGCACTTAGTAGTGAACCGATCTATTCACTCCCTTCCAATTTAGTTTTTGCTTCCTTTTACTTGTTGTTTGGTTTTGTTATTCCACATTGTCGTGTTACTCGGGTGTGTTTGTTGTGCTTATTTGTAGGAGATTTTGGGTTAGTGCATGAGGCGTTCAGCTCGTCTTCAAGCACGAATCCAAGGACTAGAACAAGTGCTCAAGTCACCTACCACTTCCTCACCTCCTATAGTTGAAGAAGAAGAAGTTGATCACATCTCACACCACACTATGTCTCAACACGGGGATGACGATGACCAATCGGTACATTCACACCACACTAATGATGATGATCACTCACAACGGGGTGCAAGACGTACCTTGGCGGATTATGCTCGTCCTACTCTTGAAGGGGCAGCCTCTAGCATTGTTCGAAGACCCGTCAATGCTAGGAACTTTGAGCTCAAGCCTAATATGATCCAAATGGTTCAAAATGGAGTGGTGTTCAATGGCATTGATGGTGAATGTCCATCTAGGCATCTCAAGGACTTCTTGGAGATATGCGACACGGTTAAGAATGACCAAGTTCACCCGGATTGCATACGACTCCGACTCTTCCCCTTTCACTCAAAGGTCGAGCCAAGTCTTGGTTGGAGAACCAACCTAGTAGAACATTCACTACATGGGTGGGCCTAGCCGAAGCTTTCCTTGAAGAATTCTTTCCTCCCTATATGACGGATGCAATCCGGGATCGCATTAACCACTTCATACAACACAAGGGAGAGCTCTTCCATGAGACTTGGAATAGGTTCCAAGCCATTCTTCGGTCTTGTCCTCATCACAACTTTGCCGAATGGAGCTTGGCGGACATCTTTGCTAGGTCCCTTGATTTTGAGAATACAAGGATGATCAACCAAGCCGCCGGAGGTGACTTAAGAATGCTCACTCCCGAAGATGCTCTAGAACTCTTCGCGGAGATGGCCAACAAGACAAGGAGTTGGTCTCGACAACAACCTCCTAAGTCTAAGTATGGAAGTGACACGCACTATGACTCTCGGTCGGTAAGTGTTGATGCACCAAAGGATTCATCCACCTATGGGAAGAAGCCTAAGTTACCGGGGCACCGAGATGAAGATGATCCCATGATTGCTCTCCTTATGTCCAAGATTGATGCCATGGCTTCACAAGTAAGTAACCTAAGCATGCCTAAGCACCCCTCCAAGATCCAATCATCTCATGTGGGTAATCCACCGGTTGCTTCTATATATTGTTGTGAGGGTTGTGGGGGTCAAGATCACGATGTTAGTGCTTGTCCTTCCACCATTCCCGAACTTGGCCAAGGCGACCTTGAGGAGGTAAGCTTCGCACAAGGTCAAGGTTTCCATGGTAATTTCAGCCCCCAAGGTGACTATCAAGGTAACTATAACCGACCTTGGTACAACAAGTCTAACCAAGGTTACCAAGGCCAAGGGAGTCAAGGTAGTGGTTATAGCAAGGGCTACAACCAAGGAAATCAAGGAGGTTATCAAGGTTATAGGGGTTATCAAGGCAACCAATGGTCTCAAGGAAGTAACCTAAACCAAGGGAGCCAAGGGACTCAAGGAGGACCCCAAGGTCAAGGGCACCAAGGGGGAAATCAATGGAATCAAAGTGGACATCCAAGTCAAGGTTTCCAAGGTCCTTCCCCACCGGGAATGTACAACCATAGAGGTGAAGGACCACCCGGGTTCAACAAGCCTCCTCAAAATAAGGAGGGTGGTTCTTCGATCTCTCAAGAAGACACCAATGCGGCAATGATCCAACTCATCAAGAATCAACAAGCTTCAATTGCCAATTTGGAGAACCAATTAGGACATATTTCTAAGGCACTCTCGGAGCGACCTAAAGGTAGTTTACCCGCCAACACCGAGGTCAATCCCAAGGGTCCCGAGGAGCTCATGATGGTAACTTTGAGGAGTGGTAAGCAAGTACAAGATGCCATACCTAAGGTGGTAAGTGCTCAAGATGATGATTTGGTTATAGTTGAAGACGTGGTTTCCGATGATGACACGGATAAGATTGAGGTTAAAGATAGAAGAGCCAAGGCTAAAGAAGCTTCTAAGATGACCAATACGGTTGGTTCTCAAGAGGCTACGACGAGTGCCACTCCGGTCTCTCCTCCCGCACCGGTTGTGCCTCCGTACAAGCCTAAACCACCTTATCCCTCTCGCTTGAAGGCGGATTCCATGGAAAAAGATTTCAAGAGGTTTGTTGAGATTCTTGACAAGGTGCAATTCACAATGCCTTTTGGAGAAGCAATTACAAAGATGCCTCAATATGCAAAGTTCATAAAAGAGATCTTCACCAACAAACGCAAGCTTACGGATGTGACTTCGGCAAAGCTCAACGAACAATGCTCCGCCATTCTCTCTAAGAGGCCACCGGAAAAGCTTAAGGATCCAGGTAGCTTTACTATTCCTTGCACTATTGGTGAGCATGCAATAGGTAGAGGCTTAGCCGATTTGGGTGCTAGTATCAATGTTATGCCATATTGCATGTTTAAGAAGCTAGGCCTAGGGAAACTAAAACCAACTCAAATGAATGTTCAATTAGCGGATAAATCTGTGACATCTCCTCGAGGTATTGTCGAAGATGTGTTGGTTAAGGTCGGTGCTTTTGAATTCCTTGTGGATTTTGTTATCCTAGATGCTATGGGTGGTGCCGATGTGCCTTTGATTCTAGGACGACCTTTCTTGGCAACTTCTCGTGCTTTAATTGATGTCTATGGTGGTAGACTTACCCTTAGGGTCGACAATGAATGCATGATCTTTGACCGCTCCGATGGTATGGAGTTTACTTTGTCTTATGCTAATCACCATGATCCCAAGAATCTGCATGAGCTTATTCGGCGACTAATAGCACTAACCTTGTCCGACATAGTCTTGCGGAGTTGTTTGCTCTTAGTGATGTGCAGGAAAAGACGGATGAAGTGAGGGAGTCTCCACCGTTCGTGCTCCCGAAGACACCACCTAAGGCTAAGAAGAAAGGTGTAATGAAGTCACCCGAGAAGGGCAGGGAAGCTGCACCAATGGGTGAGACGAACAAGTCTCAGAAGCCACCCGATGAAAGGCTCAACTCCAAGTGGTTTGGCCCTTCTCCATTGCTTCCACTTCACCATCCGGGAAACTCATGCTCATTCCTCCCGAAGTTGGTAAGGTCCAGTTTAAGTTCCGTGTGCCATGCGAAGGTAATGATGTTGACTTCAAGGAGGTAATGAGTTGGGATGGTTTTACTTAGCTTATTCCTTGTGTTTCGTCTAGCTAGAGACGTTAAAGAAGCGCTTCATGGGAGGCACCCCGTGTTATCCTTAATCTTTTGTTTTTAATTGTTCTTTGAGGTTTTTGTGTTGTTTTAGCTTTTTGAATAAGGTTTGGCAAGCATTTTGGATCACTCTTCACCAAGGATCATCATGGAACTTTTTCACCTCTATTACGTCCTATGCTCCTCTCTACCAATGCGGTAACTTCGTTCCACCTTACCCTCTCTCTCTTGATCATTGAGGACAATGCTCATGTTAGTCGTAGGGGAGTTTGAGATTTGGTGTGATTATTTGTCGGTAGAAGTCTAAAGCTATGATCTGATGTGTTGCATGATCTTAATTGAATGTCGAATTCCTCTATTGTAGAATCGTTCGGTTCTTGACGTTTAGTGTTTAATTGACTTCAAGCCTTCACAATGATGTTTAGATTGTTCCACTTAGAACCTATAACCAGCATGTTAGCACTAATATCAAATGAGTCTGGGCCAGAACTGAGACTTATCACTCTTGTATGTTGGTTGATTGGTTGGATACGTGTTTTTATACCACTCGATAACACCGGTCTAGGATGATGAAGGCAATCAGAATTTCTTCCCCTCTTCCATGTTTTTCATTCCTTTTTGATCTTTCGTGATTGTGGCTTGAGACTAGACGGAATCCAATTCGAAATCTTGTACGAAAGTTGTTAAGGGGCTAAGGATCAAGTGGCTAAATTGTGAAAAAAAAAAAATGCTCAAAAGAAAAGCTAGGCAAGCTCGGCACCTAAGTGAAGTGTCGGGTTGAGCACTAAGCAAAAAGGGCAAAGGCTGTGAGCTAGGCAGGTTCAACACCTAAGTGAAGTGTTGAATCGAGCACTAGTATGCAGTAAGAAAAAAAAGGAGAAAGAAAAGAAAAGAAAGTAAAAGAGTTCTCAAATGTAGCCCTTGATCCTAGCCAGAGTTGTAAAGTGCGGATCTAGAAGCGGATGAAGTCGAGTCGATAGCCACATTCACGACTCACGATCCTTGTTCCGATTTCAAGTCCTTTTGATTAGAGTTGGTGTTGTTGTGGTCGGTTTTGCTGTGTCCCAATCAACCACTACTTTAAGTGTGCAGAAATTAGTGAGGTTTGGACTTGTTTGGTTGATGTTCTTGCATGTGTAGGTTTAGTTTGTTCGTGGAACAGTTTAAACTAAATTGTGATTGCTTGAACCTCAATGGTCCGAACTTGTCATTTGTGAACTTGGATGTTTTCTAATTCATTTGCTTGAGGACAAGCAAAGCTTAGTCGTAGGGGAATTTGATGTGACTTGAATTAGTGCATTTTAGGCTTATGAATGACCTTTGAAATGCCCTTGTTTGATTCTGAAATGCCGTGCTTAATGTGTTTTTATCGGAGTTTTGTGCTAAGTGCTATTCTGTTGCCCGGTTGCCACTTTGAGGCCAATTCCATGTCTATTGGAGGTGTTTTATTTGTATTTTCAGGTCTTGGCATTGTAGTACTGGTGACAAGGAGCACGTAGGATCAAACGGGAGGTCAATCAGAGCTAGGACGGAGGAGATGTGAGCCTTGCAAGATCGAGCCGTCTGCAGAATGCAGGGGGTGCACGCCGTGCAGGTGTGCACGCCGTGCATGATGCCCGCCGTGCACCGTGCACGGTTGGTGCACGGGCTGTCCAGGAGGCTCCGAAGAAGATTCAGCCCCACAGTGCACGTCGTGCAGCCTTGCACGCCGTGCACCCTGCACGCCGTGCATAGGTGCACGCCGTGCACTGTCCCCTGCACTATATATACTCTTGATTTTGGCCATTTTGAGAAGGATATGCAATCTCTTGAACCCCAAATACATTTCCACGAACCCTAAAACCCTAGAGCACGTTTTTGGAGCAATTTGAAGCTATTGGAGCTAGGATTAAAGCCAACCAACCTTGGGAGAAGTGCTACAAGTGAAGAAGTGAAGATCATCTCAAGGATTCATCCATGGTGTTCTTGGTGACCATTCTTCCTTCTTTCCTCTTTACTCCCTTGGCCATGTGTGGCTGAGTTTCTAGGGTTCATCTTGGATGGGTAGATTAGTTGTGCTATGATAGAGAGATGATTGTATAGAACTTGCCATGATTGATCTTGGTTGTATGAGGATGATCCTAGACTTGTTCTTAATGCCATATTTTGCCATGTTTGCTTAATTTGGTCCATTCATTGTAATTTGATGCATGAGAGTGCTTGGATTGCATAGATTGTAGGTCTAGGGATTGAAGTGAGTGTGTTCTAAGAGATTAGATCATCTTATTTCAACCATTTTCACTTGATTTCTCTCTTGGGCATTTTATCGAACACTTGGTGTGCATGTGGAATTTCATTCAATTGAGTTTGAAAAGGCTTTTTGGGTGAATCTCTTAGTGTTAGGGCATTGATATGAGAGTGTTGTGCCTAGCCTTGTGGTCATAGAGTCTTAAGAGAGGATCTTGTGTCTTGGCATTTCATCAAACACTTAGAATGCATCCTATTTTCACTTAGTTTGAGAGCGAGAGCCTAAATTGAGTGGTATTGGGATAGGGATTAGGTGCTACGAGAGTGCATCGAGTCTAAAAAAGTGAAATGCATGGTCATCCGAGTGCAAACTCGATCTTGATTAGCTTGTTTGTTCAATTATTCATCTTGAGCATGATGAAACTACCTACCAAGAGAACCCCTTTATCTTTGATTTGTTCCAACCTTCTTGCTTTAACCTTGTTAGTTTTTCATTGTTTATGCTTTTGATTTGTTCTCTTTCAAAACCAAAACTCAATTCCAAATGTTTAGACCGTTCATGAACTTTGTGAGTACGAGCTTATGAGAGGACCTCGAGGAATACGACCTTGGTAAACCAATACTTACCACTGGCTGAATTCTTTACTCGAGGTATGCGCAAAGAATCTGCAAACTGGGTCAACACCTTAGCCGGCGGAGATTGCACCGCTCTCACTCCTCAGGATGCTCTTCTGCATTTTGCTGACTGTGCATCGAAATCTAGAAACTGGGAGAGGCACATAGAAGGAACCAAGAGTCAGAGCCAGAGTCAGATAAATGTTGCAGAGCAGATCAAGGCAGAAGTTTAGAAGCATCTGCAAGCAGCTGGTATCCCTCTTGACTCTCCGTCAGCTACCGTCTTTTCGGTTGACTGTGGATGGTGTGGATCATGTGCTCATAGCGGCGGAAGTTGCCTCAATTTTGGTGCAGCAGAAGTCTGGTCTACTGAGGAGGTAAACTTCATTGATCAAGGTTTTGCCAACAATCAGAAAGGCTATGCCGGTTACAGAAACTACGTGCCACGAAAGCAAAGCAACCGGTTGGTAGATCCTTATTATAGACCTTCGGGATTCATTGGAGGGCAACACCAGTTTCAGGCGAAGCCGTGCCACAATAGAGATATTGACTATGAGAGGAAGTTTGATCAGATCATGAGCCGACTTGACGACCATGACATTCAGTTAAAAGCCCAAGCCGCACTTAATCAAGGAACAAAGGCTCAAACCCAGAGGATAGAAGATGCAGTACTCAATATGGCGAAACTTTTTACTAGCAATCCTCTCCTTAATCCAGAAGCATTTCAAGCAGACTCCGATATAAGGAGTGAACACGCTCAAGCTATTACCACTAGGAGCGGCAAGCAAACAACTGATCCAAAAGCTCCGGAACCTGACATGATACCTGATGCGAACCGCTTCCTCAATGAAGGGATCGGCTTCAACACCCAAAACTATATTACCAGCTTCACGAATCCTAACTTTTGAAACCGCGGGGAATACTTGAAATCCACTAAGTATAGACTTAGGAACCCCAAGGTATTCAGTCGAATTGGTGCCACAAACAAAGGGTGATGACCTTTGATGATAAACCAAACCTTAAGCTAAGCAACAACGAGCAAAGACTTGAAGGAAAAAGAACAAAGTTCTGAAATTTCAATTTATGACTTAACGTGTCTTACAATGATGGCCGAGGCCTCTATTTATAGCACAAGGGTGGCCTAAGCCAACTCCAACTCTAAAAAGGTAAGACTAAAATAATCCTAAAAGATAGGCCGAAGAAAATATTAAAATTCACAAAGTTGTCCGAGAGTGAAATTCTAAAACCGGCAAAATTTGAACAAAACCCTAATCCGGGCGGATTAGGGCACGCCGGGTGACCGTGTCCGGACGGGATTAGGAAAACCCTCCGGGCGCGTGTTGGACTCCGGACGCGGCTAGGAAAAGTGCCGGAACCCGCGCGGTGGCAATTCTGTAATTACCGCAGGTTCCGGGTGACCGGGCGGTCGGGGTGGCGTCCTTCGGTGCTGGCGACCGGCTCGGCATCAAGGGCTCCGGACCCGGTGCTAGGGTTTTGGTGATGCCGGGCGGTTCTGGCTTTTGGCTGAACATTTCCTCGGACAAGTGAGGTTCCTCCCAAGTATTTTGACCTCCTGAATCTTCTGGCTTCAACTTGTCCGCCAGGTTCTGAGTGTGGAGCAGGGTTAGCCGAGGCAGGGGCCGGTTGGCTGCATCCGCCGGGGCCCGGGCAGTGTCCTTAGGAAGCCAACCTGTCTTGGCCACATATTCTTGAATCCTCTGGTCTTCTGTACGCCAGAACTCTCTCCAGATGGCCTTTGACGTGTGTTTGACTTGAGGGATCATTGAAGAGAGGTTGGGGAAGGACTGGGACTCGGTGCTCGGTCTAGGACTTAGGTCCTCGGCCAGTAACATGGCCTGGAACTTCCTTCCATCTCGGGGTGTCTTCCTTCCCTGTAGGCAAGACCTGAGCTTGTTCTGGAGCTCATTTCTAGGCTTGAGAGCTTGTAAGTAGCCAGTCCTTAGTTCTAGGCGCTTTTTGTATGGACCCGGAGTGCTGCCTTCTACGGGGTGCCTTGGTGGGGCGTAAGTATACCTTTGTGGCCCGGGGCGGTGGAGCCGGGTCATATCAATACCAGATACTAGTGCTGCCATGGATATGCCAGAAATAGAAGATATCACGGAAGAGGAAGAAGAAGCACCTGCTCCTCCTCCGCCTCCCAAGACAGCCCCTGAACCTGTCTTGGCGCCATATGTACCTAGGATTCCTTTTCCAAAAGCTGCAAGGAGCAAAGCCAAGGATCACGACATTCAGTATAAGAAATGGTACAATGTTCTTAAGACTGCAGAAATCAAGATACCAGTGACAGACGCTGTAGAGATTATACCACCACTTGGGAAGTTCTTCAAAGACCTCGTGAAGAAAGTGAAGAGTGGCGAGGTGTACTCTATCACGCTCACTAATGAATGCGCGTCTATTCTAGGTGCGCCATCTTCCATTCGACAGCCGCCACCACCCCCAGCTAAGTGTCCTGATCCCGGTTCTTTTACATTACCGTGCATTATTAATGGCATTCAAATTGATCGCAGCCTGGTTGATTCTGGTGCTTCTATTAATGTTATGCATGTCTATCTATATGAAAAGCTGAATCTAGGGCAATTAAAACCGATTACTCTGCATCTCGTTTTAGCCGATAGGTCTGTCAAACGGCCTAGAGGTATAGTAGAAGATGTAACTGTTTGCTGTGGTCCATTTACTATACTGGCAGATTTTGTTGTTTTAGATACTCGTGAGCTAGACGGAACACTTATCCTAGGTCGACCTTTCTTAGCAACTGCTGATGTGAATATAAATTGCAAACATGGCTTATTAACTTTAAGTGTAGGTCAAGAGAGTGTTGCATTCCGCATTAAAGATAGCATGAGATATTCTATTGCTCAAGATGATAAATGCTATGCTGTTGATCCCTTAGAGACGGCCTCAGCCGACTCCTTTACTAATGCTTTATCTAGTGATCCGCTAGAGTTGTGTTTGATTTCAGGGATTGATAATGCGTTAGACGACCCAGAGCAGTGCTTATGGCAAGATGAGCTAGATGAACAAAAGGCAACATTCACACCCTTACATGCGCCTCCACACATCGAACCAGCTTCGAGTCGGATTACTACTTCATATGAGAATCCACCAGAACTTACTCTGAAGGAGCTGCCTGACCACCTAGAATATGCATTTCTGGGGAAGGACCGCCAGTTACCAGTCATCATCAGCTCCAATCTGACTCCTGAGCAGAAAGAGCAACTGATTGGGCTACTCAAGAAGCATGTCCGAGCTATTGCCTGGCAGTTGGCAGACATCAGAGGCATCTCTGAAACCTTCTGCAAACATCGGATAGTTGTTGATGAAGAATTCAAACCAGTCAGACAACAGCAACGCCGACTTAACCCTCAGATGCAGGAAGTCGTAAAGAAAGAAGTACTCAAGCTTCTAGATGCCGGTATCATCTATCCTATCGCCGACAGTCATTGGGTCAGCCCGACTCAAGTCGTCCCAAAGAAAGGAGGAATCACAGTCATCCCTAATCCAAAGGGTGAACTCATTCCCACCCGAACAGTTATAGGATGGAGAGTCTGCATCAATTATCGACGACTAAATGATGCCACCAAGAAGGATTACTATCCACTGCCGTTCATTGATCAGATGCTTGAACGATTGGCTGGTCATGAATACTACTGCTTCTTAGACGGGATGTCCGGTTACTTTCAGATCCCCATTGAGCTTGCTGATCAAGAGAAGACGACCTTCACATGCCCGTTCGGTACGTTTGCTTATCGTCGTATTCCTTTTGGTCTATGTAATGCTCCCGCTACTTTTCAGAGATGCATGCTTGCAATATTTGGAGATCTGGTAGAGAATGTGGTAGAGGTGTTCATGGATGACTTCTCTGTCTATGGAGATTCATTTTCAAAGTGTTTGGCTAATCTGGATAAGGTGTTAGCTCGTTGTGAGGAGACCAACCTAGCTCTCAGCTGGGAGAAATGTCACTTCATGGTTACAGAAGGTATTGTTCTTGGCCATAGAATATCTAAGACAGGTATAGAAGTCGATCGTGCCAAGCTTGAGACCATTGCCAGCTTACCACCGCCGACCTCAGTTAAGACAGTGCGAAGTTTCCTCGGTCATGCTGGATTCTACCGGAGATTCATCCAAGACTTCTCCAAGATCGCTCTCCCCATGACCAAGCTACTCGAGAAAGATGTTCCTTTTGTTTTTTATAAAGCTTGTCTCGAAGCCTTTGATACTCTGAAGACTCAACTGACCACCGCACCGATTCTTACAGCACCAGATTGGAATCTCCCATTCGAGATCATGTGCGATGCTAGTGATTTCACCGTTGGCGCGGTTCTTGGTCAGAGAAAGGAGAAGAGATTTCATCCTATCTACTTTGCGAGCAAGACACTCAATGATGCTCAGAGAAACTACACTACCACGGAGAAAGAGCTTCTAGCTATCGTTTTCTCCTTTGATAAGTTTCGACAGTATCTAGTTCTTTCACATACCATTGTCTACACAGATCATGCTGCTCTGCGCCATTTATTAGCCAAGCAGGATTCAAAGCCACGTCTCATCCGGTGGATCCTTCTCCTCCAAGAGTTCGACATAGAAATTAAAGACAAGAAAGGAGCAGAGAACTTAGCAGCAGATTATCTTTCGCGCCTCGAGGAATCATAAACAGGTAAGTCTACTACCCCTATCAATGATTTGTTCCCTGACGAGCTGTTGCGTGTTGAGACATTTGAACAAGTTAACAGCATAGCTATTGAGCCCTGGGCAATTCCTCACGCTCAAGATCTGAGTAATGCCGCCGATTCAGATGAGCCTTGGTATGCAACTCTGGCTAACTATCTCTCACACGGCATTGTACCTCCTGAACTGGATTTCAATGCATGCAAAAAGCTCTTTAAAGAAGCCAAGTCATACTTCTGGGATGAGCCTTTCTTATACCGCATCAGTCTTGACGGGATGATCCGGAGATGTGTCTCTTACATTGAAGCTGCAGACATCATGCGTAAGTGCCACGAAGGACAGTTCGGAGGACACTTCGGAGGCAACCGCACGACGAGAAAGGTACTCGAAACAGGTTTCTACTGGCCCTCAATTTTTAGTGATTGCGATGTTTATGCTCGACGTTGTGATGCATGCCAGCGATCAGGTAACATTTCCAACCGTAATGAGATGCCCCAAATTGTTTCTTTAACCGTTGAAATTTTTTATGTTTGGGGGATTGATTTTATGGGTCCGTTCACACCCTCCAACGGAAACAAGTACATTCTTGTAGCCGTTGATTACGTTTCTAAGTGGGCTGAGGCTGAAGCTTTACCCACTAATGATTCTAGAGTGGTGGGTCGGTTCCTTACCCGTCTTTTCACGCGTTTTGGTTCACCGAGCTTCATCATAAGCGATAGGGGTACCCACTTCCACGGACAATTCGACCGGGTGTGCAAACGCTTTGGTGTCACCCACCGAATGTCCACTGCTTATCATCCTCAAGCGAATGGTCAAGCGGAAGTGACGAATCGTGAGCTCAAGCGGATTCTTGATAGAACAGTTGGCCGGTCTCGCAAGGACTGGTCATCTAAGCTCAATGATGCCTTATGGGCATATCGAACTGCCTACAAGACTCCCATCGGTACCTCACCGTATCAGCTGGTCTATGGCAAGTCATGTCATTTACCAGTTGAGCTTGAGCACAAGGCATTCTGGGCTAACAAAGAGTTGAATATGAGCTATGCAGTAGCAGGTAATAACCGCCATGACCAGATCGCTGAGCTTGAGGAGCACCGTCTCCACGCTTATGAGAGCACAAAGCTATACAAAGAACGCACGAAGAGAATTCATGACTCTCAGTTGAAGACGATCAAGCAGTTCTACCCGGGAGAGGAAGTGCTCTTATATATTTCTCGATTAAAGCTCTTTCCGGGTAAGTTGAAATCTCGATGGTCAGGCCCTTATACCGTGGTCCGACACACACCCTTAGGCAGCGTCTACATTAAATTGCACGATCAAGAGCCGTTTGTAGTCAACGGGCATAGGCTTAAGAAGTATCTGCAAGGGTTAGTCGTATCCTCCATAGACGTACACTACCTCGTTTTGGAATCCTGACACGAATCCAGGTATCGTCTGGCTCACGGACGTTAAACAAGAGCGCTTCGTGGGAGGCAACCCACGGCTGGAGTCAGTTATTTCCCGTTTTGAGTCGTTTTGTTTTAACACCCTTTTTTTTAAAAAAAAAAGAACTCAGGCGCCGGTTTTTAAATGAATTTTCGGCGAAAACATATCCAAATTTTCGCCGAAACCATGTGTTCAATTCCGCATGATCCTCCTGTCCATACTTTTCGAACCGAAAACCCCACATTTTTTCGCCGAAACAATTTTTCCATTTTCACTACAATTTTCGCCGAAAATCCTGGTTCAAATTCTCCTGCCTATCATGTCTCACATTTTCGCCGAAACCAAGCCATCTTTTTCGCCGAAAATTTCGTGCTACCACCCTCCTATTTAAATGCTGCACCACCCTCGTATTTTCTCCCCCCCCCCCAAACGAAAACATACTAAACCACTCCCATCTCCTCAGTCGCCGCCGCCCGATCGTTTGACTGCACCTCGGACCCACCGATCAGCCGCCACCACCTCATTCTTTAGGAGCCGACCGCCGACCATTTCCCCACCCAGACCTGGTTCCTTGCCCCTGTTTCAAAACCCTAGAATCAGTGTTTTTCAGCTCCGGTTCCGGCCGACCTAATTTTCCAGTTTTTCCCCGATTTCCAGGATTTCCAATCGTTTTCTCGAATCATGTCTTCACGGGCTCCCAAGCGTTTTAAGACTACCAGTGCAGATAGAGCACAGCGATCCTCAGCTCGCCAGAGCAGGACACCACCTCCTCGTCGACCCGCACCAGCCGCACAGAAATCGACAGCTGTGGCCATCATTCCCGAGGATGCGCCTACCCCTGCGACTCCCATTTCCTCTATTCCTACACCTGCCAATGGGGCCGTGCAACCTTTCATCGCCGCCATGGAGCCGCACCAGCTCGAGGTCTTTCTGAAGATCAAAGACATCCCTCCGACTAAGGTGGCAGTTCTGTCTCTTGACAGTCTCAAAGCGCACAACCCGGCTTGGCACTCGACAATTGACACCGTTCTTAATAAAGCCAGATTGCGAGTGCTGACCACTCATGGATCCCCGTACCCGCTTGTCGCCCTCCAGGAGTTCTGGAGTTCATTTCGGCGCCTCACCCCGAAGCCCTTTCGTGAGCAGAAATTCGTTTCCTTTCACCTCGGTGGTGTTCTTCATGAGAAGTCCCTTCGCGAGTTCGGCCGCTTGCTGGATCCGCACGTCAATTTCGATACTGCATTAGCTGTCTTTGAGGACATATACTCCATCACCAGTGCTCCTTACCCGGATGTGTGGAAATGGGCCTGCTGCGAGGATGAGAGCTCACCTATCGTCCACCCCCACGGTCGGTGACATCTTCCACCCTGTTCTCAAATTCTTGCATTATGTTTGGGTACAGTCTCTGTGTTTTTGCAGCAAGACGAGCCGCCACCACGTTTCTCTGGAGGAGCTCGTATTGTTCCGTGCTTTAGAGGAAGATGCCAACCTGCACCCCGGCTGGTGGCTTGCAAGATTCTTTCACAAGCGCACTACCGCCAAGAAGCTTCCTACTAAGCTTCCAGGAGGCCCCTTCATTTCTATTATGATCGACAACCTCCAGCTCGGTGATAAATGGGGCCCCGATATTCCTCGTATCCCGATTGAGCATGTAGGCACTGAACTTGCCATAGCACGGCGCATCGACCTTTCAGAGACTATTGAGCATTGCACATCGCTCCCTCATCGCACGAACCAACAAGTTGACCGCCTACCATCGCGAGCGCAAATCACAGCGGAAATGAATGAAAGGCTGGCGCATATTGAGAAGTGGCAGCTAGACTACTCGGCTGGTTCGTTGCAATGGCAGAAGGACCGAGTGGCACATGAGGAGACTCAGAATGAGCGTTGGTCCACTCTACAGCAATTCATGGCTGACCAATCAGCCAGACACATGGGCGAGCTCGCATGGCGACAGCAGATGGAGCAGCGGTTTGCCATATCCTCCATTCCCACTGCACCTCCTCCTCCACCTGCGGAACAGTGATCTGGTTGCTTCTATCTTTTTCCTTTCTTTTCTTTCTTCTTTTCGGGTCTCGACCCAATTTTATTCTGTGTGGATCCGGGACACTTGTCCCGGTGTCCTTTTGATCTTTTTGTTGTTTGTGTTTTGTAGGATTTTGAGTAGCTCTGCTCCGCTCCGGACTCTCCGTGTTCATCCACTACACCGACCATCACCTTCCAGGTTCTTCGTATGTCTCTCCTCTAGTTAGTCCTGTGAGGACACAGAACAGTTCAAGTGTGGGGTAGGGTGTTAGATAACCATGCATGATCTTGATTGCCTATATCTTTGTGTGTGCCTCGTGATTCCTGTCCAGTTCTCTAGCATCGAATTGCTCAATTCTTGACTTTGGATGTTAAATTGACTTCAATTTTGAACAATGACGTCTAGACTGTTCCACTTAGAACCTGTAACCAACGTGTTAGAACTGATATTAAATGGGTCTAGGTCAGAACAGATCATAAATCACTTCTGTAGTTGGAACTGGAATTAATTGAATCAATTAACTTGTTAACAACAAAGCTCAATAACACCGTTCTAAGATGATACATGCCAGCTTCTTCCATATTTTCACTCCATATTTGATCACCTGTGATTGTGGCTTGAGATTAGACGGAAATCCAATTCGAAATCTTGTGTAAAAAGTTATAACTAGCTAGGATTAAGTGGCTAAATGGTGAAATCAAGTGATTGAGTGAATCAAATCAATGCTAAGTTCTTTAAAGTGCTGAAAATAAAGCTAGGCAAGCTCGACACCTAAGTGAAGTGTTCGGGTTGAGCACTAGCAAAAAGGCACGAATACTGTGAGCTAGGCAGGTCCAACACCTAAGTGAAGTGTTTGGTATCGAGCACTAGTATGCAGTAAATAAATTAAAGAAAGTTTGAATCTTGAAAGAAATTATTGTTTAAATCGGTCCTAGCTAGAACGTGTAACGTGCAGATCTAGAAGCGGATGAAGTCGAGTCGATAGCCACGTCACTTTTCCTGCCTCCGCGCCCACATCATGGCCAGAGCTTAAAGTCGTTTTGATTAGAATTGGTGTTATCGTAGTCGGTTAATCATGATTAATTGTTTTGCTGAGAAACAATCTGTGTTAAAACCACTACTGGAAGTGTGCAGAAATCAGTATGATCGGAAACTTGTTTGGTTGATATTCTTGCATGTGTAGGTCACTCTTTCTACGTGGAGCAGTCTAAACCAAATTGTTAGAATTGAAGCTCAGTTTCATCTCGTGTCATTTATGAATTTGAGCATGTTTCTATTCAGTTTGCTTGAGGACAAGCAAAAGCTCAAGTGTGGGGTATTTGATGACACTCGATTTGACGTGATTATCAGCCTCATTTAAGCGACATTTCTTTGTGTAAGACATGGTTTTTTAGGGTAGAATAACGGATATTGAATTGATTGCCCTATCTCGTGCCATTTGTGTTACCTTGGCCCGTTTCGGGTCTATTTGATGGTTTTCTAGTGTTTTTACGTTAGCACAGGTTTTTGCCATCGAATAAAGTAACCAAGGACGTGTCTAAGGCATTGGAACATCGAGGAACTGAACCGGAATCGCTCAAAGGAGCCAATTAAGTTCAAACCAAATTGCTGCCCGATTTATACATATATTTTCGGCGAAACTACTCTTTGGTTTTCACCGAAAATGGAAGAAGAAATCACTGACCGATTGAGAGGAAGTCTTCGGCGAAAATACCCTTGAGAGTTCGCCGAAAACAAAAGGAAGAATCCACTGTCCCGAGTATGAAGAAGTTTTCGCCGAAATTCCTTTACTATTTTCGACGAAAATCCCAGTTGAAATCAGAAAAATCTCGGGTTGATATAAATAGAGAACTCGGCAGCTAATATAGGGAGGACTTTTTGCCAACTAAATAGAAAAACGACGACAGAGAGAGAGGCAGGGCGAGTAGATAGAGTTTGAGGAGCAGGAACGGATCGTGACGCCATCCATCCATCTCGGAGAGCCAGTGCGAGGAGTTGAAAATCCAGCAGATTTGAGCTGCCAGGGAACATCGAAATTAGGTTTTGCAGTTCTTCTCTGTCTTCCTACCTGAGATGTATTTCTTGTCTGTCTTCGATTCTTCTGTATTGAGTATGAGTAGATAAACTCGTGTAGCTTAGATTAGATGAACCCTAAGTGACCCAGGGCTTAAAGCGGTCACGGATCGGCGGTGATTAGATTCGAAATTCATTCAGTTTCATCTTGCATGTTTGATTTGTGCTTCGTTTTCTGTGTTTCTTGTCTGGTTTGGCCACCTAGATTAGATTCTTGTTAAGCTAAGGATAGAAGCGAACGCTCGCCTTACTTTAAAACACCAAATCGAACAGTCAACCTTATAATTGGAGTGTGCCTTTCGTAGGAACCGATTAGGGTTGATCCATTGCTAGAGTAACTCATTAATCACTAGAATTTGCACCAGTTAAGTTAAGTCGTTGCGAGAGGCGACCGTACCCGGGCGGCTAATTAATCGTGGTAGCTAGATCGGATAGAGCGAACGTTCGCCAGTCTTAAACCTAAGGGTCAGGAGTTATGATGGTGTCTGTGAACTGAATGAACTAGAATCAAAAATCACTGGTCTGTGACTGTTGTTGCCTTGGTGATCTAAGGGGAATTCAAAATCTAAGCTTGTCTGTCATCTTTCTAGTCAATTAATCAATCTTCAATCTTTCTTCGGTTTAATTTTCATTTCTTCTTATTTTTGCATTCTTAGTATAGAAGTCGTGGAACTCACACCACGCACAACTTGTGTTTGAACTTGAATTAAAACTGTCAACTCCTTGGAGTAAGGAAGTAGAGGAAACCCCTGGAATACGATCTGCTATAGCCTTTTATTAGCATTAGTAGTTTATTTTGTTGAACGCATCACAACGACACGCTCACTAAAGAGCAGCTTCAGGTGTAAGTGTAGTGCAATCCCCTTCAGCTAGAGAATTGACCCACTTGGCAGATTCTTCTCGAAGACCTCGAGCAAAGATTTCAGCTAACTGCCTCTGCTCGAATCCATGATGAGGACAGTTGTAGAGAAGTTCTTGGAATCGATTCCAAGTATCGTATAAGCTTTCTCCTTCTTTCTGGGAGAATCTGGCAATGCTGTCCTTGATGGTTGTTGTTCTGGCAGGAGGAAAGTATTCTTCAACGAAGTCCTGAGCCAGAGTATCCTAATCAGTGTAATATCCAGGTGGTTTGCCAGTAAGCCACCTCTTGGCAGCGCTGATGAACGTCGCAGAAGCGGTTGATCAAATACTACCCAGCTAACTAGAGCTAAGCAGATCATATTCCGAGGGTCTTCTAAGATTGACTACTTTAAAACTGGCACTCGAATGCAAGCAGGTTGTGCGTGGTGTGAGTTTCACGACTTCTAAATCTACGAAATGCGGATAAATTAAAAATTTAACTAAAGCAGATTGCAAATTGGGGTTTGAAAACAAGGATGACAGACGAACTTAGACTTTGAATCCCTCTTCGTTCCCCAGAGCATTGGCAATCAACAGATCAGCGGATTTCGATTCTCATTCAATCAATTACTAAGACACCACCATAACTCCTTACCCTTAGGTTTAAGACCGGCGAACGTTCGCTCTATCTGTTCTAACTACCAAGATTAATTAGCCACCCGGGTACGGTCGCCTCTCGCAACGACTTAATTAATTGGTGTAATTACTAATGATTAATGAGTTACTCTTGCAGTGAATTAACCCTAACCGGTTCCTACGAAAGGCACGCTCCAATTATAAGGTTAATTGTTCAATTTGATGTTCTAAAGTAAGGCGAGCGTTCGCTTCTATCCTTAGCTTAACCAGAATCTAATCTAGGTGATCAATCCAGACAAGAAACATGAATAATGAAGAACAAATCAAACATGAAAAAGAACTGATTGAATTTTGAATCTAATCACCGCCGATCCGTGACCGCTTTAAAGCCCTGGGTCACTTAGGGTTCATCTAGTCTAAGCTCTAACGAGTTTAGCTACTCATGATTATTACAAAAGCAACAAAGACAAAGAAAGAGTTCATCATTCAGAGGAAGAACAGAAAAGAATCTGAAAAACCTAATTTAGACGACTCTGACAGACTTCGATCTTCGGTAGATAACACTCCTAGCTCCGGTTCTCCGAGATGAAAGGGATGGCATCACGATCTCTCTCCGGCTCTTCGAACTCTAACTCTTCGCTCCAAAACTTGAGAGGATTCTGATTCGAAAAGTACTTTCTGATGTAAATTATGATGTATGTCCTCTTTGGGCCGCCGGGTTAAGTATTTATACTTAACCCTAACTGATCCGGATTACTTTATTATTTTCGCCGAAAATATAGGGATATTTTCGCCAAAAATATGCTTGTGAATGGAAGTGATCTCTCTGCCCTTTCTTCTCGGTCCGAACACTTGATCGATTTCGCCGAAACCATCCTTCAAGTGGCATCAGTCGATATGTGATGTTATTTTTGCCGAAATCAATAGGTAATTTTCGGTGAAAATATCTTTGTAATCGGGCAGGATTTTGTTTGACTTTGATTGGCTCCTTTGATCGATTCTGGTTCAGTTCCTCGATGTGCCAATGCCTTAGACACGTCCTTGGTTACTTATTCGACGGCAAAAACCTGTGCTAACACAAAAACACTAGAAAACCATCAAATAGACCCGAAACGGGCCAAGGTAACACAAATGGCACGAGATAGGCCAATCGATTGAATATTCGTTATTCTACCCTAAAAACCATGTCTTAAGCAAAGAAATGTCGCTTAAATGAGGCTGTTAATCACGTCAAATCGAGTGTCATCAAATACCCCACACTTAAGCTTTTGCTTGTCCTCAAGCAAACTTAATAGAAATGCTCATGTTCATAAATGATAAGATCGATTAAATTGGAGCTCAATCAAACACAATGAATTATTAGACAGATCGATCCTAGAACAAGAAACCTAACATGCATACAGATCAGCCAAACTACCTGGTCTCACTAATAAATTGCACACGACAAGTAATTAGCAACCAATCATGCACTAATTTGACCTGACCGACCAGACTCCTCACACAGGATATATATAGTACAATGGGAACTCTCACTCTCTGTGTTTAAGGACGTGTTTCTGCTCTCGATCATTTTCTGTTACCGAATTCTGTCATAAGTTTGCATTTTGACCACATCTCCACCACTGTGACAACACGAGTATCTAGTGAAGAAGGACTTCCCTACTAGGACCGTAATGAAATCTACACTACTCGGGCTTATGATGAGATGGATGATGGGAATGTATGATGATGGCTTTGTGTGGTGTAGCTTTCGACTAACTTCCCTCGAATCTAATCTATAGCTTCCTACCGTCTAACCAAACACGGGTGGAATAATGAACGCTCGTCCTATGATACCCTCAAGCAACCTAGCACTTATTCTTTTTCTTTACACGATTTTTTTCTTTCTTTTCAACTTTTCTTTTGACTTCGTTCTTCCATTTGTAGGGAGAAGAACATTTTATTGAACTAAAACTTTAAACTTTTTCTGATTTTTCTTTTCTTCATCATTTTTTTCGAAATTTCCTTTCTTTTCTTACTTTACTTTTTTTTCTTTTGTGCCGATTTTCTTTTAGTTGCTAGAGGGGTTTACACGTCTGGACATATTAGCTAAGACCACCTGTTTAATGGCCATAGGCAGGTTACCACAAACCAACTTCCGGTAGGTAAATCTAGAACTACAACCACAGGGGATCAATGGGGAATGAAAGAAATGGGAAATGGCTGTAATGTATTATCGAACCGAAAGAACAGGCCAAGCTCAAGGGTCTAAACCTAGTGGATTTTATCGTTTGGTAGGCTATCTGGCTTAGTAGCTGAATCTAGGTGCCCCTATCCTTCTAGAACTCGTGTCATCGTGTGGTCTCGAGTAGGTCTCATGCAAATTCTAACTCATTCAAGTAAACAGAAAACCACTCAGAAAGAATTTAAATTGCAAGTTACGTGCAATGGATCAAAAGCTCACAGTTGGTTTGCTAGTCGGATTCGGTCATTTTCATGCAATCAAGGCTACATACTACAAGTGTGATTTAAAAATTCTGTTCTGACCAGGCAATTTAGCATCAAAGTAAACAAGTTGGTTCTCAAGTTCTAGGTTAAGCAGTCTAAGCATCATTATGAAGGGTTGAACAACAACTTAACATCAAAAATCAAGAACTGAGCCATTCTAATGCTAGAGAGACTGGAATGGAATCACGAGGCACACATAGAACACAATCAAGGGCAATCAAGTTCATGCAAGGTTCTCTAGCATCCTACCCCACACTTAAATCGAACTGTGTCCTCACAGGACTAATTCTAGAGGTCAGAGGGAAGTAGAAGAACCTGGACCGAGATGATTGGTGTAGGGGATGAGCACGGGTCCTCGGAGCGGAGGGAATCTACCCAAGCGAAGCAAAGGGAATCTCCCAACTGCCTACAAAACAAAAACAAATAAAACATAAAAAGGAAACCGGGACAAGTGCCCCGGATCCACACAGAAAAAAGTTGGACCGAAATCCGAAAAGAATAAATAAAAAGAAGACACCAGAAAAGGAATACAACCCGATCACTGCTGGTCCGGTGAACCGGGAGGTGGAAAGTGGAGAAATTCACCGAGCTGGCGTTGCCTTGCCATCTGTGCCTCATACCGCCTGTCGGCGCGGCGCATATGTTGCTGCATAATAGTCCATCGCGCCTCTTGAGTGGCGTTGTCGGTGATGCGCCACTCCTGCAGTCGCTCGTACAACTCTCCAACATCTGCGGGGTGGTGTCGGGGCTGTTGGGGAGGCGCCTGGTATGGATCGGGAATGTGCGGCGGTGACTGGTGAGCATACCCTGCCTGATGATGTGGCGAGGGTATATAATCATGGAATACTGGCGGCGGCTGGGGCTGCTGCTCCTCAGCATCATCTTCTTCCTCCGACTCGACCACAGGCTGGAGTGGAGGATCTGCTGCTACATGGGGGCTGAGGTCGAGTTCTAAGTCGTACTCAACCGCCAAGTCTCCTCCAACAGTCCTAACTCGGTGTCGTGGAATGTGCTGGCCATATTCATGGCTGATGCCGAAGGAGATGATGAGCTGTCCTATGAAGTTGCCCCCCAAGAGTCTGCGAGGTGGCGTCTTCCTCCTGGTCTTCTGGCGGAAGATACGTGCCAGCACCAAGCCGGGGTGTAGAGGGTAGCTCTCTCGGATGGCTCGGAGAAGCATGAGCTCCTCCTTGAGGATATGGTGGCGATCCTTATCTGGAACATATAAAAGCGACCTCCGCCAAACCATATGAATAAATTTATAGAGCGGGTGAGAGAGAGACTTAACTGAGTTGTTCGTCCCGAGGCGATCGCCAGGCACGCCTGTCATGTGGCTCCAGAGCGCGTTGTACTCCTCGTCGTCATCATCTTCGCCCCAACCTAGGTGATGATCGTGATAGTGCTCGTAGGGGATGCCAAGATGAGCAGCAAACTCATCGTAGGTGAGCTGCCTGTACACCCCACCAAGATAGAAGGTGACAACCTTCTGACGCTGCTTCCTCGTGTGCTCATCCAGATCAAAGGTTGCCCAGAACTCCTGGAGGGCAATGTCTGGGAACTCGGCAGCGATGGTGGTCAGCTCTAGGAGACCTGTCGGTGCTAGGGCGTCATGCACATTCCGGTGGTAGTCCTCGTCGTGATCGAAGAGGGACTCCATGGAGAGAGGGCGCACGTCAGCTCCCCGAACGTGTTCGAGCTTCTGGAAGCACTCAAAGTAGAAGTCAGGTAGACGGGCGATGGAGCGATGGTATCCAGCCCGGCGAGGTAGTGCGGGTGGAGGACCCAGAACGGCGGGTGTGACGGGAGCGGCAGCTCCTGAGCTCGAGGCGCCATCAAGTCGCGCCTTAGTCCTGCGCTCATAAGTGGTGTTCCTAAGACCAGAATGAAACCAGATTAGTTAACCAAAACCCTACCCCACACTTAGTAGAAAAACTCAATTTCACAAAGAAATGAGGGAAACTACGTGGGGTAAGCAAAGAGGAGTAACAGGTAATCATAGACAGTGAAATACATACTTAGGAACAACCAGAATCGGATGAGCACAATCAGAGTTCAAAAAGTCAAACCGACATTTAGAAAGTCAACATTTAAGCATAGTGAACCCTAATCATGGCAAGACTATCATAACTTGGAGAATGACGGTAAAATATGATCTCAAATGGCAAGCACGATAATATGAACGAGAATGATCACATCAGGCAGCCAAATGATCACAACAGTTCAAAGTCAAACCGACATTTCTCACAAAAGTCAACATCACAAAGAATCAATCCTATGCATAGCAACACATGATCAAATGATATGGAAATTAAGCACGGAACTCCCTAAGCATGCTAGAACAGTTCTATAAGTTCAGCCAACCTAGTTCACACGAAAACAGTCGGCACGCAAATCGAGGCAAACCGAAAAGTCAACCGATAGTCAACCCTGACGAAATTCAGCAATCCATATGTCAAAAGATTCGTATTGAAAAGTTCTACAACTTACCTTGAAGCCATGACTGCTAAAAATGAACGGGTTGGGAGGAATCAGTGAAAAACTTTGAAAATGAGGGTTTCGGTGAACTGGAGTTCTAGGGCTCGATGGAATCGGAATGGAGAGGGGAGTTGAGCGGCGGCGGTCGGCGACGGTGGCAGCGGTGGGAAACTGCGGCGACGGCGGTTTTAAAGAGGGTGGCGGCGATGATTTTGAAAAAAAAGGGGAGAGGGTTTATTTTCGGGTTTTGAACGAAAATGGGAAGTGAGGAGAGAGAGGAAGGGAACCGGATTCTTAAGAGGGGATTTTCTGACTTTCAAAGGAATTTTCGGCGAAACCAATAGGTTGTTTTCGCCGAAAATGGAAGTTAAAATGGCTGCCGATTATCAAATAAATTTTCGCCGAAAACTTTCAACTCTTCAAACCGAAAATGTTAAACAGGAGACCGGGTTCGAAAATCAAAGGGCGATTTCGCCGAAAATAAAGGGTGATTTCGCCAAAAATTTTGAACTACTCGGATGAAAATATTTTCGCAAATCTGGCCAACTTCAGAAAATCACAGTTAAATCCACAAAAATCGAAACGACCTCAATCAACTTACGACTGACTGTATGACACACAGACTCTACACGAAAAATAATAAATCAAACAAACTGACACTTTTGACTCCCCCGAACCGACTCTAAAATACCATGTTCAACAAAAATTAAAACAGACTCCAGCCGTGGGTTGCCTCCCACGAAGCGCTCTTTTATTAACGTCCTTGAGCTGGACGATACCTGGACGGTATTAGGAGACATCCCAACTTAGATTCTCCTTAACGCTCGCGTCGGAGTTCATGAAGTAAAACTTTGGGAATTCTCCGGTAAGCGTGAATCTCTTCCCGTTTGCATGTAAAAGCTTGGTACGTCCATCGGGAAGATGATCGACGAACTTGAATGGTCTGAACAGTTCTCTAGAGAGGTCATCCTTCTTGATTGTTACGATGGAAGGAATAAAGACTGTCGGCTTCTTCTTTTCTTTTATCTTCGGCTTGGTATCACCAGGATCGGTGATCGTCAGTATTTCCTTAGGAGATGCTTTCGGCTTCTCCTTCCATACTTGCTCCGGCGCCGGTTTCTCGGAACTAATTGGTGGTGCAGCTAGTTCGGTGGAAGACGGCAGAACTTTTGGTCTCCAGACCATTTGGGTCTTTGTCTTCTTGTTCTTTCCCCGAGGCCTGCTCGATTTAGTGCTCGGTGGCTTAGAAGAGGCTTGCAGTTCCTTCTTCTTCTTGGGCAGCTTCTGAACCAAAGTTTCTGGCTTCTTCTTAATGACCTGTTTAATACCTGCAGCAACAACTGATCTAGAGACACTGGAAGAAGCATTAGTAACGGAGTTGACCGGAGTCAACTCCACAGTTTCAACAGCTAGGCAGCGAGATTCTTCATTCCCAGAGTCATATTTCATGCCATCTTTAAGACGGAACATTTTCGTTTCTTTACCGACCCTTAAAGTTAAAGAACCATTGGGAACGTTAATATTCATTCCAGTAGTAGCCATGAAAGGTCGACCTATGAGAATGGTAGAATCATCTGTACTAGTATCCATAATCACATAGTCAGCTAAAAACGTGAACGGACCACATTTAGTGACGTCTTTAATCTCTCCCTTAGGGGTTTTAAGTGATCTATCAGCAAAGACAAGTTGCATACTAGGTGGTTCAAGTTCTCCTAGGTTTAACTTTTCAAACAGGCTCATAGGCATGACATTAACAGACGCTCCTAGATCAACTAAGCAACGTTTAATCTCAACATCATTAATGACCAAAGGCAAGGTAAAAGAACCAGGATCAGATAACTTAGCTGGATATGGAGAAGCAGGTTTCTTAATACGAATGTCAGGATATCCTTCCTTGTTCCCCTTCATCCCAGTCTCGATCCTTGCATTTGGCAGCAATGCTCTAGGAAAAGGAGGCTTCACGACGTACGGTGCAAGAGGAGGATCATCCTCCTTAGGCGCCGGTTTCTGTTCTTCTTCTTTTTCTTCTTCCTCCGGAGTCTCAGCGATCCTGCGTAAGATAGAACAAGCATCAGCAATTAAGTTTGGGAGTTTCCGAGCGGTTACCATCTTGGCTTGCTCCTTCCTTGGATTCGGCTTTGTCTGGCTTGGAAGTTGGCCAAATGGCCGACCAGATGCTAGCATGCTCGAGATGTTGTTCACGGCTTGCTCAATCCTTTGTCCAGATGCTATCTGTTCTTGATTGAGAAGAGCTTGAGCCTTGAACTGACTGTCATGATCATCGAGTCTAGTGATGATCTGGCTGAGCTTCTTATCCAGGTCACTGACATTGTTCTCTCTTTGATGCTGCACTGGATAGGTATTGTTAAGATATTGATTCTGGCGATTGCCAGGAGCAGTTCCATAATTACCCGGATTGCGATGCGGCGGCTGGTAGACACCTGCCGGCGGATGGTTAGGCTTCTGATCCTGAGCTGGACCAGTCGGGCGGTTATTCTGGTTCTGGTTATGGTTGGCGCCAGCATTGTAGGGAGGTCTGTCTTGATAGTTCCCTTGCTGTCTGAAGTTACGATAGCCAGCATAACCATTCTGATTATTGACGAAGCCTTGTTGGATGAAATTTACCTCTTCGGCAGACCAGACTTCTGCCTTACCAAAATTCTAACAACGGCCTCCGTTATGTGCGCAAGCTCCACACCACTCGCCATCGGCAACGTAGACAGAAGCTGCCGGCGGCTTGATCGGTGTGGTAGACTTCTTCAAATGCTTCTCTACCTCTGCTTTGATTGTAGCTTCGAGATCTAGCTTGCTCCTTGATCCTTCAGATTGTCATTCCCAGTTCCTTGACTTGGAAGCACAGTTTGCGAAGTGAAGAAGAGCAGCTTCAGGTGTTAGTGTAGTGCAATCCCCTTCAGCTAGAGAATTGACCCACTTGGCGGATTCTTCTCGAAGTCCACGAGCAAAGATCTCAGCCAACTGCCTCTGCTCGAATCCATGATGAGGGCAGGTATAGAGAAGTTCTTGGAATTGGTTCCAAGTATCATATAAGCTTTCTCCTTCTTTCTGGGAGAATCTGGCGATGCTGTCCTTGATGGCGGTTGTTCTGGCCGGAGGGAAATATTCTTCAACGAAGTCCTGAGCCAGAGTATCCCAATCAGTGTAATAGCCAGGTGGTTTGCTAGTAAGCCACCTCTTAGCAGGGCCTTTCAGAGAGAACGGGAAAGCTCTCAGACAAAGAGTGTTTTTGTCGAGGTTTCCGCTCTTGAAAGTACTGCAGAGATCAAGGAAGTCTGCAAGATGAGTGCACGGATTGTCTAGGGGCCTGCCTTCAAACTGTAAATCCCTAGAGATCATAGTCAAGAATGGAATCTTGATCTCATAGTAGGATCTCCTTCAATGCGTGGAACGGCAATGGCAGATCGAACGCTAGTCGCGCTCGGCTTGTTATAGTCTGCTAGACTCTTCTGTGCAGGTGGTGGCGGCGGCGGTTGATCGCCATTTGGTGGTGGTGGTGGTAATCTATCGTCCATGGTGGGAGATGGAGGAGGTGAGAGTGACTCGGTGTATGAAGCGGATGAAGATGACGGTACAGGTGAAAATGGAGATGAGGAACTTTCCTTCAGTTCCTCGATCTTGATCAGAGTGATGAATGGATTGGATCTGCCTTTCTTCAGAATCTGTGATCGTAGAGGTGTAGCAGAACTGCCTGGTTTCTCTGCACTCTTAGCCTGTTCGGTTTGAGAGCGAGTCCAAGTACGGTGAGGCATACACCTGTAAACCTACAGATAACAAAGACAAACAAAAACCAGTGTAAAATCGAAGTGGATGGAAAGGTGAAAGATGGAAAATAGAAGAATAAATTGCCAGTTCTTCTTTTGAACAATCAAAAGAAATCCCCGGCAACGGCGCCAATTTGATGAACGGTCGCAGAAGCGGTTGATCAAATACTACCCACCTAACTAGAGCTAAGCAGATCGTATTCCGAGGGTCTTCTAAGATTGACTACTTTAAAACTGGCAAAATACTCAAATGCAAGCAGGTTGTGCGTGGTGTGAGTTCCACGACTTCTAAATCTACGAAATGCGGATAAATTAAAAATTAAACTAAAGCAGATTGGAAATTAGGGTTTGAAAACAAGGATGACAGATGAACTTAGACTTTGAATCCCCCTTCGTTCCCCAGAGCACTGGCAATCAACAGATCAGCGGATTTCGATTCTCATTCAATCAATTACTAAGACACCACCATAACTCCTTACCCTTAGGTTTAAGACCGGCGAACGTTCGCTCTATCCGTTCTAACTACCAAGATTAACTAGCCGCCCGGGTACGGTCGCCTCTCGCAACGACTTAATTAATTGGTGTAATTACTAATGATTAATGAGTTACTCTTGCAGTGAATTAACCCTAACCGGTTCTTACGAAAGGCATGCTCCAATTATAAGGTTAATTGTTCAATTTGATGTTCTAAAGTAAGGCGAGCGTTCGCTTCTATCCTTAGCTTAACCAGAATCTAATCTAGGTGATCAATCCAGACAAGAAACATGAATAATGAAGAACAAATTAAACATGAAAAAGAACTGATTGAATTTTGAATCTAATCACCGCCGATCCGTGACCGCTTTAAAGCCCTGGGTCACTTAGGGTTCATCTAGTCTAAGCTCTAGCGAGTTTAGCTACTCATGATTATTACAAAAGCAACAAAGACAAAGAAAGAGTTCATCATTCAGAGGAAGAACAGAAAAGAATCTGAAAAACCTAATTTAGACGACTCTGACAGACTTCGATCTTCGGTAGATAACACTCCTAGCTCCGGTTCTCCGAGATGAATGGGATGGCGTCACGATCTCTCTCCGGCTCTTCGAACTCTAACTCTTCGCTCCAGAACTTGAGAGGATTCTGATTCGAAAAGTATTTTCTGATGTAAATTATGATGTATGTCCTCTTTGGGCCGCCGGGTTAAGTATTTATACTTAACCCTAACTGATCCAGATTACTTTATTATTTTCGCCGAAAATATAGGGATATTTTCGCCGAAAATATGCTTGTGAATGGAAGTGATCTCTCTGCCCTTTCTTCTCGGTCCGAACACTTGATCGATTTCGCCGAAACCGTCCTTCAAGTGGCATCAGTCGATATGTGATGTTATTTTCGCTGAAATCAATAGGTAATTTTCGGCGAAAATATCTTTGTAATCGGGCAGGATTTTGTTTGACTTTGATTGGCTCCTTTGATCGATTCTGGTTCAGTTCCTCGATGTTCCAATGCCTTAGACACGTCCTTGGTTACTTATTCGACGACAAAAACTTGTGCTAACACAAAAACACTATAAAACCATCAAATAGACCCGAAACGGGCCAAGGTAACACAAATGGCACGAGATAGGGCAATCGATTGAATATTCATTATTCTACCCTAAAAACCATGTCTTAAGCAAAGAAATGTCTCTTAAATGAGGCTGATAATCACGTCAAATCGAGTGTCATCAAGCGGCTTTCAGAGAGAACGGGAAAGCTCTCAAACAAAGAGTGTTCTTGTCGAGGTTTCCGTTCTTGAAAGTGCTGCAGAGATCAAGGAAATCCGCAAGATGAGTGCACGGATTGTCTAGGGGCCTTCCTTCAAACTGTAGATCCCTAGAGATCATAGTCAAGAATGGAATCTTGATCTCATAGTCAGGATCTCCTTCAATGCGCGGTACGACAATGGCAGATCGAACGCTAGTCGCGCTCGGTTTGTTGTAATCAGCTAGACTTTTCTGTGCAGGTGGCGGTGGTGGATCTCCGCCTGGTGATGGTGGTGGTGGTAAATGATCAGTCATGGTAGGAGATGGAGGAGGTGAGAGTGACTTGGTGTATGAAACGGATGAAGGTGACGGTAAAGGTGAAGATGAGGGACTCTCCTTCAGTTCCTCGATCTTAATCGGAGTGATGGATGGAGGTGGATTGGTTCTGCCTCTCCTTGGAATCTGTGATTGTCGAGGTGGAGCAGAACTGCCTGGTCTCTCTACACTCTTAGCCTTGTCGTTCTTGGCGCTTTGGAGACGCGTGAGAGGGCGGTGGTGCATAAACCTTTGAACAACCTACAAATAACAAAAATAAACAAAAACCAGTGTAAAATCGAAGTGGATGGAAAGGTGAAATATGAAAAGTAGAAGAATAAGATGCCAGTTCTTCTTTCAAACAATCAAAAGAAGTCCCCGGCAACGGCGCCAATTTGGTGAGCCCGTGATCATTGTGCAGGTTCAAACAAATAACTAACAAAGCTAACAAGCTAGGGTAGATCGTATTCCACAGGTCTTCTATGATTGACTACTCAAATAAGCTGGCAAATTACTCGGATGCAAACACTTTGTGCGTGGTGTGAGTTCCACGACTTCTAATTCTAAGAAATGCAGAGAAATTAAAAATTGAAACTAAGAACAAATTGGAAATTAGGGTTTAAAACAGAGATGACAGACGAACTTAGACTTTGAATCCCCTTCGTTCCTCAGAGCATTGGCAATCAACAGATCAGCGAATTTCGATTCTCATTCAATCAATTACTAAGACACCACCATAACTCCTTACCCTTAGGTTTAAGACCGGCGAACGTTCGCTCTATCCTTTCTAGCTACCAAGATTAATTAGTCGCCCGGGTACGGTCGCCTCTCGCAACGACTTAACTTAACTGGTGGAATTACTAACGATTTATGAGTTACTCTTGTAGTGGATTAACCCTAACCGGTTCCTACGAAAGGCACGCTCCAATTATAAGGTTAATTGTTCAATTTGATGTTTTAAAGTAAGGCGAGCGTTCGCTTCTATCCTTAGCTTAACAAGAATCTAATCTAGGTGATCAATCCAGACAAGAAACATGAACAATGAAGAACAAATCAAACATGAAAGAGAAACATGATTGAACTTCGAATCTAATCACACTGCCGATCCGTGACCGCTTTAAAGCCCTGGGTCACTTAGGGTTCATCTAGTCTAAGCTCTAAGAGTTTAGCTACTCATGTTTATCACAAAAGAATCAAAGACAAAGAAAGAGTTCATCATCCAGAGGAAGAACAGAAAAGAATCTGAAAAACCTAATTAAGACGACTCTGACAGACTTCGATCTTCGGTAAACTATAATCCTAGCTCCGAGTCTTCGAGATGGTAGGGATGGCGTCAATATCTCTTTCCGGCTCTTCGAACTCTAACTCTTCGCTCCAGCACTTGAGAGAATTCTCAAGTTGTTGGTATTAGTTGGTGTATTATGGTCTATGGGCCGCCGGTTAAGTATTTATACTTAACCCTAGTGCAGCCGGATTTTAACTGATATTTTCGCCGAAAATACTGAAGGATTTTTGGCGAAAATTCCTTTGAAAAAGGGGATGACCGCCGTCTGTTTCTTCTGTGTTTTTTTGGACCAAATGTTTTCGGAGAAAACTTAGGGTTTTCGCCGAAAATATCTTCAGTTGACATCAGTGGATTTGTGCATGTATTTTCGCCGAAAATGCTAGGGTATTTTCGGCAAAAATTCCTTTGTAAATCGAGGTAGGAATTGTTTCGACTTGATTGGCTCCTTGGATCAATTCCGGTGCAATTCCTCGAGGTTCCAACGCCTTAGACACGTCCTTGGCTACTTTATTTGACGGCAAAAACCTGTGCTAACATAAAAACACTAGAAAACCATCAAATAGACCCGAAACGGGCCAAGGTAACACAAATGGCACGAGATAGGGCAATTGATTGAATATTCGCTATTCTACCCTAAAAACCATGTCTTAAGCAAGGAAATGTCGCTTAAATGAGGCTGATAATCACGTCAAATCGAGTGTCATCAGTGACAGATGGATGTTTTCCTTATGAGATTTGCTTCCAACTTTGGGTCATCATCGGATGTAATGAGCTCCTCATCGGAGAGTAAAGTTTCCTTATCTGAAAAGTAGAGAGGGAATAGAGAATTTTCAAGAGAGAGATTCATTTTCGCCTTGCATGGATATTCACTTAGCTCATGATCTTGTAGATATAAGGCTATGATATATTCATGCTTGGGCGCCCAATAGCTCTTTATTTTTTGTGGGATACACGGGCATGAGAACACTATAATTTGTTCTTATATGAGAACATAGGGAAAAGGATCCGGCTCCAACCCTTTAAAGGTTGGAGCGGTTCCAACCAAAAACTAGAGGGGCAAAATTGGCATTTTTCAAAAATTGAATTAACCCTAACCCTAAGATCTCCTTCCCTTCCCTTCCCTTCCCTTCCCTTCCCTTCCCCCAAACATATCACCTCCGCACAAATCTCATCTACCCACTCACTTCCTTCTAACTACCCATCTCAGCAATATTCGCTGGCGGGATACTTCCCACAGTATTCGTCAGGCCATCCGACCATGTGGGACCCATACGTGTACGGGCAGTGCGTGGGCTCGTTCATCGAGGAGGAATCTTGCACCTGAGAGATCATATCGTCGTTCTCGACCGGATAAGTCTACTTGGCGCCGGGTTGCTGCGACTCGGTCCGCCGAGTCAGCGACGAGTGCATCCCAACGGTGTTTTATTTGCTGGTGAATCCCTCCTTTTGATACAATGCGTTAAGACTGTCAATTTTTTTGAAATCGGGGGTTTAGGTTAAGGAGTCGACTAATATGATGGAGCTAGCAGAGAAGGATCCATGGCTGATGTTAGGGAAGCTGGTGGTCAAACCGGATATGTTGTTCAGTAAACGAGGGAAGAGTGGACTTGTAGCGTTGAATCTGGATCTGGCTCAAGTTGCTTTGTTTGTGAAAGAGAGGAGGATCGGGGAAGAAGTTGAGATGAGTGGATGTGGCCTGTGATAGGACGGGGCGGTGGCATAGCATATGCGGTGGCGGATGGAGGATTGGGACGTCGGCCAGAGGAGCAGAGCAGCGCCGTCGGAACGCGATGGCTGGAGGAGCAGAGCAGCGCCGTCTGAATGCGACGGCCAGAGGAGTGGCGGAGCAACAATGGAAGATTTTGAAGCTTGAAGAAGAGTGACTTTTCTGTTGCATGTTTAAGTTCAGTGACTTATTTGTAATTACAAAAAATGGAAGATTATTTAGTAGTTATTTGCAAATTCAGTGACTATTGTTTATAGTAGTTATTTACAAATGACTAGTTAACAATTTGATAACTAACTAATTCAATTAGTTAACTAGTTAACTTGATTAGATAGATAACTAGTTAACAACTTGATAACTAGTTAACACGGTTGGATAACTAGTTAACTCGATTTTAATAACTAGTTATCATCTTAAAAAATGTTAACTAGTTATTTTAGTCATGATGTTAACTAGTTAACTCGATAAGTTATCTAGTTAACTAATTTTGATAACTAGTTATGAACTAAAAATCTTGTAAACTAGTTATCTAAATCATGATGTTAATTAGTTAAAATAACCTGTTAATAAAAAATCTTATTAGCTAGTTATCAGGTTAAAATCTGTTAACAAGTTATCACAAAAAATATTGTTAACTATTTATCAGTTTAAAAACCATGTTAACTAGTTATCAGTTAAAGACACTGTTAACTAGTTAATAGCAAAAAAAGGTGTTAACTAGTTAACATGCCTTCGTGGAAAAAGTCACTGGAGTCTCGCCGGAAGTTGGTCGGTCGCCGAAAAAATTCATTGGAGTCTCGCTGGAGAAGTCACCGACGACGACGGCCGGTCACCGGAGAAGTCACCGGCGATGGTGTCCGGTCGTCGGAGAGTCGCCGGTCGGACACCTGAGAATATTAGTATTTGATTTACATATAAAAAATAAATTATGTGTGTAAAGTCCTAAATACCCCTAACAATCTAGATCATTGGATTGGTCAAAAGGTCAAAGGGTGATCTAATGGTTGAGAAAAGGTTGGAAAAGTTCCAGCCCTTGCAAAGGGTTGGAGTCGGATCCTTCTTCGAGAACATAGTTAAGAACTATTAGATTAAATATCAAGATTTAATAGCTAAAATTAAAAGGGTAAAATAGTAACATTAATACCTACAATTAAATTAGGGTTTTAACTACCTTTGCAAAGGGTTGGAGCCAGATCCTTCTCCGAGAACATAGTTAAGAACTATTAGATTAAATATCAAGATCTAATAACTAAAATTAAAAGGGCAAAATAGTAACATTAATACCTACAATTAAATTAGGGTTTTCATTTAAAACCCTAATTTAGCAGCCGCCACTCATATTAATCTTCTTTTTCATCTTTTGGTTGAGTTTTCTTCCAACTGCCATCAAATATGGAGCTTGTCGGTGGAGCCGATGCCAGGATGGCCTGAGATGGAGCCTTCCATCGAAGACGCTAAACTCAGATTCGACCGTCGAAGTTGTTGTCCAGATGGCCAGAGATGGCCTTCCATCGAACCCGCTGAACTGGGATCTGAGCGTCGAAGTCATTGCCTGAGATGGAGTCCCTACTTGTCGCTGAAGTCAGATCCTGCCGTCAGAGCCGCTGTCTGCGATTGTCGGAGATAGAGTCTTCTTCTTCTTCTTTCTTCTTTTTGTACTCTCTTCTTCTTCTTCTTCATTGTAGTCATCGTCGTCAGTACTTATGGAGGCGAGTAGGTATTAGTTCGACGTTTTTAATTTGTAACAAGCTCATCTTTAGGAACAAGTCGTTCCAGTTTGACATTCCTTTGTTCCGATTTGGTTCGGAGAATTCTTATTGTTTTCTAAAATTCCTTTATTCCGATTTGGGTTTTGCTGGTTCGTAGTCTTGTTTTGAATTCATTGTGGATGTACAGATTCTGTGGGAATGTGGTTTGTAGGATTGAAAAGTATGGATTATCTGTGTCGGGACTTTGTCTTTTTCCGATTTTGTTTGTGCTGGTTCATAGTCGTCTTCTGGATTGAAAAGTTAGGTTCATAGTCATGTTCCAGATTAAAAAGCATGGTTCATAGTCATGTTCTGGATTGAAAAGTATGGTTCATAGTTGTGTTCTGCATAAACACTATCGTCGTCGACTATATGACAGTCGTTGCCGATTATCAAAATTTTGTCGTCGATTATTGTTTCAATCTGCCTCCAAAGTTGTTATGTTTGCATCACGTCGATAAACATAACCAATGTGGATTGAACACTGCCGACGACTTGTATCCACTTTGCTCGCAAAAACCATCTTTTGAAGGTAGTCAGAACCACTTCTTCAGGTATACTCGACTTTTTTGTGCCATAACTTTTTGTTTCCCAAGATGTATGTTGTTGGTGTCTTTCATCTGGTGTTTTGTAGGTTAACATAGAAGGAAATATGGAGCTAGTCCTTTCCCACATTCAAACAGAACAAGTCACTTACATTACATCCCAAGAAAAGTTATTATTGAAGAGAACCATCGTATGGAGACTATTGTTCTTAGATGATGCTTTAAAACAATTTACCATTCACATAACAGAGTCGCCCATTACATGAATAACCTTTTTTGTTTTGCAAAGGCAGCTGTAACATCTCAACCTTTTCTGACAAGATATTGTCCACTTTGGGCCTCCCCCCCCCCCTCACGGATTTGTTTTTGGGCGTTGGTGGGATTCCAACCCATGACCTTCTCCTCTCAAGATTGAACCCCCACCACTACGCCCCAAAACGCGTCACGTCAGTTAAGGTTGAACTATTCCCCATAGCCCATGGATCTCCCCCGTGCTTTGTCGATGTGAGATTTGCCTAGGATGTCACATACACCCCCCCTCAGGGACTCAACGTCCTCGTTGAGGTTTTCCCCACCATCGTTCAAGAGGGACGGGGAGAGGCTCTGATACCACTTTTAACATCCCCAACCTTTTCTAACAAGATATTGTCCGTTTGGCCCAGCCCTCACAAATTTGTTTTTTGGGCGTTGGTGGGATTCGAACCCATTACCTCCTCCCCTCAAGATCAAACCCCCACCACTACGCCCCAAAATGCGTCACGTCAGTTAAGGTTGAACTATTCCCCATAGCCCATGGATCTCCCTCGTGCTTTGTCGATGTGGGATTTGCCTAGGATGTCACATAAAACCTCCCCCCCTCTCAGGTACTCAACGTCCTCGTTGAGGTTTTCCCAACCGTCGTTCAAGAGGGACGGGGAGAGGCTATGATACCACTTGTAACATCCAACCTTTTCTGACAAGATATTGTCCTCTTTGGGCCCCCAACCCTCACGGATTTGTTTTTGGGGAGTAGTGGTGGGAGCTTGATCTTGAGAGGAGAAGGTCATGGGTTCGAATCCCACCAACACCCAAAAACAAATCCGTGAGGGTTGGAGCCCAAAGCGGACAATATCTTGTCAGAAAAGGTTGGGATGTTACAGCACTCCTTACGGAGAGACGGAGACAGCAAACACAAACAAAAAGGAACATCAAGTCCCAACCTAGGAGGTCATGTCTACCTCATGACCACTGGGAGGTTAGACAGGGTCATGCAAGCCACGTAATGAGTGGCACTGTTACCTGAACGGTGAACCGTCATAAAGCGTTAAACTGGAGCTCCCATTTGCATATGAAGAATCTCTTCACGAATTTGGTCTGCCAAAAGCCTTGTCGAGACAAGCTCTGCATCTCCTTCGATATCAACCTACAAAACACCAGCCCACAAACACCAAGTACATGCATCTCGAAAAACCAGTAACTTATGAGCCAACCATACCGTGGACACGACCGGAGCTGGCCCTTGACCCGGAGCCATGTCAAATCCTTCAACTCATACATGGAGTCATGGAGCAAGGCTGGCCACGAAGAGGATGATCAGAGGTTTACTAGAGAAGGCTACACCCTGTTGGAGATGAAAGCCCCAGAGCCCCAGCATCAAGCCCTGATGCTGATGCCAATCCGGCCCCGAGCCAATGCCAGCACCGAGTCGAGCACTTATGTCGGCACCACACCAAGAGTCGAGGACATCTGAAGTGCCGAAGCTCGAAGACACTCATGGGATGATGCTTACACCCAGCCAGGCCTTGACAGCCGAACACAAGGTCGAGCCAGCCAAGGGCCCAACGTAGATGCAGACCTAGGCACAGGGCCGAAGCCGGAGCCCGTACGAGACCGCTTAGGGACGAGCCATAAAAGTACTTGTGCCTTTAAGGAATCATTCAACTCTAAGGATTCCCTAGTCTTCAAGGACAAACCTCCATCAATCCCAGTTCGATTCGAAGAAGGACTCCAAGAGGGCACCAAGGACACGACACCCGGTGTCGCCTAGAGCCGTGCCCAGCAATCTGTCCATGATCCGAATTCCTATCCGGATCAGGAAAACCCTTGCCACTAGTTGAAGGCCCATGTTTCCAAGTTCTTTTAGGAGTAGGAAACACGGAGATGAAGAATCCCAGCCAAGGAGGGATTTTTCATACCCCATCCATCTCCTACACGGATTAGGGTTTTGCCAATTTTCACGACTTTCACTATTTTTAGACTTTCAGTGTTTAATTTCAGTTTTACTTCCTTTTTAAACTATTTAAGAATAGTTTATACTATTTTAGGAGTTAGAATTGTAGGAGAAATTGGAGAGCCTGTTCTCGATCCTCACCTATAAATAAACGCCTTTGGCCTCGATTGTAAGGTACACTTTTAAGAATTATAAAATCAGAACACATGTTCTTTGTTCCCTTTCAAGTCTTTGCTCGTTGTTGTTAGGCTTAGGGTTAGGTTTATCGTACCCTGAGGTATTCACCCTCAACTGCATGGCACCATTCGACTTGGACACTTCGGGTTCCTGATTACATACAATCAGCGAGTTCAAGTACTCTCCGCCGGCACTAGGTCGACTCCTTGTTCCTAAGCACACAACTTGCGATGTTAGGGTCGTCTACCCACGACTGTAGTGGTTCGCATCAGTAACTCAAGCACAAAATGATCAACAATACCTGGGTAAGTCACCCTAATCGCTTGTAGAATAACGCCATCCAAATTTCGAAGGACCCATCCAGACGAACCACCCATGTTCGGACGCATGGCGCCGTCAACATTGATCTTCAGACGAGTAGGGTGGGAAGGGAGCCAAGAAACAAGAGAGGATGAAATAGGTGGGAGGAGGTGAGGATGTCGGGCCGAAGATAAGACTATTCTCCCGCCACTGACTATGGAAATACTGGAATAAGATTTCCAATCTCGTCTGAGCCTTGTCAAAAACTACTTTGTTTCGGCACTTCCACAAGCGCCACGAAGCCAGAATCCATATATCATTCAGCTGTTGTTGAGTGAGTAAGATGGTTTTCCAATATATTGAAATGTAAGTGTCCCTTAGATCAGGTGGAGTAAGAGAACACATGCGAAGAAATCGTCTGGTAATCACACAATGTAGGAGCAAATGCTCCACTATTTCTGGAGCTATTTCTGGAGCGTCGTAACAGACTTGACACAAGGGGTTTATGGTGTCGGATATAATTTGAACCATTATACCATGGAGAGTGGGGAGAATGCGGTGCATGATTTTCCATAAAAAGAAACGCAACTTTGGCTGAATTTGCAACGACCAAATAGAGATCCAAGTCAACGACTCCATTGGAGAAAGGTTGGCGGAGAACAAGTTTGGCCTAGAACGCATCCCGACTTCATACCTGGAGGATACTATATAGACCCCTGATGATGAATGATGCCAGACGCACCGGTCAGCCTGGGGCCGCCATGAAAGCGGGATTGTCTGGATCAACTGGACTGAATCCTCAGAGAACCAGTACTTGAGTAGCAGAACATTCCACCTTCCCTGAGCCACGAAACCAACCACCGTGGGAGGACTCAAGTACACCCCCGATCCACGAAGACGAGGTCGTAAAGGCATAGTACCAGACAACCAATGGTCCTAGAAGACATCTACATGCATCCCTGAACCAATCTGCCATCGAAGTCCTGGTTGTAGAAATATTGCCCAATCAAACTTTGCAAGCTCTAGGACGGGCGTCCCCAGCCATTACTTTGAAGCAAGGTTGTATTAGGAAAGTAAATACTTTTTAGAACACGAGATAACAGTAGGTCTGGGTTCGTGAGGATGCGCCAACACTATTTTGCCACCAAAGCCCGATTAAAAGTGGCGAAATCTAGGAAGTCCAGACCCCCTGATTCCTTAGGGAGGCTTAATCTAGCTCAGGAGAGCCAGTGAAGTTGACGATCATCAGAAACTTGCCCCCGCCAAAATTTAGCCATTAGGGTGTTCAACGATTCACACATCTTGTCCGTTAATTCAAAGCAAGACATTGCGTAAACAAGTAAACCCGCGATAACAGATTGTAGGAGCGTATGTACCCCTGTTGGCGACAAACACTCCCGCTTCCAACTACGAAGGCGCAATGATATTTTATCTTCTATGAATCGAAAAGTTTCCTCCTTAGATCGAAGAATGACACAAGGCAATCCAATATACTTTTCAGGATGGAGGTTTAGGAACCGAACTCCTAGAGAGTCCCTGTATCGCAATTGAATGTGACGGGTGTATTGTTACTAAACATGACCGCAGATTTTGCTAAATTTACCCTCTGGCCACTCATGTCCCTATACTGATCAAAAAGGGAAAAAACGTACGAATATAAGTGTCCGTGACACGGAGGAACAAAATTGTATCATCCGCGAACATCAGGTGCAAAATGAACGGGCAATACTGATTAATACGAATTTCATACAAGGTCCCAGAAGTTGTCGCCGACAGCAGAAGACGCGACAACCCTTCAGAGAAGATGGCGAACAGTAGGGGAGATAAGGGATCCCCCTGTCGAAACCCTCTTGAAGGAGAGAAAAAACCTTTCGGAGTACCGTTGATTAGAATGTCCATGGTAGCAGATGAGAGACACTCCTGAATCAAAGCTACTCGACAAAGCCTAACTCGCACATCACTACAAAAAGAAAACTCCACTCCACACGATCATAAGCCTTCTCCATATCGATCTTTAGAGTCGTCAGGTGTTGATCTCTAGTATGAGTTTTTAGGAAATGAATAAGTTCATTCGCGAGAAGTATGTTATCAGTGATCGAACAATGTTTAATAAACCCATTCTGAGACGGTTGGATTATCTTGGGCAGAACATCTCCTAGTATGGAAGTTAGAATTTTAGAAATCACTACAAAAAAAGTGTTTTAGTGTCGGTTCAAGCGAAAGTAATTAGCGTCGGTGGACCGTTCGACCGACGCTAAACATTTTCTCACGTTTTAGCGTCGGTCAAACCGTCGACCGGCGCTAAATACTAACCCTAATGACCCGTCGACCGCCTCCTCTCAAACCCCATATTCTCTTTCTTCTTTTTTCTTCTCTTTCTCCTTTCCCTTCTCTTCTCTATCTATCTTCATCGCCGCCGGCCAGAAGCTTCTTCTTGGCGTGGACATCTACATGTACAAGTGAGTCGATCAAAACGTCTGCTCGATTCGATTCTATCTCTTCTCTGTTGTTGATTGAATTTTTTTATTCATTAGTTGATTAGATCTATGATTAGATCTTTGTGGTTCTTCGTCTTCTCCAGCGGTGGCGGTGGGAGGGAGCGACGACGATTCTTCATCTTCTCCAGCGGCAGCGGTGGGAGGGAGCGGCGGCGGCGGCGATGGGAGGGAGTGGCGGTGGTTCTTCGTCTTCTCCAGTGGTGGCAGTGGGACGGAGCGCCGGCGGTTCTTCGTCTTCTCCAGTGGCGGCGGTGGGAGGGAGCGGCGATGGTTTTGTTTACTAGAGGAGGCGGCGATTTCGTGCATGGGAGATGAGACGGCTGCAACTGCAGCTATTTTTTTTCTGTGATTTTCAGTGGGTTTAGTGTCAGTCGGTCATGCCTTAGCGTCGGCCAATCGAAAACTGACGCTGGAATTTAACGTCACCAGTTCTAGCGTCGGCTCAGTCGACCAACGCTATTTAAATTAGCGTCGGTCGACGACCGACGCTAAAACACCTTTTTTGTAGTGAATGATCTTCTAGGGGACCGTGTAGAGCCCAATAGGTCAGAGTTGTTGCATCGTGTTTGCATCCAAAACTTTAGGAATCAGCTTTATCCAAGTGTGATTGAGAGTGCGCAAGATTTGACACTTTTAGAAGAAATCATGATGGGCATCAATGACCGCACTACCCACGACGTCCCAACAGCATTGAAAGAAGAGTCTTGTGAAACCATCTGGACCCGGAAACTAGGTTGAGCCAATAGAAAAAGCAGCTGCTCGGATTTCCGCGGAGAGCACCGACACCAATAAGGGCTGATTCATGTCCTGGGTGATTAAGGGGCAAAGCCACAAGACATCTAGAGACGGAAGCCCTTGTTGGAGATCGGAAGAGAAGGGGGCGAAAATAAGAAATCGCAAGCTCACTTTTGGCGGCCTCAAACATTCGAGCCACGCCATCATCATCCACCAATGAGTCAAGATGAGTCAATCCGGCGCTGCTTATTACATGAATAACCTCTTGAATTGTGACTTTATTTATCTTCATACTTATCTGCTGAAAGGCAGAATAACCTCTTTTTTTTTTTTACGAAGATAGCTTTGGGAGGAGAATCAAGGTAGTAAGCAGTAAATCAACTATAATCTACCCATGGAGTGAGGACTACCAGCAACACCGATGGGAGATATCTAAGAGCCATACGCGCCACTGAGTGGACGGCTCTATTTCCTGAACGGCGGACCGAGAGTAGCTTGAAGCCAGGAGACGGGTGACCTCTTGGACAATGATCCCACTCTGAGCTCGCAAATTTTCTTGATCACGCACTGCCTTTGAAACCATCTTTGCATCGCCTTCGAAGTCCACCTGAAATAGGCCAGGAGAGACGCACCAAGAAACTGCATCCCTACACGCAAGTAATTCAAGAGTAAAAGGATTTGTGATACCTGGATAAGGAGTCCTACAGCATGAAGTACCATGCCCGTGGGTGCACGAAGTACCCAACCCGTGGAGCCACCAAAGGGAGCTTGGACCGCACCATCTACATTTATCTTTAGCCGTTGTGGGCGTGGGGGAATCCAGTGGGGTTGACGTGGAATAGGGGCTAGAGAGGAAGGAGGGTGGCTTAGGAGAGAAGGCTGGCAAAAAAGTGGCAACTCGTAGAGGTGAGAGGCGAACTGTCGAAATAGGGAGTCCATAGAGTATTGTGTATGGTTTCTTCCCTTCCAAACCCTCCACCTGCCTAGTATCCATACAAGGACAAGATTACTTTAATTATGGAGAATGAATCTCCAGTAGATCACGAAGTGTGTGTTGATGAAAGGCGAGGGTGTAAGACGGGTCATGCGGCAGAATGGCAATTTCTACGGTGACAACATTATTTTTGTTGTCACCATGACAACACTAAAACTGGTACCTAAAATTAACAAATTAAGTACCTATTATGAAAATTCATACTTGTAAATTCAAATTAAGTATCTATTATGGAAAAATTGGTACCTAAATTTAACAAATCAAGTACCTACTATAAAAAATGGTACTTGTGAATTCAAATCACGTATCTACTATGAAAAATTGGTACCCAAAATTAAAAAATTTGGTACCTTAACAGTATTGTTATGGTGGCAAAAAATATGTTGTCACCGTAGTAGATCAGCGGCAGAATAACATCTTTTAGTTTCAGAGCTTTTTTTATGAGGTGGTTGTTTGGTAGAATTGGATCTGAGAGAATTGAAATAGCTAGGGAATTAGAATAGCTAGAGATTGTTGAATTCTTGTCTATTTCAGAATAGACCGTTTGGATGAGTGATTTTGTGAGAATGTTGAATTAAAAAATTAAAAATCATTTAAATGAAAATAAATGAACCAACATGGAAAAGACCAAACTATCCCTATTCTCCTCTATTCACATTTTCTCATTCTCTTCTCCTTCTTCTTCAAATAAAAATAATAAACAAGGGTAATTATGGAAACACACACTCAAATAACTAGAGAAAGTCTCAAATCACTACTATTAAGTAGAGATTTCAAAAAGGGGCTGAAATCTACAAATGGCCCACCCTAGAATTTAATTCTTGGCAAAACTCTCTTATTTTTTTTGCAAAACAAACAATCTATTTCATTAAATTCTCTACTTCTAAATTTAGACCTCAATTCTAGGCAAATCACCCCTTAAATTCTACCAAACAAACAACCCCTATAAAAAAAAACGTTTAATTAACCGAAAACCGTAAAAGCCACTCATTTCATTCAGATTGACGATGGGGTCGTTTGGTACAGGGGGATTGAGAATTTGAGGAAATATGAAAATAGGATAATGGTGGAAAAGTGTTTGTTAAAAGTTGGAGGATGTTAAATTACATTGTTTGGTATGTATATTTAGTAAAGAAAATAGGAGGGGAAGACAGTGGGTCCCATTATTCTATTTGGGGGAAGTCAGAATTTCTGATAAAAGTAGAAATTGTCAGAATACACATTCTGGAGACAATAAGAAACTCTGGGTATCTGAAATACAAAACCCCAGCTCCATTAGACAGTAAACAAACAAGAATATCTCAGAATACAGAGTTTCCAAGAAACACAGCTGGATTTCCCCTATACCAAACGACCTTGATATTTGTTTCTTTTACCAGCTTCGCTTTTCTCCGATGAAAGGCCGACGGTTCTTAGCATAACGACCGCAGCAAACCAACCGCCCCATTTCCCACAGGCAATGGTTCCGTTAACCACCCTCTTATCATTTTCGCCTCTCTCCCAAACGTCGGCGCTTGTGGCCCTTGACCCATTTCACTCCTACTTCCCCACCAAACTCACTTCGAGAACCAGAAAAAACCGCTCTGCAACTTCAGTGAATCTCCTCCGCTTCTCTAACAAAGATGACTTGGGCTCCGAAGATCCCCGGACCATACTTGAATTTCCAAGCTCTGAAGAAGCTGATGGCCCAGGTCGCCTCTCCTCGCAACCATACAGTTGGTCCGTCAACTCTGTTCTGCTCGGGCTTTGGCTTCGGTCATGCCATACAGTCAAAGACGTCAAGAGGTTTCACGCCGTTTCCTACAGATGTTTAAGGAGTCCCGAGGTATATGTGAATAATAATTTAATCAGCGCGTATTCGAAATTGGGTGTACTGGACCAGGCACGCAAGACGTTCGATGAAATGCCGCACCGAAATGTGGTTAGTTGGACGGCAATGATTGACGGGTGCTTTGAAGCTGGGTTGGATGACGAAGCTTTGAGTTTGCTAATCAAGTGCATAGAGATTGGAATCAGACCTAACCACAAGACTTTCGTGTGTGTTCTGAATTTATGTAGTCGCCGGTTGGATTTTGATCTTGGCAGGCAAGTTCATGCTAGTATTGTGAAGGAGAATTGGAGGAACGTAATCGTGGATACTGCCATTGTTCATTTCTATGCGAAATCTGGTGATTTGGCAGCTGCGTTCTGTGCATTTGATGGGATGGTAGAGAGGGATGTGGTCTGTTGGACGACTATGATTACAGCTTGCTCGCAGCAAGGGCTTGAAATAGAGGCTTTTGGGTTGCTTTCACGAATGTTAAGAAGTGGATTATCACCTAATGAGTTCACTGTATGTAGTGTTCTAAAGGCTTGTGGGGTGGAAAAGGAACTGAAGTTCGGGAGGCAGCTACACGGAGCCATTGTGAAGAAAATGTGGCAGCATGATGTTTTTATAGGATCTTCCTTGGTCGATATGTACGCAAAATGCGGGGAGATTCTGGATGCTAGTAAAGTGTTCCGTATAATGAGAAAAAAGAACACGGTTACTTGGACTTCCCTTATTGCAGGCTATGCGAGGGAAGGGCTTGGTGAGGATGCCATAAGTCTGTTTCGACAGATGCAGAGGCGGAAAGTAAGTAGAAGCAACTTAACCACTGTGAGTATTCTGAAAGCCTGTGGTTCAATTGGAGCCTTAATGACTGGTAAAGAAGTTCATGCGCAAATCATCAAAGACTCTGTCCAGTCGAATGAGTACATAGGAACTAGCCTTGTGTGGTTCTATTGCAAATGTGGTGAGTGGCAGACTGCTGCCAAGGTCTTCCAACAAATGTCTATCCAGAGCGTTGTTTCGTGGACTGCTAAGATTTCAGGATTTGCTAATCTTGGACACGATTCTGAGGCCCTGGGGTTTCTGATAGAGATGATGGAGGAAGGGGTGGAACCGAATTCATACACTTACTCGTCTGCTTTGAAGGCGTGTGCTGGTCTTAATGCTGTTGTGCAAGGGAAATCGATCCACTCCTTTGCCAACAAGACCCAGAACATGTGTAATGTGCATGTAGCTACAGCATTAGTTCATATGTATGTCAGATGTGGGTATCTGCCTGATGCAATTAAGGTGTTTGATGAGATGCCCAAGAGGAATTTGCTTTTGTGGAGATCAATGATCACAGCTTACACCAAAAATGGGCTCTTCGATCAGGCACTGAGGCTAATGCACAGGATGGAAGCTGAAGGTCTTCCTGTGGATGGTTATGTTTCCGCAAATGTATTCGGTGCATTTGGAGAGAACGAAGATCATGCAGGGGAGGGTGTTGTGGGGCAGGCCGTCGATCTGAATACTACTTAAACATGTCTGCATTTTGATTGAAGACTTGAAGTTGCTTAGCTTAGGTTTCTCTGGAAGAAGAGTAAATACAGAATTACAAAATTCTTAATGCAAATGGCAAGCTTAAGCATCAAACTAATGGGTAAAACTACAGTTATCGCTGGTAATAAACATGTACAGAATGAGAATACTGTGAAGGAGAAGAAGAGAAATATATACATGTACATCACCTAGAGCAAAGCAAGACTCTCAACGTAATTAGCATCCAAATGAAGTAGGCCTAGATCTTCAACGACTATCAACTCCACTTCCTCTCTTTTTTTCAGGTCATACTGAACTAACTAGGCATTCCTTTTCACCAAAGAAACCAGTAAGAGCTGTGAACAAAAGTAGGCCATTATCATGGAAAGCAAGAATCTTCTGCTTTATGTGGGAGGATTCCACAGTGGCGAGATTCATCCAAGACCCTTGTTTCATCACCCAAATCGTCGCACGATCCTTTTTTAATTCGTGTTGATACTCATGGAACACTAGAGAAAGTAAGCCCTTGCAACTGGCAAGTGCAACATGGGATTCTGGAACTGAATCGTTGTCTTCTGGAATAGGCATTTCCTCCAATGCTTCAGTTCGCAACGAAAACGAGACAATTATGTTGAGATTGTGGCCAGGGTTTGATCTAGTTGCCAGCCAATAACAGATTCCATCAATATGCACACCAGTATCGTACTCCCTAATTACACAGTTTAGATGGTGGTCAACCATTCTCCACAACCCACTTCTCCAAGAATAGATCTCAATTGACTGGTGATCCTTGGGAGCAGTTGCAGAGATCCTCACTAACTTGTAGTCATCATTCAGAGCATCAAACCCAAACCCCACTGTGCTCGTACACGATGGGTCTGATTTGATTGGGGGAGGAATTACAACAAGTTTTCTAATGCATGGATTCCAGAGAGCTGCTCCAGCATTCAAATTGTTGGAGAGATAGTCAGTGAAACAAATCACGCCATTGCAACAACCAGCAATCCTAAGCGCAGCAGAATTACGATTATTAGCAGCTTGGAAGGGAGGATCGAGGTCCTGAAGATGAATAGGAGGGAAATCACCATTCAACTCCTCGAACAAGCAGTAATTCTGGCTTCTTTCATCCTTTCCAATACCATGGGGAAACAGTACGAGGGTAGTAGTAGGTTTATTGAGGAGGTAATGAGATTGGAAGCTTTTGGTGGAGATGAGAGAGTACCAGGTTTTGCAGACGGACCTGCATTTGACGATTTCTTTGACTGACAACCTAACCAGGATGTCCACAACTGCTTCTTGGGGAAGAAGAAGGTTCGTCATAGCTCTTTCAATGCCCAAGGAATAGGATGTACACTACCACACTTCTGCTACTTCTTCTTCCATCCCCCACCCCAGAGTTGCCCAAAAGGAAATGGGGCGTTGACTTCGTTTATAAACATTGAAAAATCTCTCCGGCCGACTTGGTTTGACCGAAAAGTCATCCAGAGTTTGTGGGTTGAACCCAAATCGGAACCAGGTTTTTAAACCGGTTCAGTCGTGAACCGACACGATTCAAACCGGCCAACTGCCAGAAGGCACCCTTCATTTTCTATAAATAGCAGATCAATCCCTGCACTTTCTCCTACAGATTTCCCCCCTCTAAACTTATTCTCTGCACAAAAAGCTCTCTGCATTCATTGTTTTCAAAGGAATCGAGTCGTGTGATTGCGCCGTTCATTGAGTTCGCCGATCACTTGCGTTTGCATCACCACTACGCATGTGAGTATCCGTTTTATCCTAGGAGAATTGATTCCGTTAACCTTGGGTGACGTAGAGGGGAATAACAATTCTTAAGGACAGATCGTGAAGTCGATCGACTCGGATTGTCCTTCTGTTTGCATGCTTGCTTGTTGTTCTTGTTTTACAGTTTAGGGTACCAATAATCTTAAGAATTGTTACATTGTCGTATGCTGTTTTTCTGTTTCGTTCATGTCTGTTTGCATAAACTGTTATATTTTTTCCTTCCAGTAGCGTGTTATGATTGCGTGGATGCATGATTTATTGCATGGGAATTGTAATTCTAGTCTCTTGTGCATGATTCTCTGTTTTGCATGAATATTACTTAGGGGTCGTTTGGTTGCAGTGATATTGATATTGATAACTGCAGATATCATGATATTCAGAATATCATCATTTTTTCTATCCCGAATATCATGATATCTGGGGCCAAAAGTGAATCAATATCACTCTTTAGATATTTTTCTCCCCCCTAGAATATCTATGGAGTGATATTGATATCACTCTTTGCAGACATTTTTGCCCCTATTCTATCATCTCAATTACAATGCCATTATTTACTTTCCCTATTTCTCATCCCCAACTAATTCTCTCTCACCTCCTCACCATTTGTCTATTGTCGTCCGCCGCTTTCATTCTCCAACTAGTTCTAGGCAATTGACGGGTGTAGGATTGGTGGTTGGTGAATTAGTTAGGGTAAAGTTCCTTCGATTATGTTCGGAGCATGTGTATTATGACTCATAAAGTTGATGGCAAATTAGCCAATTTCCCATTAAAGTAACTTATCACCAATTATTACAATATCACTACACCAAACAATGTTATCTTGCTAATTGGGTTACTAATATCAATTTAATAACATATTATTCATAAAAAAAATCAATCTAATAACACATCAATATATTTCTAATATCAATATATTCACATATCATCCAACCAAACGAGCCTTAATTGGCTTGAGTAGCAATTTCATATGCTATTGTTTCAGCGTGCATGTTTAGTTTGCTTTACCGTTTGGTCGCTATTCTTTTTTTTATTCTTGTGTCCAATTCAGTTTTTGGTGTTTGGAGATCAGAAGCATTTCATGATAATTGCTTTGGTTTTTGCATGAACCTGTTGACGTTGGTTGTTGCATGATTTCTTGATTAATATTAGCATTTAAATTATGTTGCATGTTGTTCTAATTGATTTTGTTATTTCGGCTACTGACCTAAAGTAGTTTTAGTTCACAGGTTGTTTGGTCCTTCGGGATCGTTTTACGTTTTCTTTATACACGGATTAACTTTCTTACGATTTATAAAGTTTCTGCGTATTACTTATGTTTTGTGATACATAACTGTTGGAGACTAAATCTTCGGATTTCTACTCCTACCCGAGATTAGAGTCTTCGTACTCTCTACTCACCCCGAGATTAGAGTCTTCGTACTCTCTACTCACCCCGAGATTAGAGTCTTCGTGACTCTCTACTCACTGAGATTAGGGTCTTTGTGACTCTCTACTCAACCAGTGGAGACTAAAATCTTTGATTTTCTACTCCATCGAGATTACAGCTTTTGTAGTTGTCTACTCGAACCTATTAGTATTTGTTACTAATAGTTGATTTTTGTTTTATTTTTCAGTAGTGAACTGAAAGATGAGTGGAATCGAGAATCCATCTGGATCGATGACCCACCAAGGCAGGACCAACCAGGTTCCGCATGCCCCGGCACCGGCAGAGAAGCCCGACAAATTTGGGGGCACCGACTTCAAGCGTTGGCAACAGAAAATGTACTTCTACCTTACTACTTTGGGTTTACAGAAATACATCAAGGAGTCTGTACCGACTCCTGATGAACAAGTCCCAGAGAAGGACATGTTTCTTGCTATAGAAGCTTGGAAGCATTCTGACTTCTTATGCAAGAATTACATACTCAATGGGTTGGCTATATACAATGTATACCCCCCTCGCCACTTCTAGAGAGTTGTGGGAGGCATTGGACACGAAGTACAGGGCTGATGATGCCGACCTAAAGAAGTTTGTTGCTGCTAAGTTTCTTGACTACAAGATGGTTGACTCCAAACCAGTTATAGAACAAGTTGATGAACTTCAAGTCATCATCCATGAACTTCACAATGAGGGAATGGCAATCAATGAGACTTTTCAGGTTGTCGCCTTCATTGAGAAGTTGCCTCATGGATGGCTAGTGTTCAGAAACTACTTGAAGCTCAAACGCAAAGAGATGACGCTTGAGGATCTGATTGTCCGCTTGCGAATCGAAGAGGACAATCGGCTTGCGGCAAAGGGTCATAATGTTCAAGGGGCGAACATTGTGGAGTCTTCTTCCAAGAAGAGGAAGAGGAATTCAGGTGGAGCGAGTGGTTCTGGGACGAAGCCCCAGCCCCAGAAGAACATGAAGAAGCAAAAGTTTCTTGGAAATTGCTACAATTGTGGCAAGACAGGACACACAGCTTCTACATGTAAGGCCCCTAAGAAGCAGAACAAGGGCAAGGGTCAGGCGAACGTAGTGGAAGATGACGTCGATGACTTTATTGTTGTGTTATCTGAGTGCAACTTGGTGGGTAATCCAAGGGAGTGGTGGATTGACTCCGGAGCTACACACCATGTATGCGTTGTGAAAGAGATGTTCTCATCATATGCCTCTTCTGATGCCGATGAGAAGCTGTACATGGGGAACTCTTCAACCGCTCCGATTGAAGGTTCCGGGAAGATTTGTCTGAAGATGACTTCGGGCAAGACTGTCATGCTCACCAGTGTGCTTCATGTACCTGAGATTCGCAAGAACTTAGTCTCGACATCGCTCTTGGTCAAGCATGTATTCAAGGTCATCTTTGTTTCTGATAAAGTTGTAATTAGTAAGAACGACATGTTTGTCGGGAAAGGTTATCTAAGTGATGGCCTTTTCAAACTCAATGTAATGACCATCAATAAAAATGATGCATCATCTTCTTCTTACTTACTTGATTCGCCCACTTTGTGGCATGCCCGTTTGGGTCACGTGAATTACAAATCTTTATGGAAAATAATGAACATGGAGATGGTACTTCCCAAATCTGAGTACATTAAGTCCAAATGTCAAGTATGTGTAGAATCAAAGTTCACGAAGCATCCTTATAGTTCCATTGAAAGGAATTTGGAGCCGTTAGACTTAATTCACATGGATATTGTGACATGAAATCTACACCTTCTCGCGGTGGGAAAAAGTATTTCATAACTTTTATTGATGATAGTACTCGATATTATTATGTGTACTTGCTTAATAGCAAAGATGAGGCGATTGATGCTTTTAAGAAGTATAAATCGGAAGTTGAGAATCAACTTAAAAAAAAGATCAAAATGATCCGAAGTGATCGAGGTGGTGAATATGAATTCCCATTTCGAGAATTATGTCAAGAGAGTGGCATAATTCACCAGATGAAGGTTCTGTATACTCCACAAAAAAATGGAGTTGTCGAAAGGAAAAATTGCACATTAAAAGAAAATGATGAATGCGTTGCTCATAAATTCTGATCTTCCACATAATTTGTTGGGGGGGGGGGGGCTATTTTGACAGCCACCCAGATACTCAATAGGGTGCCTTATAGCACGACACAAACCATTCCATACAAAAAATGGAAAGGGCGTAAACCTAGCTTGAAATATTTCAAAGTGTGGGGGTGTCTAGCTAAAGTGCAAGTTCCTAAACCGAAACAGGTTAGGATAGGACCAAAAAATATTGATTGTATCTTTATTGGATATGCTAATACGAGTAAAGCACATTGGTTTATGGTCCACAAGTCGGATGTTCCTGACATCAATTCTAATATGATATTAGAATCAGATAATGCGGAGTTCTTTGAGAACATCTTTCCTTACAAGACTTTAAGTGAAAGTGTTGGTGAGAGCTCCAAGAGACCTCGAGATACGACTATGGATGTTGTACCTGAGGTGGAGGACACAACAATGGATGTTGTACCTCATGTAGACGATCCACGACGGAGTAAACGTCAAACTATCCCTACATCTTTTGGTCCTGATTTTCTGACATTCTTGTTAGAAAATGAGCCTCAAACATATAAGGACGCGATGAGCTCTTCTGCATCTCATTATTGGAAAGAGGCGGTCAATAGTGAAATTGAGTCCATTTTGCATAACCATACGTGGGAGTTGGTAGATCTTCCTCCAGGAAACAAACCCCTTGGTTATAAATGGATATTCAAACGAAAATTGAAAGATGATGGTACTATTGACAAGTATAAAGCGAGACTAGTGGTCAAAGGTTTTAGACAAAGAGAAGGTCTTGACTTTTTTGACACTTATTCACCAGTCACAAGAATTACTTCGATTCGATTGTTAGTTGCTTTGGCTGCTGTGTATGGTCTTCAAATCCATCAAATGGATGTAAAAACCGCCTTTCTTAACGGTGACCTAGAGGAAGAGATATACATGGAACAACCCAAAGGGTTTGTTATTCCAGGATAAGAACACAAGGTGTGTCGCTTGGTCAAGTCTTTGTATGGACTTAAACAAGCTCCTAAGCAATGGCACACGAAATTTGACGCAGTAATGTTGTCAAATGGATTCAAGATTAATGAGTGCTATAAATGTGTTTACATTAAGGACACTCCTAATCATGAAGTCATAGTTTGTTTGTATGTAGATGACATGTTGATAATGAGTAAAGACATTATTGACATTAAGTCTACTAAACGTATGCTTTCAAAGGCATTTGATATGAAAAACTTGGGGGTGGCTGATTTTATTCTAGGAATTAAAATCTATAAGACTCCTCAAGGTCTAGCTCTATCTCAGTCTCACTATATTGACAAGGTACTTGATAAGTTCAAGTATTTGGAATTCAAAGCAGTGAAGACGCCGATAGACGTGAACCTTGCCCTTGCTAAGAACAAAGGTGCAAGTGAAGCACAAATGGATTACGCTCAAGTGTTAGGCTGTCTGATATACATAATGAATTGTACTAGACCATATATTGCATTAGCAATAAGTAAGTTGAGTCGCTACACGAGCAATTCGAATGCCACTCATTGGATGGCAATGAGACGTGTTTTGGGGTACTTGAAGCACACCTAGAACTTTGTTTTGCATTACACTAAGTATCCGGTTGTGCTTGAAGGATATTGTGATGTGAACTGGATCACCGGTTCAACCGAAAGCAAGTCCACAAGTGGATATGTGTTTACAGTTGGTGGGGGAGCAGTATCTTGTAAATCCTCCAAGCAAACCTTCAACAATGATATCTGAATTCATTGCATTGGATAAAGCTGGTGAGGAAGCTGAATGGCTTCGGAATTTCTTGGAAGATATTCCATTTTGGCCCAAGCCGTTATCACCAATAAGTATACATTGTGATAGTCAAGCGGCGATTGGAAGGGAAGAAAGTGTTATGTACAATGGTAAATCTCGTCACATTCGTCGACGACATAACACGGTTAGACAACTAATCTCTAGTGGTGTTATCTCAATTGATTATGTGAAATCAAAAGATAACGTGTCAGATCCACTTACAAAAGGTCTAACTAGAGATGTAGTTGAGAAATCATCGAGGGGAATGGGATTATGGCCAAGGACATAATCAACCTGACAGAAACTCTACCTAGTTGACTAGAGATCCCAAGATCTAGGTTCAAGGAGAAAATAAAGTTGTGTTTGATGGTTCGACATTGTCAAACTTTCTCAAACCCATTCTCATGATGACAATGTTTAACAATAAGGGTAAGCCTATAAACGCAAGGCTTTTAATGGTTTCTAAGTTTGACCTCAAGTTGGTCAAATGATGTATTTACGAATACACGTTTAGAAATCACCTATGTGAGTGTGAAGTAGAGCCGCTTCAAGGAGAACTAGCGTAGGCCAAGTTCTCTACGCACTCATGAGACCAGGCGGTGTTCAGGGCTAAAATGAACACAACAGTGAGAACCAATGAACGGTTAAGGATTAGCTGTGTGACATACGTTGTCTTAGCATACACAAAAAGTCAACGGTTCAAAGATATCAAATCTACCGATGGACGAGTAGACTCGATGTATGTTCACTACAAAAAGTTCAAAGGGAAACCTACTTATTCAGATGCAGCTAATTCTTGCGAGCAAATCACACAGTTTTTGCATAATTTTCAAAACTTAGCATTCTCCATTCATGTGGGGGATTGTTGGGGATTTGATGTGTGAATGAATGAATGAGCTAAGTGGTGTTGAATACACCTTTTTGCCCCTCTACTATGCAAAGTTAACAAACATACCCTTTTACTATTTTCTAACCGATTTAACACCCTCTACTTTGAAAAGTTTAACAAATATGTCCATCCATTTATCTTTTCATCTATTTTTCGTTTAATGAGTTGATTATACATGCTAAATCATATTATTTGTGCACAACATCGCTAATTGGGATGTCCACAAGGTGAAAACATTTAAATTAAAAAGAAAAAATAAAGGAAAAACACATTATAATCACTATTAAGTACGGAGGTGTTTGTGGTATTCCTTTATATTTTTCTTTCTAATTTAAATAATTTTCGATTGGGAACATTCCAAACAGCGATTAGGTGTACAAATAATATGACGTGGCACGTACAATCAACACATCGGATGAAAAATAGATAAAAAAATTAAACAGAGGGGCATATTTGTTAAATTTTTCAAAGTAGAGGGTGTTAAATCGGTTATAAAATAGTAAAAGAGTATGTTTGTTAACTTTGCATAGTAGAAGGGTAAAAAGGTGTATTAACCCTTTTTTTTTATTCCAATCTTTTCAATTTTGGTTAATTATACGTTGATTATGGTTTTAATTTATTTGCTTTCCATTTTAAATTATCATTCATTGAATTTTGATTCCCTATTTTTCTCTAATTAATCTATGATTTTATTACCTTCATTAATGTTTTACTAATTTTGATCATTTATATTTAATTATGGAGTTAATTTTGATTCCCTAATTTTTTCAATTAATCTCTCAATTTATTTGCTTTTCGTTTTTTTCCAAGTGTATTAGGCTTGGCAATGGGTACCTGGAAATCGGGTACCCACCCAAAATCCGGCCAAATTGGGTGGGGATTAACCGTTGACTGGGTAAAGTTGACGGGTATGGGCAAACCCGGTACCCAGTTAGAGCGGGTAACGGGTGGGGACGGGTTTCAAGGTATCCGCCCCATACCCAACCCAGTGGGTACTCAGTATGAAACAACGTTGTATTAGCCATAATATATCATCTATGTTTAATAGACTAAACCCAATTTCTCATTCACTCATTAAGTTCTTCACTTCAACTCATCGATCGAGCAGTCTGTCGTTTCCTCTTGAAACCATAATGCTATAAAAACGTAGCTACATCTCAAAAATCTCTTTGCAATCTAGGTGCATAGAGATTTGGGGTTCACCCAATAGGTACCGGGTAAACCCAATACCCATGTCGGGGCGGGGATGGTATGGATTTTATACCCATTTAGTCTTGTCGGGCGGGTACGGGTAATACCCATTTAATAAACGGGTGGGTGGTGGATATATGGTATCCGGGCCCGTGGGTACCCATTGCCAAGCCTAAAGTGTATTAATGGTTTAATTAGTTTTATTTAATTCTTTTTCTCATAGATGAGAGCTAATTGTTTAATATTTTTAATTGGATCCAACTAATCATTTTCTTATTTTCATATAGTAAGTAAGGAGATAGAAGAGCTGATGACAAATACTCCCTTGTCATATGGGTACAAACTCGCCAATAAGGGCATAATCTCGCCAATAAGGGCATAATCTCGCCAATAATGGCTCATTCCCGCCAATAAGGGCTCATTCTCGTCGATTAGGGCATAATAATAGCTATCCTCAATTCGAGGATAAGCCATTGCTCGATTCAAATTTATATGTGAACAAGCTCGGTGCTCCAAAGTTTCGGATTTAGATCCCCTATCAAGTTTTTTCTCTGAAACTCCCATGAATGTAACTTTTTTTTAGGTTCTAACTGATCGAGTTCACAATCACTTCTCCACCCCTCCCCTACCCCCCAAATCCCTTCCTCTCCCCCTTTCTTTTTTTATTTTTATTTTTATCTCATAGGTTGGTTCACGATCTATAGCATGCTCCCGCCCAGGAGAACTACGCCCAAAAAAAGTGTTATATAAGCAATAATACAATTTTTGATGAATTAGTAAAGGGTATACTTAAGTGATTTTCAAACTTAAGTGATTTGCTTTAAATTTTATGTCACATGACTTTTTTATGCGTAATCTAACTAGTTATACTGTCCAAAATGATAATTAAGGGCTTAGCAAAGTATATAGGTTCATCCTCTAATTTCAACCCCCCACCCCAAACTCCCTCCCCCGGTTGCTAGTGTTTTTTTTTGTCCCTTTTAGTTAGGATGATTTACGATCTATAGCACTCTCTTTTGGGAGCTGTCACGACAAAAAAAAAAGAGAGATAGATAATAGATTTAATAGAAGATAGAAAATTTGTTGAGGTTGGGATTTGAATGGTAAGATATTTGTTAAAAAAATTCTGATCCAATCTGTTGATTCTAAAATCTCAGTTTCTCACATAAAAAAATCTCAATTTCATAAATTTTTGTGTTTTTTTTTCCACTTTTTAAATTGGCAGAAAACTTTATATAAATTTCAAAAACGAATTTTAAAATTTTCTTCTAAACATAATTATGCTGCTAATTTCAAATTACATAAATTGAAATTGCAAATTACAAAAAATTTACGTTTAAATATTAACTAGTAATGACAAAAAAAAAAAACTTACCAATCACGCGTTAATTGATTGAAAAAAAAAACTACAACAATTAAGAACCTCATTGATTTAGCGTAAGTTAATCTCTTCGTTAGGAAAGTCGTATCAGGATTCAGTTCAGTACTTTAATTTATAATATAATAAACTCGTGAGAATCACACCCTCCCTTCCTTCTCGGGATCTCCTCCATCTATATATATCTTCTTCTTCTTCTTCTTCTTCTTTAGCTTAAACCCTAAACCCACAACACAAGACAAGAAAACAGAATGTCGGAAAGCAGCTACACAACAAACATCTACTTCTCCCGCTACCAAATTCAAACGACGGTAACCGACCAGGCGACAGTCGTCAACAACTGGGTTCAATCCTTCCAGAGTGGTGAGAACCGGGTAGTCGGCCTGGACTGCGAGTGGAAGCCCTTTTATGGCCGCGGTCGCAACAGAACAGCTCTGCTCCAACTCTGCGTTGGAACAAAGTGCCTCATCATACAGCTCTGCTACCTCCGCCCAATTCCACAGTCTCTCTTCGATTTCCTGAGGAATCCCAATAATTATTTCGTCGGGGTTGGGATAGATGCTGACATTGAGAAGCTGAGCTTAGATTACGGGCTGAGTTGCACCTCAAGTGCTGACCTACAGGTGCTCGCTAGGCAACGCTGGGAGTGGAGTAATGCTAGTCCTGGGCTAAAGGATATTTTATATGCAGCTGAGGGTATTTCCATGGAGAAACCGAGGGAAATTACCATGAGCAATTGGGAGAGGAGGTATCTTACCCGTGAGCAGGTTCAGTATGCTGCCATTGATGCTTTTGCTTCTTACAAGATTGGGTTTAATCTGAGGAACTACATCTAGCCTGGGATTTGCTAGAGATGAGTACCTATTACTGCCATTAATTAATGTTCTTCTCGTTTCAGGTTCAGTTTTTTACTATTTCACTTGTAATTGTAACTCCATTGGTATTTGGTGGTTTACTGTATTGCTACGTTCAGCTTCGAGTGTTATTGTTTATCTAATCCAAACTTATTATGAATGTTTTTATTTTCTTCTTTTCTTCATATAAAACTAGCATCAATGTTTTTATCATAATAAATGTTATTGAAACTCGTAGATAATTGAAACAAATCTCAATTTGAGTGTCAATGGAACTCCTGAAAATCCGTCAGGAATTCTTAGAAAACTCACATATAGTCCAAAAAACTCTGATCCGAAGGCTACTGACACCCATGAAAATTTGACAAAAAATTAATGACTTTCGTGACTTGGTGAACCAAGATGTGAAAACTCGTGTTGTCAAACTTACAACTCTTAATAAACCACATCGTGTCCAACTTACGACTCTTAATAAACCAACATCTTAGCGTAGAACCATGTAACTCGTGGACATACCAACAAATTTTTATTACTAAAAGTTTTGGATAGTTGGGAACGAAAAAAGTCTAAGCATTGAAGATTCGTAAATTGTCTAAACATACTTTGATCTAAAGGCGGTTGAAAGAAAACTCGAAAACAATTAAAACATATATCGATTTAAAAGTTAATGAAACTTATGAAAATTCGACTAGAACCCGTAGAAAACTCTAACCCAAAGGCTACTAGAACCTATGAAAGTTCGATAAGACATCAATAACTCAAAATTTAGGGACTTGTCTGAATGTTTTGTTCTGTTATGTTCTTCATATAAAAATAGTATCAATGTTATAGAGAATGAGCTAGTCAACAGTACTGGGTTCTGTTCGAGATATCCGATAGTGTGACTCATTCAAATTCAATTGGTGGGTTTTGGAAGCAATAATAATTTCTTACAAGGGCGCTTTGGCCTTTAGGCGTCACTCCCACATGATGCGCAGATACAATTTTATCAACTTTTACTAGCAGCAGCAGCAGCAGCAGCAGCACTGTATAGTGTATAGTGTATAGTGTATACAGATCCTTGTTTCTTTATGAACCCAGAAGACTAAATCGTCATCATGATAAGTGTACAGTGAGTGTACTACACTGCACTCTGCACTCTGCACTCTATCATCTGTGATACTATTTTGATTTGATTTCGTCATTCCACTATCTTTACTGCAATTTATCTACACCTCCATTGACTGCCTTGATTTGATTCCATCTTTCCACTCTACTGCAATTTATTATGTACCTCTATTGACTGCCATAAGACACCAAACCTTTCCCGGATGAATCATAAGTAATTGCAAACCTGGTCACCGAATCATCATATCATAACTCTGTCGTCTACCCAACCGTAACCCCGACAAAACAATCAATTTTTAGTCAAATTCCGATATCCTAACCAGTCAAACCAATTATAGCAATCGATAACCGCTCCAATCCCACAAAGGCTCACTCCAACCGAGAGCCTAAATGTTAAAAGTCTTATTTCGAAACATGGCAAGATAATTTTCTCGAAAATTGCAATTGCTCCAACCATGACAATAGCTAAAATGAGTCACACTTATAATTTTCTATTGTCATTTTAATAAATCTAATTTATGAAGAATTAAATTAATGTTTTTTCTTTGTTTTTTTTAATTTGTTTATGATAATTCAAGATGAACATTTTGATAAAAATTTGAGTAATTTTTTAGATACTGTTTTTCGCCTTCGTAAAATATTTTTGTGATGTCGGCAATGGTTCAGTGATGGTTCACATCACATTTGGATTATGTGCCCATTTGTGTTTGCCAACTTGCTCAAGTAGTGTTTCAGTAATGGTTCACATCACATTTAGAAATTGCAGCAATAGTGATGTAGAGTCACACCACTCATAATTGGGGAATGAGATCAGCGTCCAGGATTTTTTGGGTTTGGAAAGTTCCAAACCCATTTCCAACCATTAGATCTAGTTTGACCCTTTGACCAATCTAATGGTCTAGATTTGATAGGGGCATTTAGGACTTTAAACAAAAAATTTAATTATTATATTTAATTTAAATATTTTATAATTATATTTTATATTAAATATTATTATTATCTTTTATGCTTTTATGTTGACAGTTGACGGCAATTGTCGTCGGTGATCGTCGCCGGCGACTTTTCCGATGACTTTTCGTGGAATTTTTTGGTGACTTTTCGGCGACTAATCAAACTCCGGTGACTTTTCCGACGACGTCTAGTTAACTAGTTAACTTGGATTTTTACAGTTAACTAGTTAATTAACATGTTTTCCGGTGATTTTTCCGGCGAGACTCTGGAGACCGAACAAACTCCGGTGACTTTTCCAGCAAGGACAAGTTAACTAGTTAACATGATTTTTACTAATAACTTGTTAATTGATAACTAGTTAACTAGTTAACCTGAGTTTTAACATGTTATCCAATCGAGTTAACTAGTTACCAAGTTGTTAACTAGTTAACTTGTTTAACATCATGATTTATCAAGTTAACTAGTTAACCGATCAAATTAATTAGTTATCTTGTCGAGTTAACTAGTTATCTACTCGTTAACTAATTAACTTATCGAGTTAACTAGTTAACCAATTGAGTTAACCAGTTAATCAATCGAGTTAACCAGTTATCTAATCGAGTTAACTAGTTAACCAATCGAGTTAACTAGTTATCTAATCGAGTTAACTAGTTATCCAATCGAGTTTACTAGTTATCTAATCGAGTTAACTAGTTATCCAATCGAGTTAACTAGTTACCAAGTTAATAACTAGTTATCTAATCGAGTTAACTAGTTATCCAATCAAGTTAACTAGTTATATGAACTAGTTAACACGTTATTCTACGATGATCAATTCTAATTAGGAAATTAGTTACTGAAATTGTTAAAATTATAAAATTAGTGACGGAATGAAATGCTTAAATTTCAATATTTACAAAACAATCCTCACAATTTTTTTGTATTTTCATATCAGTCACTTAATTTCGCAATGTAACAAAAAAGTCATCTTCTTCATCCTATTCCCTTTTCCTTTTTGCTGTGTAAATAATTTTTCAATCGCCACACTCCCTCGCCACTCCTCCGCCGGGAGTCAAACGCTTGCTCCCTTTGCTACTCCGTCATTGCTGTTTGGCGTCATCATCAGTACTCCTCGTTCCATGTTCCTGAAAGGGGGCTGAATCTGTTCGCCTCACCTCTGTCCAAGCCAAGTTGCTTCAATCTCGGCCAAGGATCTTCTTCGTCATCCCCGAGACCCGCTACCAGATCTACACACCCCTCGACTTGCCGAGTTGTTCCCCAGGCCGACACCATCGGAGAAGTCATCGTCGGAGTACTCGCCGGTGGACGATTTGGAACTGGATCTCAGCCAAGGGTTGGAGCAGGGGACGAGTTGGTGCAGGGGATTGTTCGTAGGTGGGCAGCCTTCTACATTGGAGGCTAGAGCTCTCCTCATTTTCCCTTGCCGGCCGATTCCCGATCCAGGCCATCGTCGACGGAGTTTGATTAAGGGGCGGCTGCAATTGATTGGAAAAGGGACAGCTGTAATTGATTGGAAAAGGGGCGGCAGCTGTGTACAATTAGGTTACATTTTTTAAAATTCCCAAAATGCCCCTCCTGTCAAATGGTTTGGAACATTCCAAACTAAAAAGTTTGGACGTGGATCCTTTGCCCACAATTGGAGCAACTCAAACCACCCAATCATTGGAGCAACTCAAACCGCCCATTGGCTATCTACATCCAACTTAATTGGCTATAAAATACAAGGTTTCGATTGGGAAAACTCACAACTCCCATTACTTTTATACAACTCTCCCAAAAAAAATCGTCATGAGTTCCTCTAACTCTTCCTCAAACACCTCATCATCTGAAGAGCGTGGGTATGAAGAACTTCAAATGTTTGAAATACAACGTCAACTACATCTCCGACGTATAGTGTTAGTGCATGCAACACATAGTGGTCAGATCGAAGCACGTCACCCTGTACGTCGTAATAGAAAAGCTCTCCATCGACGCTTGATGAAAGATTACTTTGCGGTTGACGGTATGCTCCCAAAGTATGATGAGCGAATATTCAGAAGGTGTTTCCATATGTATCCAATGTTGTTCCGATGCATACTTGAAGGGGTGGTTGGAGCTGACCCAACATTTGGTAGAAGAATGGATGACCGAGCGTTGGTCATTGTCACCTGAACTAAAGATAACTGTCGCTCTTCGTATGCTTGCATCCGGTTGCACGGCTGACTGTCTCGACGAATAATTCCAACTCGGTGAGAGTACTGCACTAGATAACCTCTGGAAATTTCGCACAATTGTGGTCCATGTCTATGGACCTCAATACCTCCGAGAGCCCATTCGAGAAGATTTGCAAAAACTACTTCGCAAGGCCTCCCAACATGGATTTCCTGGGATGATCGGCTCAATCGACTATGCATTGGGAGTGGAAGAATTGTCTTACTGCTTGGGCAGGACAATTCACATGCCATGTTCACTAACCTACAGTTGTGATGGAGGCGGTTGTGGGATATAATACTTGGATATGGCATGCATACTTCGACACCGCGGGGTCTCTAAACGACATCAATATTCTAGGTCAGTCCCCTATTTTTTATCGGGTGGTGAATGGGTCCACCTCACAACTCAGGTTCAAGGTAAACGAATCTTGGTACAATACATATTAATTATTACCTTGTCGATGGTATCTACCCTTCGTGGTCCACATTGGTTAAGACGATTGCCAATCCAACAGATAACAAAGAAGCATTATATGCTAAACGTCAAGAAGGATATCGTACGGATGTTGAAAGAGCTTTCGACATTCTCAATCTCGTTTGGTAATAATTTGCAACCCTGCTCGTTCTTGGGATATCCCAACATTGAGGAATATATTGCTTATTTGCATTATATTGCATAACATGATAATTGAATATAAACAAGTTGATGAGTTCGATGAACTGTTTAGAGATCCAAATTACGAGTTTGCCGAAATGAACTTGAACCATAATGGGCCAACCCTTCAACAATATTTGTTGGGGAATGCGATGATTCGCGATGGCAATGAACATCGACATCTGAAGAAAGATTTGATCGGACATCTTTGGAAGGAGGCTGGTCGCGAGTGATTTCTAGTGTGTTTAATTGCATTGTAATTTTTTCTGGCTTGTGCATGTGTGTTTAATTATGTCGTATCGAGTTTAAGTGTGTTTATTTATGTTGTAGTTTCGGTGAAGTTGTACTGAAACTCGAATGAAAATGAAAATGGCATTTTTTTGATGAATTAGATTTATTTCATTCACCAAAATAGCAAGGAATAACAATACAAGAGAGACACAGAACTAAAGAAAACTCAACTATGCTACTACTTCTATAATTTATCCCTCTTAGGGTGGCCGATAGCATAAGTATAAATCGCATCTCTAATGATGTTTTGTAAATCCTCCACATTTCTACAATCTCCAGTACTAAAAATTCTTTGAGATATTTGCTAGAGGCATGAATGTTGAATCCGCTAAGTGAGTTAACTCCTTGGCTGAAGGAGATTGTACTGTCCTCACTCCAGAAGCTGCTCTTCTACACTTTGCAAGTTGTGCTTCTAAGTCTAGGAACTGGGAGAGGTAATTCAAAGGTACTAACAGTCAGTTAGGCCTCGAAGAACAGATTATGGCCGAAGTTCAGAAACACCACAAGAAAGTTGGCGCGCCCATTAATCCTCCATCAGCTTCTGTCTTCGTGGCTAATTGCAAGTGGTGTGGCGCATGCACACAAAATGGAGGAAACTGTCAGAATTTTGGAAAGGCAAGTGTATGTTCTGTTGAAGAGCTAGATTTTGTTGGACAAGGCTTCCCCAACAACTAGCAGGGATACTCTGGCTACCGCCAGTACAGACAGCCTCAGCAGCAACAACAACAAGAAAGTTTCCAAGAGTGTCCACCATACAATTCTAGCATGAATCAGAACTAGAACAACCAACCATCTGGGTCATTTCAAGAGCAGAAGCTGGGAAATCAACCAAGTGGAGCTTACCAGCCACCACACCGGAACCATGGTAACTATGGTACATCACCTGGCAATCGCCAGAATCAATACTTCAACAACAGTTATCAAGGACCACCTGGGTTCACCGGAGGACAACAACCCAGAAGACAATGCAACAAGAATCCAAGGAGAGTGAGATAGATAAGAAGCTCAACCTAATCATGGCGAGACTTGACGACCACGATGCACAATTTAAAGCTCAAGTCGGCTTGAATCAAGGCCAGATAGCTCAACAACATCGTCAGCCTCCACTCTAGTGGTCGCCCCATGTGACAATTGTCGAGCCAAATAGACCCGAACCCCATAAATGAGCATGTCAAGGCTATCTCGACAAGAAGTGGCAAGCAACTAGCTGGTCCTATAGTTCCTAATTCCACTCCGGTTATGGTTCCCGATGATGTTGTTATTGACATGCTAGAGATTGAGGATGTCACAACTGAGGAAGAAGACAAAGAAGAAGATGAGGAAGTGACTGCCCCGCCTCCTCCGACGCCGGTTCCTGGGCCTAGTCTATCTCCATATCAGCCTAGGATCCTGTTTCCTTAAGCAATGAAGATGAAGACCTATGATTCCCAGTTTAAGAAGTGGCACCCATTTTGATGAACACGAAACTTAAGATGCCGTTCATTGATGCCATGGAGACGATACCACAACTTGGGAAGTTCATGAAGGATTTCATAAAGAATAAGAAGAAGGAAGAGGCGGCCTCTATCTCCCTTAACGAGGAGTGCTCTTCCGTCCAATGCTGCTCACCATCCATCCCCCCTCCAGCTAAGTGTCACGATCCTGGTTCCTTTACTTTACCATGCACCATTGATGGTATAAAATTTGATAGTAGCTTAGCTGATCTAGGTGCTTCCATCAATGTCATGCCTATATGAAAAACTGAATCTAGGAGAATTGAAGCCTATTAGTCCACATCTTGTGTTAGCTGATAGATCTGTAAAGATGCTGATGACACTCGATTTTACGTGTTTATCAGCCTCATTTAAGCTACATTTCCTTGCTTAAATCTCGGGTTTTAGGGTGATTTAGCATGTCACCTAAATGCTCTAATTCCTGCCGTTTTGGTTACTTTGACCCGTTATGGGTCTATTTGATGGTTTTCTAGTGCTTTTGAGAATGCACAGGTTTTTGCCGTCAAATACATAGTCATGGACGAGCTCGAGAAGCAAAGGAACCTTAAGAAGTGGCCCGGAATCGATCCAGAAGTCAACCAAGTCAGAAGGAAGCACTGCCCGGTCATTAACTCAAGTTTTCGGTGAAAACTTCAAAGTCTTCTCTGAAAAGTGTGCAGACAGTATTACTGCCAACTGGGAAAAATCAGTCCTCATCGAAAACTCCAAAGTCCTCGGTTGAAACTAAGGCACAAGCTGGTCAGTCGAAGACAGAAGACTCAACCGGGGTTTCACCTAAAGTCTTCGGCAAAAACTTCAAAGTTTTCGCCAAAAATTAATTCTCTTTTCGGCTGGTATTTGAAAACCTACAAATACAGGATTGGCGGCCACATTCAGAGACACACTTACTTTGGATTAATTTCCAGACTTAGAAAAGTTCGAGAGAGAGTTTAGAGAGTTTGAGGAGCGAGGAAGAGATCGTGACGCCATCATTCCCTCTCGGAGAGCTCGGTGCTAAGAGTTGAAGATTCAGGAGATTGAAGCTCACAGACTCATCTGAAATTAGGTTTTGCAGTTCTTCTTGTTCTTCCAGGTTAAAGATGTATTCTTTGTTTGTTCTCTATTCTTCTGTTTCGAATATGAGTAGATAAACTCATAGAGCTTAGATTAGATGAACCCTAAGTGACCCGGGGCTTTAAAGCGGTCACAGATCGATGGTAATTAAATCCATTTTCAATTAGTTTCTCTTGCATGGTTGGTTTGTTCTTCATTGCTTTATGTTTCTCTTTCTGGTTTGGCCACCTATTTAAGATTCTAGTTAAGCTGAGGATAGTAGCGAACGTTCGCCTGACTTCAAAACACCAAATCAACAGTTAACCTATTCATTGGAACAATTTCTCTTTGTAGGAACCAGTTAGGGTTAATCCGCTTCAAGAGTAACTCATTAATCATTAGTAATCGTGCCAGTTAGTTTTCCGTTGCAGAAGCGAATGCACGGGCGGTCAATTAATCTTGGGAGCTAGATCGGATAGAGCGAACGTTCACCAGTCTAAAACCCAAGGGTAAGGAGTTATGGTGGTGTCTGAGAACTGAATGATTCGGGATTCAAAACCGCTGGTCTTGTGATCGCTAATGTTCTGGTGATCATAGGGGGATTTGAAATCTAAGCTTGTCTGTCGTCTTGTTAAGTCAACCAATCTTTCAACTATTTTCTGTTTCATTTCTTATTTTCCTGCTTTATAGTTTAGAAGTATTGGAACTCTCACCACGCACAACTTGTGATTTAAACCTGAGTAATCTGCCTTCATATTTGAGTAGACGATTAGAAGAGACCCATGGAATACGATCTGCTTAGCTTTTAGCTTAGTAGTTATTTGATTGCACACATTACAACGTTCATCAGACGCCTAGGGGAATAATAGAGGATCTGCATGTTCATTGTGGGTCATTCACCATTTTAGCTAATTTTGTTGTGATGGATACCCGAGAGGTCGACGTGACTCTACTCCTTGGCTGCCCCTTTCTAGCAACAACTGGCGTGACCATCGATGTTAAGCATAGCTTGTTGAATTTAAGGGTCGAAAAGGATAGTGTTACATTTCGCCTCAAAGACGATATGCAATATTCTGCCACTCAAGAGGCATTATTTATCTATTGAATTTGTGGAGTTAGTCTCGGCCAACTCTGGTACTAATGAAAAGTCTAACGTTTCTCCAGAGATTTGTATGATAGGAATTGAGCAGGTTACCCATCCGAAGAACGAGCCTCTAGCACAGAAGATAAAGGAGAAAACTAACCAGAGGGCACCCACTGGTGGAACTCGATGAGTTAGAGATCATGGAGACGCGAATGAGACATGCAAAGTGAAAAAGAAAGTGACTTGGAAGCCAATTGACCCTCCATCATCCGCCAAGCCAACGGACGAAAACATGCACCTGAAGTATTTGTTTGGGCCATTCAAGGTCACCAACAACCTCCCCGATGGTAGAACCCAACTAACTCACGTCGATGGGAGGCGATTTCTTTTGACTGGAGGTGCACCCAAGCTATACTTCAAGGACGTTGATGCCAGTGCGAAGGAAGTCATGAGTTGGGATGCCTCTTGATCCTTATCCAGGTATCGTCCAACTCAAGGACGTTAAACAAGAGCGCTTCGTGGGAGGCAACCCACAACTAGAGTTAGTTTCGAGTTTTTGAGTCAGTTCTTTGTGTTCTCAATCGTTCGAATCAGTTTTGAGGGGAGCCAAAAGTTTATTTTTCTTGGTTTTTATTTTTACTTTATGCGTCTTGAGTTCTCAGTTGTTTTCCAATTTATTTGAGATTTTTCTAAATTTTTTTCGATTTTGTTGCGTCCTTTTGAAGTTCGGGTCGTCGGGTTGTCTAAAAGTCAAATTGTGTGCCCAGCTCTAATGTTCTCGCCGAGAACTTCATTGTTCTCGGCGAGAAGGTGTAGTTTTTCAGTAAATTTTTTTGTTGGCCCCGTTTTTGTTTAATTTCAGAAGAAGTTCTCGCCGAGAACTTCACCCTTTTTTAGCCGGTTTGTCTCGTCGGGTTTTGTGAAGTTCTCGCCGAGTACTTCAATATTTTCGACAAGAACTTGGGAACTATAAAAAAATAGAGAAACAAATTTTAAAAAAAATTACCCCCAACTCTCTTCGCTTCGATTTTATTTTGTGTGGATCCAGGACACTTGTCCTGATTTTCTTTTGATCTTTCTTTTGTTTTTGTGTATGTAGGACTTCGTAGTTGCTCCGCTCCGAGCTCGCCATCCCCATCGTCGACTTCCTTCACCACTCCCCAAGTATTCTGTATTGCTCTAACTCTCTTTGGTCTTGTGAGGGCACAATCCCGACTAATTGTGGAGTGGGATTTTTTATCTGAGGGATGTGTGATTTTTGTGTGACTTCTCTGTTGGAAATTTACTCGATTCTTGACTTGCAATGTTAAATTGACTTCAAATTTTTTCACAATGACATTTAGACTGCTCCACTTAGAACCTGTAACCAGCGTGTCAGCACTGATATTAAATGAGTGTAGGTTAGAACAGATAATGGATCACTCTTGTAGTTGGAAAATGAATTGATTGACTTGTGGATTAATACTTATTTTGTTAAAATATGCTTGATACTAAGATGAGAAAGGCACTTAGAATTTCACCACTTTCAGCCAAAAAGCCTACCCCACATCATTTTCTTTTAGGATAACCCCGTTGAGCATTGGTCTGTTTGTTGGTTTATACACATTTTCAGCTCTCCTCCATGTTTTTCATTCCCTATTTGATCCCTTGTGATTGTGGCTTGAGATCAGATTGAATTTCAATTTGAAATCTTATTTAAAAGTTATAACTAGCTAGGATCAAGTAGCTAAATTAACCAACTCGATAGCTAAATTTTATAAATTGTGGTTCAGAATGTGTGATCTACTCAGAAGAATAATAATTAATTTAAAAATTGGATTAAGTGCTGAAAATAAAGCTAGGCAAGCCCGACTCCTAAGTGAAAGTTCGGGTTGAGCACTAGCATAGGCACAAATGTTGTGATCTAGCAGGTCCAACACCTAAGCGAAGTGTTCGGATTGAGCACTAGTATGCAGTAAATTGATAGAAGAAGTCGAAAATCATGAAATAATTGTTATTTAAATCGGTCCTAGCTAGAACATGTAACGTGTAGGTCTAGAAGCGGATGAAGTTGAGTCGATAGCCACATCATTTTCAACCACTATTTCCCAAATATTCCCTACCTCTAATTAAGTCGCATCATGACCCGAGCTTAAGACCTTTTGATTATAGTTGGTGTTATCATAACCGAATAATTTTTTATTGGCAAGAAACTCGTTTTAATGGAAGTCTACTCGACTCGGTCTTTAAACTAGTACTTGAAATGTGCAGAAAGCAGTGAGGTCTAGACTTGTTTGGTTGATGTTCTTGCATGTGTAGGTTACGTTTTCTACATGGAACAATCTAAGGCGAATTGTAAGGATTGAACTTACTTTGACTCAATGTTATGAAAGCCAGATCGGACCAGCCGGTCAAACCGGTCCGACCACGAACCGGAGCTCCCACCGGAAACGGCCCAGCGGCCTGCTGACTCTGCTTCAGACCGGCTGCCTGACCGGTTCAACCCGGAAACCGGCCGGTCCAATCACAATTAAAATATCCGGTCGGCTAAAACGCATTTAGTGTTATTAAAAAAAAATAGCAGCAGGGTCCCACTCCACCCAAATCGCGCCGTCCGTCTTCCAAGATTAGGTTTAGGTCTGCGCCATCGCCGTCTTCTTTAGCGTCGTCGCCATTGTCAACATCAACCGTGTCGTCGCCGTCGCCGTCTTCTTCAGCAGCAGCGCCGTCGCCATCTTCATCAGCAGCCGTCGCGCCGCGCCGTCTTCTTCAGCAGTCTTCTTCTTCAACCGTGCCGCGCCGTCGCCGTCTTCATCAGCAGCCGTCGCGCCGCGCCGTCGCAGTCTTACTTTCAACCTCTGGTCGACGCCGGCCTCTTTTGGTCGACGACGACGCCATCACGGAGCCAGGGGTCGTTCAATACTTCAATTGCAGCCTCGTCTCCGCAGCCTGTCGCGACTCGCTCGCTACTTCGTCCTCTTCAATTCATCGTCCCTGCAGGTCTGTCATCCCTTTAGTATGCATGACTAGTGAATTTACTTGGCTGATTGAAATTTGATCTCATTCTTTTTTGGCTGACTCAGGTTTCAATAGTTCACATCAGACTTCAAACAATGGAAACTGGTGCACCAGAGGCTGAAGCGCAAACACAGATTCCCTCTAGAGCTAGTGTTCGAGCTAAAACTGATCCGACATGGGGTTATGCTCAGCAGAATGGAACAAAGATTACTTGCTTGTTATGCAACCACACATTTGCAGGTGGAGGAATTAGTCGATTCAAGAATCACTTGGCTGGAGTTTCAGGGAATGTTCGAGCATGCCCGAAAGCACCTCCTGATGTTCGTGCTGCAATGCTAAAAAACTTGGGTGAAACTTCTAAGAAGAATCGGACACTTGCAGCACAGAAGAGATCTTTTAGTGAGATGACTAGAGAGGATATTAGCTTAGAACCAAATTATTCAGAAGATACTCCAGGAAGCAATGAGGATACTACTCCTATTCGTTCTCCTAATCCTTGTCCTAGATTGGGAGGTTCATTGTTGCAACCAAATATAAAGAGTGCTTTGAGAGGGAAGGATGCTGCTTTGAGAACCGATCGTGCAATTGCCCGATTCTGGTATGAGCATTGTCTCCCTTTTAATGTGGTTGCTTCTCCTAGTTTTCCTGTCTCATAAATATGATTGCTAGCATGGGTGCTGGATATACGGGTCCTTCTTATCATGCTATAAGAACCACACTCTTAGATGATATCTATGCAGAGTGTAAGCTGACAGTTGATAGCATGAGAATTCACTAGAAGAACTTTGGTTGCACAATTATGGCAGATGGTTGGACTGATAATAGACAAAGAAGTTTGATCAATTTCCTTATATATAGTCCCAAGGGTATATCATTTGTGAAGTCTGTTGATGCATCAGGATTTTTCAAGACTGGAAAGAAGTTGTTCGAGTTGTTTGATAGTGTTATTCAGTGGGTTGGTGTTCAGAATGTAGTGCAGGTGGTCACTGACAATGCTGCCAATTATGTCACAGCAGGGAAGATCATACACTCCCGATACAAGAACATATATTGGACTCCGTGTGTTTCTCACACAGTGAACCTTGTGTTCAAGGACATATGTGCATTACCACATATTGCTAAACTTACAAAAAGTACTTCAACGATTACAACATTTTTATACAACCATGGAGCACTTCTACATTGGTTGCGAGAAAGACCTACCTGGAAAGAAATTGTCAGGCCTGGAGCTACAAGATTTGCAACTACATTCCTCACTCTTCAAAGTATTGTTCAACAACAAGTTGATTTGGAGTGTTTGATGGTTGATGAGTCTTTCAGAGAGTCTGCTCTCGGTAAGTCCAAAGTAGGAGAAGATGTGAGGGCAATCATATTTGATCGTGCATTTTGGGAAGAATGCAAGTCAGTTGTTGAGTTGATAGAACCACTGGTCAGATTGCTTCGCATTGTGGACAGCGATGAGAAACCAGCTTTGGGATATGTTTATGAAGGATACAGAAGAGTTGAAGATAAAATATTGTCGCTTTGTACACAGAATCTGGAACTGGCCAGGCCTTACATGGAAATCCTTGACCTGAGATGGGATAAACATTTGAACCTTGAGTTGATTATTGCCGCATACTATCTCAATCCAGCTATGATCTATTCTTCAAACTACGAAGGATTGAGTAGGCCTGTACAATTTACTGCCCTTGATTACCTTAAAAATAAGGCACTTTGTCCCGATGTGGAGGAAATGGTTAAAGAGAGGGAAATCTTTCAAAGTCTGTCAAAGTCTTTTGGAAGACCTTCAGCAAGAGCAGCTGCAAAGAATCAAAATCCATGTAAGTATCAATGATTCTCGCTTTTTGTTTGTGTTTGATAGTGAAATATTATGAAATTGAAGTTAATATAATCTCACTGTTAATCTAATCTCACTGTTATAGAATATGCATGTAAATGGTACTGTTATAGAATATGCATGTTATAAAATATGAAGTTAGTTAATCGTGCAAATGATTCAGGGACTGTTATATAATATTATTAAATTGAAGTTAGTTAACCTACAATTCTAAGCTTCAACTGTACACGTGGACTGCTGTCCCTCTCTCCCTTTGTCTAATTTGGTTAGATTAAATTAGATTATAAATGTGGACTGCTGTCCCCCTCTCCCTCTGTCTAATTTGGTTAGATTATAAATGGTATAGAATATAAATGGTTAGATTAATAGGTTAGGCTAATTTTTCGTGATTGTTAAATATGTAGGTGTATGGTGGCAAACATATGGTATGGACACTCCTCTCCTACAGAATATAGCTATCAAGTTACTTAGCCAAACTGCTTCTTCTTCTGGTTGTGAGCGAAATTGGAGTATATTCGAGCGTATTCATACAAAGAGAAGAAATAGGTTAGAGCATAAGAGGCTAAGTGATTTGGTGTTTGTCCACTACAACATGCGCTTACAACACAGGTATATAACTGTCACTTACATTTACTTACTTCCTTGAACTTTATTCATGAACTATCATGTAAAACTCTACTTTTCATTTGTTGTTCTAAATAGGGAGTATTATGGAAGGAAGCAAACTGGTGGTCTAGTTGATTATGAATCAATTGATGGGGCAGATATGTGGATGTATGAAACAACTCCTGATCTTGATATTGATTCGATTGAGGAAGCTTTCCGGGGAGGAGATGATTATTCCAGCGTCGACTTTGGACTTGGAGTAGGTGGAGCTGCTCATGAGGACATTAACACTATAGGGCTACCTTAATTATTTCCATTTTGCAAACTTCTTTCATGTTCTTGGCACTTAACTACCTATGTTGACTCGTTATGTTTGTTAGCTCGATCTTAGACCTTTGATGTTTGTATTTTGAATGTTTCATATATTTCGAATGTACTCTTTATGTTGGTGATTTTACTGTTTTGAATTCTATGAATGACTATGTTGAATTTTATTTTTTTAGGATTAATAGTACAAATTAAACGCTCTGTACTTCCGGTTTGATCCGGCTTAATTAAAAAATTGTCCGGTCCGGCTTAACTATATTTATTTATTTATTAAATAATTAAAACGGTTCAACCCCGGTATGCAAACGGTCAAACCCCGGTTAAACCATTAAACCCTGAACCCCTGACCTTGCCGGCTCGTTCTCCCGGTCCGGTTCTGAAAACCTTGCTTTGACTAGTCTTGTCATATGTGAATTTGAGTGTATTTCTGAATTTACTCTGCTTGAGGACAAGCAAAAGCTTAAGTGTGGGGTGATTTGATGACACTAGAATTACCATGATTATCAGCCTTGATTAAGCGACATTTCATTGCCTGTAGCACGTTTTAGGGATAGATTAGTGGATTTCGGTTCATTCATGCTATTTCCTATTGATTTGGTTACTTTGGCTCGTTTCGGGTCTATTTGATGTGTTTTCTAGTGTCTCGTTGAGTACACGGGTTTTTGCCATCGAATAAGTACCTATCAAACGTGTTTTGGTTGCAATGGAGCTTCGAGGAAGAGTCTGAAACCATTAGAGAGTCAAATAGACGAAGGAGAAATCGAAAACCTGCCCAACAACAAAGTTCTTGACGAGAACTATGAAGATCTCACCGAGAAGGTGATGAAGAGAAGCAATAAAACTCTCGTCGAGATTCCCGAAATTAATATGAAGAAGTTCTCGGCGAGAACTTCAATGTTCTCGCCGAGAACATTGTGAAGGAAGCCCTAAAAGTCTCGTCGTGAATTTCCAATTATTCGTGAAGAAGTTCTTGAGTTCTCACCGAGAACTTGGCCTTTCCGGATCCAATGCAGAAAGGGATCAAGTCCAGCCCTATAAAAGGACTCCTTCAGCCCTCTCTTAGAGACATTCGATTTTCTCACCAAGCAACGACCTGGAGAGAGTTTGGAGCATACTTTGGAGTCCCAAAAGACGCTCGAAGCCTAAGAGTTGAAGATTTTCACGATCGGAGCTGTGCGGAATCGTCAGAATTAGGTTTTCTAGATTTCCTCTGTTCTTCCTTTGTATTATGAATTCTTCTGTAGTTTTTGAATCTTGTTTTTCGGATATGAGTAGCTAAACTCTTCTACCTTAGATTAGATGAAACCTAAATGACCCGAGACTTTAAAGCGATCACGGATCGGAGGGCATTCAGACATTAATTTAGATTTTTCTTTCTCATGTTTAACTCGTTCTTAAAATCTGTTTCTACTCTGACCTGATCACCTAGATTAGATTCTTGTAGAATAAAGGATAGTAGCGAACGTCTGCCTTGTTTTAGAACGTCGAATTAAACAATTAACTTATTTAGGGATTCACCTGATCAATATGGGTCGTTTAGGGTTAATCCATTTCAAGAGTAGCTCATAGAATCAATTTAGGTGCACCAATCAGTTATCCGTTGCAGAAGCAAACGCACGGATGGATAATTGATCTTGGTAGCTAGTTCAATAGTAGCGAACGTTCGTGGACTTAAACCTAAGAGTGAGGAGCTACACTGGTGATTAAGAATTGAATGAATTAAGTCTGAAACCTACCGGTCTTGTGATTGTCAATGCCTTGGTGATCTTAAGGAGATTCGAGTCTAAGCTCTTGTCATTAATTGAATCCAAATCAACCAATGAACATGTTCTCTTTCATTAGTTTACTTTCCTTGCATGCTAGTATTAGAAATCTCGTAGAACTCACACCATACAACTTGTTTAAACCCGAAAAACTTTCAATTCCTTTGAGTAAATGTTAAGAAGAGCCCCATGAAATACGATCTATCCTACTTTTGTTGGTTAGTATTTGAACTGCTGTTTTGCAGCTTACCATGAGGTTATAAACTTGATTTCATGAATGAGTCTACAACATATATACCAAGGGTACTTGATGACGTTAGATTTACCACATTTATCTCACCACATTTGAGTGAAATTCCCCTCATTGTACACCTTTTTGTGATAGTTTTTAGGAACTTTCATGAAAATTGCGTGTTATTGTCCTCTAGCACTCTTTTGGGCAATTTGATGTTGTTTCGAGTTATTTTCGTTGATATTTCAGGTTACCACATTGTGGAGGACCTTTCTACGAGCTCGACGCTTCAAACGGGGACCAATTCGGAGTTCAGAAACGGGAATCATCAAAACAAGCATGGAGCTGGAATTAGTTTTCCCAGCTCCAAAAGTGCGCTGTTTGGACAAAAAAGTGCGCCGGAGCACTTTTGGGTGCCTCCAGGCGCACTTTTTTAGCGACGCTCTAGAAATTTTTTGCCGACTTTCAAAAGTGCACCTTTTACAAGAAAAAATGCGCCACGCACTTTTTGGCAAAAATCTGGATTGGAGAGGAAAAATAGGGTTTTTAAACCTGAGAAACAGACAGAACGACAAGACTTCACTTTCAGACTTCATTCTGATTTCGATGAACCGGACACTCTCGGAGGAGGATTTTGAAGCTTTGAAGTGACGATTAAGCGAGGAGAAGCGAAGATTAGCTCAGGAGTTTCTAGGATTCGTCAGGATTAGGTTTACTCAGAGTAAGATGTCTTCTTCTCCAGTTTTCTTTTTCTCTGTTTCTGTGATTTCTTCTCTGGCGATGTCTAGCTAAACTCTTAGTTTGTTCAGATTAGATGAAGTTCTAGCAAGATTTTGTATGGATGATGTCAGGTTTTTAACCCGTTAATGTTAATTGAGGTTTATTCAGACTTAATTGAGATTTTTCTTAAACCCTAATTTGAAGCTCTAGAATTCACAGATTGACCATATCGTAGAATTTGCTTCGTCTTTGATTCGCGGTTCTGACCATGGACGTGAGTCATTCTAGAGTTTAGGAGGTCATTAAGATTAGCCGGTGTCTTGACCATAGGGCCGATGAAATTAATCTCTTTGTATATCTGTGTGGCATTTCATTGTTCTTCGTGCATTCTTGAAGATTTGTGAGTTACCTTGACCATAGGAACTCATAGGTTTGATATGATAGTTTCTTTGCGTCCTGACCATGGAGTAGAGATTGCCAAAGGAAATGTCGAGTCTTTGAGTCTGTTGAAACCTTAGTTGCATTGCATCATCCGTCTTAATCGAGCTAGAGCGGATTCGAGTCTGGACAAGCGCCTTAGTCAATACTTGAAGCTCCAACTTGTTTGTCTGCTTTGATTGGTTTAATTTGCATTTTTAGATATTTAGTTCATTCACCACCAAATCCAAACCCAACGTTTAAACTCGATTAGCTTTAACCCACATTGTTGAGTAATAGAGAAAGGAAGACCCTTGGGAAATAACGATCTCGCTAGAGCGATCTAGTGAGTAAAACTAGTGCGCATTAATTTTTGCACCAAGTTTTTGGCGCCGTTACCGGGGACTTTTCTTTTCTTAGGAAAGGCATTGTGCGTTTAACCTTTTCATTCACTTTTCTTATCATATCTTTTCTCCCCATCTTTTTCCATGATTTACCTGGGTAGTGCTCTTGAGTTTTGATATGCAGGACTACAGGTTCGATAGCAACCAAGGGTGGTACAACAATGGAATGCCACTTAATGATTACAACCAAGAGTGGAATACATCATGGCAACCATCTATGTCAAACTGGAATGAGGAACCACCACCTTTGCATTCCTGGCCAGAGCCACAAGCTACACACTACCACCAAGATTACAAGGAGGAATATCTACATCTGCACCAGTACCAACAACAGGAGCCTTATACAGATTTTCTCTTAAAGCAGATCCTTTCGACTCTAGTAGCTCTTTATGTTCTGGACGTCGAGACTGAGCAGCGAAATCAACTGTTGGAAGAAGACGCTCGAGAGTTGGTCGAAGAAGTCCAGGATAATCTAGCTCGTGGTTGTTGTGAGTTAGAGTTATCTGATGAAGAATCTCTGACAATGGTGGTAGAGGAAGATGTGGAGCAGATCCATCTTGCAATTGACGCGGAAGAGGAGCATGTGGATGTCGAGGATTCAACCTCATTGGTAATTCAGACAACCGAAACTGAAGAGGGCAATGATGCTGAGGCGTATGTGCTCAACTGCCAGAGCAACTTGGATGATATTGGTGTGGAGAAGACTGGAATCATCGATTATAACACACCATACTATCTCTTTCCTCCTCCAGTAGGAAAGTTTGAGAAGAAAAGGTCATCCGAGCAGAACCAGGATCTACTTGAGCACCATCGACTGCATCTTGCTCCTTCTAACGTGCTATTTGGAACTAAACCACCAGCCTTGAAGAAGCTGTTTGACTTCAAGGAACTCTTGAGTTGGGGTCCATAACCAGGTATCGTCTAGCTCAAGAAAGAGCGCTTCATGGGAGACAACCCATGTCTGGAGTCTGTTTTGAGTTTTTGAGTCAGTTGTTTTATTTTGAATTTGTGTCGAACTTTTGTGGTTCTTGAGTCAGTGGTCTATTCTATACTTTGAATACTCTAATCTTGTTGTGAGGTTTCTCTCCTGTTTCAGGCTATCCTTAGCTTCCTCCATGATTGTTCGCCGGTACTTAACTCGCGCTTTCTCAAGCATCCTCACGATCTATTTTCCGGTACCCTTATACATTTTTCTTCACTATTTTGTGTGGTTCATTGAGGACAATGTCCAATTTTAAGTGTGGGGTGGGGTGTTAATTTTTTAGGGTTGCTTTCTGCTGTGATTTTGGTATGTTGTCCCTAATTGGAACTTGCTCTGTTATTGACTTGAAATGTTAAACTGTTTTTCAGTCTTTCCCAATGACCCTTAGATTGTTTATCTGGAACATGTAACCAGCATGCTTGAATTGATATTAAATGAATCCGGTCAGAACAGATTTTAGAATCACTCTTGTAGCTTCACTTTGAATTGCACGAAAATGATTCGAACTCGACTAGCAGCCAATTGTGAGCTTTTGATCTGTTGCACATAATTAGCAACTTGTTTCTTTTTTAGTGGCTTTCTCGTACTTTGAATGAGTTAGAATTTGCATGAGACCTATTCGAGACTACACGATAACACGAGTACTAGGAGGATAGAGGCACCTAGAATTGCTACATAAGCCAGAAGCCAACCCGACATTAATTCCCCTAGGTGTGAACCTTTGAGCTTGGCTTGTTCTTTCGGTTCGATACTACATTACAGCTTATTCCCATATTTTTGTTCACCTCGTTGATCCCTTGTGGTAGTAGCCTGAGATTAGCTTACCGGAAGTTGGTCTGTGGTGACTTGCCTATATCCAGAAACCGATGGTCCTAGCTAGTATGTCCAGATGTGTAAACCCCTCTAGCAATTAAAAAATTTAGCACAAAAAAGAAGAGAAAAGAAAAAAAATTGAAAAACAAAAAATTCCAAGTTACAAGTTTGAAGTATAAGTAGTTTTTAGTTCAAAACGTTCTTCTCCCTACATAAGGAAGAACGAGAGCAATAAGTAGTTCTAAAAAAAGAAGAAAAAAAATAAATAAATGAAAAGTGCTAAGTTGCTTGAGGGTATCATAGGACGAGCGTACATTATTCAATCCGAGTCTGGTTAGATGGTAGGAATCCATAGATTTTGATTCGAGGGAGGTTAGTTGATTGCTGCATCGCACCATACCTTTCATCATCATTTATCCCTTCATCCATTCATCATAAGCCCCTGTAGTATAGAATAAGTACACTCCCTTGCAAAGTCCTCTTGACTAGTTTCTCATGTTGTCAGAGTGGTGGAGATTGTGATCAAAATGCAAACTTATGACAGAATTCGGTCGAGAAAGTGATTGAGAGCATAAACACGTCCCTAAACACATAGTGTGTGAGTTCCTTATTGTACTAAATATTTTCTGTGTGAGGAAGTCTGGTCGGTTAGGTCGGCATCGTGCATGATTGGTGATTGTTACATGTTGTGTGCAGAGAATAGTGAGGCTTGGATTTGTTTGGTTGACATTCTTTCGTGTGTAGGTTACGTTTTCTAGAAGAAACATTGTAGGTTGAATTGTTAGAGATTAAACTTCAATTTGGTTGATCTTGTCACATATGAATTTGAGTGTGATTCCAAGTTTTATTTGTTTGAGGACAAACAAAAGCTTAAGTGTGGGGTGATTTGATGACGTTAGATTTACCACGTTTATCTCACCACATTTGAGCGAAATTCCCCTCATTGTACACCTTTTTGTGATAGTTTTTAGGAACTTTCATGAAAATTGCGTGTTATTGTCCTCTAGCCCTCTTTTGGGCAATTTGATGTTGTTTCGAGTTATTTTTGTTGATATTTCAGGTTACCACATTGTGGAGGACCTTTCTACGAGCTCGGCGCTTCAAACGGGGACCAATTCGGATCAGACGAAACGGGAATCATCAAAAGAAGCATGGAGCTGGAATTAGTTTTCCCAGCTCCAAAAGTGCGCTATTTGGACAAAACAGTGCGCCAGAGCACTTTTTGGGTGCCTCCAGGCGCACTTTTTCAGCGACGCTCTGGAAAATTTTTGTCGACTTTCAAAAGTGCGCCTTTTACAAGAAAAAGTGCGCCGGCGCACTTTTTGGCAAAAATCTGGATTGGAGAGGAAAAATAGGGTTTTTAAACCTGAGAAATAGACAGAACGACAAGACTTCACTTTCAGACTTCATTCTGATTTTGACGAACCAGACACTCTCGGAGGAGGATTTTGAAGCTTTGAAGTGACGATTAAGCGAGGAGAAGCGAAGATTAGCTCAGGAGTTTCTAGGATTCGTTAGGATTAGGTTTACTCGGAGTAAGATGTCTTCTTCTCCAGTTTTCTTTTTCTCTGTTTCTGTGATTTCTTCTCTGGCGATGTCTAGCTAAACTCTTAGTTTGTTCTGATTAGATGAAGTTCTAGCAAGATTTTGTATGGATGATGTCGAGTTTTTAACCCGTTAATGTTAATTGAGGTTTATTCAGACTTAATTGAGATTTTTCTTAAACCCTAATTTGAAGCTTTAGAATTTGCAGATTGACCATATCGTAGAATTTGCTTCGTCTTTAATTCGCGGTTCTGACCATGGACGTGAGTCATTTTAGAGTTTAGGAGGTCATTAAGATTAGCTGGTGTCTTGACCATAGGGCCGGTGAAATTAATCTCTTTGCATATCTGTGCGGCATTTCATTGTTCTTCGTGCATTCTTGGAGATTTGTGAGTTATCTTGACCATAGGAACTCATAGGTTTGATAGGATAGTTTCTCTGCGTCCTGACCATGGAGTAGAGATTATTCATCAAAAAAAAGACCATGGAGTAGAGATTGCCAAAGGAAATGTCGAATCTTTGAGTCTGTTGAAACCTTAGTTGCATTGCATCATCCGTCTTAATCGAGCTAGAGCGGATTCGAGTCTAGACAAGCGCCTTAGTCAATACTTGAAGCTCCAACTTGTTTGCCTGTTTTGATTGGTTTAATTTGCATTTTTAGATATTTAGTTCATTCACCACCAATTCCAAACCCAACGTTTAAACTTGATTAGCTTTAACCCACATCGTTGAGTAATAGAGAAAGGAAGACCCTTGGGAAATAACGATCTCGCTAGAGCGATCTAGTGAGTAAAACTAGTGCGCATTAATTTTCGCACCAGTACTCCAACTATAAATTTGACTTGATAATAAAGTAATAGCATGGGGAGCCCTAATTACCACGTGAATGGTCGTGAGACCAAGCCATACATGACTTGTATTCTTGTTCATGATTCTTGACTTGATATTCCTTAACCTTGACTTATTAACTTGATGCACTTGACTTGCAGGTTCTTGACATAACAATACTTGACTTGACTTATAAATAAATTAGGAGTCCCCTAATATTACTTCATCGGGTCTAGCCCTCATACCGGGTCATTCTCTTGATCATGAATCCAATACCGCAATCAGCGCTAACATGGTAAATAATGAAAATATGAGCAATTTACGAATCATAAATATTGTGGTACATATTAGGGAGCTTAAAGAAAACATGAAACATGGAATCATGTACATCACTTATTGATAAACATGACAATTAAAACACGTATCAATCATGATTTCACATATAACCCGTAAATTCATACACCCCTAAGCAATCAGTATAGTTCTCCTAGGTTCATACTAAGAATTAACGTAAATAACACGATACAATAAACTCGGTATGCCATGCTAATCCCTCACCAGTTCTAATCGACGAAACTTTGATACTATCTTCCTTGTTGAAACCCTAATTTAAAATGACCTTCGTATCACCAACTGTGTACGAATACAAATTTAATTTTACTCCTACCCTTCCTTCTCTAAAATTTTCCCTTCGTTCCCTCTCTATATTTCACATATAACCCGTAAATTCATACACCCCTAAGCAATCAGTATAGTTCTCCTAGGTTCATACTAAGAATTAACGTAAATAACACGATACAATAAACTCGGTATGCCATGCTAATCCCTCACCAGTTCTAATCGACGAAACTTTGATACTATCTTCCTTGTTGAAACCCTAATTTAAAATGACCTTCGTATCACCAACTGTGTACGAATACAAATTTAATTTTACTCCTACCCTTCCTTCTCTAAAATTTTCCCTTCGTTCCCTCTCTATCTTTCCTACTTACATAGCACGCCCCCGCATCCATAGTCCCATACGTTTCTTATATGCCTTGGGATAAGAACAATTATTATTTTCTGTTTATTTTTTATAATATATAATATATATTATTATTATATTATATATATAATAATTGATACTGCTCGAATCAATTGATATTTTGGGTGCGGTTGGAACGAGATGTTACAAAGAGGTGGGGCAAGGGACTAATTTGAGCTTGTTGGATTCAAACGACTATAGGTTAACATTTAACACATGAGAAAGAACTCGACTTAGAATTGAAAACTAAAAATGCATGAAACTAATACATTGTTTGGTTGGCATGAGTTTTCAAGTGAGTTTGTATTTGCGTCTCTTTTTTACTCTGCAGACTGCATTTCCAAAATTTCACCTCCACCCCAAAAATTTCAGAAAACACCGGTAATGGCGGGCCCCTCTTACAGTACACTTTTTTCTTGCCAATTATACCCTTATTCTTTCTTCTTTGGACTATTTCTCTCACAAAGGGACACCATTTTCTCTCTCTTCATAACTCCCTTCACGCCATTGATAGAAGCTTTTGCAGAGCTCCTGATTTCTAAACATAGCTACTTCTTCTCTCCCAACATTGACAAAAGCTTTTACAGAGCTCCCGGTTTCTCTGATTTTATGCTAACAATGGCGGTCGGATTAGTGTTCATGTTATTTTTGCCTCTTCTTCTTCACTCAATGACCAATGTATCTCTTCTTCTTCTTATTCTTATTTTATCTTTGTTCTGCGTAACAATGGCAGATTCTTTTTACGTAACAATCATACACAGATTTGATTCCTAATCATATACCATAATCCTCATATTCTCACTATACTCTTTGGCACAAAGATCTGATAGATTTGTGTGGCTTCACATTTGATAGATCAAACGCCTGCACATTGATTCAAAGCACTACCTAATTCATTCATTCCATTACTAGCTTGCTACTGAAATTACAGCCTAATTGGTTCAATTGAAACACCTGCACATTGATTCAAATCACTATCCAAGTCGCCGTTTGAGTTTAGGGCCATGGCGGCCACCGTTATTCTAGTTGACAAACACAACTATGGCGCATCTAGGAGCATCCACAGGGACTCTGAGTTCGGAGGTACTATAGTGGCGCTCACAAGCCTCCGCCGCGTTTTTGACTTGATCGTGTCTATCATTGCTCGCCGGAGCTACACCGACATCACAAGCTTCTTCCTCAGGGTCTCGCCATTTTCAATGGGGATTGAAGAACCTAATAGGAATATAGATGTCGACAAAAAGAGAGAGTGATGATGTGTCATTAATTGTTAAGGGTAGATGTGTCATTACAAACTCACCATTTATTTAATCATTTTTTATTAAAAATATAACAATACAAGTTCTTACTCACCAAACAATGATTTTTAACTATCTCAATTCCTTATTTCCATCAATCCCCTAACCCCCATTCCTCTAATCCTTATTCCCCCGTAACAAACGACCCCTAAGAGAATAAGTAATGGAAACCAATTATATGGATGTTGTTTAGTTGACTTGATGTGCACCGATTGTATGTGATTGGTTGTGGTGGATTATGCAAAATGAAACTATATTTATTAATGCGAGATGGAGAGTAGGATGATATGTTTTGAAATTCATTACTAGCATGGTATAAAACTATATATATATATGTTGTACTGGTGGTTGTAGGAGGATGCCCCAGTGTCATCCTAGATGAGATGAACATGTGAGTGTAACTAGACACTCACTAGAAACTACCTCGTTTCCCATTCTTTTGTAGGTGGGGTGTTGCCTCACTCAGTTTCTTAGAAAACCAGTCCCCCATTTCTCTCCCTCTTTCAAATAGTCATGGTTAACGTATTGGACTTTGGTAGCAATGTAGTTTGGTTCGAGACGAAGGTGGTAGCTAAAGCACTGAGGTATATCATCAGAGGCTTGGACTAAGGAGTTAACAGTTTGGTTGTTTAGTTGATTCTTTTGGGAGATTTTGTAATGGTTTTCATTGTGTTTCAGTTTTGTTATGTTGGATTTTGGTTTACATTATTGGAGACCTTCATTTCGGTTGTTTTATGAAATTTAAAGAACATTTGGTTTATTTATGTTTCATGCTATTGTTTTATCCGATGCTTAATCATAGTCTAACTTTTGGTCCAACCACGTTGGTTCTGGATGGACATTACAAAATCGCAAAAAAGTAGAAGATGGAGAAAAAGAAGTGAATAAAAAAATACGCAAGTAGAAAATTTTCTAAAATCCCAATTTTACCCATCAATATCAACCAAGAGTTGTAAAAAAGCTAACCCGACTTAGCTTAACTTAATCCAACAAAAAATTTAAATCGACCAAAAGCTAACATTTCAAAAACAAATTTATAGCCAAACCTTTCCCGAGAATGTCAAACGTATCCAAAACTATTTACCTCACAATTTTTAGATCACATCTTTATTTTTTACGACAAATTTAGCCAACATCCGTTAAAATTTTAACACCGTTAGTGACTGTACAAAAGAAGCTGACGTGGCATCCACTTAACCGGTCAACTAGATGCCACGTCATTATTTAAACTAATAATTAAATAAATTAATCTAGAACAAAAAGTAAAAGAAAAAAATAAAAATGTAAAATGTAAAATTAATTAAACAAACAGCTCTTCGCCTCTACCATCTCTTCCTCTACTGTCGGCCTACTGCCGTTGCTCCACCCACCACCACCAAAACCCATATCTTCGTCCGACTCCGTCTTTCCGATGCCGGTCTCCTTCACTCGAGTTCCAAAGCCAAGGCTGATGTCCGACCTCCTTTCTTTTCTATTTTTGAGTCAGACAAGCCAAACTCCAGCCTCCTCCTTCGAAAACCTCTTCTCCACTCTCTTTCTGTATCTTCCCAATCATCCCCAATTCCTGTCTCCACTTTCATCCCCATGTTTTCACTGCCGCCGCCGGAGGCGCGTTTCTCTCTCTCTGAAAACCGACGAAAGAGGAGTGGAGATGTCAACAAGAAGTCTGAGCTCGAACTCGAGCAGATCCAGACGAGGTAAGCCTCCGTTGGAGGATTCAGAGCTCTAGTCACGAGAATCGTCAAATCCAAGCGGCGGCGGAGAATCCTCAGATCTAGTCTGTCAACTCCAACCGCCGCCCCTAACCCTAATTAGAGAGAACAAACTCGTCGAGGCCGCGCTCTTCACCCGTCACTCTGTCTACTCCAACTACCGCCCCACCGTCAAGTCGTCAACGCAGTCCTCAACGCCCAACTTTGTCGGTCCAAGTACGGGGATTTTTCATTTCATCATTTCATCATTCAAGCAGGTATTAGAGATCTATAAGCAACTTATAAATGGGCAAAGAAATTAGGTTGAAGGGCCAACAAGATGGAGGAGAGATTGGTGGTGGTGTGCGGCGGAAGTTGACAGAGGAAGAAGAAAGATAAGAGGAATAAGAAAGGTTTATGGAAATTTTAATTTTTTTTGTGAATAATTTTTAGCTGATGTGTCCAACCTTTTACCACATAATTATTTTTTAAAATTAAAAATTATTCACAATTTTTTTTTGAGAAAAAAAATTGTGAATAATTTTTAATTTTAAGAAATAATTATGTGGTAAAAGGTTGGACACATCAGCTAACACATCACTCTAGGGTTAAATTTTCGTTAACTTGGACAGAAAAGTTAACGGAAAATAAAACATTGCCATTTTTAGGATTATGGATAGGTTTGGATACGTTGACATTCTCAGGAAAGGTTTGACTACAAATTTGTTTTTGGCCATAATCTTAATATATAAAAAAAAATTAAATTAAGCAAATTGTGATATAATTTATGTGTAATATGACGAACAAATGACTCAGTAAATCGCCAATTCGATGCATGACCCACCTAACCCCACCTTTAAATTTAACGGATTATGTATGGTGAGAAATAGATGAAATTTCTTATATAAGAAGTGGCTATAGTACCATTGAGTTGTTAAATTGTACAATTCATTTATTTTATAAATGATACAATTTAACAACGAATGGTACCACACATAATAACATTGTGATCATACCACTTAAAATATGCAAAAACTATACTTTTCAATAATTAAAATAATAACACACCCTTATTAATGCATGTCCAACATAAATTGTAGAATTTCAATGTATACTGTAATTGTACTATTCGATGTTAGATTGTACCATTCGTAAAAATACATGAATGGTACAATTTTATAATGAATGGTACCATCACATAATATACAAAAGTACAATATACTAATGAATGATACAACTACGTGATGAATGGTACCATCACATTGAATAATTATTAATAAAAGAAAAGATAAATTGTGAAAAATACAAAATAAATCAAATAATCGTAAGAACCATGAAACGTGGAAAGTGGGGAGGTAGGTGGTTATTTTTTATTATTATACATTTACTAATATACCCTTTGGTACATTTAGTACCATCTTAATAATCATAATGGTGGTATGGTATATTTGGGTTTGACACATGAGTTAGAACTCTTCTCACAAATTTCCATATCATCATTCAATTTTTAAATAAAAAATTATTTATTTTCTCTCTTTCCTTTCATTAAATGTTGAATGCTTTTAAATTAAAACTTTATGAATGAAACAAAATTAAATTGATTATATTAACATAAATTGATATATGATTAAGATAATTTAATTTTTAATATATTTAAATTTAAGAAAAAATAGTATACTAATTGTATACAAATATTTCATTTCTTTAGAAATCTTTCTTAATCACTTCTCTAATAACTATTCATTTTATTATATTTGTGTTTAACTGTTTATCACATGAAAAAAAATGATATGTTATAATATACTTGAAATTGATTATTCTCATATAATGATATCTTAAATAAGATTAACTTCAATAAAAATATACTTCAACTAAGATTACACAAAGATAATAAGAAGAGAAAAAAGATTAAATACTAAATAAATAAATTATCATCAACTTTTTTTGAGAGATGTTAGTGTGATTTTGATTTTTTTAACTATGGTATGGATTGTTATATTCATATGTTACTAAAATTTTAAGTTCTTATTTGATAGGTCGATGGTCTTGATCATGTATAAAGTTAGGTCAAGTACGATTTTGTTTGAAATATTTGGAAGAATTATATTTAAAATTGTATACCATTAGAGTATGTTGATTTTGGAAAGTAGTTAGGATCCACTAGATCATGAATTAATACGATTATATAAGTTAGGCATGTTGTGTGTTCATTGATCGGTTGCATGACAATCATTGTATAGTTAAAATGTACTTAAAATTTTGTCATAGTTCATATTGGATTTAAAGGTTTAATGTCAGCTAAATGGACAATGTTTGAGTTAAGTTTAATGAGTAGGTTAGTCAAGTCACATGTCGGTCAGATTTTAAGTTGAATAGTCACATGTTTGACCGACGGCTTTGATGGTAATTAGGTTAAGTGGAATGATGACATATAACAAGCAATGATATCTGACAAAGGAAAATGAGGTTCAAACAATAGTGATGATTACACATGCACGTCATGTTACCCACACTTATAAACAATTTTTTAAAAAATATTATATAATTAATATCATCAAAAAAATTAAATTAAATAAAACCGGCCAATAGGCCGGGCACAAGACTAGTTTGATTAAAGATATGAATCCAACGATCCAGATTCAATTTCTTAAATAAGAAATTTCTATGATTTCTCACCATAAAATCTCCCAACTACTAGATTTAATTTAACAACCTATTTGGGTAATTAGCATTAGGGGTCCCATTTCTTTGGGGTTTGTACGAAATCGTCCCATTCTTTTGAAAAAAAACGGATCAGTCCCATACGTTTTAAATTCGAACAAATTCATCCCACTGATCACTTTTCCGGCCAAATCGAACAGTCAGCATGCTTAGTCAGCAAAGAAAAACTTAGGTGGAATGTCCAACTCATCTATTTTGACCCAACCGGTCAAAAGAGCAAACCCAACCCAAACCCCCCAAAACAATGAGTCTTAAACCCACGTTTCTGAACTCATCTATTGAATCAGTCTGAAACTTCCTCTTCCCTTATCTTTTTGAATCTAAAACCCCTACTCATCTGTCTCCTTCTTCTTCTTCCTCCTCCTTCATCTTTCTTCTTCTTCTTTTTTTTTTCTTGCATACTTGTTGAAGAAAAGGTTTCAAACAGAGAAGGGTGAGAGCTGTAGAAAGGGAAGTCGATAGACTTCTCATAGACGAAGAGCTGAGTTCAGAAACGTGGGTTTGAGACTCATTGTTTTGGGGGGTGGGTTAGGATTGGGTTGGGTTTGCTCTTTTGACCGGTTGGGTCAAAATAGATGAGTTGGACCTTCCACCTAAGCTTTTTTTTGTTGACTAAGCATGCTGACTATTTGATTTGGCCAGAAAAGTGATCAGTAGGATGAATTTGTTCGAATTTAAAACGAATGGGACTGATTCATTTTTTTTCAAACGAATGGGACGATTTCGTACAAAACCCAAAGGAATGAGACTCCTAATGCTAATTACCCAACCTATTTTTGGCGCCATTTTCTCCCGATTCTGGATGAGCTTTTTTCATTTGCTTCCTCATCTTCTCTCTTCAACCCTATTTCTAGGTGCCGTCGTTGCCCCCCGAAATTTCCACCTGATTTTTCTCGATGGCGGAGCCTTCCCAGCGTAGAGTGAAGATGGAGCGCCCTCCGGCTGTACAGGAGCCGCCTTTTAAGCGAAGCAAAGCTTCCTCAGCTGTCAGGTTCGTTTTCCAGCTCCGCTTTCTTGCTATAGATTTTTTTGCTATAGGCCCAGTGTGTAACACTCCTCAGTGTTTGCTTGGGAGTTTTTAGCATAAGATTGAATGAGGAGAGTGAGCTTGTAAAATTCCAGCGAGAACGATGGGAAGGTTTGAAAGGTTTAGGGTTTTGAATAGAGGTTGTGTTGTTTTCCACTGGTTCCTTTTTGCTTGGTTGGCTTAATCAGGTTTAGGGTTTTTATTTCATCTAGCAATTCCGTGCTCCTGGTTAGCTAGCTAAAGTGAAAATTGCAGAGGCATACATTCTCGTAAAATCAAGCACTATCTTTTATACAATCGAAAAGATTTTGGGAAAGCAAAGTGTGCATAAGCAAGCACAACCATGTTTCTGGTTTTTTTTTGGGCTGTGTCTAATTGACAAGAACATCCACCTCACAAGAAATGCTCCATGTTTCAGATTTTAGAAGATTCTGAATTGGCGTTTGTATGTTTCAGTGATATTTTGGTAAATTTCATCCTTTCCGATTACCTTGCAGAGGGGAGGATGATTATATGCCTGGGAGTATCATTGAGATGGAGCTTTCAAACTTCATGACGTATGATTCTTTGTTTTGCAAGCCAGCGCCACGCTTGAACCTAGTAATTGGCCCCAACGGGTCGGGGAAAAGCTCGATTGTGTGCGCCATTGCACTTGGTCTTTGCGGTGAACCGCAGGTAAGTTGCAGTTTCGGAGCATATTTGAACCTGAGTGCCATTCTTGTGGTAGGTCCTTGTAAGGGTTTTCACTTATTTTTTCTTCCTTTTTCACCTTCAGCTATTGGGCAGAGCAACGAGTATTGGAGCATATGTCAAGCGTGGAGAAGACTCTGGGTACATTAAGATATCTTTAAAGGGAAGCTCAAATGATGAGAAGATTACCATCACACGCAAGATTGACACACGTAACAAGTCAGAGTGGCTATTCAATGGTTAGTCATGTTGCTGTTTCCTCATTAAGAAAATGAGCGAATGAACTTCTAAACCACTGTATTGTTAGTTACCAACTATTTCATAAACCTCAAAATAAGTTGAATTTTTCCATTCTACCCAGTACATAGCTCTGGTTCTCCTATCCCGACCCCCTAAAAAAATCTTTCTCATTTCCAATTGTCTTCCCATGTATGGAAGCAAATATTATCTCAACGTCCGCATTTCCTCATTTCAACTCCCTATATTTTCTTCCCCAGCTAGCCCTCAAGCAACACAGAAATACATCTCACATCATACAGTAGCTTATGCAGCTATTGTTTTATGTTCAAACGTTATATTAAATGGCTTGGATGACTTAACCTGTTATTTTAAGAATGTATGTGATTTATCATGTTAACGATTATGGCGGTTTCAGGAAATGTAGTATCCAAGAAGGAGGTTTCCCAAGTAATTCAAAGGTTCAACATCCAAGTTAACAATTTGACACAAGTAAGTATTGAAGTTTGTTGGCTGGGACAAATAGCAGCAGTACTGTTATATTCTGACCCTGCGACACCTATAGTAATATATTCTCAATGCTTATCTAACAAGAGAACCCTGATGCTTTCTTTGGTGATGCAAGTCTAATGGCGCTTCTCGATTCTTGCTATCATCCTTTGGGTCAATATCATACTCTGTCTGATGTGCATTAAGCTGATATTCCAGATGTTTATTTTGCTCTGTACATTTTTCCTGTCTTTTCTCTTTCTTTCATGTATGGTCTTGTGATTAGAATTGAATGTGGGTTTCAGTTCTTGCCGCAAGACAGGGTGTGTGAGTTTGCAAAGTTAAGTCCTGTGCAACTTCTTGAAGAGACTGAAAAGGCAGTTGGTGATCCCCAACTTCCAATCCAACACGGTGCTCTTGTTGAGAAAAGCCGTGAATTAAAGAATATTGAACTGGTTTGTCGCTAATTCTATTAACCTGGAAGTTCTTGATGGGCCTTTTATCCATATTTTTAATTTGGGTATTCTTAATAGGCTATCAAGAGAAATGGAGAAACTCTTCACCAGTTAAAGGCTCTTAATGCTGAACTTGAAAAGGATGTAGAGCGTGTGCGGCAAAGAGATGAACTTTTAACAAAGGTCTGTGCACGTACACTTTGTATAGTCACCCAATCCACCCCTTCCTCTTTTAGTCACTTGCTATTTCCCTGATCATTGCGTGATATCGTTTGTAGGCAGAATTGATGAAGAAAAAATTGCCATGGCTGGAGTATGATAGGCAACAGGTGGAATACGAGAAAGCTAAAAATCTTGAAATGGATGCAGATAAGAAGTTGAAGATAGCCGCGAAGAACTTAAAGCATTTCAGTGAGCCTATTGAGTATGATGTTCACTGCTTTTGATAGGTGGCCTAATAATATTTCTGTAAAGTCAGTGACGTGATCGAATTGTTATTTTGAGAATATCAGAAGTAACATATCTTGTATATGTTTATCTATATGGTTTACAATTTCTAACTAATGAGATAGTCTAATGCACGTGTACATGGCCATTTTTATTTGCATTCCTTTTTTTTAATTGAAGGTGTCAAGGAACATGAACTAACTTTTATTTATGTTTTCTGGCAATAAACTAATTGCAGGAAGAAAAAAAGGGAAAGAGCTCTTTTAGAGGATGAGTGTAAAAAGGCTGACAATATTGTGAAGGCCAATGCCAGTCGTCGCAGAGAGCACCAGGACAGAGCAAACCACTTGGTATGTGACCGTTTTTGATGTGTTTTGGATATGTTATAGTTAGTGTTAAAGATTATTATTTACTTTTACGATTAGTTCATAGCATTAATGCCACTACTGTAAATGTAGACACAGTGGACAACAAGAATTGTGACTATGGGCAGTAAATAGCCACCCATGCCATAGCCACTGCGACCATATCATACACATGAATGTATCAGCAATAGGCTGTAGACTTGTAAAAGTAAAAACAGTTTTCTGATTGAGTAATGTGTCTTCTCTCGAGGAACGTAGCATGTTTCCTAATGGATGTTCATTGTAGAAATATGGCTTTACTTTATGTGCCTATTTAGTATCTCCTATTCAGTAAGAAACTGATATGATAGTTTATCCTAATTAAGGTAGGGCACTTCATTTCTCAGTACCTATACTTCCCAGTGTATATATGAGGCTTTGCCTCCGTAATAAAACAGAACAAACAATTCAGGGTAAGTACCTTTTTCATCATTTATTGATGTTTTTCTTTCTTTTCTATAAATGCCTGCAGGAGGTGCAATTAAGAGGAAAGTATACAGAAATAGAGGACTTGAGGAGAGAGGAGGACTCTCGTAAACAAAAAATACTAAAACTTGAGGAGGATCTTTCTGCTGCTGAAATTGAACTTCAAAATTGCCCTGTTTTTGAACCTCCAAAGGATGCAATTGTAAGATGTGAAATTTCCTGCTTCAGTTATGCCCTTTAATTTTTTATAGACTTCAACCTACTTGGTGGCATTAAACATTGACAAGTACCTTCTGTGTAAATAAATCTTGAAATTCTGTAGCATGGAAAAAACAGTTATTGCTTACTATAGCAAGCTGTTGCTGTTCAAGGTAGAATCTGAGAGCATGGCCCAAAGTTAGAAATGTGGGATAGAGCGAACTAACTTCCTACTTTGCATTTTTTGTTCCAGGCTAGATTAACTTCTCAGCTTTCAGAACTTAGAGTTTCTATCAATGAAACAAGAAGTGAAAAAACAGAGAAAGAGAGGGCTCTGTTCACGAAGAAAAAAGCTCTAACTCAGCTTAAGGACAGGCAAAATTCAAACTTGAAATATTATCTTCTACTCATTCTAGAAATTTAAAATTAATAGACTTCTTGCTCCTGTAATTATTGATTTTCAGTTTGAAGGACCTGGAGAACAGGAATAATAAGATATTATATGCTTTAAAGAACTCTGGAACTGATAAGATATTTGAGGCTTACAACTTGGTGCGACAGCATCAAAATGAGCTGAAAGAGCATGTCTATGGTCCAGTTCTGCTTGAGGTGAGTTTGAAAATTATCGGCTTACTGTTTGTCAATACAATTCCGACACAATCACTTGTCCTGCTTCCATAATGGTTGCTTCGATCACCATCCAGGTTAATGTCTCGGATCGGATCCATGCTGACTACTTAGAAAATCGTGTGCCATATTACATATGGAAGGTACATATCCTTTTCTTCAAGTGGTTCCAACTTAAACAGTAAGGATTGGTACTTAAAGCATTTGCAGAACTTAATACTAGAAATAATTAGTTGAATATGGAAAATTGAAGATTATGTCTTGCAAATTACCTAGTAATGCTTGAGAAGTAATACCCAAATTTTATTATTATTATTATTGACTGAATGCATTTACTTCCTTGATTATAAGCTGGTGGATAGTGGTCACATTGCATTTCTCTATTGTTTTGTAGTCTTTCATCACTCAGGACCCTAGTGATCGTGATGTTCTGGTCAAAAGGCTTAAGGGATTTGATATTCCCATTTTGAACTGCGTGAGGGATGAAAGCCATCGCAGAGGATCCTTTGAAGTATCTGATAAGGTACGCATGCTCTTGTTGCATCTATGCAATATATTTGAATGTATCCTGGAAACCTATTAAATACATGGAAGCTGGACTAAGTTGCCTTGTATTGTTCTTCTTGTCTCTCAGATGCATGAGCTTGGCATATACTCACGACTTGACCAAGTTTTTGATGCTCCTGATGCTATAAAGGAAGTTTTGATTAGCCAGTGTGGCCTGGACTCAGCTGTATGCTTTCAGAACTATGTTTTGGTACTCTACAAGGGATGCTGTTATTAGACTCTGAACTCTATTCCTATAGATATTAACTACTTAGATTATTGTAACAGTATATTGGGTCCAAGGAATCTGGTCAGAGGGCTAATGAGGTCGAAAAGTTGGATATCATTGACCTTTGGACTCCAGAAAATCACTATCATTGGAAGAAATCTAGATACAGTGATCATAAGACAACAAGTCTTGATCCAATTAGCCGTTCACGTCTTTTCAGTGGAAGTATGTGTCTCAAGTTTGTCTCTAACCACCATATTTTCCAATTAATTTTGTTGGCTAACTTGCAGTCATGCTTTTGCAGGTTTAAGCACTGGGGAAATTGAGAAACTGGAGCAAAAGTCAGCTGATCTACAACTAGAAGTTGCTGCTGTTGAAGAAAGTGTGAACAACTCAAAAGCGGAGCTAAAGCAGTTAGAAATTGATGAGTGTGACATGCATAAACTGAGGGTATGCTGAGAGAACATGATAGACGTGGCTTTGTGCTACCTTTTGCATGCTTGAATATTAATAATGCGTGTGTGTATATAGTTAATCATGGAAAGCCTGGCACTTTGTAATTTGTAGGAAAAAATTATCAATGAGGCACAGCAAGAACAGAGAAAACGACGCGACTTGGAAAATCGCATAGGTTAGTGCTTAGTTTGAGGAATTAACTGAATCATCGAGTGATTCCATCTGCCCAATCGGATTCTGAAGAATTGCTGTTATTTAGATCGAAAGAAAAGAGATTTACAATCTCTGAAGAATGGAGGTGACATTGATAGACGGGTGGCAAATCTTATAGATGATGCTAGAAAGATTAACATTCAGCGAGTAAAATGGGCAAAGGAAATGAAGGTAAGTTGGCTGCTGCGCAAGTTTTTATTGCTTCAAATTTAAGTACTAACCAACGATACAAAAGTTGGTCTTGTTACTAATGATCACGTTTTAGTGATGGCTAACTCATTATGATTGAAAAGATTCTTTTACTTCATTATATCTCTTTATTGAATTAATGGTACATCTTATTGACAGAATGTGCTTCTAGAGGCAGTTTCATGCAAGCGAAGCTATGCTGCAATACAAATGGCCTCGATTGAGTTTGATGCAAAGGTATTTTGGTGATAATTTCTTCATTACTGTCGATGAAATCTAGACTAGATATCTTCACGAGCCGAAGCCTTTATCTTGACTATTGTTATTACTCCTAACTAAAACAGGCACGTAACATATTTTGTTAGATCTTCGAGATCATTACCTTTTATCTGCCCTTTAGGCGTCAGTTTGATAAAGTTGATTAGCATAGAATATGATTGCTTATTGTGGATTACTATTATACTGTCCATTTACCACCTACCTATTTGCAAATCTACTGTATAAAATACGCATTTTCAACGTAGGACTGGAAGCATCTCCTTAAAAATCTCCCAGTTCCTTTTTAGTTTTTTTTTTTCTGACCTTTTCCTTCCAATTTCTAATATTTTCCAAAAACAAAATCCGCTTTTGACATTGAAGTCAATGGTTAATTCTTAAAAGTTTTATATATTACTCCACATTGTATTATAATAGAACTCTAATTTCAAGCCTTTTATTTTATGAGTTAGCTGATTTATATTTCATCAGCAGGGAATCACAATACACAAGGAAACTAAAGGACCTAACTAATTACAATTATAAGTAATCTACTATACTATTTTCATCTCTATGCCCTCTAGCAAAAATCATGATCTCCTCTCTGATTAATCTTCCAATATCCACCACACTTAACGAGACTCCCGTAAAAACTCTTCTGACACCTTTCCATCCAAGCCATACTAACAATAACTCTCCATAACAATCTTTTTAGTTTGTTCTTCACACTATCTGCAGTCCACCCTTTCGCTTTGTCAACCATACTGCTCCACCTACAACCAACAAGCTCTGGAACAAATTCCTGAAATAAAACAACCGAGAAGGAGCATTCTGAAAAAAGATGTTCCCTCGTCTCTTCCAAGTTACCACAAAGTATCGTCTCTTCCAAGTTACCACAAAGCAGACACCTCTGATCAGCACCAGGGTTCCAACGCCTGACTTTGTCCTTAGTAGCCAATCTATCATTGAAGATTTTTTTTTTTATCTAAGAATCATTGAAGATTAGCCAAGCTGTTATGGACCTCCTTGGAATCACATATCCTGACCAGATCAAATTATACCAATCCACTGCACATCTCCTTACTCTTATCACCTCCCAGACTGCATTTAATTTGAACCTGGGCATATATTTGCCATTCCACAGCAGGTCTCCATCTGCATCAATACCTATAAATGACTTAATAGAGTCTCGGAGCTTCAAGAGGTGTTTCCAGTGCCATGATCCATTAGGAGATATGACATCCCAGAAACTTCTCCCTTTTAACCTGTAAGCCTCCAGCCAAGCTATCCATAACGATCCTGCTTTGGACAGTATAGCCCATATGTGCCTTACAATGTTTGCTGAATTCCAGGACCTAAAATCCTTCACTCCCAAACCCCATTCTGCTTTAGGTAATGCAACAATGTTCCAAGCAACCTTAGCTTTACCCTGTCCAATTTCATAGCCCCATAAGAAGCTGCTACAAACTTTCTCAACCTCCTTAATCACAGCAGAGGGAATCACAAAGTTAGACATCCAGTACTGTAGTGTCCCCCCATAACAGATTCAATCAACTGAATTTTCCCCGCATAGGACAACTTCCTTGCTTTCCAGTCAGTCACTCTGTGCGTTATTTTGTCCACCATAACCTTACAATCACAGCGTCTAAGCTTCCCAGCAGTTAGAGGCACCCCAAGATATCTAAAGGGGAGCTCCTCCCTACAAAATCCTGCAATCCTGACTATATTGTCTTCTTCAGCCCCTTGAACGCCAACAATATATATTGTGCTTTCTCTGGATTAAACTGAAGGCCAGAGTACTTATTGTAGAAATAATGATCCTGTTTAGGTAGTTCTTGTTATTAGTATCCTAATAGTAAAGCTGACTTATTTAGGACTCCTACTTATGGTAGGAGTCCTGTAGGCTTTGTGTATTTAATCCTACTATCCGGCTTAATGCCCTAATACAATTCTACGATTCTTCTAAACCTTCTTTCTCTCATTCAATATGGTATCAGAGCTGTTGCTCGATACTTGCTTCCGCCAAATCTGAAAACCCTAATCTGCCATCATGACAGATAGCTCCGTCACCTCCGACTCCGACTCTCAACCTCAGGGTACGATGTCCATCAATTCTAGCTCAGACTCGTACCCCGGACAAGCAGTCATCTACAAACTTGATGGCTCTAATTATCTCCACTGGTCGCATTCTGTTCTGATATTCATAACAGGACGTGGCAAAGCCGGCTATCTCCATGGAACAACAGAGAAGCCTGCTAAAACCGAAGCCAAATACGAGCAGTGGAATAATGAAGACAATCTTGTTTGAGGATGGTTAATCTCCACAATGCAGCCTAAAATTGGAGAAAACTATCTCCTTCATTCGTCAGCTAAGTCTATCTGGGATCACGCGAAGAAGACTTACTCAACGACTGATAATACGTCGGCCCTGTTAGAGATTGAAACCAAACTCTATAATCTCAAACAGGGAAACATGAGTACTAATGAATACTACAATGCTCTTAATCGCAACTGGCTGCAGTTGGACCAATTCGAAGCTCAAGAATGGTCATCAGCAGCTGATGCAGAAACCTTCAGGAAGTTCGTGGAGAAAAAAGAACCCTTCAATTCCTGTTAGGTCTAAATCAGGACCTGGATGCAGCTAAAGGGAGAGTTATGGCCACAAAGCCATTCCCAGATCTGGAAGAGGCAGTTGCAGAAATCCGTTGTGAGGAACATCGTCGTCAGGTCATGTTGCCAGATTTCAAACCTGTGACGGAAGGATCAGCTCTAAAAGCTGATACCTCAGCTACTGCATTACTCAGCAACAAACAAACCAACAGCAACCCGAAACAAAAAGAATGCTCCAACTTTGTATTGTGATCACTGTAAGAAGCCTTGGCACACAAAAGCCCAGTGCTGGTTTCTCAATGGTGGTAAACCAGCCGATTGGAAGCCTCGGTCAGAACGTCTTGCTGAACGCCGTGGTCAAAACTCACGAGCTAATACTGCCACCAATACCGTGACAGGAGACGAAACTCAATTTCAAAGGGACAACTTGATGCACTCAAGAAGATGTTCTCCGAGGTTCTTCAAACTGGACAACCTTCCAACAGCAGCCCTGCTGATTTTTTCTCAGGACATTTTGCACAAGGTAACTCTCTTAAGGCTTACTCTCTTAAGTCCTGTAATTCAAACGCCTGGATTCTAGATTCCGGTGCATCTGATTCTATGACTGGGTGTCGAGATTTGATCAATGATCTTCAACCGTATCCTAGGAAGGCTGGGGTACGTGTGACCGATGGAAGTCTAGCCCCAGTTACTGGCATTGGCTGGATTAGACTATCTCAGAATATCACCTTGTCTCCTGTCCTTTACGTCCCAGGATTAACTTGCAACCTTCTTTCCATTCGACAGTTAACCTCAGATCTGAATTGTGAAGCTAAATTTCTGTCTACTGGTTGTCACTTACAGGAGATGGGATCTGGGAAGATGATTGGGGTTGCTGAGGTCTCCGACGGTCTCTACATCTTCAAGGATGACACACAAGGAGAACTTACTCATAAGGACGATCAGAAGTCGGCTAATAAAGTTTCCTGTTCAGATAGTAGTAGTGATGAAGTTATGTTATGGCACTATAGGCTTGGCCACCCTAGTTTTACTTATCTCGAACATCTGTTTCCCAAGTTATTTATCAATAAAAGGTCAAAGTTTTATCAATGTGAGGTTTGTCAATTGGCTAAACATACTCGAGCTGTCTATCCTGGTATTGGTTATCGCCCTACTCATCCATTCTCGATCATTCATAGTGACATTTGGGGTCCTATGAAAATTAAAAATGTCAATGGAGCAAGGTGGTTTGTGACATTCATTGACGATCATTCCCGTCACACATGGACTTATCTTATGAAGGAGAAAGCTGAAACTAAGTCTATATTCCAGCACTTCTATACTATGGTTGAGACCTAATTCCAAACCAAAATTCAAGTCCTGAAAACTGACAATGCCAAGGATTACTTCAATAACATCCTTAACACTTTTCTGCTGGAAAAAGGAGTCGTTCACATCAGTTCATGTGTTGAGACACCACAGCAGAACGAGATAGCTGAGAGGAAAAACCGACATCTGTTAGAGGTTGCCAGGGCATGTATGTTTGCTAGACATGTGCCACAATATCTATGGGGAGAAGCAGTGCTAACAGCTACATACTTGATCAACCGAATGCCTAGTAGAGTGCTGAAGTATCAGCCTCCTCGAAAACTGCTTCTCAGTCAGTATCCTCAGATGATCAGCATATCATCAAATCTGCCTCCTAAGATCTTTGGTTGCACAGTGTTTGTTCATATCAACCCTAATCAAAGGTCAAAACTGGATCCTCGAGCTCACAAGTGTGTGCTTGTTGGCTACTCCACCCACCAGAGAGGCTATAAGTGTTTTTTCGCCTGTAACCCGTCAAATGTATCACACAAGAGATGTTACATTTTTTGAGTCACAGCCGTATTTTAAGAGCACAAAGTTTCAAGGGGGGGCTACTTCTGAAACTCAGTTGTGGGATTTGATCACTATTGACACTGAAGCAATTCCAACTTCAGTTACTAATCCAGCTGACTCCAACAATGAGGCAACTACCCCAGAGCAGATGCATACTGAAGAACGTCACGTCCAGGGGGAGCAGTTTCGACCGGAGCTACAGGTTTATACTCGACGAAGCAAACATCCAACAGAACCAATTGTTCAGGCAGAGGAATCTCAATTGACTATTGAAGAGGTTGTTCCTCAGACTGATACAGACTTGGATATTCCTATTGCTATCCGAAAAGGGGTGCGAAGTTGTACTCGTCACCCTATAAGGAATCATATCAGCTATGAAGGTTTGAGTGCAAAGTACAGGACTGTCATAGCTGGCCTGGACAGCGTTAATATACCAAGAAACATAAATGAAGCGCTTCTATGTCCGAAGTGGAAACAAGCTGTTGAAGAAGAACTTCGGGCATTGAAACTGAACCAGACTTGGGATATGGTCGATCTTCCTCGAGACAAGCGAACCGTGGACTGCAAGTGGATTTTCACTGTCAAACATAAGCCTGATGGTTCTGTAGAACGGTTCAAGGCAAGATTGGTTGCCCGGGGGTTCACACAGACATACGGTATAGATTATGAAGAAACCTTTGCCCCGGTTGCAAAGTTAAACACAATTCGTGTTCTACTAAGCCTGGCAGCAATTCTGGATTGGACACTGAATCAGTTTGATGTCAAGAATGCTTTTTTGAATGGAGAATTGCCAGAAGAAGTGTATATGAACCCTCCTCCAGGAATCAATTCAGGTGGAAAAGTATGCAAACTGAAAAAGGCTCTGTATGGTCTCAAACAGTCGCCGAGGGCGTGGTTTGATCGATTTACAAAGGCAGTAAAATCAGCAGGTTACTACCAATGTCAATCAGATCATACCTTGTTCGTAAAACATTCTACAGAGGGTAAAATTGCTGTGTTGATAGTTTATGATGATGATATCATCATTACAGGAGATGATACCAAGGAAATTATGCAGCTAAAGGGCACTCTTGCTACCGAGTTTGATTTGAAGGATCTTGGAGAATTAAAGTATTTTTTGGGAATAGAAGTGGCTCGATCAAACAAGGGAATCTTCCTATCTCAACGCAAATACATTCTAGATCTACTGAAGGAAACTGGTATGTTAGACTGCAAACCAATGGGAACTCCCATGGAGCCTAACAAACGGCTAAGTCGAGAAGAGGGGATAGCCTCAGTAGATAAGGGAACATACCAACGCTTGGTGGGAAAACTTATTTACTTGGCTCACACTAGACCAGATATATCTTACTCGGTGGGAATTGTCAGTCAACACATGCATAGTCCAAATGAAGTACATATGGAGATGGTCTACCGAATCCTGAAGTATCTGAAGTTCACTCCAGGAAAGGGGTTATTATTTAGAAAGACACATCAACGTGGGATTAATCTCTACACTGACTCAAGCTGGGCAAGCGAGCTGACAGAGAGACGATCAACCACAGGTTATTGCACTTATGTGTGGGGAAACTTGGTAACATGGAGGAGCAAGAAACAAGAAGTTGTTTCTCTAAGCAGTGCTGAAGCTGAATACCGTGCAGTAACCTCAGGGATCAAGGAGGGTATTTGGCTGAAACGGGTTCTAAGTGAACTAAAGATAAGCACCTCAGATCCCATACAGGTCCTTTGTGACAGCAAATCAGCCATCAGCATAGTAAAAAACCCAGTTCACCACGATCGGACGAAGCACGTGGAGTTGGACAGACATTTTATTTCTGAGAAAGTTTCAAGTGGAGCGGTGTCACTAGATTATGTTCCTACGAGTAAACAAATTGCAGATGTGTTTAAATGCGAAAGTTTGTGTTATGAGAGATGTTCAAGATGATCCTTACCAAGAGCTACTTTCGAAGAATTGATTCACAAGCTGGGAATGTACAACATTTACACCACTCAGCTCGAGGGGGAGTGTAGAAATAATGATCCTGTTTAGGTAGTTCTTGTTATTAGTATCCTAATAGTAAAGCTGACTTATTTAGGACTCCTACTTATGGTAGGAGTCCTGTAGGCTTTGTGTATTTAATCCTACTATCCGGCTTAATGCCCTAATACAATTCTACGATTCTTCTAAACCTTCTTTCTCTCATTCAATACTTATGAAAGTCATGTAGTATATTAGTGACCTCCCTCACAGCTCCTTCATTTGCCTTGGTAAAGATAAGCAAATCATCAGCAAAACTTAGATGGGAAATACCAACAGCTTTACATTGGGGGTGAAAGTGAAACTTCTTGGATTTAATGGCCTTAGTGAAAAGGCAGCTTAGCACCTCCATTGAAATAACAAAAAGGTAAGGAGATATCGGATCTCCCTGCCTTAAACCTCTTCTTGCAGGAAAGTAACCTTTGAGAGTACCTGTTTTCTTATAATTCTTTAATAACTCATGAGCTAACAAGACTCCATCTCCTATTTTCCTCCCCTTCACAAATGCAGTCTGTGCACTGCTAATGATGTCAGACAGCACATTGGATAGTCTATTGGCAAAGACTTTTGAAACAATCTTATATAACACATTGCAGCACGATATAGGCCTGAAGTCTTTCATCTCTGCAGCTTGAGTCTTTTTAGGTATTAAAGCCAGAATGACAGAATTCACAGGTGAGGGCATCACTCCTTCCTCAAAGAAATACTGGATTGCTTCCACAACTTCATTCCCAATCAAAATTTAACTGTTCTTATAGAAAAGGCATTAAAGCCATCAGGTCCAGGGGCCTTCTCACCAGCCATTCCAAAAACAGCATCCCTAACCTCACTGGCAGTAACAGGCTTAATTAAACCTTCTTGTTGAGAGTCAGTTAACTTCCTTTGAATCAAATTATTGAGGTCCACATCCTGAACATTCTTACTACTTCCCAGAAGATTAGAATAAAACCTCACTGCCACATCAACAATATCATCCAATGAATCCACCATATCACCATTCTCATTCTTCACCTGTCTGATTGTATTCACAACATATCTTGACTTGACATAATTGAAGAAATACCTTGTGTTACCATCACCTAACTTGATCCAATCAACACGAGATTTCTGTCTCAAAATGCTCTCTTCATATTGCTTACACTGCATATAAATCTCCTGCCACTTTCATTTCAAGCCTTTTCTCTAATGGAATAAACCTATAAAAGCTTATAGCTGAAAATTTTATTGTAATTTAATAAATTTAAATAAACAAAATATGAGAGAGAAATAAATTTTCTCCCCCATATCAACAATGATGCCTGAAGAAGGATCATCTTGAACATCTCTCATAACACAAACTTTCGCATTTAAACCATCCCTTACAAACTTATTGATCGGATGACCCACCTGGTTTGCAATCCAGCTAACTCCCTCTGGAATAATCAGAGTCGGAGGAACATTTTGAAATTCCACCCAGACAGGCACTTCCTTCCCGGGGGGGGGGGGGGGATCAATGGGGATAATTCCATGACTCCAACGCCTAAGCACCATAGCTGAATGGTGAATACTCCATGACTGCTCTAGAACCCAGCTACAGAGCTTCACCGATGCCAACTCGATGAGAAAAAACCCAGGTGGGAGCATGGAGATAATCACCTCGCCTTCAAACCCCCACAACCTATTCAACATGCTATGAATCACCCTCACACCGGTGGAACAACTCGAAGGAACTGAGTTACTACAACCGACTTCAGTTTCTCTTCACCAACCTTCAAAACTTCCTTAGGTATTTTCAGAACTCTGTCAACTACAGAAGTGATCGACTGAGAGACGAATTTCAAACACTCTTTGAATCCGCACTATCGAAACCCAAGAAAAAGCAGGGGGAGGAGTTACAGAAAAAGATGCCATGCTGCCGGCGGCAGCAGCCACAGAACGAGGAAAACCCAAAGAAACAGTAGGGTTCAGTTTAGAGCATTTCACATGCTAAAAAGCACATCAATCATTCCCTTTGTATATTATTTCCTACTTTCATATTTGTGTTTGCACAACCCAGTAACTTAATATTAAAGAGATCATATTAGGTAAAATTTGTAAAGATGTAAATATGTTAAAAGCGCTCCTACTTTGATATTTCAATTTAGGAGTAGTAAAAGCATAACATACACGAAACACTGGCCTGGAATCTTTGTATACTTGCATTATTCTTGTTTTGTTGTGGGAACAAGTCCCATTTTCAATTCTTGCTGTTTGCGGGAATACTTGTGCACCTGGTCATCATATTTCAGCTCTTTTAATTATTACTTGGCTGCCTTAATTTTCTTCTACCTTGATGTTTCTGCAACTTTTAGGTCAGAGAAATGGAAATCAACCTGAAGGAGCACAAAAAGGTCGCAGAGCAAGCAGCAGTTCATCTTCAACACTGTTAGTTTTTCTTCGATATCACATGGCTTGTTCTAGTTGAAAGAAACTTTACTCTATTTCTAGAAAAGGTCTCCTGCAGGGTAGCTGCAGGTAGTGCAAGTGTAAGTCTGTAGTAAGTGCATTTTAGCCTCTATTTCTGCCTTGGATGTCTCTTGTGTGTCGCTTTAGATTTTGAATAAAAAATGTAATTTTTTTATTGTACCAAATCCTAATATGTTTTGGAAGAAGAAAAACCAAAGCCCGTCTTATTCGCAATTTTCAGTAGAGTAATAGCAATTACATTTTCCCTCTACTTTTCTGGCATGAATTCCTTCAGCTTTGCTTTGATTTTCCATTTGAATCCTGGGACTTGGAAATGAGGTGGTTCATGCTGTAGCAGTGATGAACAGCTCTTTCTAATTGATATCTTACATGTGGCTCTGTACTTCATTGCTCTTGCAAATGTGGGCTGAGCTTGGCCTTTATCCTAGATAGGGTGTTTTGATATGCGGATACCTATGTCTTAAGTTATTTGATACTTTTGCTGCAAGGTACGGTATACACGTTCCTGACTATTACATCATTTATGTATAGGCAAGGATGAAGTAGAAAAGCAGCGAAAACAACTCATAGTTGTGAAGAAGCATGCAGAATCGATTGCTGTCCTAACTCCAGAACTTGGACAGGCATTTCTTGAGGTATCTTTTTCTTTTGTATATTAAAATGTTGACCCGGAAGTCCAATTTTGACACTGTTTTGTATGATGATAGTTTTACTGTGGATTCAAGCCTGGCTGCTTGCCTTGAATACTCTGTATGCAGCTTTTATTTTACGTATGCTGGTAGAACTGGATATTCAATGAGAACTTGGTGATTTTCCAAACATCTCTAATGTTCTAGTCTGTCTATATGTACTATGTAGTGATGTTATGGAAGAACTATCATATCCGATGAGTTGCATCTTTCTAGAAATCAAAGAAGGTGATAGTTTTGAGTCATCTCTTGCAGATGCCCACAACAGTGGAGGAATTGAGAGCTGCTATTCAGGATAATATTTCCCAAGCTAATTCCATCCTTTTTCTGAACCAAAATGTGTTGGAAGAATATGAACATCGCCAGCAGAAGGTAGCATAAAGATTTAGTCATCATCCTAAACTGTGTTTGCTAGTAAGATTCATCTATAACAGATAGTAAATTGCAGATAGAAACACTGACCAAGAAACTGGAAGCAGATATTGATGAACAGAAGAGGTGTCTTGAAGATATAGATGAACTCAAAGTGAGTTGTACTGTTTATTTAATCAATTGTCAGTTCTAACAATTTCATAGGAAACCTGTGCCACGAGTATAACGACCAAGCAAAGTTTTCTGGAAGGTTTATTTTTAGATAAAAATTCTTGAGTATCTATGCATTTTAGGTGTATTGGGGTTTTCTCTCGTTGATGGTCTCACACATGTTGACTGGTTTTGTTGTGCTTCTACAAAACATCAACAGGCAAGTTGGCTTCCGAAGTTGAGAAACCTTGTTGAACAGATAAATGGAACTTTCAGTCGGAACTTCCAGGAGATGGCTGTTGCAGGAGAAGTTTCCTTGGGTAACATGATATTAGGCTATTGTATTCCATTTTTTACTCTTCTTGTTCACATTTTAGCTAGTGTAAGTACATCGTTTTATTTCATTATATCGCTTCTGACTCTGCTTGTTTACAGATGAGCACGACAAAGACTTTGATCAATATGGAATACTAATAAAAGTGAAGTTTAGGTAATCGCAACTTATGGGAAGTTCTTGCTGCATGGGACAATGCATTGAAAACAGTTCATCCATCTGTAGTACCTATTGAATATCTTCTTTCAGACATTTTCTATTGGGATTAAATAAACGAATTGAGGTCATACCAAGATGGGCTATCAGCAAATGGTTTTACTCTTTATGTTAACTTTAAGGCCTTTGTTGACTAGGACACAAAAACTTGTAAAACTGAGAGGTTGTGTGGTGGACGTGTGAATATTAGAAATAGAACAAATTTAGTTCCATCGTGCTGAATATGCTATATGCGTTAGTCTATTTCTGATGGAGCATTAAATTGCATCTCAGGCAAGCAGGAGAGCTGAAGGTCCTCAGTGCTCATCATCAATCTGGAGGGGTAATTATTCAACTAACTTCCATTCATGTCTTCAACGACACTGCTATCATCTGCTAATTTATAGCTGAATTTTTATATTTGTAGGAACGATCAGTTTCAACTATTCTTTATCTTGTTTCACTTCAAGACCTCACAAACTGCCCGTTTCGGGTGGTTGACGAGATCAATCAAGGTTTGGTTGGTTGCACGAAGCTCTCACTGCTTGAGGCAGATACTTCACAAAGAAGATGAAACTTTGTTTGAGTTATTATTGTTTTACTGTTTTCTCTTCTTGTATAGGAATGGATCCGATAAATGAAAGGAAGATGTTTCAACAGTTGGTGAGGGCTGCCAGCCAACCAAATACACCGCAGTAAGTATAAGTCTCGCTTGGCCTCTTGAAAATCAAGTTTGGTTTTAACCAGGGACAATACAGTTTAGGAATCTCTCTCTTACATATTATTGTATTGTATGGTGGGTAATTACTGATATGGGGATTTGCTTCATATCAATGGTCACGCTCACGCAGGTGTTTCTTGCTAACCCCAAAGTTGCTACCGGACCTCGAGTACAGTGAGGCATGCAGCATACTGAATATAATGAACGGTCCTTGGATTGATCAGCCTTCTAAAGGTAAAATCAAATTGGCTACATAAAGAATATTAATGTATTCTGGCTGATAAATGTTGATCTGCTACTCTGTTTGATTGATTCAGTTTGGAGCAGTGGAGACTGTTGGAGTGTTGTGGGAGGGCGAGTCTGAAGCTAATGAAGCTAATGTTCAAACACAGAGCTAGGATCATATGATGATGCCGCCTTGTGTTCTTTTATTTTGTTTTGTTTTAGGAATGGTGCTGGTTATTTTTGTACAGGCATATTAGTAGTGACAGACAGTTTGATTGACAATTCAACTGGTTTGGTCCTTTCTGTGTTAGTTTGACCAGCAACAGCAATCTTCGTCAATCTATGTCACTCTGTTGGGTTGGGCGTAACAAGTGCTTTTGTTTTCATTACTATGCTAAAGAATTCATGAGAAGAAGGCAGGAGGAGGGAATGGAGGATTTTATCATACATGAAAACCCAAACAAATAGAGATAATGTATATAGTTATAGTATATGGCTAACAAACAACAAGAGATGGCCAAAAAGTATTAACCTAACTACTTAGTAATACTTAATCAGCAACCCAAACAAACGTTGTACACTTTCTTTTTGAGGTGTACTGCTTTTGCCGTTTGCTTTGCCTTGCCTGCTCCAGCTTCTTCTTTCTAATCTCTCTTCTGAACCCTGGCTGGTTAATTGCCTAAAGCTTAACAAGCTTAAGCTCTGGAAAGAAAGGGACATTGGGTCCCCATATCAGATGATGTTTGATGGAAGCTTGTAATCGAGCATGTCCCGAATGTTTAGTTTCAGGGAAGGACCCATTGATGAGCATATGTGTGCACTCTTCCAGTATACTCCTTTCGCTCCCTTTGGCCTGTTACTTTCTACTGATTTCTGTCATAAACATGGTTTGACACAGAATCAAGTTAATCGACAGAAAGACCACGAATTGCATGGAATGAAGACGATATCAAACACATACTACAGTAGCGAGCAAGTTCACGAGGAGGTCATCTTCTGTAAAGTTTGCTTTTCCAAATGGTATGTGAACTATCCCAGTTTTATCTGCTCTGTACTCTACTTTTCCCTTCTTGAATTCAGCTATTGCCTGTTGTTAACAAAGGGAATCACATGATATCATCATCGAAAATCAGTGACAAACATGAGATGGAAGATTGCTCATCTTCTTTCCCCATTTTAGCTTCCAAAATGATACAAACATATGAACCAAACAGCAGAAAAACAGAACTTACAAATCAAGTTATACCTGAGGTATGTTGGTGCTAACAGTGCCAGCTTTTGGATTTGGCATGAGTCCTCTTGGTCCCAGGATCTTACCAAGGCTAGCAACCTGATACAAGCAGCAGTTGTGTATACGACCACACAAGTTAACATATTAACTAAAGAATTCAGAACTGGGAACAGAGAGATTTAGACGAGGTCAGTTTAGCTATCATCTTCTAAGGAAGTGGCTGCATAAACTTATATAAGTATTGTCACACCTTAGGCATCATATCTGGGGATGCTATCAACTTGTCAAATTCCATGAACCCCCCTTTTATTTGTTCTATCAGATCCTCTCCTCCAACCAAATCTGCTCCTGCACCCTTTGCTTCATCGAACTTTTCACCTACATATGTTAAGTTGGAGATGATGAACAAGAGCCGCAATAACCAAATGATGATTTTAGCTGGCTTATGGACTTTGAAAGCACAATCAAGTACACTATCAACATTCAAGATTAGAGGTATCCTAAGTTTCAAAATATTAATATTAAACAACCATTTGTATGCCCTTTAACTTAGATGTAAGTAACTCCATCCCTTAATTCTTACCCACTCTACCCATTCCTGGAAACTAGCTGTTTTACAACCCGCATAAAACAAACATCCACATCTATTTGAATGACATGCATTGATGGTCTCACGTGAAATATCTAACCCAGTTAAGATAACAGCATTTGGCAACTTGTATTGCTTCAGTTACCTATATTTGGTTTCTCATAAACCTCAACTCCTCTCAAGTTAGAAGGAAACATAAAATGAGCATACTGTGGTGCTTGGAATGACAGAAAGCTGCTCCCCATACTCTCAAAATACAAAATTCAAGAACCATCAGCAGCATCAAAGAAACTACAAGTTCACCCTTTGATGGTAAACCGAAGAAGCAAAGTTGAGCCTTGCATGATCACAACATGATGTCTACATAATCAAGGTAAACGGACAGATAATTGCTGCCAATATTATTGAACTGATTAAATAGCTGATTCATTTCCAGACCATTCTTCCCTACTCAATAGTGCTATGACATCCTTGATAAAGAAAAATCACACACATATTAGAACATCTACAGCTAAGTAGAACACCAACCTTGTGTAAGGACAGCAACTTTCACAGGCTGTCCAGTTCCTTTAGGTAAGTTCACCTGCACAGAAGCAGTGGATTCACAAGTTGCTGCAGGGATTAACCGTAGCTACTTAAGCCTTAGACCAACAAGCAGTATCCAGAGATAAACTATGACTTACTGTTGCCCTCAGCTGTTGGTCATTGTATTTTGGATCAATTTTAAGACGGAAATGAGCTTCAACTGTTTCTACGAATTTTGTGTTTGTCATTTGCTTCATCAAAGATATTGCTGTTTTCACATCATACTCCTTTTTTATCTCCCTCAATTTTTGAATTTCCAAGAATCTTTTAGACCTTGTCTGCAGATTCCAACAAAAGGGTCAAATTGCATTGAGGACATGTGAGCAACTGTTGAATACAATAAAAGGACACCAAAGTAGATAGCTTAACCTAGAACATGTGTAGCCAGAATGAACAACAATGGGAAAATATGATAAATGACACAATGAATACACCTTGAATAATCAATTGTAGAGACCACATATCAAACCACCAAACAGTAAACATAACAATGAAAGATAAAACCTTCTCCGACAGCTGAAAACCCTTGCAGGCGACAACTATCAAGCCTCGTTGATGAACCTAATTATATTTCAACCCCAAACAGATAAACCAATTGATGATCACAGAATAACACCCTAAGAATCTCCAGATTTCAGGAAACGGGGCTAATGACATGGGGGAAAAGAAAACCATCAATTGAATTAAATCACCATACTCTGTCTCTCTTCAAAGGCAATGCAGCCTTTCCAGTTTTGGGCTTGGTAGGAGCGAGATTAGCAGTTGCCACAGAACCACTTTTCTTTCCTTCGTCATCTTCATCCTCCGCCAACTCAGCCTCCGCAGACACCACCGCTCTGAAAGCTCCAAACTTGGCATCTCTACGGGATTCGAAATTGAACCATTTGCAGGATTTCCTCTCAGTCGACAACAAGGGGTAGAAAGATAGAGCCTTTGGCTTGAAATGGATAAGGGATTGAGTGAGGTCTTGAGGGTGAGGAGTGGAAGCGGCGTACGTTAACATTAGGGACGACGTTGTGCTACATGTTGCAGCCATAACCCCTTTTTTTCTTCTTCTTCTTCTCTGTCGAAGGATTGTAGGCTGTCTGTGCTTCCGCAGGAAACAAGACTTGTTTCTGGATTTGTTACCTTAGCCTTTACCTATGTGAGTCTATCCATTAAAACTCGGAACTTTGTTGTTGATTGATTGAGATAAAAGGGGGTCGCTCTTTGTGGATAGCATACAATTTCAGAATAAAAATAATATTTAAATTAAAAATAAATTCACATTACCCTCCCTCCGGTTCGGTTACCAAAATGGTCACTGGACTTTGCCCCAATTAACCTAGAAGTCATTGAACTCGAAAAAATTCCGCAAACATCACTAGACTTCGACCCCATTATCCCGGAGGTCATTCCATCCATTGACATCCATCTTGCCGTCAAATAGCTTACGTGGCAACGCCATATAGGACCATTTAGGGTTCGCCACGTCACGCCAGCTCGCCTAGCTGGACTATTTTATTCCCGGCCGATTCAGACAACCAGACCCCTACCCACCTAACCACTCAACCCAACCCTCACCTCACCCAGCCACCCACCCGACCCAACCAATCTCACCTGACCCGACCACCTCCCCAACCGCCGTCTTCTCTCTCTGCTTGCCACCGACCAACCCAGGCTGCCGCCGCACCTTAGCCCAGCCGTCGAAACCCCTGCCGCCACTCCCTCCGATCGGCCGCCAGCAACCCCGCCACCGGCCTTACCTAATTCTGCCATCCTCCGTTTCTCTTTCCGCCGCCGTCCTCTCTCACTCCAGCTGCCGTCCGCCCTAATCCAGCCGGCGCCCGCATCCCAGCCGCCATTTCCTGCCGCCTCCAGCCCTTCAGTTCCCCTGCCCGATTCTCACACCTCCTCTCCAGGTCTGAGAATGAGGGGGAGGAGGAGAGAGGAGAATGAGGGCAGATCTGGGAGAATGGGTAAGATGGAAGGAAAAGGGAAAAGGAGGAGAAGGCAGGGGGAGGAGGAGGTTGGTCGGCGGAGGTCGGAGGAGGGAGACGGCGTCGGAGGTGGGGAAAGGCGGAGGTCGGAGGAGGGAGTCGGCGGTGGAGGTGGGGAAAGGAGGAGGAGGGAGGTGGAAAGAGAAGGGGTTGGGTAATTTGGGTTGGGTATGTGGGTTTAGATTGAGTTTAGGGTGGAATCGGCTTGGGTAGATTGGTTTGGGTGAAAATAATCCAACTAGGCGTACTTGTGTGACGTGGACTCCTATTTGGTATGTCCACATAGGTTGTTGGACGACATCATGGATGTCCGTAGACGGTAGTGACTGCTTGGATAACAAGGCCGAAGTCTGGTGACGTTTAAAGAATTTTTTCAAATCTAGTGACTGCCGGATTAATTGGGCCAAAGTCTAGTGATCATTTTGGTAACCAACCCCCTCCCTCCCTTCTTTAACTTCAGAAAATCTTGTATGAGAACACCTATTTTGTTCTCACCATGAGAACACCAATCTTACCATTCATTCTCCTAATCTAATCTAATGGCTACAAGCTCATGGGCATCTATGTAAATTTCCCTATTAATATTAATTTAAGTATTTAAATCATTGAATAAAATAATATATTAAAAGACTAATCCTAACTAAAAAATAGGAATCAATGAGTGAAAAGAATTCAACTTCCTTTTCCTGAAGCAATTCATCATCATGGCAGTTTTCCTTTAAAAAAAATATCGGCGTCGGGTTTTTATTTTCGGCGGCTGTAGACTTAATCAACATTGTGTTAGAAGGAACAACATTATGTTCCTGAATTCGGATTTTCAGGTACCCGCTTATGTACCTGAAATTAAAATTAGGTACCAACTTATGTACCTAAGATCAGATTTCAGGTACCAGCTAATGAACCACACGGTTTAAATAGGAACACAATTAGGTACCGAAACAAATAAACTGGAACACAAATATATAACATGCATATGTTTCCATACAACCACTTACACCCTAAGCAATCCAATGTTTTCACCAAACTCAAATCAAGAAAACATCTAGCACTTGTCTCAGATTAATGAGATAAGTTGTCAAAATATTCCAACCTCAAATCTCTACACCAAAATAAACTATCAAAGTTGGCCACTATCCAAGAAACTTGTCAGAAAACAAATAAATTCTAGGAAACAGCAACAAAATCAAGCCATTCTTCAAAATATCCCCAGCTATCTAACCCAACACACTAGCAAGTCACACCATTCCATGGTTCCATTTTTGTAGCTGCTCCTGCTTCATTCACTTCAGAGAACAAGTTGTTGTCCTTTGAATTGAGCAAAGCAAGACATATGTCGTCGCGGCGATTTTTACAGTAGTCTTTATCATTCCACTCATGAAGCATGTAGTCCTCCACCTTTCCCTCCCATACCTCAGCCCAATTAAGTAGGAAAATTCCACAGTCTTGACTTCCTTGTTTTTGGCGCACACCCTCATGAACAACCCATATGCACTCCCCAAAATCCGACTCACCACACAGTTACGAAAGTAGGATGTTGCATATTGAAACACTCTGTCTGCTGTTGGGCGCCATTTGACCTCCAAATCTCTAGGATATTTGCTGTCCAGGAATTCATATTGTTTGTCACGTCTGTTAACAACAAACAGGCTTTAATGCCTAACGTCACAAATGATGAAAAAATCGTCACAAACATTAATCTTTCAGAGCAGCAATTATACACGACTGAAAATTAACAGAATATCCCACCATCTAATTCACAGAACCATTCAATATTGAGTCAAAGTACCACATACCCTCATCTGTCTAAATGCGAACGACTACCCTCCATCCGTACCCAGAAATTGACAATCTTGATTTGAAATGCTATGTACCAGGTAAATACTTGACCGGAACAATACTATGTACCAGGTAAATCAAAATGGAACAATATTATGTACCGGTTACATCGAAATGGGACAATACTATGTACTAGGTTATTCGAATCGGAACAATAACATGTATCAGGACAATCCCTGTGAGCTGCGCATTCCCTGTTATTCGAATCGGAACATAACATTTACCTTATCTTCGAGGGAAACATGTTCATGGTCAACCTCCCTCTTTTGCCTCTTGTTTCTCTCTTGTTTGCCATATCTCTATAAATGAACACAAAATTTCATATATTAGACAGGTTAAAGAGAATGATGATTCTGTTGTTAATTTGAAAAAAAGCTTGTTTGAGAGAAGGATGATGATATGATTGAAATCAAAAAATTGATCAATGTATGGATGAAGCAAATAAGGTACCATTGCTATTATCATCATATTATCATTGCTAAAAAAGATCAGCTTATGCAGAGTATTAATTCCAATAGATTGCTAGGTTGCACTCTTGAATCCAAGTAAATAAGTAATCAAAACAGAACCTGGATTTCTAACCCCACAAACACATAAACCATAAATCATGCTCAAAAATGAAACACATAACAATACTATGTACCCATAAAATTGGAACGAAACAACACTCGGTACCAAGGTATATCGATTCGGAACAACACTAGGTACCGCTGTAAATCATAACGGAACAACACTAGGTACCAATGAAATCGAAATGGAACAACACTAGGTACCGTTGTAAATCGATTCAGCCCAACAGTTTGTATGAGAAAAATCGAAACGGAACATGCCGAAAAGAACAACCTGGAAATCGTCGTCAGAAGAAAGCTCCCGAACAGTTGGCAAAACTTCCGCCGATGAACTCGAACGGCGCTTTCCACGGGTAGAATCGATGGCCGCTCCTCCTCGCCGCCCAGTAGCTGTCCCGCTCGCTATCATCGTCCGGCGTCTGCCTCCATCGCCGATGTCGCCTTCCGCCGCCATGAGATGACGAGGTCGGCTTCCGCCGTCGGTTTCCGAAGCAACACCGATGTCGGCTTCCGTCGTCGGGCCCCCCTCCTCCGCACAGTTTCCGGCTGACCCCCCTCGCCGACCAGCAGCCTCTCCACTTGCTTTCTTCTTCCGACCAGGCGACGGCATCGGCGGCGTCAATTGAAGGAACACAGAGAGAGAGAGTTTTAGGGATTTGGGATTTAGGGATTTCGGTGGCGTCAATTCAGTTTTTTAAGATAATAGGAACCTTTTCTATTTTAGGTACAATTACAATATTGTCCTGACTTTTACAGCCATTGGATGTTAGTAAATTGATCTAACGGTTCTAATAGGTGTTCTCATATGAGAACACTTATAGGTGTTCTCACGCTAGTTAACCCGCTTTAACTTACATTTGGACTTCAATTTGTCCACAATTTGTTAAGATCGTTTTTGGCTAATGATGTGGAAACTATTTGTGATTTCAATTCATGTTTGTGGACTATCTTTGATTTCAAATTATAATATAAATAATTTTTTGAGGAAAAATGACTATTACATACTATTACGTAGCACCAACTAAGATTTGGACAATCTCAAGAGATCATATGTAATTCAATTTAACATATCATAATTACTATTATCAACATGGTGTAGATTGATGGGGAGGTTGTGACCCAACTTGGACATGTGATCTGCGAGGTAATTTCCTTCATGGTAGATATGTTCCAACTTTATCGTCCAATCACAATAATTAACTCTCTCAACTTCATTGATAAAGTTGTGTATTGGTGATCAGCCGAGGTGTGGCTTTGTAAGATTCTCATGTCACAAAGTGAGTATGTTTCTTTGAGAATATTTTGATACATGTATGTCAAGCCAGCTCCAATCCTTTCACATTTCGTGAAGCTCGACTCTCATAATTGAACAACTCTCTAAATCCATAGAGTAAGCTAGAACATGGTTGTCATGGTCCACTTGGTGATGCACCGCCTTTGTGATTCACGAACCAATCAATATTGAGCATGCACTAGGGTTCCGGGTGGGACTTTCATTTAATATGTTGTAGTATTATCGACGACCTAGAATTTGTCTAGTTTGCAACCTTAAGAGAATTCATAACAACTTACTACCAATGGTGAATATGTTGCAACATGATTTTCTTAGTATTGGTGATGTTGCAAATATCCTCTCATTTAAGTTAATCCCACAAGATCCACGAGACAATCCCAAAGTGTATTCAACTCTCCGGGTTATTTAGATTGTCGTGCCACCAAGTCTCAAAAGGATTATTGAAGAACAAGTTAAGGGGTCGTTTGTTAAAGGGGAATAGGAGATTCAGGGATTGGGGGATTGAGGAAAGCCAGTGTTTTTTATTTCAATTTATTGAAAACTTTGTTTGGTAGCCCATATCCCTTTGCAATGACTTCTAGATTAAAAATTTGAAAATGAAAACTGAAATTGTGCGAAGACGACCATACCCTTCTTCACTACCAATAACATCTTGCGAACTCAAAGGCCATAATGAATGGACTGTAAAATTTGAAGACTATATGAATCTGATATGTTCTGGGCATGCTAATGGGATCAGTACTATGAACAATGAGAGAAGGAGAAAAGGATGAGATGAAGTGAGTATACACATGTACATGAATGTGGATGCAGTTCATTCGAGTAAGAAAACTCGGAGATTAGGAGCATCAATTTCATAGTTTGCAGCAAGCAAGTTCATTTCGAAGTCGAGATATATGAATTCTTATGAAGCAAGGTACTTGGGGTCATTCATATGGTCTAGCTAACTATCTACATATGTGACAACTGAAACCAAACTGAATAACATGAGCAAGTTAGTTGCTTTTAGTTTACCCAACTAGATAGATGACGAGAATCTACTTATAATAACTGTAGAATCAAACTAGTTGCTCTGTATAACATTACATTCAACAATAAGAACTATTGAACATAATTTCAACCATCTAAAGTTCTCACAAAGGAAACCTTAGCTGACATGGACTCCATCAACTCTGATGGAACTGTAAGAATGATCGCATAGAGTTTAAATCGAGGAAGTTGTATGAGCTTGTTCACAACCGAGTCCAATGCATCCACGTTTCTTTTGAGAAATTTTCTTCACAAGGATTAAACGCTTGGGATTAAAAGGATCCAAACCAAAAAATGGAAAAAAGCTCATTGTAACACCCTACCCTAGAAGACTCCGGCTGAACCACTGGTTCAATCCATGCATACTCTAACTTGGAGTTACAACTCTCATGCATCAATCACATACACGTAACACACTTGAAGGATTCCAATCATAAACAGAATAATCAGACATGCAACCAAAAACCAATAGTCATGCACCGTTAACAATCAATGGCCCGAACCGGGAAATCACAATGACTAGTTTTCCGCATAAATCAGTACAACACTCATACATTCTACAATACATGTGAGCGTAAAACAACTTTAAAATACATATCGAAATCCATAAAGATACTCGATCGGGATCAGCCAACTCCATCTCCTGCTCTAGTCCTTGGTGGTCGACCTAGAAGAATACCAAAAGAAGGGAAAAAAAGAGAACAGAGGGTCAGTGTAACCATTGAGTATCTAACTCAAGAGCAAGCAACTCCACTAAACGAGTAACCATAAACCAATAACTAGTAACGAATCATTAATAACCTGTAACCGATAACCAATAACCAGTATTCAATGACCAAGAACCAATTATCAAATAACTGGTAACCCATACAGTAGTTTTAAGAACGAAGAACTCAACCAAGTTTACATTTAGAAGTGCCATAGCCCCTAAAGTAGTGATCCAACAGACACCGATAGATGTCACGAAGGGCCCCAATACCAATACTAATAAAACTTAGAGGATTGCACAATCCGTGGGTGGGCCACCAGCACTGAAAACCTACACTAGCCTAGTAATGGTTGATGTAGTAATCCTCATACTAAAGAACCAAGGACTTTGAGTGAATCCAGATCCATAACCAGTAATTCTTATGTTAGTTCAACAATGCCTATGAGGTCTAACCACTACAATGGCTAGAACTAGGGGTGGCTAACCGGTCATTTCAATCAAACCGCACCGAATTCAGTCGGTCACCAATTTCGATTTCTGTTGAAAAATGGAACCATGACTGATTTAAATTCGGTTTAACCGCATCCGAATTCAAATCGGTTACGGTCAAACTAAAAACCGGTGATTGACCAAAAACCAGAGCTCCTTGGTCGGTTCCATCGCATCTCAGCTCCTGACGAAAGTTGGAGAAAGTGTCAAGCTTGGACTAGAGCTCCTTGGCCTTCAAACGTCAACCGCTCTTCTCGTCGACAAAGAAGATCGTGATATGGATTTGAGAAACGAGAGTCGGAGGAGCAGTCTTTGAATTTGGATCTGGATCTGTACTTCGTGGAGGTTGAGAGGGTGGTGTAGGGAATGGATTATGCTATAGTGGTGTGAAAAAAGAAGAAGAAGAGAAGAACGATATCAGGATCTAGAGAGGAGGAGGAAGAAGAAGAAAGCAACTTGGAAGAAGAAGAAGAAGGCTATCTGGAAAAAGAAGAAGAAGAAGAAGGCCATTTGGAAAAAGAAGAAGAAGGAGATACGCAGCAATTCGGCCACATCGGTGATCAGTCAATGACCAAATTAGAGATATGTGCTCGATGACCTGAATCCCATGATCGCAACCGCATTCGACTTGTTGAATTCAGTTGTTCAGTGACCGAACCCAATTTCAAATCAGCCGGCAATTCGGTTTGCCCAAAAATAGAACTCGTTCAGCTACCCTAGCTAGAACCAAAATTCACTACCGATAATTACCAAAATAAAACATGCCAGAACTATGTCAATACAGAACCATCACGCTTAGCCAATAATTAAAAGTGTATTCCTAAATTGTCCTTGCTACCAGCTAATCTTGGGGACCATGTAGGCTGACATAAGAGGAGCTTATGTCCCTTGGACATAACCCCTAATAGCCCTTGGATTACCTTCTTAAAGATCCAATGGTAGAAGATATAATATTATTAAATTATTAAAACCCATAATAAATTCTCCTAATTAATTTAATATTTTTACCATATGTGGAGCCTTTTTTTTCTACTCTCCTTTTTTCATCTTTGTTTCAGTTTTTTACCAAACCCGCCGCCGGAAACTTCCACTCAAAAACCTCCATAAAAATGGATGTTTACTAGTTATTTAGATATGAAACAATGTTAGCATGTTTTTGGGAGTTCAAGTACTGTGATGTAATACTAGTATTACTGATACTAGTATTGATGGATTATATTAGTATTATATGGAATAACATTCATATATCTATTACGTCTCTTTAACTTTTATTTTTTGGGACACTTCCCTTTTGGCTGATTCCTCCACCGATGGTATCATGGATGTTTAATTTTTATTTTAGATGTGCTACTGTCATAAGCTTTGGTTTTGTGTGGTTTAAATACTTTGATTTAATACTATTATTAACAATACTAGTATTGATATTTATACTAATATTATATGGAGAAAACCATAGGGTTCTCATTTCCCTTTTTGCTGGTGCATCCAGAGATGTTATCTTGGCTGTTTAATTTTTTTTTCGATGTATACAGTCTTAGCATGATTTTGAGCGTTTTAAATACTTTGATTTAATACTAGTATTAACAATACTAGTATGGATGTTTATACTAGTATTATATGGAACTTCAACACAATATGATATCGTGGATGTTTCGAGAATAATAGAAACAACCTGGAAACAAAGGAAACCACCCAGCCTCTGAGAACGAATGTAACCCACATGATACTTTAATTTTTAGAGCTGAAAATATAATATGGTATACATTTTGTAATACTAGTATCAGATTCAGATGTTGTTTGGGTAACCTATAAACACAGAACAAAAAACGTGAAGTTTGAACAATATTATTAAAATCTGTATCAGAGAAAGGAAACCCACAATAAAATCTTTTTTATGCATCCAAACGAGAGTCATATTAAAAAAAACACGAAACATTAAAAAGGAACATGGAAAAAGTCATCTCAAATGCAATCTGATTGCATGAACCACACTATTCTTGGGGATGAGAGGACTTGGCTAGCCCACGACGAACTTTGGCGTTTTCCCTATGAGCAAATTTTTCTCTTTCTGTTGCTTGTTTGGATTTGTTCATCTTTGTTGACATGTTTACATTTGTCTTCTCTTTTAGTCCCCTTGGTATCGGGCGACCTCCATTGTTCGATGAAGGAGATGGTAATACTAGTATCCGGAATAGCTTCAGAGTTGGCAATAATCGGATCGTCAATCGAATGTTCTTCATCGATTGGTTCATCGGGCATAGCATTCAAATAAAATAAAAACAAGTGGGCTTTAGATCAATTGCTTGGTTGCTTGATTCGGGAATATTCATTGTATTAGAAAGAAGAAGAAAAAGAAGAAGAATAATAATAAGAAGAAGAAGAAACAAAGCAGGCTGTTGAAACCAACTTTCAATGATTTTTAAACTCTCCAATTTGACCGGATTATTAGTAGGGAAATCTGCAAATAAAATCATTAAATATAAGAATATTTGATTTAATGTAAATTAGGTAATTAAAATATTGAAGATAATTCATTAAGATATCTATTACTTAGAAATAACTACCTATTAATTATCCTATCTTATAACAAACAAAAGAGGTGATGTGGAGGCTCATCATTGATTATATCTAGGGGACATAAGAATTCTTTATGTCACCTTAGAAGTTCCCCTAATCTTGAACATAAATCAATATCTTAAATTTAACAATTAATTAATCATTAGTATTTTGTACTAAATTTGTTGTAGTCACCGTTAGTATAGTCTGATCTACTTCCATACATGAAACCATATGTAACTGGTGTTCTTCAATGAAACATAAATCTAAGCCACCGGCGATCTTCCAATTAGTAACTGATAGCCTACCTAACACAACACATCATTTGTATTTGAAATGGCGATATCTCATCTCCCCCATATCATTATCATCATCCCTGTCTGCAAAATTACTATCTTAGTTAATCAATTACATCAATGGTGAATAACAAAGTCCACCTGGCGATCTTCGCATCACCTGGGATGGGCCATATCATCCCCATGATCGAACTCTCCAGGAAGCTCGTCCTAAATCACCTCAATTGCTCCGCCACCATCATTATCCCCTCGTTGGGGCCGCCACCGCCAGCACAAATTCAGCTCCTCAAAACCCTGCCGTCGGCTGTCACTCACGTTCTCCTCCCTCCGGTGGACCCAAACACATTGAGCCACATCTCCACCGACGCCAAGCTCTTCCTCACCGTCGACCATTCGATGCCACACCTCCGCGATACGATTCGGTCGCTATCGGAGAAGTTTCCTGTAGCGGCCCTAATCGCCGATATATTCGGCACAGACGCATTCGACGTGGCCAGGGAATTCAAAATGGGGGCCTACTTTTTCGTGCCGTCAAACGCGTTGACGCTAGCGCTGTGCAGCTACATGCCGAAGTTGGATGCGGAGGTTGCAGGCGACTACCGTGAAATGACCGAACCGATTCGGTTGCCCGGCTGCCGATTTGCGTTTCCAGTTGCGGATCTGCACCCCTCGATCCTGGATCGAAACAGTGATGCTTACCAACTGTTGCTTCGACATTCGAAACGGCAACGTTTGGCGGATGGGTTTATAGTGAACAGCTTCATGGAGGCGGAAGGCGAGATCATCCAAGCTTTGAGGGGAGATGAGCTTGCCAATGGTAGACCTATATTTCCTATTGGGCCGATACTTCAATCCAACACTAATTCCACCGGAACCAAACAAAGCGAGTGTCTGGAATGGCTAGACAACCAACCAACATCTTCGGTACTGTTCGTCTCATTCGGGAGCGGCGGGACATTATCACCGGAGCAGCTGAACGAGTTAGCACTGGGCTTAGAGAGCAGCGGACAACGATTTCTATGGGTAGTAAGAAGTCCAAACACCACCTCCGATACAAACGCATCCTACATTGGCCCACAAAGCAACTCCAACCCGCTAACATTCCTGCCGCAAGGGTTCTTGGATCGGACCAAAGGGTGTGGGTTAGCGGTGGCGTGGTGGGCGCCGCAAATAGAGGTGTTGAGCCACAGGGCAACCGGTGGGTTCTTGAATCACTGCGGGTGGAACTCGACGATGGAGAGCATTGTCAACGGCGTCCCGTTGATTGCTTGGCCTTTGCATGGGGACCAGAAGATGGTGGCTGTTCAGTTGGTTGAGTTTCTGAAGATTGCGTTGAGGCCCAAGGAGGAGGCTGGAGGTGGGATTATTGGGAGGGAAGAGATTGCCAAAGTTGCCAGGGATTTGATTGAAGGGGAACAAGGTGCGGCTGTGAGGACAAGGATGAGCGAGCTCAAGGAAGCTGCTTTGAATGCAGTGAGTGAGGATGGGTATTCTTCCAAATCGCTGCAAGAGCTTGTGCTTCTATGGAGGAGGATTCCAGTTGCATAATCATAATCGTTTCGTTTGTTTTCTATCTACATATTAATAAATTAATGATAATAAATGTGTTTTACTTGCTTCAGAATCTCTTCACCCAATTTCAAGGTTCATCCTTTTATTACCTACTGCAGTTTCAGTACATAATCAAGGAAGGTGGTAGGAAGATGAAACCAGGACTCAGGACTCAAATAATAGAAATGGTCTACAAAATCAATATTCATATTCAATAACAATAGACCTTACCAATTTCCCAAACTCAAAACAAAAAGACAACCATATAATAAAAAAGAAATGTTACATAATCATCATCACTACACTAGTCCAAAAGATAGATCCGAAATCCAACTCTGAGTTGCAGCAGAAAACTTGAACGAAAGCAGAAAACTCTGCAAAAGACTCTCTATCTATCTCAAGATTCAAGCATGCTTTGCCTGGAAGTCCTTCATAAAAGCAACCAACTTCTCCACTCCTTCATAAGGCATTGCATTGTAGATGCTAGCCCTCATCCCTCCAACTGACCTGTGCCCCTTCAGCTGAACCATCTTCTCCTTTGCAGCCTCTTTGATGAACTCTGCTTCCAACTCAGACTTCTCCATCGTGAAAGGCACATTCATCAATGACCTCACCGACTTCTCCACTGGGTTCCTGTAAAACCCATTGCTCTCTTCAATCGCATTGTACAGCAAATCCCCTTCTTCTTGTTCTTCTTCTCAACCTCCTCTAGTCCGCCCTGTGCCACCAGATCCTCGAATACCAGCCCACACATGTATATTCCATAGCAAGGAGGTGTGTTGTATAGAGACTTGTTCTCATCGTGGATCTTGTAATCAAGCATCACAGGAGTAATCCCCTGAGCATTCCCAATCAGATCTTTCCTGATGATCACAATGGTCACCCCCGATGGCCCAACGTTCTTCTGAGCCCCAGCGTAGATGATCCCAAATTTGGAGACATCCACTGGCTTTGAACAGAAATTGGAAGACATATCCGCAATCAAGATCCCGTTCTTAGGGGTCGGGTAATCCTTGAACTCAACCCCGTGAATCGTCTCGTTGGCACATATATGCAAATACTTGGCGTCCGGGCTCTGTTCAAGGCTATCGAAAGAAGGGATGGTGGTGTATTTGTCGGACTTACCTGACCAAATCAGATTAGGGTTACAGAACTTCTGCGCTTCCTTGAACGCCTTGTCACCCCAGGAACCGGTGACCACGTAATCGACGGCGTCTTGGGGAGAGCATAGGTTGAGAGGGATAGCAGCGAACTGAGTGGTGGCACCACCTTGGAGGAAGAGGACGGAGTAATCGTCGGAGATGTTCAAGAGGGAGCGGAGATCTGATTCAGCCTTGTGGATGATGGAGAGGAATTCTTTACCCCTGTGGCTCATCTCCATGACGCTCATCCCAGATCCACGCCAGTTGTAGAGCTCCGATTCGGCCTTCTTGAGAACGTTGGCGGGCAAGGTAGCAGGACCGGCAGCGAAATTGAAGACGCGCTCTGGATCTAGGACATGGGTGGTGGAGATTGGTGAGGAAGCGGTGTTGGTGGTGGAGCATCGTATGGAGAGTGGCTTCATTTTGAGGGAGAAGGAGGCGGAGGGGCGGAGGTTGTTGGTTGCAGTGACGGCGGCGGTGCTGAGGTTGCGGTGGTGGGTTTGTAGGAGAAGGTTGTTGGGAGATGAGAGCTTTGAAGCCATGGTTATTGTTGGTTGGTGGGATCAGTGGCAGAGTGAAGGAGGAGAGTGTTTGACTATTGGCTGCCTTCTTCTTCTTCTTCTCTGTATATTTTTTTTTTTGTTGTGGGATCTGATATGATACTCATCAAGTCATGAATATATATATATGCACACGAGTTTGAAAGTAGGGAAGTTTGTTTAGTTTTTGTTTCTTTTAGTTTATTGGGGGGGTTGGTGAACTGAGGCCTACGAACAGGCTTTCATATTTTGAAAATTCACAGGCCCACTGTTTATTGGGCTTCTTTCACCGGCTGAAAAGATCCTTTCAGTCGTTATGGCAAGTCTCCCAAAATTCGCAAAAGTTATTGGTGGATGACAATTCGATTTAGTTTAATGGTTATATTCTAAAAAAATATTTTACGGTTATATCAATATTAGTTATTCAATTGGTTGGTTGGTTGGGGGTTAATTATTTTTAGCAAATCGGTCAACATTTAAATAGTAGTTCACCGACTTTGACCTGAAACAATAATAGAATATTGAGTTTTAATGCTAGTGTTTATTTACATGGTGCATAATTTATGGTATTATTTAATTTACATGGAATTTAAAATGAAAAATAGGTTAAATTAGTCAAATTCGGTCAGAAATGGATTGTTTAAGCATCAGGGACGGGTAATCCCTGGTCAGACATAACCATCGGGTACTAGTTTGTATCCATCCCCGTCACCAGTGGTTATTTGGTTTAATCACCATGATGTTTACCCAACTAAACCCAAAATAAATAATGGAAATTCACATTTCATTGAAATAAAATGGCCACAATCCGCATATCATAATTCAAAACAGAACAAGGGAAATCAAACAGCAGAAACAATACATCAAATCTAACAACTTCTTAGTTTTAACTTCTAAACAAACTTGACCAAAAAAAAAAAAAAAAACTTCTAAACAAAGCCATCAAACCCTAAAACTAAGGAAATACTCGAACTGTCAAATCTCAAATTTACGGGTCGTTTGGATGAGTAATTTGGAAGCAGGAGATTTCAAATGTCTAGAGACTTGAAATATCATGAGAATTTAGGTCCCCATGCTATTTGAAAAATAGATTGTTTGGTTAAGTGATTTGAGAGATTATTGAGGGAAAGAATTCAGAAAATTAAAAACTAAAAATTAAATTCACATTACAAATGACAAATATATCCTTCATTAAAATTGTGAATAGGGGAATTAGTTGAGGGCAACTAGTAAATTTGCCTCAAATCTCTCTCAAACTCCCCAAATCTCTACTTTTGTGTGGTGATTTTAAAATCCACTCTCAAATCTCGATGGGCCCACCAAAGAGATTTAAAATCTCTCCCAATCTCCCTACAATTTTGTAACCCAAACAAGTGATTTTATTGAAATCTCTAGGGAAGGGATTTTGGCACCAAATCACCCAAAATCCCCACCCCAAATCTCTAATACAAACAACCCTAAAGTTTAGTAACTCACAACCCAAACTAAAAGTCTGAAACAAAGGAAATAGCAAATAGCATTATAGCAACATCATTCACAGACCACATTCCACAGTCTTCATTCTTCAAGTCCTCAACATTTCTCTTGCTAACTGGTAACTGCTAAGGACCTGTAATATTCTCATTCATTACTCATTAGTCATTAGTTCAAATAAGTACTACAACTAGCTTCACAATATAGAAAATGATACAAGTACTACAACTAGCTCATATACCTTTTTGTCAAATAATTAGTCAATGTCATCGAGATTAATAACAGTAGATGATCTAGTAACCATTTGTGATTCTATACCACAAGATACAGTAATCAACATTCACTCCCACAAAAAAAGTAATCAACATTCAGTACTTGTATTCTGACATCTAATATCAATATATCACTATATTGAATTGATTATTATAGAATGTATCCGACAAGACGACAACATAATGTGCACATTGCTTAATGAAAAAGGAAGTAAGGATAATCTAAAAGTAAGACTTGACTTAAAGGCAATGAAGATTCGGAAGGAATTGTGGCCAACGAAAGATAGAAAATGTCCTGCTGCGTTGTTCACGTTGAGCAGACAAGACATTACTTTAATGCTCGAGACTCTGAAAGGTATAAAGTTCCCTAATGGATATGCTAGTAACATTTCTAGGTGTATAAACCCAGTTAGGCGAAAAATGTCTGGGTTGAAGACGCACGACTTGCATATAATATTGCATGATTTGTTGCCTTTAGTCATACGTGAGGTGATGCCATTAACTGTATCTAGGGTTCTTATTGAGTTATGTGCATGTTTGAAGCAATTGTGTGGAACTGTGCACTCTATATCAAAACTTGATAAGTTGCAAGAACGAATTGTACTGGCCATATGTCATATGGAGATGATATTCCCTTCATGTTTATTCACTTGTCAAGTTCATCTTCTGTTACATCTTGTTGAAGAAGTGAAGCAAGAAGGTCCAGTTCAATATCGTTGAATGTACCCTATTGAAAGGCAAACCATACTTTTCATTTAACTTAGTACTATCAACTTTGTTTTCCCTCATTGCTGTAGATTTCTGGGAAAACTTAAATCAGTGGTTGGGAATAAAGCACACCCTGAAGGTTCTATTGCAGAGAGCTGGGTTGCTGAAGAACTTTTCACATTTGCATCTGTTTATTTCGATGATAACGTTGAAACACAATTCAATCAGGATAAGCGCGTTTCGGAAGCTCCAAACGACTGGTGAACGTGTCGTTGTTATGCGTTCAACCAAATAACTACTAATGCTAAGAAAAAGCGTATAGCAGATCGTATTCGACTCGAGGTTTCTTCTAATCGACTACTTTGAAGAAGCTAGCAAATTACTCCGGTTAAAACACGTTGTGCGTGGTGTGAGTTCCACGACTTCTAATCTATTAAGCAAAGGAAAACAAAAGACAGAAAGATTAAAAGATTGACTAACGGGAAGATAGACGAACTTAGATTTCGAATCCCCCTTAGATCACCAGAGCAACGGCAATCACAAGATCAGCGGTTTTCAATTCTAATTCAATCGGTTTCTATACACCACCATAACTCCTTACCCTTAGGTTTAAGACCGACGAACGTTCGCTCTATCCGTTCTAACTACCAAGATTAACTAGCCGCCCGGGTACGGTCGCCTCTCGCAACGACTTAATTAACTGGTGTAATTACTAATGATTAATGAGTTACTCTTGCAGTGGATTAACCCTAACCGGTTCCTACGAAAGGCACGCTCCAATTACAAGGTTAATTGTTTGATTCGATGTTCTAAAGTAAGGCGAGCGTTCGCTTCTATCCTTAGCTTAACAAGAATCTAATCTAGGGGATCAATCCAGACAAGAAACATAAACAATGAAGAACGAATCAAACATGAAAGAGAAACAGATTGAACTTCGAATCTAATCACCGCCAATCCGTGACCGCTTTAAAGCCCTGGGTCACTTAGGGTTCATCTAATCTAAGCTCTACAAGTTCAGTTACTCATATCAGAAACAAGAGAATCAAAGGCAACAATGAAGATCATCATACAGAGGAAGAATAGATAAGAACTGAAAAACCTAATTCTGACGACTCCCGCGAAGCTTCAATCTCCTGGATCTTCAACTTTAAGCTCCGAGTTCTCCGAGGTGGAAGGATGGCGTCACGATCTCTCCACGATTCTTCGAACTCTCTAAACTCTATCTATCGACCCTAGAGTCGGCTGACTCTCAAAAGTCTGATTTGAGAAAATAAGAATAATGAATTGTTGTCTCTCCTGGCTGCCGACTGCTTCTTTAAATAGGTACGTTTTAGGGTTTCCAATACAGCGCCGGATTTGGAAGGGATTTTCGCCGAAAATAATGAAGTATTTTCGCCGAAAATATTCTTGCATTGAAGACACCGCCGGCTGATTTCTCTGTACTCTATTTTCGGATCAAAGAGTTAATCAATTTCGCCGAAAATACCTTCTGTTGGCGCAAGTGATTTTCCCTTGCATTTTCGCTGAAAACCCTGGGCTCTTTTCGCCGAAGATGTGGGCTTGTTTTCGCCGAATGTGTAAGTGTGAATGGGCAGATTTTCGGTTTGACTTTGATTGGCTCCTTTGATCGAATATGGAGTGAAAAACATGGAAGAAGCTAACATTTATCATCTTAGAACGGTGTTATCGAACTTTGTGATTAACAAGCAAAACTGTTTAATGGATTCAAATTTCAACTACCGAAGTGATTTGTGATCTGTTCTGACCTAGACTCATTTAATATCAGTTCCGACACATTGGTTACAGGTTCTAAGTGGAACAGTCTAGACGTCATTGTTCAAAATTAAAGTCAATTTAACATCACAAGTCAAGAATTGAGCAATTCTATGCAAGAGAAATTTCAAATTTGAACCACAGAATCATAGATAGCAAGCAAGATCATGTAGAATCCTAGACTCCTACCCCACACTTAAACGGTTCTGTGTCCTCACAGAATTAATCTAGAGTAGAGAGATACGAAGAACCTGGATGGTGATGGTCGGTGTAGGGGATGAACACGGAGCGTCCGAAGCGGAGCGGAGTAGCTAGTCAAGTTCCTACAAAAACAAAAACAACAAAAAGATCAAAAGGATACAGGGACAAGTGTCCCGGATCCACACAGAATAAAAGTCGAACAAAGAAGGTTAAGGGGAATTTTGAAAATATTTTGACTCTTTTTTTTTTTTAAATTCACGGCACGACACTCCTAGAGCAACCTAGATCATCCAAGCTCAATTAGTTCAGAAAAAATCACACCGAAACAGCAGACACGCAAAACGAGGTAGACCGGTATTAAACTCGTCGAAAATCAATGATCGGCATGTCAAAAGATTTGAAATTGAAAACCCAACAACTAACCTTTTAGACACGACTCAAGAAAATGGACGGAAAGCGACGAAGTTGGCTAAAAACGTGAAAAACTTGTTTCGGGCATAACTGGAGCTACAGAGCTCCGATTTGGATGATCAAGTATGCGTTAGAATCGGGCCGAAAAAAGGAATCTGATTTTCAAAACAGAACAAATTTTTCGGCGAAAATTTCATAATATTTTCGCCGAATATATCTTCGAAAACTGGCAAAAATAATGAGAAGTTCACTGTTTGCAGTTTTCGGATAGAAATTTATTATTTTTCACCGAAAATACTTTTTACTTTTTTTTTTTTAAAAAACCCAACTGAAAACGAATCAAAACGAAAGGAAATTAAACTGACACTTTGGCTCCCCCGAACCTGACTCGAACGACGAAAAAGACTGACTCAAAAATTCAAAAACGGACTCCAGCCGTGGGTTGCCTCCCACGAAGCGCTCTCGCTTAACGTCCTTGAGCCGGACGGTACCTGTTAGGGACCCCAACTCAGAAGTTCCTTGAAGTCAATCGTCTTCTTCAAGGCCAGCGGTTGAGTGCCATGTAGCACTCCAGCAGGGTAATGTGACCGGTAGTGTTCCAGTAGATCGCGGTTCTGGTTGGATGACCAGTTCTTCTTGAATTCTCCTTCTGGAAGAGGAAAGAGGTAGTACGGCGTGGCATGGTCAATGAGCTCCATCTTCTCTACAGGTTGACTCGGCGGAAGTGTAGGTGAGGGTATCTCAATCTCTATGTGCTCCTCTTCGGCTTCAACTTCAAGATGGATTGGCTCTTTGTCTTCATCAACCACCACCGCCAAGGATTCTTCAACAGATGCTTCTAGCTCGCAATAGTCATGGGTGAGGTTGTCATGTTCATCTTCGTACGGCTCTTGAGCATCTTCTTCCATTAGTGGATTTGGTTGCTCGAGCTCGACATCCATCACGTTACGAGCTTGTATAATCGAAAGGAGATCATCCAAGGCGGATTCTACTCTTGCCGTCTGTTGTCGATGCTGATGAGCCGGTATATACACCTCTTGATGAATTTGTTGGTCGCGTGTAACTTCTGGCTCTTCTTCAAAATGCTCTTGAGCATCTTCTTCCATTAATTGCACTAGTCGCTTGAGCTCGGCGTTCCTTGTATCAGCAGCATCGTTCATTGATTGGAGGTTGTCGATCGCAGCTTGGGTGATTGCCATCCATTGTTGATGCTCATAAGTGTGTAAATCCATCTCTTGGGAGTCTCAATATATGGTGCTTCATTGATGTACCACCCTTGGTACTGGTCATCCCACCTGTAATCCTGCATAATTAAAACTCAAAAACACTACCCAGGTAAATCATGAAAATATGGAGGAAAATAAATGGTAAGGCGGAAAGGTAGAAGAATAATTTGCCAACTCTTCTTTCAAACAATTAGAAGAGTCCCCGGCAACGGCGCCAATTTGGTGAACGTGTCGTTGTTATGCGTTCAACCAAATAACTACTAATGCTAAGAAAAAGCGTATAGCAGATCGTATTCGACTCGAGGTTTCTTCTAATCGACTACTTTGAAGAAGCTAGCAAATTACTCCGGTTAAAACACGTTGTGCGTGGTGTGAGTTCCACGACTTCTAATCTATTAAGCAAAGGAAAACAAAAGACAGAAAGATTAAAAGATTGACTAACGGGAAGATAGACGAACTTAGATTTCGAATCCCCCTTAGATCACCAGAGCAACGACAATCACAAGATCAGCGGTTTTCAATTCTAATTCAATCGGTTTCTATACACCACCATAACTCCTTACCCTTAGGTTTAAGACCGGCGAACGTTCGCTCTATCCGTTCTAACTACCAAGATTAACTAGCCACCCGGGTACGGTCGCCTCTCGCAACGACTTAATTAACTAGTGTAATTACTAATGATTTATGAGTTACTCTTGCAGTGGATTAACCCTAACCAGTTCCTACGAAAGGCACGCTCCAATTATAAGGTTAATTGTTTGATTCGATGTTCTAAAGTAAGGCGAGCGTTCGCTTCTATCCTTAGCTTAACAAGAATCTAATCTAGGGGATCAATCCAGACAAGAAACATAAACAATGAAGAACGAATCAAACATGAAAGAGAAACAGATTGAACTTCGAATCTAATCACCGCCAATCCGTGACCGCTTTAAGCCCTGGGTCACTTAGGGTTCATCTAATCTAAGCTCTACAAGTTCAGTTACTCATATCAGAAACAAGAGAATCAAAGGCAACAATGAAGATCATCATACAGAGGAAGAACAGATAAGAACTGAAAAACCTAATTCTGACGACTCCCGCGAAGCTTCAATCTCCTGGATCTTCAACTTTAAGCTCCGAGTTCTCCGAGGTGGAAGGATCGCGTCACGATCTCTCCACGATTCTTCGAACTCTCTAAACTCTATCTATCGACCCTAGAGTCGGCTGACTCTCAAAGTATGATTTGAGAAAATAAGAATAATGAATTGTTGTCTCTCCTGGCTGCCGACTGCTTCTTTAAATTGGTACGTTTTAGGGTTTCCAATACAGCGCCGGATTTGGAAGGGATTTTCGCCGAAAATAATGAAGTATTTTCGCCGAAAATATTCTTGCAATTGAAGACACCGCCGGCTGATTTCTCTGTACTCTATTTTTGGATCGAAGAGTTAATCAATTTCGCCGAAAATACCTTCTGTTGGCGCAAGTGATTTTCCCTTGCATTTTCGCCGAAAACCCTGGGCTCTTTTCGCCGAAGATGTGGGCTTGTTTTCGCCGAATGTGCAAGTGTGAATGGGCAGATTTTCGGTTTGACTTTGATTGGCTCCTTTGATCGATTCCGGTTTAGTTCCTCGATGTTCCTATGCCTTAGACACGTCCATGGCTACTTTATTTGACGGCAAAAACCTGTGCTTACGCAAAAACACTAGAAAACCATCAAATAGACCCGAAAAGGGCCAAGGTAACACAAATGGCACGAGATAGGGCAATTGATTGAATATTCGTTATTCTACCCTAAAAACCATGTCTTAAGCAAAGAAATGTCGCTTAAATGAGGCTGATAATCACGTCAAATCGAGTGTCATCAACGACCCCAATGGTAATTCATAAGTGATTTTCTCTGTTGGGAATTCACTCTCTCGCAAATGGTGATGTTACAAGCTCATCGCCATGTGTTGGTGAATTGCCCGTTGGTGGAACCTTACAATCAGTAAGTGGATTTTTTGTACTAGTTGTGCATGAAGCACCATCTTTATTGAGGTGAACTCATTGAATACTAAATGTACAAGGAATATAAACGAGTACTAAAGAGAAAATAGAAGGGAAGAAAAAAGACTGCAACTGATATCGACAAAGAAGTTCAGCTTTCATTTCCCGAATGGTTTAAGGATCGAATTGATAAGGCTGTTGAAGGGTATGATCATCATAATATTGTGATGCTACCTCGAGGTCCATGATATTATTTTATTTTCTGATGATGTCAATCTCGATGATTACATAGTCACGCCCTTGGATAGGCATGGAGCTACAGGTGGAGGTGGGAGAGGAGGACAAGCAGGATATGAGCCGCCAGTTACAAAGTTGTTTGGATATCATGGTAGTGGTGCAAGTGGAGGACAAATGAGATATGTGCCACCAACTCTGTACCGATATGGAGTTGTTGCTACATTTCCAGGAGGCTTGGAAGCAGGTTACAACCCCTGTCACACTTCAGGGAGGGGTTGTAGGATTTGCAGTTGGAGGTTTGGGAGGAGGAACCAATTCCTATGACCATTCAGGTGGAGGTAGCTCTACAGTTGCTGGTAAAGGTGTTGCGAATGAGGAGGCTGCAGATGATGACGATGATGACAACGATAAGGAGTTTGATGATGACGATGAGGAGGAGTTTGATGATGACGATGAGGGTGAAGAAGTTGGCAAGGATGCAGAAGGTGGTGAGGGTGAAGATGATGATGAATTGATCCCCTACTGATGAACGTTGTAATTCGGTCAATCAAATAACTACCAAGCTAGAAGCTAGGGTAGATCGTATTCCACGGGCCGCTTCCACTTGCTTACTCAAATGTGTTGGCAATTTTACTCAAGGTTGAACACGTAGTGCGTGGTGTGAGTTCCACGACTTCTATACTAAAATTGCACGGTGAAATGGAATGAAATTTAAATGCAGAAAGATTGGTTGTTTGACTTAGACAGACGACAGGCAAGCTTAGACTTCGAATCCCCTTTAGATCACCAGAGCATTGGCAGTCAACAGACCAGCGATTTTTGATTCTAGTTCATTCAGTTCACAAACACCATCATAACTCCTTTCCCTTAGGTTTAAGACTGGCGAACGTTCGCTCTATCCGATCTAACTATCACTATTAATTAGTCGCCCGGGTACGGTCACCTCTTGCGACGACTAAACTAACTGGCGCGATTACTAGCGATCTATGAGTTACTCTTGCAATGGATTAACCCTAACTGGTTCCTACGAAAGGCACACCCCAATGAATAGGTTAATTGCTTGATTTGGTGTTTTAAAGTAAGGCGAGCGTTCGCTTCTATCCTTAGCTTGAAAAGAATCTAATCTAGGTGGCCAAACCTGACAAGAAACACAGAGAACAAAGAACAAATCAAACATGAAGGAGAAACTGACTGAATTTCGAATCTAATCACCGCCGATCCGTGACTGCTTTAAATCCCTGGGTCACTTAGGGTTCATCTAATCTAAGCTCTACGAGTTTAGCTACTCATATTCAATATAGGAGAATCGAAGACGAACAAAGAATACATCTCAGGTAGGCAAGACAGAGAAGAACTGTAAAACCTAATTTCGACGAATCCCTGAAGCTTCAATGATATGACCCAGGCCGACTGCCCAAGTATCCGTAAGTACTCATACACTCCACCAGGGTCACCCGTCCAAGGAAGAACCTTAGGGCCCTACAAGAAGCTTATAGAGCCAAGGGAAGGCCACCTACAAGACCCCAAACCCAGGTATGAGGTAAGGTATAGGCTCAGGCCTCCCCCTACAGGTAAGAAAACACAGGAGGAAGAAATGCCACTCCAAGCCATGTTGCTGGCCGAGTGTGGAAACCCTAGAGCTGAAGGTAAGCCCCGGCCGGATCCTAACCTCCTCTCCATGGACCCTGAAGATAAAGCACACTCCAGAGACCCTCTAGAGGAATTCCTGGAGTATAGGAGCAAGAGAGCTCAAGAGTACCTGGCCAAGAAGAGATGGCTACCTAAGACCGACCCGGCGCCGAGTCCTGAGGAGAATTGGAGCACCTAGTTCCAAGGCACCACCCCTGGCCCGACCCTAGCCCATGAGAGTCACATATGGAGTTATCTGAGGCGATGCCCGAAGCTAGGAGAGGAAGCCCCGAGCAGAAATGAAGAAGTTCCCAAACCGGCCCCGCCCCGAGCCCTAGACCAAGAACCGGGCCGATCGAGATTATTTTATGGGAATGGACGCCGTGCGGACCAAGCCTTTTGGCAAGGCCCTAGTCCTTGGATCAGCCCGGAGCATCAGGCCCCAAGGCCCGACGAAGGCCCGCCATTGAAGAAGAAGAAGCCCGGAGCTGAGCAAAGGCCCGGCCCGAAGACCGGCTGCCCGCCGAGTCCTAGTCCCGCCCGGACTAGGAAACCCTAAAACCGCCGGTTTAGGGTTTTAAGAGTTTTATTCCTATTTTGAGTTGGATTCTTGGATTTAAAGACTATTTAATTATTCTTCCTTTTTAGTAGGATTATTTAGGGGTTTTTAGGAGACTATTTAGGAATAGGACTCTTTATTTTATTATTATTTAGAAGTAGTGATTAGGGAGGAGAGCTTGTTCCCTCACCTATATAAGGAGGCCGCCGGCCACCCTTGTAAGTCAGACTTTGATGAAATAAACCCCCTTTTGAAAGAACTCAGTTCTTGAAACCTTGTTGTATCTACATGTTGCGATACTGAAGGCCCCGACTTATCATCAAGAGCATCCATCTCTTGGCGTGGCGTCATCGACTGGACACTTCTGGTTCCCGGCTGTTATATAGCCGACGGGTCAAAGTACTTATCCGCCCCCGGTTCCCGACGGTTCTACCTCGTTGCACGATCTCCAACTTGCGGTGTTTAAGGGTCGTCTGCCCACGGTTGCAGCGGTTCACATCAGTTGGTATCAGAGCACGGTTCAGCTCACGGACCACAATCTATCCCAGTCTCCAGGTTCACCTGGATTCATATCCTTTACTGCTTTCTTTAGAAAATTGATTCGAAAATTCCCTTCTATTTTAATTTCAGTTTCGAGTTATAAGAAAAGAAAAAGAAAAGAAAAGCAAGGCCACCTTGCCGAGTTATTTCCTTTCGTTGTAAGTTTAAATCTAAGAAGAGGGGATAGAAAATTACTTCCGTTTGCTAGTACTAACCATGGCAGACGAGAGGTTAGCCAAAATAGAGAACACCCTTCAGGATCTTGAAGTTACCCTGGCCCACATACAAGGAGCCCTGACCCAGCTTGGAAGAGGATGAGGCCGAGACGGCTACACCAGAAGACCCGCCCATGTCCCATAGAGAGAAGGTCCGAGTACAAGCCAAGGTCCCTGGAAGCCCGAACAGACCCGAGCCCTCAGCTCACGGCCAAACCGTAACTCTAGGGATTCAGCATCTCCGGTAACACTTGCACCATCTACTTATAAGTTTCAAAACCCTAACCCACGTCCCAGTGGAATTGTATGTGTCAAATGTCAAGGAAGGGGACATATCTCAAGGGACTGCCCTAATCAACAAACGATGGTGATAAGAGAAAGAGAAATCAAGACAGATGATAAGGAGGACGAGAAGAAAGAAGAAGAAGAATCAGATGAGGGAGAGCAAGTTAAGTTGAGAAGGCTTGAGAAGTTTGCAGGGTTCACCTCTAAAACCCTAGCACCCGGCGCCCCGGCCTCAGCCCCGGCACCAGCCCCGGCACTAGTACCTAGCCCCGACACTGCCCAGCCAGGCCCTAGCACCCCAGCGCTTGGCCCCAGCCTCGGCGCCGCCCCAGCGCTCGGCTCCAGCCTCGGCACTGCCCCAAGCCCCAGCGCCCCAGCGCTCGGCCCCCAGCCTCGACACTGCCCCAAGCCCCAGTGCCCTAGCACTCGGCCCCAGACCAGCGCTGCCCCACCAGGCCCAAGTGCCCCAGCACTCGGCCCCAGACCAGGCGCTACCCCCACCAGACCCCAGCGCACTAGCGATCGGCCCCAGCCCCCGCTAGCACTGCCTGACCAGCCCCGACGCCCCAGCGCCCGGCCCCGACTGGCGTTACCCGCCCAGCCTCGGCGACCCAGCACCCGGCCCCGGCGCCCCAGCGCCCGGCCCCGACTGGCGCTACCCGCTCAGTCCTAGCGCCCCAGCACCCGGCGCTACCCTGCCCGACCAGGCCCCGACGGACCTAGCACCCGGCCCCGACCTGTCGCTGCCCTAGGCCCCCCGGCGCATCACCCCCCGACGTGGCCCCCGAGCACGAGTCCGGCGCGTCCCTGCCCGACGCTCAGCCCCGACCCTACCCGACTCCGGCTGTCCCGACTTGATGATGGCCGACGATGTCGACCTGGCCACCGCACCACCACTCGTCGCCGCCGCCGCCTCACCACTAGCCACCGTCGCCGGCTTTCTACTGCCCGCTGCCACTTTGCCCCTACCCGACGCGTCACTGCCCGACGCCTCACCCCTGACCGGCGCCGCCATCCTACCCGACGTGCCTTGGATCACTTCCGGCACCCTCAGTACCCCGTGCCCCGACCCGACGCTTCACCGACGGTTCCCTGTGCACCCAAAATCCAATGGGAGATCATCTCCCGACGAGTTTTGAGAGCTGCCCCGAGTGAAGAAGATCCGGATGCTGACCCGGATGTAGAAATGAGTGAGGAATTCTCACCCGCCACCTCCCCGAGCCTTAACATTATTGTTGATAGTTTTTCAGGAGAGGGAGCTATGGAGACAGATGGAGAAAGCGCTGAAGGACCCGAGCCTTGGTCCGTTACTGATTCCAATGACACTCCTAGGTCTAAAGATGAAGCTGAATCTTCCCTGACCGTGGCCGACAAGATTGCTGAAGTTTGGAAGAGAGTGATGAGTGGTAGAAGAGAACCCGAGATGGATTTGGGGACAAATCCAAGGCAAGAAGAGGGGGATGATATGACCCAGCCCGACTGCCCAAGTATCCGTAAGTACTCATACACTCCACCAGGGTCACCCGTCAAAGGAAGAACCTTAGGGCCCTACAAGAAGCGTATAGAGCCAAGGGAAGGCCACCTACAAGACCCCAAGCCCAGGTATGAGGTAAGGTACAGGCTCAGGCCTCCCCCTACAAGTATGAAAACACAGGAGGAAGAAATGCCACTCCAAGCCATGTTGCTGGCCGAGTGTGGAAACCCTAGAGCTGAAGGTAAGCCCCGGCCGGATCCTAACCTCCTCTCCATGGACCCTGAAGATGAAGCACACTCCAGGGACCCTCTAGAGGAATTCCTGGAGCATAGGAGCAAGAGAGCTCAAGAGTACCTGGCCAAGAAGGGATGGCTACCTAAGACCGACCCGGCCACCTGGTTCCAAGGCACCACCCCTGGCCCGACCCTAGCCCATGAGAGTCACATATGGAGTTATCTGAGGTGATGCCCGAAGCTAGAAGAGGAAGCCCGAGCAGAAATGAAGAAGTTCCCAAACCGGCCCTGCCCCGAGCCCTAGACCAAGAGCCGGGCCGATCGAGATTATTTTATGGGAATGGACGTCGTGCGGACCAAGCCTTTTGGCAAGGCCCTAGTCCTTGGACCAGCCCGGAGCATCAGGCCCCAAGGCCCGACGAAGGCCCGCCATTGAAGAAGAAGAAGCCCGGAGCCGAGCAAAGGCCCGACCCGAAGATCGGCTGCCCGCCGAGTCCTAGTCCCGTCTGGACTAGGAAACCCTAAAACCGCCGGTTTAGGGTTTTAAGAGTTTTATTCCTATTTTGAGTTGGATTCTTGGATTTAAAGACTATTTAATTATTCTTCCTTTTTAGTAGGATTATTTAGGGGTTTTTAGGAGACTATTTAGGAATAGGACTCTTTATTTTATTATTATTTAGAAGTAGTGATTAGGGAGGAGAGCTTGTTCCCTCACCTATATAAGGAGGCCGCCGGCCACCCTTGTAAGTCAGACTTTGATGAAATAAACCCCCTTTTGAAAGAACTCAGTTCTTGAAACCTTGTTGTATCTGCATGTTGCGATACTGAAGGCCCCGACTTATCATCAAGAGCATCCATCTCTTGGCGTGGCGTCATCGACTGGACACTTCTGGTTCCCGGCTGTTATATAGCCGACGGGTCAAAGTACTTATCCGCCCCCGGTTCCCGACGGTTCTACCTCATTGCACGGTCTCAACTTGCGGTGTTTAAGGGTCGTCTACCCACAGTTGCAACGGTTCACATCAGTTGGTATCAGAGCACGGTTTAGCTCACAGATCACCCGGTTCCCGACGGTTAGCCTCGTTGCCCGATCTCCAACTTGCGGTGTTTAAGGGTCGTCTGCCCACGGTTGCAGCGGTTCACATCATTCAATCTACTGAATCTTCAACTCCTAGCACTGGTTCTCCTAGATGGAAGGATGGCGTCATGATCCTTTCCTGGCTCCTTGAACTCTTTTCACTCTTCCTCTCTCCGGTCTCCGTCTTGGAATTTTCGTCCAAAGTGTGTAAGTATGAGATATCTTTTCAGCCGGCCGATTTTTGTATTTAAACCTAAACTAATTTCTGCCAGATTTGCCTTAAGTTTTCGCCGAAAACTTCTTTATAAAATGGCTGGCTATTGATGCTGGTCTCTTGTGATTTTCGAACTAGGAGTTCTCGCCGAGAACTTGCGGTTTTCACCGAAAACTTCATCTTGTGAAACTTCATCAGTTTTCGCCGAAAACTCAAGTGTAATTGGGGCAGGATTTTGGTTGACTTGATTAACTTCTTTGATTGGTTCCGGTGTGATTCTTCGGGGTTCCAATGCCTTAGACACGTCCTTGGCTACTATAGACAAAGACCCGTGCTAACATGAAAACACTAGAAAACTATCAAATAGACCCGAAACGGGCCAAGGTAACACAAATGGCACGAGATAGAGCAGTCTAGTGAATATTCGCTATTCTACCCTAAAAACCATGTCTTAAGCAAGGAAATGTCGCTTAAATGAGGCTGATAATCACGTTAAATCGAGTGTCATCAAAATACCCTACACTTAAGCTTTTGCTTGTACTCAAGCAAACTGAATAGAAACGCTCACGTTCACAAATGATAAGATCGATTAAGTTGGAGTTCAAGCATGCACAATGAATTATTAGACAGGTAATTCCTAGAACAAGAAATCTAACATGCATGCTGATCAGCTAAACAACCTGGTCTCACTAAAAACTGCACACGACGAGTAATAGTAACCAATTATGCACGAATTTGACCTGACCAACCAGACTCCTCACACAGGAAATATTTAGTACAAAGGGAAAAATCTCACTCTATGTGTTTAGGGACATGTTTATGCTCTCAATCACTACAAGAAAATTGTTGATTAGTCACGGATTATTAGTTACGGTTTTGTGAACCGTGACCAATTAGTCACGGTTTTTAAAAACCGTTGAAACCGTGACCAAATTAGTCACGGTTCTTAAGAAACCGTGACCAAATTAGTCATGGTTCTTAAGAAACCATGATGAAATTGGTCACGGTTTTTAAAAACCGTGACCAATTTTGTCACGGTTTCTTAAAAACCGTGACTAATTATCTTGGAGACCTCCATGTTGGCAATCCGTGCCAAGCTCTCTCAACCAATCCCCACCAACACTCTCTCTCTTCTCCTTTCTTCTCCTCTCTTATCCTCTGCACAAAATCCCCAAACACTTCTCTCAGCCACATCCCCACTCTCCTCATCTTTTTCTCCTCATAATACTTGGCCTCACAAAAGCCAACCGCCAGACCAAATGCCGGCGACTCTTCTCCGGACGTCACCTCACCAAAGCCCCATATGCTCTCTCGATCGTCGCCTCCAAAGCCGCCGCCCCATCTGCTCTCTCCGGCCGATGGCTCACCAAAGCAGCCATCCCATTTGGCAACCAAAATCATCGCCCCATATGCTCTTCTCCAGCGGTCGCCTCACCAAAGCCGTCACCCCATCTATTCACCAAAGCCGCCGCCCCATCTGTTAACCAAAGCCGCCGCCCCATCTTGCAAACAAAGCCCCTGCCTCACCAAAGGCCGCCGCTCCATCTTCTCTCTAAAATCGATGACTGTTTTGGTCCAAATCTGAAACCTAAATCTGAAATCAGAGAAGGCGACGGCAGCAGTGGCGGTCTATGGAGGAGATGCGATGGCGAAAGTGGTGGTGGTCGATGGATGAGAGGCGACGGCGACGGTGGCGGTCGAAGGCTCGCCGGTTGCTCTGTGGTTGATCGGAGAAAAAGATGGATGATTAAGTTGTATAACTAGAAAAGTTGAGGGGTTGTTCCTGAAATTTTTGACTAATTTGGGATTATTACGGATTTGGTCATTAATTATGATAAGTTGACAATTTAAATTTAAGTGACTGATTTGTATAATGAAAGGAATAAAAGTGGGACCTTTTGTTAACCTTATAAGTGTATGGATTAAATTGTGAAACGGAAGGAGTTAAGGGTTTGAAACTATAATTCAAGAACATTATAAATTCAGTCACTGGAAAGTTTAAGCTTACAATTTGGTCACTAGTATTTGTCACGGTTTCATTATGAACCGTGACAGAATTTAGTCACGGTTCTTAAAGAAACCGTGACTAAATTGAACCAAATTAGTCAAGGTTCTTATAAAAACCGTGACTAAATTTAGTCACGGTTTCTTTAAGAACCATGACTAAATTTCAGTCACTGTTTCACTAAAAAACCGTGACAAAAAACGTTCAATATAGTCACGATTTTCTAAACCGTGACAAAAAAAATTAGTCACGATTTTTACCGTGACTAATAGTGCAAAAAAAACCGTGACTAATTTTGTATTTTCTTGTAGTGAATTATTTTCTGTTACTGAGTTCTGTCATAAGTTTGCAATTCGACCACATCTCCACCACTGTGACAACACGAGGAACTAGTCAAGAAGGACTTCCCTGCTAGGACTGTAACAAGTTCTACACTACAAGGGTTTATAATGATATGGATGAAGGGGATGTATGATGATGGCTTTGGTGTGGTGTAGCTTCCGACTAACTTCCCTCGAATCTAGCCAATGGCTTCCTACCGTCTAACCAGACACGGGTGGAATAATGTACGCTCGTCCTATGATACCCTCCAGCAACCTAGCACTTAATTATCTTTACACATTTTTTTTGAATTTTCTTTTGACTTAGTTCTTCCATATGTAGGGAGAAGAACGTTATTGAACTTTGGAACTTTGGAACTTTTCTTTTTCTTAGCTATTAATCGAAATTTCTCTTATTTTTCTTCTCTTTTTTTTCTGTGCCGATCCTTTCTTTTAGTTGCTAGAGGGGTTTACACGTTTGGACATAATAGCTAAGACCACCTGTTTAATGGCTATAGGCAGGTTACCGCAAACCGACTTCCGGTAGGCTAATCTAGAATTACAACCACATGGGATCAACGGGGAGTGAAAGAATGGGAATTGGCTGTAATGTATAACGAACCGAAAGAACAGGCCAAACTCAAGGGTTTAAACCTAATGGATTTAGCGTTAGGTAGGCTATCTGGCTTAGTAGCTGAATCTAGGTGCCCCTATCATTCTAGGACTCGTGTCATCGTGTGGTCTCAAGTAGGTCTCATGCAAATTCTAACTCATTCAAGCAAACAGAAAACCACTCAAAAAGAATTGAAATTGCAAGTTACGTGCAATGGATCGAAAGCTCACATTTGGTTTGCTAGTCGGATTCGGTCATTTTCATGCAATCAAGGCGACAAACTACAAGCGTGATTTTCGAAATCTGTTCTGACCAGACAATTTAGCATTACAATATACACGTTGGTTTTCAGGTTCTAGGTTAAGTAGTCTAAGCATCATTATGAAAGATTGAACAACAACCTAACATAAAAAATCAAGAACTGAGCCATTCTAATGCTAGAGGAATCGGTCAAGGCACCACGAAACACAAAGAAAAGGCAATCAAGATCATGCATGGTTCTCTAACATCCTACCCCACACTTAGACTATTTTGTGTCCTCACAGGACCAAAGGAGATTGAAAGGAACGGGGAAACCTAGAAAGGGGGAGTGTAGTGGACGGTGTCGGAGAGCGTGCCGCGGAGCGGAGGGGAGTAGCTACCAGAAGACATCTACAAAACAAAAACAACTAAAACATCAAAAGGAAACCGGGACAAGTGTTCCGGATCCACACATAAAAGATGGATCGAAATCCGAAAAGAAAAAAGAAAAAAATAAAGGTAGAGGATAGAAACAACCTGATCACTTTTCCGCAGGTGGGGGTGGAGGCGGAGTCGGGGAAAGGGAAACGCCAAGTCGCTGTTCAAGCTGCTGTCGCCATGCAAGCTCAGCCTGGTGTCTAGCGTTCTGGTCAGCCATGAACTGTTGCAGAACAGTCCATCGCGCATTATGCATCTCCTCAATATGTGGTTGCGGTGGAGGCGGCAAGGCAAACACTGGGGCGCGAGGCATAGGAGTCGCAACAGGCTGTGGAGGCGTCCTCACCGGGCGGCGAGGAAGCGGTCTACTATGGTCGAGACCACCTGAAAGGTCGATGCCTCGTGCAACTGCAAGCTCGGCTCCAATGTGCTCAATCGGGATGCGAGGAATGTCAGGGCCCCACTTGTCGCCTATCTGAAGGTTGTCTACCAGACAGGAAATGAAAGGACCTCCAAGCAGTTTAGAGGGAAGCTTCTTGGTGGTCGTGCGTTTGTGGAAAAACCTTGCAAGCCACCATCCTGGGTGGAGACGAACACTTTCCTCCACAACACGGAACAGTACGAGCTCCTCCAGGGAGATATGGTGATGTCCCGCCTTGTTGCTATAGCACAGAGATTGCGTCCAAACATAATGAAGGAACTTAAAGAGGGGGTGAGCGATATCACCTACCGTGGGGTTGAAGATAGGTGCGGCCTCTTCTTGACCACAGATGAACCTCCAAACGTTAGGGTACGGTTCAGGTGCAATGGAGTAGACATCTGAGAACCCAAGGGCGGCATCCTGGACAATGACATGAAGGAAACAAACTTTTCTCGGCTGTTGGGTTTTGGCGTGTGGCGCTCAAATGAGCTCCAGAACTCTTAAAGGGCAACCAGAGGGTAAGGCGAACCAAAGGTGGTCAAGGATCGCAAGCCGGTGAGTTCAAGGGTCCGTTTGATGTTGGAGTGCCACACCGGATTGTGGTTCTTGAGACTATCCAAGGAGAGAACCGCCACCTTCGCCGGAGGAATGTCTTTAATTTTCTCATATACCTCCAGTTGGTGCGGCTCTAGGGCAGCGATAAATGGATGCAGAGCTCCGCTGGCGGGTGTAAGAGCACTGGGGATAGGGATCACGGGGGCCAGTGCAGCCTGCGGGATGAAGTTCACCCCCACTGGTACTAAAGCAGACGGTGTGGGAAGACTGGAGGATGGAGCCTTGTTCTGTCGAGCCCTGGATCGCTGCTCTCTATCTACACTGGTGGTCTTGAAACGCTTCGGATTCCTATAATACATAACTCAGGCTAGACCAGAATTAGAAGACAAGAATCCTACCCCACACTTAGAATGAAACCACGGTTCTGAGAGGAACGAAGCGGACAAGTGGGGGTAAGCAAATTAACCGAGAGATCACCAAATCAAAACATAGCAGTAAAGAAACGGCCAGCACGCAGGGAAGAAAACGGTATTCAATCCATCAAGCATGAAACAAGTTGCAATTTGTCATAAGGCAGAACACAAGACAAAACATCTGCATACGAGCATTTGAAAATCATCCACGAGGGCAACAAAGACCAGAAGGAGGCAGACAGTTGAGCCAGATTAAACCGCAACAGCAAACACGCAATTCAAGGCAAATCAAAAAGTCAATTAAAGTCAACCATGTTGAAAACCGAAAGTCAATACGCCAAAAGATTCAAAATCAAGGACTGAACAACTAACCGGGAAGACATGACTCGAGAAAATGATTGGAACTCTAGGAAATCGACCAAAAGCTAGAAAACTCATTTTTGGTAGAACCGGAGTTGTGGAGCTCCGATTCTAGGGCTCTAGGCTGAAAACGACCAAGGGAGGGGAGGGGGTGGTTCGGCGGCGGCGACTTGCTAGGACGGCGGCGGTCTCGGGTTGGCGGCGGGGGAATAGGGAGAGAGAGAGCGAACGGAGCGAGAGTTTTTGGGGGGGGGAAACGAAAAACAAAGGCCGACTCGGGGTTTTATATTAGGCGGGAAAATCCAAAATTTTCGGCAAAAAAGTGTGGATTTTTCGGCGAAAATTCCCTCACAGAACAAAATGACTCGGTTTAAAATCAAAAAATTTTCAGCGAGAAGTCTGTGTTTTCGGCGAGAACTCTTTGGTGGCGAGAAACAGGAGGATCAGGGGATTTAAAAACCTGAGTTTTCGGCGAAAATTTGTGAAGTTTTCGGTGAAAACTCGTTTTTCAAACGGCGGACAGTTTTTTTTTAAAGTTTTAACAGAAACGACTCGAAACGAAAATGAACTGACTCCAGCCGTGGGTTGCCTCCCACGAAGCGCTCTTGTTTAATGTCCGTGAGCTGGACGATACCTGGATCAGCGTTATAGGGGAGACTTAAAGTAGTGCACGTCGATGCGGGAAACGGCTAAGCCCTGTAGGTATTTCTTGAGCCTGTGACCGGTGACCATGAATGGCTCTTGACCGTGGCCTTTAATTAGGACGCTGCCCAGGGACGATTGCCGAACCACGGTATAGGGGCCGGACCATCGGGATTTTAGTTTACCTGGGAAGAGCTTCAACCGAGAGTTATATAAGAGGACTTCATCTCCGGGGTAGAATTGCTTGATTGTTTTCAATTGGGAGTCATGAATTCTCTTGGTGCGCTCCTTGTAAAGCTTCGTGCTCTCATATGCGTGGAGACGGTGTTCTTCAAGCTCAGCGATCTGGTCGTGGCGCTTATTACCTGCTACTGCATAACTCATATTCAACTCTTTATTAGCCCAAAACGCCTTGTGCTCAAGCTCAACTGGTAAATAGCATGCCTTGCCATAGACCAGCTGATACGGTGAGGTACCGATGGGAGTCTTGTAGGCAGTTCGATAAGCCCATAAGGCATCATTGAGCTTAGATGACCAGTCCTTGCGAGACCGGCCAACTGTCCTATCAAGAATCCGCTTGAGCTCACGGTTCGTCACTTCTGCTTGACCGTTAGCTTGAGGATGGTAAGCTGTGGACATTCGGTGGGTGACGCCAAAGCGTTTGCACACCCGGTCGAAATGTCCATGGAAGTGGGTACCCCTATCGCTTATGATAAAGCGAGGTGAACCAAAACGCGTGAAAAGACGTGTAAGGAACCGACCCACCACTCTTGAATCGTTAGTGGGTAGAGCTTCAGCTTCAGCCCACTTAGAAACATAATCAACGGCCACAAGAATGTACTTGTTACCGTTGGAGGGTGTGAAAGGACCCATAAAATCAATTCCCCAGACATCAAAAATCTCAACAGTTAGAGAAACAATTTGGGACATCTCATTACGGTTAGAGATGTTACCTGATCGTTGGCAAGCATCACAATGACGAGCAAAAGCGTCGCAATCACTGAAGATTGAAGGCCAGTAAAAACAGTTTCAAGTACCTTTCTTGCAGTGCGGTTGCCGCCGAAGTGTCCTCCAAACTGGCCCTCATGGCACTTACGCATGATGTCAGCCGCTTCGATGTAAGAGACACATCTTCGGATCATTCCGTCGGTACTAATGCGGTATAAAAAGGGCTCATCCTAGAAGTATGACTTTGCTTCTTTAAAGAGCTTCTTGCGTGCATTATAGTCTAGCTCAGGAGGTATTATGCCGTGAGAGAGATAATTAGCTAGGGTGGCATACCAGGGTTCATCTGAATCGGTTGCGTCACTTAGCTCTTGAGCGTGAGTGATCGCCCAGGGCTCGATGGCTATGCTGTTGACCTGTTCATAAATTTCAACACGCAACTGTTCGTCAGGGAAAGAATCATTGATAGGGGTAGTAGTAGACTTACCTGTCTGCGATTCCTTGAGTCGAGAGAGGTGGTCGGCGGCTAGGTTCTCAGCTCCCTTCTTGTCTTTAATCTCTATGTCGAACTCTTGGAGAAGGAGGATCCACCGGATGAGCCTTGGCTTCGAACCCTGCTTGGCTATCAGATGGCGCAGAGCAGCATGATCTGTATAGACGATGGTGTGAGAGAGAACTAGGTACTGTCTGAACTTGTCAAAGGAGAAGACGATAGCTAGGAGCTCTTTCTCTGTAGTGGTATAGTTCCTCTGAGCATCGTTAAGCGTCTTGCTAGCAAAATAGATGGGATGAAACCTCTTTTCTTTTCTCTGTCCAAGAACTGCACCAACGGTAAAGTCGCTAGCATCGCACATAATCTCGAATGGAAGATTCCAATCTGGTGCTGTAAGGATTGGTGCGGTAGTGAGTCTGGTCTTCAGGGTCTCAAAGGCTGCAAGACAAGCTTTATCAAAAACAAAAGGAACATCCTTCTCTAGAAGCTTACTCATAGGGAGAGTGATCTTGGAGAAGTCTTTGATAAATCTTTGGTAGAATCCAGCATGACCGAGGAAGCTTCGAACTATCTTGATCGAGGTTGGCGGCGGCAAACTGGTGATGGTTTCAAGCTTGGCATGATCGACTTCTATTCCGAGCTTAGAGATCCTATGGCCAAGAACAATGCCTTTGGTAACCATAAAGTGACATTTCTCCCAACTAAGAGCCAAGTTGGTTTCCTCACAACGAGCTAGCACCTTGTCCAGATTGGCCAGGCACTTGGAAAATGAGTCTCCATAGACGGAGAAGTCGTCCATGAATACCTCCACCATATTCTCTACTAGATCTCCGAATATAGCAAGCATGCATCTCTGAAAAGTAGCGGGAGCATTACATAAACCAAAGGGAATACTACGATAAGCAAACGTAACAAACGGGCAGGTGAAGGTCGTCTTCTCTTGATCATCAGGCTCGATGGGGATCTAAAAGTAACCGGATATCCCATCTAAGAAATAGTAGTAGTCATGACCAGCCAACCGTTCCAGCATTTGATCAATGAACGGCAGTGGGAAGTGATCCTTCTTTGTAGCGTCATTAAGTCATCGATAATTGATACAAACTCTCCATCCGGTAACCGTGCGAGTGGGGCTGAGCTCACCCTTCGAATTAGGGATGACTGTGATTCCTCCTTTCTTCAGGACAACCTGCGTCGGGCTGACCCAGGGACTGTCGACAATAGGGTAAATGATACCTGCATCCAAGAGCTTAAGACCTGAAACTGCTCTTCTTCATTTTGTAAACTGTGCTTCCAAGTCAAGGAACTGGGAATGACAATCAGAAGGATCAAGGAGTAAGCTCGATCTCGAAGCTACTATCAAGGCAGAAGTAGAGAAGCATCTGAAGAAGTCTTCTACACCAATAAAACCACCGGCAGCTTCTATCTATGTTGCTGATTGCGAATAGTGTGGAGCTTGTGCGCGTAATGGAGGCTGATGCCAGAATTTTGGTAAGACAGAAGTCTGGTCCGCCGAAGAGGTAAATTTTGTTCAACAAGGCTTCGTTAACAATCAAAATGGTTATGCTGGCTACCGCAACTTCAAGCAGCAAGGTAACTATCAAGACAGACCTCCCTACAACAACGGCGCCAATTTGATGAGCGCGTCGTTGTGCATGCATTCAATCAAATAACTAACAAAGCTAACAAAAGCTAGGGTAGATCATATTCCACGGGCCTTCTAATGATTGACTACTCAAATAAGCTAGCAAATTACTCAGATTAAACACTTCGTGCGTGGTGTGAGTTCCACGACTTCTAATTCTAAGAAATGCAGAGAAATTAAAAATTGAAACTAAAACAGATTGGAAATTAGGGTTGAAAACAGAGATGACAGACAAACTTAGACTTCGAGTCCCCCTTCGTTCACCAGAGCATAGGCAATCAACAGATCAGCGGATTTCAATTCTCATTCAATCAGTTCTAAGACACCACCATAACTCCTAACCCTTAGGTTTAAGACCGGCGAACGTTCGCTCTATCCGTTCTAGCTACCAAGAATAATTAGCCGCCCGGGTACGGTCGCCTCTCGCAATGACTTAACTTAACTGGTGGAATTACTAACGATTCATGAGTTACTCTTGCAGTGGATTAACCCTAACCGGTTCCTACGAAAGGCACACTCCAATTATAAGGTTAATTGTTCAGTTTGATGTTTTAAAGTAAGGCGAGAGTTCGCTTCTATCCTTAGCTTAACCAGAATCTAATCTAGGTGATCAATCCAGACAAGAAACATAAACAACGAAGAACAAACCAAACATGAAAGAGAAACTGATTGAACTTTGAATCTAATCACCGCCGATCCATGACCGCTTGAAAGCCCTGGGTCACTTAGGGTTCATCTAGTCTAAGCTCTAAGAGTTTAGCTACTCATGTTCATCACAAAAGAATCAGAGATAAAGAAAGAGTTCATCATACAGAGAAGAACAGAAAAGTATCTGAAAAACCTAATTAAGACGACTCCGGCAGAACTTCGATCTTCCGGTAGAATACAATCCTCGCTCTGAGTCCTCGAGATGGAAGGGATGGTGTCACGATCTCTTTCCGGCTCTTCGAACTCTAAACTCTCCTTCAGAACTTTCAGAGAATCCTCGAAATTTTGATTATGAAAAGTGTATTATGATTGGTATGAAAAGTATATTGATTTTGGGCCGCCGGTTAAGTATTTATACTTAACCCTAAACCGCCGGATTTTAACTAGGATTTTTGGCAAAAATATGAAGGAATTTTTGCCAAAAATTCCTTTGCAAATGTGGATGACCGCCGGCTGTTTCTTCTGTGATTTTTGGTCCAACACTTCTCGGCGAAAACTTAGTGTTTTCGCCGAAAATATCCTTCACTTGACATCAGTGATTTTGTTCTTGCATTTTCGCTGAAAATACTAAGGGATTTTCGGTGAAAACTCCTTTGTAAACCGGGGCAGGAATTTGTTTGACTTGGTTGGCTCCTTGGATCGATTCCGGTGCGATTCCTCGATGTTCCAACGCTTTAGACACGTCCTTGGCTACTTTATTTGACGGCAAAAACCTGTGCTATCATAAAAACACTAGAAAACCATCAAAGAGACCCGAAACGGGCCAAGGTAACACAAATGGCACGAGATAGGGCAATTGATTGAATATTCGTCATTCACCATGTCTTAAGCAAGGAAATGTCGCTTAAATGAGGCTGATAATCACGTCAATTCGAGTGTCATCAAAATACCCCACACTTAAGCTTTTGCTTGTCCTCAAGCAAACTGAAGAGAAACGCTCATGTTCACAAATGATAAGATCGATTAAATTGGAGCTCAATCAAACACAATGAATTATTAGACCGATAGATCCTAGAACAAGAAACCTAACATGCATACAGATCAACCAAACCACCTGGTCTCACTAATAAAATGCACACGACAAGTAATCGTAACCCATTATGCACGAATTTGACCTGACCAACCAGACTCCTCACACAGGAAATATTTAGTAAATTGGGAACTCTCACTCTCTGTGTTTAAGGACGTGTTTCTGCTCTTGATCATTTTCCGTTACTGAATTCTGTCATAAGTTTGCATTTCGACCACATCTCCACCACTGTGACAACACGAGTAACTAGTCAAGAAGGACTTCCCTGCTAGGACTGTAACGAATTCTACACTACTTGGGTTTATGATGCGATGGATGATGGGAATGTATGATGATGGCTTTGGTGCGGTGTAGCTTTCGAGTAACTTCCCTCGAATCTAGCTTATGGCTTCCTACCATCTAACCAGACACGGGTGGAATAGTGAACGCTCGTCCTAAGATACCCTCAAGCAACCTAGCACTTTTTATTTTCTTTTAACACACATTTTTTTCTTTTTCTGACTTTTCTTTTGACTTCGTTCTTCCATTTGTAGGGAGAAGAACGTTTATTGAACTTAAAACTTTTTGGCTTTTCTGATTTTTTTCTTTCTCTTTTTTTTTCGAAACTTGCTTCTTTTCTTCTTTTTCTATTTTTTTCTTTTCTTTTGTTCCGATTCTTTCTTTTAGTTGCTAGAGGGGTTTACACGTCTGGACATAATAGCTAAGACCACCTGTTTAATGGCTATAGGCAGGTTACCACAAACCGACTTCCGGTAGGTCAACCTAGAACTACAACCACAGGGGATCAACGGGGAATGAAAGAATGGGAAATGGTTGTAATGTATTATCGAACCGAAAGAACAGGCCAAGCTCAAGGGTTTAAACCTAATGGATTTTATCGTTGGGTAGGCTATATGGCTTAGTAGCTGAATCTAGGTGCCCCTATCATTCTAGAACTCGTGTCATCGTGTGGTCTCGAGTAGGTCTCATGCAAATTCTAACTCATTCAAGCAAACAGAAAATCACTCAAAAAGAATTGAAATTGCAAGTTACGTGCAATGGATCAAAAGCTCACAGTTGGTTTGCTAGTCGGATTCGGTCATTTTCATGCAATCAAGGCTACAAACTACAAGTGTGATTTTAAAAATTCTGTTCTGACCAGGCAATTTAGCATCAAAGTAGACACGTTGGTTCTCAAGTTCTAGGTTAAGCAGTCTAAGCATCATTATGAAGGTTTGAACAACAACTTAACATCAAAGATCAAGAACTGAGCCATTCTAATGCTAGAGAGATTGGACAGGAATCGCGAGGCACACAAAAACACAATCAAGGGCAATCAAGTTCATGCAAGGTTCTCTAGCATCCTACCTCACACTTAAATCGTACTGTATCCTCACAGGACTTAATCTAGAGTTCAGAGTGAAGTAGAAGAACCTGGATCGAGATGGTTGGCGTAGGGGATGAGCACGAATCCTCGGAGCGGAGGGAATCTACCGAAGCGAAGCAAATGGAATCTCCCTACTGCCTACAAAACAAAAACAAATGAAACATAAAAAGGAAATCGGGACAAGTGCCCTGAATCCACACAGAAAAAAGTTGGATCGAAATCTGAAAAGAATAAATAAAAAGAAAGGATCAGAAAAGGAATACAACCCGATCACTGCTGGTCAGGTGGTCCGGGAGGTGGAAAGTGGAGGAAATCACCGAGCTGACGTTGCCACGCCATCTGTGCCTCATACCGCTCGTTGGAGCGGTGCATATGTTGCTGCATAATTGTCCATCTCGCCTCTTGAGTGGCGTTGTCCTGGATGCGCCACTCCTGAAGTCGCTCATACAGTTCTCCAACATCCGCGGGGTGCGGGTGGTGCTGCGGGTGAGGCGCCTGATATGGCTCTGGAATGGGTGGCGGCGACTGGCGTGCATACCCTGCCGGATGGTGCGGCGAGGGTATATGATCATGAAATTCCAGCTCGTTCTGAGGCTGAGACTCCTCAGAATCATCTTCTTCCTCCGACTCATCCTCGTCCTGGGGAGGAGGATCTGCTGCTACCTGGGGGCTGAGGTCCAACTCGAGGTTGTACTCGACCGCCAAATCGCCTCCAACGGTGCGTACTCTGCGACGTGGGATGTTCGAGCCATATTCTTGGCTGAGGCCGAAGGAGATGATGAGTCAGCCTACAAAGTGGCCTCCGAGGAGTGAGCGAGGTGGCTTTGACCTCTGAGTCTTCTTACGGAGTAGTCGGGCAAGCACCCATCCGGGATGAAGAGGGTAGCTCTCCCGGATGGCGCGAAGAAGAAGAAGCTCCTCTCGGCTGATGTGGTGGCGGTCCTTCTCTGGAGCATACAAAAGAGAACGACGCCAAACCATGTGAATGAATCGATAGAGAGGGTGAGAGAGAGACTTAACTGAGTTATGCTTCGTGAGGCGATCGCCGGGCACTCCAATCATGTGGCTCCAGAGTGCATGGTACTCCTCCCCGTCGGCATCGTCGTCCTCCCAGCCGAGGTAATGACCATTGTAGTGCTCGTAGAGGATGCCTAGATGAGCGGCAAACTCATCATAAGTGAGTGTCCTGTGCACCCAACCCAGATAGAAGGAAACGACCTTCCTGTGCTGCCTCCTCCGGTGCTCATCCAGATCAAAAGTCGCCCAGAACTCCTATAGAGCGATGTCTGGGAAGTTGGAAGCTATGGTGGTCAGCTCTAGGAGTCCAGCATGTACCAGGGCGTCGTGCACGTTCCGGTGGTAGTCCTCATCGTGATCGAAGAGGGACTCCATGGAAAGTGGGCGAACATTAGCTTCAGGGATGTTCTTGAGCTTCTGGTAGCACTCGAAGTAGTATGGGGGCAGGCGAGCAATGGTGTGGTGGTACCCCACACGGCCAGGGAAAGCTGGGGGAGGTCCATGAATGGCAGGTGTGACGGGAGCGGGAGCTCGAGAGCTGGAGGTGGTGTCAAGTCTCTGCTTGGTCCTGCGCTCATTAGTTACGTTCCTAAGCAAGAAAACAAACCAGATTAGTCAAACTAAAACCCTACCCCACACTTAGTCGAAAAACTCAATTTCACAAAGAAATGAGGAAAACCGAGTGGGGGTAAGCAAAGCAGAGTAACCGGTAAGAGTAACCGGTAATCCCAAACAATTAAAATACACGCTTAGGAACAGCCAGAATGGAATTATCACAATCAGAGTTCAGAAGTCAAAACGACATTCAAAAAGTCAATATAATCGAACATTGAACCCTAATCATGGCAAGACTATCACAAAGCGGGAAATGACGGCATAATATGATCTCAGATGGCAAGCACAATAATATGAACGTAAATAAGCACATAAGGCAGCCAACTGATCATAAACAGTTCATGGTCAAACCGACATTTCTCAAAAGTCAACATCACAAAGAATAAGGACTTATGCATAGCAACACATGATCACACGATAAAACAATTAAGTACAATACTCCCTAATCATGCTAGATCAGTCCAACGAGTTCAGCTAACCTAGTTCACACGAAATTAGTCGGCACGCAAATCGAGGCAAACCAAAAAGTCAACCGAAAGTCAACCCTAATGAAATTCAGCATGCAATATGTCAAAAGATTCGTAATAAAAGTTCAACAACTTACCTTGAAGCCATGGATGCTAAAAGTGAACGGAGGATGAAAAATCGGCGAAAAATTGAAAATTTTAGGGTTTGGGTGAACTAGAGCTGTAGAGCTCTGATTCGGCTGTTCTAAAGCTCAAGATGATCGGAAATGGAAGGGGAAGGGAGCGGCGGTGGTCGGTGACGGCGGCGGCGGTCGACGAAAGTTGGCGGCGGTCGGCGGGTTTTCGGAAAAACAAGGGGAGGTTTCGGGTTATTTTCGAAAATGAAAGAAGGAAGAGAGAGAGGGTGAATCCGGATTTTCAAACGAAAAATTGGTTGATTTTCAAATGGATTTTCGGCGAAAATAAGTGCAAGTTTTCGCCGAAAATGTTAGTTAAAAAGTACTGCCAGTTTTCAAAAGGATTCTCGCCGAAAATGTTGAATAGTTTTTGCCGAAAATGTTAGTTAAAAACGTCTGGAAAACTCAGTGGGATTTCAAAGAGAATTTTCGCCGAAAACAGGGTGTATTTTCACCGAAAATATTGAACTCTACGATTGAAAATATTTTTGCTATCCCGGCAAACTTCAGAAAATCACAGTTAAATCCAAAAAAATCGGAAAAACCTCAAACGACTTGCAATTGACACTACGACACACAGACTAAACACGAAAAATAAGAAATCAAATAAACTGACACTTTTGGCTCCCCCGAACCGACTCTAAAACACTAAGGTTGACACAAATGAAAAACTTACTCCAGCCGTGGGTTGCCTCCCACGAAGCGCTCTAGATTAACGTCCTTGAGCTGGATGATACCTGGACAGTATTAGGAGACATCCCAACTCAGGTTCTCCTTAATGCTAGCATCGGAGTTCATAAAGTAGAGCTTCGGGGTATCTCCGGTGAGCATGAATTTCTTCCCGTTAGCGTGTGTAAGCTTGGTACGTCCATCGGGAAGGTGCTCAGTGATCTTGAACGGACCAAAGAGCTATGTCAAGGGATCATCTTCTACGAGGAAGACGGTAGAGGGAATGAGAACGATTTGCTCCTTCTTTTCTTTAACCTCCGGCTTGATATCACCAGGATCGGTGATTGTCAGCATTTCCTTAGGAGATGCTTTTGGCTTCTTCTTCCATACTTGCTCCGACGCCGGTATCTCGGAACGAATTGGTGGTGCAGTTGGCTCGGTAAAAGGCGGCGGCACAACTAGTCTCCAGACCATTTGAGTCTTCGTCTTCTTGTTCTTCCCCCGGGATCTACTAGGATCTTTTCTCGGTGGCTTAGAAGAGGCTTGCAGTTCCTTCTTCTTTGGCGGCTTCTGAGGAACAAATTTTGGTTTCTGCCTGGTAATCTGTCCAGCACCTTGGTGAAACCTCAGATCGTTGTCCGGGTTCAACCAAATAACTAACAAAGCTAACAAGCTAGGGTAGATCGTATTCCACGGGCCTTCTAATGATTGACTACTCAAATAAACTAGCAAATTACTCAGGTTTAAACACTTCGTGCATGGTGTGAGTTCCACGACTTCTAATTCTAAGAAATGCAGAGAAATTAAAAATTGAAACGAAAAACAGATTTGAAATTAGGGTTGAAAACAGAGATGACAGACGAACTTAGACTTTGAATCCCCCTTCGTTCCCAGAGCATTGGCAATCAACAGATCAGCGGATTTCGATTCTCATTCAATCAATTCTAAGAAACCACCATAACTCCTTACCCTTAGGTTTAAGACCGGCGAACGTTCGCTCTATCCGTTCAAGCTACCAAGATTAATTAGTCGCCCGGGTACGGTCGCCTCTCGCAACGACTTAACTTAACTGGTGGAATTACTAACGATTTATGAGTTACTCTTGCAGTGGATTAACCCTAACCGGTTCCTTCGAAAGGCACACTCCAATTATAAGGTTAATTGTTCGATTTGATGTTTTAAAGTAAGGCGAGCGTTCGCTTCTATCCTTAGCTTAACAAGAATCTAATCTAGGTGATCAATCCAGACAAGAAACATGAACAATGAAGAACAAATCAAACATGAAAGAGAAACTGATTGAACTTCGAATCTAATCACCGCCGATCCGTGACCGCTTTAAAGCCCTGGGTCACTTAGGGTTCATCTAGTCTAAGCTCTAAGAGTTCAGCTACTCATGTTTATCACAAAAGAATCAAAGACAAAGAAAGAGTTCATCATCCAGAGGAAGAACAGAAAAGAATCTGAAAAACCTAATTAAGACGACTCTGGCAGACTTCGATCTTCGGTAAACTGCAATCCTAGCTCCGAGTATTCGAGATGGAAGGGATGGCGTCACGATCTCTTTCCGGCTCTTCCGACTCTAAACTCTCTGCTCCAGAACTTGAGAGAATTTTTAAGTTCGGTATTAGTTGGTAATTATGATGTATATTCTCCTTTGGGCCGCCGGTTAAGTATTTATACTTAACCCTAATACCGCCGGATTTAGCCTGATATTTTCGCCGAAAATATTGAAGAATTTTTGCCAAAAATCTTAGTGTAAATGGATGGTCCGCCGGCTGCTTTTCTTCTGTGATTTTCGGATCAATTGTTCTCGGTGAAAACTTAGGGTTTTCGCCGAAAACTTCCTTTGATGAGCATCAGTCGATTTGTGCTAGGATTTTCGCCGAAAACACTAAGGTATTTTCGGTGAAAACTTTAGTGTAAACCGGGGTAGACTTTGGTTCGACTCGATTGACTCCTCGGATCGATTCCGGTGCAATTCCTCGAGGTTCCAACGCCTTAGACACGTCCTTGGCTACTTTATTTGACGGCAAAAACCTATGCTAACATAAAAATACTAGAAAACCATCAAATAGACCCGAAACGGGCCAAAGTAACACAAATGGCACGAGATAGGGCAATTTATTGAATATTCGCTATTCTACCCTAAAAACCATGTCTTAAGCAAGGAAATGTCGCTTAAATGAGGCTGATAATCACGTCAAATCGAGTGTCATCAAAATACCCCACACTTAAGCTTTTGCTTGTCCTCAAGCAAACTGAATAGAAACGTTCATGTTCACAAATGATAGGATCGATTAAATTGGAGTTCAATCAAACACAATGAATTGTTAGACAGATAGATCCTAGAACAAGAAACCTCACATGCATACTGATCAGCCAAACTACATGGTCTCACTAATAAACTGCACACGACAAGTAGTAGCAACCAATTATGCACGAATTTGACCTGACCGACCAGACTCCTCACACAGGAAATATTTAGTAAATGGTGAACTCTCACTCTCTGTGTTGAAGGACGTGTTTCTGCTCTCAATCATTTTCTGTTACTGAATTCTGTCATAAGTTTGCAATTCAACCACATCTCCACCACTGTGATAACACGAGTAACCAGTCAAGAAGGACTTCCCTGCTAGGACTGTAACGAATTCTACACTACTTGGGTTTATGATGCGATGGATGATGGGAATGAATGATGATGGCTTTGTGCGGTGTAGCTTTCAACTAACTTCCCTCGAATCTAGCCTATGGCTTCCTACCGTCTAACCAGACACGGGTGGAATAATGGACGCTCGTCCTATGATACCCTCAAGGAACCTAGCACTTTTATTATTTTTCTTTACACAATTTTTTTCCTGACTTTTCTTTTGACTTCGTTCTTCCATTTGTAGGAGAAGAACGTTTTATTGAACTTGAAACTTTTTGGCTTTTCTGATTTTTCTTCTTTTCATTTTTTTTGAAATTTGCTTCTTTTTTTCTATTTTTTTTCTTTTGTGCCGATTCTTTTCTTTTAGTTGCTAGAGGGGTTTACACGTCTGGACATAATAGCTAAGACCACCTGTTTAATGGCTATAGGCAGGTTACCACAAACCAACTTCCGGTAGGTCAATCTAGAACTACAACCACAGGGGATCAACGGGGAATGAAAGAATGGAAAATGGCTGTAATGTATATCGAACCGAAAGAACAGGCCAAGCTCAAGGGTCTACACCTAATGGATTTTATCGTTAGGTAGGCTATCTGGCTTAGTAGCTGAATCTAGGTGCCCCTATCATTCTAGAACTCGTGTCATCGTTGGTGAAACCTCAGATCGTTGTGCGGGTTCAACCAAATAACTAACAAAGCTAACAAGCTAGGGTAGATCGTATTCCACGGGCCTTCTAATGATTGACTACTCAAATAAACTAGCAAATTACTCAGGTTTAAACACTTCGTGTGTGGTGTGAGTTCCACGACTTCTAATTCTAAGAATTGCAGAGAAATTAAAAATTGAAACTAAAAACAGATTGGAAATTAGGGTTGAAAACAGAGATGACAGACGAACTTAGACTTTGAATCCCCCTTCCTTCCCAGAGCATTGGCAATCAACAGATCAACGGATTTCGATTCTCATTCAATCAATTATAAGACACAACCATAACTCCTTACCCTTAGGTTTAAGACCGGCGAACGTTCGCTCTATCCGTTCTAGCTACCAAGATTAATTAGTCGCCCGGGTACGGTCGCCTCTCGCAACGACTTAACTTAACTGGTGGAATTACTAAAGATTTATGAGTTACTCTTGCAGTGGATTAACCCTAATCGGTTCCTACGAAAGGCACGCTCCAATTATAAGGTTAATTGTTCGATTTGATGTTTTAAAGTAAGGCGAGCGTTCGCTTCTATCCTTAGCTTAACAAGAATCTAATCTAGGTGATCAATCCAGACAAGAAACATGAACAATGAAGAACAAATCAAACATGAAAGAGAAACTGATTGAACTTCAAATCTAATCACCGCCGATTCGTGACCGCTTTAAAGCCCTGGGTCACTTAGGGTTCATCTAGTCTAAGCTCTAAGAGTTCAGCTACTCATGTTTATCACAAAAGAATCAAAGACATAGAAAGAGTTCATCATCCAGAGGAAGAACAGAAAAGAATCTGAAAAACCTAATTAAGACGACTCTGGCAGACTTTGATCTTCGGTAAACTGCAATCCTAGCTCCGGGTCTTCGAGATGGAAGGGATGGCGTCACGATCTCTTTCCGGCTCTTCCGACTCTAAACTCTCTGCTCCAGAACTTGAGAGAATTTTTAAGTTCGGTATTAGTTGGTAATTATGATGTATATCCTCCTTTGGGTCGCCAGTTAAGTATTTATACTTAACCCTAATACCGTCGGATTTAGCCTGATATTTTCGCCGAAAATATTGAAGAATATCTTAGTGTAAATGGATGGTCCGCCGGCTGCTTTTCTCCTGTGATTTTCGGATCAATTGTTCTCGGCGAAAACTTAGGGTTTTCGCCGAAAACTTCCTTTGATGAGCATCAGTCAATTTGTGCTGGGATTTTTGCCGAAAACACTAAGGTATTTTCGGCGAAAACTTTAGTGTAAACCGGGGCAGACTTTGGTTCGACTCGATTGACTCCTCGGATCGATTCTGGTGCAATTCCTCGAGGTTCCAACGCCTTAGACACGTCCTTGGCTACTTTATTTGACGGCAAAAACCTGTGCTAACATAAAAACACTAGAAAACCATCAAATAGACTCGAAACGGGCCAAAGTAACACAAATGGCACGAGATAGGGCAATTGATTGAATATTCGCTATTCTACCCTAAAAACCATGTCTTAAGCAAGGAAATGTCACTTAAATGAGGATGATAATCACGTCAAATCGAGTGTCATCAAAATACACCACACTTAAGCTTTTGCTTGTCCTCAAGCAAACTGAATAGAAACGCTCATGTTCACAAATGATAGGATCGATTAAATTGGAGTTCAATCAAACACAATGAATTGTTAGACAGATAGATCCTAGAACAAGAAACCTCACATGCATACTGATCAGCCAAACTACCTGGTCTCACTAATAAACTACACACGACAAGTAGTAGTAACCAATTATGCACGAATTTGACCTGACCGACCAGACTCCTCACACAGGAAATATTTAGTAAATGGGGAACTCTCACTCTCTGTGTTTAAGGACGTGTTTCTTCTCTCAATCATTTTCTATTACTGAATTCTGTCATAAGTTTGCAATTCAACCACATCTCCACCACTGTGATAACACGAGTAACCAGTCAAGAAGGACTTCCCTGCTAGGACTATAACGAATTCTACACTACTTGGGTTTATGATGCGATGGATGATGATGGCTTTGTGCAGTGTAGCTTTCGACTAACTTCCCTCGAATCTAGCCTATGGCTTCCTACCGTCTAACCAGACATGGGTGGAATAATGGACGCTCGTCCTATGATACCCTCAAGCAACCTAGCACTTTTATTATTTTTCTTTACACAATTTTTTCCTGACTTTTCTTTTGACTTCGTTCTTCCATTTGTAGGGAGAAGAACGGTTTATTGAACTTGAAACTTTTTGGCTTTTCTGATTTTTCTTCTTTTCATTTTTTTTGAAACTTGCTTCTTTTTTTTCTATTTTTTTTCTTTTGTGCCGATTCTTTTCTTTTAGTTGCTAAAGGGGTTTACACGTCTGGACATGGTAGCTAAGACCACCTGTTTAATGGCTATAGGCAGGTTACCACAAACCGACTTCCGGTAGGTCAATCTAGAACTACAACCACAGGGGATCAACGGGGAATGAAAGAATGGAAAATGGCTGTAATGTATATCGAACCGAAAGAACAGGCCAAGCTCAAGGGTCTACACCTGATGGATTTTATCGTTAGGTAGGCTATCTGGCTTAGTAGCTGAATCTAGGTGCCCCTATCATTCTAGAACTCGTGTCATCGTGTGGTCTCGAGTAGGTCTCATGCAAATTCTAACTCATTCAAGCAAACAGAAAACCACTCAAAAAGAATTGAAATTGCAAGTTACGTGCAATGGATCAAAAGCTCACTGTTGGTTTGCTAGTCGGATTCGGTCATTTTCATGCAATCAAGGCTACAAACTACAAGTGTGATTTTAAAAAATTCTGTTCTGACCAGGCAATTTAGCATCAAAGTATACAAGTTGGTTCTCAAGTTCTAGGTTAAGCAGTCTAAGCATCATTATGAAAGTTTGAACAACAACTTAACATCAAAAATCAAGAACTGAGCCATTCTAATGCTAGAGAGACTGGAATGGAATCACGAGGCACACATAAACACAATCAAGGGCAATCAAGTTCATGCAAGTTTCTCTAGCATCCTACCCCACACTTAAATCGGACTGTGTCCTCACAAGACTAATTCTAGAGTTCAGAGTGAAGTAGAAGAACCTGGACCGAGATGGTTGGCGTAGGGGATGAGCACGGGTCCTCGGAGCGGAGGGAATCTACCAAAGTGATGACACTCGATTTGACGTGGTTATCAGCCTCATTTAAGCGACATTTCTTTGCTTAAGACATGGTTTTTAGGGTAGAATAACGAATATTCAATCGATTGCCCTATCTCGTGCCATTTGTGTTACCTCGGCCCGTTTCGGGTCTATTTCATGGTTTTATAGTGTTTTTATGTTAGCACAAGTTTTTTGCCATCGAATAAGTAACCAAGGACGTGTCTAAGGCGTTGGAATCTCGAAGGATTGCATAGGGATCGATCAAAGGAGTTAATCAAAGTTCAGAAAATTCCTGCTCAGTTTACAAAGGAATTTTCGCCGAATATACCCTTGTATTTTCGGTGAAAATATGTTCACAAATCGGCTATTGTTAGCTTAAGGAAACTTTCGGCGAAAGGATGAAGTTTTCGAACCGAGAAGGAAGTTCAGGGAGAACCAGCCGGCGGACCCTTCATTTGCAAAGGAATTTTCGCCAAAAATTCCTCAATATTTTTGGCGAAAATAATAGAAGAAATCCGGCTGATTAGGGTTAAGTATAAATACTTAACCGACGGCCCACACAATAGGGACACATCATAATATACTTTTCGAAATCAGAATTTGAAGAATTCTCTGAAGTTCTGGAGCGAAGAGTTAGAGTTCGAAGAGCAGGAAAGAGATCGTGACGCCATCCCTTCCACCTCGGAGACTCGGAGCTAGGAGTGTAGTTTACGGAAGATCGAAGTCTGTCAGAGTCGTCTAAATTAGGTTTTTCAGATTCTTTTCTGTTCTTCCTCTAGATGATGAACTCTTTCTTTGTTTTTGATTCTTTTGTGATAAACATGAGTAGCTAAACTTGTTAGAGCTTAGACTAGATGAACCCTAAGTGACCCAGGGCTTTAAAGCGGTCACGGATCGGCAGTGATTAGATTCGAAGTTCAATCAGTTCTTTTTCATGTTTGATTCGTTCTTCATTGTTCATGTTTCTTGTCTGGATTGATCGCCTAGATTAGATTCTTGTTAAGCTAAGGATAGAAGCGAACGCTCGCCTTACTTTAGAACATCGAATTGAACAATTAACCTTATAATTGGAGCGTGCCTTTCGTAGGAACCGGTTAGGGTTAATCCACTGCAAGAGTAACTCATAAATCGTTAGTAATTACACCAGTTAATTAAGTCGTTGCGAGAGGCGACCGTACCCGGGCGGCTAGTTAATCTTGGTAGTTAGATCGGATAGAGCGAACGTTCGCCAGTCTTAAACCTAAGGGTAAGGAGTTATGGTGGTGTCTTAGTAATTGATTGAATGAGAATCGAAATCCGCTGATCTGTTGATTGCCAATGCTCTGGGGAACGAAGGGGGATTCAAAGTCTAAGTTCGTTTGTCATCCTTGTTTTCAACCCTAATTTCCATTCTGCTTTAGTTTAATTTTTAATTTTCTCTGCATTTCTTAGAATTAGAATTTGTGGAACTCACACCACGCACAAAGTGCTTGCATTCGAGTAAATTGCTAGTTTTTGAAATAGTCAATCATAGAATTCCCGTGGAATACGATCTACCCTAGCTTTTGTAGCTTTGTTAGTTATTTGTGTGAATCGCCAACGACAGGTTCACCAAATTGGCGCCGTTGCCGGGGACTTCTTTGATTGTTTGAAAGAAGAACTAGCAATTTATTCTTCTATTTTCCATCTTTCACCTTTCCATCCACTTCGATTTTACACTGGTTTTGTTTGTCTTTGTTATCTGTAGGTTTACAGGTGTATGCCTCACCGTCCTTGGACTCGCTCTCAAACCGAACAGGCTAATAGTGCAGAGAGACCAGGCAGTTGTGCTCCACCTCTACGATCACAGATTTTGAAGAGAGGCAGATCTAATCCACCTGTCACTCCGATCAAGATCGAGGAACTGAAGGAGAGTTCCTCATCTCCGACTTCACCGTCATCTTTATCCGCTTCATACACCGCATCACTTTCACCTCCTCCATCTCTTACCATGGACGATCAGTTACCACCATCACCACCACCAAATGGAGAACTACCACCACCACCACCTGCACAGAAGAGTCTAGCAGACTATAACAAGCCGAGCGCGACTAGCGTTCAATCTTCCATTGCCATTCTGCGCATTGAAGGAGATCCTGACTATGAGATCAAGATTCCATTCTTGACCATGATCTCTAGGGATCTACAATTTGAAGGCAGGCCCCTAGACAATCCATGCACTCATCTTGCAGACTTCCTTGATCTCTGCAGCACTTTCAAGAACGGAAACCTCGACAAAAATACTCTTTGTCTGAGAGCTTTCCCGTTCTCTCTGAAAGGCCCTGCTAAGAGGTGGCTTACTAGCAAACCACCTGGCTACTACACTAGTTAAGATACTCTGGGTCAGGAATTCGTTAGAAGAATACTTCCCGCCAGCCAGAACAACTGCCATCAAGGACAGCATTGCCAGATTCTCCTTGAAAGAAGGAGAAAGCTTATATGATACTTGGAATCGATTCCAAGAACTTCTCTACAACTGCCCGCATCATGGATTCGAGCAGAGACAGTTAGTTGAGATCTTTGCTCGAGGACTTCGAGAAGAATCTGCCAAGTGGGTCAATTCTCTAGCTGAAGGGGATTGCACTACACTTACACCTGAAGCTGCTCTCCTTCACTTCGCAAACTGTGCTTCCAAGTCAAGGAACTGGGAACGACAATCTGAAGGATCAAGGAGCAAGCTTGATCTCGAAGCTACTATCAAGGCAGAGGTAGAGAAGCATTTGAAGAAGTCTACCACACCAATCAAACCGTCAGCAGCTTCTGTCTACGTTGCCGATTGCGAATGGTGTGGAGCTTGTGCGCATAACGGAGGCTGTTGTCAGAATTTTGGTAAGGCAGAAGTCTGGTCTGCCGAAGAGGTAAATTTCATTCAACAAGGCTTCGTTAATAATCAGAATGGTTATGCTGGCTACCGCAACTTCAGGCAGCAAGGGAACTATCAAGACAGACCTCCCTACAATAATGGCGCCAACCATAACCAGAACCAGAATAACCGCCCAGCTGGTCCAGCTCAGGATCAAAAACCTAACCATCCGCCGGCAGGTGTCTACCAGCCGTCGCATCGAAATCCGGGCAACTATGGAACAGCACCTGGCAACCGCCAGAATCAATATCTTAACAATACATATCCAGGGCAACAACATCAAAGAGAAAACAATGTTAGTGACCTGGACAGGAAGCTTAGCCAGATCATCACAAGACTCGATGATCACGACAGTCAGTTCAAGGCTCAAGCTCTTCTCAATCAAGAACAGATAGCATCTGGACAAAGAATTGAGCAAGCCGTGAACAACATCTCAAGCATGCTGGCATTCGGTCGACCATTTGGCCAACTTCCGAGCCAGACAGAGCCAAATCCGAGAAAGGAGCAAGCCAAGATGGTAACTGTTCAAAATCCTTCAAGCTCATCTTCTAATGCTTCTTCTGATTTACGCTGGATGCCTGACACTCCAGAGAAGAAGGAAGCACAGAAAGTGGCGCCTAAGGAGTATGATCCTCCTCTTGCACCGTACGTCGTGAAGCCTCCTTTTCCTAGAGCATTGCTGCCAAATGCGAGGATCGAGACTGGTATGAAGGGAAACAAAGAAGGATATCCTGAAATTCGTAACAAGAAGCCTATCTCTCCATATCCAGCTAAGTGTTCTGATCCTGGTTCTTTCACGCTACCTCTGGTTATTAACGATATTGAAATAGAGCGTAGTTTAGTGGATCTAGGCGCGTCTGTCAATGTTATGCCTATGAGCTTATTTGAAAAATTAAACCTAGGAGAACTTGAACCAACTACTATGCAACTCGTCTTTGCCGATAGATCACTTAAAACGCCTAGAGGAGAAATAAAAGACGTTGTTACTAAATGTGGTCCTTTCACGTTCTTAGCTGACTATGTGATCATTGACACTAGTAAGGATGATTCTACCATTCTTATAGGACGACCCTTCATGGCTACTACCGGAATGAATATTAATGTTCCAAATGTTTCCTTGACTCTAAGGGTTGGTAAAGACACTATCACGTTCCGCCTTAAAGATGGAATGAAATATAATCCGAAGAATGAGGAATGTCATTGCTTAGCTGTTGAAACCGTGGAGTTGACTCCGGTCAACCCCGTCACTAATATCTCTTCTAGTGTGCCTAGATCTGTTGTTGTTACAGGTGCTGGACAGGTTATCAAGCAGAAGCTGAGATCTGTTCCTGCCGAGCCGCCGAAGAAGAAGAAGGAACTGCAAGCCTCTTCTAAACCACCGAGTACAAAACCGAGCAGGCCTCGAGGGAAGAACAAGAAAACGAAGACTCAAATGGTCTAGAGACCAAAAGCTCCACCGTCTTCCACCAAGCCAGCTACACCACCAATTCGTTCCGAGAAACCGGCGCCGGAACAAGTATGGAGGGAGAAGCCAAAAGCATCTCCTAAGGAAATACTGACGATCACCGATCCTGGTGATACCAAGCCAGAGATGAAAGAAAAGAAGAAGCCGACAGTCCTCATTCCTTCCATCGTAACACTCAAGAAGGATAACCTCTCCAGAGAACTGTTCGGACCATTCAAGTTCATCGATCATCTTCCCGATGGACGTACCAAGCTCTTGCATGCGAACGGGAAGAGATTCACGCTTACCGGAGAAGCCCCGAAGCTGTACTTCATGAACTCCGACACAAGCGAAAAGGAGAATCTGAGTTGGGATGTCTCCTAATACCGTCCAGGTATCGTCTAGCTCAAGGACGTTAATAAAAGAGCGCTTCGTGGGAGGCAACCCACGGCTGGAGTTCATTTTTAATTTTTGTCGAACTTAGTGTTTTAGAGTCAGTTCAGGGGAGCCAAAAGTGTCAGTTTGTTTGATTTATTATTTTTCGTGTGTAGTCTGCATGTCGTAGTGTCAGTCGCAAGTTGATTGAGGTTGTTTCGATTTTTGTGGATTTAACTGTGATTTTCCGAAGTTTGTCGGATTTGCGAAAATATTTTCACCCGAGCAGTTCAAAATTTTTGGCGAAATACACCCCTATTTTCGGCGAAATCACCTTTTGAATTTTCAAGCCATTCCCCTGTTTCATATTTTCGGTCCAAAAGTTTATGGTGTTTTCGGCGAAAAATCCTTTTGAAAATCGGCAGTGCATTTGAACGTAAATTTTCGGCGAAAACTCCTTATTATTTTCGCCAAAATCCTTTTGAAAATCACCCAATCCTCCATTTAAAATCCGGTCTTATCCTCTCTCACCCCACTTTCCATTTTCGAGTTAAAAAACAAAAAAATCCCCTATCCCCTACTGTTTTCGAAACTGCCGACCGCCACCCTTTTTAAACCGCCGCCGTTTCCCGTCACTGCCGCCATCGCCGACCGCCGCTGCTCCCTTCCCCTTCCTTTTCCTATTCCGTTGAGCCCTAGAACGTTCGAATCGGAGCTCTACAGCTCCAGTTCACCGAAACCCTTGTTTTCAGAGTTTTTCACCGATTTCTCCCAAACCGTTCGTTTTTAGCATCCATGGATTCAAGGTAAGTTGTAGAACATTTCAATACGAATCTTTTGACATATTGATTGCTGAATTTCGTCGGGGTTGACTTTCGGTTGACTTTTTGGTTTGCCTCGATTTGCGTGTCGACTGATTTCGTGTGAACTAGGTTAGCTAAACTTGTTGAACTGTTCTAGCATGCTTAGGGAGTTTCGTGTTGAATTTTCATATCATTTGATCATGTGTTGCTATGCATACGATTGATTCTTTGATGATGTTGACTTGTGAGAAATGTCGGTTTGACCATGAACTGTTTTTGATCATTTGGCTGCCGTATGTGTTCATTCTCGTTCAGATTATTGTGTTTGCCCTCTGAGATCATATTTTACCGTCGTTCTCCGCTTTGTGATAGTCTTGCCATGATTAGGGTTCATTATGCTATAAGTGTTGACTTTCTGAATGTCGGTTTGACTCTTTGAGCTCTGATTGTGCTTATCCAATTCTGGCTGTTCCTAAGCATGTATTTTACTATCTATGATTACCGGTTACTCTGCTTTGCTTACCCCCACTTGGTTTTCCTTATTTCTTTGTGAAATTGAGTTTTTCTACTAAGTGTGGGGTAGGGTTTAAGTTTGACTAATCTGGTTCCATTCTGGTTTTAGGAACACCACTTTTGAGCGCAGGACTAAGGCGCGACTTGATGCCGCCTCGAGCTCCAGAGCCCCCGCTCCCATCACACCCGCCGTTCAGGGCCCTCCTCCAGCATTACCTCGCCGGGCTGGATACCATCGCACTATCGCCCGTCTACCTGACTTCTACTTCGTGTGCTTCCAGAAGATCGACCACATCCGGGGAGCTAAGGTACGCCCTCTTTCCATGGAGTCCCTGAGCGAGCACGACGAGGACTACTACCGGAACGTGCATGACGCCCTAGCACCGGCCGGCCTCCTGGAGCTGACCACCATAGCTGCTGACTTTCCAGACATTGCCCTTCAGGAGTTCTGGGCGACCTTTGATCTGGATGAGCATAAGAGGAGGCAAGGCCAGAAAGTTGTTACCTTCTATCTGAAAGGAGTGTACAGGCAGCTCACCTACGATGAGTTTGCTGCTCATCTAGGCATCCCCTACGAGCACTATCATGGACATCACCTCGGTTGGGGCGACGATGATGACGACGAGGAGTACCACGCGCTCTGGAGCCACATGACTGGAGTGCCTGGCGATCGCCTCACGTGCCATGACTCAGTTCAGTCCCTCTCTCACCCTCTCTTTAAATTTATTCATAGGGTTTGGCGTAGATCTCTTTTATATGTTCCAGATAAGGATCGCCACCATATCCTCAAGGAGGAGCTTATGCTTCTCCGAGCCATCCGAGAGAGCTACCCTCTTCACCCCGGATGGGTGCTTGCTCCATCTTCCGCCAGAAGACCAAGAGGCGGAAGCTACCTCGTGCACTCTTGGGAGGTAACTTCATAGGTCAGCTCATCATCTCCTTCGGCATCAGCCATGAATATGGCCCGCACATTCCACGACACCACGTTAGGACCGTTGGAGGCGACTTAGCGGTCGAATATGACTTAGAGCTGGACCTCAGTCCCCAGGTGGCAGCAGTTCCTCCCCTCCAACATGTAGCCGAGTCGGAGGAAGAAGATGACACTGAGCAGCAGCGGCCCCAGCCGCAGCCAGAGTTCCATGACTATATACCCTCGCCATATCATCAGGCAAGGTATGCACACCAGTCGCCGCCGCACATTCCAGATCCATACCAGGCGCCTCCTCCTCAGCCCCGACCGCACCCCGTGGACATTGGTGAGTTGTATGAGCGACTGCAGGAGTGGCGCATCACCGACAACGCCACTCAAGAGGCGAGATGGACTATTATGTAGCAGCATATGCGCCGCGCCGACAGGCGGTATGAGGCACAGCTGGCGTGGCAACGCCAGCTCGGCGAGCACCTCCACTTTCCACCTCCCGACCCACCTGACCAGCAGTGATCGGGTTGTATTCCTTTTCTGGTCCTTTCTTTTTATTTATTCTTTTCGGATTTCGGTCCAACTTTTTTCTGTGTGGATCCGGGACACTTGTCCCGGTTTCCTTTTTATGTTTCATTTGTTTTTGTTTTGTAGGCAGTAGGGAGATTCCCTTTGCTTCGCTTTGGTAGATTCCCTCCGCTCCGAGGACCCGTGCTCATCCCCTACGCCAATCATCTCGGTCCAGGTTCTTCTACTTCACCCTGAACTCTAGAATTAGTCCTGTGAGGACACAGTCCGATTTAAGTGTGGGGTAGGATGCTAGAGAACCTTGCATGAACTTGATTGCCCTTGATTGTGTTTTCTGTGCGCCTCGTGATTCCATTCCAGTCTTTCTAGCATTAGAATGGCTCAGTTCTTGATTTTTGATGTTAAGTTTTGTTCAAACCTTCATAATGATGCTTAGACTGCTTAACCTAGAACTTGAGAACCAACTTGTATACTTTGATGCTAAATTGCCTGGTCAGAACAAAATTTTTAAAATCACACTTGTAGTTTGTAGCCTTGATTGCATGAAAATGACCGAATCCGACTAGCAAACCAACTGTGAGCTTTTGATCCATTGCACGTAACTTGCAATTTTAAATCTTTCTGAGTGGTTTTCTGTTTGCTTGAATGAGTTAGAATTTGCATGAGACCTACTCGAGACCACACGATGACACGAGTTCTAGAAGGATAGGGGCACCTAGATTCAGCTACTTAGCCAAATAGCCTGCCAAACGATAAATCCATTAGGTTTAGACCCTTGAGCTTGGCCTGTTCTTTCGGTTTCGATAATACATTACAACCATTTCCCATTTCTTTCATTCCCCGTTGATCCCCTGTGGTTGTAGTTCTAGATTGACCTACCAGAAGTCAATTTGTGGTAACCTGCCTATAGCCATTAAACAGGTGGTCTTAGCTAATATGTCCAGACGTGTAAATCCCTCTAGCAACTAAAAGAAAATCGGCACAAAAGAAAAAAAAGTAAAGTAAGAAAAAAAAGAAAGAAAATTTTGAAAAAAAAGTGAAGAAAAGAAAAATCAGAAAAGTTTCAAAGTTTCTAGTTCAATAAAACGTTCTTCTCCCTACAAATGGAAGAACGAAGTCAAAAGAAAAGTTCAAAAGAAAAGAAAAAAAAATCGTGTAAAGAAAAAGAATAAGTGCTAGGTTGCTTGAGGGTATCATAGGATGAGCGTTCACTATTCCACCCGTGTCTGGTTAGACGGTAGGAAGCCATAGATTAGATTCGAGGGAAGTTAGTCGAAAGCTACACCGCACAAAGCCATCATCATTCAATCCCATCATCCATCTCATCATAAACCCAAGTAGTGTAGATTTCATTACGGTCCTAGCAGGGAAGTCCTTCTTGACTAGATACTCGTGTTGTCACAGTGGTGGAGATGTGGTCGAATTGCAAACCTATGACAAAATTCAGTAACAGAAAATGATCGAGAGCAGAAACACGTCCTTAAACACAGAGAGCGAGAGTTCCCATTGTACTATATATATCCTGTGTGAGGAGTCTGTCGGTTAGGTCAAATTCGTGCGTAATTGGTTGCTAATTACTTGTCGTGTGCAGTTTATTAGTGAGACCAGGTAGTTTGGCTGATCTGTATGCATGTTAGGTTTCTTGTTCTAGGATCGATCTGTCTAATAATTCATTGTGTTTGATTGAGCTCCAATTTAATCGATCTTATCATTTGTGAACATGAGCGTTTCTATTCAGTTTGCTTGAGGACAAGCAAAAGCTTAAGTGTGGGATATTTGATGACACTCGATTTGACGTGATTATCAGCCTCATTTAAGCGACATTTCTTTGCTTAAGACATGGTTTTTAGGGTAGAATAACGAATATTCAATCGATTGCCCTATCTCGTGCCATTTGTGTTACCTTGGCTCGTTTCGGGTCTATTTGATGGTTTTCTAGTGTTTTTATATTAGCACAGGTTTTTTGCCATCGAATAAGTAACCAAGGACGTGTCTAAGGCGTTGGAATCTCGAAGGATTGCACATGGATCGATCAAAGGAGTTAATCAAAATTCAAAAAATTCCTGCTCAGTTTACAAAGGAATTTTTGCTGAAAATACCATTGTATTTTCGGCGAAAATATGTTCACAAATCGGCTGTTGTTAGCTTAAGGAAAATTTCGGCGAAAGGATGAAGTTTTCGAACCGAGAAGGAAGTTCAGGGAGAACCAGCCGGCGGACCCTTCATTTGCAAAGGAATTTTTGCCGAAAATTCCTCAATATTTTCGGCGAAAATAATAGAAGAAATCCGGCTGATCAGGGTTAAGTATAAATACTTAACCGGCGGCCCACACAATAGGGACACATCATAATATACTTTTTGAAATCAGAATTTGAAGAATTCTCTGAAGTTCTGGAGCGAAGAGTTAGAGTTCGAAGAGCGGAAAGAGATCGTGAGGCCATCCCTTCCACCTCAGAGACTCGGAGCTAGGAGTGTAATTTACGGAAGATCGAAGTCTGTCAGAGTCGTCTAAATTAGGTTTTTCAGATTCTTTTCTGTTCTTCCTCTGGATGATGAACTATTTCTTTGTTTTTGATTCTTTTGTGATAAACATGAGTAGCTAAACTCGTTAGAGCTTAGACTAGATGAACCCTAAGTGACCCAGGGCTTTAAAGCGGTCACGGATCGGCGGTGATTAGATTCGAAGTTCAATCAGTTCTTTTTCATGTTTGATTCGTTCTTCATTGTTCATGTTTCTTGTCTGGATTGATCGCCTAGATTAGATTCTTGTTAAGCTAAGGATAGAAGCGAACGCTCGCCTTACTTTAGAACATCAAATTGAACAATTAACCTTATAATTGGAACGTGCCTTTCGTAGGAACCGGTTAGGATTAATCCACTGCAAGAGTAACTCATAAATCGTTAGTAATTGCACCAGTTAATTAAGTCGTTGCGAGAGGCGACCGTACCCAGGCGGCTAGTTAATCTTGGTAGTTAGATCGAATAGAGCGAACGTTCGCCAGTCTTATACCTATGGGTAATGAGTTATGGTGGTGTCTTAGTAATTGATTGAATGAGAATCGAAATCCGCTGATCTGTTGATTGCCAATGCTCTGGGAACGAAGGGGGATTCAAAGTCTAAGTTCGTTTGTCATCCTTGTTTTCAACCCTAATTTCCATTCTGCTTTAGTTTAATTTTTAATTTTCTCTGCATTTCTTAGAATTAGAAGTCGTGGAACTCACACCACGCACAAAGTGCTTGCATTCGAGTAAATTGCTAGTTTTTGGAGTAGTCAATCATAGAAGGCCCGTGGAATACGATCTACCCTAGCTTTTGTAGCTTTGTTAGTTATTTGTGTGAATCGCCAATGACAGGTTCACCACAAAGCGAAGCAAAGGGAATCTCCCTACTGCCTACAAAACAAAAACAAATGAAACATAAAAAGGAAACCGGGACAAGTGTCCCGGATCCACACAGAAAAAAGTTGGATCGAAATCCAAAAAGAATAAATAAAAAGAAAGGACCAGAAAAGGAATACAACCCGATCACTGCTGGTCAGGTGGACCGGGAGGTGGAAAGTGAAGGAAATTGCCGAGCTGACGTTGCCACGCCAGCTGTGCCTCATACCGCCTATCAGTGCGGTGCATATGCTGCTGCATAATAGTCTATCTCACCTCTTGAGTGGCGTTGTCGGTGATGCGCCACTACTGCAGTCGCTCATACAGCTCTCTAACATCCGCGGGATGCTGGTGGTGCTGCGGGTGAAGCGCCTGATATGGCTTTGGAATGGGCGGTGGCGAGTGGTGTGCATACCCTGCCTGATGGTGTGGCGAGGGAGTATGGTCATGAAACTCTGGCTCGTACTGAGGCTGAGACTCCTCAGAATCATCTTCTTCCTCCGACTCATCTTCGTTCTGGAGGGGAGGATCTGCTGCTACCTGGGGACTAAGGTCCAGATCGAGGTCGTACTCGACCGCCAAATCTCCTCCAACGGTACGTACTCTGCGGTGTGGGATGTTCGGGCCATATTCGTGGCTGAGGCCGAAGGAGATGATGAGTCGGCCGATGAAGTTGCCTCCCAGGAGTGAGCGGGGTGAAGAGGGTAGCTCTCCCGGATGGCGCGAAGAAGCAGAAGTTCCTCCTTACTGATAATAGCGATCTACGCCAAACCATATGAATGTACTTATAGAGAGGGTGAGAGAGAGACTTAACTGAATTATGGTCCATGAGATGATCGCCGGGCACTCCAGTCATGTGGCTCCAGATTGCATGGTATGCCTCTCCGTCGTCCTCGTCGTTCTCCCAACCGAGGTGATGACCGTGGTAATGCTCGTAGGGGATGCCTAGATGAGCTGCAAACTCATCATAGGTGAAGGTCCTGTACACCCCGCCCAGATAGAAGGAAACGACCTTCTTGCTCTGCCTCCTCTTGTGCTCGTCCAGATCAAAAGTGGCCCAGAACTCCTGGAGAGCGACGTCGGGGAAGTTGGAAGCTATGGTGGTCAGCTCTAGGAGGCCGGCCGGTGCCAGGGCGTCGTGCACGTTCTGGTGGTAGTCCTCATCGTGATCGAAGAGAGACTCCATGGAAAGTGGTCGAACATTAGCTCCCGGAACATGCTCGAGCTTCTTGTAGCACTCAAAGTAGTAGTCGGGTAGACGAGCAACAGTGCGATGGGACCCAGCACGGCCAGGAAATGCTGGTGGAGGGCCCTGGACGGCGGGTGTGACGGGAGCGGGGGATCTGGAGCTCGAGGCGGCGTCAAGTCTCTACTTGGTCCTGCGCTCATAAATGGTGTTCCTAAACAAGAAACCAAACCAGATTAGTCAAACTAAAACCCTACCCCACACTTAGTCGAAAAACTCAATTTCATAAAGAATGAGGAAAACCGAGTGGGGGTAAGCAAAGCAGATTTACCGGTGATCACAAACAAGAAAATACATGCTTAGGAACAGCCAGAATGGAATTAGCACAATCAGAGTTCAGAAGTCAAACCGACATTCAAAAAGTCAACATAATAGAACATTGAACCCTAATCATGGCAAGACTATCACAAAGAGGAGAATGACGGTAAAATATGATCTTAGATGGCAAACACAATAATCGGAACGAGAATGAGCACATAAGGCAGCCAAATGATCAAAAATAGTTCATGGTCAAACCGATGTTTCTCAAAAGTTAACATCACAAAGAATAAGTCTTAGGCTTAGCAACACATGATCAAACGATATGAAAATTAAGCACAACACTCCCTAAGCATGCTAGAACAGTTCAACAAGTTCAGCTAACCTAGTTCACACGAAATCAGTCGGCACGCAAATCGAGGCAAACCAAAAAGTCAACCCTGACAAAATTCAGCATTCAATATGTCAAAAGATTCGCAATGAAAAGTTCTACAACTTACCTTGAAGTCACGGATGCTAAAAATGAACGGATTGGGAGGAATCGGTGAAAAATCGAAAATTTTAGGGTTTGGGTGAACTAGAGCTGTAGAGCTCCGATTCGACTGTTCTAGGGCTTGGATGGATCGGAAATGGAAGGGGAAGGGAGCGGCGGCGGCGGCGGCGAGTGTGGAAGGTGGTGGTCGGCGAGTTTGATTGAAATCAGGGGAAAGTTTTGACAAAGTTTTCGAAAATGAAGTGAGGAGAGAGAGGGTGAATCCGGATTTTAAAACGAAAATTTGGTTGATTTTCAAAGGAATTTTCGGCGAAAATAAGTGCAAGTTTTCGCCAAAAATGTTAGTTAAAAAGTACTGCCGGTTATCAAAAGAATTTTCGCCGAAAATGTGGAATAGTTTTCGCCGAAAATGTCAGCTAAAAACGTCTGGAAAACTCAGTGGGATTTAAAGATAATTTTAGCCGAAAACATGGGTTATTTTCGCCGAAAATATCGAACTCTACGATTGAAAATATTTTCACAATCCCGGCAAACTTCAAAAAATCACAGTTAAATCAACAAAAATCGGAAAGACCTCAAACGACTTGCAACTGACACTATGACACACAGACTACACACGAAAAATACGAAATCAAACAAACTGCCACTTTTGACTCCCCCAAACCGACTCTAAAACACTAAGGTTGACACAAATAAAAAACGGACTCCAGTCGTGGGTTGCCTCCCACGAAGCGCTCTTTTATTAACGTCCTTGAGCTGGACGATACCTGGACGGTATTAGGAGACATCCCAACTCAGATTCTCCTTAATGCTAGCATCGGAGTTCATAAAGTAGAGCTTTGGGGCTTCTCCGGTGAGCATGAATTTCTTCCTGTTCGCGTGTAAGAGCTTGGTACGTCCGTCGGGAAGGTGGTCAGTTATCTTGAATGGTCCGAACAGTTCTGTCAAGGGATCATCTTCCACAAGGAAGACAGTGGACGGAATGAGAACGATTGGCTCCTTCTTTTCTTTAACCTCCGGCTTGATATCACCAGGATCGGTGATCGTAGGTATTTCCTTAGGAGATGCTTTTGGCTTGTCCTTCCATACTTGTTCCGGCGCCGGTAGCTTGGAACGAATTGGTGGTGCAGCTGGCTCGGTGGAAAGTGGCGGCACAACTGGTCTCCAGACCATGTTAGTCTTCGTCTTCTTATTCTTCCCCCGAGGTCTGCTAGGTTTTGTGCTCGGTGGCTTAGAAGAGGCTTTCAGTTCCTTCTTCTTTGGCGGCTTTTAAAGAACAGATTTCGGTTTCTGCTTGGTAATCTGTTCAGCACCTGCAACAGCAATTGATCTAGGCATACTAGAAGAGACATCAGTAACGGAGTTGACCGGAGTCAACTCCACAGTTTCAATAGCTAAACAATGAAATTCTTCATTCTTAGGATTATATTTCATTCCGTCTTTAAGGTGGAACGTGACCGTTTCTTTACCAACTCTCAAAGTTAAAGAACCATTTGGAACGTTAATTTGCATTCCAGTAGTAGCCATGAAAGGTCGTCCTATGAGAATGGTAGAATCATCTTTACTAGTATCAATGATAACAAAGTCAGCTAAGAACGTGAAAGGACCACATTTAGTAACAACGTCTTATATTTCTCCCCTAGGGGTTTTAAGTGATCTATCAGCAAAGACAAGTTGCATACTAGGCGGTTCAAGTTCTCCTAGGTTCAATTTTTCATATAGACTCATAGGCATAACATTAACAGACGCGCCAAGATCAACCAAACAACGTTCTATCTGAACATCATTAATGACAAGAGGTAGAGTGAAAGAACTAGGATCAGAACACTTAGCTGGATATGGAGAGGAAGGTTTCTTACTACGAGCATCAGGATATCCTTCTTTATTCCCCTTCATGCCAGTCTCAATCCTTGCATTCGGCAACAATGCTCTTGGAAAAGGAGGCTTCACGACGTATGGTGCAAGAGGAGGATCTTCCTCCTTAGGCGCCACTTTCAGTGCTTCCTTCTTCTCTGGAGATTCATCGATCCTGCGTAAAACAGAACAAGCGTCAGCAGATAAGCTTGTAAATTTTTTAACAGTTACCATCTTGGCTTGCTCCTTTCTCGGATTCGGCTCTGTCTGGCTCGGAAGTTGGCCAAATGGTCGACCAGATGCTAGCATGCTCGAGATGTTATTCACAGCTTGCTCAATTCTTTGACCGGCTGTTATCTGTTCTTGATTGAGAAGAGCTTGAGCTTTAAACTGACTGTCATGATCATCGAGTCTGGTGATGATCTGACTAAGCTTCTTGTCCAGGTCACTGACATTGTTTTCCTTCTGGTACTGCTGTCCTGGATAGGTGTTATTCAAATATTGATTCTGGCGATTGCCAGGAGCAGTTCCATAATTACCCGGATTACGGTGCGGCGGCTGATAGACACCTGCCGGCGGATGGTTAGGCTTCTGATCCTGAGCTGGACCAGCTGGGCGATTATTCTGGTTCTGGTTATGGTTGGCGCCAGCATTGTAGGGAGGTCTGTCTTGATAGTTCCCTTGCTGCCTGAAGTTGCGGTAGCCAGCATAACCATTCTGATTATTAACAAAGCCTTGTTGAACGAAATTTACCTCTTTTGCGTACCAGACTTATGTCTTACCAAAATTCTGGCAACGACCTCCATTATGCGCAGAAGCTCCACACCACTCGCAATCGGCAACATAGACAGAAGCTGCCGGCGGTTTGATTGGTGTGGAAGACTTCTTCAAATGCTTCTCTACTTCGGCCTTGATAGCTGCTTCGAGATCGAGCTTGCTCCTTGATCCTTCAGATTGTCGTTCCCCGTTCCTTGACTTGGAAGCACAGTTTGCGAAGTGAAAAAGAGCAGCTTCGGGTGTGAGTGTAGTGCAATCCCCTTCAGTTAGGGAATTGACCCACTTGGCAGATTCTTCTCGAAGACCTCGAGCAAAGATTTCAGCTAACTGCCTCTGCTCGAATCCATGATGAGGACAGTTGTAGAGAAGTTCTTGGAATCGATTCCAAGTATCGTATAAGCTTTCTCCTTCTTTCTGGGAGAATCTGGCAATGCTTTCCTTGATGGCTGTTGTTCTGGCAGGAGGGAAGTATTCTTCAACGAAGTCCTGAGCCAGAGTATCCCAATCAGTGTAATATCCAGGTGGTTTGCCAGTAAGCCACCTCTTAGCAGCGCCTTTCGGAGAGAACGGGAAAGCTCTCAAACAAAGAGTATTCTTGTCGAGGTTTCCGTTCTTGAAAGTGCTGTAGAGATCAAGGAAGTCTGCAAGATGAGTGCATGAATTGTCTAGGGGCCTGCCTTTGAACTGTAGATCCCTAGAGATCATAGTCAAGAATGGAATCTTGATCTCATAGTCAGGATCTCCTTCAATGCGCGGTACGGCAATGGCAGATCGAACACTAGTCGCGCTCGGCTTGTTGTAATCAGCTAGACTTTTCTGTGCAGGTGGCGGTGGTGGATTTCTGCCTGGTGGTGGTGGTGGTAATTGATCAGTCATGGTAGGAGATGGAGGAGGTGAAAGTGACTCGGTGTATGAAACGGATGTAGGTGACGGTACAGGTGAAGATGAGGAACTCTCCTTCAGTTCCTCGATCTTGATCAGAGTGATGGATGGAGGTGGATTGATTATGCTTCTCCTTGGAATCTGTGATTGTCGAGGTGGAGCAAAACTGTTTGGTCTCTCTATACTCTTAGCCTTATCGGTTTGAGAGCGAGTTGGGCGGCGATGCATACACCTGTGAACAACCTACAAATAACAAAAACAAACAAAACCAGTGTAAAATCGAAGTGGGTGAAAAATGAAAGATGGAAAGTAGAAGAATAAATTGCCAGTTCTTCTTTCAAACAATCAAAAGAAGTCCCCGGCAACGGCACCAATTAGGTGAAACCTCAGATCGTTGTGCGGGTTCAACCAAATAACTAACAAAGCTAACAAGCTAGGGTAGATCGTATTCCACGGGCCTTCTAATGATTAACTACTCAAATAAACTAGCAAATTACTCAGGTTTAAACACTTCGTGCGTGGTGTGAGTTCCACGACTTCTAATTCTAAGAAATGCAGAGAAATTAAAAATTGAAACTAAAAACAGATTCGAAATTAGGGTTGAAAACAGAGATGACAGACGAACTTAGACTTTGAATCCCCCTTCATTCCCCAGAGCATTGGCAATCAACAGATCAACGGATTTCGATTCTCATTCAATCAATTCTAAGACACCACCATAACTCCATACCCTTAGGTTTAAGACCGGCGAACGTTTGCTCTATCCGTTCTAGCTACCAAGATTAATTAGTCGCCCGGGTACGGTCGCTTCTCGCAACGACTTAACTTAACTGGTGGAATTACTAACGATTTATGAGTTACTCTTGCAGTGGATTAACCCTAACCGGTTCCTACGAAAGGCACGCTCCAATTATAAGGTTAATTGTTCGATTTGATGTTTTAAAGTAAGGCGAGCGTTCGCTTCTATCCTTAGCTGAACAAGAATCTAATCTAGGTGATCAATCCAGACAAGAAACATGAACAATGAAGAACAAATCAAACATGAAAGAGAAACTGATTGAACTTCGAATCTAATCACCGCCGATCCGTCACCGCTTTAAAGCCCTGGGTCACTTAGGGTTCTGGTGAACCGCCCGGTCGTTGTTCAGACGGGTTCAGCCAAATAAAAAGTACTAATGCTAAGAAAAAGCGTATAGCAGATCGTATTCCAAGGGCTTTCTATGATTGGTTACTTCAGAACTAGCAAAATACTCGAAGGAAAACACGTTCAGCGTGGTGTGAGTTCCACGACTTCTATTTCTAAGAAATGCAGAAAAATTAAAACAAATTAAACTAAAGCAGATTGGGAATTAGGGTTTGAAAACAAGGATGACAGACGAACTTAGACTTTGAATCCCCCTTCGTTCCCCAGAGCATTGGCAATCAACAGATCAGCGGATTTCGATTCTCATTCAATCAATTACTAAGACACCACCATAACTCCTTACTCTTAGGTTTAAGACCGGCGAACGTTCGCTCTATCCGTTCTAACTACCAAGATTAACTAGCCGCCCGGTACGGTCGCCTCTCGCAACGACTTAATTAACTGGTGCAATTACTAATGATTAATGAGTTACTCTTGCAGTGAATTAACCCTAACCGGTTCCTACGAAAGGCACGCTCCAATTATAAGGTTAATTGTTTAATTCGATGTTCTAAAGTAAGGCGAGCGTTCGCTTCTATCCTTAGCTTAACCAGAATATAATCTAGGTGATCAATCCAGACAAGAAACACAGAACAATGAAGAACGAATCAAACATGAAAAAGAACTGATTGAATTTCGAATCTAATCACCGCCGATCCGTGACCGCTTTAAAGCCCTGGGTCACTTAGGGTTCATCTAGTCTAAGCTCTAACGAGTTTAGCTACTCATGATTATTACAAAAGAAACAAAGATAAAGAAAGAGTTCATCATTCAAAGGAAGAACAGAAAAGAATCTGAAAAACCTAATTTAGACGACTCTGACAAACTTCGATCTTCGGTAGATTACATTCCTAGCTCCGGTTCTCCGAGATGGAAGGGATGGCGTCATGATCTCTATCCGGCTCTTCGAACTCCAACTCTTCGCTCCAGAACTTGAGAGGATTCTGATTCGAAAAAGTTGTGTTTTGCGAATTATGATTGTATCTTATTATTGTTTTTTTTCTTTGGGCCGCCGGGTTAAGTATTTATACTTAACCCTAACTGATCCGGATTAGCCTGATATTTTTGCCGAAAACATAAGGATATTTTCGGCGAAAATCCTTGTGTAAATGGTCGTGATCTCTCTGCCTTGTATTTTCGGTCCGAAGAGCACAATGTTTTCGCCGAAATCATTCTTCACTCGGCGTCAGTTGATTTGCACTATTATTTTCGCCGAATATGGAAGCTTATTTTCGCCGAATGTGTAAGTGTGAATGGGCAGACTTTCGGTTTGACTTGATCGGCTCCTTTGATCGATTCCGGTTTGATTCCTCGAGGTTCCAACGCCTTAGACACGTCCATGGCTACTCTATTTGATGGCAAAAACCTGTGCTAACATAAAAACACTAGAAAACCATCAAATAGACCCGAAACGGGCCAAGGTAACACAAATGGCACGAGATAGGGCAATCGATTGAATATTCGTTATTCTACCCTAAAAAACATGTCTGAAGCAAAGAAATGTCGCTTAAATGAGGCTGATAATCACGTCAAATCGAGTGTCATCAAATACCCCACACTTAAGCTTTTGCTTGTCCTCAAGCAAACTGAATAGAAATGCTCATGTTCATAAATGATAAGATCGATTAAATTGGAGCTCAATCAAACACAATGAATTATTAGACAGATCGATCCTAGAACAAGAAACCTAACATGCATACAGATCAGCCAAATTACCTGGTCTCACTAATAAACTGCACACGACAAGTAATTAGCAACCAATTATGCACGAATTTGACCTGACCGACCAGACTCCTAACACAGGATATATATAGTACAATGGGAACTCTCACTCTCTGTGTTTAAGGACGTGTTTCTGCTCTCGATCATTTTCTGTTACCGAATTCTGTCATAGGTTTGCATTTCGACCACATCTCCACCACTGTGACAACACGAGTATCTAGTCAAGAAGGACTTCCCTGCTAGGACCGTAATGAATACTACACTACTCGGGTTTATAATGAGATGGATGATGGGAATGAATGATGATGGCTTTGTGCGGTGTAGCTTTCGACTAACTTCCCTCAAATCTAGCCTATGGCTTCCTACCGTCTAACCAAACACGGGTGGAATGATGAACGCTCGTCCTAAGATACCCTCAAGCAACCTAGCACTTATTCTTTTTCTTTACACGATTTTTTCTTTTCTTTTGAACTTTTTCTTTTGACTTCGTTCTTCCATTTGTAGGGAGAAGAACGTTTTATTGAACAACACTTTGAAACTTTTCTTATTTTTCTGATTTTTCTGCTTCTCTTTTTTTTCTGAAGCTTGCTTCTTTTCTTACTTTACTTTTTTTTTTTTACTTTTTTTTCTCTTTTGTGCCGATTTTCTTTTAGTTGCTAGAGGGGTTTACACGTCTGGACATATTAGCTAAGACCACCTGTTTAATGGCTATAGGCAGGTTACCACAAACTGACTTCCGGTAGGTCCATCTAGAACTACAACCACAGGGGATCAAAGGGGAATGAAAGAAATGGGAAATGGCTGTAATGTATTATCGAACCGAAAGAACAGGCAAAGCTCAAGGGTCTAAACCTAGTGGATTTATCATTTGGTAGGCTATCTGGCTTAGTAGCTGAATCTAGGTGCCCCTATCCTTCTAGAACTCGTGTCATCGTGTGGTCTCGAGTAGGTCTCATGCAAATTCTAACTCATTCAAGTAAACAGAAAACCACTCAGAAAGAATTAAAATTGCAAGTTACGTGCAATGGATCAAAAGCTCACAGTTGGTTTGCTAGTCGGATTCGGTCATTTTCATGCAATCAAGGCTACAAACTACAAGTGTGATTTTAAAATTCTGTTCTGACCAGGCAATTTAGCATCAAAGTATACAAGTTGGTTCTCAAGTTCTAGGTTAAGCAGTCTAAGCATCATTATGAAGGGTTGAACAACAACTTAACATCAAAAATCAAGAACTGAGCCATTCTAATGCTAGAGAGACTGGAATGGAATCACGAGGCACAAATAAAACACAATCAAGGGCAATCAAGTTCATGCAAGGTTCTCTAGCATCCTACCCCACACTTAAATCACACCGTGTCCTCACAGTGAAGGGACTAGAGTTCAGAGTGAAGTTGAAGAACCTGGATCGAGATGATTGGCGTAGTGGATGAGCACGGATCCTCGGAGCGGAGGGAATCTACCCAAGCGAAGCAAAGGGAATCTCCCTACTGCCTACAAAACAAAAACAAATAAAACATAAAAAGGAAACCGGGACAAGTGTCCCGGATCCACACAGAAAAAAGTTGGACCGAAATCCGAAAATAATAAATAAAAAGAAGACACCAGAAAAGGAATACAACCCGATCACTGCTGGTCCGGTGAGCCGGGAGGTGGAAAGTGGAGAAATTTGCCGAGCTGGCGTTGCCACGCCATTTGTGCCTCATATCGCCGGTCGGCGCGACGCATATGTTGCTGCATAATAGTCCACCGCGCTTCTTGAGTGGCGTTGTCGGTGATGCGCCACTCCTGAAGTTGCTCGTATAACTCACCAACATCCGCGGGGTGATGTCGGGGCTGCTGGGGAGGCGCCTGGTATGGATCTGGAATGTGCGGCGGCGACTGGTGAGCATACCCTGCCTGATGATGTGGCGAGGGTATATAGTCTTGGAATTCTGGCGGCGGCTGCGGCTGCTGCTCCTCAGCATCATCTTCTTCCTCTGACTCGACCACAGGCTGGAGTGGAGGATCAGCTGCTACATGGGGACTGAGGTCGAGTTCTAAGTCGTACTCAACCGCCAAGTCTCCTCCAACGGTCCTAACTGGATGGCGTGGAATGTGCGGGCCATGCTCATGGCTGATGCCGAAGGAGAGGATGTGCTGTCCTATGAAGTTGCCCCCCAAGAGTTTGTGGGGTGGCGTCTTCCTCTTGGTCTTCTGGTAGAAGATGCGAGCTAGTACCCAGCCGGGGTGCAGAGGATAGCTCTCTCGGATGGCTCGGAGAAGCATGAGCTCGTCCTTGAGGATATGGTGGCGATCCTTGTCTCGAACATATAAAAGCGACCTCCGCCAAACCATATGAATAAACTTATAGAGCGGGTGAGAGAGAGACTTAACTGAGTTGCTCACCCCGAGGCGATCGCCAGGTACGCCTGTCATGTGGCTCCAAAGCGCGTTGTACTCCTCGTCGTCATCATCTTCTCCCCAACCGAGGTGATGATCGTGATAGTGCTCGTAGGGGATGCCGAGATGAGCGGAAACTCATCGTAGGTGAGCTGCCTGTACACCCCACCAGGATAGAAGGTGACCACCTTCTGGCGTTGCTTCCTCTTGTGCTCGTCCAGATTAAAGGTTGCCCAGAACTCCTAGAGGGCAATGTCTGGGAACTCGGCGGCGATGGTGGTCAGCTCGAGGAGACCAGCTGGTGCTAAGGCGTCATGCACGTTCCGGTGGTAGTCCTCGTCATGCTCCTGGAGTGACTCCATGGAAAGGGGGCGCACGTCAGCTCCCCGGACGTGCTCGAGCTTCTGGAAACACTCAAAATAGAAGTCTGGTAGACGAGCTATGGTGAGGTGGTATCCAGCTTGGAGGGGGAATGCAGGTGGTGGACCCAGAACAGCAGGTGTGACGGGAGCGGCAGCTCCTGAGCTCGAGGCGCCATCAAGTCGCGCCTTAGTCCTGCGCTCATAAGTGGTGTCCCTAAAACCAGAATGAAACCAGATTAGTCAACCAAAATCTTACCCCACACTTAGTAGAAAAACTCAATTTCACAAAGAAATGAGGGAAACTAAGTGGGGTAAGCAAAGCGGAGTAACCGGTAATCATAGACAGTAAAATACATACTTAGGAACAGCCAGAATCGGATAAGCACAATCAGAGTTCAAAAAGTCAAACCGACATTTAGAAAGTCAACATTTAGGCATATCGAACCCTAATCATGGCAAGACAATCATAACTTGGAGAATGATGGTAAAATATGATTTCACATGGCAAGCACGATAATATGAACGAGAATGAGCACATCAGACAGCCAAATGATCACAACAATTCAAAGTCAAACCGACATTTCTCACAAAAGTCAACATTACAAAGAATTAATCTTATGCATAGCAACATATGATCAAATGATATGGAAATTAAGCACGGAACTCCCTAAACATCCTAGAACAGTTCTATAAGTTCTGCTGATCCTAGTTCACACGAAAACAGTTGGCACGCAAAACGAGGCAAACCAAAAAGTCAACCGAAAGTCAACCCTGACGAAATTCATCAATCTATATGTCAAAAGATTCGTATTGAAAAGTTCTACAACTTACCTTGAAGTCATGATTGCTAAAAATGAACGAATTGAGAGGAATCGGTGAAAAAAGTTGAAAACTAGGGAGCGGCGGCAGACAGCGACAGCGGCGACAGTGGGTTACGGCGGCGACGGTCGGATTTAGAATGGGGGCTGGTCGGCGATTTTAAAACGAATAGGGGAGGTTTTCGGGTGCTTTGGTTCGAAAATGAGTGAAGGAGAGAGAGGAACGAAAACCGGATTTTAAAGGAATAGTTGGGTGGCTTTCAAAATTATTTTTGGCGAAATAAAAAGGGTGGTTTCGCCGAAAATATCAGTTAAAATGGACTGCCGGATTTTCGAAGGTGGTTTCGCCGAAAACAAGAACACGGTTTCGCCAAAAATTTCATTTAAAATGGTTTCGCCGAAAACAAGAGACTTTTCGAACCGAAAACAATGAACATGGAGATTGAGTTCGAAAATCGAAAATCGATTTCGCCGAAAACAAGGGTGGTTTCGCCAAAAATTTTGAACTGTTCGGGTTTTTAAATATTTTTGCAAATCCGGTCAACTTCAGAAAATCATAGTTAAATCCACAAAAATCGGAACGACCTCAATCAACTTGCTACTGACTCTATGACATGCAGATTCTACACGAAAAATAAGAAAACAAACAAACTGACACTTTTGGATCCCCCGAACTGACTCTAAAATACCGATTTCAACAAAAAATTAAAACAAACTCCAGCCGTGGGTTGCCTCCCACGAAGCGCTCTTTTATTAACGTCCTTGAGCTGGACGATACCTGGACGGTATTAGGAGACATCCCAACTTAGATTCTCCTTCACGCTCGCGTCGGAGTTCATGAAGTACAGCTTCGGGACTTCTCCGGTAATCGTGAATCTCTTCCCGTTTGCATGTATTAGCTTGGTACGTCCGTCGGGAAGGTGATCAACGAACTTGAACGGTCCGAACAGCTCTCTGGAGAGATCATCCTTCTTGAGTGTGATGATGGAAGGAATGAGGACTGTCGCTTCTTCTTTTCTTTAATCTTCGGCTTGGTATCACCAGGATCGGTGATCGTTAGTACTTCCTTAGGAGATGCTTTCGGCTTCTCCCTCCATACTTGTTCCGGCGCCGGTTTCTCGGAACGAAATGGTGGTGCAGCTGGCTCGATGGAAGATGGCGGAATTTTTGGTCTCCAGACCATTTGTGTCTTCGTTTTCTTGTTCTTTCCTCGAGGTCTGCTCGTGGTTTAGAAGAGGCTTGCAGTTCCTTCTTCTTCTTCTTAGGCGGCTTCTGAACGACAGGTTTCTGCTTCTTCTCAATGACCTGTTTAATATCTGCAGCAACAACTGATCTAGAGACACTAGAAGAAGCATTAGTAACGGAGTTGACCGGAGTCAACCCCACCGTTTCAACAGCTAGGCAGTGAGATTCTTCATTCCTAGAGTCATATTTCATGCCATCTTTAAAACGGAACATTTTCGTTTCTTTACCGACTCTTAGAGTTAATGATCCGTTGGGAACGTTAATATTCATTCCAGTAGTAGCCATGAAAGGTCGACCTATGAGGATATTAGCATCATCTGTACTAGTATCCATAATCACATAATCAGCTAAGAACGTGAACGGACCACATTTAGTGACAATCGTCTTTAATCTCTCCCTTAGGGGTTTTAAGCGATCTATCAGCAAAGACGAGTTGCATACTAGGCGGTTCAAGTTCTCCAAGGTTTAACTTTTCATATAGACTCACAGGCATAACATTAACAGATGCTCCTAGATCAACTAAGCAACGTTCAATCTCAACATCATTAATGACCAAAGGCAAAGTAAATGAACCAGGATCAGATAACTTAGCTGGATATGGAGAAACAGGTTTCTTAACACGGATGTCAGGATATCCTTCCTTGTTCCCCTTCATGCCAGTCTCGATCCTTGCATTTGGCAGCAATGCTCTAGGAAAAGGAGGTTTCACGACGTACGGTGCAAGAGGAGGATCCTCCTTAGGCGCCGGTTCCTGTTCTTCTTCTTCCTCTTCTTCCGGAGTTTTAGCGATCCTGCGTAAAACAGAACAAGCATCAGCAATTAGGTTTGGAAGTTTCGAGCAGTTACCATTTTAGCCTGTTCTTTTATCGGATTCGGCTCCGTCTGGCTTGGAAGCTGGCCAAATGGTCGACCAGTTGCTAGCATGCTCGAGATGTTGTTCACGGCTTGCTCAATTCTTTGTCCAGATGCTATAAGTTCTTGATTGAGAAGAGCTTGAGCTTTGAACTGACTGTCATGATCATCGAGTCTTGTGATGATCTGGCTGAGCTTCTTATCTAGGTCACTGACATTGTTCTCTCTTTGATGTTGCTGCCCTGGATAGGTATTGTTGAGATATTGATTCTGGCGATTGCCAGGAGTAGTTCCATAATTACCCGGATTGAGATGCGGCGGCTGGTAGACACCTATCGGCGGATGGTTAGGCTTCTGATCCTGAGCTGGACCAGCCGGGGGTTATTCTGGTTCTGGTTAGCGCCAGCATTGTAGGGAGGTTTGTCTTGATAGTTCCCTTGCTGTCTGAAGTTACGATAACCAGCATAACCATTCTGATTATTGACGAAGCCTTGTTGGATGAAATTTACCTCTTCGGCAGACCAGACTTCTGCCTTACCAAAATTCTGACAACGGCCTCCGTTATGTGAGCAAGCTCCACACCACTCGCAATCAGCAACATAGACAGAAGCTGCCGGCGGCTTGATCGGTGTGGTAGACTTCTTCAAATGCTTCTCTACCTCTGCCTTGATTGTAGCTTCGAGATCTAGCTTGCTCCTTGATCCTTCAGATTGTCGCTCCCAGTTCCTTGACTTAGAGGCACAGTTTGCGAAGTGAAGAAGAGCAGCTTCAGGAGTGAGTGTAGTGCAATCCCCTTCAGCTAGAGAATTCACCCACTTGGCAGATTCTTCTCGAAGTCAACGAGAGAAGATTTCAGCTAACTGCCTCTGCTCGAATCCATGATGAGGGCAGGTGTAGAGAAGTTCTTGGAATCGATTCCAAGTATCATATAAGCTTTCTCCTTCTTTCTGGGAGAATCTGGCGATGCTGTCCTTGATGGCGGTTGTTCTGGCCGGAGGGAAGTATTCTTCAACGAAGTCCTGAGCCAGAGTATCCCAGTTAGTGTAATAGCCAGGTGGTTTACCAGTAAGCCACCTCTTAGCAGCGCCTTTTAGAGAGAACGGAAAGGCTCTCAGACAAAGAGTGTTTTTGTCGAGGTTTCCGCTCTTGAAAGTACTGCAGAGATCAAGGAAGTCTGCAAGATGAGTGCACGGATTGTCTAGGGGCCTGCCTTCAAACTGTAAATCCCTAAAGATCATCGTCAAGAATGGAATCTTGATCTCATAGTTAGGATCTCCTTCAATGCGCGGAACGACAATGGCAGATCGAACGCTAGTCGCGCTCGGCTTGTTATAGTCTGCTAGACTCTTCTGTGCAGGTGGTGGCGGTGGTGGTAATCTATCGTCCATGGTGGGAGATGGAGGATGTGAAAGTGACTCGGTGTATGAAGCGGATGAAGATGGTACATGTGAAGATGGAGATGAGGAACTCTCCTTCGGTTCCTCGATCTTGATCGGAGTGATGAATGGATTGGATCTGCCTTTCTTCAGAATCTGTGATCGTAGAGGTGTAGCTGAACTGCCTGGTCTCTCTGTACTCTTGGCCTGTTCATTTTGAGAGCGAGTCCAAGGACGGTGAGGCATACACCTGTAAACCTACAGGTAACAAAGACAAACAAAACCAGTGTAAAATCGAAGTGGGTGGAAAAATGAAAGATGGAAAATAGAAGAATAAATTGCCAGTTCTTCTTTCGAACAATCAAAAGAAGTTCCCCGGCAACGGTGCCAATTTGATAGCTGCAGTTTTAGCGGTATCAAATACTATCAAGCTGTGAAGCTAGGGTAGATCGTATTCCACAGGGTTTCTACTAATTGACTACTCAAAGAAGCTGACAATTTATTCAGGTTTGAGCACTTAGTGCGTGGTGTGAGTTCCACAACTTCTAATCTAATAAAGCAGGAAATAAAAGACAGAAAAAGTAAAAAGGTTGACTAACGAGAAGATAGACGAACTTAGATTTCGAATCCCCCTTAGATCACCAGAGCATTGGCAATCAACAGATCAGCGGTTTTCAATTCTAATTCAATCAGTTTCTATACACCACCATAACTCCTTACCCTTAGGTTTAAGACCGGCGAACGTTCGCTCTATCCGTTCTAACTACCAAGATTAACTAGCCGCCCGGTACGGTCGCCTCTCGCAACGACTTAATTAACTGGTGCAATTACTAATGATTAGTGAGTTACTCTTGCAGTGGATTAACCCTAACCGGCTCCTACGAAAGGCACGCTCCAATTATAAGGTTAATTGTTCAATTCGATGTTCTAAAGTAAGGCGAGCGTTCGCTTCTATCCTTAGCTTAACAAGAATCTAATCTAGGTGATCAATCCAGACAAGAAACATGAACAAGGAAGAACAAATCAAACATGAAAAAGAACTGATTGAATTTTGAATCTAATCACTGCCGATCCGTGACCGCTTTAAAGCCCTGGGTCACTTAGGGTTCATCTAATCTAAGCTCTACAAGTTCAGTTACTCATATCAGAAACAAGAGAATCAAAGGCAACAATGAAGATCATCATACAGAGGAAGAACATATAAGAACTGAAAAACCTAATTCTGACGACTCCCGCGAAGCTTCAATCTCCTGGATCTTCAACTTTAAGCTCCGAGTTCTCCGAGGTGGAAGGATGGCGTCACGATCTCTCCACGATTCTTCGAACTCTCTAAACTATATCTATCGACCCTAGAGTCGGCTGACTCTCAAAAGTCTGATTTGTGAAAAGATGAATAATGATTCGATTCCCCCTGGCTGCCGGCTGCTTCTGTTTAAATAGGTACGATTAGGTTTCCAATACAGCGCCGGATTTGGGAGGGATTTTCGCCGAAAATATCAAGCTATTTTCGGCGAAAACTTTAGTTAAAATCCCCTGTGTGATTTCTTCTAGGATTTTTTGCGAAAACTTCAGTGTAAATCAGCCTGTGAGTTTCTATAGGTAATTTTCGCCAAAAACTGTGTATTATTTTCGGCGAAAATATTGTGCTGGGCAGTTGAATCTTCGGTTCTGAATCCAGTTTGATTTCTGGTTCACTCCTTGAGGTCTTGAATACGTCCATGGCTACGTAAATGATGGCAAAAATCTGTGTTATCACAAAAACACTGGAAAACCATCAAATAGACCCAAAAAGGGCCAAAGTAACCAAATCGGTAGGAAATAGGGTAGTTGAGTGAATATTCGCTATTTTACCCTTAAAACCACGTTTCAAGTAAGGAAATGTCGCTTAAATGAGGCTGATAATCACGTCAAATCGAGTGTCATCAATACCCCACACTTAAGCTTTTGCTTGTCCTCAAGCAAACTGAACTAGAACATACTCAAATTCACAAATGACACGAGATTAAACCGAGATTCAATTCTCACAATTTGGTTTAGACTGTTCCACGTAGAAAAAGTGACCTACACATGCAAGAACATCAACCAAACAAGTTTTCGATCTCACTAATTTTGCACACTTCAAGTAGTGGTTTTACAAAGCTCGTTTCTTGGCAAAACAATTAATCAGAATTAACCGACTACGATAACACCAATTCTAATCAAAAAGACTTTAAGCTCTAGCTATGATGTGGACGCGGAGGTAGGAAAAGTGACGTGGCTATCGACTTGACTTCATCTGTTTCTAGATCTGTACGTTACATGTTCTAGCTAGGACCGATTTAAACAACAATTTATTTCAAGTTTTAACTTCTTCCTTCAATTTATTTACTGCATACTAGTGCTCGATACCAAACACTTCACTTAGGTGTTGGACCTGCCTAGCTCACAGTATTTGTGCTTATGCTAGTGCTCAACCCGAACACTTCACTTAGGTGTCGGGCTTGCCTAGATTTTTTTTCAGCACTTTACAGAACTTTACATTGATTAGCACAACTTGATTACTTGTTTTAACAATTTATCCACTTAATCCTAGCTAGTTATAACTTTTTACACAAGATTTCGAATTGGATTTCCGCCTAATCTCAAGCCACAATCACAGGTGAACAAGTATGGAGTGAAAAACATGGAAGAAGCTAGCATTTATCATCTTAGAACGGTGTTATCGAGCTTTGTTATTAACAAACCAATTAATTCAATCAAGTTCATGTTTCAACTATAGAAGTGGTTTATGATCTGTTCTGACCTAGACTCATTTAATATCAGTTCCAACACGTTGGTTACAGGTTCTAAGTGGAACAGCCTAGACGTCATTGTTCAAAATTGAAGTCAATTTAACATCAAAAGTCAAGAATTGAGCAATTCTATGCTAGAGAAATTTCAAATTTGAACCATAGAATCACAGAAAATCAAGCAAGATCATGCATAATCCTGGAATCCTACCCCACACTTAAACGGTTTTGTGTCCTCACAGGACTAAACTAGAGTAGAGAGATACGAAGAACCTGTGTCGAGATGGTCGGTGTAGGGGATGAACACGGAGCGTCCGGAGCAGAGCGGAGTAGCTACTCAAGATCCTACAAAACAAAAATAACAAAAAGATCAAAAGGATACCGGGACAAGTGCCCCGGATCCACACATAATAAAAGTCGAACAAAGACGGTTAAGGGGAATTTTGAAAATATTTTGACTCTTTTTTTTTTTAAAGAAAAGTTTCGAAAATGAAAGAAGGAAGAGAGAGAGGGTGAATCCGGATTTTCAAGTGAATATTTTGGGTGATTTTCAAAAGAGTTTTCGGCGAAAATAAGAGGGTGTTTTCGCCGAAAATTTTAGTTCAAATGCACTGCCGGATTTTCGAAGGTGTTTTCGCCGAAAATAACCATATGGTTTCGCCGAAAACTTTAGTTCAAATCACTGCTTGGTTTTCAAAATCAATTTCGGCGAAAACATTATACACTTCGGACCAAAAATATTGAACATGGAGAATCAGTGAAAACCAAAAGGCGAATTCGCCGAAAATGAAGGGTGATTTCGCCGAAAATTTTGAACTGTTCGGGTTTAAAATATTTTCGCAAATCCGGCCAACTTCAGAAAATCACAGTTAAATCCACAAAAATCGGAACGACCTCAATCAACTTGTTACTGACTCTATGACATGCGAACAACTCACGAAAAATGAAATCAAACAAAATGACACTTTTGGCTTCCCGAAACTGACTCGAACGACGAAAAAGACTGACTCAATAATTCAAAAACGGACTCCAGCCGTGGGTTGCCTCCCACGAAGCGCTCTCTTTTAACGTCCTTGAGCCGGACGGTACCTGTTAGGGACCCCAACTTAGGAGTTCCTTGAAGTCAATCGTCTTCTTCAGGGACAGCGGTTGGGTGCCATGTAGCACTCCAGCCGGGTGATGTAACCGGTAGTGCTCCAATAGATCGCGATCTTGGTTGGATGACCAGTTCTTCTTGAATTCTCCTACTCGAGGAGGAAAGAGGTAGTACGGCGTGGCATGGTCAATGAGCTCCATCTTCTCTACTTGATGCTCATCAAGAGGTCTCTCGGGATCGAGTGTGTATACTTCCAAATCCTTGATGTCTTCGATTCCCACGTGCTCGTCTCTGGCTTGATCCATAGGTTGGCTTGGCGGAAGCTCAATTGAGGATATCTCCTAGATTTCTTCGTGCTCCTCTTCAGCTTCAACTTCAAGATGGATTGGCTCTATGTCTTCATCAACCGCCACCGCCAAGGATTCTTCATCAGATGCTTCTAGCTCGCAATAGTTATGGGTGAGATTGTTATGTTCATCTTCATACGACTCTTGAGCATCTTCCTCCATTAGTGGATTTGGTTGCTCGAGCTCGACATCCACCATGTTACGAGCTTGTAGCTTCAAAAGGAGATCATCCAAGGTGGATTCTACTCTTACCGTCTGTTGTCGATGCCGATGAGCCGGTATATACACCTCTTGATGAATTTGCTGGTCGTGTGTAGCTTCTGGCTCTTCTTCGAAATGCTCTTGAGCATCTTCTTCCATTAATTGCACTAGTCGCTTGAGCTCGGCGTTCCTTGTATCAGCAACATCGTTCATCGACTGGAGGTTCTCGATCGCGGCTTGGGTGCTTGCCATCCATTGTTGATACTCATAAGTGTGTAAATCCATCTCTTGGGAGTCTTCAATATATGGTGCTTCATTGACGAACCACTCCTGGTACTGGTCATCCCACCTGTAATCCTGCATAATCAAAACTAAGCACTACCCAGGTAAATCATGGAAATATGGAGGAGAAATAAATGGTAAGGCGGAAAGGTAGAAGAATAATTTGCCAACTCTTCTTTCAAACAATTAGAAGAGTCCCCGGCAATGGCGCCAATTTGGTGAACCGCCCGGTCGTTGTTCGGACGGGTTCAGCCAAATAAAAACTACTAATGCTAAGAAAAAGCGTATAGCAGATCGTATTCCAAGGGCTTTCTACATTGGTTACTTCAGAACTAGTAAATACTCGAAGGAAAACACGTTGTGCGTGGTGTGAGTTCCACGACTTCTATTTCTAAGAAATGCAGAAAAATTAAAACAAATTAAACTAAAGCAGATTGGGAATTAGGGTTTGAAAACAAGGATGACAGACGAACTTAGACTTTGAATCCCCCTTCGTTCCCCAGAGCATTGGCAATCAACAGATCAGCGGATTTCGATTCTCATTCAATCAATTACTAAGACACCACCATAACTCCTTACCCTTAGGTTTAAGACCGGCGAACGTTCGCTCTATCCGTTCTAACTACCAAGATTAACTAGCCGCCCGGGTACGGTCACCTCTCGCAATGACTTAATTAACTGGTGCAATTACTAATGATTAATGAGTTACTCTTGCAGTGAATTAACCCTAACTGATTCCTACGAAAGGCACGCTCCAATTATAAGGTTAATTGTTTAATTTGATGTTCTAAAGTAAGGCGAGCGTTCGCTTCTATCCTTAGCTTAACCAGAATCTAATCTAGGTGATCAATCCAAACAAGAAACACGAACAATGAAGAACGAATCAAACATGAAAAAGAACTGATTGAATTTCGAATCTAATCACCGCCGATCCGTGACCGCTTTAAAGCCCTGAGTCACTTAGGGTTCATCTAGTCTAAGCTCTAACAAGTTTAGCTACTCATGATTATTACAAAAGAAACAAAGATAAAGAAAGAGTTCATCATTCAAAGGAAGAACAGAAAAGAATCTGAAAAACCTAATTTAGACGACTCTGACAGACTTCGATCTTCAGTAGATTACACTCCTAGCTCCGGTTCTCCGAGATGGAAGGGATGGCGTCACGATCTCTATCCGGCTCTTCGAACTCCAACTCTTCGCTCCAGAACTTGAGAGGATTCTGATTCAAAAAAGTTGTGTTTTGCGAATTATGATTGTATCTTACTATTGTTTTTTTTCTTTGGGCCGCCGGGTTAAGTATTTATACTTAACCCTAACTGATCCGGATTAGCCTGATATTTTTCGCCGAAAACATAAGGATATTTTCGGCGAAAATCCTTGTGTAAATGGCCGTGATCTCTCTGCCTTGTATTTTCGGTCCGAAGAGCACAATGTTTTCGCCGAAATCATTCTTCACTCGGCGTCAGTTGATTTGTACTATTATTTTCGCCGAATATGGAAGCTTATTTTCGCCGAATGTGTAAGTGTGAATGGGCAGACTTTCGGTTTGACTTGATCGGCTCCTTGGATCGATTCTGGTTTGATTCCTCGAGGTTCCAACGCCTTAGACACGTCCATGGCTACTCTATTTGATGGCAAAAACCTGTGCTAACATAAAAACACTAGAAAACCATTAAATAGACCCGAAACGGGCCAAGGTAACACAAATGGCACGAGATAGGGCAATCGATTGAATATTCGTTATTCTACCCTAAAAAACATGTCTGAAGCAAAGAAATGTCGCTTAAATGAGGCTGATAATCACGTCAAATCGAGTGTCATCAGGTTCATCTAGTCTAAGCTCTAAGAGTTCAGCTACTCATGTTTATCACAAAAGAATCAAAGACAAAGAAAGAGTTCATCATCCAGAGGAAGAACATAAAAGAATCTGAAAAACCTAATTAAGACGACTCTGGCAGACTTCAATCTTCGATAAACTGCAATCCTAGCTCCGAGTCTTCGAGATGGAAGGGATGGCGTCACGATCTCTTTCCGGCTCTTCCGACTCTAAACTCTCTGCTCCAGAACTTGAGAGAATTTTTAAGTTCGGTATTAGTTGGTAATTATGATGTATATCCTCCTTTGGGCCGCCGGTTAAGTATTTATACTTAACCCTAATACCGCCGGATTTAGCCTGATATTTTCGCCAAAAATATTGAAGAATTTTCACCAAAAATCTTAGTGTAAATGGATGGTCCGCCGGCTGCTTTTCTTCTGTGATTTTCGGATCAATTGTTCTCGGTGAAAACTTAGAATTGTCGCCGAAAACTTCCTTTGATGAGCATCAGTCGATTTGTGCTGGGATTTTCCCCGAAAACACTAAGGTATTTTCGGCGAAAACTTTAGTGTAAACCGGGGCAGACATTGGTTCAACTCGATTGACTCCTCAGATTGATTCTGGTGCAATTCCTCGAGGTTCCAACGCCTTAGACACGTCCTTGGCTACTTTATTTGACGGCAAAATCTTGTGCTAACATAAAAACACTAGAAAACCATCAAATAGACCCGAAACGGGCCAAAGTAACACAAATGGCACGAGATAGGGCAATTGATTGAATATTCACTATTCTACCCTAAAAACCATGTCTTATGCAAGGAAATGTCGCTTAAATGAGGCTGATAATCACGTCAAATTGAGTGTCATCACACCTGCAACAACAATTGATCTAGGGATACTAGAAGAGACATCAGTAACGGAGTTGACCGGAGTCAACTCCACAGTTTCAACAGCTAGACAATGAAATTCTTCATTCCTGGGACTATATTTCATTCCGTCTTTAAGGCGGAATGTTATCGTTTCTTTACCAACCTGATGCTGCAGTTTTAGCGGTATCAAATACTACCAAGCTGTGAAGCTAGGGTAGATCGTATTCCACAGGGTTTCTACTAATTGACTACTCAAAGAGGCTGACAATTTATTCAGGTTTAAGCACTTAGTGCGTGGTGTGAGTTCCACGACTTCTAATCTAATGAACAAAGGAAAATAAAAGACAGAAAAGTAAAAGGTTGACTAACGAGAAGATAGACGAACTTAGATTTCGAATCCCCCTTAGATCACCAGAGCAATGGCAATCACAAGATCAGCAGTTTTCAATTCTAATTCAATCGGTTTCTATACACCACCATAACTCCTTACCCTTAGGTTTAAGACCGGCGAATGTTCGCTCTATTCGTTCTAATTACCAAGATTAACTAGCCGCCCGGGTACGGTCGCCTCTCGCAACGACTTAATTAACTGGTGCAATTACTAATGATTAATGAGTTACTATTGCAGTGAATTAACCCTAACCGGTTCCTACGAAAGGCACGCTCCAATTATAAGGTTAATTGTTCAGTTCGATGTTCTAAAGTAAGGCGAGCGTTCACTTCTATCCTTAGCTTGACCATAATCTAGTCTAGGTGATCAATCCAGACAAGAAACATAAGCAATGAAGAACAAATCAAACATGAAAAAGAACTGATTGAATTTCGAATCTAATCACTGCCGATCCGTGACCGCTTTAAAGCCCTGGGTCACTTAGGGTTCATCTAATCTAAGCTCTACAAGTTCAGTTACTCATATCAGAAACAAGAGAATCAAAGGCAACAATGAAGATCATCATACAGAGGAAGAACAGATAAGAACTGAAAAACCTAATTCTGACGACTCCCGCGAAGCTTCAATCTCCTGGAACTTCAACTTTAAGCTCCGAGTTCTCCGAGGTGAAGGATGGCGTCATGATCTCTCCACGGATCTTCGAACTCTCTAAACTCTATCTATCGACCCTAGAGTCGGCTGACTCTCAAAAGTCTGATTTGTGAAAATATGAATAATGATTTTTTGATTCCCCCTTGGCTGCCGGCTGCTTCTCTTTAAATAGGTACGCTTAGGGTTTCCAATACAACGCCGGATTTGGAAGATATTTTCGGCAAAAATATCAAATAATTTTCGCCGAAAACTTTAGTTAAAATCCCCTGTTTGATTTCTTCAATGATTTTCGGCGAAAACTTAAGGAAGTTTTCGCCGAAAACTTCAGTGTAAAGCAGCCTGTGAGTTCTGAAGGTATTTTCGCCGAATCCTCATTGTCTTTTCGGCGAAAACATTGTGCTGGGCAGTTGGATCTTCGGTTCTGACTTTGGTTCGATTTTTTGTTCAATTTCGGTTCACTCCTTGAGGTCTTGAACACGTCCGTGGCTACATAAATGATGGCAAAAACCTGTGCTTTCACAAAAACACTAGAAAACCATCAAATAGACCCAAAAAGGGCCAAAGTAACCAAATCGGTAGGAAGGGTAGTTGAGTGAATATTCACTATTTTACCCCTAAAACCACGTTTCAAGTAAGGGAATGTCGCTTAAATGAGGCTGATAATCACGTCAAATCGAGTGTCATCAATACCCCACACTTAAGCTTTTGCTTGTCCTCAAGCAAACTGAACTAGAACACACTCAAATTCACAAATGACACGAGATTAAACCGAGATTCAATTCTAACAATTTGGTTTAGACTGTTCCACGTAGAAAAGGTGACCTATACATGCAAAAACATCAACCAAACAAGTTTTCGATCTCACTAATTTCTGCACACTTCAAGTAGTGGTTTTAACAAAGCTCGTTTCTTGGCAAAACAATTAGTTATGATTAACCGACTACGATAACACCAATTCTAATAAAAAAGACTTTAAGCTCTAGCCATGATGTGGATACGGAGGTAGGAAAAGTGACGTGGCTATCGACTCAACTTCATCTGTTTCTAGATCTGTGCGTTACATGTTCTAGCTAGGACCGATTTAAACAACAATTTATTTCAAGTTTCAACTTCTTCGTTCAATTTATTTACTGCATACTAGTGCTCGATACCAAACACTTTACTTAGGTGTTGGACCTGCCTAGCTCACAGTATTTGTGCCTTTGCTAGTGCTCAACCCGAACACTTCACTTAGGTGTCGGGCTTGCCTAGATTTTTTTCCAGCACTTTAAAGAACTTTACATTGATTTGCACAACTCGAATTTCACCACTCAAACACTTGATTTATCGATTTAACCACTTGATCCTAGCTAGTTATAACTTTTTACACGAGATTTCGAATTGGATTTCCATTTAATCTCAAGCCACAATCACAGGTGAACAAATATGGAGTGAAAAACATGGGAGAAGCTAGCATCTATCATCTTAGAACGGTGTTATCGAGCATTGTTATTAACAAACCAATCAATTCTATTAATTCAAGTTTCAACTACTGAAGTGATTTATGATCTGTTCTGACCTAGACTTTAGTTAAAATATCAAATAATTTTCAAAAATATCAAATAATTTTCACCGAAAACTTTAGTTAAAATCCCCTGTTTGATTTCTTCAATGATTTTCGGCGAAAACTTAAGGAAGTTTTCGCCGAAAACTTCAGTGTAAAGCAGCCTGTGAGTTCTGAAGGTATTTTCGCCGAAATCCTCATAGTCTTTTTGGCGAAAACATTGTGCTGGGCAGTTGGATCTTTGGTTCTGACTCTGGTTCGATTTCTGGTTTGATTCCGGTTCACTCCTTGAGGTCTTGAACACGTCCGTGGCTATATAAATGATGGCAAAAACCTGTGCTTTCACAAAAACACTAGAAAACCATCAAATAGACCCAAAAAGGGCCAAAGTAACCAAATCGGTAGGAAATAGGGTAGTTGAGTGAATATTCGCTATTTTACCCCTAAAACCACGTTTCAAGTAAGGGAATGTCGCTTAAATGAGGCTGATAATCACGTCAAATCGAGTGTCATCACAACCCTCAAAGTTAAAGACCCATTTGGAACGTTAATTTGCATTCCAGTAGTAGCCATGAAAGGTCGTCCTATGAGAATGGTAGAATCATTTTTACTAGTGTCAATGATAACAAAGTCAGCTAAGAACGTGAAAGGACCACATTTAGTAACAACGTCTTTTATCTCTCCCCTAGGGGTTTTAAGTGATCGATCAGCAAAGACAAGTTGCATGCTAGGCGGTTCAAGTTCTCCTAGGTTCAATTTTTCATACAGACTCATAGGCATAACATTAACGGACGCGCCAAGATCAACCAAACAACGTTCTATCTTAACATTACTAATGACAAGAGGTAGAGTGAAAGAACCAGGATCAGAACACTTAGCTGGATATGGAGAGGAGGGTTTCATGCTACGAGCATCAGGATATCCTTCTTTATTTCCCTTCATGCCAGTCTCAATCCTTGCATTTGGCAGTAATGCTCTTGGAAACGGAGGCTTCACATAGTACGGTGCAAGAGGAGGATCATCCTAATTAGGCGCCACTTTCGGTGCTTCCTTCTTCTCTGGAGTTTCAGCGATCCTGCGTAAAACAGAACAAGCGTCAGCAGATAAGCTTGTAAACTTTTTAACAGATACCATCTTAGCTTGTTCCTTTCTCGGGTTCGGCTCTGTCTGGCTCGAAAGTTGGCCAAATGGTCGACCAGATGCAAGCATGCTCGAGATGTTGTTCACAACCTGCTCAATTATTTGATCGGCTGCTATCTGTTCTTGATTGAGAAGAGCTTGAGCTTTAAACTGACTGTCATGATCGTCGAGTCTGGTGATGATCTGACTAAGCTTCTTGTCCAGGTCGCTGACATTGTTTTCCTTCTGGTACTGCTGACCTGTATAGGTGTTATTCAAATATTAATTCTGGCGATTGCCAGGAGCAGTTCCATAGTTACCCGGATTACGGTGTGGCGGCTGATAGGCACCTCCCGGTGGATGGTTAGGCTTCTGATCCTGAGCTGGACCAGCTGGGCGATTATTCTGGTTCTGGTTATGGTTGGCGCCATTATTATAGGGAGGCCTGTCTTGATAGTTCCCTTGCTGCCTGAAGTTGCGGTAGCCAGCATAACCATTTTGATTGTTAACGAAGCCTTGTTGAACGAAATTTACCTCTTCGGCGGACCAGACTTCTGTCATACCAAAATTCTGGCATCGGCCTCCATTATGCGCACAAGCTCCACACCATTCGCAATCAGCAACATAGAAAGAAGCTGCCGGCGGTTTTATTGGTGTAGAAGACTTCTTCAGATGCTTCTCTACTTATGCCTTGATAGTAGCTTCGAGATCGAGCTTACTCCTTGATCCATCTGATTGTCGCTCCCAGTTCCTTGACTTGGAAGCACAGTTTGTAAAATGAAGAAGAGCAGCTTCAAGTGTGAGCGTAGTGCAATCCCCTTCAGCTAGAGAATTGACCCACTTGGCAGATTCTTCTCGAAGACCTCGAGCAAAGATTTCGGCTAACTACCTCTGCTCGAATCCGTGATGAGGACAATTGTAGAGAAGTTCTTGGAATCGATTCCAAGTATCGTATAAGCTTTCGCCTTCCTGTTGGGAGAATCTGGCGATGTTGTCCTTGATGGCTGTTGTTCTGGCAGGAGGGAAGTATTCTTCAACGAAGTCCTGAGCCAGAGTATCCCAATCAGTGTAATATCCAGGTGGTTTGCCAGTAAGCCACCTTTTGGCTGCGCCTTTCAGAGAGAACGGGAAAGCTCTCAAGCAAAGAGTGTTCTTGTCGAGGTTTCCGTTCTTAAAAGTGCTGCAGAGATCAAGGAAATCTGCCAGATGTGTGCATGGATTGTCTAGTGGCCTGCCTTCAAACTGTAGATCCCTAGAGATCATAGTCAAGAATGGAATCTTGATCTCATAGTCAGGATCTCCTTCAATGCGCGGCACGGCAATGGCAGATCGAACGCTAGTCGCGCTCGGCTTGTTGTAATCAACTAGACTCTTCTGTGCAGGCGGCGGTGGTGGATTTCCGCCCGGTGGTGGTAATTGATCAGTCATGGTAGAAGATGGAGGAGGTGAAAGTGACCCGGTGTATGAAATGGATGAAGGTGACGGTAATGGTGAAGATGAGGAACTCTCTTTCAGTTCCTCGATCTTAATCGGAGTGATGGATGGAGGTGGATTGGTTCTGCTTCTCCTTGGAATCTGTGATTGTCGAGGTGGAGCAGAACTGCTTGGTCTCTCTATACTCTTAACCTTGTCGGTTTGAGAGCGAGTCCAAGGGCGGCGATGCATACACCAGTGAACAAACTACAAATAACAAAAACAACAAAAACCAGTGTAAAATCGAAGTGGGTGGAAAAGTGAAAGATGAAAAGTAGAAGAATAAATTGCCAGTTCTTCTTTCAACCAATCAAAAGAAGTCCCCGGGAACGGCGCCAATTTGATGAGCGCGTCGTTGTCGGTGCGTTCAATCAAATAACTAACAAAGCTAACAAAAGCTAGGGTAGATCGTATTCCATGGGCCTTCTAATGATTGACTACTCAAATAAGCTAACAAATTACTCAGATTAAACACTTCGTGCGTGGTATGAGTTCCACGACTTCTAATTCTAAGAAATGCAGAGTAATTAAAAATTGAAACTAAAATAGATTGGAAATTAGGGTTGAAAACAGAGATGACAGACAAACTTAGACTTCGAATCCCCCTTCGTTCACCAGAGCATAGGCAATCAGCAGATCAACGGATTTCAATTCTCATTCAATCAGTTCTAAGACACCACCATAACTCCTAACCCTTAGGTTTAAGACCGGCGAACGTTCGCTGTATCCGTTCTAGCTACCAAGATTAATTAGCCGCCCGGGTACGGTCGCCTCTCGCAATGACTTAACTTAACTGGTGGAATTACTAACGATTCATGAGTTACTCTTGCAGTGGATTAACCCTAACCGGTTCCTACGAAAGGCACACTCCAATTCTAAGGTTAATTGTTTAGTTTGATGTTTTAAAGTAAGGCGAGCATTCGCTTCTATCCTTAGCTTAACCATAATCTAATCTAGGTGATCAATCCAGACAAGAAACATAAACAACGAAGAACAAACCAAACATGAAAGAGAAACTGTTTGAACTTTGAACCTAATCACCGCCGATCCGTGACCGCTTTAAAGCCCTGGGTCACTTAGGGTTCATCTAGTCTAAGCTCTAAGAGTTTACCTACTCATGTTCATCACAAAAGAATCAAAGATAAAGAAAGAGTTCATCATACAGAGGAAGAACAGAAAAGTATCTGAAAAACCTAATTAAGACGACTCCGGCAGAACTTTGATCTTCCGGTAGAATGCAATCCTCGCTCCGAGTCCTCGAGATGGAAGGGATGGTGTCACGATCTCTTTCCGGCTCTTCGAACTCTAAACTCTCCTTCAGAACTCTCAGAGAATCCTCGAAATTCTGATTATGAAAAGTGTATTATGATTGGTATGAAAAGTATATTGATTTTGGGCCGCCGGTTAAGTATTTATACTTAACCCTAAACCGCCAGATTTTAACTAGGATTTTCGACGAAAATATGAAGGAATTTTCGCCGAAAATTCCTTTGCAAATGTGGATGATCGCCGGCTGTTTCTTCTGTGATTTTCGGTCCAACACTTCTCGGGGAAAACTTATTGTTTTCGCCGAAAATATCCTTCAGTTGACATCAGTGATTTTGTTCTTGCATTTTCGCCGAAAATACTAAGGGATTTTCGGTGAAAACTCCTTTGTAAACTTGGGCAGGAATTGTTTGACTTGGTTGGCTCCTTGGATAGATTCTGGTGCGATTCCTCGATGTTCCAACGCCTTAGACACGTCCTTGGCTACTTTATTTGACGGCAAAAACCTGTGCTATCATAAAAACACTAGAAAACCATCAAATAGACCCGAAACGGGCCAAGGTAACACAAATGGCACGAGATAGGGCAATTGATTGAATATTCGTCATTCTACCCTAAAAACCATGTCTTAAGCAAGGAAATGTCGCTTAAATGAGGCTGATAATCACGTCAATTCGAGTGTCATCAAACTTCTTTCTTCACAACCTCTTGCATCAGAGGGTTTAATCGGCGTTGTGGTTGTCTGACTGGTTTGAACTCTTCATCTACAACTATCCGATGCTTGCAGAAGGTTTCAGAGATGCCTCTAATGTCGGCCAACTGCCAAGCAATGGCTCGGACATGCTTCTTGAGTAGCCTGATCAGTTGTTATTTCTGCTCGGGAGATAAACTCGAATTGATGATGACCGACAACTGGCATTCCTTCCCCAGGAATGCATACTCCAAATGGTCAGGCAGTTCCTTTAAGGTGAGTTCTGGTGGGTTCTCGTATGAGGTAGTGATCCGACTTGATGCTGGTTCAATGTGTGCGGGCGCAGAAGTGGCTGTGGATGTCCCTTTCCGATCGTCTAACTCGTCCTGCCACAGGCGCTGCTCTGGATCTTCTAGTGCACTGTCAATTCCTGAAATCAAGCACAACTCTAGTGGATCACTAGATAGGGCATTAGTGATGAAGTTGGCCGAGGCCAACTCCATAGAATCAACAGTATAACAATTATCATCTTGAGCAACAGAATATCTCATGCTGTCCTTAATACGGAAGGTAACACTTTCATGTCCTACACTTAAAGTCAACAAGCCTTGTTTGCAGTTGATATTCGCACCAGCAGTCGTTAAGAACGGTCGGCCTAAGATAAGTGTTCCGTCTAACTCTCGAGTATCTAGAACAACGAAATCTGCAATTATGGTAAAAGGACCACAACAAACAACTACATCTTCTATTATACCCCTAGGCAGTTTGACAGACCTATCAGCTAGCACGAGATGTAAAGTAAGTGGTTTTAATTTCCATAGGTTTAACTTTTCATAAAGATAAACAGGCATAACATTAATAGAAGCACCAGAATCAGCCAGATTACGGTCAATTTTAATACCATTAATGATGCACGGTAATGTAAAAGGACCGGGATCAAAACACTTAACTGGCGGTGGTGGCGGCTGGCGCATGGGAGACGGAGCACCGAAGAGAGAAGCGCATTCGTTAGTAAGCGTGACTGATGACACTCGATTTGACGTGATTATCAGCCTCATTTAAGCGACATTTCCTTGCTTAAGACATGATTTTTAGGGTTGAATAGCGAATATTCACTCAACTGCTCTATCTCGTGCCATTTGTGTTACTTTGGCCCGTTTCGGGTCTATTTGATGGTTTTCTAGTGTTTTCATGATAGCACAGGTTTTTGCCATCAAATAAAGTAGCCAAGGACGTGTCTAAGGCGTTGGAACCTCGAGGAACCGCACTAGAATCGATCTACGGAGTCAATCAAGTCAACTCAAATCCTGGCCCGATTTACACTGCAGTTTTCACCGAAAATTCCCCAGGTTTTCGGCAAAAAGTCATGAAGAAATCGGCAGAGCTTACAAAGAGAAGTTTTTGGCGAAAAGACAGAGTTCTCGACGAAAACTCCAAATCTGAAAATCACAGGAGAATCAGCCGACGGAAGCCTTCATTTACACTCAAGTTTTCGGCAAAAACTCAGCAAGTTTTCGGCGAAAACTCCAGGCAAAATCCGGCGATTCTAGGGTTAAGTATAAATACTTAATCGGCGGCCCAAGAAAGAAGATATACCTCATAATACATCATAATTTCAGAATTCTCACGAGTTCTGGAGCAGAGTTTAGAGTTCGAAGAGCCAGGAAGAGATCGTGACGCCATCCCTTCACCTCGGAGACTCAGAGCTAGGATTGAAGAGTACCGGAGAGCGAAGCTTTGCCAGAGTCATCTTAATTAGGTTTTACAGTTTCTATCTGTTCTATCTTTTGATGACGAACTCTATTTCTGCCTTTGATTCTTTTGTTATGAACATGAGTAGCTAAACTCGTAAAGCTTAGACACTAACTGACCTAGGGCTTTAAAGCGGTCACGGATCGGCGGTGATTAGATTCAAAGTTCAATCAGTTTCTCTTTCATGTTAGATTTGTTCTTCGTCGTTTATGTTTCTTATATGGATTGATAACCTAGATTACATTCTTGTTAAGCTAAGGATAGAAGCGAACGCTCGCCTTACTTTAAAACATCAAATCGAACAATTAACCTATTCATTGGAGTGTGCCTTTCGTAGGAACCAGTTAGGGTTAATCCACTGCAAGAGTAACTCATAAATCGTTAGTAATTCCACCAGTTAGTTTAGTCGTCACAAGAGGTGACCGTACCCGGGCGACTAATTAATCTTGGTAGCTAGATCGGATAGAGCGAATGTTCGCCAGTCTTAAACCTAAGGGTCAGGAGTTTTGGTGGTGTCTTAGAATTGATTGAACGAGAATTGAAATCCGCTGATCTGTTGATTGCCAATGCTCTGGTGAACTAAGGGGGATTCGAAGTCTAAGCTTGTCTGTCGTCTTTGTTAAGTCAACCCAATTTCCTAATCTGTCTTTTACTTTTCGTTTTAATTTCCTTGCATTTTCTAGATTAGAAGTCGTGGAACTCACACCACGCACAAAGTTTTTCAACTTGAGCAATTTGCCCTTATATTTGAGTAGACAATTGAAGAAGGCCTGTGGAATACGATCTACCCTAGCTTTTAGCTTGGTAGTTATTTGATAACCCGCTCTACGACGGTTCATCAAATTGGCGCCGTTGCCGGGGACTTCTTTTAATCATTTGAAAGAAGAACTGGCAATTTTATTCTTCTAATTTCCATCTTTCATCTTTCCATCCACTTCGATTTTACACTGGTTTTGTTTGTTTTTGTCATTTGTAGGTTGTTCACAGGTTTATGCACCGCCCCCCTCTCAGGCGTTTCCAAAGCTCCAAGAACGACAAGGCTAAGAGTGTAGAGAGACCAGACAGTTCTGCTCCACCAAGACAATCACAGATTCCAAAGAAAGGCAGAACCAATCCACCTCCATCCGTCACTCCGATCAAGATCGAGGAACTGAAGGAGAGTTCCTCATCTCCATCTTCATCGTCATCTTCATCCGCTTCATACACCGAATCACTTTCACCCTCTCCATCTCCTAGGATGGACGACGAGTTATCACTCCCACCACCAGGCGGTGCACAGAAGAGTCTAGCTGACTATAACAAGCCGAGCGTGACTAGCGTTCGATCTTCTATCGCCGTGCCACGCATCGAAGAAGATCCTGACTATGAGATCAAGATTCCGTTCTTGACTATGATCTCTAGGGATCTACAATTTGAAGGCAGGTAGCTAGACAATCCGTGCACACATCTGACGGATTTCATTGATCTCTGTGGCACTTTCAAGAATGGGAATCTCGACAAAAACACTCTTTGCTTGAGAGCTTTCCGTTCTCTTTGAAAGGCGCAGCTAAAAGGTGGCTCACCGGCAAACCACCGGGCTACTACACAAACTGGGAGACTCTTGCTCAAGACTTTGTCGAAGAGTACTTCCCTCCTTCCAGAACAACAGCCTTCAAGGACAGCATCGCCAGATTCTCTCAGAAGGAAGGAGCGAGCTTATATGATACTTGGAATGAATTCCAAGAACTTCTCTACAACTGTCCTCACCACGGTTTCGAGCAGAGACAGTTAGCTGAAATCTTTGCTCGAGGTCTTCGTGAAGAATCTGCCAAATGGCTCAATTCCCTAGCTGAAGGGGATTGCACTACTGATGACACTCGATTTGACGTGATTATCAGCCTCATTTAAGCGACATTTCCTCTTAAGACATGGTTTTTAGGGTAGAATAGCGAATATTCAATCAATTGCCCTATCTCGTGCCATTTGTGTTACTTTGGCCCGTTTCAGGTCTATTTGATGGTTTTCTACTGTTTTTATGTTAGCACAGGTTTTTGCCGTCAAATAAAGTAGCCAAGGACGTGTCTAAGGCGTTGGAACCTCGAGGAATTGCACCAAAATCGATCCGAGGAGTCAATCGAGTCGAACCAAAGTCTGCCCCGGTTTAACTAAAGTTTTCTCCAAAAATACCTTAGTGTTTTCGGCGAAAATCCCAGCACATATCGACTGATGCTCATCAAAGGAAGTTTTTGGCGGAAACCCTAAGTTTTCGCCGAGAACAATTGATCCGAAAATCATAGGAGAAAAGCAGCCGGCGGACCATCCATTTACACTAAGATTTTTGGCGAAAATTCTTCAATATTTTCGGTGAAAATATCAGGTTAAATCCGGCGGTATTACGGTTAAGTATAAACAATTAACTGGCGGCTCAAAGGAGAATATACATCATAATTACCAACTAATACCAAACTTCAGAATTCTCTCTTGTTCTGGAGCAGAGAGTTTAGAGTCGGAAGATCCGGAAAGAGATCGTGACGCCATCCATTCCATCTCGAAGACTCGGAGCTAGGATTGCATTTTACTGAAGATCGAAGTCTGCCAGAGTCGTCTTAATTAGGTTTTTTAGATTCTTTTCTGTTCTTCCTCTGGATGATGAACTCTTTCTTTGTCTTTGATTCTTTTGTGATAAACATGAGTAGCTGAACTTTTAGACCTTAGAATAGATGAACCCTAAGTGACCCAGGGCTTTAAAGCGGTCACGGATCAGCGGTGATTAGATTTGAAGTTCAATCAGTTTCTCTTTCATGTTTGATTTGTTCTTCATTGTTCATGTTTCTTGTTTGGATTGATCACCTAGATTAGATTCTTGTTAAGCTAAGGATAGAAGCGAACGCTCGCCTTACTTTAAAACATCAAATCGAACAATTAACCTTATAATTGGAGTGTGCCTTTCGTTGGAATCGGTTAGGGTTAATCCACTGCAAGAGTAACTCATAAATCGTTAGTAATTCCACCAGTTAAGTTAAGTCGTTGCGAGAGGCGACCGTACCCGGGCGACTAATTAATCTTGGTAGCTAGAACGGATAGAGCGAACGTTCGCCGGTCTTAAACCTAAGGGTAATGAGTTATGGTGGTGTCTTAGAATTGATTGAATGAGAATCAAAATCCGCTGATCTGTTGATTGCCAATGCTCTGGGGAACGAAGAGGGATTCAAAGTCTAAGTTCGTCTGTCATCTCTGTTTTCAACCCTAATTTCCAATCTGTTTTTAGTTTCAATTTTTAATTTCTCTGCATTTCTTAGAATTAGAAGTCGTGGAACTCACACCACGCACGAAGTGTTTAAACCTGAGTAATTTGCTAGTTTATTTGAGTAGTCAATCATTAGAAGGCCCGTGGAATACGATCTACCCTAGCTTGTTAGCTTTGTTAGTTATTTGGTTGAACCCGCACAACGATCTGATGTTTCACCAAATTGGCGCCGTTGCCGGGGACTTCTTTTGATTGTTTGAAAGAAGAACTGGCAATTTATTCTTCTATTTTCCATCTTTCACTTTTCCACCCACTTTGATTTTACATTGGTTTTGTTTGTTTTTGTTATTTGTAGGTTGTTCACAGGTGTATGCATCGCCGCCCTTGGACTCGCTCTCAAACCGATAACGCTAAGAGTATAGAGAGACCAAGCAGTTCTGCTCCACCTCGACAATCACAGATTCTAAGGAGAAGCAGAATCAATCCACCTCCATCCATCAGTCCGATCAAGATCGAGGAACTGAAGGAGAGTTCCTCATCTTCACCTGTACCGTCACCTACATTCGTTTCATACACCGAGTCACTTTCACCTCCTCCATCGCCTACCATGCCTGATCAATTACCACCACCACCACCAGGTGGAAATCCACCATCGCCACCTGCACAGAAAAGTCTAGCTGATTACAACAAGCCGAGCGCGACTAGCGTTCGATCTGCCATTGCCGTACCGCGCATTGAAGGAGATCCTGACTATGAGATCAAGATTCCATTCTTGACTATGATCTCTAGGGATCTACAGTTCGAAGGCAGGACCCTAGACAATCCGTGCACTCATCTTGCAGACTTCCTTAATCTCTGCAGCACTTTCAAGAACGGAAACCTTGACAAGAATACTCTTTGTTTGAGAGCTTTCCCATTCTCTCTGAAAGGCGCTGCTAAGAGGTGGCTTACTGGCAAACCACCTGGATATTACATTGATTGGGATACTCTGGCTCATGACTTTGTTGAAGAATACTTTCCTCCTGCCAGAACAACAGCCATCAAGGACAACATTGCCAGATTCTCCCAGAAAGAAGGAGAAAGCTTATACGATACTTGGAATCGATTCCAAAAACATCTCTACAACTGTCCTCATCATGGATTCGAGCAGAGGCAGTTAGCTGAAATCTTTGCTCGAGGTCTTCGAGAAGAATCTGCCAAGTGGGTCAATTCTCTAGCTGAAGGGGATCGCACTACACTCACACCCGTAGCTGCTCTTCTTCACTTCGCAAACTGTGCTTCCAAGTCAAGGAACTGGGAACGACAATCTGAAGGATCAAGGAGCAAGCTCGATCTCGAAGCAGCTATCAAGGCCGAAGTAGAGAAGCATTTGAAAAAGTCTTCCACACTAATCAAACCGCCGGTAGCTTCTGTCTATGTTGCTGATTGCGAGTGGTGTGGAGCTTGCGCACATAACGGAGGCCGTTGCCAGAATTTTGGTAAGATAGAAGTCTGGTCCGCAGAAGAGGTAAATTTCGTTCAACAAGGCTTCGTTAATAATCAGAATGGTTATGCTGGCTACCGCAACTTCAGGCAGCAAGGGAACTATCAAGACAGACCTCCCTACAATGCTGGCGCCAACCATAACCAGAACCAGAATAATCGCCCAGCTGGTCCAGCTCAGGATCAGAAGCCTAACCATCCGCCGGCAGGTGTCTATCAGCCGCCACACCGTAATCCGGGTAACTATGGAACTGCTCCTGGCAATCGCCAGAATCAATATTTGAATAACACCTATCCAGGGCAGCAGTACCAGAAGGAAAACAATGTCAGTGACCTGGACAAGAAGCTTAGTCAGATCATCACCAGACTCGATGATCATGACAGTCAGTTTAAAGCTCAAGCTCTTCTCAATCAAGAACAGATAGCAGCCGGTCAAAGAATTGAGCAAGCTGTGAACAACATCTCGAGCATGCTAGCATCTGGTCGACCATTTGGCCAACTTCCGAGCCAGACAGAGCCGAATCCGAGAAAGGAGCAAGCCAAGATGGTAACTGTTAAAAAATTTACAAGCTTATCTGCTGATGCTTGTTCTGTTTTACGCAGGATCGCTGAATCTCCAGAGAAGAAGGAAGCACTGAAAGTGGCGCCTAAGGAGGATGATCCTCCTCTTGCACCGTACGTCGTGAAGCCTCCTTTTCCAAGAGCATTGCTGCCGAATGCAAGGTTCGAGACTGGCATGAAGGGGAATAAAGAAGGATATACTGATGCTCGTAGTAAGAAACCTTCCTCTCCATATCCAACTAAGTGTTCTGATCCTAGTCTTTCACTCTACCTCTTGTCATTAATGATGTTGAGATATAACATTGTTTTGTTGATCTTGGCGCGTCTGTTAATGTTATGCCTATGAGTCTATATGAAAAATTGAACCTAGGAGAACTTGAACCGCCTAGTATGCAACTTGTCTTTGCTGATAGATCACTTAAAACCCCTAGGGGAGAAATAAAAGACGTTGTTACTAAATGTGGTCCTTTCACGTTCTTAGCTGACTTTGTCATCATTGATACTAGTAAAGATGATTCTACCATTCTCATAGGACGACCTTTCATGGCTACTAGTGGAATGCAAATTAACGTTCCAAATGGTTCTTTAACTTTGAGAGTTGGTAAAGAAACGGTCACGTTCCGCCTTAAAGACGGAATGAAATATAATCCTAAGAATGAAGAATTTCATTGTTTAGCTGTTGAAACTGTGGAGTTGACTCGGTCAATTCCGTTACTGATGTCTCTTCTAGTATGCCTAGATCAATTGCTGTTGCAGGTGCTGAACAGATTACCAAGCAGAAACTGGAATCTGTTCTTCAAAAGCCGCCAAAGAAGAAGGAACTGAAAGCCTCTTCTAAGCCACCGAGCACAAAACTTAGCAGACCTCGGGGGAAGAATAAGAAGACGAAGACTAACATGGTCTGGAGACCAGTTGTGCCGCTACTTTCCACCGAGCCAGCTGCACCACTAATTCGTTCCAAGCTACCGGCGCCGGGACAAGTATGGAAGGAGAAGCCAAAGCATCTCCTAAGGAAATACCTACGATTACCGATCCCGGTGATATCAAGCCGGAGGTTAAAGAAAAGAAGGAGCCGATCATTCTCATTCCATCCACTGTCTTCCTTGTGGAAGACGATCCCTTGACAGAACTGTTCGGACCATTCAAGATCACTGACCACCTTCCCGCCGGACGTACCAAGCTCTTACACGCGAACGGGAAGAAATTCATGCTCACCGGAGAAGCCCCGAAGCTCTACTTTATGAACTCCGATGCTGGCATTAAGGAGAATCTGAGTTGGGATGTCTCCTAATACCGTCCAGGTATCGTCCAGCTCAAGGACGTTAATAAAAGAGCGCTTCGTGGGAGGCAACCCACTGCTGGAGTCCGTTTTTGATTTGTGTCAACCTTAGTGTTTTAGAGTCGGTTCGGGGGAGCCAAAAGTGTCAGTTTGTTTGATTTTGTATTTTTCGTGTGTAGTCTGTGTGTCATAGTGTCAGTTGCAAGTCATTTGAGGTCTTTCCAATTTTTGTGGATTTAACTGTGATTTTCTGAAGTTTGTCGGGATTGCGAAAATATTTTCAATCGTAGAGTTCAATATTTTCGGCGAAAATAACCCATGTTTTCGGCGAAAATTATCTTTGAAATCCCACTGAGTTTTCCAGACGTTTTTAGCTGACATTTTTGGCGAAAAACTATTCCACATTTTTGGCAAAAATTCTTTTGAAAACCGGCAGTACTTTTTAACTAACATTTTTGGCGAAAACTTGCACTTATTTTCGCCGTAAATTCCTTTGAAAATCAACCAAATTTTCGTTTTAAAATCCAGATTCACCCTCTCTCTCCTCACTTCATTTTCAAAAACTTTGTCAAAACTTTCCCCTGTTTCAATCAAACCCGCCGACCGCCACCTTCCACACTCGCCGTCGTCGACAGCTGCCGACCGCCGCCACAGTCGCCGCGCCGCCGCTCCCTTCCCCTTCCATTTCTGATCCATCCAAGCCCTAGAACAGTCGAATCGGAGCTCTACAGCTCTAGTTCACCCAAACCCTAAAATTTTCGATTTTTCACCGATTCCTCCCAATCCGTTCATTTTTAGCATCCATGACTTCAAGGTAAGTTGTAGAACTTTTCATTGCGAATCTTTTGACATATTGAATGCTGAATTTCGTTGGGGTTGACTTTTAGTTGACTTTTCGGTTTGCCTCGATTTGCGTGCCGACTGATTTCGTGTGAACTAGGTTAGCTAAACTTGTTGAACTGTTCTAGCATGCTTAGGGAGTGTTGTGCTTAATTTTCATATCGTTTGATCATGTGTTGCTAAGCCTAAGACTTATTCTTTGTGATGTTAACTTTTGAGAAATGTCGGTTTGACCATGAACTGTTTTTGATCATTTGGCTGCCTTATGTGCTCATTCTCGTTCCGATTATTGTGTTTGCCATCTGAGAGCATATTTTACTGTCATTCTCCTCTTTGTGATAGTCTTGCCATGATTAGGGTTCAATGTTCTATTATGTTGACTTTTTGAATGTCGGTTTGACTTCTGAACTCTGATTGTGCTAATTCCATTCTGGCTGTTCCTAAGCATGTATTTTCTTGTTTGTGATCACCGGTAAATCTGCTTTGCTTACCCCCACTCGGTTTTCCTCATTTCTTTGTGAAATTGAGTTTTTCGACTAAGTGTGGGGTAGGGTTTTAGTTTGACTAATCTGGTTTGTTTTCTTGTTTAGGAACACCACTTATGAGCGCAGGACCAAGCAGAGACTTGACGCCGCCTCGAGCTCCAGATCCCCCCTCCCGTCACACCCGCCGTCCAGGGCCCTCCACCAGCATTTCCTGGCCGTGCTGGGTCCCATCGCACTGTTACTCGTCTACCCGACTACTACTTTGAGTGCTACAAGAAGCTCGAGCATGTTCCGGGAGCTAATGTTCGACCACTTTCCATGGAGTCTCTCTTCGATCATGATGAGGACTACCACCGGAACGTGCACGACGCCCTGGCACCGGCCGGCCTCCTAGAGCTGACCACCATAGCTTCCGACTTCCCCGACGTCGCTCTCCAGGAGTTCTGGGCCACTTTTGATCTAGACGAGCACAAGAGGAGGCAGAGCAAGAAGGTCGTTTCCTTCTATCTGGGCGGGGTGTACAGGACCTTCACCTATGATGAGTTTGCAGCTCATCTAGGCATCCCCTACGAGCATTACCACGGTCATCACCTCGGCTGGGGGAACGACGAGGACGATGGAGAGGCATACCATGAACTCTGGAGCCACATGACTGGAGTGCCCGACGATCATCTCACGGACCATAATTCAGTTAAGTCTCTCTCTCACCCTCTCTATAAGTACATTCATATGGTTTGGCGTAGATTGCTATTATATGCTCCAGAGAAGGACCGCCACCATATCAGCAATGAGGAACTTCTGCTTCTTCGCGCCATCTGGGAGAGCTACCCTCTTCACCCCGGATGGGTGCTTGCTCGCATCTTCCGTCAGAAGACTAAGAGGAGGACGCCACCTCGCTCACTCCTAGGAGGCAACTTCATCGGCCGACTCATCATCTCCTTCGGCCTCAGCCACGAATATGGCCCGAACATCCCACGCCGTAGAGTACGCACCGTTGGAGGAGATTTGGCGGTCAAGTACGACCTCGAGTTGGACCTCAGTCCCCAGGTAGCAGCAGATCCTCCCCTCCAGAACGAAGATGAGTCGGAGGAAGAAGATGATTCTGAGGAGTCTCAGCCTCAGTACGAGCCAGAGTTTCATGACCATACTCCATCGCCACACCATCAGGCAGGGTATGCACACCACTCGCCACCACCCATTCCAGAGCCATATCAGGCGCCTCACTCGCAGCACCACCAGCATCTCGCGGATGTTGGAGAGCTGTATGAGCGACTGCAGAAGTGGCGCATCACCGACAACGCCACTCAAGAGGCGAGATGGACTATTATGCAGCAGCATATGCACCGCGCTGATAGGCGGTATGAGGCACAGCTGGCGTGGCAACGTCAGCTCGGCGATTTCCTTCACTTTCCACCTCCCGGTCCACCTGACCAGTAGTGATCGGGTTGTATTCCTTTTCTGGTCCTTTCTTTTTATTTATTCTTTTCGGATTTCGATCCAACTTTTTTCTGTGTGGATCCAGGACACTTGTCCCGGTTTCCTTTTTATGTTTCATTTGTTTATGTTTTGTAGGCAGTAGGGAGATTCCCTTTGCTTCGCTTTGGTAGATTCCCTCCGCTCCGAGGCTCCGTGCTCATCCCCTACGCCAACCATCTTGGTCCATGTTCTTGTACTTCACTCTGAACCCTAGAATAAGTCCTGTGAGGACACAGTCCAATTTAAGTGTGGCGTAGGATGCTAGAGAACCTTGCATGAACTTGATTGCCCTTGATTGTGTTTCTATGTGCCTCGTGATTCCATTCCAGTCTCTCTAGCATTAGAATGGCTCAGTTCTTGATTTTTGATGTTAAGTTGTTGTTCAAACTTTCATAATGATGCTTAGACTGCTTAACCTAGAACTTGAGAACCAACTTGTATACTTTGATGCTAAATTGCCTGGTCAGAACATAATTTTTTAAAATCACACTTGTAGTTTGTAGCCTTGATTGCATGAAAATGACCGAATCTGACTAGCAAACCAACTGTGAGCTTTTGATCCATTGCACGTAACTTGCAATTTCAATTCTTTCTGAGTGGTTTTCTGTTTGCTTGAATGAGTTAGAATTTGCATGAGACCTACTCGAGACCACACGATGACACAAGTTCTAGAATGATAGGGGCACCTAGATTCAGCTACTAAGCCAGATAGCCTACCTAACGATAAAATCCATTAGGTGTAGACCCTTGAGCTTGGCCTGTTCTTTCGGTTCGATATACATTACAGCCATTTTCCATTCTTTCATTCCTCGTTGATCCCCTGTGGTTGTAGTTCTAGATTGACCTACCGGAAGTCAGTTTGTGGTAACCTGCCTATAACCATTAAACAGGTGGTCTTAGCTATTATGTCCAGACGTGTAAACCCCTCTAGCAACTAAAAGAAAAGAATCGGCACAAAAGAAAAAAAAAGAACAAAAAAGAAGCAAGTTTCAAAAAAAATGAAAAGAAGAAAAATCAGAAAAGCCAAAAAGTTTCAAGTTCAATAAAATGTTCTTCTCCCTACAAATGGAAGAACGAAGTCAAAAGAAAAGTCAGAAAAATTGTGTAAAGAAAAATAATAAAAGTGCTAGGTTGCTTGAGGGTATCATAGGACGAGCGTTCATTATTCCACCCGTGTCTGGTTAGACGGTAGGAAGCCATAGGCTAGATTCGAGGGAAGTTAGTCGAAAGCTACACCGCACAAAGCCATCATCATTCATTCCCATCATCCATCGCATCATAAACCCAAGTAGTGTAGAATTCGTTACAGTCCTAGCAGGGAAGTCCTTCTTGACTGGTTACTCGTGTTATCACAGTGGTGGAGATGTGGTTGAATTGCAAACTTATGACAGAACTCAGTAACAGAAAATGATTGAGAGCAGAAACACGTCCTTAAACACAGCGAGTGAGAGTTCCCCATTTACTAAATATTTTCTGTGTGAGGAGTCTGGTCGGTCAGGTCAAATTCGTGCATAATTGGTTGCTACTACTTGTCGTGTGCAGTTTATTAGTGAGACCATGTGGTTTGGCTGATCAGTATGCATGTGAGGTTTCTTGTTCTAGGATCTATCTGTCTAATAATTCATTGTGTTTGATTGAGCTCTAATTTAATCGATCTTATCATTTGTGAACATGAGCGTTTCTATTCAGTTTGCTTGAGGACAAGCAAATGCTTAAGTGTGGGGTATTTTGATGACACTCGATTTGACGTGATTATCAGCCTCATTTAAGCGACATTTCCTTGCTTAAGACATGGTTTTTAGGGTAGAATAGCGAAATATTCAATCAATTGCCCTATCTCGTGCCATTTGTGTTACTTTGGCCCGTTTTGGGTCTATTTGATGGGTTTCTAGTGTTTTTATGTTAGCACAGGTTTTTGCCATCAAATAAAGTAGCCAAGGACGTGTCTAAGGTGTTGGAACCTCGAGGAATTGCACCAGAATCGATCCGAGGAGTCAATCGAGTCGAACCAAAGTCTGCCCCAGTTTACACTAAAGTTTTCGCCGAAAATACCTTAGTGTTTTCGGCGAAAATCCCAGCACAAATCGACTGATGCTCATCAAAGGAAGTTTTCGGCGAAAACCCTAAGTTTTTGCCGAGAACAATTGATCCGAAAATCATAGGAGAAAAGCAGCCGGCGGACCATCCATTTACACTAAGATTTTCGGCGAAAATTCTTCAATATTTTCGGCGAAAATATCAGGCTAAATCCGGCGGTATTAGGGTTATGTATAAATACTTAACCGGCGGCCCAAAGGAGAATATACATCATAATTACCAACTAATTCCAAACTTCAGAATTCTCTCAAGTTCTGGATCAGAGACTTTAGAGTCGGAAGAGCCGAAAAGAGATCGTGACGCCATCCCTTCCATCTCGAAGACTCGGAGCTAGGATTGCAGTTTACCGAAGATCGAAGTCTGCCAGAGTCGTCTTAATTAGGTTTTTTCAGATTCTTTTCTATTCTTCATCTGGATGATGAACTCTTTCTTTGTCTTTGATTCTTTTGTGATAAACATGAGTAGCTGAACTCTTAGAGCTTAGACTAGATGAACCCTAAGTGACCCAGGGCTTTAAAGCGGTCACGGATCGGCGGTGATTAGATTCGAAGTTCAATCAGTTTCTCTTTCATGGGGACCGAACGTTAGATGCGCGTGGCTTACTATAGTCCGCAAGACTCTTTGGAGCAGCCAGTACGGAAAGGAAGGATGGAACGGAAGTAGTTTGATTCTATATCTGTTATGATCTGCAAGAGACAAAAACAAACACAACCGATGTAAAATCGAAGGTTGATGGAAAATGGAAGATGGAAAGATAGAAGAATAAAAATGCCAGCTCTTCTTTCAACGAAATAGAAGAGAGTCTCCGGTAACGGCGCCAATTTGATGAACGTTCTATTTCGGTCAATCAAATAACTACCAAGCTAGAAGCTAGGGTAGATCGCATTCCATGGGCCTCTTCTACTTGCTTACTCAAATGTGTTGGAAATTTTACTCAAGGTTGAACACGTAGTGCGTGGTGTGAAATCCACGACTTCTATACTAAAAATGCACGGTGAAATGGAATGAAATTTAAATGCAGAAAGATTGGTTGTTTGACTTAGACAGACGACAGGCAAGCTTAGACTTCGAATCCCCCTTAGATCACCAGATCATTGGCAGTCAATAAACCAGGGATTTTCGATTCTAGTTCATTCAGTTCACATACACCATCATAACTCTTTACCCTTAGGTTTAAGACTGGCGAACGTTCGCTCTATCTGATCTAACTACCACGATTAATTAGTCGCCTGGGTACAGTCGCCTCTTGCGACGACTAAACTAACTGGCGCGATTACTAGCGATCTATGAGTTACTCTTGCAATGGATTAACCCCAACTGGTTCCTACGAAAGGCACACCCCAATGAACAGGTTAATTGCTTGATTTGGTGTTTTAAAGTAAGGCGAGCGTTCGCTTCTATCCTTAGCTTAACAAGAATCTAATCTAGGTGGCCAAACCAGACAAGAAACACAGAGAACAAAGAACAAATCAAACATGAAGGAGAAACTGAATGAATTTCGAATCTAATCACCGCCGATCCGTGACCGCTTTAAATCCCTAGGTCACTTAGGGTTCATCTAATCTAAGCTCTACGAGTTTAGCTACTCATATTCAATACAGGAGAATCAAAGATGAACAAAGAATACATCTCAGGTAGGCAAGACAAAGAAGAACTGTAAAACCTAATTTCGACGAATCCCTGAAGCTTCAATCTGCTGAATCTTCAACTCCTAGCACTGGTTCTCCGAGATGGAAGGATGGCGTCACGATCCTTTCCTAGCCCCTCGAACTCTTTTCACTCTTCCTCTCTCCGGTCTCCGTCTTGGAATTTTCGTCCAAAGTGTGTAAGTATGAGATATCTTTTCAGCCGGCCAATTTTTGTATTTAAATCTAAACTGATTTCTGCCGGATTTGCCTTGAGTTTTCGGCAAAAACTTAAGAAGTTTTCGCCGAAAATGTCTTTGTAAAATGGCTGGCTATTGATGCTGGTCTCCTGTGATTTTCGGACTAGGAGTTTTCGCCGAGAACTTGGGGTTTTCGCCAAAAACTTCATCTTGTGAAGCTTAGCCGATTTCTTCTGGAGTTTTTGCTGAAAACTTCACCGATTTTCGCCAAAAATTGAAGTGTAAATGGGGTAGGATTTTGGTTGACTTGATTGACTTTTTTGATTGGTTCCGGTGCGATTCTTCGGGGTTCCAATGCCTTAGACACGTCCTTGGCTACTATATTTGACGGCAAAGACCTGTGCTAACATGAAAACACTAGAAAACCATCAAATACCCGAAACGGGCCAAGGTAACACAAATGGCACGAGATAGAGCAATCTAGTGAATATTCGCTATTCTACCCTAAAAACCATGTCTTAAGCAAGGAAATGTCGCTTAAATGAGACTGATAATCATGTTAAATCGAGTGTCATCACCTAATACGACAATCCACCTTCGGATGATGATGATAGTTAAGTGGTGATTAGCGGTGTGCTAGTGTTTAGTAATTTATGATTTCATATTGATGTTTGTATCTCACTATATTGTCTAGTATTGTGTATGGTACTTGCATTTTGTTTTCGAATAATGGTGATCATTGTTTAAGATTGAAGTTCATGTAATTGCATTGGTGGTGGTGTTAGTAGTTTAATCGTATATGTGGTGTTAGTAGTAGTTTAACTCCATTAGTGCATTTCTTAATGAGCTGGTGTGAATTGCAGGTGCCATTTAATGGACAAATTGGTGAGCTAAATATGGAACTGTGATTTGGAAATTTAATAGCAATATTGGCAGTTATAATCCCCAATATTGTTGCCCAAAATAGCCACTTTGTATATATTTCAGCTGCCTAGAACCGCTAGAATAATTAGGCTTGTGGCGGTTAAAAACACCACTAATTATATAGCAATAGTGGCGGTTAAAACCGCCACTAAAAATCCGCCACAATTACTTATTAGTGGCAGTTCCTGACCGCCACTATTAGCTGTTTGTGTCGGACGATAAAGTGGCAGTTTTTCTTTCCAATTGTGGCGGTTGTGCAACCGCCACCGTTAATACAAACTGTGGCGGTTATAACCTCCACAATTGTGAAAAAAAACTGCCACTTTTACTCTGTTTTGTTGTAGTGGAGCCAAGCCCCATCGATCTTGTTCGCTGGATGGAAGTTCAAGGTGGCTGGCTGATCTTAGTGAGTTGTAAGAGAAAACCCCCAAGCTGTTTGTGGCAATCTCAACATATCAGAACCCAGAAAGTCATTCACAAAGTTCATCAGAACCTAGAAAACCATTCACAAAATTCATTAGAAGCTAGAACATTGCAAGGAAATTGTGAAGCAGCTAAACATAACAGTACCTTTTGGAGGTGTCAAGTGTCAACAATTTTTTTGGTTTCTAGTGAAGCAGCTGAAAAGAGCAGAGTAGTTACAACAACAACTCATTGTATAGCTAAATCCAAAGCTACCCGAATTCACAATTCTTTCATCCAAACGCTATGATTGGAAGCATCACAAATTTCTGCCAAATTTCTAACCTTTTCCTCCTCCTGTGTGGAAGCCAAGTGGAATCTGGAGAACCCATATGACAAAAATCACCCAAAACCCAACAATTTCACAGGATAAAAACTAAAAGCAAACGACATGGCAACAAAATATAACCACTAAAAATGTATTCTATGATCTGCGCACCAAGAATACTGAAAAATGGAGGCTAAAAAGACCGTGCAATAGAATGGTAAATGAAGGAAACAGGACAAGTACATTAAATTGCTACTATTTTTTAGCTGGGTTCCCTCTAGCTAGGGTATAAGGGGGTTGTTGGTTTAACTGTCGTTTGTGTCTTTTCCAACTTGTAGCTAGAAGGATTGGATGGCTTGAAATAGGTAAAAGTTGAAATTGGAAAGTGTGGGAGGAGGTATGCGACAACAATTGCATCTTCCGTGGCCACTCTCGCTACTACAATGTCTACGTCCATTCCGACCCTTCCACCGAAATCCAGATTCCAAGCAGTGGCACCTTCGTATCGAGCCTAATCCCTAGAAAGAAGACAGAGAGGACTTCTCCTACTTTAATCGCCGCCGAGCAACGCCTCCTCACTCGCGTAATTTTTGATGATTCAGTGAATCTCTACTTCGCCGGTTCGTCCTAGTCTCTTAGCACTGTATTCCTATCCATTCGTTCTCCTTCTTCTACCGCTCGCTTTTGGGAGGTGGAGGTGGGTGAGTTCATCGATGTCGGATGGAAGGAGGAGAAGATCAACAGACTGTAGCTGGAATTAAATGGTTGGGTAGTGAGTCTGTGTTGGTTGAATTAAGTTGAGTTGAGTCAGGGGTTGGTTAGGTGCTGTGGCAAGGGTTGAGGTGGAAAAAAGGTTAAATTAACATGTTGATATGAGCACTTAACGAAATTATTGGTTAGAGAGTTGATGGAATAACCAAAATGTACAAACATTATAGATTAATGACAAGTAGATTACAAATTAAAGGTTCATGACTAGTTTGTTACGACCTCTATATGTTATTGACCAAAATGGATATAAAGATGGGAGTAGTAGATCCCACTGATGAACCCCCGGTGCCCTGGACCCGACCAGACCTGCCCTTGACCCGGAGCCAAGTCAAAGCCTTCAAGACACGGGTCACAGCCTACATAGGCGATTGGAGTCGAGCCAAGCATGAAGAGCTAGACCAGAGGTTCATCAGAGAAGGATGCACAGTGCTGAGCCTTGATGGCCGACAGAAATCCCACACAGGAGACAAATGCCCGAAGAACACTGCCCCGGCCCCGGCGGATGCGGACAGCCAACTCAAGCCCCGGATAACCTTGCTCAGCACTCAGAATCTGGCGGACAAGTTGATGCTAGAAGATTCAGGAGGCCAAAAGACTTGGGGAGAACCTCGCTTGTCCGAGGAAATGTCAAGCAGGGAGCCTGGACGCCCCGGCATCACTGAAACCCTAGCACCGGGTCCGGAGCGAGTGATGCCGAGCCGGTCACCACAGCCAAAGGACACCACCTGGCCATCCGGTCACCCGGAGCCAGCGGTAATTACGGATATGCCACTGCGCGTGTTCAAAGCCCTTTTCCTAGCCGCGAAAGGATTCCCGCCGCGCCCGGAGCCCTTTCCTAGTCCTACTCGAACACGGATTACTGGTTTGCCCTAATCCACCTGGATTACGGTTTTGCTGAATTTTAGCCGGTTTAGGAGTTTTATTTTTGGACTACTTAGTTTATTTTAATAGTTTCTTCAGCCTATCTTTTAGGATTATTTTAATTTTTTCTTTTTAGAGTTGGAACCGGCCTTGGCCACCCTTTATGCTATAAATAGAGGCCTCGGCCACGATTGTAAGACAACTTATTGATTAATGAAAATTTCCGAACTCTGTTCTTTTTCCTTCAAGTCTTTGCTCGTTGTTGCTTAGCTTAAGGTATTGGTTTATCATCAAAGGCTATCATCCTTTGTTTGTGGCACCAACTCGACCGAATACTTGGGGTTCCTAAGTCAATACTTAGTGGATTTCAAGGTTCTCCGCCGGTTTCATTAGTTAGGTCCGCCGGTTTCCTAGAGGAGGCGGTTCGTGGATTCATATCTTTAAGTTTTCGTTGCTTTCAATTTCAGAAAAAAAAACCCTAAATATCTTCATTCTGTTTGTTCTAATCTTCTACCTTTCTTTAAGTTTTGTTGTGAGAAAAAGTTGTGGCCATCAACAGAAAAAATACAAAAAGAATCAAAGAAAAGAAAAGAAAAATCAAAGGTCTACAAAAAAACAGAAAATTGACCTAGCCAAAAAGCAAGGTCACGTTCACAATCAAGGTAGTAGATTAAGTTCAAGAAGAGGGGTTTTTCATAAGTTAGCTAGTAGCTTTCTTAGTTAGAACACCCAAAATTGTTGTCTTGTCATCCCACGACCTAGCATCACGAGTTCTTGCCCTAGAAATCCGAAACCCTAGGTATAAAGTCTTGTTTTGTGTCATTGGTAGACTTAGACTTCATAGCTTCGAAGAAACTTGCAACTACTTGAATTGAAATTGCCTTTGTTTTTGAAATTTTCAAAAGAAAACCCTAATTTGAGTGATCTTGAAAACTTAAACACGAGTGGTAAGAAAAAGAGTGTGTGAGGTTTTATTAGAGTGATTTTGGGAGGTCTTTGTTCGAATACTAATTATGGCAGAGGAGAGACTTGCTGCCATGGAGGCACAATTGGCTGCCGTAGCTCAGAACGTCACCCGGATCACCGAGCAGCTTGGAGCCCCGAATGGAGGTGGCCACAACCGGCCAAGGAGGAATGAGCAGGAGATAGATGATGATGTGAGCACTTTGAAGCTCAATGTACCCAAATTTGCTGGCAAAGCAAATCCTGATGAGTACATTGATTGGGAAAGGAGCATGGAGGATTTCTTTGAGTGCCATAACTACTCCGAAAGGAAAAAGGTAACCCTAGCCACAATTGAGTTTACTGACTATGCTGCTTTGTGGTGGGCTCAACTCAGGAATCAAATCTGGAGAGAAGAAGAGGACCCCGTCCTTAGTTGGAGGAGTCTTAAAAGAAAGATGAGAAGAAGATTTGTGCCAAGCAGCTACAATAGAGACTTGCATACCAAGCTTCGATTTTTGAAGCAAGGGAGCATGTCGGTTGAGGAGTACAACAAGGAGATGGAGATCCTGGTTGCACGGCTTGACCTAAGTGAGGATGAAGATGTCAAAATAGCAAGGTTCACTGGAGGGCTACAGAAGAAGATCCTACACCAAGTCAACATCCAAAACTTTGTTGATTATGATGACTTGATAACTGTGGCTATTAGGGTTGAGAAGGAGCTGAAGAATGGTTTTGGAAGAAGGACTACTACCCCGCCACAAACTAGTGCCCCTGTGAGAGGAGATAGGAGTGCAGGAAACACCCCTTGGAGGACAAACCCTAGCATGAATTCTGGATCGAGGCCAAACCCTAACCAAGGGTCGTCATCACGGGTAACACCTAGCCCCGGCTCAAAAATTCCTACTACTAATGTTAGGCCTAGTGCCATTGTGTGTTTCAAATGTCAAGGTAGGGGTCACATGGCAAGGGATTGCCCTAACACCCGAGCCATGGTACTTAGAGATGGAGAGGTTGTCACGGATGATGAAGAGGAGCCAATTGTGGAAGAAATAGAGGAAGAGTCCAGTGAAGGAGAAAGAAGTCAGCGTGGAAGGCCTGGAAAGATTTTCAGCCTTCAACAGCCGAGTGATCACCCCGGTCACGCCGGCTGATGTCGAGCATGTCTGCCCCGGACCAGCATCAGTTCTGCCCCGGTCCAACATCAAGCCTCCCCCGGACATCCTGTCCGAGCCGAATGATGTCAATCGGCCTACCCTGGGCCTTTTGAATAATCTCTCGGCCAATTTTGGCCTGAAGACAGAAGAAGGTCACGTCGACGTCCTGGAGCAGAATGCCAGCCCCGACGGCCCCCTGGCCACCCTGGCAGCCACTCACCCGGCGGATATGAACCCGACAGCCACCCGTCCTAGGATCCAATTTTCAGCCGTAGCCCGACGGATCCTTAGTACACAACCCAACGAAGATGGATGGGAGCAAAGGGACAACATTTTCCATACAAGGTGTGTAATTTTAAATAGGGTTTGCACTTTGGTTATTGACGGTGGAAGTTGTACAAATGCAGTGAGCTTGGATCTTGTTAAAGGCTTGGGAATTGCCATCACCCACACCCTAAGCCCTATCGACTGCACTGGTTGAGCAATAGTGGAGATTTGAAGGTCAACAAACAAGCACACATCCCTTTGAGCATTGGGAGATACAAAGATGTGGTGCTTTGTGATGTGGTTCCCATGGAGGCTGCCCATGTCCTACTTGGAAGGCCTTGGCAGTTTGATCGATACTCCCAACATGATGGGAGGGCAAACAAGTATCAACTCACGCATGGAGACACTACATTTAAGTTGAAGCCACTATCACCTACTGAGATACTCAAGGATCAAATAGAGAGAAAGGTGAGCCGAGAGAAAAAAGAGAGAGAGAGCTCAAGAAACGAGAGAAGAAAAGAGTGAATCCTCAAAACAAAAAGGTACAAAAACAGAATTAAGATCAAAAACAGAATTTCATGATCCCAAGGATCAAAGAGCTCCAAAGAGTGAGGTTGAGAGGAGAGAAAACCTATTAGCTAAACCTAGTGAGATCAAACAAACCCTAGTATCTAGGAAATCCCTCGTGGTCATTCTTTACAAAGAATGTTTGATCTCTAACCCTAACACTTCTCTTCCTAGTGCTGTATCTTCACTTTTGCAGGATTTTGAAGATGTATTTCCCAAGGAAATCCCTAGTGGACTACCCCCGATCCGAGGCATAGAGCATCAAATTGACCTTGTGCCGGGAGCATCACTATCCAACAAGGCTGCCTAATGGACAAACCCGGATGAAACTAAGGAAATCCAGCAACAAGTCGAAGAGTGGATGGACAAGGGTTATGTGAGGGAGAGCATGAGTCCGTGTGCTGTTCCAGTCATCCTTGTGCCAAAGAAGGAAGGAACTTGGAGGATGTGTGTCGACTGCCGAGCAATCAATAACATCACAGTTAAGTACCGACACCCCATCCCTAGGTTAGATGATATGCTTGATGAATTGCATGGTTCAACAATCTTTTCTAAGATAGATTTAAGATCAGGCTATCATCAAATCCGAATGAAGGAAGGTGATGAATGGAAAACTGCCTTTAAAACTAAACTAGGTTTGTATGAATGGATGGTCATGCCCTTCGGTTTGACTAATGCACCTAGTACCTTCATGAGGTTAATGAATCAAATCCTTAGACCTTTATAGGGAAATTTGTAGTAGTTTATTTCGATGACATTCTGATCTACTCAAAAACCCTAGAGGATCACCTAGGTCACTTGAAATCTGTCCTAGAAACCCTAAGGCGAGAACAACTGTATGCAAACATGGAAAAGTGCACTTTTTGCACCGATCATCTTGTGTTTCTTGGTTTTGTTGTTAGCTCTACAGGAATCAGGGTTGATGAGGACAAGATCGAAGCAATCAAGTCATGGCCAACCCCAAAGAACATCACTGATGTCCGAAGCTTCCATGGACTTGCAAGCTTCTATAGAAGATTTGTGAGGGACTTTAGCACAATAGCTGCCCCTCTCACGGCTGTCATTAAGAAGAATGTTCCCTTCCATTGGGGAGCACCTCAAGAGACAGCCTTTGAAGCACTCAAGAAGAAGCTCCATTGCTCAAACTACCCGATTTCTCAAAACCTTTTGAGATTGAGTGTGATGCTTCGGGAGTAGGAATTGGAGCTGTGTTGATGCATGAAGGGAGACCTATTGCCTATGTTAGTGAGAAATTGAGTGGTGAAACCCTCAATTACCCCACCTACGACAAGGAATTGTATGCCCTAGTCCGAGCCTTGAAGACTTGGCAACATTACTTATGGCCCAAGGAGTTCATAATCCACACCGATCATGAGTCCCTCAAGTATTTGAAGGCTCAACATAAACTGAATAAAAGGCATGCAAGGTGGGTGGAGTTCATTGAGTCATTCCCTTACATCATCCACTACAAAGAAGGTAAGGAGAATGTGGTAGCCGATGCCCTTTCTCGAAGGTATGCCCTAATCATTGTCTTGAGTTCTAAATTCATTGGTTTTGAGCATATCAAAGATTTATATGTGACTGACCCCGACTTTAAAGACATCTTTGAGTCTTGCACACATGTAGGGTTTGAGGATTACTATAGGCAAAATGGATACTTGTTCAAAGGATCTAAGCTATGCTACCCTAGCCATTCAAGCCGAACCCTAGTCATAAGAGAAGCTCATGGAGGAGGTCTCATGGGTCACTTTGGAGTTGCCAAAACAGTAGCTTGCCTTAAGGAACACTTCTACTGGCCTAGAATGAGGAAAGAAGTTGAGAAGATAATCAACCAATGTGCCAAATGCCAATGAGCTAAGTCACACCTTCAACCCTTTGGTTTATATACCCCTTTGCCTATCCCTGAACACCCTTGGGTCGATATATCTATGGATTTTGTTCTAGGATTGCCTAAGTCTAGGAGGGGCAAAGATTCCATTTTCGTGGTTGTAGATAGGTTTTCAAAAATGGCTCATTTCATTGCATGTCATAAGGTTGATGATGTATCCCACATAGCTGACTTATTCATTGGTGAAATAGTTAGACTTCATGGCATCCCTAAGACTATAGTTTCTGACCGAGACTCAAAGTTCCTAAGCTATTTTTGGAAGACCTTGTGGGCTAAACTAGGAACCAAGCTCATGTTTTCCACAACCTGCCATCCTCAAACGGATGGACAAACAGAGGTTGTCAATTGGTCCCTATCCCAAATGCTTAGGGCCATCATTAAGTCCAACCTTAGGACTTGGGAGGACTGCCTACCCCATGTAGAGTTTGCTTACAACCGATCTGTCCACTCAGCCACTCAATACTCCCCTTTTGAATTGGTTTATGGTTTTAACCCCCTAACCCCATTGGATTTATCACCATTGCCTATACATGAGTTTCTAGATGCAGATGGATACACCAAGGCTGAGTACGTCTGAAAGCTTTATGAGAAGGCTAAAGCCAACATCGAAAAGAGGACAGCACAATACCTATGGAATGCAAACCGTGGGAGAAAGGAGAAAATCTTCCAACCTGGTGACCAAGTGTGGATTCACTTCAGAAAGGATAGGTTTCCTGAACAAAGGAGATCTAAGTTGCTGCCAAGAGGAGATGGGCTTACACTTTCCTTGAAAGGATAAACAATAATGCTTATGTTTTAGATTTGCCTAATACCTATGGTGTAAGTGCTACTTTCAATGTTGCTGATTTAACTCCTTTCTATGATGAAGACTTTGCAGAAACAGATTCGAGGATGAATCCTCCTCAAGAAGAGGGGAATGATGAACCCCCGGTGCCCTGGACCCGACCAGACCTGCCCTTGACCCGGAGCCAAGTCAAAGCCTTCAAGACACGGGTCACAGCCTACATAGGCGATTGGAGTCGAGCCAAGCATGAAGAGCTGGACCAGAGGTTCATCAGAGAAGGATGCACAGTGCTGAGCCTTGATGGCCGACAGAAATCCCACACAGGAGACAAATGCCCGAAGAACACTGCCCCGGCCCCGGCGGATGCGGACAGCCAACTCAAGCCCCGGACAACATTGCTCAGCACTCAGAATCTGGCGGACAAGTTGATGCCAGAAGATTCAGGAGGCCAAAAGACTTGGGGAGAACCTCGCTTGCCCCGAGGAAATGTCAAGCAGGGATCCCGGACGCCCCGGCATCACTGAAACCCTAGCACCGTGTCTGGAGCGAGTGATGCGGAGCCGGTCACCACAGCCGAAGGACCACTGCCACCCGGTCACCCGGAGCTAGCGGTAATTACGGATATGCCACCGTGCGCGTTCAAAGCCCTTTTCCTAGCCGCGGAAGGATTCCCGCCCGCGCCCGGAGCCCTTTCCTAGTCCTACCCGAACACGGATTGCCGGTTTGCCCTAATCCGCCCGGATTAGGGTTTTGCTGAATTTTAGCCGGTTTAGGAGTTTTATTTTCGGACTACTTAGTTTATTTTAATAGTTTCTTCGGCCTATCTTTTAGGATTATTTTAATTTTTCCTTTTTAGAGTTGGAACCGGCCTTGGCCACCCTTTGTACTATAAATAGAGGCCTCGGCCACGATTGTAAGACAACTTATTGATTAATGAAAATTTCCGAACTCTGTTCTTTTTCCTTCAAGTCTTTGCTCGTTGTTTCTTAGCTTAAGGTATTGGTTTATCATCAAAGGCTATCATCCTTTGTTTGTGGCACCAACTCGACCGAATACTTGGGGTTTCTAAGTCAATACTTAGTGGATTTCAAGGTTCTCCGCCGGTTTCATTAGTTAGGTTTCGTGGGACTGATAATATAGTTTTGGGTGTTGAGTCGATCCCTTCCTAGAGGTGGCGGTTCCTACATATAATAATTTAAATGAAAGAAATACATATTTTTAAAAGAGATCATTCCTACAAATTCATTCATCTACATATATATATATATATATATATATATAATATATATTATATATATATATATATATATATATATATCTTTATAAAGAGAGATAATCTAACATTGATTTACTAAAAAAATACTATATAATTAAAAGGCTACGATTATTTTTCTCTATATTTTAAAAATTTCCCTTCATTCGAAAAAAGAGTTTGAAAAAAGATGAGTTTTGCTCCAGGATTCTTGGAGAGCTCTGCTAGGGTTTATGAGGCACGAGAACCGGAGCATACCCGGCCGCCGGATCGAACCATGGAGGAGGTAGTGGGCTCTGGTCTCTCTTCCGAGCCGAGAAAGCGCACGAGCGAGGATTTACCAACGCCCCTCTCGCATCTGTCTTATATCGGCAAACCCTCGGGTTTGAGGTTCGTCGATGATGCTGGGTTGGATCCTAAGAAGAATGATAATGCTAAGACATCACCAGGAAAATCGTATAGCTCTGCTGCTGGAGCCAAAGGCTAGGCGATGATGTCAGGAATATGTTCTCTATGAACCTCCTCATGCACGACAATAGCGTCGTTAACCCTCGATGTCCTAGAATTCAATTCTCCGAGGAGGAGATTACACAATTCTACAAACCATGGTCCAAGGCGCTCATGGTTAGGGTCTTGGAAATATCTTTTCCGTACCCGGTCCTGAAGCGAAGGTTGGAATTCCTTTGGGCAAGAAGGGGACAAATCCAAGTTGCGGACTTGTCAAATGAATTTTTTATGGTTAGGTTCTCGGAGGCAGATGACTACCAACGAGCTGCGTTTAATGGTCCCTGGAAGATGTTCGATTACTACATCACGGTTTATCGTTGGACTCCTGAGTTCAATGAAGAGGAACCGCTTCGTATTATCCTGACGTGGGTGAGATTTCCTAAGCTCCTTATCCACTTATTTAATCATACTACGGTTAACAGAATTGGGAATCACATTGTTCAAACGGTTCATATGAATTTAGCGACGTTGGAAGGTGCTCGTTGCCGCTATGCAAGAGTTTGTGTTGAAGTTGTAGACTGGATCGTGCTTTTGGTACCCCGAGTTGGGTCGGCTCATTCCTAGATAGTGGTGTAAAGAACCTGGAGCATATTCGATCAGATCATAGACCTATTATCTTGAACACCAACGCCTCGCCAGCGCCGCCGAGGGGAGCCACTACAAAAAAAGGTAGTTTAGCGTCGGTCAGACGCGCGTTATGGCGTCGGTCACCGACCGACGCTAAATTTAATAGCTTTGGTCGACAAAATCGACGCCAGATGTGGTGACGTTAATATTTAGCGTTGGTTTTAGGTCAACCGACGCTACGGCACAGACCGACCGACGCTAAATATGCGTTCACATCACAAAAAAAATGCTACAGATGCAGCTGCAGCTTTTTTCTTCTTCTTCCCTCCTTCTTCTTCCCTCCGTCTTGCATCTGCTTCTTCTTCTAGCCTCCTTCTTCTTCTTCTTCTAGCCTCCTCCTCCTTCTTCTTCTAGCCTCCTCCTTCTTCTTCTAGCCTCCTCCTTCTTCTTCTTTTTCTTCTTCTTCTTCCCTCCTTCTTCTTCTTAGGAAAAGGTGGAGCGGCGGCGGCGGTCTTGGAAAAGGTGGAGCGGTGATGGCGGCGGCTTTGGAAGAGGTGGAGTGGCGGCGGTGGCTTTGGAAGAGGTGGAGGGCGGCGGCTTTTTTGGAAAAGGTAGAGCGGCGGGGGCGGCGGCGACGGCTTTGGAAGAGGTGGAGCGGCGGGGCGGCGGGGGGCGGCGGTGGCGGCGACGGAATAGGTGGAGCGGCGGGGGCTGCGGAAGAGGTGGAGCGGCGGCGGCTGAAGAAGAAAAAGAAGAAGAAGAAGAGAGGTTTGGGTTTAGGAGATGAAGATGAAGAAGAAGAAGAGAGGTTTGGGAGTGGAAGATGAAGAAGGGAAAAGAGAAAGATAAGAGAGAAGAGAGGAGGCGGCTGGCGTTCAGCTCATTAGGGTTAGTATTTAGCGTCGGTCGACCAAACGACCGACGCTAAAACGCGAGATTCTATTTAGCGTCGGTCGACAGGTCGACCGACGCTATCCTCTTTCATTTCAACCGACGCCAAAACGCTCTTTTTTTGTAGGAGCTTGTCCTTTCCGATTCTTGCTCTATGGAATCACCATTTGGATTTTAAGAGGCTGCTTTCTGAAACTTGCTCGAGTGATCTTGGTGTTGCGCCAAATTTGAAGAAGCTTACGGTTAAGTTGAGGAAGTGGAACAAAGAGGTTTTTGGTTGGATTCATAATAAGAAGTCATCGTTACAGCAACATTTAGCTGAGCTTGAGGAATTCGGTGACTGAGTTCTGACACATGAGGCTTTTTTTGCAGCAGCTAAGTGTCGTCAGAACCTCGAAGCAACACTATGGGAAGAGGAGCTTTTGTGGATACAAAAATCTAGGTCGAATTCAATAAATATGGGTGATCGTAATACCCACTTGATAGGTCCCAGCCAGGCGATCATGAGCAAGGAATCACACCTAGAGTATTGCCAACTTTCAGAGACAAGGCGATTCTCAGCCCTTACCTAAGCAAAAAGTTTAGATAAGGGGCTTGGGGGCAAATGATGGGCCCCATCCCAAGTGACCATGGGCTTCGAGGCGGCCCAAAGACGAGCCTACTAGAAGGCTGTCAAACAGTCAGGCCCATGGCTGCAGGTGGCAACCAGCAAACTTAGCCCAAGGCTACAGACAATACCCAACGGGCGACCACTGCAACAGGCCCTAGGGTTCTGGCAGTGCATGCACACGTGTCAGAATCCTAGGGTGAGCTTCACAAACGGCTTGGTCGCCAAGACAGAAAGACTATAAATACGACCTCAATCCCATCGAGCTAGGGAGGACAGTCTTTTATCCAGCGGACCAACAATCCGCGGTACGTTATTCCGTTCATTTTTCCCCTTACCTACCATAGTCCCCCTAACAATTACCTGAACTGACTACTACCTTCCTCTCTCATTCCCGAGGTACCCCCACCAACCAAGGTATAACATCCAAGGTAGTCAAAATCACGATTTTGATCATAAAATCGTACGATTTTACGACTCTACTCATGGAGTGCGATCTTGAGTCCACGTAAAATCGGAATCAAGTGGAATCGGGTGAAATCGGTCGTAAAATCGGTAAAATCGTAGAATCGGTCGATTTCACCGATTCAATTTTTTGCCTTCAATTTTTTGGCTCAACCAAATTGGGTTGAGTTTTTGTCAACTCAAAACCAAATTATGGTATAAGAAATAACATATTAATAATTTTTTACTTTATTTTTATGTCATAGAAGCCTATACCACTAAAAAATTTCATCCTCTTTAATCATCTTCACATGTAAACATAAAAATTATGATATTGTATGCTTACACTATTTTTTTTGTGATTTCATTAGTGTCTTGACTTGCTTAAATGAGTATAACATGTAAGTTCTAAGTAATTAATTTTTTTCATAAAGTAAACTACAAATATAGACCCAATTTATATGACATGTAGTTGATATCCAAGTTATAACATGTCAACTACATTTCTTATTCATGCTAGTGTAGTTTGTTATGGTAATTTATAAAGCCAAATGCGATTTTTTGTTTAAATCAAGTTACTCTTCATAATTTGCATATACTTGTCTATGAGTTACGATAATATGTAAAATTGGATTTTTATCGATGCTTGAATGTGATGATGTTTCTTGGACAAATAATATATATTAGAGGTAATCGTAATTTGATAAACAATGTATATATATGTTAGTTGTTTCTATAAAAAGTACTCTCTTGATTTTATTTAGACTTTGGATAAGCAATTGGTTTATGTATTAATTTTCAATTTGTTGATTCTTTTGAATATATTTTTATTTTAGATAGTAGTTCGTAGAATCTTACGATTTTATGTTTCGATTCTACGATTACGATTTCACCTCACTTTTTGATTCCACGTTGAATCCCGATTTTGACTACATTGGTAACATCCATCCCGAACCGACCCGAGTTTACCCGTGGTCGAACCGGTTTGAGTGCTACTCGAAGATACACCATTAAATAAAGGAGTAAAACGCAGCGGAAACAGAAACAACTCTTATTAAAAGGTTCTAAAACAAACGAATGCCTTCATTAAATACAATTCAAAATCCGAACAACTGATAAATCAAAATCCGAAATCCGAACCTCAACAACGTTTACAAAATCCCCCAACCCAAAAGTGTCAACTGAAACATAAAACCAAAACGATAGTCACTCCAAAGTAGTCAACTAATCTTCACTTCACAACTCCAAGCTACAACTCCTCTCAACACAACCGAACACCTGAAAAGAGAAACTGGGGGGGATCAATTTCCTAATGAAATTGTGTGAACCCACTGGGTTTAACTATGCGTCGAACCTAACCTCAAGAGCGATCCCAGCTCCGCACACAAAGAATAGTGGAATCTGACACAACCATTCATATTTTAATTCCTAACATGATACTAGGCGATCACATAAGCTCAAATCTCAAATCAACATCCACAAGTCATGATAGCATCAATACACAAGAGTCTAACATGCATAATCAAACATTATATTACATCCACTCAACATTGCTTAACAGAGAAAACATCATGCATATTACACACCCTCCAAAATCACATAACAAGTTGTTTCACAATCGAATCCATACCTATACATACACACACATACACATACACCACATTTCTCCTTCATATTATATAGGTGATCACACAGGTGCACTACTCAATCCGATGCCCACAACTGACAATCTCAACCATATAACCAAAGTCATCAATTCACAAATACAACGATATAACTAACTCATGAAGCACACAATTCAACATTACATCACAATACAACTCACTATCACTGACAGCACTTCCACTCACACATCGACTACACCACTCACATTTCACAGATTCACAATTATCAACATTATCAATCCTAAACCATTTAACTTCTAGTTCACATTTCATCTCAACAACACAATCCACAACACATCACAAGACACTTTACAACACATCCAATACACGTATCATACACAAATCACACACGCATCTCATTCAGTCCGCTAGGTGAGTTCATTAGGCGCCATAAGGAGTTGTTCCCCCGCTACCCCGCAGGCCACAGACGCACCCAGTCTTCTAGGAGGGTCCCAACACTACAAGAAACAGGGTATTTTGTAGGAGTTCCGTTGTAGGGGTTATGCAACTCATACTACTGGGCTCGCGTTATATGTCCGTTGTAGGGGTTATTTTAACCGCTACAACGGATCCGTTATAGTTGGTGGAGTCTGACGGAGGGTATTTTCCGTCAAGCGGTTATAAATCATACAAATTAACCGCTACAACTGACACCAAAAATATCTAATTCTTTCCCGATCAATTTCGTATTTTAACCAAAACAAAATCAATTTCGTACCATCAATCCTCTTCATCTGAAGATCGAGTTCTCTGAGGAGAAGATCGATTTTGTTTCTCGTCAATCCTCAGCCCGTCGATCGAAGAAACACAACAACACCGACGAAGACGAGGTGTTGTGCTTTTATCCAGATACGAGATCCAGGGTTTCTACCAAGGCGTCCAAATCCTCAGCTGTCGAGTTACAGAGATCGAGCGAAGGGATCCGTCGCCGAGGTTGTTCACGGGAGAGAGATGATTAGGTCTACCTTCCGATTCGAAGTTAAATCTGATTTCTACTAATCTCCTTCTCATTTCTTCTCTGATTTCTATTCTTCTCTTTCAGTTTGAGTTGGGGAAACATCAACATTCGAGGTTCCAGAATCAAGGCAGACAACTTTAAGTTTGTGTGTTTTCTGTATAACTTGAAGGTGAGTATGATGAACACTTCCTTCGAATGCATTTGTCTGTGCCAAACCTTGGTGCTGTTTCTTTCTGTTTTGCTGCTGCTGAAAGCTTCCCTCCATCTGTTGCTTTCTGGAAATTCCACTTCTTTTGGTAAATTAATTGATTTAAATTTGATTGCAACAGTGGGGGAACAGTCTTTCTCAGGGCTCTAATCCGCCTTTCCCAGTTCCACTCAATTCAAGGTCTCTGTTTGATTTTGATCCTCTTAATTAAAATTCTAATTTCTGTAAACTGGAACAACATATCTATCAGGGTAATGGGTGAATGATAATGATTGGTTGATTAGGTAGACAAAGTAGCTTGAGGAGCGAGGTTGGGGTTCATCACAGTCGACGGAGGGAAGCTGGAGGTTTGTTTTTTCCTCCTTTTCTTTTCTTAATTTGTTGAATGATATCATATATGTTTTTACTCATACATAGTAAATGATATCATCACAATCCTTTTCTGTGCATAATTGTAAACATAATATTGTTGGCGGTCACTCTCAAACTACTCAACTTGAGTTATATGTACCTATCTTAGAGACATAGGTTATGCTTCTATATATTCTCTTCGGTTACTTGTACTTGTCTTAGAGATATACATTATTATTATTATGTAACTCTATCCCATTCAAATGTGCTATTCTTTCTTCTCCCTTCTCTTCGCATACTCGCATTCAATTATGTTTTCAGTTTGGGGATTCTGTTGTCTAAACTAACTAATCAGTATTCAGTAGTTGGTTCTATGCTTTGTTCTGTCTCGTATGTTTTATGAACAAAACGATTGTACCACCTCTTTCTTTTTTCAATGAATTATATTTATTGAATGTATATGATTCAGGAATTCACAGATTAATAGAGGCCACTGGAGCTCTCAAGCTTATAAGCAAACAAGTTGCAGCAGGGCATACATCTCCTAGCCTCCTCCATCTGCGTGAGCTATAATCTCGATTTTAATGTTTTTTAAGAAGTGGATAACGTGGTACTATGATTAATGTTTTTTAAGGATTGTTAAGTAAAAATTGACTATTGATTAGTTGTCATTCAACACTTTGATGAGATGTGTTATACTTTGCTTTGATAAGATGTGTTATACTTGGAAATGAAAGCACTTTTGTTTTGTTGTGTCCATTAACTATGTAGCTGGAAATGTTTGACAGAGTGTATTTTTTTCAGCTTATTCTTGGTGAATCCAGTAGTAGAGTTTCTGGTGCTTCTGTGACCTCTGCATATACTTCTTATGGTCAAGTAGACTATAGTGCAGCGGCTAGAGAGGAAAGGGATAGAAGAATTGCTGAGCACTTGCAGGAGCTTGAACGAAGAGATGCTGCGAGGGAAGCTGAAATGGCGCAAGAGAAAGATCGATTGGGTGCTGAGTTGAGGAAGGAGAAGGAACGATTGGCACTGGAAATGCAGAAGGAGAAACAACGAGTTGAGGATGTAATTCAGAAGGAGAGGCAGCGAGTGGCAAGGTTGGAGGCTATTGTAACTCAACTATCGACGACAGTGTTAAAGGCAGCCGATGAGGTAAGTTAAACATATAGATATTGAATTAATTGAATAGTATTGTGCTTAATTTAATTTACTGATAAGTTTATTGTTTTCATTGTAGCCATTTCCTTACATTGATCAAGAGGCTAGCGACGATGAGCAAGCACAAGCGTCTGAGAAAGATGATGACTAGAGTATGAATGTTGAATATTAGTTTATGGATGATAGTAGTCTATGGTAGTGGATTGTAGTTATGAATGTTGTATTGTCCTGGTACTGTCTATGAATGTTATATGGTAGTGGATTGTAGTTATGAATGAAGGGTAAAATTGATCTTAAATACTAATGAATGTGTTTGTGCTAGTGTGTATATGAAAAGTTGCAGGTGCCGTTAAACGGACGAAATGGAATAACGGAAGGAGGAGAGTGCTCTGTTAACAGTTGTAGGGGTTAATAACCCCTACAAAGGAATCTGTTAATTAACGTCGTTAACCATTGTAGGGGTTATTAACCGCTGCAACAGAAGTCAACAGACAGTCAAACTCGGCCGTTAGATAACGCCGTTAACATTTGTAGGGGTTAATAACCGCTACAACCTACAGTCAATGTCTGGTCAACGTTACATTCTCGCCGTTATCCATCGCATGTTGTAGGAGTTATAACCCCTACAACGGAACCGCCGCAAAAGCAGGACGCTGTTGTAGCAGTTTCGTAACCGCTGCAGAGGGCCGTTTGAACCGGACGATTTGCCAGCGGTTACGGAAAACTGCTACAACGGCCGTTGTAGGGGTTATAACCCCTACCAGTGTCGTCTCATAACCCCTACAAATGACCCTGATTCTTGTAGTGCAAGACGCATCCTCAACGGATCCTTTACCATGGACATCACAATCTCTCCCTCGGGAGTTAGCAACTAATCCTCGGTACTCGACCAAGGTGATCTACCACCGTAAACCTGACTCGATTACTAATCCTTGGTATCCAACCGAGGTGATCTACCCACGTAGACCTGACTCAATCACATATCCTTGGGGTAACATTGGCTCCTTCAGATTCTATTATTTCAAGTAATTACAACAATTAACTTCATTCATCAAATTCATCCATCAAATTCATCCATTAAATCCATCCATCAACTCATCCACTTCATCCATCAACAATCTCCTCATCAAAACCATCCAATTCCAGTCATCAAGTCTATCAACAATTCTATCATTAACTCCATCATTAAACCAATTCCAGACCACATTATACTTATCACAATCCAATCAACTACACACATCAACAATGCAATTTCAATCAATCAAACCAAGTCCCAATTCCTTTAGCCAATTCCATGTACCAATTCCATGTACCAATTCCATTGTCCAATTCCCTTAACTAAATCCATTAGCCATCGTACCAATTCTATTGTCCACTTTCACGTACAAATTCCCTTACCAATTCTATTAGCCAATTCTAAGTCATAAGTCTACCACCCTAAACACATTAACAACCATCTTCACACACAACATCAATTTCACCCAAGCCATCGCATAACATCAATTTAGCCAACAACATGTAACATCAATCCATCCAATATCACATAGCATAATTTCATCCATTCACACATTTACAATCACTTCACACTTTATTCAATAATTCCACATTACACAAACAGTTTAAGGGTAAACGGCTAGCTCACCTGCCACCCCCACCTGCAAGTACAGGGATAGCCATGTCGTGAGTCTTAGGGTTACCCTCCTGTTCATCCTTCATAGGACGACCTCAAATTGGTAGGGCAATCCACCTGTTCATCATTGATTAGGGCGACTCCACATCGGCAGGACCACCCCCTGCAACCACAACTGACAGCACAAGATACATAAATAGTTTACAGAATCACATCCCAACCCTCCTATACTCGTTACTAAGTCTGATCCTTACAACATCATTTTTAATCATTTCCCCCAATCCAACCACATCACAAAAGCTCACAATCATCAATCAATGCATCAATTAACAACCACACAACAAGCATCAATCATTACAATTCATATCACAATCAATTGCAGTATAGTTTTCCCCTTTTACTCTCTTCAGTTTCATGCAATCCCTATATTCTTCTAAGTCAAAGTTACAACTCCTCACACTGACCATACTACCTATCATACGCTAAACCCTCACCTGACAAGAAGATGAAGCTCTAAACTCTTCTAGAAAACCCGAACCGCCAAACTCTCAGACACAAAAAACGAAGCTTATTCCTTCTGCCACTGACAGCACCTCACTCCGAAATACCCAGAACCATGATGGGTGATCTCTTCCTCTCGTCACCACGAACCCGTAGCAAGAAACGGATCGCCAATCGGAGCTCTATAACTCCCGGAATCAAGGATTGAAGTTTGGGGGTTTTTGGTTCGTCAAAGGGAATTTCGGGACGAAAGAGAGAGGGAGAAGTTGAGAATTTCCGTCAAAAACCCATCATTTATAGTCAGACCATGATACACGGTGTGTATCACAGATACATGGCGTGTATTGCTGATAGACGGCCGTGTATCACAGTCTGCCCAGCTTGACCAATTTTCGCGTACTCGCTTGTAACTTCGACCCGACTCAACCATGAACGTCCCGGACTTTGATGGGACCTCAAGAACATTGTTTCCAATGTCTCAACCATCCAAACACGAGTTCCAAACCGTTCGGTTGGGCGGGGATGTTATAGATATTAAAAATGACATAGTAAGGGCCAGAGCAGGTTGAGTAAACACGTACCTGGAGGAGGCGGTAAAAGGTCGTTTCATGAAGCTCTATTAATTCGGAACCCTGGCCAGGGGCGGTCAAATTGTGGGAAACGCCCGCACGAATACTCCGCATTGAAGTTGCTGGCCATCCTCGGGGATATGTGAGAGGATGAGGGGTGAGCCAAGCCAAAGTAGGGTAGCCGGAACGGACTCTCACGTTCACGACCTTCAGGAGTCGGCACCAAGAAGATGGCATTGGCGCGCTTGGATAGGCGAGCTTGGCGATGGAGATCGGTAGAGGGCGATGGTGGCCTAGAGGAGTTGAGGGGCGGGTCCGAAGGGTGACTTTCCACCTCATGAACGGGCTCGGTGTGATCAGGGTCTACCCGTGTTGGCGAGGGAAGAGGTGCCAAGGGAATGACTGGGGCATTGGCTTCAGGAGCGCTGGCATCGCCTTGAGTAGCTTGATAAAGTAGGGCTCGGAACGACAAGTCATCCTCGTCTATCTGTGGCTGCTGCTGCTGTCGTGAACGTTTCCGTTTGCGGCGCGCGATACCCTGATTGCATCTCGATTTTGGTTCGATTTGGAGTTGCCACCTCTTTCTTCTTCCCTAATCTCTGACTTCTCTCTCCCTCTTCCTAACATCGCCTCCCACTTTTTAAAAGAAAATGACGACGGCGGCGAACATCCGAGCCGCCGCTGGTCGGCTCTCTCTCTTCACCTCCCCTCTTCCCACTGTAAGGAAAACCCTCAACTCTCACCAAAACAACTAAAATGGAGAAACGAAAACCCCCACTTCGGACCCATTGACTCAAATGGATGACGGCGATGGCGGCTCTAAGACCGACGCCATCATCCTCCACACTCTCTTCCTCTCGCGACAAAGCCGGCGACGGTAGGACAAACCACATGCAAACATAAAAGGTAACTCTCCTGAAACTCCTAGATCTGATTAGTTCAGAGATTTTTTTTTAGAGTGAAACAAACTGATTCTAAACATCTACTTCCATTTTCATTACATGCATGACCCTTTGAGACGAAATCCGACGACGGGGCTAGCAAAACGAGGACGTCAGCCGCCAGCCGCCGGCCACCAGATTTCGAGTCTCCGAACGGTAAACAAAAAACAAACTACTCTACTACTGTCCCTTTTTTATTAGACACTAATGAATCTAACCCTCTACCCTTCATTTTGTTTTTAGATGTGTCCCAAAGGAGGAGGATGGAAGCACACCGGCAAGGAGACCGCCGGCGCGGTCAAGTCACCGACGGCCACGGCGGCTACGGGGCGATTGAAGTTACCAAAGTGACATTACCTAGTATTTTCTCTACTCACTGATTTGGGTGAAAAAAAGAGTTGATTTGAACTTGAAAACTAAAAAAAGAAAGGTTTAAACCGATTTTGTCAAATAACCTCAGTGTCTGTATTTGGATGCTACAACTCACTTCTGGCTTAGTTAAAGCTTAGTTTCTTAGACGTAAAAGGAAGTAGTATGATATATCAATAACTTGCATACTTAAAAGCTTGAAACGAAAATTTAAGTCATGCTGGCCATGGTTACTTTTGCTTGTTTCTTTTTGAAATCTTGATAAAAATAAAAATAAAAAATTTTTTAGTCATGGTGGATGATCAAGGCTAAGCACCCTTAGTTTTTGTCTTGTCTTCAAAGGAAATAAGTCAAGGGTGGCTTGAAGCCTATCATTTTACTCCAAAATTTATGTTTTTAGCACATAAATACTAAACGAAAGCTGCTGATATTTTATTGATCATTTCAAATTTTAAGTCGTGGTCATCCTTGGGATGGTTGGATTCCTTTATCTGATCTTATTTACTTGGGTGCAATAAGCTAATAGCAATAAGTAAATAGCATTTATAGTCATGGACCACGTTTAAAGCATTCAATGAGATAATAAACTAAGTAGATGAACTGTTTGTATTTAGTACAACTAAATGAACACGAGATGAGAATGAAAATGATGAGATGACAAAGATGAGTAATAAATTCTGAGTAAGCGTACAGGAGTACAGACCTTGGATCTTTAGTGCTTTTCTGAGACCTTGTTTGCTTCCTTCTTCTTAACTGCTGTTTCTTCTCCCTTTCTTCTTACTCTTTCTTTTTTCCGAAAAGGGAAAGTCCCCCTTTGTGGGAGCCCAAATGCCCCCCTTTTATAGTAATAAATTCTGACATTTTAATCATTACTTTCTAAGATATTTACTTCTTCTCTGCAGTTACCTCCTAGGGAGGGTAAAATTTTGGAAGGAGATAAGGATGGAAAGGGAAAGGCTCCAGAAGAAAAGAAGAAAAGAGAAGGAAGAAGAAGAAAGAAAAAAAGGAGGCAGCCCGTTGGGGTTAAAGTAACAGGGCCTTAGGAGGCCCAATGTAATAAATTATTTAATTTTTGGGTTGTAATAACAGCCTATTATTATTTTTCTGCTTTTTTTTACTATTTCGAAACAAACCAATTGCATACCGATCTTTCGATAAATCGGAACCAGTTAATTGGCGTTTCCAAAAGGATTGACCACATACATTGGTTCGTACCAAAGATGGCTGACCCTAAAAGAACTCGAGTTTGATTAGTACTCATTTAACGATTACAAGTATTGCATAGATTGCCCTAAAACACATCTAGATTGCACTAAAACACATTTAGAAATGGCGATGTGACGACTAAAACCAATGATGCTTCTAGTTTTAATCAAGCCTTGTATGAGATTAGAGTAGAATCGCATGACTTGTTCGTAGTTGGATGTACTGGTCAAAATTTGGTTATCACAGTGGCCCCTCTTTGTACCTTTTTGGGTGGCACCCAAAAGTGGTGCAAAGACGATAACTGAAATTTTGACTAACATTTTAGTTGACGTTGGTTCGTGTCCCTTAAGCAGGTAAAAATACAACTAGTGTAATATTCAATTAGGGCTGCGGGGTTTGTATACTAGGGTCTCAATTTGACTTATCACCCGCTCCACTGTACTAGGAATTCTGCTTTGACATATGTCCCGCTTCAAATGTTGCGATCCATTCTGCCTCGGGATGCCGAGGGTTTGTGTACTAGGGATTCTGCTTTGACATACGTCCCGTTCCACTGTACTAGGGATTCTGCTTTGACATACGTCCCGTTCCAAATGTTGCGATCCATTCTGCCCCTGGATGCCGATGGTTTGTTGATGACACGCTTTTGGCGTGCTTCAAATAACTAATCTACCAAGGTAGACTAGATCGTATTCTACTCGAGGTCTCTTCTTCTTGTCTACTCAAATATGTTGGCAGATTACTCAGGTTTAAACAGGTTATGCATGGTGTGAGTTCCACGACTTCTAATCTAATAAAGCAGGAAGATAAAAGACAGAAAGATTAAAAGGGTTGACTAACAAGAAGATAGACGAGCTTAGATTTTGAATCCCCCTTAGATCACCAAGGCAACGGCAATCACAAGACCAACGGTTTTCAATTCTAATTCAATCGGTTTCTATACACCACCATAACTCCTAACCCTTAGGTTTAAGACCGGTGAACATTCGCTCTATCCGATCTAGCTACCAAGATTAACTAGCCACCCGGGTACGGTCGCCTCTCGCAACGACTTAATTAACTGGTGCAATTACTAACGATTTATAAGTTACTCTTGCAGTGGATTAACCCTAACTAGTTCTTACGAAAGGCACACTCCAATGAATAGGTTAACTGGTTGAATTGATGTTTTAAAGAGAGGCGAGCATTCGCTTCCATCCTCAGCTTAACAAAAATCTAAACTAGGTGATCAAGGAAGACAGGTTTAAGCGCCAAAGCAGGGAACTGTCTAGCGACTACGTCTAGCGACAACATCTGGCGACTAACCCTAACTTGCAAAAACCTAATCTAGGCGACCAACCAGAAAAGAAACATAAACAGTGAAGAACAAAACAACCATGCAAAGAGAAACTGATTGAACTTCGAATCTAATTACCGCCAATCCGTGACCGCTTTAAAGCCATGGGTTACTTAGGGTTCATCTAATCTAAGCTCTACAAGTTCAGCTACTCATAACGATAACAGAAGAATCGAAGGCAACAAAGGAAATCATCATACAGAGGAAGAACAGATAAGAACTGAAAAACCTAATTCTGACGACTCCGACGAAGCTTCGATCTCCTGGATCTTCAACTTTAAGCTCCGAGCTCTCTGAGGTGGAAGGATGGCATCACGATCTCTCCATGGATCTTCGAACTCTCTAAACTCTATCTATCGACCCTAGAGTCTGCTGACTCTCAAAAGTCTAATTTGTGAAAATATGAATAATGATTCCCATCTTCTTTTGGGCCGCCGATTTAAGTATTTATACTTAAACCCTAAGTCACCGGATTTGCTTGAAATTTTCGCCAAAAATCTGATGGAATTTTCGTCGATAATTCCTTTGTAAATGGGGTGATCGCCGGCTGTTTCTCCTGTGATTTTCGGACGTCAGGTTCTCGGCGAAAACTTGACATTTTCGCCGAAAACTTCTTCTTGAAAGCACTGCCGATTTCTTCATGAGTTTTCGCCGAAAACTCCAAGGGATTTTCGCCGAAAACTTCTTTGTAAATGGGAGCATAATTTGGTTCGACTTGATTGACTCCTTGGATTGATTCCGGTGCGATTCCTCGAGGTTCCAACACCTTAGACACGTCCTTGGCTACATTATTTGATGCAAAAACCTGTGCTAACATGAAAACACTAGAAAACCATCAAATAGACCCAAAACGGGCCAAAGTAACCAAATCGGTAGGAAATAGAGTAGTTGAGTGAATATTCGCTATTCTACCCTAAAAACCATGTCTTAAGTAAGGAAATGTCGCTTAAATGAGGCTGATAATCACGTCAAATCGAGTGTCATCATTTGTGTACTAGGGATTCTGCTTTGACATAAGTCCCGTTCCATTGTACTAGGGATTCTGCTTTAACATACGTCCCGTTCCAAATGTTGCGATCCATTCTGCCCTAGATGCCGAGGGTTTGTGTACTAGGGATTCTGCTTTGACATACATCCCGTTCTACTGTACTAGGGATTCTGCTATCGACTCAACTTCGTCCGTTTCTAGATCTGTACGTTACATGGTCTAGCTAGGATCGATTTAAACAACAATTTATTTCAAGTTTCAGCTTCTTCCTTTAATTTATTTACTGCATACTAGTGCTCGATACCAAACACTTCACTTAGGTGTTGGACCTGCCTAGCTCACAGTATTTGTGCCTATGCTAGTGCTCAACCCGAACACTTCACTTAGGTGTCGGGCTTGCCTAGCTTTGATTTTCAGCACTTTAAAGAACTTAAGATTTTGAACAAGTCAATATAGTTGATTTAACCATTTAGCCACTTGATCCTAGCTAGTTATAAGTTTTTTACACAAGATTTCGAATTGGATTTCCGTCTAATCTCAAGCCACAATCACAGGTGAACAAATATGGAGTGAAAAACATGGGAGAAACTAGCATTTATCATCTTAGAACGGTGTTATCGAGCTTTGTGATTAATAAGCAAAACAGTTTAATTGATTCAAGTTTCAACTACAAGAGTGATTTATGATCTGTTCTGACCTAGACTCATTTAATATCAGTTCCAACACATTGGTTACAGGTTCTAAGTGGAACAGTCTAGACGTCACTGTTCAAAATTGAAGTCAATTTAACATCAAAAGTCAAGAATTGAGCAATTCTATGCTAGAAAATTCAAAATTGAACCACAGAATCACAGAAAATCAAGCAAGATCATGCTTAATCCTAGACTCCTTACCCCACACTTAAACGGTTTTGTGTCCTCACAGGACTAAACTTGAGTAGAGAGATACGAAGAACCTGGAAGGTGATGTTCGGTGTAGTGGATGAACACGAAGCGTCCGGAGTAGAGCAGAGTAGCTACTCAAGATCCTACAAAACAAAAACAACAAAAAGATCAAAAGGATACCGGGACAAGTGTCCCGGATCAACACAGAATAAAAGTCGAAACGAAGAAGGTTAGGGGAATTTTGAAAAATATTTTGACTCTTTTGTTTTTCAAATTCACGGCACGACACTCCTCGAGCAATCTAGATCAACTAAACTCAATCAGTTTAGAAAAAATCACACCGAAATAGCATGCACGCAAAACGAGGTAGATCGAATTTAAACTCATTGAAATTCAACAATCAACATGTCAAAAGATTCAAAATTGAAAACCAAACAACTAACCTTTAAGACATGACTCAAGAAAATGGACGGAAAGCGACGAAGTTGGCCAAAAACGTGAAAAGCTTGTTTCGGGGATAACCGGAGCTACAGAGCTCCGATTTGGACGATCAAGTATGCGTTGGAATCGGACCGAAAAAAGAAAACTGATTTTAAAAACATACACAAGTTTTCGGAGAAAACTATGGAAGTTTTCGCCGAAAACTTCTTCAAAAATAGGCAAAAATAAAGAAGGATGTCACTGTTTGCAAATCACCCAATGTTTTCGGAGAGAAATTTTAATTCTCGCCGAAAACCTATTTTAAAACCCTTTTTTTTCAAAACCCAACTGAAAACAAATCAAAATGAAAGGAAATTAAACTGACACTTTGGCTCCCCTGAACCTGATTCGAATGACGAAAAAGACTTACTCAAAAATTCAAAACGGACTCCAGCCGTGGGTTGCCTCCCACGAAGCGCTCTCTTTTAACGTCCTTGAGCCGGGACGGTACCTGTTAGGGACCCTAACTCAGAAGCTCCTTGAAGTCAATCGTCTTCTTCAAGGCCAGCGGTTGAGTGCCATGCAGCACTCCAGAAGGGTGATGCAGCCGGTAGTGCTCTAGTAGATCGTGGTTCTGTTTGGATGACCAGTTCTTCTCGAATTCCCCTACTGGAAGAGGAAAGAGGTAGTACGGCGTGGCATGATCAATGAGCTCCATCTTCTCCACCTGATGCTCATCAAGATGTGTCTCCAGATCGAGTGTGTATACTTCCAAATCCTTGACGTCTTTGATTCCCACGTGCTCGTCTCTGGCTTGATCTATAGGTTGGCTCGGCGGAAGCTCAATTGAGGATATCTCCTTGATTTCTTCATGCTCCTCTTCAACTTCAACTTCAACACAGGTGAATTCCATACTTTCAAGATAGACGAGCTTAACGCCTTCATCAGCCACCACCGCCAACAATTCTTCATCAGATTCCTCTATCTCATAATAGTCATGGACGGGCTCATCTTCTTCTTTGAACATCTCCTGAGCGTGTTCTTCCATTAATTGATTTGGTTGCTCGAGCTTGATGTCCGTTGTGAGATGAGCTTGTAATATTGTAGAGATATTATCCAAGGCGGATAGGGTTCTCGACGAGCATTGTTGATGTTCATGAGCTTGTAGAATGATATCTTCTTTATCTCTAGCGCCACTATGATGTGCTTGTTGGTGTATCTCTTGGTAACCTTGTAGCATTGCAGAGATATTATCAAAGAGGGAGTCAAATCTCGCCGTTTGTTGTTGTTGTTGATGTAGCATCTCTTGGTAATCCTCAATATTCGGTGCTCCATTGACGCGCCACTCTTGGTACTGGTCATCCCACCTGTAATCCTGCATAATCAAAACTCAAAAGCACTACCCAGGTAAATCATGGAAATATGGAGGAAAATTAATGGTAAGGCGGAAAGGTAGAAGAATAATTTGCCAACTCTTCTTTCAAACAATTAGAAGAGTCCCCGGCAACGGTGCCCATTTGATGACACACTTTTGGCGTGCTTCAAATAACTAATCTACCAAGGTAGACTAGATCGTATTTGGTGAGCGTGTCGTTGTGATGCGTTCAACCAAATAACTACTAATGCTAAGAAAAAGCGTATAGCAGATCGTATTCGACTCGAGGTTTCTTCTAATCGACTACTTTGAAGAAGCTGGCAAATTACTCAGGTTAAAACACGTTGTGCGTGGTGTGAGTTCCACGACTTCTAATCTATTAAGCAAAGGAAAACAAAAGACAGAAAGATTAAAAGATTGACTAACGGGAAGATAGACGAACTTAGATTTCGAATCCCCCTTAGATCACCAGAGCATTGGCAATCAACAGATCAGCGGTTTTCAATTCTAATTCAATCAATTTCTATACACCACCATAACTCCTTACCCTTAGGTTTAAGACCGGCGAACGTTCGCTCTATCCGTTCTAGCTACCAAGATTAACTAGCCGCCCGGGTACGGTCGCCTCTCGCAACGACTTAATTAACTGGTGCAATTACTAATGATTAATGAGTTACTCTTGCAGTGGATTAACCCTAACCGGTTCCTACGAAAGGCACGCTCCAATTATAAGGTTAATTGTTCAATTCGATGTCCTAAAGTAAGGCGAGCGTTCGCTTCTATCCTTAGCTTAACAAGAATCTAATCTAGGTGATCAATCCAGACAAGAAACATGAACAACGAAGAACGAATCAAACATGAAAAAAGAACTAATTGAATTTCGAATCTAATCACCGCCGATCCGTGACCGCTTTAAAGCCCTGGGTCACTTAGGGTTCATCTAATACAAGTTCAGTTACTCATATCAGAAACAAGAGAATCAAAGGCAACAATGAAGATCATCATACAGAGGAAGAACAGATAAGAACTGAAAAACCTAATTCTGACGACTCCCGCGAAGCTTCAATCGCCTGGATCTTCAACTTTAAGCTCCGAGTTCTCCGAGCTGGAGGGATGGCGTCACGATCTCTCCATGGATCTTCGAACTCTCTAAACTCTATCTATCGACCCTAGAGTCGGCTGACTCTCAAAAGTCTGATTTGAGAAAATAAGAATAATGAATTGTTGTGTCTCTGTAAAATTCTCCTCTTCTGCCGGCTGCTTCTTTAAATAGGTACGTTTCCAATACAGCGCCGGATTAAGTATAAATACTTAACCCTAGTTGGGCCGGGCTGATCTGATGTTTTCGCCAAAACCATAGGGGTAGTTTTGGCGAAACTGGCTTTGAGTTCAGGGGATCCGCCGGCTGTTCATTATTTTCGGTCCGAGCAGTTGAATGGTTTCGCCAAAACCATCCTTCTGTTGGCGCCATTGATTTTCTCTTGCATTTTCGCCGAAAACACTGGGCTCTTTTCACCGAAACCATCCTTCTCTTGGCATCAGTTGATTTACACTGTTATCTTCGCCGAAGATGTGGGCTTGGTTTCACCGAAACTGTAAGTGTGAATGGCAGATTTTCGGTTTGACTTTGATTGGCTCCTTTGATCAATTCCGGTTCAGTTCCTCGATGTTCCTATGCCTTAGACACGTCCATGGCTACTTTATTTGATGGAAAAAACCTGTGATTACGCAAAAACACTAGAAAACCATCAAATAGACCCGAAAAGGGTCAAGGTAACACAAATGGCACGAGATAGGGCAATTGATTGAATATTCGTTATTCTACCCTAAAAACCATGTCTTAAGCAAAGAAATGTCGCTTAAATGAGGCTAATAATCACGTCAAATCGAGTGTCATCAGTATTCTACTCGAGGTCTCTTTTTCTTGTCTACTCAAATATGTTGGCAAATTACTCAGGTTTAAACAGGTTATGCGTGGTGTGAGTTCCACGACTTCTAATCTAATAAAGAAGGAAAATAAAAGACAGAAAGATTAAAAGGGTTGACTAACAAGAAGATAGACGAGCTTAGATTTCGAATCCCCCTTAGATCATCAAGGCAACGACAATCACAAGACCAACGGTTTTCAATTCTAATCCAATCGGTTTCTATACACCACCATAACTCCTAACCCTTAGGTTTAAGACCGACGAACATTCGCTCTATCCGATCTAGCTACCAAGATTAACTAGCCGCCCGGGTACGGTCGCCTCTCTCAACGACTAACTAGTGCAATTACTAACGATTTATGAGTTACTCTTGCAGTGGATTAACCCTAACTGGTTCTTACGAAAGGCACACTCCAATGAATAGGTTAACTGGTTAAATTGATGTTTTGAAGATAGGCGAGCGTTCGCTTCTATCCTCAGCTTAACAAGAATCTAAACTAGGTGATCAAGGAAGACAGGTTTAAGCGCCAAAGCAGGGAACTGTCTAGTGACTACATCTAGCGACAACATCTGGCGACTAACCCTAACTTGCAAAAACCTAATCTAGGCGACCAACCAGAAAAGAAACATAAACAGTGAAGAACAAAACAACCATGCAAAGAGAAACTGATTGAACTTCGAATCTAATTACCGCCAATCTGTGACCGCTTTAAAGCCCTGGGTCACTTAGGGTTCATCTAATCTAAGCTCTACAAGTTCAGCTACTCATAACGATAACAGAAGAATCGAAGGCAACAAAGGAAATCATCATACAGAGGAAGAACAGAGAACTGAAAAACCTAATTCTGATGACTCCGGCAAAGCTTCGATCTCCTGGATCTTCAACTTTAAGATCCGAGCTCTCCGAGGTGGAAGGATGGCGTCACGATCTCTCCACGGATCTTCAAACTCTATAAACTCTGTCTATCGACCCTAGAGTCGGCTGACTATCAAAAGTCTAATTTGTGAAAATATGAATAATGATTCCTCTCTTCTTTTGGGCCGCCGGTTTAAGTATTTATACTTAAACCCTAAGTCGCCGGATTTGCCTAGAATTTTCGCCAAAAATCTGATGGAATTTTTGCCAAAAATTCCTTTGTAAATGGGGTGATCGCCGGCTGTTTCTCCTGTGATTTTTGGATGCCGGGTTCTCGACAAAAACTTGACATTTTTGCCAAAAACTTCTTCTTGAAAGCACTGTCGATTTCTTCATGAGTTTTCACCAAAAACTCCAAGGGATTTTCGCCGAAAACTTCTTTGTAAATGGGAGCAGAATTTGGTTCGACTTGATTGACTCCTTGGATTGATTCCGGTGTGATTCCTCGAGGTTCCAACGCCTTAGACATGTCCTTGGTTACATTATTTGACGGCAAAAACCTGTGCTAACATGAAAACACTAGAAAACCATCAAATAGACCCGAAACGGGCCAAAGTAACTAAATCGGTAGGAAATAGAGTAGTTGAGTGAATATTCGCTATTCTACCCTAAAAACCATGTCTTAAGCAAGGAAATGTCACTTAAATGAGGCTGATAATCACGTCAAATCGAGTGTCATCATTTGTGTACTAGGGATTCTGCTTTGACATGTGTCCCGTTCCACTGTACTAGGGATTCTGCTTTGACATACGTCCCGTTCCACAGTACTAGGGATTCTGCTTTGACATACGTCCCGTTCCAAATGTTGCGATCCATTCTGCCCCTGGATGCCGAGGGTTTGTGTACTAGGGATTCGGCTTTGACATACATCCCGTTCCACTGTACTAGGGATTCTGCTTTGACATACTTCTTGTTCCAAATGTTGCGATCCATTCTGCCCCTGGATGTCGAGGGTTTGTGTACTAGGGATTCTGCTTTGACATACTTCCCGTTCCACTGTACTAGGGATTCTGCTTTGACATACGTCCCATTCCAAATGTTGCGATCCATTCTGCCCCTGGATGTCGAGGGTTTGTGTACTAGGGATTCTGCTTTGACATACGTCCCGTTCCACTGTACTAGGGATTCTGATTTGACATACGTCCCGTTCCAAATGTTGCGATCCATTCTGCCCCTGGATGCCGAGGGTTTGTCTACTAGGGATTCTGCTTTGACATATGTCCCGTTCCACTGTACTAGGGATTCTGCTTTGACATACGTCCCGTTCCAAATGTTGCGATCCATTCTGCCCCTGGATGCCGAGGGTTTGTGTACTAGGGATTCCGCTTTGACATACGACCCGTTCCAAATGTTGTGATCCATTCTACTCCTGGATGCCGAGGGTTTGTGTACTAGGGATTCTGCTTTGACATACGTCCCGTTCCACTGTACTAGGGATTCTGCTTTGACATACCTCCAGTTCCAAATGTTGCGATCCATTCTGCCCCTGGATGCCGAGGGCTTGTGTACAAGGGATTCTGCTTTGACATACGTCCCGTTCCACTGTACTAGGGATTCTGCTTTGACATACGTCTCGTTCCAAATGTTGCGATCCATTCTGCCCCTGGATGCCGAGGGTTTGTGTACTAGAGATTCTGCTTTGACATACGTCCCATTCCACTGTACTAGGGATTTTGCTTTGACATACGTCCCGTTCCAAATGTTGCGATCCATTCTGCCCCTGGATGCCGAGGGTTTGTGTACTAGGGATTCTGCTTTGACATACGTCCCGTTCCACTGTACTTAGGATTCTGCTTTGACATACGTCCCGTTCCAAATGTTGCGATCCATTCTGCTCCTGGATGCCGAGGGTTTGTGTACTAGGGATTCTGCTTTGACATATGTCCCATTCCACTGTACTTGGGATTCTGCTTTGACATACGTCCCGTTCCAAATTTTGCGATACATTCTTCCCCTGGATGCCGAGGGTTTGTGTACTAGGGATTCTGCTTTGACATACGTCTCGTTCCATTGTATTAGGGATTCTGCTTTGACATACGTTCTGTTCTAAATGTTGCGATCCATTCTGCCCCTGGATGTCGAAGGTTTGTAAATGGTACAAAGAATGATATTGTCATGGATGCAGTTATGATGCATGTGATGGAAAATGAATATGAGATTTAGGCATTTTAGAAACTAGCGTAATGAAAATATGATGCTTATGATGTGTGTTGTTACTGAAAACAAGTCTTGTAAGGGCTTCTACAAATTATTTTGTGAGGGACCCATGAACTTAATTTATTCATAGTCTCACTTTCTGAAAATTGATCGATGGGTATGCATGTTGCTTCTCCTTGTTACTTTTTGCTCTTTTTTCCTTTTATTCGTTCTTGTACCCCCCACCTTCCTTCCTTCTCATTTTTTTCGTTCTCATGTGATTTTATTACGTCTAATGAAGCCACAAACTTCTTATCAGGTTAGAGTATCAAACCTCTAGGGATGGTGTTGTGAGACTATTTGAAAATCCAATTTAGGAGTTGAAACTTTGTTTTTCTTGGTGGTGATCATCTTTTACGATGTGGATGTCAGACTTGCTTATTCTCTTATGTGATGCACAAACTCGTATTTAAGAGGAAAGTATGATCAATCACTATTGTCCAGGTGAAAATCTTTGCAACTAGATGACTATGTAAAAACCTTCAGATTCTGGGTCCTTTTTATTATTTTTGCCTCTTTTGTAGCTCCTTTTTTTTACTTTTTTTTTCTTTTTTTTACGTTTTTTTTAACTCTATGGCGATGCTTTGTCGAGTGTGTGCATTGGCATTTAGACGGAGGGTACATGTATAGATACGCTTTTTTTTAATTCGTAATTTAGTATAGTGGTGTTTATGAACGTCCATGTTGTCCCTTCTTGCAAAACGTGACCGTGTGAGACAATTAGAGCAACAATTTAAGATTTTTAACAAATTAAAAGTGGCTTGAACTCTAATTTTATTCATGGAAATATAAATAGTACATCTTCAATGGGTGCCCTAAGCGTAGTATTTGATGACCGAATCTGAATTGACTGGATGTGGTAACTCGTGTCCGTCCATTCGAGTCAAAACCAAAGCTCCCCCCGAGAAGGCCTTCTTTATAACATAAGGCCCTTCGTAATTCGGGGCCCATTTGCCTCTGGGATCTCCTTGATGAATTGATATTTTCCTCAATACTAAATCCCCTTCATGAAGTGTGCGCGGCTTTACCTTCTTCTCAAAGGATCGGATTAATCTGCGTTGGTACAAATGGCCGTGATGGATGGTTGTGAGCCTTTTCTCATCTATAAAGTTTAATTGTTCATATCTTGCCCTCACCCACTCAGCTTCTTCTAATTCGGCCTCCATGATGACTCTCAGAGAAGGGATTTCCACCTCTATGGGTAATACCGCCTCCATTCCATAGACTAATTGTTATGGTGTTGACCCTGTCGAGGTCCTAATTGAGGTTCTGTAGCCATGTAAAGCAAAAGGTAGCATGTCGTGCCAATCTCGGTATGTGACAACCATTTTCTGAACAATTTTCTTGATATTCTTGTTTGCCGCCTCGACGGCACCATTCATTTTTGGCCTGTAGGATACCGAGTTGTGATGCTTGATTTTGAACTGGTTGCATAGTTCATCCATCATTTTGTTGTTCAGATTCTTTGCATTGTCGGTTATCACCTTTCAGGCAGCCCGTACCGGCATATGATTTCTCTTTTTATAAATTTGGTCACTCGCTCTTGGTAATGCTTACATAAGATGCTGCCTCGAAACATTTTATGAAATAGTCAATGGCTACCAGTATGAAATGGTGTCCATTGGAGGCCTTTCACTCAATCATTCCTATGACATCAATCCCCCAAATGGCGAATGGCCACGGTGATGACATGACGTGTAACGACGAAGGTGGTGTGTTGACGTAAGATTTACCGCATTTATCTCGCCACATTTGAGCTACATTTCCCTTGTTTGACACCGAATTGTGATGTATTAGAGTGATTTTTTATAAGAATGTGTTTTATTCCCCGTTGGCCCTCTTTTGGGTCATTTGATGTGTTTTCGAGTTGTTTTGATGAGATTTCAGGTTGCCATATTGTGGAGAACCTTTCTACAAGCTCGACGCTTCAAACGGGGACCAATTCGGAGTTCAAACGGAGTGGGAAATGACCGAAGAAAATTGCCCGAACACAGCCTTAAAGTGCGCGTTTTGGAGAGAAAAGTGCGCCTGCGCACTTTTCGACCCCCTTCCCGCACGTTTTGCTTTAATTCCGGATTTTGACGAAAATTGGGTTTTTAACTCAATTTCGAGGAGAGAGGAAACAGACATCATTTTCTGCAATTCTCTACTTTTTCTGTGACGAACCAGACACTCTCGGAGGTGAAGACGGAGCTTTGGAGACGCGATTGAGCGAGGATTAGCTCAGGAGTTTCAAGGTTTAATCGAGATTAGGTCTACTCGGAGTAAGATGTCTTCTTCTCCGGTTTTCTTCTTCTCTGTTTCTGAGATTTCTTCTGTAACGATGTCTGGCTAAACTTCTAGGGTTGTTTAGATTAGATGAAGCGCTAGATAGGATTTTGTATGGATGATTTCGAGTTTCTAACCCGTCTTTGTTAATCGATGATATTTCAGACTTAGATGCGATTTCTCCTAAACCCTAATTTAAACTGTTTGACTTTGGCAACTTGATCAATTGTTAGTTTCTGAGTTTATCTTTGAATTGCGGTCTGACCATGAACACAATTCATTCTAGAGTTTAGGAGGTCGTTAGGTTCTCCAATAGCTTGACCATAGGATTGTCAGAACCTAATCTCTTTGCATGAATTTGTGGCATTTCACTGTTCTTGATCGTTCTTGATTTCTTACAAGTTAGCTTGACCACAGGAGCTTGTAGGTTTGATAGAATGGAATCTCTACGGCCTGACCATGGAGTAGAGATTACAAAAGGATTTGCCGAGTCGTCTAGTCTGTTGAATTTCGTCGATTGCATAGTTTCATCCATCTTAACCGAACTAGCGTGGATTCGAGTCTGAACAACCGCCTTAGTCTATCTTTGAAACCCCAATTTGCTTTACTTGTTTGCTTGACTTAAATCGTTTTCTTCGATTAATTCATTCTTATACCCAGTTCAAACCAACGACCAAAAACCTCGAATAGCTTATCTCACAATCGTTGAGTAATAGAAACAGAAAGACCCTTGGGAATAACGATCTCGCAAGAGCAATCTAGCGAGTAAAACTTTGTGTGCATTAATTTGCGCACCAAGTTTTTGGCGCCGTTGCCGGAGACCTTTTCTTTTTCTAGGAAAGGCATTGTGCGTTTTAAGCTTTTCATTCACTCTTTTATCATCTCTTTTCTCCCCATCTGTTTCATGATTTACCTGGGTAGTGCTCTTGTGTTTTGAGATGCAGGACTACAGGTTCGATAGCAACCAAGGACGGTACAACAATGGAATGCTACTTAATGATTACAACCAAGAGTGGAGTACATCATGACAACCATGTATGCCAAACTGGAATGTGGAACCACCACCCTTGCCTTCATGGCCAGAGCCACAAGCTACACACTACTACCGAGATTACGAAGAGGAATATTTACATTCGCACCAGTAACAACAACATGAGTCTTATACAAATTTTATGTTGAATAAGATCCTCTCGACTCTACGAGCTCCTAATGTTGTGAACGTCGAGATTGAGCAACAGTATCAACTGATGGAAGAAGATTCTCGAGAGCTGGTCGAAGAAGAAAATGATAACCTAGCCCATGACTGTTGTGAGCTAGAGGTATCTGATGAAGAATCTTTGACAATGGTGGTAGATGAAGATTTGGAGCTTATCCATCTCTTGATTGAAGCTGAAGATGAGCATCTGGATAATGAGGAGTTATCCTCATTTATGCTTCCGCCGAGCCAGCCTGTATTTCCAGATAGAGATGAGCACATGGATATCGAGGAGTCACCTTCATTGGTAATTCAGGCAACTTAAACTGAGGAGGGCAATGATTCTGAGGTGTATGAGCTCAACTACAAGAGAAAGTTGGATGACATTGGTGTGGAGCAGATTGCAATCATCGAGTATAACACACCATACTATCTCTTTCCTCCCCCAGTAGGAAAATTTGTGAAGAAAATGTCATCCGAGCATAACCAAGATCTACATGAGCACCACCGACTATATCTTGCTCCTTCTGGCGTGCTATTTGGAACTCAACTGCTAGCCCTGAAGAAGCTGTTTGACTTCAAGGAACTCTTGAGTTGGGGTCCATAATCAGGTATCGTCTAGCTCAAAGACGTAAAATAAAGAGTGCTTCTCGGGAGGCAACCCGAGTCTAGAGTCTTTAAAATTACTGAGTCGAGTCCGTGGTAGAGTCGTGGTGTCAATTTTGTGTGTGTGTCAGTCCCTGAGAGTCAATTTTCATGGTCGTTGGTCGATTTCAAGCTTCGAATTTAAAGCTTATTTTTCATGAATTAATTGAAATTCGAAGTAGCAGGTCAAAAAGTGCTGTTTTTGTGGGTAAAAGTGCGCCGGCGCACTTTTTGAAGGCTCCGGGCGCACTTTTGAGACCTAAAAATTTTTTTTTTTTTTAATTTCAGAAAATTTGGAAATTTTAAAAGTGCACTCTTGGCTAATCGCACACACTTTTATTTTATTTAATTGAGTCAGTCTATCATGTTTTTGAGTCAGTGGTCTATTACTTTGAATGCTCTAATCGTGTTGTGAGGTTCTCTCCAGTTTCAGGCTATCCTCAGCTCCTGCCATGACTGTCCGCCGGTACTTCACTGATGCCTTCTCTGGCAACCTTATGATCTATTTCCTGGTACCCCTAAACACTTTTGTTTTTCATGCTAATTGTGTAGTATGGAACATTGAGGACAATGTCCAAAATTAAGTGTGGGGTGGGATGTTTATTTGCAAGTTTTGCCAGTTAATGGGCGGTGATTGTGCCTTGTTTTGTCACTCTTTCACAGCTTCCCATTCTCGGTAGCAAGTAATTTTCCACATTGCTTAATAACTTCTTGGATTGCATACTGTTTTCCATATGGTGAGATTGATGTGGTGTTTTGGCTTTGTCCAAATTATTGTGTGAGAACCCGTTTTATGACCATCTCCCACTCTTCTTGTTTGTAGTAGTTTAGGAACTTGTCCTTATTGGATTAGTGAACATGTGACTTGGTGTTGTGCAAGGCTTGGTTTGTCGGATGCTCGAATTCTCTAGTTCAATGCCATGATCGAGTCTAAATAAGGGATGTTTTAATTTCATGCTCTAAATTATTGTTGATGTCCCTAATCAGAGAAATTTTGATTAGTGAGTGGTTCGGTATTGAAGTTGTGGGTCGATTCACGAGCTGACATACGTGTCTGCCCATTGCTGTAGTCCCAAAGGGAAGTCTCAATGTGGCGTTCTTCTTCTAACCTACTCCCGATCGTGGCTGGGGTCTAGGATTACTCGGAATTCCAAAGGTTTCCGGCTGCTCCATACCCGGTGGTATTCACACTGTACCGACCATTCGAAAGTAAAAAAAAAACATAAAAAAAGAGAAAGAAGTAGCAAAAAGAAAAGAAAAGAAAAGAAAAAAAAGGTTCTTTCATTTTGTTCGAGTCGTGTCCCCTTATTTAGCAAGTGTCGGGTTACGTCCTAGAGTAAGTGTAGCGGAAGTAAGTATTGTCTTGCCTTTACCAAGTCATGTTGTTCACTAGCTCGATAAAGACATGTTCCTCTTTACTCCAGCTAAGGTTTGGTTTTAATTGTGTGGTCAGTCGGGTAATCCTCTTGTTTGGTAGAAGCACCGTATACATCTTTCTAGGAACCAAGAGGTTTTCGGTTTGCTCATTCAAGTTGGTGCATTGTTGTGATAAAGTTCTTGTTTGAGGACAAACAAACGTTTAAGTGTCGGGTGATTTGATGATGTAAGATTTACCGCGTTTATCTCGCCACATTTGAGCTACATTTCCCTTGTTTGACACCGAATTGTGATGTATTCGAGTGATTTTTGATAAGAATGTGTTTTATTCCCCGTTGGCCCTCTTTTGGGTCATTTGATGTGTTTTCGAGTTGTTTTGATGAGATTTCAGGTTGCCATATTGGGGAGAACCTTTCTACAAGCTCGACGCTTCAAACGGGGACCAATTCGGAGTTCAAACGGAGTGGGAAATGACCGAAGAAAATTGCCCGAACACAGCCGTAAAGTGCGCGTTTTGGAGAGAAAAGTGCGCACGCACTTTTCGACCACCTTCCCGCACTTTTTGCTTTAATTTCGGATTTTGACGAAAATTGGGTTTTTAACTCAATTTCGAGGAGAAAGGAAACAGACATCATTTTCTGCAATTCTCTACTTTTTCTCTGACAAACCAGACACTCTCGGAGGTGAAGACGGAGCTTTGGAGACGCGATTGAGCGAGGATTAGCTCAGGAGTTTCAAGGTTTAATCGAGATTAGGTCTACTCGGAGTAAGATGTCTTCTTCTCCGGTTTTCTTCTTCTCTGTTTCTGAGATTTCTTCTGTACCGATGTCTGGCTAAACTTCTAGGGTTGTTTAGATCAGATGAAGCGCTAGATAGGATTTTGTATGGATGATTTCAAGTTTCTAACCCGTCTTTGTTAATCGATGATATGTCAGACTTAGATGCGATTTCTCCTAAACCCTAATTTAAACTGTTTGGCTCTGGCAACTTGATCAATTGTTAGTTTCTGAGTTTATCTTTGAATCGCGGGTCTGACCATGAACGCAATTCATTCTAGAGTTTAGGAGGTCGTTAGGTTCTCCAATAGCTTGACCATAGGATTGTCAGAACCTAATCTCTTTGTATGAATTTATGGCATTTCACTGTTCTTGATCGTTCTTGATTTCTTGCAAGTTAGCTTGACCATAGGAGCTTGTAGGTTTGATAGAATAGAATCTCTACGGCCTGACCATGGAGTAGAGATTACAAAAGGATTTGCCGAGTCGTCTAGTCTGTTGAATTTCGTCGATTGCATAGTTTCATCCATTTTAACCGAACTAGCGTGGATTCGAGTCTGAACAACCGCCTTAGTCTATCTTTGAAACCCCAATTTGCTTTACTTGTTTGCTTGACTTAAATCATTTTCTTAGATTAATTCATTCTTAAACCAGTTCAAACCAACAACCATAAACCTCGAATAGCTTATCTCACAATCGTTGAGTAATAGAAACAGAAAGACCCTTGGGAATAACGATCTCGTTAGAGCGATCTAGCGAGTAAAACTTTGTGTGCATTAATTTGCGCACCATGGTGCATGCACTTCATCCGCGTATATTTGACACTTGTGGCATTTTCTGCCATATTTTACGCAATCGGGGTCCATCCTTGTCCAGTAATATCCTAATCTAAGTATTTTCCTAGCTACAACATGTCCCCCAAAGTGTGTGCCACACACACTCCCTCGTGGACTTCCTCCATTATCTTCTGGGCTTCGTAAGCATCTACGCATCTCAATAGGGTAGCATTATGGCTTACTTTGTAAAGCGTTGAACCACTTATATGATATCCCATTGCTAATCTCCGCATGGTTCTTTTATCATTCTCTGATGCTTTTGGGGGTATTCCTTTTTCCGTATGTCCGTCATTATATCATGATATCACGGATTTCCATCGCGTTCTTCGTCTACGTCAGCAAGGTACGCGGGCTCTTTCTGTTTCTCGATTTTTATGCGCAGGTTGTCGGTGGTTTCGTCTAACTTCTACATTGAGGACAAAGTTGCTAAAGCGCCGGCTATCTGATTGTCGACTCTAGAGATGTGATCCAATTCTATCGACTCAAACTGCGTTGTCATTTCTTTTATGTATTTTTGGTAGGGTATGAGTTTGTGATCTCTAGTTTCCCACTCTCCTTTTAGTTGGTACACCACCAATGCTGAATCTCCATACACCCTTAAGTGCTTAATGTTCATTTCGAGTGACGCTCGAACCCCGAACGCGCACGCTTCGTACTCGACCACAGTATTGGTGCATTCAAAACAGAGCTTAGTGGTGATGGGATAAACCTTTTCTTCTGGGGATACAAACACAACTCCTACCCCCTGGCCCAAAGAATTCGATGCCCCATCGAACTTCATTAACCATGATTTTTCGGTTTGGCCTTGTGGTGACCCTTCCATGTGCATTATGCTTTCATCTGGAAAGTTCATCATCATTGGTTCTGGATCTGACACTGCATGCTCTGCTAAGTGGTCGGCCACAACGCTTCCTTTGATGGCCTTGCGGGATGTGTATATGATATCGTATTCTGCCAGCAAAACCTAGCACCTGGCAATTCGTCCTGACAATGCCGGCTTTTCAAACACGTACTTAACCGGATCCAATTTCGATACGAGGAAAGTCGTTTGATACAACATGTACTGCCTTAATCTTTTCACCGTCCAAGCCAAAGCTCTGCACGTCTTCTCAAGCGTTGAGTATTTGGATTCACACTCGGTAAATTTCTTGCTTGTGTAGTAGATGGCTTGCTCTACTTTCCCAGATTCATTATTTTGAGCCAACATTGCTCCTAACGAGTTTTAAAAAATTGACAGGTACAATATTAGCGGTCTTCCCGAGATGGGTGGCACTAAAACCGGTGGGTTTAACAGGCACTCCTTAACTTTCTGAAATGCGGCCTCACAGTCTTCATTCCAATCAACTAGTTGATTTTTCCTTAATAGCTTGAAGATGGATTCGCATGTAGGAGTTAAGTGGGAAATGAATCGACTGATGTAATTTAGGCGTCCTAAAAATCCACGCACCTCCTTTTGTGTTCGAGGTGGTGGCATGTAAACTATTGCTTTTACTTTATCCGGGTCAAGTTCGATCCCCTTTTGGCTAACCACAAAACCGAGCAACTTCCCTGAGGTGACTCCGAAAGTACACTTCTCTGGGTTTAAACGAAGCTGGTATTTCCTAAGCCTTTCGAACAACTTTCGTAGCACGATCGCATGAGCGTTCCCTTTTTCAGACTTAGCTATCATGCCGTCCACGTAAACTTCTATTTCCTTATGTAGCATGTCGTGGAATAGTGTGACCATTGCTCGTTGGTATGTTGCCCCTGCGTTTTTAATCCAAAAGGCATAACCTTGTAAAAAAAGGTTCCTCATAAGGTGATGAAGGTAGTCTTCTCTCGATCCTCCTCAAACATTTTGATTTGGTTATACCCGGAGAACCCATCCATGAAGGAGAACATTTGCTGTCTTGTTGTATTGTCGACGAGGATGTCGATGTGGGGGAGTGGGAAATTATCTTTTGGACTGGATTGATTCAAGTCTCTATAATCCACGCACATTCTGACTTTTCCGTTTTTCTTCATTACCGGGACTATATTAGCAACCCACTCGGGATATCGTGATACTTGCAGGAATCCGGCCTCATATTGTTTCTCCACCACCTCTTTGATCTTGAGTAGCCATTCGTGTTTCATTCGTCTTAGCTTTTGTTTAACAGGCTTGCAATCTCCTTTTATCGGTAGGCGGTGTGTCACTATTTCCTCATCAAGTCCTGGCATGTCCTTGTACGGCCATGCAAAAACATCGTGAAACTCCTTGAGTAATTCCAAAATTCTATATTTATCATCTCGACCCAAACCTTCTCCTACTTTCACTTCTCGTCACTTCTCCTCTGTTCCTAAGTTTATAATCTCGATAGATTCATAGAATGGTTCCAGAGACCGTTTGTCGTGCTCCAACAACCAATCAAGTTCAGGATAACTATTCTTTGCATCTTCTTCGGTTTCCGTTTCATAAATCAGACATTCAGAGCCAGTTTTTAAATTGTGAATCCTCTCACTGTTCCCACATGTATCAACAGTCCTGTTATGCATTGGTGAAAAGAAAAGATGGAGAAAGAGGAAAAACATAACAAAAACAAAATGAATAAAGTGGACAAAGGACAAAGCGATGTATAGGAAAAGTGATAGTTTATTGAATAGGAAATATGCCAAATGCAGTGGATTTGACGTTACAAAGCCCAAAAGCCAAAACTTGTCATTTTTTCAGACACATGTTTTATTTATTTATACGGTATCTTATAGAGTTATTACTTTGCAAAAGCTGAAGGTATTTCTATGGCCACCCAGTTGCTCAGCACATCCCCTGGATCGAGCTGGCGCACCCACTCTTCGTTATCAGTAACGTGTTCCTCCACCATGTTGATTGAGAGGTCTCCTAACCCCAAAAGCAAAACCCCTGATTCTACAATGGTATCCTCCCTCTTCACATTGATCATTCCGGCACTTTTGAACGACTTCATGAGGTGAGGAATTACCGTTAAACCTTCATCCCAAACCTTCCCTTCCAACCTTGATAATCTCTTTCTCTTTTTTTCCCTCTGTATCCTTCTTACATCGTCCCCTTTTAGGACGTAACCCAAACCAGAACGGTTCTTATTCTCCATGAGCTGAAGTGGTCCTTTTAGGACTTCCTGCCATTCTGAGTAATGTAGATCCTTAACCAAACACCTAGCCGACATTAAGGTGGCCGAAGATATGTAACTTTTTTGGGCCCCTTCCCGCCCGTCAATGTAAGAAATATCCTCCACTTCAAAAGTTTGAAAAGAGCTTTCTATAGCCTCTTCTACAGCCTCGATGTATGGGGCATCAGGCGCCCAAGACACCAACAAATCTTGCTCGCCAAACACCTCAATTAGTTTCCCATCTATGACGAACTTGAGCTTTTGATGAAGAGATGAAGGGTCCACTCCAGCGGTGTGTAGCCAAGGGCTTCCTAATAGCATACTATAAGTGGGATTTATGTCCATCACATGAAAGTCAACTTTGAAGATCTGAGGACCCACCTGAATTGGCAAATCAATTTCTCCGATCACCTTGCGTTTTGTCCCATCAAAAGCCCTGACCACTGTGAAGCTAGGTCTGATGAAGCTGTCGTCTACTGGAAGTTTGTTCAAGGTAGACTTTGGTATAACATTTAAAGCCGACCCATTGTCGATGAGGGCTCGAGCCACCATGAAGTCTCTGCACTTGACAGAGATGTGTAACGCCTTGGTGTGACCCATGCCTTCTGGAGGAATCTCATCCTCATCAAAACTGATCTTCCCGTTGGTGAGAACTGCCCCAACAATCCCATCCAAACGCTCAACTGACACATTGTGACATACATGGGCTTGGCCTAGTACTTTCACCAGGGCTTGACGGTGCGGTGCGGTTCGGAAGTCATTATTAAAAACAAGAGACATATTCTCGCGAGTGTGCTATTGAGCTGCTCAACAATCTTGAACTCACTTTGCTTCACCAGTTTTAAGAACTCGCAGGCTTCCTCATCAGTGGGCCTTGGCCGTAAGTCTCCAGTTCTACCCCTTGCGCTAAACTCATCTTGCTCTAGGCCAATATCTAGTCCATCAGTAGGTGCGATCCTTTTTCCTTGTCTTATTTGATCCCTTTTGATGTTTGCTTCTTCAACTTGCTCCCCTGGTGGGCCATAATGTCTATCGGTCCTAATAACTCCGCTAAGTCCTGTTATGTTCGCCATTGCTTGGGAATTCGCGTCATCCCCGATACTAACTTGACATGCGTAGTTCCAGGGGACTGCTTTTGAGCTTTTATACTCAAATGGTTGTGGGGTCCTTATAACTAACGGAGTTACACCATGAGATGGTATTGGTGCTTTGTTAGCTGCCTGGTAACGAACCACACATTTCGGGAAATCAAACTCCTCTCTCTGTGAGGAGGGCATGCATATGTCTGTTATTCCTCCAGCTTCGTAATACAATGAGACCAGTTTTGAGTCCATGAGCTTCTGGAGTTCCTCTTTAAATTGTTCACACTCGTCAGTGTGATGTCCTACAATATTGTTGTGGTATAAGCATACACCTTCTTGGTTCTTATGATCGCCCCGTTCATTAATTGCTTTTATGTAACCGTTATCGAAGAGCAACCTACATATGTATCTCAAAGGCATCTCGATTTCAGATACCTTCATTCTTTCGATGTGAGGTTCAACCCAATCTATTGCATTTACTCCACGTCCTTCGTGGTTGGGAAGGGGATTTTTATTGATATCAGGACATCCAGGATGTTCCTCGAACTTGAGCCATCCTGCCCTTACTAATTGTTGAACCTTGTACTTAAAGCCTTTACAGTTCTCTAGACCATGCCCAATTGCTCCAGCGTGATACTCGCAACGGACCTCAGGGTCATACTAGCTGGGGTAAGGAGGTCTGATGGGTTCCATTGGTACATGAATGATTTGTTTGTTCTGAATCAGCTGAGGGAATAAATCTGTATATGAGACTGTGATGGGATCGATTGGGACCGGCCTGTAATTGTTGAAGTGGTTGTGGCCCTGGTTCCCCCCTTGTGGTCCTCCTTGATACGCCTTGTTTGCGCTCCTTGGTAACCACCCTGATGATTGACTGGGTTGGCTACTGGCTTAGGTTGGGCCGTGAAAGTGGGGTTGATGTAACGCTGCAGAGCGGTGATCAAATACTACCAAGCTAACAAGAGCTAAGCAGATCGTATTCCAAGGGTCTTCTAAGATTGACTACTTCAAAACTGGCAAAATACTCGAATGCAAACAGGTTGTGCGTGGTGTGAGTTCCACGTCTTCTAATTCTAAGAAATGCAGAGTAATTAAAACAAATTAAACTAAAGCAGATTGGAAATTAGGGTTTGAAAACAAAGATGACAGACGAACTTAGACGTTGAATCCCCCTTCGTTCCCCAGAGCATTGGCAATCAACAGATCAGCGGATTTCGATTCTCATTCAATCAATTACTAAGACACCACCATAACTCCTTACCCTTAGGTTTAAGACCGGGGAACGTTCGCTCTATCCGTTCTAACTACCAAGATTAACTAGCCGCCCGGGTACGGTCGCCTCTCGCAACGACTTAATTAACTGGTGCAATTACTAATGATTAATGAGTTACTCTTGCAGTGAATTAACCCTAACCGGTTCCTACGAAAGGCACACTCCAATTATAAGGTTAATTGTTCAATTTGATGTTCTAAAGTAAGGTGAGCGTTCGCTTCTATCCTTAGCTTAACCAGAATCTAATCTAGGTGATCAATCCAGACAAGAAACATGAACAATGAAGAACAAATCAAACATGAAAAAGAACTGATTGAATTTCGAATCTAATCACCGCCGATCCGTGACCGCTTTAAAGCCCTGGGTCACTTAGGGTTCATCTAGTCTAAGCTCTAACGAGTTTAGCTACTCATGATTATTACAAAAGAAACAAAGACAAAGAGAGAGTTCATCATCCAGAGGAAGAACAGAAAAGAATCTGAAAAACCTAATTTAGACAACTCTGACAGACTTCGATCTTCGGTAAATAACACTCCTAGCTCCGGTTCGTCGAGGTGGAAGGGATGGCGTCACGATCTCTTTCCGGCTCTTCGAACTCTAACTCTTCGCTCCAGAACTTGAGAGGATTCTCTGAATTCTGATCTCGAAAAATTGTATTTTGCGAATTATGATGTATATCCTCTTTTGGGCCACCGGGTTAAGTATTTATACTTAACCCTAATCAGCCGGATTTCTTCTAATATTTTTGCCAAAAATAGTGAATTATTTTCGCCAAAAATATGCTTGTCAATGGAAGTCCCGTCGGTTGATTCTCCTGTGATTCTCTTGTGAATGGAAGTCCCGTCGCCGAAAACTTCTTTGGTTGAGCATCAGTGAATTGTTCTTGCATTTTCGCCGAAAACCATAGGCCATTTTCGCCAAAAATGTAAGTGTGAACGGGCAGACTTTTGGTTTGACTTGATCGGCTCCTTGGATCAATTCCGGTTTGATTCCTCGAGGTTCCAACGCCTTAGACACGTCCATGGCTACTTTATTTGACGGAAAAAACCTGTGCTAACATAAAAACACTAGAAAACCATCAAATAGACCCGAAACGGGCCAAGGTAACACAAATGGCACGAGATAGGGCAATCGATTGAATATTCGTTATTCTACCCTAAAAACCATGTCTTAAGCAAAGAAATGTCACTTAAATGAGGCTGATAATCACGTCAAATCGAGTGTCATCAGGGGTTCGAAGTAGTTGGTGAGGCTACAGCTACATAGGATGTGGTCGGAGTATGCGGCGGCTATTGCGTCCATGCTTTCCCCCTGGAGGACTCAGCTTGTGCTGCGTTGACATCCTCCCTTCTCTTAGTGGTATTTGGCTTTTTGGATGTATCCTGACTTTCAACTCTACCATGCTTTATTCCCTTTTCAATTCTCTCACCGATTGTCAATAAATCGGAAAAATTTGTGGTGACGATCCCGATCATGTTATTATAGAACGGCGGTTTCAATGTCTCGAAGAAAATGGATACCAGTTCTTTTTCTAAAACCGGTGGTTGTACCTCCGCAGCCTTCTCGCGCCACCTATGCGCATATTCTCGGAACGATTCATTCTCCTTCTTCTCCATGTTTCTCAAATCCTCTCTCTGTCGGGTTCTAGGTCTTGATTGTGCTTGAGTGCTTCATAAAAGCGTCTGCAATATCCTGACACCTTTTGATCCTCACCCTCTCAAGCTGCATGTACCATCGGATGGCGGTTCCGCCTAAACTGTCTTGAAAGCAATGCATCATTAAATTGTCATTATGGGTATGACTTGCCATCTTGTTGCAGTACATTACTAAATGACTTCTCGGACAAGTGGCACCGTTATACTTTTCAAAGTCTGGAGTTTTGAACTTGGGGGAATTACCACGTCAGGCACGAGACAAAGCTGGGAGGCATTAATGGCACTGTATGAGCCCATGCCTTCTATTACCCTTAACTGCTCCTCTAGGTACTCCCAACGTTCGAGAGTAGGGAGATCCTTTGGTGATTCTGGTGGGTCCTTCTCTCCTACTTCTGAAGGGCTAACCCATTCGGGGCCCTCAAGGCCCTCCTTCGGCCCCTCAGGCGGAGGGTTTCCCGCCGTGGCTTTTGGGCCTGATGACCCTTCTCCTTTTGGCTCATAGATGATTTGAAAGGAGGAGTCCCGACCTAGTTATTTTCACTATTATCCTTTCCTTTGTCGGTCAACATCTTCACCAGTAGGTTTAGTTGCTCCTTCATCTCATCGTACCCTGACAATTTCCCCTTTATCTCTTCTAAGTCTCTCTGGAGGCCCTCCATCTCTTGCTCTGCCATTAATCTAGATATATAGCGAGTCCAAAACATATGAGACGGAACTTGCGGCGAGTGATCAAATTTGAAAGTCTTCCTGCGGATAATTGACCTTCTTAATAAAATTCATTTTAATCTTGATTAATTATATGATGTGTGATGTGCACGATGAGGTATTTTTAAAAGAGGTGTTATGGATGCAAACTAGATATTATTGCCAAAACATATCCGGTTTACAAAGGAACTAGTGCTCTGATAACCAGGACAACCACCACTACATATTACAAACAAAAACGGGTCATCCTTCTAGTAGAGTGCCACTACATCTGCCTACTCGATGCCTCATCATCTTGTGATGTACAGTTGTTACAAAAAGGTTTCTCGTACTTAGGCAACACACAACATACGAAAGGTAGATTGTAATTTACAAAAGACTTCAACGTTCTACTTCGGGAAAGGGCACTTTCCATAGAAAGCCAACTCCTCTTGTAGATCAACCAGGTAGCTCCACAGGTCCGATCTTTTGACTTCTAAGGACGATTCTTACTGCATGAAAAAGCTTCAGTCCTCAGCTAGGAAGTGTGCTCTTCGCGAGGCGTCAGTCATCAAACCTTTTGCAGTTTGCATTGATCTATTCCTTTGCTCGTAGTCCTCTCTAGCCCTGGCTACTATCCCTTCCAAACTTTCATTTTCCTTTCTCTCATTTTCGAGGTCCTTTCTGATCTTTACCATTTCTTTATGCATATCGAGCACCTGTCCTCGCAAACCACCAATTGTTCTGCTATCCATCATCCCTTGCTTCTCCATATCTCTAACCTTCTCTTTTAAACCCTTGTTTTCTATCTCCATCTTCCCTATGATGAAGTTCTTCTCCTTCTTCCTATTTTCCCATCGCAAATCCTCAAGTTTTTCTTCTAGTTCCACATATTCCTCGAAGCTAACACCACCACTGTGCTCGTTTGACGTGCCAATTTTCCGTTTACACTTTTGATCAACTACTAGGGGTGTGGACCGAGTTCCCCTATTCTGTTGCCATTCGGGATACTCGTGAACCACACGATCCTGAACTGGTCGGGTTTCATTGGAACTCAGAGTATGTCTGACCTTTCTTTGGCTTCTCCATGCATTGATTACCATTTCACATTTGTCCTTGGAGTCGGCATCTGAATACTTGAAGCTTGATTCCTTTATTCCCTTTATAGGTGGTACGAACTGCCAACACTCCACTTGTCTTCTGAACATGCTCGGGGCATAACCTATGCAACCTCGTGGCCTGAGGAGGGGTACCCAGTGATAGTTTCCACATCGATATAAAATATTCAACCTAGGCATCCAAGGAGCTCTCCAGTTTATGCTGACTCCATCTAAATGAACAAAGTATTCACGCCACTGGTCTTGTGTTGCCTTCAAAAACTCCCCCTCAGCGCTCATGAACTCCCTTACAGGGCTGCTACACAGATTATAAACCATGGAGTACGGGACATAGGGAATTCCTATCTCTGGTGAAGGTTTCAGGTATCCAAAAATCCACACCACTAACAGAGAAGAGCTGCCATACAACGTTCTTTCAGGCTCCAAACGACACTTGGCTAGTGCTGCAAAAGTCTCAGATAATATCGCATAGGTTGGGTTCGCCCCTTGCAGATCTCTATCAAATATTTTGATTGCCCGCTCGTCCACTAACCCAGATACCTAGGGTAGAGCACTATACCATAGAGAATCAACGCAAAAGCCCTCATTTTTAGCTCTGATGATTGACCTCGCTTAATGATGTAAGCAATCAGGTACTTAACAGAGATACATACTACATCCTCTATAAGTTGTAGCTCGTTGCGCAACTGCTCTTTTCTCATTTGGAGGATCACGGATAAAGCTTTGACCGCCATGGCGCTCGGGTTGTGAACATATACCTTTGTAGTGGATCTCCTCGCAATTGTAAGGATCGCGTAATACTCCTCGGCCAAAGGTGATATGTCGACATCATTCAAAGTAAAGCAATGAAAGTGTGGGTCCCAATAGTTAAGTAACTCCCGGATCATGGTGTCAGGAAAAGGGACATTCAGGAGATCAAACAAACACCTGTATCTTGAGTTGAACTCCCATTTCTCTGCGTCCGTGAAGGATGCCCAAATTTGCCCTAGCACTCTAGGTTTATATTCCACTATTCTGATGGGTCTCTCTCTGGGATTTGGTGGAACATCCTCTATAGGCATTTCAACCCCATACTGCATATGTAAGGCTTCTAACTCTCGCATAACAGATTCTTCATCATCAACGAACTCTAAGAAGTCTGCCATAATCTCAGAGCAAAATTTTCTTTCTATAACAAATATATTCTGGCAAATGATACCTAAAACAGGAAATGAGTGTTAGAGATGCAAAATGTAAGAAAATGAGGTGAGTATGCAAATGAATGCATGCCAAGTGTGTGTCGCACATAACTAAATCATAACTGCATTCGTCAAAACTCCGAGACGTGACGTACTCTTAACTAAAACTTATATAACATGGCACTCATGGCCCGGTTACAAAGTTCTTTAGCGAGAACTCTTTCCACAAATACCTAGCCATCTATACCTAAGGCTAGGATGATTCCTCTCTTGGTGCGGGAAGCCTTCCACAAAAGTGGTCGGAAGCTTTCCCCAAAAGTTAGCGTGATCAAAGTTCCCCAAACACGCGGGGCACAAAAGTTTTACGTCATATTACTTTCTATGCTACAAATTACAATGATCACTATGCTACCTCCTACATACTAGTTATCTTACAAGGTTTTTATGGGTAGCGTCACAAAACCCCGTGCCAAAATAAACCTCCCATTTGGTATCCCTTCCATCTAGATTTACGATTCCTCATAGAACTGCGGAACCTCCCGACTCTTGCGGAAAAGGATATCTGCCTTTGACCTGCTATGGGCGGCCTCATAGAAGTAATCTCTCTCAAGTCGAGTGATTGGGATGATACCTATGTTCTCCTTGATCCTCCCATCAGATGTGTAGTTTAGCGAGTTGGTGAGAGCTTCTAACACACTTGTCCGTGTTAGGTTGTTGCGTAGGATCATTGTCTGCTTCATGTTCCTCCAAGCAATGGGAGCCCTGCTGGGCTCGTTCATTGGATTTTCGCTAAGACTCCCCTCCATCACCATAACCGGTGTCTCCACCACCCGAGTTTCGGCATTGTTGCAATGCACTGATTGGTGGCAGCGAAACGAGATGAAGAGGTACTCATTCCAATCTTCAGTTGAAATCCTAGCCCTCCACTGGTCGGCGCTCCAGAACTTCACTAGCCATTTGTCAAAAAGGGAGATAAAACCCGGGAAGGTATCCCAGCTTTGGAAGCAAAGACGCAGTTTAGTCTTATTCAGAATCATCCCTATGGTGTTCACCCTGGACATATACACCAACAACAGATAGACAGATGTAGGCAAGTTGTTGTAGAGGCCCATTGGGATGTAGAACAAATTCAGACACATGCAATCAGGGTGCCAATCCAAGTGCTTGATGGGACAGTTCAAACGTCCATTCTTGGCTAGGATGATCCTTCGCAGCGCATTCACCATCATACGGTTGGTAGAATCTAGCGAACCAAGAATAAGCTCTTTCTTGGTTTCTTCAGGAAAAATCTTATAAACTTCATCATAATTGTCAGGGGTACTCATCTAGAAGAGAGACATCATACCGTTACGATTTAATCATATACGGCAACACTCTTGGTTTAAAAACAAATGCGTGATATGAGATGTGCATGAATGTTTACGTACATGAGCAATATATTTATTCAAGGATTGATGACGTATAATAAACATATCAATTCGAATAGCAAGCAATAACAACAGTAATTCACATAGTTCCTAACACGGGTGGTCCTATGTTATTTTCGATCAGGACCGTAGAGGGGATATTCTATAGGTTGGATAGGGTGGTCCTCTAAGCGTACTATATGAGGGTGCGTTTGCTAACCGTATAATGGCTAAACCTAAATTGGTTAGAAAGATTCACGCGCCCTTACTCCTATAAAGGCTAACACTACAACTTTCAAAATTCTATCTAGAGGTAAAAGCTCGGGTATAGAGCTATATGCATATGCATGAGTACTTGAAAATTAAATGCGCAAATAGGGAATGTAAAGCCAAGTTTGGTAAAAGTAAACACATAAACTTATCGAGGTTGTTTTGTAGCTAGCCCCTGAAGATAAACTCGAGTCCCCAGCGGAGTCACCATCTGTCGTGAACATTTCCGTCCACGGCGCGCGATCCCCTGATTGCATCTCGATTTTGGTTCGATTTGGAGTCGCCACCTCTTTCTTCTTCCCTAATCTCTGACTTCTCTCTCCCTCTTCCTAACATCGCCTCCCACTTTTTAAAAGAAAACGACGATAGCGGCGAGCATCCGAGCCGCCGCCGGTCGGCTCTCTCTCTTCACCTCCCCTCTTCCCACTGTAAGGAAAACCCTCAACTCTCACCAAAACAACTAAAATGGAGAAACGTAAACCCCTACTTCGGACCCTTTGACGGCGGCGGCTCTAAGACCGACGCCATCATCCTCCACACTCTCTTCCTCTCGCGACAAAGCCGGCGACGGTAGGATAAACCACATGCAAACATAAAAGGTAACTCTCCTGAAACTCCTAGATCCGATTGGTTTAGAGATTTTTTTAGAGTGAAACAAACTGATTCTAAACATCTACTTCCATTTTCATTACATGCACGACCCTTTGAGACGAAATCCGACGACCGGCGTGGTCAAGTCACCGACGGCCACGGCGGCTACGGGGCGATTGAAGGTACCAAAGTGACATTACCTGGTATTTTCTCTACTCACTGATTTGGGTGAAAAATAGAGTTGATTTGAACTTGAAAACTAAAAAAATAAAGGTTTTAACTGATTTTGTCAAATAACATCAGTGTCTGTATTTGGATGCTACAACTCACGTCTGGCTTAGTTAAAGCTTAGTTTCTTAGACGTAAAAGGAAGTAGTATGATATATCAATAACTTGCATACTTAAAAGCTTGAAACGAAAATTCAAGCCATGCTGGCCATGGTTACTTTTGCTTGTTTCTTTTTGAAATCTTGATAAAAATAAAAATAAAAAAAAATTTAGGCATGATGGATGATCAAGGCTAAGCACCCTTATTTTTTGTCTTGTCTTCAAAGGAAACAAGTCAAGGGTGGCTTGAAGCCTATCATTTTACTCCAAAATTTACGTTTTTAGCACATAAAAACTAAACGAATGCTGCTGATATTTTATTAATCATTTCAAATTTTAAGTCTCGGCCATCCTTGGGATGGTTGGAGTCCTTTATGTGATCTTATTTACTTGGGTGCAATAAGCTAATAGCAATAAGTAAATAGCATTTTATAGTCATGGACCAGTTTAAAGCATTCAATGAGATAATAAAGTAAGTAGAGGAACTGTTTGTATTTAGTACAACTAAATGAACACGGGATGAGAATGAAAATGATGAGATGACAAAGATGAGTAATAAATTCTGAGTAAGCGTACAGAAGTACAGACCTTGGATCTTTAGTGCTTTTCTGAGACCTTGTTTGCTTCCTTCTTCTTAACTGTTGTTTCTTCTCCCTTTCTTCTTACTCTTTCTTTTTTTCCGAAAAGGGAAAGTCCCCCTTTGTGGGAGCCCAAATGCCCCCTTTTATAGTAATAAATTCTGATATTTTAATCATTACTTTCTAAGATATTTACTTCTTCTCTACAGTTACCTCCTTGGGAGGGTAAAATTTTGGAAGGAGATAAGGATGGAAAGGGAAAGGCTCCGGAAGAAAAGAAGAAAAGAGAAGGAAGAAGAAGAAAGAAAAAAAAAGGAGGCAGCCCGTTGGGGTTAAAGTAATAGGGCCTTAGGAGGCCCAATGTAATAAATTATTTAATTTTTGGGTTGTAATAACAGACTATTATTATTTTTCTGCTTTTTTTTACTATTTCGAAACAAACCAATTGCATACCGATCTTTCGATAAATTGGAACCAGTTAATTGGCATGTCCAGAAGGATTGACCACATACATTGGTTCGTACCAAAGATGGCTGACCCTAAAAGAACTCGAGTTTGATTAGTACTCATTTAACGATTACAAGTATGGCTTAGATTGCCCTAAAACACATCTAGATTGCACTAAAACACATTTAGAAATGGCGATGTGACGACTAAAACCAATGATGCTTCTAGTTTTAATCAAGCCTTGTATGAGATTAGAGTAGAATCGCATGACTTGTTCGTAGTTGGATGTACTGGTCAAAATTTGGTTATCACAACTACTATTACTGACGCTCTGGCGATTTGTCCATATGGATAAGAGAGTCAAGAGGAGGTTCCTGAGGATTGCCAGAAGAATCTCCTTGGGTCTTCCTTTTGTTGGAAGCCCCAACCTTCCTCCTCTTAATTGGCTCGGAGGTCTCTCCTTCGCCGGAAGGCTTCCTCTTTATCTTAGGCTTATCAGCAAGAGAAGAGGAAGTTTTCTTCGTCTGGTCGGATCGCCTCTTAGAGGTTCTATTATCAGAGGAAACTGAAGGAGCAAGGGGGTTGTGCGATCAGTTTGAGGCCGGGTATCGCCAACTATACCATGAGTGGCAGTATTTATGAGGCATCCAGACAGGTTCATACAACCTACAGAAAGTCAATAGGAAACAACAGTCAGTAAGCGATCAAAAGAACAATGGCAGTTCGAATAATAATAGTAAGCCAAAAACCAAGTATATAATAATAATGGGGCAAAGTCAGATATTTCCTAACACCGAGGCAGTACCTCCCTGGATTCCCTCCTGAGAGGCTTCTAGGCCAGCACGGGTGGATAGGTTGTGGCATTTAAGAAGAATCTATCTTCGTTCAGAATCTTCTTGTTCGATCGAGGTAATCGCAATATTGAAGCGATCCACATCACCAGTGGATCAGGAGACTGGAAGCAAGTCGGTCCAAGAGCGATCTTAATCGCTGGGCTTGAATTAAAAAAAGAATGGTACCAAGTTGGATGAGGCTTGGCAGAATGACAGACTCCTTTCTGAGTATATTCTTTCCTCCAGGAGAAGCTTATGCCGTTGGAGGTCGCCTTGGCGTCATTTAGGATGCGAAATAGCCGCAGCGTGGGGGTAATCCTGATCAAAGTACAGGTACATTCGAAGGAAGTGGCAGCAGACACTGTTAAAAGCGCTTAAAGAAGTCCCAAACACTCCAGTAGAGAGCACACAAAAAGAGAAGGAGGAAGGCAGAGCCCATTAGTAAAAGACTCGGTCCACACTCCGTGCCACCCTAGAGGCCAGTTTTTTATGGTTGAAAGCCTGGAGGCTGCGGCGAACTTCTAAGAAGAGGGCAGTTTAGGGATGGGTAAAACCCGGGTGATTCCTGCTGCAATTTTGAAAGGAAAATAGCCAGGCCCGATAACCCGACACTCATCGCAAAGGGCATCCTGCCACATATACCTCCAGTTGTTAACATGGTAGTCGTCATTGTCATCGGTTGCATCAGGGCTGATCTCAAAGTGATTAACAACTTTGGAGAAGCCCACCTGGTGAGATCCTCAGAAGGGAAGAGTGGTTTCACTAGAAGTAGAGTCCTCCAAGGGCTCTTCTCCATCGTTTGAAGGACGAGGGGTGGATGACTCGGTCCGGATTTGGAGAGGATCAAGAATGATTTCAAAAGAAGGAGTGGTGGAGGTAGAAGAAGATGAGGGATTGGTTCCCATAGAGTATGAATAACTCTGGTTTTGGCTATCGGCAGAAGAGCTCATGGCGAAAGAAAAGAAAGGTAGGAGGCTAGTATACAAGGGAAAGATCTTACTGCATAAAAATAAGGAGAAGAGGAGAAGTTACATACCAGGAGGACGATGAGGAGTTCTAGACATCCTAGCAAAATGTAACTGAAGAGACAGGCTAGGTAGCCTAAACGAATGATGACTTGATGGGAAGTTACAAAGATACCCCGACTTCCCCAGCTTTCTCAGCAAGTTTCAAGCGAAATTACAAAAAGGTCCGAGATATGAAAAGACATGCGTGCGGAAGAGAAATGACACGTGGGGAGTGGCAGAGAAACCTAGGTGATTCTTCTATGTCAAGGGGGCGATGATCGAAGGAGGCGATTCTCAGCTCTTACCTAAATAAAATTTTAGCTAAAGGGCTTGGGGGCAATTGATAGGTCCCAGCCAGACGATCATGAGCGAGGAATCGTACCTAGAGTATTGCCAACCTTCAGAGACAAGGCAATTCTCAGCCCTTACCTAAGCAGAAGCTTAGCTAAGGGGCTTGGGGGCAAATGATGGGCCCCAGCCTAAGTGACCATGGGCTTCGAGGCGGCCCAAAGGTGAGCCTGCTAGAAGGATGTCAAACAGTCAGGCCCAGGAATGCAGGCGGTAACTAGCAAGCCCAGCCCAAGGCGGTAGGCGATACCCAACGGGTGGCCCACTACAACAGGCCCTAGGGTTCTGCAGTGCATGCACACGTGTCAGAATCCTAGGGTGAGCTTCATGAAAGGCTAAGATTGTGACTTGGTCGCCAAGACAGAAAGACTATAAATACGATCTCAGTCTCATCGAGTTAGGGAGGACAGTCTTTTACCCAGCTGACCAACAATCTGCGATACGTTATTCGGTTCACATTTTCCCTTACCTACCATAGTCGCCTCACAATTACCTGAACTGACTACTACTTTCCTCTCTCATTCCTGAGGTACCCCCACCAACCAAGGGACAAACAATTGGGCCTTCCACAACTATTGAGCAAGGCGACTAGTCTGGAACACCACTATTGCCATATGTTGGCTTTGCGCAGATGGGGTCGAAATTAAATCACTTGTTTAAGGGATGAGAATGGGAATTGGGTGGAAAATCCTACCGTGCTTAAATGTTTGGCTGTGGATTATTTCATTCGGCTGTTGAGGACAAAGAAGTTGGGGTTCCTAGGCTTGATAGGAAGTTCATAGAGTTGGGGGATGAAACTGTTGCGGCTATTGCTCAACCCCCGAATATTTGGGAGGTCAAAACAGCGGTTATGAGCATGGGTAAGTTCAAAGCACCAGGCATTGATGGTTTTCAGCCTTGTTTCTTTCAACATAACTGGGAAACTGTTGGTCATGATGTTCATCGCTTTGTCTCTAGATGCTTCACCAATCCGCTGCTGATCAGGGATATTAATGACACTATTATTGTTCTGTTGTCAAAAGTCAAGCGTCCCAAATCCATATCTCAGCTTCGGCCCATAAGCTTGTGTAACGTCATTTACAAGCTCAGTACTAAGTGTTTGACCTTGAGGCTTCGACCACATATGAATAAGTTGATTCGATCTAATCAGTCAAGCTTCGTGCCTGGATGACAGATTTATGATAATATTATCATCCTGCAAGAGGTTATTCATACTATGGAGCATGATAATGGAAGGCATAAGAGGATGGTGATTAAAATTGATCTAAAGAAGGCTTATGACAGAGTTCGTTGGTCTTTTCTGGAGGACACTCTGCAGGCCATTGGGTTGTCACGGAATACCGTTGATTTGATCTGGGCATACGTCAAGACGGCCAGGTTTCAGGTCCTTTGGAATGGTGAACTTACAGATACCTTTGTGCCGAAGAGGGTCATTCCCTAAGGTTGCCCGTTGTCACCTTTTCTTTTTACTCTGTGTATGGAAAGGCTGAGTCATGTCATTAGCATCGCGGTTAACATTGGGGAGTGGGTGCCGATTAGCTTGGTGTCAGGACGGCCTCTTATTTCCCACCTTTTTTACGTTGATGATCTTATCTTGTTTGCTCGAGCCTCTCTTGATCAGGCGGCTCTTGTGCTATTGATGGTACTCAATTTGACGTGATTATCAGCCTCATTTAAGCGACATTTCTTTGCTTAAGACATGGTTTTTAGGGTAGAATAACGAATATTCAATCGATTGCCCTATCTCGTGCCATTTGTGTTACTTTGGCCCGTTTCGGGTCTGTTTGATGGTTTTCTAGTGTTTTTGTGTTAGCACAGGTTTTTGCCATCAAATAAAGTAGCCAAGGTCATGTCTAAGGCGTTGGAACCTCGAGGAATTGCACCGGAATCGATCAAAGGAGCCAATCAAGTTCAGGAAATTCCTGCCCGAATCGATCAAAATATCAGCACAAATCGACCGCAACCGGCTGAAGGAAATTTTCGGTGAAACAGATAAGTTTTCGACCCGAAACAAAAATCACAGGAGAATGCAACCGAAGGGCCATCCATTTACACTATAAGTTTCGGCGAAAATACCTTGTTATTTTCGGCGAAAATATCAGGCGAATCCGGCTGAGTTAGGGTTAAGTATAAATACTTAACCGGCGGCCCAACATAAGATATACATCATAATATACTTTTCATAATCAGAATTCGAAGAATCCTCTGAAGTTCTGGAGCGAAGAGTTAGAGTTCGAAGAGCCGGAAAGAGATCGTGACGCCATCCCTTCCATCTCGGAGACTCGGAGCTAGGAGTGCAGTTTACCGAAGATCGAAGTCTGTCAGAGTCGTCTAAATTAGGTTTTTCAGATTCTTTTCTGTTCTTCCTCTGGATGATGAACTCTTTCTTTGTCTTAGATTCTTTTGTGATAAACATGAGTAGCTAAACTCGTTAGAGCTTAGACTAGATGAACCCTAAGTGACCCAGGGCTTTAAAGCGGTCACGGATCGGCGGTGATTAGATTTGAAATTCAATCAGTTTCTCTTTCATGTTTGATTTGTTCTTCATTGTTCATGTTTCTTGTCTGGATTGATCACCTAGATTAGATTCTTGTTAAGCTAAGGATAGAAGCGAACGCTCGCCTTACTTTAGAACATCGAATTGAACAATTAACCTTATAATTGGAGCGTGCCTTTCGTAGGAACCGGTTAGGGTTAATCCACTGCAAGAGAAACTCATAAATCATTAGTAATTGCACCAGTTAATTAAGTCGTTGCGAAAGGCGACCGTACCCGGGTGGCTAGTTAGATCAGATAGAGCGAACGTTCGCCAGTCTTAAACCTAAGGGGCAGGAGTTATGGTGGGGAACGAAGGGGGATTCAATGTCTAAGTTCGTCTGTCATCCTTGTTTTCAACCCTAATTTCCAATCTGCTTTAGTTTAATTTTTAAATTTCTCTGTATTTCTTAGAATTAGAAGTCGTGGAACTCACACCCACGCACAACTTGTTTGCATTCGAATAAATTGCTAGTTTTTTGGAGTAGTCAATCATAGAAGGCCCGTGGAATACGATCTACCCTAGCTTGTTAGCTTTGTTAGTTATTTGTTTGAACCCGAACAACGATCTTAGGTTCACCAGCTATGCTGCCTGGAGGCTTTCTGTGATGCTTCTGACTTATCGGTTAGTAAAGAGAAGTCATTTTTTTCTTCAAGCATACAGGTAGGAGAATTAGTCAGGAGATTGCTGCGACCCTGGGTATGGCTCAAACGCAGGATCTTGGGCGTTATTTGGGTGTTCCAATTTTACATGGTCAGACTTCAACAGCTACTTATCAATGCATTCTGGATAAATTGGACTCTAAGCTGGCTAGTTGGAAAGCCAAGTCCTTGTCTCTCCACTCGACATTGGGAGCGATCCCCGCTTATTTCATGCAAACTTCTCTGATTCCAGTTACGACTTGTGATGAGATTGATAGACGGATAAGGGATTTTATGTGGGGGTCTACTAGTGAGGAATGTAATCTACATCCAGTGGCATGGGAGCAAATATGTAAGCTCAAAGCTAGAGGTGGTTTGGGTCTAAGGTTGGCTCGCCACCTCAATTCGGCCTACATGGCCAAGTTAGCATTCTTATTTTTACAGAAACCTAGGGAGTTATGGGTTCAGATCCTTCATACCAAGTATTTTCGTGAAGTGGGTGGGGTTCTCCGTCCCCGTAACAGAAGCTCACAATCAGGTTTATGGAGAGGAATTTCGAGGACCTGGAATATCATATGGAGAGTTCTCAGTTTGGAATTGGGAATGGGAGAGAGACACGGTCCTGGACCAGCAGATGGCTTGATTCAAGAGTCAAATTAACTGACCAAGTGGTTGATTGTGAGGCTGAAATTGAGTTGGAAGTCCCTATTTGTGAGTTTGTGACTGCTCAAGGTGAGTGGGACTTATAGAGACTCCGTCTTTACGTCCATGAGGATTTTATTAACTAGGTTGTGGGGATGCTCCCTCCTAGTAATGAGCGGGGCTTGAGAGTAACAGTAAGTTTTCAATCTGATCTGCTTATGATATTATTACTAAGCTTGTGGATCCCAAAACCTGAGACGGCTTGGGAACTGGTTTAGAAATGCACTACAACAAATATGGCTGAAATTCTCGGATATACTATTGGCGGTTGGAGAACCGCCAATATATAATTTTAATAGTGGCGGTTGTATTGTGGCGGTTTTAACCTCCACTATTGAAAAATAACAATAGTGGCGGTTATAACCTCCATAATTCAACCGCCACTATTAAAATTATATAAAGCCCCCCGTCCCCAATCTCAGTCGTCTGACTGAATTTCTCTCTCACTCTCACTATTGGTTTATTTAGTTTCACGCAGATCAAGGAAGCACAACCATTAGATTTAAGCAAAGAAACACACTCTCCACTTATTATAACCATTAGATTTTGAATACCATCTCTCCTTTATTTTTTCTGATTAATCAAATACCATTAGATTTTCTTTCTTTCTTTATATTTCTCATTGATTCTTTATTTCCATCTCTTTCTTTTCTTTCAATGAAACCATTTTTCTCCATCTCTTTCTTTCTTTCTCCAGGTTCAAATATTTTTTCAGAAAACAATTAGGGATGTTGTAGTAAAAGAGGAATACCCTTCATCGGAAGGAAATAAGAATCCTTGAGAAAAATCAGCGACGTTTACGATGGTGCTTCGGCTCCCGGTGGTGCTCCTGAGACAACGAAGCATTGGAGAAGCCTGAATCTACGGTGTTGGGTCAAATATTGGTGGGTACTGGTTGGCTGATAGGCAATGGCTGTTCTGATGCTTGGTTTGAAGAGGCAGGGACTTACTCTCTACGACTTTGGTGGTTTTATAGATTAGTATTTGTGTTGTCTGTTGTGAGGAAACAATTGTTGTTGTTGACCATCTAATTCAATGGATATCTCATTTCAGTTTTAATCCTGTTTGTTTTGTCTTCCTCGAGTTCTCATCGATCCTCCGTTCTCTCTATCGTGGCCATTCAATACTTGTCATAGCCTCAGCCGCCTCCGCTGATCAGTCGATGCCGCCGTTGTTGAGTCACGTCGATCCACGTCGATCCAAATCTGGATTTCGAGTTTGGAGCAGATGGAGATGAAGATTTCGATAATACCTAATTAGTTTTTTATTTTTTTTTACAGAATTAATACTAACAGTGGCGGTTATAACCTCCACTGTTGGGGGAAAAACCGCCACAAATGTATTAACAATTGTGGCAGTTATAACCGCCACAATACAACCGCCAGTGTAATATATTTGTGGCGGTTCCTGACCGCCACTTTTGTTCGTTTGTGTCGGACACTTTTGTGGCGGTTTTACTCCACAATTGTGGCGGTTGTACAACCGCCACTGTTAATACAACAGTGGCGGTTATAACCTCCACAATTGTGGAAAAAAACCACCACTAATACTCCGTTTTGTTGTAGTGATGGTTAGGGCCGAGTCGGGCCCAAAACTTTTTGTGGTTGGTTGCTTATGAGACGCTTCTCACTAATCTTGAAAGGAGACGTAGTGAAGTGATCTGGCTCATGAGGACCGACACGGCCCTGACGCCATGGGCACCAAGTCCCCATCCACACCGCTCACCTAAGAGCAAGGCAAGGCAACCAAGAGAACAAGGGAGGTTCAGAGGAAAAGGCTACACTCTGCTGGAGATGAAGGCCTCTGAGCCCCAGCACTGGGCTCTACTGCTGATGCCGATCTGACCCTCAACACCGACGCTGGGCCGAGATCGCACCAGCCCCGAGCTGAGCCGAGCGCTAACACTGAAGCCCCATGACAAGCCTTGGAGAACCACAGCTGCACAGGAGCCAGAGAAGACACCCAGGAGGATGCTAACCCTCAGCCATGCCACAGAGACCAAGCACAGGGCTGAAGTAGCCAAAGGCCAAGAGCCGACAGTGACACCGACATAGGGCCGAAGCCAGGGCCCGTACGAGAAGTACTTAGGGCCAAACCTCAAAATTACTGGTACCTTTCCGGATTCCTTTTGCTCTAAGGATTCCCTAGTCCCTAAGGGAAAACCTCCATCAGACCCAACCCAACTTGAAGACGAACACCAAGGAGACACACGGAACATGGAGCTTGACCGAGCCAAGGTGATGCAGGTCCGAGAAATCATGGCACCAAGCCCAGATGCTGATCCGAGGTAGACTCGGACATGGAAAATAATGCTGAACGCACCCCAGACCACCCCACAGAGTCCAAACGCACCACAAAATTTGAATGCTCAAATGCTACATAGATTCCTACTACGATCTGAATTCCTACCCGGACCAGGAAAAAATCCGCGCCACGAGTTCCAGCCCATTTTTTCGAAGTCCTTTTAGGAGTAGAAACACGGGAATGACGAAACCCAGCCAAGGAAGGACATTTTACATCCCATCCATCTCCTATACAGATTAGGATTCCACTCTGGCCCTAGGGTTTCACGGTCTTGCCGGATTAGCTAATTTTAGTCCTTTTAGAGTTTTACTTCGGATTTTCTTCCTTATTAAACTATTTAGGAATTATTTATCCTATTTTAGGAGTTAGTTTCATAGCTGAACATCAACTTAGGGTGGTTAGGGTCGCTGCCCACGGCTGCAGATAGTTGACATCAGTTGGTATTAGAGCACAGTTTAACTCTTGGACCACTCTTTCCTTTATCTTTATTGCTTTCAAATTGTTTTTGAAAACCCCGTAAATAGTTTCATTGAAGTATGCTAATCTTTTTTGTTTCTTTGTTTCAGAAAATTGTAAGACACAAAAAGCACGTGGCCATAAAAATGCGTTAAGAAAAATAAAATACAAAAAGAGGTCTTAAAATAAAAAAAATTGACCCAACCAAAGCAAGGACACGTTGCCAAAGTTTCATTCATTATATGTTGATCTTAAGAAGAGGAGAAGTTTTTGAAATTTTAAGTAGCTTTCGTTGCTTAGGTTTTCATTGAACCAAAACCCTAATATTTTCATAAAAAATACTTGTGTGTTCTATTATTCGAGTCATAGAAAAGATTGTGCTTGTGACTAGAGATATACTCTTAAGTTGTTTAGGTCTTGTTTTGTCACACGTTTTGATATTTCTTAACTTGGTAGCCTAGAAGAAACTTGAAACTTCTTGAGCTGAACTTGACTGTGTTCTGATTTGCCAAACCTACTTGAGTGCTTAGTTTAAATTCGTAAACACGAGTGGTAAAATCAGAGTGTGTGAGGTTAGTTCATTCATAGGTTGGGAGATTTTGAGAGGCCTTTGTTCGTTTTTATTCACTAATCATGACAGACCGAGTATCCACGTTGGAGGAAACCATCACAACCATGGCGCAAACCCTAGTAGACATCCAGGTCCGAATGACGAGGATAGAGAGAACTGAAGACCACGAAGTTGGCCCTAATGGAGAGAACAATCGGAGAGGAGGAGGAGGAGGAGGAGCCAGAAGGTTCATTCACGAGATTGATGATGACTTGAGCAGCCTCAAGCTCACCATGCCTAAGTTTGCTGGAAAGACTAATGTGGATGAGTACCTAGATTGGGATAGAAGCATGGAGGACTTCCTTGATCTCATAACTACTCCGGTCGAAAATAGGTAACTGTCGCCACCTTGGACTTTACTAACTACGCTGCCCTTAGGTGGAGTTAATTCAGGAGGCAGGTTCAAAGGGATAAGGAGGACCCAATCAGGACGTAGAGAGAGCTGAAAAGGAAGATGGGGAGAAGGTTCGTACCAGCTGCCTACACCTGGGACTTATACAACAAGCTTCAAACCTTGAAGCAAGGGAGCATTCAAACCTTGAAGCAAGGGAGCATGGTGGTAGAAGAATACCCTAAGGAAATTGAGATGATGGTAACCAGGCTGGATTTGAAGGAGGATGAAGAAGCACCGTCAGCCCGGTTCATAAACGGGTTGCAAAGGGAAATAATGCACCAAGTCAACATGATCAACTATTTTGATTATGATGACCTAGTGGCCCTTCCCATCCGCGTGGAGAGAGAGTTGAAGAGTGGTTTCAGGAAGAAGCCCACAGTCCCGACGACTGCGAGCCCTTGGAGAGGAGCCTCTAGTGTTGGAAGCACCCCATGGAGACCCGAAGCTAATAAGGGTACCGACCCACACCCTGACCCTAACACATAAGGACCGCCGCCACTGGTAAACCCTAGTCCACTGGTAAACCCTACTGTTTAAAATAGTAATCAACGACATAGTGGTATTGTTTGCTTTAAATACCAAGGGAGAGGACAAGTCGCCAAAGACTTCCCAAATCAGAGAGCCATAGTGCTTAGAGAGGGAGAAGTAGTCACAGACAATGAGGAGGAGTTGGCTGAAGAAGAGATGGACACAGATTCAGACGAAGGAGAGAAAGCCACTCTTGAAGGCTTGGAGCAATTCACGACAATGTACACCCGTACATTGATCCCAGAGCCAGAAGCTGACCCGATCTCTATGACTAAGGCGGACTGTGAAGCCGATTCGGCCTCACTGCCCAGCCCCAGAGCACTGCCCAGCACCGGCACAGCGCCCGGCACCAGCACCGACACCACGCCAGGCACAGCACCAGGCCCTAGTACCGACACAACACCCAGCACCAGACACGGCACGACACCAGAACCACGCCCCAGCGCCGAGACACGATGATGAACGCTGCAGAGCGGTGATCAAATACTACCAAGCTAATAAAAGCTAGGGTAGATCGTATTCCAGGGGTCTTCTAAGATTGACTACTTCAAAACTGGCAAAATACTCGAATGCAAACAAGTTGTGCGTGGTGTGAGTTCCACGACTTCTAATTCTAAGAAATGCAGAGAAATTAAAACAAATTAAACTAAAGCAGATTGGAAATTAGGGTTTGAAAACAAGGATAACAGACGAACTTAGACTTTGAATCCCCCTTCGTTCCCCAGAGCATTGGCAATCAACAGATCAGCGGATTTCGATTCTCATTCAATCAATTACTAAGACAGCACCATAACTCCTTACCCTTAGGTTTAAGACCGGCGAACGTTCGCTCTATCCGTTCTAACTACCAAGATTAACTAGCCGCCCGGGTACTGTCGCCTCTCGCAATGACTTAATTAATTGGTGTAATTACTAATGATTATTGAGTTACTCTTGCAGTGGATTAACCCTAACCGGTTCCTACGAAAGGCACACTCCAATTATAAGGTTAATTGTTCAATTCGATGTTCTAAAGTAAGGCGAGCGCTCGCTTCTATCCTTAGCTTAACTAGAATCTAATCTAGGTGATCAATCCAGACAAGAAACATGAACAATGAAGAACAAATCAAACATGAATGAGAAACTGATTGAATTTCGAATCTAATCACCGCCGATCCGTGACTGCTTTAAAGCCCTGGGTCACTTAGGGTTCATCTAGTCTAAGCTCTAACGAGTTTAGCTACTCATGTTTATCACAAAAGAAACGAAGACAAAGAAAGAGTTCATCATCCAGAGGAAGAACAGAAAAGAATATGAAAAAACTAATTTAGACGACTCTGACGGACTTCGATCTTCGGTAAACTACACTCCTAGCTCCGGTTCTCCGAGATGAAAGGGATGGCGTCACGATCTCTTTCCAACTCTTCGAACTCTAACTCTTCGCTCCAGAACTTCAGAGAAAATCGTAGGATTCTGATTTCGAAAAGTGTATTCTGATGTAAAAATTATTGATATGATTTTTGGGGCCGCCGGGATATTTTCGCCGAAAATATTGGTATAAATGGCCGGTCACCCGGCTGCTTCTTCTGTCCTTTTCGCCGAATAGGTCTCGGTCCGAAAAGACATAGTTTTTGCCGAAAACATCCTTCAAGTGGCATCAGTCGATTTGTACTAATATTTTCGCCGAAAATAATAGGTTATTTTCGGCAAAATCTTCTTTGTAAACCGGGCAGGAGTTTGTTTGAACTTGATTGGCTCCTTTGATCGATTCCAGTGCAATTCCTCGAGGTTCCAATGCCTTAGACATGACCTTGGCTACTTTATTTGACGGCAAAAACCTGTGCTAACGTAAAAACACTAGAAAACCATCAAATAGACCCGAAACGGGCCAAGGTAACACAAATGGCACGAGATAGGGCAATTGATTGAATATTCGTTATTCTACCCTAAAACCATGTCTTAAACAAAGAAATGTCGCTTAAATGAGGCTGATAATCACGTCAAATCGAGTGTCATCAAATACCCCACACTTAAGCTTTTGCTTGTCCTCAAGCAAACTCAATAGAGACGCTCATGTTCACAAATGATAAGATCGATTAAATTGGAGCTTAATCAAACACAATGAATTATTAGACAGCTAATTCCTAGAACAAGAAACCTAACATGCATACAGATCAGCCAAACTACCTGGTCTCACTAATAAACTGCACACGACAAGTAATTAGCAACCAATTATGCACGAATTTGACCTGACCGACCAGACTCCTCACACAGGATATATATAGTATAATGGGGACTCTCACTCTCTGTGTTTAAGGACGTGTTTCTGCTCTCGATCATTTTCTGTTACCGAATTCTGTCATAGGTTTGCATTTCGACCACATCTCCACCACTGTGACAACACGAGTATCTAGTTAAGAAGGACTTCCCTGCTAGGACCGTAATGAATTCTACACTACTTGGGTTTATAATGAGATGGATGATGGGAACGAATGATGATGGCTTGGTGCGGTGTAGCTTTCGACTAACTTCCCTCGAATCTAATCTATGGCTTCCTACGGTCTAACCAAACACGGGTGGAATGATGAACGCTCGTCCTATGATACCCTCAAGCAACCTAGCACTTATTCTTTGTCTTTACACGATTTTTTCTTTTCTACTTTTCTTTTGACTTCGTTCTTCCATTTGTAGGGAGAAGAACGTTTTATTGAACTAGAAACTTTGAAACTTTTCTGATTTTTCTTTTCTTCACTTTTTTCGAAATTTACTTCTTTTTCTTCTTTTTCTATTTTTTTTTCTTTTGTGCCGATTTTCTTTAGTTGCTAAAGGGATTTACACGTCTGGACATGTTAGCTAAGACCACCTGTTTTAATGGCTATAGGCAGGTTACCACAAACCAACTTTCGGTAGGTCAATCTAGAACTACAACCACAGGGGATCAACGGGGAATGAAAGAAATGGGAAATGGCTGTAATGTATTATCGAACCGAAAGAACAGGCCAAGCTCAAGGGTCTAAACCTAGTGGATTTATCGTTTGGTAGGCTATCTGGCTAAGTAGCTGAATCTAAGTACCCCTATCCTTCTAGAACTCGTGTCATCGTGTGGTCTCGAGTAGGTCTCATGCAAATTCTAACTCATTCAGGCAAACAGAAAACCACTCAGAAAGAATTAAAATTGCAAGTTACATGCAATGGATCAAAAGCTCATAGTTGGTTTGCTAGTCGGATTCGGTCATTTTCATGCAATCAAGGCTACAAACTACAAGTGTGATTTAACAAATTCTGTTCCGACCAGGCAATTTAGCATCAAAGTAAACAAGTTGGTTCTCAAGTTCTAGGTTAAGCAGTCTAAGCATCATTATGAAGGGTTGAACAACAACTTAACATCAAAAATCAAGAACTGAGCCATTCTAATGCTAGAGAGACTGGAATGGAATCACGAGGCACACAAAAACACAATTCAAGGGCAATCAAGTTCATGCAAGGTTCTCTAGCATCGTACCCCACACTTAAATCGGACTGTGTCCTCACAGGACTAAAATTAGAGTTCAGAGTGAAGTAGAAGAACCTGGACCGAGATGATTGGTGTAGGGGATGAGCACGTGTCCTCGGAGTGGAGGGAATCTACCCAAGCGAAGCAAAGGGAATCTCCCAACTGCCTACAAAACAAAAACAAATAAAACATAAAAAGGAAACCGGGACAAGTGCCCCGGATCCACACAGAAAAAAGTTGGACCGAAATCCGAAAAGAATAAATAAAAAGAAAGGACCAGAAAAGGAATACAACCCAATCACTGCCGGTCAGGTGAGCCGGGAGGTGGAAAGTGGAGGTGTTCGCCGAGCTGACGTTGCCACGCCAGCTGTGCCTCATACCGCCTGTCGGCGCGGTGCATATGCTGTTGCATAATAGTCCATCTCGCCTCTTGAGTGGCGTTGTCGGTGATGCGCCACTCCTGCAATCGCTCGTACAGCTCACCCACATCCGCGGGGTGCGGTCGGGGCTGAGGGTGAGGCGCCTGGTATGGATCGGAATGTGTGGCGGCGACTGGTGAGTATACCCCACCTGGTGATGTGGCGAGGGTATATAATCTTGGAATTCTGGCGGCGGCTGGGGCTGCTGCTGCTCAGTGTCATCCTCTTCCTCCGACTCGACCACAGGCTGGAGTGGAGGATCTGCTGCTACATGGGACTAAGGTCCAGCTCTAAGTCGTACTCAACCGCTAAGTCTCCTCCAACGGTCCTAACGTGGCGTCGTGGAATGTGCTGGCCATATTCATGGTTGATGCCAAAGGAGATGATCAGCTGACCTATGAAGTTACCTCCCAGGAGTCTGCGAGGTGGCGTCTTCCTCTTGGTCTTCTGGCGGAAGATGCGAGCAAGCACCCAACTGGGGTGAAGAGGGTAGCTCTCTCGGATGGCTCGGAGAAGCATAAGCTCCTCCTTGAGGATATGGTGGCGATCCTTTTCTGGAACATATAAAAGCGATCTACGCCAAACCATATGAATAAATTTAAAGAGAAGGTGGGAGAGCGACTTAACTGAGTTATTCGCCCCAAGGCGATCGCCAGGCACTCCTGTCATGTGGCTCCAGAGTGCATGGTACTCCTCATCGTCATCATCGTCGCCCCAGCCTAGATGATGATCGTGATAATGCTCGTAGGGCATGCCAAGATGAGCAGCAAACTCATCGTAGGTGAGCTGCCTGTACACCCCACCAAGATAGAAGGTCACAACCTTCTGGCGCTGCTTCCTCTTGTGCTCCTCCAGATCAAAGGTCGCCCAGAACTCCTGGAGGGCGATGTCTGGGAAATCGGCAGCTATGGTGTTCAGCTCGAGGAGGCCGGCCGGTGCTAGGGCGTCATGCACGTTCCGGTAGTAGTCCTCGTCGTGCTCGTGCAGGGACTCAATGGAAGGAGGGCGCACGTCAGCTCCCCGAATGTGCTCGATCTTCTGGAAGCACTCGAAGTAGAAGTCAGGTAGACGGGCGATAGTGCGATGGTATCCAGCCCGGCAGGGTAATGTGGGTGGAGGACCCAGAATGGCAGGTGTGACGGGGGCGGCAGCTCCGGAGCTCGAGGCGCCATCAAGTCGCGCCTTAGTCCTGCGCTCATAAGGGGTGTTCCGAAAACCAGAATAAAAGATTAGTCAAATTTAAACCCTACCCCACACTTAGTAGAAAAACTCAATTTCACGAAGAAATGAGGGAAACCGAGTGGGGCTAAGCAAAGCAGAGTAACCGGTAATCATAGACAGTAAAATACATGCTTAGGAACAGCCAGAATCGGATAAGCACAATCAGAGTTCAAAGAGTCAAACTGACATTCAGAAAGTCAACATTATAGCATAATGAACCCTAATCAGGCAAGACTATCACAACTTGGAGAATGACGGTAAAATATGATCTCAAATGGCAAGCACAATAATATGAACGAGAATGAGCACATCAGGCAGCCAAATGATCACAACAATTCAAAGTCAAACCGACATTTCTCACAGAAGTCAACATCACAAAGAATCAATCCTATGCAAGCAACACATGATCAAATGATATGGAAATTAAGCACGGAACTCCCTAAGCATGCTAGAACAGTTCTACAAGTTCAGCTAACCTAGTTCACACGAAATCAGTCGGCACGCAAATCGAGGCAAACCGAAAGTCAACCCCGACGAAATTCAGCAATCCATATGTCAAAAGATTCGTATTGAAAAGTTCTGAAAACTTACCTTGAAGCCATGGATGCTAAAAAAGAATGGTTTGGGAGGAATCGGTAGAAAAACTCTGAAAACAAGGGTTTCGGTGAACTAGAGCTGCAGAGCTCCGATTCGGCTGTTCTAGGGCTTAAAATGATCGGAATGGAGAGGGGAGTTGAGCGGCGGCGGTCGGCGACGGCGATGGCGAAGGAAACAGCGACAGCGGCGGTGAAGGAAACGGCGGCGGCGGCGGTGAGAAAAATGGGTGTGGTCGGCGGTTTTGAAAGAACAAAGGGGAGGGGGTTATTTTGTTGGCTGGTTCGAAAATGAAAGAAGAGAAGAGAGAGGGTGTTAAATTCGGATTTTAAAGTGAATAGTTGGGTGATTTCCAAAAGAGTTTTCGGCGAAAATAAGAGGGTGTTTTCACCGAAAATTTTAGTTCAAATGCACTGCCAGTTTTTCAAATGTGTTTTCGCCGAAAGCAAGAACACTTTTTCGCCGAAAATGAATGTTCAAATCACTGCTTGGTTTTCAAAATCAATTTCGCCGAAAACACAATACATTTCGGACCGAAAATATGGAACAGGGAGATTCAGTGAAAACCAAAAGGCGATTTCGCCGAAAATGATATTGAAAATTCGCCAAAAATTTTGAACACTACGATTGAAAATATTTTCGCAAATCCGGCAAACTTCAGAAAATCACAGTTAAATCCACAAAAATCAGAAAGACCTCAATCAACTTGCAACTGACTCTATGACACACAGATTACTCACGAAAAATAATAAAACAAACAAACTGATACTTTTGGCTCTCCCGAACCGACTCTAAAATACTAAGTTCGACAAAAATTAAAAACGAACTCCAGCCGTGGGTTGCCTCCCACGAAGCGCCCTTTTATTAACGTCCTTGAGCTGGACGATACCTGGGCGGTATTAGGAGACATCCCTCAGATTCTCCTTCACGCTCGCGTCGGAGTTCATAAAGTACAGCTTCGGGGCTTCTCCGGTAAGCGTGAATCTCTTCCCGTTCGCATGTAGGAGCTTGGAACGTCCATCGGGAAGATGATCGATGAACTTGAACGGTCCGAACAGCTCTCTGGAGAGATCATCCTTATTGAGTGTTATGATGGAAGGAATGAGGACTGTCGGCTTCTTCTTTTCTTTTATCTCCGACTTGGTATCACCGGGATCGGTGATCGTCAGTACTTCCTTAGGAGATGCTTTCGGCTTCTCCTTCCATACTTGTTCCGGCGCCGGTTTCTCGGAACTAATTGGTGGTGCAGCTGGCTTGGTGGAAGACGGTGGAATTTTTGGCCTCCAGACCATTTGGGTCTTTGTCTTCTTGTTCTTTCCCCGAGGTCTGTTAGGTTTAGTGCTCGGTGGCTTAGAAGAGGCTTGCAGTTCCTTCTTCTTCTTGGGCGGCTTCTGAACTGAAGTTTCTGGCTTCTTCTTAATATCCTGTTCAATATCTACAGCAACAACTGATCTAGAGACACTGGAAGAAGCATTAGTAACGGAGTTGACCGGAGTCAACTCCACAGTTTCAACAGCTAGGCAGTGAGATTCTTCATTCTTAGAGTTATATTTCATGCCATCTTTAAGACGGAACGTTTTCGTCTCTCTACCGATCCTTAGAGTTAAAGAACCATTTGGAACGTTAATATTCATTCCAGTAGTAGCCATGAAAGGTCGACCTATGAGAATAGTAGAATCATCTGTACTAGTATCCATAATCACATAGTCAGCTAAGAACGTGAACGGACCACATTTAGTAACAACATCTTTAATCTCTCCCTTAGGGGTTTTAAGTGATCTATCAGCAAAGACAAGTTGCATACAAGGCGGTTCAAGTTCTCCTAGGTTCAATTTCTCAAACAGGCTCATAGGCATGACATTAACAGACGCTCCTAGATCAACTAAACAACGTTCAATCTCAACATCATTAATGACCAAAGGTAAAGTAAAAGAACCAGGATCAGATAACTTAGCTGGATATGGAGAGGCAGGTTTCTTAATACGAATGTCAGGATATCCTTCCTTGTTCCCCTTCATGCCAGTCTCGATCCTTGCATTTGGCAGCAATGCTCTTGGAAAAGGAGGCTTTACGACGTACGGTGCAAGAGGAGGATCATCCTCCTTAGGCGCCGGTTCCTGTTCTTCTTCTTCCTCCGGAGTTTCAGCGATCTTGCGTAAGACAGAACAAGCATCGGCAATTAAGTTTGGGAGTTTTCGAGCGGTTACCATCTTGGCTTGCTCCTTTCTCGGATTCGGCTCTGTTTGGCTTGGAAATTGGCCAAATGATCGACCAGATGCTAGCATGCTCGAGATGTTGTTCACGGCTTGCTCAATTCTTTGTCCAGATGCTATCTGTTCTTGATTGAGAAGAGCTTGAGCCTTGAACTGACTGTCATGATCATCGAGTCTGGTGATGGTCTGGCTGAGCTTCTTATCCAGGTCACTGACATTGTTCTCTCTTTGATGCTGCTGCCCTGGATAGGTATTATTAATATTGGTTCTGGCGATTGCCAGGAGCAGTTCCATAATTACCCGGATTGCGATGTGGCGGCTGGTAGACACCTGCCTGCGGATGGTTAGGCTTCTGATCTTGAGCTGGACCAGCCGGTGGTTATTCTGGTTCTGGTTATGGTTGGCGCCAGCATTGTAGGGAGGTCTGTCTTGATAGTTCCCTTGCTGTCTGAAGTTACGGTAGCAAGCATAACCATTCTGATTATTAACGAAGCCTTGTTGGATGAAATTTACCTCTTCGGCAGACCAGACTTCTGCCTTACCAAAATTCTAACAACGGCCTCCGTTATGTGCATAAGCTCCACACCACTCGCAATCGGCAACATAGACAGAGGCTGTCGGCGGCTTGATCGGTGTGGTAGACTTCTTTAAATGCTTCTCTACTTCTACTTTGATTGTAGCTTCGAGATCTAGCTTGGTCCTTGATCCTTCAGATTGTCGTTCCCAGTTCCTTGACTTGGAAGCACAGTTTGCGAAGTGAAGAAGAGCAGCTTCAGGTGTTAGTGTAGTGCAATCCCCTTCAGCTAGAGAATTGACCCACTTGGCAGATTCTTCTCGAAGTCCTCGAGCAAAAATTTCAGCTAACTGCCTCTGCTCGAATCCATGATGAGGGCAGGTGTAGAGAAGTTCTTGGAATCGATTCCAAGTATCATACAAGCTTTCTCCTTCTTTCTGGGAGAATCTGGCGATGCTGTCCTTGATAGCAGTTGTTCTGGCCGGAGGGAAGTATTCTTCAACGAAGTCCTGAGCCAGAGTATCCCAATCAGTGTAATAGCCAGGTGGTTTGCCAGTAAGCCACCTCTTAGCAGGGCCTTTCAGCGAGAACGGAAAGCTCTCAGACAAAGAGTGTTTTTGTCGAGGTTTCCGCTCTTGAAAGTGCTGCAGAGATCAAGGAAGTCTGCAAGATGAGTGCATGGATTGTCTAGGGGCCTGCCTTCAAACTGTAAATCCCTAGAGATCATAGTCAAGAATGGAATCTTGATCTCATAGTCAGGATCTCCTTCAATGCGCGGAACGGCAATGGCAGATCGAACGCTAGTCACGCTCGGCTTGTTATAGTCTACTAGACTCTTCTGTGCAGGTGGTGGTGATGGTGGTTGATCGCCATTTGGTGGTGGTGGTGGTAATCTATCGTCCATGGCGGGAGATGGAGGAGGTGAGAGTGAAGATGGAGATGAGGAACTCTCCTTCAGTTCCTCGATCTTGATCGGAGTGATGAATGGATTGGATCTGCCTTTCTTCAGAATCTGTGTTCGTAGAGGTGGAGCAGAACTGTCTGGTCTCTCTGCACTCTTAGCCTGTTTGGTTTGAGAGCGAGTCCAAGGACGGTGAGGCATACACCTGTAAACCTACATATAACAAAGACAAACAAAACCAGTGTAAAATTGAAGTGGATGGTAAGGTGAAAGATGGAAAGTAGAAGAATAAATAGTCAGTTCTTCTTTCGAACAATCAAAAGAAGTCCCCGGCAACGGCGCCAATTTCATGAACGCAGCATAGCGGTGATCAAATACTACCAAGCTAACAAAAGCTAGGGTAGATCGTATTCCAGGGGTCTTCTAAGATTGACTACTTCAAAACTGGCAAAATACTCGAATGCAAACAAGTTGTGCGTGGTGTGAGTTCCACGACTTCTAATTCTAAGAAATGCAGAGAAATTAAAACAAATTAAACTAAAGCAGATTGGAAATTAGGGTTTGAAAACAAGGATGACAGACGAACTTAGACTTTGAATCCCCCTTCGTTCCCCAGAGCATTGGCAATCAACAGATCAGCGGATTTCGATTCTCATTCAATCAATTACTAAGACACCACCAAAACTCCTTACCCTTAGGTTTAAGACCGGCGAACGTTCGCTCTATCCGTTCTAACAACCAAGATTAACTAGCCGCCCGGGTACGATCGCCTCTCGCAATGACTTAATTAACTGGTGTAATTACTAATGATTATTGAGTTACTCTTTCAGTGGATTAACCCTAACCGGTTCCTACGAAAGGCACACTCCAATTATAAGGTTAATTGTTCAATTCGATGTTCTAAAGTAAGGCGAGCGTTCGCTTCTATCCTTAGCTTAACCAGAATCTAATCTAGGTGATCAATCCAGACAAGAAACATGAACAATGAAGAACAAATCAAACATGAATGAGAAACTGATTGAATTTCGAATCTAATCACCACCGATCCGTGACCGCTTTAAAGCCCTGGGTCACTTAGGGTTCATCTAGTCTAAGCTCTAACGAGTTTAGCTACTCATGTTTATCACAAAAGAAACAAAGACAAAGAAAGAGTTCATCATCCAGAGGAAGAACAGAAAAGAATCTGAAAAACCTAATTTAGACGACTCTGACAGACTTCAATCTTCGGTAAACTACACTCCTAGCTCCGGTTCTCTGAGATGAAAGGGATGGCTTCACGATCTCTTTCTGACTCTTCGAACTCTAACTCTTCGCTCCAGAACTTCAGAAATAATCGTAGGATTCTGATTTCGAAAAGTGTATTCTGATGTAAAAATTATTGATATGATTTTTGGGTCGCCGGGTTAAGTACTAAACTTGATCCGGATTCCTCTATTATTTTCGCCGAAAATATTGGTATAAATGGCCGGTCACCCGGCTGCTTCTTCTGTCCTTTTCGCCAAATAGGTCTCGGTCCGAAAACACATACTTTTCGCCGAAAACATCCTTCAAGTGGCATCAGTCGATTTGTACTAATATTTTCGCCGAAAATAATAGCTTATTTTTGGCGAAATCTTCTTTGTAAACCGGGCAGGAGTTTGTTTGAACTTGATTGGCTCCTTTGATCGATTCCAGTGCAATTCCTCGAGGTTCCAATGCCTTAGACATGACCTTGGCTACTTTATTTGACGGCAAAAACCTGTGCTAACGTAAAAACACTAGAAAACCATCAAATAGACCCGAAACGGGCCAAGGTAACACAAATGGCACGAGATAGGGCAATTGATTGAATATTCGTTATTCTACCCTAAAAACCATGTCTTAAGCAAAGAAATGTTGCTTAAATGAGGCTAATAATCACGTCAAATCGAGTGTCATCACACGACCTGACTATGTCTCAGCAGTTTCTCGCTGAATTCTAAGTGCTCAAACGATAAAGGAAGGATGGGAGCAAAGAGAGAATTTGTGTCATACAAGGTACGTGATTAACAACAAGATCTGTAGCATGGTGATTGACGGAGGGAGTTGCACGAATGCCATTAACATCAAAGAGGCAGAAGGCTTAGGCCTACAAACTCAGAAGCATCTCAAGCCATACAAGCTACATTGGCTCAATCAGAAAAAGGAGTTGAAGGTGACAAGACAAGCTCTTGTGCCTCTAAGCATTGGAAGGTACACCGATGAAATTTTATGCAATATTATCCCTATGGAAGCTGCACATATTCTTCTTGGACGATCTTGGCAGTCTGATAGGTATTCTACTCATGATGAGAGGTCCAACAAGTACCTCTTAACCCAAGGAAATAAGGTGTACAGACTCAAGTCCCTCACCCCATCGGAGCTCTTCAAGGACCAATTAGATAGGAAGGTGAGTCGAGAGAAAAAGCAGACGAAGCTCAAAAGAAGAAGGATGAGAGAAGAAACGAGTGAGCCTATGAGTGCAAAAACAGAAATTAAAAATCAAAGAGCTAAAAAGTGAGACTGAGTGGAGAGAAAACCAAGTAGTGAGCTCACCTAAGAATAGCCAAGCCCTAGTAGCGAAGTATTCTTTAATGGCAACCCTTCACAGGGAAAGCCCTAACCTTAACCATTCGTTGGCTAGTTTTTCTGTCTCATTACAGGAATCTAAATACGAGCTCAGCCAGGAGGCACCACGCACGCAGCTGGAGCCCTACAAGCCATTAACCGGAGAAGAAGAGCGCAACCTTCCCCTACCAATCCGACCCTACACTTATAAAATTAAATTCATTGTTCGGTTGGATTTTGTCTTTATATTACTAACTTGCTCTATTTTTGTGGTGTTTATGATTATACAGATTCAAGGACGAATCTTTTACAAGAAGAGGGGAATGAAATGATCTGGCTCATGAGGAACGACACGACCCCGAAGCCATGGGCACCAAGTCCTCATCCACACCACTCACCCAGGAGCAAGGCAAGGCAACCAGGAGAACAAGGGAGGTTCAAAGGAAAAGGATACACTCTGCTAGAGATGAAGGCCTCTAAGCCTCAGCACCGGGCTCTACTGCTGATGTCGATCTGACCCTCAACACCAACGTCGGGCCGAGCCGAGAGCTAACACCGGAGTCCCACAATGAACCTTGGAGAACCAGAGCTGCACAGGAGCCAGAGAAGACACCTGAGAGGATGCCGACCCTCAGCCAGGCCACAGAGACCAAGCACAGGGCCGAAGCAGCCTAAGCCCGAGAGACGACAGTGACACCGGCACAGGGCCAAAGCCAAGGCCCGTACGAGAAGCACTTAGGGATGAGCCTCAAAATTACTCGTGCCTTTCAGGATTCCTTTGGCTCTAAGGATTCCCTAGTCCCTAAGGGAAAACCTCCATCAGTCCCAGCCCAGCTTGAAGATGAACACCAAGGAGACATGTGAGTCATGGAGCTGGACCGAGCCAAGCTGATGCAAGTTCGAGACATCATGGTGCCAAGCCCGGATGCTGATCCGAGGCAGACTGGGACACAGACGCTGATGTTGAACGCGCCCCAGACCGTTTCACAAAGTCCGAACGCGCCATGGAATCCGAATGCTACACGGATTCCTACTACGATCCGGATTCCTATCCGGACCAGGAAGAAATCCGCACCACGAGTTCTAGCCCGTGTTTCCAAGCCCTTTTAGGAGTAGGAAACACGGGAATGGAGAAACCCAGCCAAGAAAGGACATTTCACACCCCCATCCATCTCCTATACGGATTAGGATTCCACTCCGGCCCTAGGGTTTCGCCGGATTAGCTATTTTTAGTCATTTTAGTGTTTTACTTCAAATTTTCTTCCTTATTAAACTATTTAGGAATTATTTATCCTATTTTAGGACTTAGTTTCGTAGGAGAAATAGGAGATCTTGTTCTCCGCTCCTCACCTATAAATAAAGGCTTAAAGCTTTGATGTAATCACAACTTACCACTTTAAAGAATTAATTAAATCAGAACACATGTTCTTTGTTCCCTTTCAAGTCTTTGCTCATTATTGCTAGGATTAGGGTTAGGTTTATCGTAACTTGAGGTATTCACCCTCAATTGCATGGCACCATTCGACTTGGACACTTCAGGTTCCTAGCTATATACAGCTACTTGGTCCAAGTACTCTCCGTCGACACAACGCTGACTCATTGTTGTTGAACATCAACTTACGGTGGTTAGGGTCGCTTCCCACGGCTGCAGATGGTTCACATCACGTAGGCACCTCTCTAACGACGTCCCTGTGTTCGGTGCGCTGATGGCGATGAGTCAGTGTTACACGTTATTCGTGACTGCCAATTTGCCAAACATGTTTGGGATATTGTTGGGTTCAATAATTTTGATGTTGTTAGGGATGGTACAATCTTAGACCAGTGGCTTTGTCGCGTCTTGGAGCGTGATCAGTCAAATTAAATTGGAATCCTATGTTGGTATTTGTGGAAAGCGCGGAAAGAGTTGATATTTAATGAGAACAAGTAGTCTCCCACCTTGGTGGCCTCTAAAATCTTTAGCTGGGTTGATACGGTGAAGGCAACCTTACACGTTTCTAACCCTAATTACCCCCAATCAACCAGTTCGGAGGCGTGTGGATGTTACATGGGAGCCTGGACCAGCTAGGTGGACTGTCTTGAACACAGACGGTTGAGTTCATCCCTAGTCGGGTAATGCGGCAACAGGTGGTCTCATCAGAGACAACTTGGGGCGTTGCTCCTTGGTATTCTCGGCTAATTTGGGTAGTTGCTCAGTGACTAGGGTAGAGCTACGTGGTATTATCATTGGTCCCAATGTGGCGTGGGACTCTGGCCACATAAGAATTGCTTGCCAGGTTGACTCCAAGGTTGTTATTGATTTGCTGTCTGATCTTGAGAGTCCGAGTCACCAACATGCAGGTGAAGTCTTGGCGGTTCGTAACCTTTTGCGGCGTGACTGGGTTGTCACCATTTTTCATACCTTTCGTGAAGGTAACAAAGCAGCGGACTACTTGGCGAATCTGGGGCATGGTCTTTCCCATGGAACCCATAGGATTGACACATCTGATTGTAATTTGGGGTATTTTCTCCGGAATGATTATATGGGTATTTACGAACCCAGACTTATTCGTAGTTAATTGCTAGGCGCTTGACGCCGTCTTTCCACCAAAAGAAAATTTCCCTCATTTCTCTATCCTTTTGTACCTGTCATTTTTCACTGAAACTGAACTTTTGAACTAATAATTATTTTTGTATTCATCATTCTCAAATTAGCACTTCAAAATTGGATCTTCAAATGAAAATATGAGAGAAGCATCCACACGAACTTTAAAATATGTAATTGTTCCACCCACGTGGATCGGGACGTACAATGAGGTTCAACCTAGAAAGTTGAGGGATGTGTGATGGCTCATCTCGTCCTTGGTCGCCAATTTATGTTTAGGATGTACCTCGCAAGGAGTAAAGAAAACTGTTGTAAGAGGACGATCATCTGTATGTGTAAGTAAAGGGGGTAAGGTTGTATGAGAGGGAGACAACGAAGTACCAACGGGGTACCCCTTATGGTTTCGTGGAGGGGATAGTCTCAAGCGTACGAACTGGAGTCTATAGCTTCAGGTGTATCCTTAGGATTATGTGTTTCGTGTGTAGTGTCATTCATATTGAGAGTTGACCTAAGAACTGAGTAAGCTGAACTAAGAAGACCCCCAGGAAATAAAACCCTAGCCAAAAGCCAAATATCTTTGGTCATACTTTCTACAATGATCAAGCACAGAAATATGAAGCCATGCGTTTGAACGGTGATCAATTTGGAGCCCGGATGCTCAAGATATTGAAGCTTGAATGAAAAGACAGAGTGTTGGCCACGCGGAAAACCTCACTTCAGACCTCGGAGGTCACTTCAAAATGGTGGCAAGTAACAGTGGGTCACCGCGCCAGCCCTATAAATGATGGATTTTGGGTTTTCTGATAGTTTTTATCAGTGGGGGAACCACTTCAACAAAGATACCTAGCTTTTGACTACGGTTGTATTCTCGCGGGGTCCCTTCATTTGGTTACTCATGGAGAGTGAGTTTGCTCGAAGGGGTAGGACACTTCATAATCAACACTTCACAATCACAATCAATGTTGGCTCAAATTATCATGAAATCAACCCAAGCAAGGGCTCAAAGAGCATGAAAAAGGGTGAATACGACCAAGGAAATGTAAACAAAACAATTAAGACGAAGGAGGATGAGAATGGAAGGGAATAGATAAGTTCCCCCCTAAGGATCATGACTATTGACTAAGTTGGTGAATCTATGATGAACAAAACTCGTTTCCATGCTTTGAAATCGATTAGACATGTCAAACACGGGTCCTAAGACTCTAATTAAGCCTTAGGCTAAGGCTAAACACAAACCAATAGGATTTTCATAACTAATTGACCAAATGTAAGACGCACGCCAAGTGTTCAACAAAATTCCTTAGTGTATTTTCACCCAAAGCAGACCTAATTCTCGCCCCTCTCTCGAGTGTAACGAAGAATCAAGTGAATAATACTAAGTTCTATGACATAACCACCCTCTCGGGACAAATCAAGTCAAGCATCAAAGCCGAAATCAGGCATAACACTTAAACATGGCAAAATCACATGAATAACATGGATATTCTACGCAATTGCATTAACAAAAAAAGTTCATCATCATCCAACACAACACAACAAATCAATAAATTAAATTCAATCCCCTTAGGGTTCCACAAATGTAACCCATAAGGGTTCAGTTACTGATGAAAGAAGAAAGAAAGAGAAATCCTAAATTGAAGAACAAGGTCATGAATCTTCAATTTGGGGCATCTTTTTCTCTGACTCGTGTTTCCAATGTGTAGATGATGATTGGGGATGATTAGGAATGAGTGGAGGATGTCTAGGGTGATGGGGAGGCTGTGGAGAGATTTCCCCTTCGTCAAAATCGCTCTGGAGGCGAGCCTAGGTAAAAAACCGTATAAAAAACCCAAAAATCCAACAGTTATTGGGCTACCGTTGGGTGGTGGCCGCACGCGGTGGTCATGCAGTAGCCACCTTGGACGCGCGTTTTGCCAGCGTGGTGACCCACTGTCGCTGGTCACCATTTTGAAGTGACCTCCGAGGTCTGAAGTGATGTTTGCTGCGTGGTGCATACGCAGCAAACACTGTGTCTTTTCGTTCAAACTTTAATATCTTGAGCATCCGGACTCCGTATCGATCATCGTTAGAACCCGTGGCTTAGTATTTCAGTCTCTATCATGGAATGTCCTGAAAACTAAGAATGTAAGTGTGAATCATAGAGTTTTTTCATTTTCCAAACATACTCAATAAATGGTTTGACTCCATCAGTGTTGAACAACATAGATCGATGAGCATGCATTCACTTTATTTTTCGGTGGACCAAGATAGATATCTATATCATTAATTTTCTAGTTATTTCTTACCAATAATGATGCTTGATAAAATTAAACTATTTTGCTTCATGTGCAACAAAGATCGGGTATTGTATAGAACAAACACCACTAGCCAAAATATGTTTGGAGCACATATTACCAAATGGATTGAACCCATCACTAGCAAAGTGAAGACGCACATTGTAGTGTTCACTAGCAAAATCAGGATATCATATGTCAAGCTTCTTCCATGCATCTGAATATCTAGGGGCATCCTACTGCTGTATATGTGGGCTTCTCTGTTGCGTGAATCATATTTTCCTCGAATTTGGACGGCATGGATAACATCTTTAGGCGCAAAATCAAGGAAAGCAGCAAATCATTTGTGCCACTTTCTGTTTCCTGTTTTGTCATACAACATTAACATGCTTAGATGTCCCATATCTAGATGTGTGATAACAATTGTCATATGAAATTTAAGGCTTGTTGAATTGTTTATGAAGTAGTAAAAGAAGTCGAAGGGTGCAGACCCATGTATTCGATATTCTTCAAAACACAAGATAGATACAGCCGCACTATGCGTTATGTTTATATCATTCTTGAAACTTCCAACCCTATGTACCGAAAATTGGATTGTAAGAATACCGCATATAACTAGCCCACATGTTTGAAAAATTGGTCTCTTTTTTCTGAAAAATAACAAGCCCAAATATTTACTATTAATCTGACATGAAACATACATATTTACTAAGAGATGACTAATGCAATTTAATATCATGTCTCATGTAAGTGTTGTCGTTGTATTTTTCGTGAACTAAAAAATGAATGATAATTAAATAGTTTGATTCGTTGCTTTTGGAAATTTATCAAAAAAATATTTGTTATAATAATTTCATCTGTTCAATCATTTATGTTTGGGGTATTTCCATTAGTCGAAGACAATATTGCAGTTTCTTACACGGACTTGAGCCACTTATCGCTAACAATTAACAAGATAAGGTGACCATCACGTCTTATTGTTTGTATTCTTCCCTAACTATTATTTTCCTTCATCTTCTTGAATTTTCCTAACGATTTTCTTTATCAAAGGGAAGCTTTGAGTTTCTTACAAGTTATCTGATGGCATGAATCTTATAATGAAAGGGCATTATTTCCGATAAAAAAAAATAGAATATAATGACATTCTTTAAGCAAATTTAAAACTTGAAACAAAAAAAAAAAAGTAAAAAATTAAAACTCGATTAAAAGTATGATTAACAGCATGGCTGCTTATTGGATGAACATCTTTGTTCTTCCTCAAGGAGTCATAAAAGAGGTTGAAAGAATCTATTCCAATTTCCTTTGGGGAGTTACTAAAAAGAACAAGAAGAAAGCACGCATTGTTTGGGATGTGGTGCTACTCCATGTGAGGAGGTGGTGCTGGTGTGAAGCATCTGCACTGGTGGAATATTTCATAACATAAAGCAGTTGGAGTTTTGAGTTTTATCATGTGTAGCGGCTCTCTCTGAGTGGCCTGGGCTAGGAGCTACCGCATCAAGGGTAAGGGGTTCTGGATTCTTTCTCCTACCACTTCTACCCCTTGGTTCTGGAAAAAGCTTATTGCTAGTAGAGATTTGGCTGCCCCCTTATTACTCAAAATCTGTAAGGAGACTAGCTTTGGGATGGTACCCCCATGACGAGGTTTGACACCTCGAGAGTTTATAACAGTATCAGAAGGAAAGCTAGCAGGGTTGATTGGTGGAGTCTTGCTTGGAGTCACCCCACTATTCCTAAGTACTCGTTCATGAGTTGGTCGATCCTTCTTGACAGAATGCCTTTCAAGAATCGTCCTATTCGATGGGGAATTTCTATTGATGATAAGTGCTTTCTGTGTGGTGTTGATGCAGAACATAGGCAACATCTGTTTACATGTTGCCCCTTCTCCAGATCCCTTAAGCTCTCTATATTCAGTCACAAGGGATACCGACCTAAAAGCTCTTGGGAGGCGGAAACACAGTGGTTCATCCAAACTTTGGGGGGGTGTTAGCAAGAAGGATAAATTTGATAGACTTACTTGGAGGATAGTGACAAGTTACATTTGGAAAGAGAGATGTTGTCGTCTCTATGGTAATGTCCATAGGAGTTTGAATGTAGTTGAGGGTGAGATTAGACTCGAGATGGGTTTAATGTGGGGGAAGTTTAGCTACTCCTTTGTAAAAAGTTATCTTGTTGTCCTATGTTTGACTTTTCTCCGCTTTGGAGCTAAAGTCTTGATTTCAATACAAAAATCGATAATTATGAAAAAAATTATTATTATGAGGATAATCTAATTATTACGTTTTACATTTTGTAAACATAAAGTTTTTCAGAATTTTTTGGCATTTTTTCCAATAACCAAGTGAGTTTTTTTCAGGATAGTGCACTGAAAGCCTCTTTTTCTTTTTAGGGTCAAATGTTCTGCCACTGGATGCGTCTTCCAATTTGAAGAAAACTATTAACGGGCAAGGTTTTTTTTCTAATTCTGACCTCGATGCTGAGTTTCTAAGGTTGTTGTTTTGAGAAGTTCAAGTTTTTTTGTTCGTACCCTTGTTGCTTGCTTGTACAGGTACAAGTACAAGCAACAAGCCATATATGAAATATTTCCTATGCATTACATTTTTTGTTATCCTGCAGATGTTCCCCCTGTTATATGATGAGAACTTCTAGAGTTCAAGTCATTTGCAGAGGTTAGAGGATATTACGCCAAATATGTTCATAGTCTTGGTTTTTCCATTAAAACATACAAGTCTAGTAGAAATAACGCTAGGAATGATATTGTTGATAACATTTCGTGCGCTACACTCTTCTTCAATAAAGAAGGTACCAGAGATATGAGTGAGTATAATTCAAAAAACAAAGGTAAATTGGATCCAAAAAAGCAATTGACAGAGAGATCTGAGACTTGGAGAGGATGCACCGCCCTACTGAAGATAAAGTTCTATGCTAATAAAGAGGTATACAAGATAAAGAATTGGATTTTCGCTCACAATCATGATCTTGCACTATCACAACATCAACATTTTCTAAAGTTGAAATGGCATATATCTGATACTCATCGTCAAATTGCAAAGATGCATGACGTAGTTGGTATTTCAATGCGAGATTCGTATGATTTCATGGCGATGTGTAGGGGGGGGGGGGGTTAGGGCAAACCGTTTCACGCACCGAGGTTTGACTAATTATGTACAAGCTCTTTGTCGGACGTCCATGAAGATGGAGAAAAGTTTTTGTGTGAATGGTTCAGGGAAGAGTCTTCTCGTAATCCAACATTCTATCACTGCTTGCAGTATGACGCTGATAATAAGATTGAAAGTACTTTTTGGGCGGATGCACAGATGAAATTAGACTATTATGGTTTGGTGATGTAATTACCTTCGATACCACGTATAGGACTAACAATCAATAGCATCCCCTTGGTATGTATTTCGTGTTATATTATATGTTCTTATTATTATGTATATTGTTCGTGTTCATGTACTAGTGCAGGTTATACTATGTTGACTGTCCTAGTGCATCTGTTTACCACTTCTTCTTTGTTTTACTAGGTTTATTTGCTGGACTTAACCATCATCGGAAGTTAACTAATTTTGGTGCTTGTTTTATGTATGAAGAGACGACTGAAGGGTTCAAGTGGTTGTTCAAGACATTTTTAGAGTGTATGAAGGATAAACATTCACATACTATGTTCACGGATCAATGTCCGGCGATTGCTGCAGGTATTAGATAACTTATGCCGGATACTTTTCATGGATTGTACATTCTTCATATCAATGAAAATGCTAAGGACAAACTGAAAAGAAAGGCAACGAATGATAGTATTATCACGGATCTAAATTTTCTCATGAAATGGGTGGATACTGAAGAAGAGTTTGAATCACGGTGGCAGTCGATGATCACCAAATATTTCCCTGATAATCTTCCTCATGGTCATCCTTGGTTGGTTTACATTCGTAAATTTCGCAATCAGTGGTCATCAATATGGGCTAATAATATTTTTATCGCAGGGATGAGGAGTTCTCAACTCAGTGAGTCTTTAAATAGTAACCTTAGGCCTCTTCTCAACACGAAGAAGAACTTGCACCAGTTGTTAGACTACAGAAATATCGATCTCAGCAAGTCAACAAGCTACCAGCACAATGTGCAAACACAAGTAGAGTCTGCAATTAAAATGAGGTACTACATGATTTAATCGAAATAAGACTTACCTTAAAGAAGTCGTCTCAGGTTCGTCATGCGGGGGTCATCGTAGGGTCTGTTTCTTCAAGAAACACCGGTGGAAATCGGCAATGGTGGAATTGCGGAGCCTCTCTATTTCGTCGTGCAGGGGTCTCTATTTCGGCGTGAAATCAACAATGTGGGTCACAGCTTTGAGAGGGAAATTGAAGGTGAGGGGAGAACGGAATTGGGTTGAGAGGGCGGTGGGGGGAACAACAGTTGGATGAGAGGATGATGTTTTCTGACTGGGAATCCGCGGTGGGGGTGGGAAATCTTTGGGAACTGCAAAAGTGTTTTGTCCATTTTTTGTGGTGGAAAATTTTATTATTAGATTTTTTCCCACTTAGCTAATTTTTATTAATTAAAGAATTGGAACAATCTCAACCATTTGTTTAGATCTATGGCTATTGTTCATTTGGTCTACTAGGCCAAATAAGGGGCTTGGTCCCCGTATAAGCTTCAACCATATTCTTATCCTCAAAGTGTAGTTTTAGAAAATATCAGAGTAACTACCTTCTGAGTTTTCAATAGGTCAACCCTTACCCTACCCTACAAAATTTTAGAATGATATCTATATATTAACATACATAATTTTCAAGTACAAAAACTAATATGGAAACAACAAAGCATAACATAAGTACAAACATAATATAAATTAGTGACTTAGAGGACATTGCTCACAAACTCAACTAGAGTGGAAATTTAGGTTTGTTTTTTGGGTCAAATTAAAAAACTGACTGAATTTAGTCAGTAATGACAAACGATTTCGAATTCATCCAATTTGAAATTTGGTCACGGTCATGAGTTTGATGCCAAATACGATTTTGGTCAATTCGTTCACTGACCAAATTTGGCCAAAAAATGCTGATGAGTCCAAAATTGAGAATTAAATGTCCAAATTGGAGAGAAAAAATTGGTTTCCATGTCCATATGCATGATTAAGTGTACAAATTCATGATTTAAATTTCCACAATCGTTACTTTCGGAAAACCCTAATGGCGGCAAACGCTCTAACAAATACTTCGGACACCGCGATGGTGGTGGTTGACCTCAATCGGCCGCCTGATCCTACCTTGACGACGAGTGCTATGACCCAATCCCCCCGGATGCTTTGATTGTTTCCCCTGGCCCGGAGGTCGACTCTCTCCCTATGAAGCAACCTCCGGAAGCGCTGGTGACTCCTCTTAGTCACGTGTCGAACCTCATTCGTCCAGAATTCAGGCCTAAACCGTCTGAGACTGCCAAGCCGACGGTGAATGGTTCCACACCTCAGGGGGCCGCGAGTTGGTCCTACAGTCACGTGGCTGGGGAGAGACCCTCCCAATGGGTTGTTGATGATGGTGGTTACTGTTTTCCCTAAGCCCTTGACTCCCATGCAGGACGATACAAGGTCGGACCCTAGGTGCCATAGGGTTTCTTTCTTAGAGGAAGAAGTCCGCAGTTTCTACAGGCCATGGTCGAAAGCTTTGGTCGTTAAGGTGATGGAGAAGTCGTTTGCCTTTGCCACTGTGAAACAATGGCTGGAATCGATCTAGGGAAGGAATGGGAATATTCAGGTAGCTGATGTCTCCAACTCTTTCTTCTTGGTTCGTTTTGCGGATAAGGAGGATTACCAACGTGCAGCCTTTGGAGGGCCTTGGAAGATTTTTTTATTACTATTTCTCGGTTTCTAGGTGGTCTCCAGATTTTAATGAGGAGGAACCCATTAAGACGATCCTGACTTGGGTTTGGCTACCGAAGCTGCCGATTCACTTTTTCAACGAGCTCGCTATCACCCAGATTGGTAACTCCATCGGTAGGACAGTTCGGCTTGACCTTGCCACCTTGGAAGGCGCTAGAGCTCGCTATGCTCGTGTTTGCGTGCAGGTCGATTTGACGAAACCATTACTTGGGAAATATATGATCGAGGATCGTACCTTTCACGTAGAGTATGAGAGTTTGGAACGAATTTGTTTCAACTGCGGGATTTATGGCCATCATATCGACGACTGCCCATCCAGACCCACGCCCGTGAATATCCCGTCCCAGGTTGAGCCTGATGCTGAACCCCAGGTGGTTCCAAAGACCGAAGGAGTGATGGGAGAGTGGATGACGGTCCAGAGTTGGACAAAGGGGAAATGAAATAAATCTGTCCCGCAGACCACACATGGTAAGGGCTCTGGCTCCAGATTTGATGCTTTGGTGTTGGAGGATTCAGAGAGTGCTAGTAAGGGGCCAGCTCCTGAGGTGGCGGGATCTTTGAAACAAATTCCCCAGGACTTCGCTGACCTTGCTCAGAAGTTATATGCAGTGCTTAAAGCTGCGTCAACTCCACAAGTTGATGACACTACCAAACCAAACCAGAAGACCAATAAAAAAGCAGCACAAAAACCTCTGGGTGACATCACTAATACGAAGGAAGGAGCAACTGTTTCCCAACCGGCTAAAGCTACTGATGGTGGGGTTCCTGAAGCTATTGATAATTTGAATATGGTGACTGTCCCGATTGTCTATCATAATCCAATCTTCAGTGGTGCCCCGACGAGCAAGCCTAAAGCTAAAACCGCTCAACGGAATTTGCAGCGGGTGAAGGAGCTGGCAAGAGATAAACCTGTGACCAAACGCAAGGAGGTGAATGAGGGTCGTCAGGTCCGTAATTTTGTTACACGTGCCCCAAAGGTGAAGGAGAATAACTCAGACAACAATGGCCGAGCAGGGAAGCCTCCTGACCGACATTGAGCTCATTCCGTTTGATTCCTTTATCCCACGATGATTATTTTTACTTGGAATTGCCGGGGAGTGGGACATGTTCAATTTATCCTTACCCTCAAACATTATCTCAACCGGTACAAACCCATTGTGACTATTATCCTGGAGCCCCGCATTAGCAGTGATAACGCTTTGAAGGTTCTTAGGAGGTTGGATTTCGATAGCAGAATTCTGATGCATGCCCAAGGCTTCTCTGGTGGCATCTGGGTCCTCTGGAATGAGTCGATGGCGACTATTGCGGAAGTTGGTAGATCGGATCAAGTGATCCATTTCGAGCTTGATGTGTCGGGACACCCTCGTGTTTGGTGTCTGCGATCTATGCTAAGCCACAAGCGACGGGCTGTTATTTGTTGTGGGATGAACACTTTCTCCGAGCAGCCACGGAGACTAGGCCTTGGATACTTGCTGGTGACTTCAACAGTTTAACTTGTGCAGATGATATAAAGGGCGGAGCACCTTTTGAGCCAAGCAAAGCCGCTTCATTTGTCAACTGCATCGAGGGTTATGGTTTTGTTGACCTGGGTTATATTGGTCCCAGATTCACGTGGTTTCGGGGGTCTATTCGGGAGAGACTAGATCGAGGGCTCGCGTCTATGAGCTGGAGGACATGCTACCCAGAAGCTGTGGTCCGCCACCTTTCGCGCCTCCGCTCGGATCATCGTCCGATCCTGGTCAATTTCTTTGGTCTGCCTGTGCCTGACAGAATGAAATGCCCTTTCAGATTTATCATTCCTTGGATGATGCACTCGGATTTCCCTCGCCTCATCTCCTCGGTCTGGAATCTGAATCGCGATACCTTGAAGAACCTTCGGATTTTGACTGATCGTTTGAGGAAGTGGAACGTGAGGTTTTTGGTGATATTTTTCAGTGGAAGGAAGCACTCTCGATGCATCTGGCTGAACTCGAGGAAGCTGCTACATCGAACCCCCTACCCCAGGTTCTCCTCACTGAAGACAAATCCAGACGCGATCTTCAGGCGACGCTGTGGGAAGAAGCTGTCCTGTGGGCTCAGAAATCTCGGTCGGATTGGATTCGTGATGGGGATCGCAATACGATATACTTTCATCAGGTCACTCTTCGGCGCAGGGCTACAAATAAACTTACTATGATTCGTAATGTTGTCGGGTCTTGGGTGGACGAGCCGGCCGAGCTCCAAATCTTGGTTACCTCTCACTTTGCTAGGCTGTACAAGGAGGATGGGGCTGTGATGCAGAGTTTGTGGAATGAATTTGTCCTATTTCGGCCAGCCAAGCTGAACAATTGGGTCTCGTCCCTGACATGATGGAAGTAAAGGGGGTTATGAAAAGCACGAAAGGCCTTAAGTCCCTAGGCATTGACGGCTACCAACCAGCGTTTTACCAAAAGTAGTGGAATACAGTTGGAGGCTCGGTTTTGGACCTTGTACATTGCTTCCATGATCATAGGCGGGTCAGGCAGCTGAACGAAACGATTATTATTTTGATTCCCAAAGTGCGAAGTCTTGAGACCCTCCACCAGCTTCGCCCGAACAGCCTTTGCAATGTGATTTACAAGACTCTGACTAAATGTATTGCGACCCACTTGAAACGTCTCATGAGCTAGTTAATCAAGAGTAATCAAGCGAGCTTTGTGCCGGGAAGACAAATATCGGATAATATTATTATTCTCCAAGAAGTTGTTCATTCCATGGAACGTTACAGAAGCAGAGCGAAGCGCATGGTACTCATGATTGATCTGACCAAGGCTTACGACCGTATCAGATGGACCTTCCTGGCAGAGACACTCAGGTTTGTGGGTTTGAGTGTTAAGATGACGGAGCTTATTATTACTTGCGTGACTTCGGCACAGTTCCGAGTCTTGTGGAATGGGGGCTTGACAGACGAGTTTACTCCGGAGCGTGGAATACAACAGGGATGTCCGCTCTCTCCGTTCTTGTTTACCCTTTGTATGGAGCGACTCAGTCATATCATTGATAAAGAGGTTGATGAGGGTCGCTGGAAACCCATTTCGATTTCACAAGGTGGTCCTTGCCTATCTCATCTCTTCTATGCTGACGATATGATTTTGTTCTCTAAAGCTTTGGTTGATCAGGCTGAGGTGATCCTGAAATGCCTTGACCTCTTTTGTGAGAACTCTGGACAATTCGTGAGTAAAGATAAATCAGTTTGCTTCTGCTCCTCGAACACATTGCGGTCCTTGTCGCAGGCTATCTCGGGAACGCTTAGTATCCCCTTTACGAGTAATCTAGGCCGCTACTTGGGTGTGTCGATCATCCATGATCAGACTTCGGCGCGCACATACCAGATCATCATTGACAGAATCGAGGCCAAACTTACTGGATGGAAAGAGAAATCGCTATCCTTGGCAGGTAGGGTTACTCTAGCTCAATCTGTACTGGCAGCGATCCCGGCCTATATGATGCAGATGGCTGTCCTGCCAATGACTACGTGTGAGGCTATTGATCGTAAGATTAGAAATTTTGTTTGGGGTACTGATGACACTCGATTTGACGTGATTATCAGCCTCATTTAAGCGACATTTCTTTACTTAAGACATGGTTTTTAGGGTAGAATAACGAATATTCAATCGATTGCCCTATCTCGTGCCATTTGTGTTACCTTGGCCCGTTTTGGGTCTATTTGATGGTTTTCTAGTGTTTTTATGTTAGCACAGGTTTTTATCGTCAAATAAAGTAGCAAGGACGCGTCTAAGGCATTGGAACCTCAAGGAAATTGCACCGGAATCGAACAAAGGAGCCAATCAAGTCAAACCAAAAGTCTGCCCATTTACACTAACATTTTCGGCGAAAAGAACCTATGGTTTTCGGCGAAAATGCAAGGACAAATCCACTGATGCTCAGCCAAGGAAGTTTTCGGCGAAAACCCAAAGTTTTCGGCGAAAACCCAAAGTTTTCGCCGAGAACCATCAGTCCGAAAATCACAGAAGAATTCAACCGAAGGGCTGTCCATTTACACTAGGATTATCGGCGAAAATACCTTGGTATTTTCGGCAAAAATATTAGGCAAATCCGGCCAATCTAGGGTTAAGTATAAATACTTAACCGGCGGCCCAAATAAAGATATACCTGATAATACATCATAATACTTTTCGTAATCAGAATTCTCTGAAGTTCTGGAGCGAAGAGTTAGAGTTCGAAGATTCGGAAAGAGATCGTGATGCCATCCCTTCCACCTCGGAGAATCGGAGCTAGGAGTGTAGTTTACGGAAGATCGAAGTCTGTCAGAGTCGTCTAAATTAGGTTTTTCAGATTCTTTTCTGTTCTTCCTCTGGATGATGAACTCTTTCTTTGTCTTAGATTCTTTTGTGATAAACATGAATAGCTAAACTCGTTAGAGCTTTGACTAGATGAACCCTCAGTGACCCAGGGCTTTAAAGCGGTCACGGATCGGCGGTGATTAGATTCGAAATTCAATCAGTTTCTCTTTCATGTTTGATTTGTTCTTCATTGTTCGTGTTTCTTGTCTGGATTGATCACCTAGATTAGATTCTTGTTAAGCTAAGGATAGAAGCGAACGATCGCCTTACTTTAGAACATCGAATTGAACAATTAACCTTATAATTGGAGCGTGCCTTTCGTAGGAACCGGTTAGGGTTAATCCACTGCAAGAGTAACTCATAAATCGTTAGTAATTGCACTAGTTAATTAAGTCATTGCGAGAGGCGACCGTACCCGGGCGGCTAATTAATCTTGGTAGTTAGAACGGATAGAGCGAACGTTCGCCGGTCTTAAACCTAAGGGTAAGGAGTTATGGTGGTGTCTTAGTAATTGATTGAATGAGAATCGAAATCCGCTGATCTGTTGATTGCCAATGCTCTAGGGAACGAAGGGGGATTCAAAGTCTAAGTTCGTCTGTCATCCTTGTTTTCAACCCTAATTTCCAATCTGCTTTAGTTTAATTTTTAAATTTCTCTGCATTTCTTAGAATTAGAAGTCGTGGAACTCACACCACGCACAACTTGTTTGCATCCGAATAAATTGCTAGTTTTTGGAGTAGTCAATCATAGAAGGCCTGTGGAATACGATCTACCCTAGCTTTTATAGCTTTGTTAGTTATTTGGTTGAACCAAACAACGACTTAAGGTCCACCAAATTGGCGTCGTTGCCAGTGACTTCTTTTGATTGTTTGAAAGAAGAACTGGCAATTTATTCTTCTACTTTCCATCTTTCATTTTTTCCACCCACTTCGATTTTACGCAGGTATGTTTGCTTTTGTTGCTTGTAGGTTGTTCTACAGGTTTATGAACCGCTCGATCGCTCATTCTCAGTTTAAGCCGGGTAATTCTACTCTGCCGAAGAAACCGCGAGCTCAGAAGCAAGTCATAATCATTCCGCCTACACCACCTATCCCTAATAAGATTGAGGAGTTGAAGGAGAACTCCTCATCTTCATCCACCCCATCCACTACTTCAGATTCACCACCACCTTCTCCTCCCGTACTAGCTGCTCAACGCACCATGGCGGATTACTGTAGACCAATTGCGACTAACTTTCGAGCTAGCGTCGTCGTGCCGCACAACGATGACGACCCTGACTATGAGATCACAATTTCCTTCCTGAACATGGTCTCTAGGGATCTTCGATTCGAAGGGAAGCCGCAAGAAAACCCCCTGCACACATTTGGTGAACTTCCTAGCCATGTGCGAGACGTTTAAGAGCAGGAGTCTCGGTAAGAACAATATTTGCTTACGAGTATTCTCATTCTCTCTTAAAGGCAACGCCAAGATATGGCTCAGCTCGAAACCACCTGGCTGCTACACTAACTGGGATAATCTAGCTCAGGACTTCATAGAGGAATACTATCCCCCTTCGAGAACGACATTCTACAAGGATAGTATCGCTAGATTCTCTCAGAAGGAAGGAGTAAGCTTATACGATGCTTGGAACGAATTCCAAGAGCTTCTCTCTGGATGCCCTCATCATGGATTCAACCAGGGACAGCTAGCCGAAATCTTTGCCCAAGGTATGAATGAAAGAAACGGCCGAATGGGTCAACACTTTAGCGAATGGCAACTGCACAGCACTTGAACCTGAAGCTGCTCTTCTTCACTTTGCAGACTGCGCATCTAAGTCCAGAAATTGGGAGAGACAGTTTGGAGCAACCAAGAGTCAACCAAGCAGTGAAGATCAGATTAAGATTGAGGTACAGAAACATATGAAGGAGATCTTCGGTACAGCTAATAACTGGTCTAAAGAGGAAGTGAATTTCATTGAGCAAGGTTTCACCAATGATCAAAGAGGCTACCCCGACTACCATCAGTTCAGGACACCTCCTCAACAACAGGGAAGCTTCCTTGAGCGTTCTCCTCACAACTTGGGGCTCTACTAAAGTCAGAATCAACGCTGGGACAATAGTTATCAAGATCCTCCCAGATTCACCAGTGCACAACATCCTCAGAATTTTACTTCTGATAACACTTGGGAGAGGAGAATGGCCCAGAAGTTTGATCAGATTGCAGCACGCCTTAATGATCACGAAGAAAAGTTTAAAGCCCAAGAAGCTTTTAACCAAGGACAGATCGCACAAGGACAGAGAATAGAGAGCATGATAAATAAGGTTGCTAGCTTGTTAGCCAACCTTCCTCTCTTCAATCAGGCGCCGTCTCAAAACAACTCTTCCATGAAGAACGGCATGCTGAAGTCATCACAACCAGGAGCAATGAGCAGAACAGCCTGGAGAAGAAGAAGGGAGCACTATCCGTTCTCTCTACGGGAGAGTGTTCGGCCATCGTCTCTCAATCACCACCCATACCTATCCCAGCTAAGTGCTCTGATCCTGGTCCTTTTACGTTACCTTTAATCATTAATGGCATTGAAATTGAGCGTAGTTTGGTTGATCTAGGTGCGTCTATAAATGCCATGCCTATGTGTTTATATAAGAAATTGAACCTAGGTGAATTACAGCCGGCTAGCATGCATGTAGTGTTCGCCGACGGAACTCTAAAAGAACCTAGAGGAATAATCAAGGATGTAATCACTTGTTGTGGCCCTTTCCGATTTTTCGCTGATTATGTAGTAATGGATACTCAAGAGACATATTCTACCCATTCTCTTAGGCCGGCCATTTATGGCGACAGTCGGCATTAACATTAATGTTCCAAATGGTTCGTTAACATTAAGGGTTGGGAAGGATACTGCAACATTCCGTCTCAAGGATAATATGAAATACATTCCTAAGGGAGAATCACATTGTTTATCCGTAGAAACTGTGGAATTAGCCTCAGTCAACTTCATTACTGACGTCTCTTCTAGTGTCCATAGCTCAATTGTTACTGCAGGTGCTGGACAGGTTATCAAGCAGAAACAAAAACCTGTTCCTCAAAAGCCGTCAAAGAAAAAGGATATGCAAGCCTCTTCTAAATCGCTAGGCAAGGAGTCTGGCAAGTCAAGGAGGAAGAATCACAAGAAGACGGAAACTCAAATGGTTTGGAGACCAAAAGCGCCGCCATCTTCTTCCGAGCCAGCTACACCGCTAATTCGTTCCGAGCTACCAGCGCGGGAACAAGTATGGAAGGAGAAGCCAAAAGCATCTCCTAAGGAAATACTAACGATCACCGATCCTGGTGATATCAAGCCGGAGATTAAAAAGATGAAGCCGAAAGCTCTCGTTCCGTCCACCATCTTCCTCGTAGAAGATGATCCCTTGACAGAGCTGTTCGGACCGTTCAAATTCATTGACCACCTTCCCGATGGACGTACCAAGCTTTTGCATGCGAATGGGAAGAGATTCATGCTCACTGGAGAAGCCCCGAAGCTGTACTTTATGAACTCCAACGCAAGCGTTAAGGAGAATCTGAGTTGGGATGTCTCCTAATACCGTCCAGGTATCGTCCAGCTCAAGGACGTTAATAAAAGAGCGCTTCGTGGGAGGCAACCCACGGCTAGAGTCCATTTTTATTTTGTGTCAACCTTAGTGTTTTAGAGTCGGTTTGGGGGAGCCAAAAGTGTCAGTTTGTTTGATTTATTATTTTTCGTGTGTATTCTGCGTGTCGTAGTGTCAGTCGCAAGTTGAGTGAGGTCGTTCCGATTTTTGTGGATTTAACTATGATTTTCTGAAGTTTGCCGGATTTGCGAAAATATTTTCACCCGAGCAGTTCAAAATTTTTGGTGAAACACACCCCTATTTTCGGCGAAATCGCCTTTTCAATTTTCACTGATTTCCCCTGTTTCATATTTTCGCCGAAAAATTCATTGTGTTTTTGGCGAAATTAGCTTTGAAAACCGGCAGTGCATTTGAACGTAAATTTTCGGCGAAAACTCCCTATTATTTTCGCCGAAAATCCCTTTGAAAATCGGCCAATAATCCACTTTAAAATCCGGTCTGATCCTCTCTCTCTCCACTTTCCATTTTCGAACCAAAAACGAAAAAATTTCCTATCCCCTCTGTTTTCGAAACCCGACCGCCACCCCTTTTCAATCGCCGCCGCCGCCGTTTGCCACCGCCGCCGCCATCGCCGACCACCACCGCTCCCTTCATGTCCTCTTCCGATCATTTTGAGCCCTAGAACGTTCGAATCGGAGCTCTACAGCTCCAGTTCACCGAAACCCTTGTTTTCAGAGTTTTCACCGATTTCTCCCAAACCGTTCGTTTTTAGCATCCATGACTTCAAGGTAAGTTGTAGAACTTTTCATTACGAATCTTTTGACATATTGATTGCTGAATTTCATTGGGGTTGACTTTTGGTTGACTTTTCGGTTTGCCTCGATTTGCGTGCCGACTGATTTCGTGTGAACTAGGTTAGCTGAACTTGTTGAACTGTTCTAGCATGCTTAGGGAGTGCCGTGCTTAATTTCCATATCATTTGATCATGTGTTGCTATGCATACGATTGATTCTATGTTATGTTGACTTGTGAGAAATGTCGGTTTGACCATGAACTGTTTTTGATCATTTGGCTGCCGTATGTGTTCATTCTCGCTCCGATTATTGTGTTGGCCATCTGAGATTATATTTTACCGTCATTCTCTGCTTTGTGATAGTCTTGCCATGATTAGGGTTCATTATGCTATAAGTGTTGACTTTCTGAATGTCGGTTTGACTCTTTGAACTCTGACTGTACTTATCCAATTCTGGCTGTTCCTAAGCATGTATTTTATTGTCTATGATTACCGGTTACTCTGTTTTGCTTACCCCCACTCGGTTTTCCTCATTTCTTTGTGAAATTGAGTTTTTCTACTAAGTGTGGGGTAGGGTTTTAGTTTGACTAATCTGGTTTCGTTCTGGTTTTAGGAACACCACTTATGAGCGCAGGACTAAGGCGCGACTTGATGCCGCCTTGAGCTCCAGAGCCCCCGCTCCCGTCACATCCGCTGTTCAGGGCCCTCCTCCAGCACTACCTCGTCGGGCAAGATACCATCGCACTATCGCTCGTCTACCTGACTTCTACTTCGAGTGCTTCCAGAAGATCGAGCATGTTCGGGGAGCTAAGGTACGCCCTCTTTCCATGGAGTCCCTTAGTGAGCACGACAAGGACTACCACCGGAACGTGCATGACGCCCTAGCACCGGTCGGCCTCCTGGAGCTGACCACCATAGCTGCCGACTTCCCAGACATCGCCCTTCAGGAGTTCTGGGCGACCTTTGATCTGGATGAGCACAAGAGGAGGCAAGGCCAGAAGGTTGTTACCTTCTATTGTGGAGTATACAGGACGCTCACCTATGATGAGTTTGCTGCTCATCTAGGTATTCCGTACGAGCACTATCATGGCCATCACCTCGGCTGGGGCGACGATGATGACGACGAGGCGTACCATGCACTCTGGAGCCACATGACAGGAGTACCTGGCGATCTCCTTGGGGAGCATAACTCAGTTAAGTTGCTCTCTCATCCTCTCTTTAAATTTATTCATATGGTTTGGCGTAGATCGCTTTTATATGTTCCGGACAAGGATCGCCACCATATCCTCAAGGAGGAGCTTATGCTTCTCCGAGCCATCCGAGAGAGCTACCCTCTCCACCCCGGATGGGTGCTTGCTCGCATCTTCCGCCAGAAGACCAAGAGGCGGACGCCACCTCGTGCACTCCTGGGAGGTAACTTCATAGGTCAGCTCATCATCTTCTTCGGCATCAACCATGAATATGGCCCGCACATACCCCGACACCACGTTAGGATCGTTGGAGGAGACTTAGCGGTCGAATACGACCTAGAGCTGGACCTCAATCCCCAGGTGGCAGCAGATCCCCCCCTCCAGCATGTAGCCGAGTCGGAGGAAGATGATGATACTGAGCAGCAGCAGCCCTAGCCGCAGCCAGAGTTCCATGACTATATACCCTCGCCACGTCATCAGGCAGGGTATGCACACCAGTCGCCGCCGCACATTCCTGATCCATACCAGGCACCTCACCATCAGCACCGACCGCACCCCACGGACATTGGTGAGCTGTATGAGCGACTGCAGGAGTGGCGCATCACCGACAACGCCACTCAAGAGGCGAGATGGACTATTATGCAGCAGCATATGCGCTGCGCCGACAGGCGGTATGAGGCACAGATGGCGTGGCAACGTCAGCTCGGCGAGCACCTCCACTTTCCACCCCCCGACACCCCTGACCAGCCTTGATCAGGTGGTGTCCTTTTCCTTGTCCTTTCTTTTTATTTATTCTTTTCGGATTTCGATCCACTTTTTTTTCTGTGTGGATCCGGGACACTTGTCCCGGTTTCCTTTTTATGTTTCATTTGTTTTTGTTTTGTAGGCAGTAGGGAGATTCCCTTTGCTTCGCTTGGGTAGATTCCCTCCGCTCCGAGGACCCGTGCTTATCCCCTACGCCAATCATCTCGGTCCAGGTTCTTCTACTTCACTCTGAACTCTAGAATTAGTCATGTGAGGACACAGTCCGATTTAAGTGTGGGGTAGGATGCTAGAGAACCTTGCATGAACTTGATTGCCCTTGATTATGTTTTATGTGTGCCTCGTGATTCCATTCCAGTCTCTCTAGCATTAAAATGGCTCAGTTTTTGATTTCTGATGTTAAGTTGTTGTTCAAACCTTCATAATGATGCTTAGACTGCTTAACCTAGAACTTGAGAACCAACTTGTATACTTTGATGCTAAATTACCTGGTCAGAACAAAATTTTAAAATCACACTTGTAGTTTGTAGCCTTGATTGCATGAAAATGACCGAATCCGACTAGCAAACCAACTGTGAGCTTTTGATCCATTGCACGTAACTTGCAATTTTAATTCTTTCTGACTGGTTTTCTGTTTACTTGAATGAGTTAGAATTTGCATGAGACCTACTCGAGACCACACGATGACACGAGTTCTAGAAGGATAGGGGCACCTAGATTCAGCTACTTAGCCAGATAGCCTACCTAACGATAAAATCCATTAGGTTTAAACCCTTGAGCTTGGCCTGTTCTTTCGGTTCGATAATACATTACAGCCATTTTCCATTTCTTTCATTCCTCGTTGATCCCCTGTGGTTGTAGTTCTAGATTGACCTACCGGAAGTCGGTTTGTGGTAACCTGCTTATAGCCATTAAACAGGTGGTCTTAGCTATTATGTCCAGACGTGTAAACCCCTCTAGCAACTGAAAGAAAATTGGGCACAAAAGAAAAAAAATAGAAAAAGAAGCAAATTTGAAAAAATGAAGAAAAGAAAAATCAGAAAAGTTTCAAAGTTTTAGTTCAATAAACGTTCTTCTCCCTACAAATGGAAGAACGAAGTCAAAAGAAAAGTTGAAAAAAAAAAGAAAAAGAAAAAAATCGTGTAAAGAAAAAAAAATAAGTGCTAGGTTGCTTGAGGGTATCATAGGACGAGCGTTCATTATTCCACCCGTGTCTGGTTAGACGGTAGGAAGCCATAGATTAGATTCGAGGGAAGTTAGTCAAAAGCTACACCGCACAAAGCCATCATCATACATTCCCATCATCCATCGCATCATAAACCCAAGTAGTGTAGATTTCATTACGGTCCTAGTAGGGAAGTCCTTCTTGACTAGATACTCGTGTTGTCACAGTGGTGGAGATGTGGTCAAATTGCAAACTTATGACAGAATTCAGTAACAGAAAATGATCGAGAGCAGAAACACGTCCTTAAACACAGAGAGCGAGAGTTCCCCATTGTACTAAATATTTCCTGTGTGAGGAGTCTGGTCGGTCAGGTCAAATTCGTGCATAATTGGTTGCTAATTACTTGTTGTGTGCAGTTTACTAGTGAGACCAGGTTGTTTGGCTGATCTGTATACATGCCAGGTTTCCTGTTCTAGGAATTAGCTGTCTAATAATTCATTGTGTTTGATTGAGCTCCAATTTAATCGATCTTATCATTTATGAACATGAGCATTTCTATTCAGTTTGCTTGAGGACAAGCAAAAGCTTAAGTGTGGGGTATTTGATGACACTCGATTTGACGTGATTATCAGCCTCATTTAAGCGACATTTCTTTGCTTAAGACATGGTTTTTAGGGTAGAATAACGAATATTCAATCGATTGCCCTATCTCGTGCCATTTGTGTTACCTTGGCCCGTTTCGGGTCTATTTGATGGTTTTCTAGTGTTTTTATGTTAGCACAGGTTTTTGCCGTCAAATAAAGTAGCCAAGGACGTGTCTAAGGCATTGGAACCTCGAGGAAATTGCACCGGAATCGAACAAAGGAGCCAATCAAGTCAAACCAAAAGTCTGCCCGTTTACACTGACATTTTCGGCGAAAAGAACCTATGGTTTTCGGCGAAAATGCAAGGACAAATCCACTGATACTCAGCCAAGGAAGTTTTCGGCGAAAACCCAAAGTTTTCGCCGAGAACCATCAGTCCGAAAATCACAGGAGAATTCAACCGAAGGGCTGTCCATTTACACTAGGATTTTCGGCGAAAATACCTTGGTATTTTCGGCAAAAATATCAGGCAAATCCGGCCAATCTAGGGTTAAGTATAAATACTTAACCGGCGGCCCAAATAAAGATATACCTGATAATACATCATAATACTTTTCATAATCAGAATTCTCTGAAGTTCTGGAGCGAAGAGTTAGAGTTCAAAGATTCGGAAAGAGATCGTGACGCCATCCCTTCCACCTCGGAGAATCGGAGCTAGGAGTGTAGTTTACGGAAGATCGAAGTCTGTCAGAGTCGTCTAAATTAGGTTTTTCAGATTCTTTTCTGTTCTTCCTCTGGATGATGAACTCTTTCTTTGTCTTAGATTCTTTTGTGATAAACATGAGTAGCTAAACTCGTTAGAGCTTAGACTAGATGAACCCTAAGTGACCCAGGGCTTTAAAGCGGTCACGGATCGGCGGTGATTAGATTCGAAGTCAATCAGTTTCTCTTTCATGTTTGATTTGTTCTTTATTGTTTGTGTTTCTTGTCTGGATTGATCACCTAGATTAGATTCTCGTTAAGCTAAGGATAGAAGCGAACGCTCGCCTTACTTTAGAACATCGAATTGAACAATTAACCTTATAATTGGAGCGTGCCTTTCGTAGGAACCGGTTAGGGTTAATCCACTGCAAGAGTAACTCATAAATCGTTAGTAATTGCACCAGTTAATTAAGTCGTTGCGAGAGGCGACCGTACCCGGGCGGCTAATTAATCTTGGTAGTTAGAACGGATAGAGCGAACGTTCGCCGGTCTTAAACCTAAGGGTAAGGAGTTATGGTGGTGTCTTAGTAATTGATTGAATGAAAATCGAAATCCGTTGATCTGTTGATTTCCAATGCTCTGGGGAACGAAGGGGGATTCAAAGTCTAAGTTCGTCTGTCATCCTTGTTTTCAACCCTAATTTCCAATTTGCTTTAGTTTAATTTTTAAATTTCTCTGCATTTCTTAGAATTAGAAGTCGTGGAACTCACACCACGCACAACTTGTTTGCATCCGAATAAATTTCTAGTTTTTGGAGTAGTCAATCATAGAAGGCCAGTGGAATACGATCTACCCTAGCTTTTGTAGCTTTGTTAGTTATTTGGTTGAACCAAACAACGACTTGAGGTCCACCAGGTACCTCAGATGAAGCTCGGAAGGTCCATCTTGTGTCATGGAAGAACATATGTAGAGCCAAGGAAGACGGGGGTCTCGGTTTAAAGATTGCTCAGGAGCTGAATCGGGCATACATGACTAAATTAGCTTTCATCTTCATTCAGGATTCAGATTGTCTATGGGTCCGACTTCTCCAGGGGAAGTATTTCTCAGAGACTACCGATGGGTTGACTCGTAGGAATCCCAATTCCCGATCCTCTGTCTGGAAAGGAATATCTCTAGATTGAGAGACTATGTTGAGAGGGGCTCGCTCGGCTATCCGGAATGGTAGAGATACGATGTTCTGGACAACTCGTTGGATCGACTCAGGAGAGAGGCTGATTGATGGAGGACGTTAATGTTGAAATCCAAATCGACGACTCTGTGGCGGATTTTGTAACCACTAATGGCCAATGGGATGTGGATAAATTAAGTTTAAGCCTTCCTCCGAACGCGATTGATTTGGTTGTTGGCATGACGCCCCCTAGGGAGGATCGTGAAGAAGATCAATGGGTATGAGGCGAAGACTCACATGGCCGCTTCTCGATCAAATTTGCTTAGCGTTTAATCTACAATCACCCTGTCTCCCTCTTCTCGGACCCTTGGAAGAAAATCTGGAGATGGAAGGGACCGAATAGAACCCGATTGTTTCTCTGGCTTGCAGTTCAGGATAAGCTCTTAACTAATAAGAGCCGAGCTCCCCGACATATGACCGCGGATGCCGCTTGTCCTTGATGTCGGCTGGAGGAGGAGGATACCTCTCACGTTTTGCATGACTGTGTGCTTGCGAGAGAGGTCTGGGGAAAATTCCCAATGTTCGATTCTGCAGGGACCAATTGGCAAGGCCCGTTCTCTGAGTGGATTTACGTGCACATGAACTCCAAGGATGGCAGCTTATTTGGGGTTGTTTGCTGGCTCCTCTGGCGAACCCGGAATGAATGGGTCTTTTCGACCAAACAAGCTTCTACGACGGAGGTCTGTGCCCAGGCTTCCCACTAGGCCAATCACATTGACCATGAAATGGTGAATTTTCGTTGTTTGATGGGAGGAGAAACCAGGAAGACTCCAACTGATGTGGCTTGGGACCCTGGCGAAGCTGGATGGGTGTCTCTATACACAGATGGGTCGGCAGATAAGAGAAGAGGAAAGGCTGCTGCTGGGGGGTTGCTCGGGGATTTTGACGGATGCTGCATCATGGCCTTTTCGATGAATTTAGGAAACTGTTCGATTACACGTGCTGAAATGTGTGGTGCTGTCGAAGGTCTCCGTCGTGCGTGGGAGTTGGGATACAGAAGGATTTTGCTCCGTATGGACTCCCTTGCTGCCATCACCCTCTTGACAAGGGTAGGGAAGTCGACCCACCAACATGGGCTGGAAACGGTGCTATTTCAGGAACTCTGCGGGAGGGACTGGCAGGTGGTCGTGAGGCATATTTTCAGAGAAGGTAATCACGCGGCTGATTACCTTGCTTCTAGTGGTTATGACTACCCCTTTGGGAGTCACACTATTTCAGTTTCTGATTGTAATCTTGGATACCATCTTCGGTACGACAGTTTGGGTATTTCTGAGACCCGTATGACTAGTTTGAATAATTAGGCGCTTGACGTCGCTTTTACACAAAAAAATATCCACAATCGTGTAATATTATCCAAAATTTTCCAAATTAGCTTGAATTCTATCTAATTCAGTCAATTCAGTTACGATCACGATTGACCAAATTCAAAATTGGTCATAGTCAAGGTTTTTTTGCTCAAACTAAATAAGGCCACCCACCAATCTGGTTCAGGTTGACCAAACCGACCAAATTTTCACTCCTAAACTCAATAGTAACCAAACCTCTACATACTCAACATATTTTAGTATTCTATTAATATCATTAACCAAATCTATATAATCCGCAAGTACAACAACTTTTAACCAAGCGAGCATGAGACAAGACGACGGCTTTCACTACAAAAAAAACACCTTTTGACGACGGCTTCCTGGCTATGCTAAAGTCGATGTTGGCAAACGAGAAGACTAGATCATCATGATCGACAGTTGGAACAAAGAGCTAGGTACGAAATCGCGACATTATGGATGACGGCATCTCTTTGAGGGTTTTTTACATATTTTAGAAATGTGTATAATATTGAGTTTTTATTGACATAATATAAATATGAGTTAATTTTAGAAAATGATTAATAGTTTACAGATTGAATTAATTTTTGTCTTGGTTGGGTCATGACTTATGGTTGATTAAACTTGAATCAGCTCATAACTTGATAGTGATCAATAACTTCATAAAAAAATATTAGTGTAGTTAAGAGTAAATGTAGTTTATGGGTAGGATCTTAATCCTACTGTTACCTTACTTTTTCAAGTAGGATAATACCCTCACCCGATCAACGCAATGTATTATCTCGTTGGCCGGTTAGGATAGAGTTTTTTTTTTTTTTTTTTTTTTTTTTTTTTTTTTTTTTTTGAGATAGTAGAGTTAAAATAGCCAAGCCAAGCGAACCCAACCATTATCGGGTTCACATTAGGGTTCAACAACACATCATCTAGTTCACCCATAAACGAATCTGGCCGTAGGTTAGAGCCACCACAACGAAGTATGCATGCACCTGAAAGCATAGAGTAGAAGCCTTATCCGCACGTTTGTTGTCCTTTTACGACATGCCCACACTACTACGTAGCTTTCAATTGGTACGTGTCTTCCACATGATTAAGCCAGCGCGTGGTTTGTTGAATATTCAGCTCCCGTAACGTATAATATATTATATATATATATTATTAATTAAAACCCCAAAAAAGAAAACAGAAAACAAACAAACAAAGATACAAGATACAAGATACAATAATAATAATAATGCCATCACCTAACTGAAACCATAAAAAAGGGAGGAACCCAAAATCCAACATCCAATTTTCATACATCAGTCAACCATCAGCAGCAGCAGCAGCCGCCGGAAGTCGTCACCGGAAGATACTTTGACGTCAGCGAAACAGTCGCCGGGGGAGGGAAATGGGCGCCACAGAACCTGTAAGAGAAAAGAAGAGCTTATACATATATAATCACAAGTTGGCTTGGAGAAAAATGCATTTGCCTTTATGTTTGATGGGTTCTGTTTCTAAGCTGACAATGTTCAAATAATACTTTGTGATTGTCAGGAGGTCGAGAGGGAGAGAAAGAAAGAAATGAAGAAGAAGAAGAAGAAGAAGAAGAAAGGGAAGAAGGAAGAGGATTGGGAGAAAGAGATGTGGAGAAAGGAGAAGCGGTGGGCGTTAACAATGACGGATTAGGATTAGGAGGAGGAGGAGAAGAACATGGAAGAGAGTTTCAAATGTCAATGATGCAGAGGTTGAATCCTACTAATCCTCTGAGGATTCACGTTATCAATCAACATCCCACCAGATCAGCTACTACTCCTTCCCCTGCCCAGCCTTCATTTCAGCCTCGCTCCACTCCAACCCCACAAGTATGTTTCTTTCATTTTGCTTTCTGGGTTTCATTTCGCCTAATTTTTTCTTTTTCAGCCAACAATTTGTTCATCTCTTCTTTTGTAAGTAATTTAGTGCTGTGCCTCTCTCTCTCTCTCTCTCTCTATTAGTTAAGCTGAGCTTCCAAGTTATTAATAATCCGGGGAACTTTCCTTTTTGGGGATGTTTTCCTGTTTGTGTTCAACAGCAATCACTAATAACGATGAATTCAAGAAAGTACACAAACAAGATATCTCTGATCCTGTTCTGCGTGCACCTGATTCTGGCAATTGGGCTAGTGGGTTTTCTGATATTCAAGGGAGTTCAAGGACTAATTCAAGCATCCGATAGAGTTAAAAGGAAAGAGATGAGAGTCTTGAAGTATTTCCTGCCACAGGTTGAAGCAGCATCGCTTCTTAGCATCACTCTTGCCTTCTCATGGCAAAAGGCATTTAGGGTGTGGCCTGGGTTCATGATTCATTTCATTATGTGGTGTTCATTCCTAATGTCCTTATCGGCTGGGATTCTCTTAATATGCTTCCAGAAGGCGTCTACTGATGGGGTTGGAGTTTGCCTCATGGCTTTTGCAATTGGTAATGGCTTGTACGCTTGCTGGGTTACTCAGAGAATAGGTTTTTCCACAAAGGTGTTGGTTAAATCCCTCGAACCCGTCTTGAAATTCCCAGACTTGAATCAACCCACTTATTGGATGCTTGGTGTTGGCTTCCTGTGGATGTCTCTATGGATCGTGGCAGTGATTGGAGCCTTGAATTTCTACTTCCCACCTTTGACCATTATTGTGTTGGTGTTGAGCTTGGCTTGGACTGCTGAAGTACAGAGGAATGTGGTTAATTTGACAGTCAGCAGGGTCATTTCTCTTTATTACTTAAGAGGGATCCAATCCAGCACAAAGTTCTGCTTCCAAAGAGCTTTGACTAAGAACCTTGGTAGTGCTTGTCTTGGATCATTATTCGTTCCAGCGATTGAGGCACTCAGAATCATTGCTCGAGGTCTGAATTTGCTAGAGGGAGAGGATGAGTTCATTTTCTCCTTGTGCTCATTGTTGCCTTAATGTCATGCAATTCATCTTCAGCTGTGGAAATGGCTGGGCATTTGTACAGGTAAAACTTCTACAAGCTTCCATTTTCTGTTGAGACTTTTCTTTGGAGATGAAAAGGTGGCTTGTTATTGTCAAATACTTGTTACTTGGCAAGTCTCCAGAGTTAGCTTATAGAGTAATTCCTAAGCAATTATGCTTTGCGTAACTCCTTTTACATATCATTGTCAACAATGATATTCAAATCTCTTCCAGCTTCTATTATATTCTATTAAACCCACCACTGAGTCTGATAGATTCACAACAACTGCTTGCTGATATTGTCTTTGGTATATTTAATATTAAATATCAAGCTCCATTATTGAACAAGACTACGACTGATCGATGACAAAGAAAGCAATGATGCGGATGCTAATTCCTTTGCAGATAGGTGCATATGGGAAAGGGTTTGTGAAGGCATCAAAGGACACATGGTCACTGTTCAAGAGCCAAGAAATGGAAGAAATAGTAGATTCAGACATAACCAGCTCAATATGCTTCCTGACAGGAGTATGCAGTGGATCAATCTGTGTTATTATGGTTGCTGCCTGGACTTTCAAAGTCCATCAGCCCTTTACTGCAACACTCTCTCTTTTAGCATTCTTCATTGGCTATCTCATGGTAATGCATATTCTTGAAATTGTTTCCTTTGTCTTATATTGTTTGTTTAATAATCTTAATTATATGTTTTAATGCAGACGAGGATTGCAATGGCATTGCCCCATGCTTGTGTGAGTTGTTACTATGTATGCTACGCAGAGAATCCAGACAACAGATTGTTTGATAAAACAATCAAAGATCGTCAGAGCTTGATAAAATCTGGGCGGGATGTGGTCGTGCAAACTCCTCGAGTACCACGGAGATTCACGACATGAAAACTGAGGGATTAAGGCTCAAACTTTAAAATGAATTGTTGTGAAGAAGATGTAGAAACAAGGATGTAGATAGATAAGAGGAGACAGTAGTTGAGCTGAGCATATGGGTCTTCTAACTTAATTAGAGTGATGTTTTGATGGGAATCTAAAATCATTGATGAAAGGGCATTGCTTGCTGTGACTGTGACATAGAAGATATTGTGTATTGTGGAGGAGAAGAGAAGAATCTCCTTTGTAGAGAGCTCTGATGTGTTGTATTCTTTGTAGGAGAGAGATTAGATAGTATTGTTGAGATTGTTAAAAAGCAGAGCAAGTTGGATTAAGATAATAAATTATGAAGTTAATCTGGACTTATATAGTGGGTGGAGAATGGCTTAGTAGAGACACAGGGAAGGGCACATGGCTCTTCATCCACCATTGTTTATGGTTACTTTTCCTTAGCACCTGCCAATTGCCATGCCATTTTTACATTATTGACAAGTATATTAATAATTCAACTTTTTACACATTCATTTAGTGGGGGGGTAGGGTAGGTTTGGTTTTTTATTGTTGGCGTCTTCTTCTTAATCTTATCATAGTCATCTTCATGCTTTCCTCCTACGTGGCCAAGTACATATGATATGAGAATCAAATTTCAAACGTGTTGTTGGGGTTCTAACAAGTTGCGTATTTATATACAATACAATAACTTATCTATCACAAACAGAATCTCAGAGATTTCAAATAAAATCATAATTATTTTAATGGGTGTGGTAGATTTGGTTTTGACACATAGGATAGAACCGGAAACTAGCTTGAGATCAAGGAAATAGGTTCCTTGATGCTATCAAGGAAAAATCTCAGTCATTGATTAAATTTCATTGATCCAATGGTCTAAAACACAAGGGTATTTTGGCCATTTTTAAAAGCTACCCAATCACCAGTTCACCGGACGCCGCCGGAAGCCACCCCTCCGCTGACGGTTGCCACCGGCACCACCACAGTAATTAAAAATTTATTGGTGAGGGGATTTGAAACCTTGACCTCCTTATTGCAAAACTAATTTCTTACCACTATGCCAGTGAGTATTATTGTAATCATATAACAATAAAATATTTTATTAAGTAGCGCACACATGGTTTATACATAATGTGTGCACATGAGTACGAAGTATGTGTACACTAGTATAAAAAAATAAGGTGTGAATGTGTACACACATTATTTTATTCAGTGTGCACATGATTTATACAAAATATCTGCACACGAGTACAAAATATGTGTACACTAGTGTATAAAACGTGTACACAGTTTATGTACAGAAGTGTGTACGTACACATATACAGAAATGTGTACACATATTAAAAACGAGTACAAAGCGTTACCAAAAAAAATTTTCCAAAATTTTTTTCGAAATCGGAGCTCCGGTCGTCGGAGAAGTCACCGAAAAATTCATCTAAACTCTGGCCGTCGGAGCTCCGGTCGCCGGAGACTTTCCGGCTACGTAAACTCTTAAATTAAAAAAAAGAAATTAAATTAAATTATGAAATGATCCTTATACTCCTTTAATTTAAACCATTAGGTTTAAAAATGAAACAATGGTTGAGACTGGTCTTTGATACCATCAAGCAAAGTCAATCTCCTTAATGGCTAGCCACCCTCCTTATAAAATACAACATCATCACACAATTTTTAAATTAAAATTTAATTATTTTATCTTCCCTATTATTAAATTTTTATGTATTAAGGGAGGAGGATCAACGTCGAACTCTTGCAAGGGGTTGGAATTGGTTCTAACCTTTTATGGATCGTTAGATCAATATCGATTTCATCTAATGATTGATATTTTTTTTATCTTGTTCAAATAGTTGATTGGAACCGGCGCCCGGCGACTTCTCCTTCAGTTAACTAGTTAACGGCGTTAACTAGTTAACTGATGGAGGAGAGAAAGGGGTGAGAAGTATGGGATTATGGGCTTATGTGGTTTTAGTTGGAACGGTCCAACCTGTAAAGGTTGGATCTAGATCCGCACCCATGTATTAAGTACTTCAACATTCAATAAATTATGAATTAAATAATAAAAATTTGTGTTTTAAATATAATTAAACTAATATGAGATGATGATAATAAGAAGAAATAAGTATCAAAATGCTTTATAAAAAATTATTCTTAGAGGTGTTAGTGTGGAAAATTTGATATATTTTGAATTTATTTTATTTGAGTTATAGATTAGTGAAGCTATATACCATCCAAATTGGAGGTTCATCATATTTCATGTTTATGACATTTTTTTTAGTTGAAATTGGTTTAACTTAAGTCAATGATCAAGTTGGGTCATGTTGCATATAATTTCTATTTGGATTGTTAGAAAAAATATATTCCATTTTTTATAGAATTAAGTATTTTGGTTTGCATATAGTATAATTCACTCGACCACAAGTTATATATGTTGTATGTTCATTGGTTTATCAACCACTTTAACGGCCATTTGCATGTAGTAAAAGTGTAGTTGATTTTGTCGTAGTTTGGTATGCATTTAGAAATGTTGTGTGGCCTTAATTGATTGAATTTGAGTTTAGTTAAATAGTGGTGAATGTTAGTAATATTATTAAGTCATCTTATTATAGGTTTGAAAGGGTAATAATTTCATGAAATGAACAATTTTATCTAGCCAATGGGCTGGGTACAAAACTAGTATTATTGAAAGCTAGAAGATATGAGTGCATTTAATGTGCTCTAAAAATCACTCCAATATTATGATATTATTGATATTTTGCTGAAATATTTGCACACTCAGTGGTACACAAAGTAAATAGGACATATCCTAGGGATTCTCTTTTCTATTTGGTTGGGGATTGGTGATTGAGAATTATCCTTATTACCCTTCTGTAAGCTCAAGGGCGGTAGGACTTGAAGTTTGGCCCTGAGGCAAGTAAACCGAGTCGTCGGTAGTTGCTTCGTAAGAATATCTGCAAGTTGATCTTTAGTTGAGTGTCACATGAAGTTGTCGGACAACGACTCGTTCGTGAACAAAATGGAAATCAATTTCCATATGCTTTGACGGGGAGTGGAAAATTGGATTGGCTGTATAGGGAGTGGAAAATTGGATTGGTTGTATGGTAAGTGGCATTGCGATTATCACACCATATTGTGGAGGTTGTGAGAGAGGATAGACGATTTCTTGTAGTAGAGACATCAGCCAAAAAATCTCGGATGAAACTGTATGCTCGATATTCTGCCTTCGTGCTTGACCATGAAACCGTCCGTTGGCGTTTGTTCGACCAAGAGATTAGGACCATGAAAGACAGCGTAGTCGGTGGTGGAGCGGCGAGTGTCAAGACTGTTATCCCAGTCAACATTTGAGTACCCATTTAGCGGTAGATATGACGAGGCCCGGTTCCGTGGTTCCCTGAAGATAGCACATGCAACATTTGAGAAGAGCCCAATGGTCACCAGTGGGGTTGTGCATGTACTGGGAGAGCCGGCTCGTAGCGAATGCGAAGTCTGGTCGAGTCATAGACAGATATTGAAACGCACGAGCTGACAAAAAAGAGTCGAATTATGGAAGGTAGGGCTAGTTGAGCCAACAATGGACTGGGTAGCAGGTGTGCTAATTGGTCGACATGTTGCCATTCCAGCTCGTTGGAGTAGAGTGTGGATATAATTCTTCTTACGCATATGTAAGTATGTGGAATCCCGATTGACCTGTATTCCAAGAAAAAAACGTAAGTCACCCAGTTCTTTAACACTAAAGTGAGATGCCAAATATCGTGTCAGAGCCGAGAGAGCTGTAGAAGACGAGCCGGTTAGGATAATATCATCTACATAAGCTAGAACGAAAAGGAATATGTCATCCTTCCGATAATAAATAGTGAGTGATCAGTTTTAGAGCCATGAAACCCGTAAGAGTGGAGAGCAACTCGGAGACACGAAAACCATGTGCATGGCACCTGTTTAAGGACATAGATAGATTAACGGAGATGACAAACGTGATTCAGTCGTTCTAGGTCAACGAACCATGGTGGTTGGACCATATAGACAGTTTCCTCGAAAAAGCCATGGAGGAAGGCATTTTAGATATCCAATTAATTAAGCGGCCAATTGTTGGAGACGACGATAGAAAGAACGAGCCGAACACATGCATGTTTGATATTTGGACTGAATGTTTCTGTGTAGTCAAACCTTTCCTGTTGATGAAAACCCTTGGCTACGAGTGGAGCTTTTGTAGCAAGATATTGTCCCGTCGGGGTGGTACTAAAGCCCATATGTTAATTTGAAGAAGAGTCTGGAATTCATCTTAAATAGCGGCCCGTCTTTATTGGGCTCGATGAAGCAAGTGGACTCAAGGTGTGATGAGTCAACGACTGTTGCAAAATTTCTGGGTTTTAAATTACCGGTTCGAGGTCTGGTTGTCATTGGATGGTTGTTTGCAATGGGTTGGGCTTCCGGAGGAGGTTGGGTAGGTGAATTGTGAATCGTGAGTTGAGAGGAACGTGGGATGGGCTGTATTGGGCCTTGCTGGAGTGGGCTATATAACCGGGGAAGGGTGGCTGGAATTGTTTAGCGTAGAGGCAGTAAGGGTGAATTAAAGATTGGTTGATTAGGAAGTCGTGGCACTGGCAATAGATTGGGTACCTAGAAGGGGTTTATGGTTTCATCAAATATAAGATATGACGGGAGATGTGAATCTTGTTTGCATAAAGATTGAGTGAGTAGTTGTTTAGGGATTTCCCACTGTTGGACTGACTATTTTGGTTAAATCCTAACCTTCCAAACTTCATATACCCTTATTTTATTTTTGCAGGTCAGTTGGGTTTTGTAAATCATGTGATGAAGCTCAATCAGCAGAGGAAATCAAGCCGTTTACAGGAGTCAATCAAACTCACAAATTAAAACTGAATCAGCCGACAAACCCCATATATTTAAACCAACATGGATAGGATGCACGATTAAGACTTTGACCGGGGGGGGGAGGAACTCGCTTCGGCCAACATGAATCAGCCATCAGTTCACCGCCCACCACTTCGGCCGACCATCGCTTCTGGCCGGCCCCTACCCTGAAATCTATTTTCAGTCACCATCGAGATCTATTTTGTTTGTCGCCTCCGTCGTAGCGAGATCTCGTTCGGCTTTTCTCATGCTCTCGAATATATTCTATACAGCCACAGCTGACGAGATCCGTTCTTGTCAACCCTCGTCGTGGCCGAGATGTGTTCCAGCCACCCGCCGCCGCCTTTGAGATCTGTGTCAGCCAACCACCAGCGCCGAGATCTTGTTCGGCCACCGTCACGCCCGAGATTCGTTCAGGTATGTACTAGTGTGGGTGGGTAACAAATCAGTGTTGGTTTTGGTTGCACTAGTGTGGTTGGGGTTTTTTTTTTTTTTTGCACTAGTGTGGTTGTGTATTGTATTAGTTTACACTAGTGTGATGCGATGGCACTGATTTTCGTGTGTAGCTATTGTCCACACTAGTGCGTTAAAACCGACCTTTGTATTGGTTATGTTATTTGTGTTGTTTACGTGATTTTTTTCCACAAACCTTTACACTCTGATGCATTATATTTTTGCTAGTATACAATTTTATTTTTTTTCGTGGTGGAACTCTGGTAAGACGTCGATGAAGAAACGATGAGAGGACACCAATTTTCGGTGAGCTAACAGTTGAAGCGAGACAAAAAGAGCACAATAATTGATATTTAATGTTTGTATTTTATTTTAGGTAATTTAGTTTGAATTTTGAATTTTTTGTATGTAATAAAAATGTGATTTCTAATTTAAACTATTAGATTTAAATAGTAATCGAATGGTTTGTACTACTTTAGTTTTTTTTTTACTGCATATTATGCAGTCATCATATGGCGTCTGATACAAAATTGTATAATACTTCTTTTTGGTTTCATTCTAATGCAATCTCCTTTGATCTATAAATTGCAATTGTATATCCGACTCGGGCCTATATGACATGACTAATCAATATAAATACTCCAACATTCTTGCCAAAAATAGTCGGGACAGCTCAGCCGGTAGAGTAGAGGACTGAAAATACTTTTGTCACCGGAACAAATTCTGGTTCTTGGTACGCATTTTTTTTTTAAATATTGAGCTTGGAATTATTTGAAAAAAATAAAGAAGAAAAACGGATTCTTTTTATTTATTTAGAAAACTTCTTCCATTTCGATATGATCTCTTCTTAATTGACTCGCATAAAATTCAAATCCACCACCAAACACGTATTATCATCGTGTAATAATCTATTCTGTCAGGTTATTTATGGGAAAAAAGGGCAAAATACAAAAGTGTATAATACTTCTTTTTGGTTTCATTCTAATCCGATTCCTTTGGTCTATAAATTGTTTCATCGTCCCAAGGCTCGGTACTTGATAATACTACGTGCCGACAAAATAGTGTGACTGTCGGTACACAAACCGAATAAAAAACTACATTTCTGCTTGCTCTATAACATCAGCAGACCCCTACAATTATTCAGACCCCGCGATTTTTCATGTGAACCACAAATATAAATTCCACACCTATTTTGCGTCTGCCACGTTTCACATAAAGTTTGAATCTATCACGGAACACGTATTGTCAACGTGCACTATGTGCTTCATTAATTTATTTATGTGAAGAAAAAGAGCACAATACAGTAGTATAAAGCAATTTTCTAGGTTTCGAATTTGAGTTGTTCGACCAAATACAAAATATTTATTCTCAACCAACCTAGTGCCCACAATAGATAATCTTATTGCCAAATCGAATTAGATGGGATACCTCTATTATAAAATGGTTGAATTCTTTTTTCTCCCAAAGATCTACTTCGCACCTTCGAGTGCCATTATTATTTGTTATTAGTACAAAAAATATCATACGGAAAATACTAAAATTATAATATTCCAGCTCCAACGGCAATCACATACCGTTTATAAGTACTAAATTTCTATCGTCTGAACCATACACCCTCTTTTGACTCATTCATTATCCAAACAACTTTGTATTTTTTTTTTTTTTGTCGAGCACTCTCACAGAAGAGAGGGCCAAGAACGCTTATACTAAAAAGAAGGGGGTGGGGGGAGATGGGGTTGGAATTCAAACAAACTACAGCACAAGATTAGAGGTAACTGCAAAATCATTATGAGAAAATATTAACACCAACAATCACTTAAGAAGAGCCAACAAAATACAAAATCCGAGAAATTCAAAACTTTCAATAAAATTAAAGTCAAATTCAACACAAACCGCAAACTCTAAATTATGGGAAAAAAACTTTAATATAAATTCCTAAGTAAAAAGATTAATGGAAATATTAATAAATTATTTTAAGTAGTTACAAAGAAGACCAATTAAAAAACAAACTGAAAAAATCAATAAAAACTCAAGAACAAAACAAATTAGAATATTAAGAAAGCAAATTCCTTAACCACCAAAAGACAACCACGTTCACCTCTCTCTTTAACAATTAAAGTGCATGACGGTTAAACCATTAAAAAAACTGAGAAAAACGGTAGATTAAATAAAGTTAATAAATTGAATTTAAAAATGATAACAATTTCAACCCACTCCCACGAGCACAATTCCGGAGACAGCCATAATAATGCGATCTCCAATGCAACATTAATCTCAGCCTTCATTTAATCTAACGGTCAATATTTTTTATTTGTTCTTTTTAAGCTTTGCATCTCATATGAACGGGATCTCTTTTCGGCAAACTATTTTCTCGGTCGAATAACGAGTTGGTCGGAAAGATCTTAATTTTTGGACATCATTTATGTATAAGGGCGTCAATGATGACACACTGAATTTTTTCGTCTCTACAGTCTGTACGAATTTTATACAGAGTGTATGTCATATACAGGTTGTAAAATGACATACAAAGTGTACGAATTTCATATAGAATGTATACAATTTGTATGAACTATTTACAATCCTAATGTATGAAAAACAAACTGTACAAAAATAAATACAGAGTGTACCACTCTCATACAAAGTGTATACAGTTGGTATACAAATTGTACAAAAATAAATACATAATGTATAATTCACGTACAAAGTGTATACAGTTTCCCAACAGACTGTACAACAATAAATATAGAGTGTACAACTCTCGTACAAAGTGTATAAAGTTTGTATACTTATATAAACAACAATACGAGATGTATACAGTGTGTACAGACCGCATACAAACTGTACAGACGGGCCAACAAGAAATTTGTCAAAGAAAATATTTTTTTTCAGAAAAATAATTTTTTTCCAGAATTATAGATCTAATGACGACGATCACGTGGCCAGAAAAATTTTCGCCAACGGAGGCTCGTGTGATCGGGAAATTCATCGAGAAACTTTTCGGTGATGGAAAATGGGAGGAAACTCCAACAAACTAAAATAACTTGAAAATATAAACATACGATTGAGACCACATGATTAAACAACTCAGATCCAACGGTGGATGACAAATGTTGCATTGGATGCAACAAAGTTGCACCATTGTCATGGGAATTGTAGTCCCACTCCCACCGGTATGGGACGCGATCTGCGTCCAACCCCCAGGGGTTGGACCGGTCCAACCAGTCCAGTGCACCTAATTATCCCTGCAACGCGGATCGGCCAATTACAATTTAGTCACTCTATTTTTATTTATAGATAATTTGATTGTTTAGTATTAAATTTTACAATTTTAGTCACTATTTTTTTATGTTGACATTGATAACTAGTTAACTCGATTTGTTAACTATCTAGTTAAATTTAGTTAACGAGTTAACTAGTTAACCAATCGAGTTAACTAGTTATCACGTTGTTAACTAGTTATCTAATCGAGTTAACTACTTAAATATAACAAGTTAACTAGTTAACCAATTAACTAGTTAAATTTAGTTAACGAGTTAACTACTTGACAAATCGAGTTAACTAGTTATCACGTTGTTAACTAGTTATCTAATCGAGTTAACTAGTTAAATATATTGTTAACTAGTTAAATATCTTGTGAACTAGTGCATATAACTAGTTATCAGCAAAAGAATCTGTTAACTAGCTAACAGTTAGAACAGGTGTTAAAAAATTAGAAAATTTTAAAAAAGTGTTAACTAGTTAACATGTACTTCGTTGGAAAAGTCACCGGAGTTTGGTCGGCCGCCGGAGTCTCACCGGAGACCAGCGGCCGGCCGCCGAAAAAGTCGTCGGAGCATGATGGTCGGGCCCCTGAGAGTGGTCGGCCAGTCACTAAGATATATTAAATATTTAAAATAAAACAAAAATTAAATTAAGTGTGAAATGTCCTAAATAACCCTATCAAATTTAGACCATTAGATTGGTCAAAGAATGATCCAATGGCTAGGAATGATTTGGAATAAAATCCAACCCTTGGAAAAGGTTGGCTGCCGATCAGCTGCCCACCGGTATCCATCTCTAGGGCAAAGGATCAAGCTCCAACCTTTCCAAGGGTTGGAAGTGTTCCAACCTTTTCTCCACCATTAGATCATCCTTTGACCTTTTGACCAATCCAATAGTCTAGATTGTTAGGGGTATTTAGGACTTTACCCACATAATTTATTTTTTATATTTAAACTCAATAAATAATATTATCTTTTATATTTAAATTAAAGAAATAATATTTTCAGGGACCCGTAACTTTCTGGTGATCGGTCTCCGGCGACCGGCGAACATTTTTTTTCTTTCAAATTTTTTTTCCTTTGATAAAAATACTAGTTAACACATTTTTTTGCTGTTAACTAGTTAACAGTTATTTTTTTAACTGTAACAAGTTAACATGATTTTTACCTAATAACTAGTTAACATCGTTTTTTGTTCAATAACTTGTTACCAGATGTTAACCTAATAACTAGTTAACATGATTTTTAACTGATAACTAGTTAACATCGTTTTTTGTTTGATAACTTGTTACTAGATTTTAACCTGATAACTAGTTAACAATATTTTTTTATTTGATAACTAGGTAACATGATTTTTTATTGATAACTAGTTAACATGGTTTTTAAACTGATAACTAGTTAACAATATTTTTTATTAGGTAACAATGATTTTTACTTGATAACTAGTTAACATCATTTTTTGTTTGATAACTAGTTAACATCATTTTTTGTTTGATAACTAGTTAACATAGTTTTTTGTTTGATAACTGGTTAACGTCATGATTTAGGTAACTAGTTAACAATTGTTTTTTAACTGATAACTAGTTAACATGGTTTTTACCTGATAACTAGTTAACAACATTTTTTATTTGATAACTTGTTAACAGATTTTAACCTGATAACTAGTTAACAAAAAAGTTTAGTTGATAAGTAGTTATCAAATTTAGTTAACTAGTTAACACATTTTTTGATGTTAACTAATTAACGGTTGTTTTTTAACTGATAACTAGTTAACATGGTTTTTATCTGATAACTAGTTAACAACATTTTTTGTTTGATAACTTGTTAGCAGATTTAGGTGATAACTTGTTATCAACATTAGTTAACTAGTTATCAAATTAACATAATTACTTAACTAGATAACTTATCGAGTTAACTAGTTAACATCATGACTAAGATAACTAGTTAACATTTCTTTTAATTAGATTTGATAACTAGTTAACTAATCGAGTTAACTAGTTAAGTTTCCAATCGTTGACCAATCAATTGGATAACTAGTTAACTATATAGTATATAGTTAACCAATCGAGTTAACTAGTTACATCATTGACCATACATAAACAACAAAAATAAACTATACATTGTTCACCCAAAATCGAGAATTCATACTACATGATCAAAATCCAAACCCAAATCACCAGATGCACATCTCAGATCACCAAGCAGGCAAGCAGCAATTGTTTTGTTCATACTAGTACTTAAAAATCTATACATAAGAATCAATTCCCCTCCTCCATCTATAACCCCAACAAAACATTGAACAAATAACACAACCAATGTAACAGCAGAACATGCTAATTATCCCAAGTGTAATCAGTTGCTCTTCATCTATAATCCAAACTTAGCAGCTCTAGTTCTAGCTCTCGACCATCCACGAAATGGATGTCTCGTGCTTCTCGATGTCGAAGAACGAGATGGAACATTACCAACTATGTTCAACAAGGACAGCAGAATCAGCAAGCTTTCTCCTGATTCTGAAGCTCTTGTTAAACTTATGCAACTTCACAGCAGCAGCCTAGTGTTTAGGATTCCAGGAGCAAAAACTAGCAGCTTCTGAGGCATCTGAATCTTTACTCTCGAGCCATGGCATGGTCTTGACTCAACTGAGAGCCGTACAGTCATCGTCGTAAGCACTTGGATATCAAATCAAAACACGAAATTTCCAGAATCCCAGAAACGAAATAAATTCATATGAAAATCAAAAACTCTAAACACAAACCCACATCTGGAAACTCCATGATCAGTTCATCGCTAATCGCAAACAGAATGGATCGTATGAACAAGGAGGCTGACACACTGACCTTTCTTTCATTGACACTAACTTCATTACTCCTAGCCATCTTTGAGCGCTTCAGTCGAATCAATTTGCAGTTCCAAAAACCCAAAAAGACAGTTGTAATCGTTTCCTCAACCTTTTACATACTTTAATCTGGATCGGAACTGAAACCAGCTGAGAAACGAGATGGGTAGTTAGGAATTGTGGAGGAGATTCAGGAGTTGCGGCCGCCGGTTACATGTTTGGGGGAAGGGAAGGGAAAGGTAAGGTTAGGGTTAATTCAATTTTTTTAAATGCCAATTTTGCCCCTCCGGTTTTTGGTTGGAATCGGTCCAACCCTTAAAGGGTTGGACCCGGATCTTGAGCCCATCTCTAGTCCATAAACCCTAAACACCCGCAACCATAAACAATTACAATGACAGTAAAAAATCAAACCGGCCGGGCCAGATGCACAAAAACTGAACACAAAACAATGATTCTGAAGCAATCCAAACCGCTCATTGAGCAGCGAGAAAACCGATTGTTGACGACTACCTGCAGGCATCGAAAATCGGAACCCCAAAAAGTCCCAGGTCTCAAAATCTCAATCGATCCCAGAAACGAGATCCCAGCGCTGAAATCCGACTCTGATGTGAGACCTGAAACTCCCCTGTCGAAAATTCGGCCAAAACCAAAGACAAAAGTGATAGTAAAATACCCCAAGGGTGTCGTCGGGTCTGAGAGAAACCTGTATTACAGTCCATGGGAATTCCGTGACTGGCGTGGAAACACTTCCCTTGACCCTAAAGGCCATCATGGCGGAAGGAAAAAACAGAGAGAAGAAGAGACGAGGGGAACCAAAAACGGCTACTCAAACCTGGGGACGAGGAAGAAAGGAAGAAGAGGAAGAGGAGGAGCGAAGAATATATTACCGGAGCAACCGCCAGCCATTGATTGAATGATTCTGATTTCTCTCTTTCCTTCTCCCCATTGAAGCCATAGGATTGCGGCGGCTTTGATAAAATAATCGGAGGAAGACCAGCCGCGGACGGTAGTAACTAGGGATGGGAACTTGGGTTGGGGTAGTGGGTACCCGCATACCCAACCCAAATTTGTGGGTAATGGGTACCCATAACCCACTACGGGTTGGGGTTTAGGATTTATTTTAATCATTTTTTGGGTAGTGGGTACCCACTACCCATATGGGTTTACCCATGGTACCCATAATACCCACAATAATTTAGTTTTCATTAGTCATTACCCATTAGCATTTAGGCGGCAACATCCCACATCCCCTCCAAGACCAATCTCCTAACCGAAGTCCTAACTAATTCTTAATTCATCCAGTCATGAGTTACTGAGTCATGACTCCTCCTCACTCCTCACTCCTAAGCAGCACAGCCACATCCACTATCTCTAATGTCCTCTCCCGACTCCCGCTCTCCCGTTTCGGCATTTCTATTTCTTCCTTCTCGATTTTCTTTGCTTATTGGTTAATATACCACCCAAATCATCAACATGGAAAGGAAGGAAGTCGGAAGAGCACGTCACTTTTCTTTTCTTTTTTGAAATTGATATTTGACAGTGGAATTGTCGGTTCATGTAATGGTTTAATGGACGTGGTTATGTGATGAAACTTGTACGAGATTATCAGCTACGAAGATTAGTCGGATTTGAAGTTGATTGAAATTTTAGTTTTCGTCATATGTTTTATATTATGGGTAATATGGGTAGTGTGGGTTACCCACTACTCATATGGGTATGGGGTTTGGGATGAATTTTTTGAAATTATGGGTATGGGTACCCACGATATATGGGTATGGGTACCCATACCCAAACTATTTCCTACCCCTAGTAGTAACAGAGAGGGATTCCTCATCGGTCAAAGGATTAGCGAGCTTCTCGATGAAAGGGAGCCAATCGGGGGCGGCGCGGCGGGCGGCGATACGGTGGATGGCGTCCTCAAACTTCCTAAGGAGAGGATCGGTGGAGGATTCATCGGCGGCGGCGGCAGGGTCGGTAGCGTTGGTGTTGGGAAGGTTGGAGTGTGATCGGAGAGCGAGGCATCAGAAGGAGGCGGAGGAAGATCTGGAGACTGCAGCAGATGCGAGGTAAAAGGAAAGGGTGCGAGCCATTGGAGCAGAGAAGGAAAGTATTTGGGAAAATGAGAGTGGAGAGTAAGGAAATGTAGCAAAAACAACTTTGTATTGACTCCCCACAATTCCCATTTTTTCCCCATTCCCTTTATGGTTGCGCATATTTTTCTTCCAAAACAAAATTATTTTTTCTTCGTTAATTCTCACTGCCAGTCCCATACCATATTCTCCCCCTTCTATAACAAAATTTATTTTCCTCGTTAATTCCCACCACTTACTTGCTTATAAAAAAATATGCGATTTGTTATATACAGTCCATATTTTCCTCAAAAAACTGACCATTATACCCTTAATTACTTCGCGCAGTCCGTTTTTACTTCGTGCAGTCCGTTTTTACTTTGCCCAGTCCAAGTTTTACTTCGCGCAGTCCGTTTTTAATTCGCGCAGTCCAGGTTTTACTTCGCGCAGTCCAGATTTTAATAACTTGAATAACTATAAACCTTAATTTTTTTGTTGCATATTTTCGAAGATATGTAATGGTTTATAGTTATTCAATTTATTTTGTGAAAAATGTATTTTTATTTTATTAGAATATTAATTTTCGATATGAAAATGTGTCGTAGTTTTGAATATGTATTTTATTTTACTTTCAAAATAATAAAAGTATTTTATTCAAATATGGACTGTGTTAGTAAAATCTGGACTGCGCGAAGTAAGAACGGAAGTAACTTGGACTGCGCGAAGTAAAAACGGACTGCGCAAAGTAAAAATTGGACTGCGCGAAGTAAAGACGGACAACGTGAAGTAAAATATGGACTGTATAAAGTAAAAACGGACTGCGTGAAGTAAAACATGGACTGCACGAAGTAAAATACAATAAGGGTATAATAGTTTATTTTTGAAAAAATACGGACTGCGTGAAGTAAAATACGGACTGTATATAGCAGCACCCAAAAATATCCACCAGTTGCCCCATACTACTCATGTTTCCCATCCATTATCCAAAACACTTTGTATCCACTCTTCATGGTTTTCATTCCCTTTCTCACTACCCACTAGATCTCACTATCTCCATGGAGAGAAATTACTCAACCGATAATGCTCATTGTTTGCTGTTTATACCCTATATATATGTGTTATATCTTACGACTATTCTTCTTTGGCCTAATACACAAATTTAGCAAAATCTTTGCAATTTATGTTAAATCTGTCCACTTTTATTTTAGTGACACTAAAATAGGACAAATCTTTAATTTTTATGTCAAATTTGTCCAGTTGCAATGACCATTAATTTTAACACCGTTCATCTGACCAGTCAAATGTATGCCACGTCAGCTGCTATGTCATAATAATAATAAAATATGAAATAAAATATAAACTTACAATAAAACAAAATAAATAAATAAATTTGCTCATCTCCCACTACCGTCTCCTCTGCCTCTTCCTCTCCCTTCCCCGCCGCCACTTTCACTTCTCCTGACCCACAAACAAACAAAACACAACATTAATCTAACTGGCCTTCGACCTCCGTCGCCATCGGCTCCAACATCGACGCCCAGCCTCTTTTTTGCATCCCAACAACAGCCTCTTTTTTGCAGCTCTTTGTAAAGGCGGTGATGTAATTTTATTTATTTATTATAACAGCCTCTTTCAAACTCAGCAGTACAACAGCATCCCAACAAGAGAACAAACGATTCAGTATCAAAGGGGGAAGGGCAAGCGGTTACAAAACAAACTAGAGGATTGATGGCCAAACGAAGTGAAATTGAAATTTTTTAATCAGAAGACAACCTAGAATTGAGGGTGTCAGAATCAGTAGAAGGTAGGATTTACACAGTCCTCCAGGCCCTCCAACACGGGGCAAAAATTGGCCAGTGTAACCTTATCCGACGAGCCACACACAGTCCCGAACTCGAACACCGTCACGTTCCGCTTGCACGGCGGATTTGTAATTATTTGTAAATAATTTATTTGTATTTATTTGTAAAGAAATGATGATGTGGAATATATAAAGAAATGATGATGTGGAATATGTTTAAATGACTCATTAGATTTGAGTTTGAATTCTGTTGACTTGGACGGAAAAGATAACAGAAATTACTAAAGTGGCGGATTTGGGTTTTCCGATAGAAGTGGCTAGAATTGACATAATCGTGAAAGGTTTGGCTAGATTTGTGTATTAGGCCTTCTTCTTTTATGAATGTCGAAGATTGTATTGCAACTATTAGTTGTCGCAACCAATGTAGTCAAAATCGTGATTTCACGTGAAATTGAAAACATGGGTGAAATCGAAATCGTAGTTTTTAATCGTAAAATCGTAAGATTTTATGATATACTATCGAAACATTTAAGTCAACAACATATTAAGAATAAGAAGACCATTACCCAACTTTGAAAAGTATAAATAAGAAAAAAGAGAAAATGTAGGCTCTTAAGCAGTCATTCAGGAAGTAATAATTAGATTTTAGACACTTTTTTTGTAATAATTTCTAACTTAATTAATCAAAATCTAAAAAAAATCAATTTAATTTAATTATCTTTGTTCTAACTTATATGTAGTTGTACAAACTTGTAATTTTCCCTAAAAAGTGAAATCGTAAAATACAAGAAAAATCGTTGAATTTATAAGATTCTAAGATTAAATGGGGTCTGGATGTCCAACGTTCTTGTTATTTCTGCACCACTGGAGAGGATTCTAGAGAGCATTCGATAGGTATGTGTGACTATGCTTGCTGGATTAAAAGCCAGATGTTCAGAGAGTTTGTTAGATTTCAAAATTGGTCACCAGAGCTGGATTGGTTTGTGGATCAAGATGATTATGCTTGGAACATATTAGTTTGGAGGACTGTTGTATCTAATCTGTGGAAGGAGTGTTGTTGCTGTGCTTATGGAAATAAGGAGACAAGAGCCGAAGATCTGTTGGGGATCATTCATTTGGAATTGGGGATTATGTGGAAGCATAACACAAAATTGCAGAAAACTGCAGGTGGTAATTAGCTGTGCTCTTCTGCAGCTGGAGATTGTTGTTGCTGTTGGAGTTTTTCTGTAGCAGTTAAGCTTGTAATTGTGGTTGGTTGTTGGTTGTTTTTTACGCATTAAGCTCTATGCGTATGCGATTTGGTTGTTGTTTGATTGTATAGCCATAAACATCTTTGCTTATGTTGCTTTTTTTATCAATAAAAGTCCAGCTAATTATCAGAAAAAAAATAAGATTTTGATAGAGATTTTACGACCCATAGACATTGCGTGGAATCAAGATCGCTAGAGATTAGTGAAATCGTAAAACCATAAGATTTTAAGATTAAAATTGGGATTTTGACTACATTGGTCGCAACCTTGGTCGTTCGGATTTCTCTATCCTCCTTGTTTACTTCATAGTTAGCAACCCACACCCGATGTCTCTTCTGATACTTCCCCGCCCCTGCACACATTGTGGCTTGACTTAGAGGTATTTGTGCATGTTCATACTTCTCGATGCTTTATGTTCTGTATTTACGACTCGATTGATGTTTTATAGGAATGCATGATCGAAGGATGAACGGAAGCACAACATGCCCAGTTTGTATGGATCACCTTCGTCGTCAATACAATATACAAGTTCCCCTATGTTGAGACAATACACGAACGCGAAGTACATACATTTTCTACTCACTCGTATCGATTGATCATACGACCATCTCAACAATTTCAATCGGTTCCCAATGACCCTACTGCCCCATTCTTTCCAACAATTGGTCTCTCACCGCTGCCACTTGCTACTCTTGGACACCACCGTTTTCCATCTCAAACACAGAGAAGACCCTGGTTACCTCTGCCTCTTTATTATTATTATTACTTATTTTTATATCCCTTTATCCCGCTAACATTGGATACTGTTTCTCCTAAACATATGCGGTCGGGTCGTATGGTTTCCATCACCAACTTTGATCACGCCCAGAATGGTCGTTGCATTCAAAAGCTGAGACGGTGGTTGGAAAATACCAGCCTCCTCTGTTTAGGTTCTTGGTTTCTAATTCTAATTCGCTTGGGTGTCTAGCGTTGCCCCAATGATGGAATAGACAGACAACCAACCACTACTGGACTCTTGTTAGGATCATATCAAAACATGCATTTGAATGACTTTTAGTGCCAAGAGAAACAATCTCGTCCGATAAATAATCTACATTTTCTTCCATAGCTGAATGACTGACTAATGGTGTTGGTGGATTTCTTTGCTGATTATGCTTCTCTTGTCGACCAGATAGTGCAGGAAACGGTCATTTCGTAATAAGAAACTGAAAGATGAAGATGTAAGTTAGTATTGAAAGTTTTGCCACCCCTCATCCAGTCCAGCCGAACCAGATGAAACTGAAGATAATGTTCCTATTATTGAAGAGGATTAGACTCTTGTTCAAATTTCTCATTTAATTGGACTGAAACAAGTAGTACATGAGCTGCTGCATAATCATAATAATTTGCAGCAGTGCCAGTGTGAGTTATGTAAACTGTGATTTGGAAGTGAAATGATTTGTAATGATAGCGAGAATGTGACGCTCCAGCTTTTTTGGTGGAATTTGAGATTTGGGAACACTGTTTTGTTTGTATTCAAATCATTACATATACAAAACAAAAGTAAACTAACAGTAAAGAAGTAAAACTAGATGAAGTTACAAAAATTGAAGTAAGTAACTAGCTTCTCCTGCACTTGAACTTCCAAAGTCTTATGTGCAAACCATTGTGTGTTGTCACAACCTTGTCCCTACCAACTGCGAGACATGTAATGGGAGGACGCCCACTTCTCGAGACTCCATCGATGATATGGGTACCTTCAGGAAGCCGTTTCCCACGCCTCCGCTCACCTACTCCGTGCGGATATCTAAAACTAGTTGGATGCGACTCATGGTCCATCACATACCTAGAGATACTTTCTCCTGTGTCCTGATCAATAACACGTAGAACCCCGTCTATTCCACCAACCACCAGCACAGATGTGTCATTACGCAGGTGGTGCATAGAATACACCACATTTGAACTTACACGTCTTTCCCATAAGTGTCTCATCTTCCTGTCCGAAACAGCAACATTAGGCATGAATAATGACATGAAGTTGATGAATAACTAGTTGTTGCATTTGAGGAATCTGAGTTTATGTACCTAAGATCCCAACATGATGCATACCCAGCAGTAGTTCCGCAGAACACTAGACTGGAACCTGGATTGAAACACAAACTTGCTATGCCTTTCCCAACAAGAACAACAATGAAATAAGTGTTAACAAAGATTCAATCAAGCTCCAGAGGGAGAGGAAAAAGAAGCAAATAGCATCACCAGTGGAATCAGTTGGTCTCAGTGTAGCTATCTTCTCATCTGATAACAAACCAGACACTGTGATTCTTCCTAAAGAGGAACCACTGAGAATCAATTGGTCGTCGCTCAAAGACAAGCAGGATACAGACTCGGGATGCATCCTGAAATTATCGGATGAAATGTACAAACAAATACAAGTTCACCCCATAACTCTTGAGTGAAAAATGCAAGAGAATATGCAAACAGAAAATGCCGTGAAGGCCTCTTTTATGAAACAATACATGTTACTTCACATACTTGATAATCCGAGAACACTGCCTGCTGTACATGTCAAACACACGAGCAGTACCATCCTCGCAGCCTACCACAGCATCTGGATCAAAGTACCTTTGAGAAGCCAACATGTAAAATAAAATTAGATGGTGATACTTTGCACCCAATCCATTTTTCAACCAAAAAAGTAGTAAAGGGGAAAACAAGGCAAAGATAGCTTGCAGAACATGAAATTATCAAAATTAAGCAAATATTGAAGGAGCAAGGCAAATCCTCCTGAGTTGCTGGTTGTTATTGTAAGCAAGAACTACAGGAGGCCAGCTAAGCAACAACAACATTGGCTTTAGATTATATCTAGGTTTTGTAGTCGCGCAATGCTGCGAATTACTAAAGGAAGTAACATGTAATTCATGAACTATGTCATTTGTCAACTTTGTGTTCACCCATATGGAAATGGTATTAAATATAAAGCTTGAAGATGCATCTTGATATATTAAAATTTTATAAAAAGCTAAGCTGATAGCAAGTTAAAGGAATAAAACAACCATTTGTAGTTCTAAATATTCATGTTAAAATAGATTTTTACATAAACATAGGAAATAAAATTCATTTCTAAAACACACCTTAATGGATAGTAGCATCTTTTAACTTTTATATACTTAATATTATCGGGAAAGTGATTGAATGTCAAAGATTTTGTTGATTTGAGAAGAAAACAGAACAATGGAAAGTGGAAATTAAGTTGAGAAGGAGCTAAAATGAAAGTGAAAGACTTGGAAACGAACTCAAAAAAATCCCTAGTGCAGCCCTTGCTGTGCTTTCTATAGTTTTAATTGCACGGCTATGAGTGGTAGAAGATCATCTGAGCCCAATGTCCAAACATATTCTGAAGGGAAAACATGCTAAGGAGTCTTGACTCTACCTCATGCACAAGCCTTTGCTGAACGTGCCTTGATTGGAGGGAAAGACACTTCTCTTACCATTGCGCCTCCATATACATACTTGAGTACCAAATAGACCAACAACCTGCATAAAGATGTAAACGAAATGGAGAGATCTAGCCATTGAGTTCGTATAACATATATCAGAAGCAAAATGCATCTCTCGTTTTCCCAGAACATTGCAGTGCATGAATGATAATTGAACTAAGCAAGCAATACGACATTGCATTTCTAAATTCTAACTACTATTATTGTATGAACTAGTCACAGAGAGGGTCACCGGAAACTACTTGGTTAGAGAATTTCATATTTTCTTAGCTACAACTTTCCACAACTTACATGGATTCTGAGCCAAGCCAACTTTGAAGGGGAGAATAGAAATAAGGGCTTGCCAAGTTTGAAGGGGAGAAAAAACGAATTTAACTTGCAAAGGAACTTGAGATGTATACCAAATTATGGAGTTGGTAAAGACTAAGTCGAACCAAATTGTGGACATGTTTAAAACCAATTTGTTACAAACTGTAACAAATTGGAACGTAAAAAAGAACTTTAGTATAATTCTTCCATTTAGAACTTGGTTTCTTTATGCTCTAAGCTAACCATATATTCCCATACACATAACAAGCTATGGAACAAAAGCATTCAACTATACCTTGGTCTCATCAAAATCAAAGTCGACAAGACGAACAGCATCCGGAATCTGATATTCTTCCACACATTTGAGGTTTTCTGATGACCAAAGACGTATAACCTGGTATCACCGCAAAAGTTAGGAGACAAACATGAGTTCACTAGTACAGCATACAAAAAACTTACAACCAGGCCTCTACAGCTGAGAGTGAAGCATAAATTTTTCAGCACAGCTGAGAGTGAAGCATAAATTTTTCAGAGAAAAGTGATCACATACCTTATCCCCAACACCTGTAAGAATCATTCCCATTTTCATTCTGCATTGATCCACCCTAAAAATCGCGAAGCAACTGAGACTCATGCACCAAGGAAGAGAGAGAACAAAAAAAAAGAAAACTCAGAAAGAGGGGAGAAAACTAAAATGGGGAAACGATTACCCAGCTGAATGACCTTTCCATTTGTCAATAACAACAGAACCACCCATCAAAGCACGCCTATGACGCTCCATGGCCAGCTCTTCCAAATACACACTCATTGATTCCTCCAAGGAATCGTTACTTGGACTTGAAATGCCCCGTCCGCTCCTACTCATCTGCTTCAGGTACAACCCTTGCAAGAGCTTCGACCTTTTGATGATGGAATTCCTAATGATCACAAAGAAAAGGGAATCGTAAATAAGCTCCGCTTAGGAACTGATTGTATCTAATGTCGGAATATGTTTACAGATGAACTATGGGGTGTGTTACTACCATGAATTGCAGACGGCGGAACAACGAACGAGGTCCAACAAGTCAAGGTACGAGAAGAGAACACAGAGGGTGTCGTGGCTGAGAGATTGTATGTTCGTCGGAGCTCGGATGGAGCTTTTCTTCCTTGCCGGCGAACAACCGCCTGGAGTCGTGGGAGGCATAGACTCCGAAGCGGCGGTAAATCGCTGAACTTGATGAAACTGATGACGCGGCGGCAACGTCTTTATTTCCTCGGGATGAGAGCAAAATTGGAAACTTAAAGAATCTGTAATGACCCTGACTATAACTTCGGCAGAATTATAATAGAGAAGAAAGGAATTGGGATGAGAAGAGACAGTGCAAAGATGAGGAGAGAATTGTAGAGAAACAAATTGGGAGAGAATGTTGATATTTCATAGATGCCAAAACTCCCATTTTTTTCAGCTGCTGTAGGCAAAAGAGTCCGGATAGGCAATCTTGTCATACACTAATTAAATGAGCCCATCAAGCTGGGGATGAATACTTGAACCTAGCCCTTACTTTCTCTTTAACTTACCCTTCTTCATTTGTGTATTTAGATAATACCCACCAATACTCCCAAAATACACCGTATTTAGCATCAAATGGGCGGGGGAAAATCAGCGAGGCGGGAACATTGAGCGGGAGAATAGATGTGTAGATATTTATTAGGGTTTCGTTTCCGTAGCAATAGTTATAGCGAGGCGGGAGATCGACGATGATGAGTGGGACTTTGGCTGCGATAATAGTTACACGAAGTCGATAAAACAAGAACATGCGAGTGACTAGGCAACGAGGCCAAAACCAAAATGGGTTCGTGTGAAATGGAAATATATGATTTAAGGGTTGATGCAGACGAGGGAGAGGGCCTATAAACCATGGAATGCACACGGTAATGGTTATGTAATGTTCTAGTACGTTATAGCTATGAACGGGGTAGTTATTTTGTAATGTGCCAGTAAGTTATAGGTATGCACGTGGTAGTTACTTTGGATGCGGTATGTGAAATACTTGATGGGTGCATGGAATGCACGCGGTGATGGTTTTGTAATGTTGTAGTACGTTGTAGGTATACACTGGGTAGTTATTTTGTAATGTTACAGTAAGTTATAGGTATGCACGTGGTAGTTATTTTGAATGTGGTATGTGAAATACTTGATGCATGCATGTAATTCCCGCGGTAATGGTTCTGTAATGTTCTAGTAAGTCATAGGTATTCACAGGCTAGTTATTTTGTAATGTTCTAGTAACTTATACGTACGTGAAATACTTCCGCACCCATTAGTAGCCTACATCGATCAACTATTCACCTCACAACCTGAATTTGTATTTCTGGTTGCACTATCGACTACAAATTTGTAGTTTTGGGTGCAAATAAATTTCCTAATCCCTATATTCTAACAAAATACATTATATCTGAATAAACTAACAAAATAGTATTGAGCTTGACATGGGCGGGAAAAAGGTCTAATAGGCGGGAAAATAGATGGGCAAATATCTTTTAGGGTTTCTTTTCCATAGCAATTTTTAGGAGGTAATATTTGTGTATTGTAGAAATATAAGTTGAGGAAATATCAATTTCTCTTCTACATCCTTGTACGACCATCATTTCTTCTCCATGGATTCTCATAATCTAGTGATCGTCGATGATGATTGGGACTTTGTCGACGATAATAGTTACACAGATTTGATAAAACAAGAACATGTGGCTCGCCAACGAGGCAAAATGAAAATGGGTTCGTCTGAAATGGATGTAGATGATTTAAGGGGCCCTGCCGACGAGGGTTTAGGAAATCGTGGTTTCGATCTGAACCATGATGCAGAAGACGATTGTGATGTGGGAGAGGATGATGCAGAAGACAATTGTGATGTGGGAGAGGATGATGCAGCTGCTGACCAAGAAGACAAATTGGAAGAAGAGGACAACCAAGGTAAAAGTGAATTTTTGTAATCTTGTGTTCTGTGTTTTGTCTTCTAGGGTTTAGGGTTTCAGATTGGGTCCACATAAATTCTTCACCTTTTGTTTTCCATGAATCTTCTGTTTGTTTAATGGCCTGACAATGGTAGCATGCATTTTTCGCATTAATTGCGGCAAACAAACGCATTTATTTATCACCCCACATTTAATGCCACAGTTATGAGTGAAGAGTCCGAAGTAGTTGATCCGTAAGGGATGACATGGGTGTGCCGATTTATAGTTTAGGGTTTCACACGAGTCAAGCCATCACAAAACATTCGTATTTTGTTCACACTTTACTGAAATTCCCCATGTTTTGTGGGTGCTTGCAGAGAACAGAGTTGGTGCCGATGACATAGAAGTATGGCACAAGTTTGAGTTCCCCAGCGGCGATCTTGCAAGGGAATTCTACAATGATCACGCGCACGCACGAGGATTCAGCACCCGGATCGACTACTAGAAGCCGTCGAGCAGGAAGTACAACAATAGTTGGCGCTTAGTTTACCCGGCTTTTGTGTGTAAGAGGGCTGGCTTCCGGGATGGAGGTAAGAAGAAGAAGAAGGTGGTAACCGGGAAGACGGTGAAGGATCCCATTGTGAGGGTAAACCCTACACGGAAGGTACCCATAACGAGAATTGGGTGCAAGGCGTCCATCGTCCTTCATCTTGATGAGCTTGCAGACGTGTACCACATTATAACGTGGACGGACAGCCACAATCATAGCCTCAATCCGAAGAAGGACTCACACATGCTCTCGTCTAAAAGGAAGGTCACACCCGCCATTGCAAGGATGATGGAAATGAATGCCGAGGCAGGAGTAAGTATGAAGTCGTCATTTGAGATACTATGTGCAACCATGGGTGGTGTGGAGAATGTTGGTTGTACTAAGGTCGACCACAGAAATCACTTGTCCAAGCTTCGCCAACGCAATATGAAGCATGGGGAGGCCACTGCCATTGCAGAGTACTTGCGCGACAAGACAAAGCTAGACCCTGGGTTCTACCATGAGATCGAAGTCGATGAGGCCAAGAGGACCGCCAACATATTCTGGGCCGATCAACAGATGCGTGACGATTACGCTTGCTTTGGCGACTCAATAACATTCGATACCACATATCGCACGAATAAGCATTATCGTCCCTAGGTGAGGCTTATCATACTACTACTGCTTATGTACTTGGATATTACTTTTTCAGTACTGGTGTATTCTAACTTATGTACCCTGATCGCAGCTCTCTTCGTGGGGTTTAACCACCACCACCAAGGGGTAATCTTTGGGGCTGCTCTACTGTATGATGAGACGGTTCCCTCTTTCGTGTGGTTGTTCCAACAATTCCTTCTCTGCATGTGTGGGAAAGCACCTGAAACTATATTCACTGACCAGGACCAAGCAATGGCAAATTCATTGAAGGAGGTCCTCCCTGGAACCTTCCACGGGTTGTGTACTTTCCATATCATGCAGAATGCTCGTCGTAATCTCAGCGCATTATTCACTCAAGAATTTGTGAGAAAGTTTCTACTACTTTGCTACGATGATGATGACGTGGAGGAGTTCGACAACGTTTGGCGGCTGATGCTGAGTGAATGCTTTCCCTCGTACGGTCCGACAGGTCATAAGTGGTGCTCGTACATCCATGGATTCCGCGAGCAATGGTCCTCTGCCTGGGTCAAGAAACACTACACTGCCGGTATGGTTTCTACTTAATTGGTGGAGTCAAAAACTCCGTTCTCTGTGGATTCCTCCAACCCAATCACACTTTGGTTGAGTTCTTCCCCCACTTCGACAGGTTCACACTTAACCCGTACCTCCGTATTGTCTGCTTTTCTTTGATGTACTACCCTTACTTGACCCCCATGTTACTAGTATTGTATCTTTATGCATTTTGGTCATACCAACATTATGCGCATGTGCAGAATGCTGAGATCAAGACGTGAGGCTGAGAGGGTGGAAGAATTCAAAGCGAGAAATTTGAAGCCCTGGGTGGCTTTTGAGTATAATGAGGTCGTTAAGAAAGCGGCATCTGAGTACACGCCCAAGATTTTTGCAATGTTTCAGGAACAGTACTCTCGCACGCAAGAGTATTGCATGGACACGCGTTGATGTGACTTTAATTAGTGCATTTTAAGCTTATGAATGACCTTTGAAATGCCCGTGTTTATTCGTGAAATGACATGACTTATATGCTTTTATTGAAGTTTCGTGCAAAGTGTCATTTTGTTGTCCGGTTGCCACTTTGGAGCCAAATTCGTGGTCTATCGGAGTTGCCTCTGTGCATTTTCAGGTTATGGCATCAAAGTACGGATGACAAGGAGCGCATAGGAGCAAACGGGAGGTCATTTGGAGGCCGGACGAGGGAGATATGAGCATTACAAGATCGAGCTTTCTGCAGAGTGCAGGGGTGCACGCCGTGCAGAGGTGCACGCCGTGCAGGGGTGCACGCCGTGCAGGGGTGCATGCCGTGCACTGTCCCCTGCACTATAAATATTCTTGTTTTTGGCCATTTTGAGCAATTCTTGGATCTCTTTTGAACCCCAAACACATACCCACGAACCCTCAAACCCTAGAACACATTTTTGGAGCAATTTGAAGCCATTGGAGCTAGGATTGAAGCTAACAAACCTTGGGAGAAGTGCTTACAAGTGGAGAAGTGAAGATCATCTCAAGGATTCATCCATGGTGTTCTTGGTGACCATTCTTCCTTCTTTTCTCTTTACTCCCTTGGCCATGTGTGGCTGAGTTTCTAGGGTTCATCTTGGATGGGTAGATTAGTTGTGCTATGATAGAGGGATGATTGTATAGAACTTGCCATGATTGATCTTGGTTGTATGAGGATGATTCCTAGACTTGTTTTTAATGCCATTTTATGCCATGTTTGCTTAATTTGGTCCATTCAATGTGATTTGATGCATAAGAGTGCTTGGATTGCATAGATTGTAGGTCTAGGGATTGAAGTGAGTGTGTTCTACGAGATTAGATCATCTTATTTCAACCATTTTCACTTGATTTCTCTCTTGGGCATTTTATCGAACACTTGGTGTGCATGTGGATTTTCATCCAATTGAGTTTGAAAAGGCTTTTTGGTGAATCTCTTAGTGTTAGGGCATTGATATGAGAGTGTTGTGCCTAGCCTTGTGGTCATAGAGTCTTAAGAGAGGGTCTTGTGTCTTGGCATTTCATCAAACACTTAGAATGCATCCTTTTTCACTTAGCTTGAGAGCGAGAGCCTAAGTTGAGTGGTATTAGGATAGGGATTTGGTGCTACGAGAGTGCATTGAGTCTATAGAAGTGAAATGCATGGTCATCCAAATGCAAACTCGATCTTGATTGACTTGTTTGTTCAATTAGTCCTCTTGAGCATGATGAAACTACTCACCAAGAGAACCCCCTTTGTCTTTGATTTGCACCACTTTATTTTTCTTTCTTTTTTTTTAGTTTCCTTTAAGTTTTTAATTTCTATTTCAAACCAAAACTCCTTTCAAATGAATAGACCGTCTACGAGGAATGTGAGTAGTGGCCATTGAGAGAACCCCGTGGAATACGACCTTGGTAAAATCGCTTTTATCACGCGTCGTGAGGAATCAACTGTGATTGTATCTGTCTCGACAGTATACAAACTTGTCAATGGAGAGAAACTTGACATGCGGATTGTTACCGCGAATATAGCCAACGGGGACTTAAAGTGTACTTGTCGGTACTGGGAAACCATGGGGCTTCTTTGCTGATACTGTTTATTGGTTATGTTTGTGCACGGTTCCGGTGGCCACTCAGTGTTTCAGTACTTGGCTGACCGATACATAAAGAAGAGGTGGACACATTCAGCGCGTGCAAGATTCGTTACCATTACTGTATCCGTACCACGAAGCGTGTCTCAGCAAGAGGAGGAGCGCTACGTCATGCTGTATGCCAAGTTCGAGGTTGTTATCAGAATGCGTTGGCGTTCTCTCGTCGGCTCCTTCCGTGTCATTCGGCTAATACAAATTGACATATTAGGCAATGTCAAGGTAAACATCATGTAGTATGAAAGTAAACAACAGTTATGATAATGGTACTGGGGGAAACAATGAACCTTCTCGCTTCCCCCGTCTGTCTTGTCTTCCCTTTACGCTTGTGCAACTCCCATATCCGGGACGAGTGGTGGTATCTCATCCACTCCTACCTCGTCTCCTTCCATTTCCTTCTCCTAATCCAAAACCAAAAAGTTGACCGAAGTAGTGTGAAGGTAAACATCATGTGCCAGGAAAGTACAAACCATATATGATAGCGGTACTGGGGGAAACGTTCAACCTTCTCGTAGATGCTGTGTAAGGCCCAAGTGTCTTCCATGTTCTCTTGTGGAACTCCAGCTTCCGGGATGTCGTGTGGAGACGCACTCAGAATGCGCTGGTCCTCAGAATCAACTAGTGGTGGTCTCCCATCCACTCCTACTTTCGATCCAACCATTTCTTTCTCCTAATCCAAAATGACATAGTTGACCAAAGTAGTGTCAATGTGAACATCATGTATTACGAAAGTACAAACCAAGTATGATGGCGGTTATGGGGAAAACATTGAACCTTCCCGTAGTCTACATTCATGCTTTGTAACGCCCTAGTGTCTTCCATTTCCTCTTGTTCAATTACCGTTTCGCAGAAGTCATGTGAAGACTCACTCGGATTGACCTGGTGCGTAGAATGGACTGCTGGTGCTGTCTCGTGTACTCCATCCTTGTCTCCTTCCTTATCCTTCTCCTAATCGACAACGACAGAGTTGACAAATGGAGTGGGAATGTAAACATCAATTATTAGTAAAGTAAAAACCAAGTATGCTAGCGGTAATACGAGGGAAACATTTCACCTTGTCGTAGTCTACGTCCATACGTTGCAGTGCCCCATCGTCTTCCCTTCATGTTCTGGATCTCTTGGTTCGGGGACGTCCCCGGTGTCGAGGCCACGATGGTCATCATCGTGCTCACCTTCATCGTTCTCATCTTCATCATCCTTATTTTCCCGGTTGTTGTCTTGGTCCTTGTCTTCATTGTCAACGTCTTCATCATCCCCGTCTTCCTCGTCCTCATCATCTTCCTCGTCCCCATCATCTTCATCCTTGTATTCGTCTTCCTCGAACCCTTCCACGGATTCCTCTTCCGCGCTTTCGCTTTCAGTATCCGGATGAAGAACCCTCTTCCTCAACTTCCCACCCGATGGTTGAACTAACTTCCCTTTGTCTGCATGGTGGCTGGGAGCGGTTCTTGGTCGTTCGGATCTGGGCACATCTCGATGGAGAACCGAGTCAACGTAGCTGATACGAGTTTCCCATTTAGCGCAGTACGCTTCTTGGCTTGCTATATTCTCGCGAAGGGAAGACAAAAGGACCCGGCCTTGTACCAGCTGACTGAACCCGACCCCCCGTAGCCTCTCAATCTGGTTAATAAAACGTAGTCAGGGTGAGGCACTGATATAGTACCACGACATTACATAACATATTACACAGAAAGGGTTTAGGGTGGCACACCTGGCTAATGGTTGTGCAGGCGTCCGTCATCACACCGAACTCGTCGTTGGGGTCGAACGGTCCAGATGAGCTCGACCCGAATGCGGCCGGCCTGTCCTGTGGCAAGACCTCTGATGCTGGTGCCGATGTGACCAGGATGATCTCTTTCAATGTCAATGAGGTCGCCAGCTCTTCCCTATCACGCAGCTGAACTGAGAGCTTCCCATCCGGAGTTTTCAACAATGACAGTGCATCGCTGATGTTACCGTCATACCAGAACGAGCATGTTGGCTGCTCTGTTGGACGAGCCCCTTGCAGAATAGCCATGTCCAGAAGGTGAATCTGCCAATGTCCGACACGAATGTCCGATAACAAATATGTTCAAGGTATTGGATACGTATGCCACAGGTAAGAGTAAGGTATGGTATATGTTTGCAATAGGTAATAATAAGGTATATCAGCACCAACAATTGGAGTACAGCTGAAGTGAACGTACCACTGCGAAGTTGAAATCCCCAGTTGGATAGGTTTTTTTCGTTGGTGAAGTCTTAAACGCCACGAGTCCGTCTAGGATGGTGTCCACAACGTGCTGCCCCCAATTGAATCCGCTTATCTCCTCGAATGTACCGTGCAGACAGTGAGCATAGCCCAATTTTACCGTAAAGGTATTACGGAGGGCAAGCAACTCACCCAAGGCCAGGAGAATGTATAACTTGGCGTATGCGCCAGGGTCCGCCGTAGACTCCAGTTTCCCCCCACTTGATTCGAGCTTACACACATGCCCCTTCCCCGATCCAGATTCGTCTCACGACACATTTTGTTCCTGTGTGTCGCTCCACACGAATCCGGGTGAACCTCCTTCCCGGAACTAGGCAGGCAGTAGACCCTTGTCACATCAGCAGCCTCCAACGCCAACCACTCCCCACCCACCTGAAATTTCCGCCGTACGGGGTCGAACGCTTGAATCAACATCGAAACGAGTTTTTTGTCAATGACATCCACCTGCACCTCAAGGAGGCCGTGAAACTTGGCCTTGAACAAGTTCTGTTTCACCTCTGAACCCCTAGCCATCTTTTCAATCCGGGAGTTCAAGATGATGAGCCTGTTTGTCTTGCACCTAAAAACCACAATCTTGGCTCTCGGTGCTTTCTTCACTCTCCTCGAACTGGAAGCTTGTTTGCCCGAGGCCGTTTGCCTGACAAAAATGCAATCACACCAGGTAAACCCTTAGTACACGATATGTAAGGTCCAATTACCCATGCCATATATAGGTCTAACCACAAGGTCCAATTAACATCATCGCCGGTGTTGACTAGCATGCAACCCTAATGCACATAAACCCTAAACTAAACTCTAACCACATACCTGTCTCTCCGGCGCAAGGGGGCCTGTCCGACCCCATAATTGGGCATTTTCATCCTCGACATCTCTTCTTTGTTCCTGTAACCAAGTGTGTACTTCGATTAGAATTGTGAGAAACCCAAACGACCATAGTAGAAATCAGTAACAAAAAAGGATGAATCCCAAAATTGACAACTTACCTTCCTACCAGCAACCTCTAAACAAGCATGCACCGACTCTCCGGCCGTCGAGACACCAGATCTACTCCGACACTGGAGTTCAGCGAGAGACGAAGACTCGGAATCAGCAAGAGATGACCACTGGAGTTCAGTTACCCTCAACAATGAAGGAGTGGAAGTTTATCCGACCTAAGGTGAAGAGTTAGGAGTGGGTTTTCTGGATCGCCGTACGGAATGGAGAGGGGTGCGGAGGAAGCAGCCGTTTAATCAACTTCCACCCTTACAACTTGAAATTCAAATTTCAAATTGCAAATTGAAAATTGAAATATTCAAATCCGGATTTCATTGGCCGAACCATAAAAAATCAGATATTATCCACATACACAAGTGGGGAATCCCAGCCGTTCATCAGCTCATTTAATAAATCAACACCTATCAACGTTATAGGTATGGACATGGTAGTTACTTTCTAAGGTTCTAGTATGTTAATGGAATGCATGCGGTAATGGTTCTGTAATGTTCTAGTAAGTTATAGGTATACACGAGGTAGTTATTTTGAATATGGCATGTGAAATACTTGATGGGTGCAAGGAATGGACGAGGTAATGGTTCTGTAATGTTCTAGTACATTATAGGTAAGTGAAATACTTTAAAATTAAAACATAAACACCACCGACAGATAGAGTACACAGAGTACATTAATACAACAGCACAATCAACATAGTTGTGGTCACTTCACTTCGAACGTCCGACAATATTTTCCAGCAATGCCTCCCGTTCCTTCAGAGCATCAATCTCGGCCTGTGCATTGTACTCGCATGAGTTTGAACTACTTTCTTCGTCGTCTACGGCATTGCCAATTGGATTACTCAAAGATTGAGTACGAGTGGATTGCAAATCATGGTTCTCACTTTCGAGCTCCTGCACCTTATGCTCAAGTTGCTGCACAATACTAACCAGTGCGATCCTATCATTCAAGGCATTTACCAGTGCTACTTTCTCATTGAAGGAGGAAACTTTGTCGTCGAGCCACTCGAAATATCCGCACCCATTATTAGCCTACATCGATGAACTATTAACGTCACAATCTGAATTGGAAAAAATGGTATTTCAGCCTGCAATATCGACCATGGTGAAAGGATGACCCTCCAAGTAATGTCTCCACCTACCAACTACAAATATCACAGCCAAATACTCTTTTTCATATGTCGACAAGTTCAATTGCCGTGATAGTGACCGAGTTCAATTGCCTATAATCCACACAAAAATGCCAAGTTCCATCCTTCTTTTTAACCAATAACACCGGTGAAGCGAAAGGGCTATGGCTGGTTTGAATCACCCCTGCTGCCATCATTTCTTCAACCAATCGTTCAATCTCGTCCTTCTGTGCAGGAGGGTACTTGTAAGGTCTGAGATTGACTGGTTTTGCCCCCTCTATCAGTGGAATAACATGATCACAAGGTCTGTTGTGAGGTAAGGTTGTTGGTGTCAAAAACACATCACGAAATTGTACCAATATTTCCTTCAAGAATGTAGGTACGCTAGCAGGTTGCTGCTCCATTACTGCTTCACACAAATGGCCTGCTAACCCCCAAAAATGCCCCTTGGTGACGTATTTTCCAAACTCCTTACCCGAAAGCCATTGGCAGCTGCTTGTTTCCTCCATTCCAATAAGTGTCAATGGCTTTCCATCCCACTGAAATGTCATTTGCAGATTTTCAAAGTCCATTGACACAGGACTAACTGTCCTTAACCAATCAAAGCCCAGCACCAAATCATTCTCCTTCAATGGAATGATCCTGACATCGAAAGTGAATTTTTGCCGCTGCATAAACCATGTAAAGTCTTTACAAATAGCAGTGCTAAGCAGAGATTCCCCATTAGCCATCCTTACCCTCATAGGAGGTGCAGTCAACAAGTTGCAGTTAGGGGTTTGAGCACTTTTATCGCTTAGAAACGTATGGCTGCTGCCCGTGTCAATTAGAATGATCAAAGCCATTCGACCCATTCTCCCTTTGAGTTTAATGGCCGACCCTTGAGGGTTTCCTCCCATTGCCAAGAAGGAGGTAGCCTCAGTCTCAACAGTTACTGCTTCCTCAACAGGCTCGGGTTCCTCTTCGGAAGTATTTTCATGCTCTTCACCGTGCATCACCTGTAGACTTTTTCTAGCACAAACATGAACAAACTGGTATCTATCCCCACATTTGTAACATAGTCCACAAACAACAGGAGGTAAATTAGAGACAAGTTTAGAAGGAGGCAAATGAGGTTTCTTACTATGAGAGCCGCCACCAGGGTCAGCTTGCCAACGAGTGCTGGTGCGAAACTTCTTCTTTCGAGCTTCGATTGAGAGCTCCTCCATCCGAGCCTGAAGGAAGGCGGTGGTTAACGTCGTGGGTTGAGCATGAGGAGCACCGACTGAATCTCTTCATCAAGACCACTGATGAAGATATTAACGAAATAAGGCTCAGTGAGTTCAGGATTTAGATTGAGCATACGAGAACGCAAATCCTCAAACTTCTCTTGGTACTCCACAACTGAACTCCCTTGTTTAAGCTTGTTGAAGGACCCGATGACAATGTTGTAAGATAGGTCAACAAAACATCGGACGAGCTCAAGATTGAACTCATCCCAGAGCAACTCCTGCTTACCAGAGGACCAGCCCATGAAACCAAACGTCAGCTTGGCCGTCCAAATAAAGCGAGGCATACTCAACACGTTGGCTGTCAGGGATAGTGTGCAGGTGAAATAGCTTGACGCATTTCATGACCCACGCTGCCGGGTCGGTGCCGGAGAATGACGGAAAGTCGAAGCGAGGTAAAATGGGTTGAGGAACACGCACGTTGGGTAACAGAAGCAGGGGAGGAGGAGGAGGAGGTGGTTGGCGTTGTTGATTCTCAGCCAACTGTTGAAGAAGAGTTTCTATCCTGTTGAACTGAGTAGTGTGACCAGCAAGGGTGTCTTCAATGGTGGTGAAACCAGCTGCATATTCCCCCATCGTTCGTTCCAGTTCTATGACGCGTTGTGCGACGGTAGGGTTCGTCATGCCGAAGGGAGCTCTGATACTAAATTTGTAATGACCCTGACTATAACTTCGGCAGAATTATAATGAGGAGAGAATTGTAGAGAAACAATTGGGAGAGAATGTTGATATTTCATTAGATGCCAAAACTCAGTACAGTAGCTGGCCTTTTAAGCTCAGCAAACCAGTACAACACGTGATCCCAGGCTATCTTTTAGACTAATTACAGAACAATACCAAACTTGTTAATAATGGCAATGAAGTCCTCATCATTACAGAATCTAACTCCAGCCTTTTACCCTCCCCTTCCACGAGATCTCCATACTTCCACCTTCGGCTCCATCTTCCGCCCTCTTTCCACCGGTGTATGTCATGATGGTGACCTTTTAGGATATTTTCAGATATTATCTATTTGCTATTAATGCTTGTTGAGTGACTACTTTGTTATTAGTTGTAATAGGCCTAACGGAACGACTTTTTAACACAAACTGGTCATTAACCTTTTAATTTGTAACCTACTTTTTAATAATAGGCCTGACTTTGGTGTCATTGTAATCCATTTTGATGTCATTCCGTCAACTCTCCATCTATATTTTCCGTTAAGTGCTGATATCAACATGCCAACTCAACTTTGTTTTCCACCTCACCCCTCGCCACGTCATTCAATCAACCCCTGAATCAACCCTTTCCACAAAACCCACCCAACCACACCCAAATCCCTCTTTCTCTTTTCCCGCTACTCTGTCTGTTGAGTTTCCAAACTTAATAAATGGCATCTATCTCAACTTCATCCCTTCCGATCAAATGCTTTGGCTTCCCATCTGTCTTCGCCGAGCTATAATCTAGCACCATCTCCGGTAGGCATCCCCTTCTTCTTCCCTTCGTACTGGTAAACTTCCATCTCTGTCCGTGAATCTTCCCATCGCTGCTCGTGAAACTCTGCATTCCCCACCACTTTATTTTGAACTGTTCACTGCCTCCATCTCCGTCTGAAAACCATTCCTCCTATTTGTTCGTAATCCCCTTCTTCTGCAACATTCATTCTTCCCTTTCCCTCTTACACCCGACCGTAATCCCTTCCCTGTGATGGAAGGAAGACAAACAGAAGACGTTTCACCAGAGGAACGTGTGATGGAAGAAAGACGAATGGAAGAAAAACCTCTGACTGAAATAACATTCGAAGAGGATGAATTCAACAGTGGCATGGACGATCAATAAATGAACATCCAAGAACAGAGGTATCGTGTACTTAGTGCTTTGCAATGATATTATGTACACTGTCATGATTCATGAACATTACAGACTCTTGTTTTGTTTTTCTTAGAGCTGCTGGTTATGAACTGAAATTTGCTTCTAAATACAGGAGGTTGTTAGACAAACAGAAGTTAGGGAAACACGTTTCGATGAGGGCAGAGATGAAATTCACGTTGACCACGTTGACGTACGGGATTGGGATGAGGACAATGAAAGAGACACTGGCACAAATAATGGTGGAAGGGGCAGAGGTAACCGACGCAGGGATGCAGTACATGTTGGTAGGGCAAGAAGGAATGGTGGTAGGTTCATGGGTAACAGTGGAAGGGGCAGAGGAAACGGTGATCATCAAACTAGTTCAGACACTACAAACCCCCCAATTGGCGAGGATGACTACGATCTCGTTAATATGGGATATGTTAGTGAGAGTGGTGAACGTGTCGTTGTGATGCGTTCAACCAAATAACTACTAATGCTAATAAAAGGCTATAACAGATCGTATTCCAGGGGTTTCCTCTACTTCCTTACTCCAGGGGGTTGACAGTTTTAATTCAAGTTCAAACACAAGTTGTGCGTGGTGTGAGTTCCACGACTTCTATACTAAGAATGCAAAAATAAGAAGAAATGAAAATTAAACCGAAGAAAGATTGAAGATTGATTAATTGACTAGAAAGATGACAGACAAGCTTAGATTTCGAATTCCCCTTAGATCACCAAGGCAACAACAGTCACAGACCGACAATTTTCGATTCTAGTTCATTCAGTTCACAGACACCATCATAACTCCTGACCCTTAGGTTTAAGACTGGCGAACGTTCACTCTATCCGATCTAGCTACCACGATTAATTAGCCGCCCGGGTACGGTCGCCTCTCGCAACGACTTAACTTAACTGGTGCAAATTCTAGTGATTAATGAGTTACTCTAGCAATGGATCAACCCTAATCGGTTCCTACGAAAGGCACACTCCAATTATAAGGTTGATTGTTCGATTTGATGTTTTAAAGTAAGGCGAGCGTTTGCTTCTATCCTTAGCTTAACAAGAATCTAATCTAGGTGGCCAAACCAGACATGAAACACAGAAAACGAAGGACAAATCAAACATGCAAGATGAAACTGAATGAACTTCGAATCTAATCACCGCCGATCCGTGACCGCTTTAAGCCCTGGGTCACTTAGGGTTCATCTAATCTAAGTTACACAAGTTCAGCTACTCATATCCAATCCAGAAGAGTCGAAGGCAGACAAAGAATACATCTCAGGTAGGAAGACAGAGAAGAACTGTAAAACCTAATTTCGATGCTTCCTGACAGCTTCAATCTGCTGAATCTTCAACTCCTAACCCTGGCTCTCCGAGATGGATGGATGGCGTCACGATCCGTTCCTGCTCCTCGAACTCTAGTTACTCGTCCTGTCTCTCTCCCTCCCTCTCGTCGTTTTTTTGTGTGTGTTGTAAAAAGTGATGTGTGTTAAGTGATGGTTCTCCCTGGTAATAGCCCCCGAGTTCTCTATTTATACCAACCCGATATTCTCCTGAATTCAACTGGGATTTTCACCGAAAATAGTGAAGGGATTTCGGCGAAAATTTCTTCATACTCGAAGCGGTTGATTCCTTCCTACGGTTTCGGCGAAATCTCCATGGTATCTTCGCCGAAATCCTCCTCTCAATCGGCCAGTGGTTTCTTCTTCCATTTTCGGCGAAGACCAAAGGGTGGTTTCACCGAAAATATGTGTATAATCTGGGCAGAATTTGTTCGAACTTGAATGGCTTCTTTGACCGATTCCGGTTCAATTCCTCGAGGTTCCAATGCTTCAGACACATCCATGGTTACTTTATTTGACGGCAAAAACCTGTGCTTACGTAAAAACACTAGAAAACCATCAAATAGACCCGAAACGGGCCAAGGTAACACAAGTGGCATGAGATAGGGCAATCGATTGATTATTCGTCATTCTACCCTAAAAACAATGTCTTAAGCAAAGAAATGTCGCTTAAATGAGGCTGATAATCACGTCAATTCGAGTGTCATCAAATACCCCACACTTAAGCTTTTGCTTGTCCTCAAGCAAACTGAATAAAACCACGCTCAAATTCACAAATGACACGAGATTAAACTGAGATTCAATTCTAACGATTTGGTGTAGACTGTTCCACGTAGAAAGAGTGACCTACACATGCCAGAATATCAACCAAACAAGTTTCCGATCATACTGATTTTTGCACACTTCCAGTAGTGGTTTCAACACAGATTGTTTCTCAGCAAAACAATTAGTCATGATTAACCGACTACGATAACACCAACTCTAATCAAAATGACTTTAAGCTATGGCCATGATATGGACGCGGAGGCAGGAAAAGTGACGTGGCTATCGACTCGGCTTCATCCGCTTCCAGATCTGTACGTTACACGTTCTAGCTAGGATCGATTTAAACAACAATTTCTTTCAAGATTCAAACTTTCTTTAATTTATTTACTGCATACTAGTGCTCGATACCAAACACTTCACTTAGGTGTTGGACCTGCCTAGCTCACAGTATTTGTGCCTTTTGCTAGTGCTCAACCCGAACACTTCACTTAGGTGTCGGGCTTGCCTAGCTTTATTTTCAACACTTTAAAGAACTTAGCATTGATTAGCACAACTTGGTTACTTGATTTAACCATTTAGCCACTTAATCTTAGCTAGTTATAACTTTTTACACATAATTTCAGATTGGATTTCCGTCTAATCTCAAGCCACAATCACAGGTGATCAAATATGGACTGAAAAACATGGAAGAAGCTAGCATTTATCATCTTGGAACGGTGTTATCGAGCTTTGTTGTTACAAGTTGGTTGATTCAATTAATTCCAGTTCCAACTACAGAAGTGATTTATGATCTGTTCTGACCTAGACTCATTTAATATCAGTTCTGACACGTTGGTTACAGGTTCTAAGTGGAACAGTCTAGACGTCATTGTTCAAAATTGAAGTCAATTTAACATCCAAAGTCAAGAATTGAGCAATTCTATGCTAGAGAACTGGACAGGAATTCCGAGGCACACACAAAGATATAGGCAATCAAGATCATGCATGGTTATCTAACACCCTACCCCACACTTAAACTGTTCTGTGTCCTCACAGACTAATCTAGAGTGGAGAGTTACGAAGAACCTGGAAGGTGATGGGTGGTGTAGCGGATGAGCACGGAGAGTCCGGCGCGGAGCAGAGTTACCCAAAATCCTACAAAACACAACCAACAAAAAGAACAAAAGGACACCGGGACAAGTGTCCCGAATCCACACAGAAGAAAATTGGGTCGGGACCTGAAAAGAAGAAAGAAAAGAAAGGGAAAAGATAGAAGCAACCTGATCACTGTTCCGCAGGAGGAGGAGGAGGTGCAGTGGGAATGGAGGCTATGGCGAACCGCTGCTCCATCTGCTGTCGCCAGGCGAGCTCGTCCATGTGTCTGGCTGATTGGTCAACCATGAATTGATGTAGAGTGGACCAACGCTCATTCTGAGTCTCCTCATGTGCTACTCGGTCCTTCTGCCATTGCAACGAACCAGCCGAGTAGTCGAGCTGCCACTTCTCAATACGCACCAGCCTTTCATTCATTTCCGCGGTGATTTGCGCTCGCGATGGTGGGCGGTCAACTGGCTGGGTCGTGCGATGAGGGAGCGATGTGCAATGCTCAATAGTCTCTGAAAGGTCGATGCGCCGTGCTATGGCAAGTTCAGCGCTGACATGCTCAATCGGGATACGAGGAATATCGGGGCCCCATTTATCACCGAGCTGGAGGTTGTCGATCAGAATAGAAATGAAGGGGCCTCCTGGAAGCTCACTAGGTAGCTACTTGGCGGTAGTGCGCTTGTGAAAGAATCGTGCAAGCCACCAGCCGGGGTGCAGGTTGGCATCCTCCTCTAAAGCACGGAATAGAATGAGCTCCTCCAGAGAAACGTGGTGGCGGCTCGTCTTGCTGCAAAAACACTGAGATTGCACCCAAACATAATGCAAGAATTTAAGAACAGGGTGAAAGATGTCACCGACCGTGGGGTGGACGATAGGTGAGCTCTCATCCTCGCAGCATGCCCATTTCCACACATCCGGGTAAGGAGCACTGGTGATGGAGTATGTGTCCTCAAAGCCAGCTAACGTGGTATCAAAATTAGCGTGCGGATCCAACAAGCGGCCGAACTCGCGAAGGGACTTCTCATGAAGAACACCACCGAGGCGAAAGGAAACGAATTTCTGCTCACGAAAGGGCTTCGGGGTGAGGCGCCGAAATGAACTCCAGAACTCCTGGAGGGCGACAAGCGGGTACGGGGATCCATGAGTGGTCAGCACTCGCAATCCGGCTTTATTAAGAGCGGTGTCAATTGTCGAGTGCCACCTTGGCTGGAGGGATGGTTTTGATCTTCTGGAAGACCTCGAGCTGGTGCGGCTCCAGGGCGGCGATGAAAGGATGCACGGCCCCATTGGCAGGTGTAGGAATAGAGGAAATGGGAGTCGCAGGGGTAGGCGCATCCTCGGGAATGATGACCACAGCTGTCGATTTCTGTGCAGCTGGTGTGGGTCGACGAGGAGGTGGTGTCCTGCTCTGGCGAGCTGAGGATCGCTGTGCTCTATCTGCACTGGTAGTCTTAAAATGCTTTGGTGCCCGTGAAGACATGATTCGAGAAAACGATTGGAAATCCACGAAAACGGGAAAAAACTCGAAAACTAGGTCGGCCGGAACCAGCGCTGAAAAGAAATGACTCTAGGGTTTTTGAAACAGGGGCAAGGAACTAGGTCTGGGTGGGGGAATGGTCGGCGGTCGGCTCCTAAAGAATTGGACGGCGGCGGCTGATCGGTGGGTCTGAGGCGCAGTCGACGATCGGGCGGTGACGGCTGAGGAGATGGGAGTGGGGTATAATGTTTTCGTTTTCGGGGGTGGGGTGAAAATACGGGGTGGTGCTGCTTATATAGTCGAAGGAAAACATGGTGATTTCGTCGAAAATGGAGCCTAAGTTTCGGCGAAAATGATAGACAGGCAGAACAGGGGTAATTGAACCAAAATTTTCGGCGAAAAGAAAGTAGCAGTTTCAGCGAAAATAGTAGTTTCAAAGAAGGAAATGGTTTCGGCGAGAATGGTGGGGTCTTCGGTTCGAAAAGTATGGTTAGGAGGTTCAGGTCGAATTTGAACATTGTTTTTGGCGAAAACAAGGACACAGTTTCGCCGAAAATGATTTAAAAAACCGGCGGCAGTGTTTTTTTTTTGAAACTGAATGAACTTAGCTGTAACAATAACTGACTCCAGCCGTGGGTTGCCTCCCACGAAGCGCTCTTGTTTAACGTCCGTGAGCCAGACGATACTTGGATTCGTGTCAGGATTCCAAAACGGGTAATGCACGTCTATGGATGATACGGCTAACCCTTGCAGATACTGCTTAAGCCGATGTCCGTTGACCGCGAACGGCTCCTGATCGTGCATTTGAATGTAGACGCTGCCTAAGGGTGTCTGGCGGACCACGGTATAAGGGCCAGACCACCGAGATTTTAATTTACCCGGGAACAGTTTCAAGCGAGAGTTATATAAAAACACTTGTTCTCCGGGATAGAACTGCTTGATCGTCTTCAATTGAGAGTCATGAATTTTCTTCGTGCGCTCTTTATATAACCTCGTGCTTTCATATGCGTGGAGTCGGTGATCCTCAAGCTCCGCGATCTGGTCGTGGCGGTTACTACCTGCTACTGCATAGCTCATGTTCAACTCTTTGTTAGCCCAGAATGCCTTGTGCTCAAGCTCAACTGGTAAATGGCATGCCTTGCCATAGACCAGCTGATACGGTGAGGTACCGATGGGAGTCTTGTAGGCAGTACGATATGCCCATAGGGCATCATTGAGCTTAGATGACCAGTCCTTGCGAGACCGGCCAACCGTCCTATCAAGAATCCACTTGAGCTCACGGTTTGTCACTTCCGCTTGGCCGTTCGCTTGAGGATGATAAGCCATGGACATTCGGTGGGTGACACCAAAGCGTTTGCACACCCGGTCGAATTGTCCGTGGAAGTGGGTACTCCTATCGCTTATGATGAAGCGCGGTGAACCAAAACGCGTGAAAAGATGAGTAAGGAACCGTCCCACCACTCTAGAATCATTAGTGGTAAAGCCTCAGCTTCAGCCCACTTAGAAACATAATCAACGGCGACGAGAATGTACTTGTTTCCGTTGGAGGGCGTGAACGGACCCATAAAATCAATTCCCCAGACATCAAAGATTTCAACAGTTAAAGAAACAATTTGGGGCATCTCATTACGGTTAGAGATGTTACCTGATCGCTGGCATGCATCACAACGTCTAGCATAAACATCGCAATCACTAAAAATTGAGGGCCAGTAGAAACCTGTTTCGAGTACCTTTCTCGCCGTGCGGTTGCCTCCGAAATGTCCTCCGAACGGTCCTTCATGGCATTTGCGAATGATGTCCACTGCTTCATTGTAAGAGACACATCTCCGGATCATCCCGTCAAGACTGATGCGGTATAAGAAAGGCTCATCCCAGAAGTATGACTTGGCTTCTTTAAGCAATTTCTTACGTGCATTATAATCCAGCTCAGGAGGGATAATGCCGTGAGAAAGATAATTGGCCAGGGTAGCATACCATGGCTCTTCCGAATCGGTAGCATTACTCAAATCTTGAGCGTGAGGGATTGCCCAGGGCTCAATAGCTATGCTGTTAACCTGTTCATACGTCTCAACACGCAACAGCTCGTCAGGGAAAGAATCATTGATAGGGGTAGCAGACTTACCTGTTTGTGATTCCTCGAGTCGAGAAAGATGATCTGCTGCTAAGTTCTCTGCTCCTTTCTTGTCTTTAATTTCTATGTCGAATTCTTGGAGGAGAAGGATCCACCGGATGAGACTTGGCTTCGAATCTTGCTTAGCTAAAAGATGGCGCAGAGCAACATGATCTGTGTAGACGATGGTATGTGAGAGAACCAGATACTGTCTAAATTTATTAAAGGAGAAAACGATAGCTAGGAGTTCCTTCTCCGTGGTAGTGTAGTTTCTCTGAGCATCATTGAGTGTCTTGCTCGCAAAGTAGATAGGATGAAATTTCTTCTCCTTTCTCTGACCAAGAACTGCGCCAACGGCGAAATCACTAGCATCGCACATGATCTCGAATGGGAGATTCCAATCTGGTGCTGTAAGAATCGGTGCGGTGGTCAGTTGAGTCTTCAGAGTCTCAAAGGCTTCAAGACAGGCTTTGTCAAAGACGAACGGAGCATCTTTCTCGAGTAGCTTGGTCATTGGTAGAGCGATCTTGGAGAAGTCTTGGATGAATCTCCGGTAGAATCCAGCATGACCGAGGAAGCTTCGAACTGTCTTGACTGAGGTCGGCGGTGGTAGACTGGCAATGGTCTCAAGCTTGGCACGATCGACTTCTATACCTGTCTTAGATATTCTATGGCCAAGAACAATACCTTCTGTAACCATGAAGTGACATTTCTCCCGGCTAAGAGCTAGGTTAGTCTCCTCACAACGAGCTAACACCTTATCCAGATTAACCAAACACTTTGAAAATGAATCTCCATAGACAGAGAAGTCATCCATGAACACCTCTACCACATTCTCTACCAGGTCTCCAAATATTGCAAGCATGCATCTCTGAAAAGTAGCGGGAGCGTTACATAATCCAAAGGGAATACGACGATAAGCAAACGTACCGAACGGGCATGTGAAGGTTGTCTTCTCTTGATCAGCAAGCTCAATGGGGATCTGAAAGTAACCGGACATCCCGTCTAAGAAGCAGTAGTATTCATGACCAGCCAATCGTTCAAGCATCTGATCAATGAACGGCAGTGGAAAGTGATCCTTCTTGGTGGCATCATTTAGTCGTCGATAATCAATGCAGACTCTCCATCCTGTAACTGTTCGGGTGGGAATGAGTTCACCCTTTGGATTAGGGATGACGGTGATTCCTCCTTTCTTCGGAACAACTTGAGTTGGACTGACCCAAGGACTCTCGGCGATAGGATAGATGATACCGGCATCTAGAAGCTTGAGTACTTCTTTCTTTACGACTTCCTGCATCTGAGGGTTAAGTCGGCGTTGCGGTTGTCTGACTGGTTTGAATTCTTCATCAACAACTATCCGATGTTTGCAGAAGGTTTCAGAGATACCTCTGATGTCTGCCAACTGCCAGGCAATAGCTCGGACATGCTTCTTGAGTAGCCCAATCAGTTGCTCTTTCTGCTCGGGAGATAGATTCGCATTGATAATGACAGGTAACTGGCGATCCTTTCCCAGAAATGCGTACTCTAAGTGGTCAGGCAGCTCCTTCAGAGTAAGTTCTGGTGGATTCTCATATGAAGTAGTAATCCGACTCGAAGCTGGTTCGATGTGTGGAGGCGCATGTAAGGGTGTGAATGTTGCCTGTTGTTCATCTAGCTCATCTTGCCATAAGCGCTGCTCTGGGTCGTCTAACGCATTATCAATCCCTGAAATCAAACACAACTCTAGCGGATCACTAGATAAAGCATTAGTAACGGAGTTGGCTGAGGCCGTCTCTAAGGGATCAAAAGCATAGCATTTATCATCTTGAGCAATAGAATATCTCATGCTATCTTTAATTCGGAATGCAACACTCTCTTGTCCTACACTTAAAGTTAATAAGCCTTGTTTGCAATTTATATTCACACCAGCAGTTGCTAAGAAAGGTCGACCTAGGATAAGTGTTCCGTCTAGCTCACGAGTATCTAAAACAACAAAATCTGCTAGTATAGTAAACGGACCACAGCAAACAGTTACATCTTCTACTATACCTCTAGGCCGTTTGACAGACCTATCGGCTAAAACGAGATGCAGAGTAATCGGTTTTAATTGCCCTAGATTCAGCTTTTCATATAGATAGACAGGCATAACATTAATAGAAGCACCAGAATCAACCAGGCTGCGATCAATTTGAATGCCATTAATAATGCACGGTAATGTAAAAGAACCGGGATCAGGACACTTAGCTGGGGGTGGTGGCGGCTGTCGAATGGGAGATGGCGCACCTAGAATAGCTGCGCATTCATTAGTGAGCGTGATAGAGTACACCTCGCCACTCTTCACTTTCTTCACGAGGTCTTTAAAGAACTTCCCAAGTGGTGGTATAATCTCTTCAGCGTCCGTCACTGGTATCTTGATTTCTGCAGTCTTAAGAACATTGTACCATTTCTTATACTGAGTGTCGTGATCCTTGGCTGTGCTCCTTGCAGCTTTTGGAAAAGGAATCCTAGGTACATATGGCGCCAAGACAGGTTCAGGGGCTGTCTTGGGCGGCGGAGGAGGAGCAGGTGCTTCTTCTTCTTCTTCTGTGATATCTTCTATTTCTGGCATATCCATGGCAGCACTAATATCTGGTATCATGTCAGGTTCTGGAGCTTTTGGATCAGTTGTTTGCTTGCCGCTCCTAGTGGTAATAGCTTGAGCGTGTTCACTCCTTATATCGGAGTCTGCTTGAAATGCTTCTGGATTAAGGAGAGGATTGCTAGTAAAAAGTTTCGCCATATTGAGTACCGCGTCTTCTATCCTCTGGGTTTGAGCCTTTGTTCCTTGATTAAGTGCGGCTTGGGCTTTTAACTGAGTGTCATGGTCGTCAAGTCGGCTCATGATCTGATCAAACTTCCTCTCATAGTCCATATCTCTATTGTAGCACGGCTTTGCCTGAAACTGGTGTTGCCCTCCAATGAATCCCGGAGGTCTATAATAAGGATCTACCAACCGGTTGCTTTGCTTCCTTGGCACATAGTTTCTGTAACCGGCATAGCCTTTCTGATTGTTGGCAAAACCTTGATCAATGAAGTTTACCTCCTCAGTAGACAAGACTTCTGCTGCACCGAAATTGAGGCAACTTCCGCCGCTATGAGCACATGATCCACACCATCCACAGTCAACCGAGAAGACGGTAGCTGACGGAGAGTCGAGAGGGATACCAGCTGCTTGCAGATGCTTCTGAACTTCTGCCTTGATCTGCTCTGCAACATTTATCTGACCCTGGCTCTGACTCTTGGTTCCTTCTATGTGCCTCTCCCAGTTTCTAGATTTCGAAGCAAAGTCAGCAAAATGCAAAAGAGCATCCTGAGGAGTGAGAGCAGTGCAATCTCCGCCAGCTAGGGTGTTGACCCAGTTTGCAGATTCCTTGCGCATTCCTCGAGTAAAGAAGTCAGCCAGCTGTCTCTGTTCATACCCATGGTGAGGGCAGTCGAAGAGAAGAGACTGAAATTCGTTCCAAGTGTCATACAGGCTTGCATCCTCTGTGTGAACCTGGAGATGCGGTCTCTATAAGCAGTTGTTCTTGCAGGAGGAAAGTATTCCTCAACAAAATCTTGAGCTAATGTCTCCCATTCAGTGTAATGACCTGGCGGTTTGCTGTTAAGCCATTGTTTAGCTACACCTCTGAGAGAAAACGGGAAGGCTCGGAGATATAATGCATTCTTATTGAGATTCCCAGACTTGAAGGTGTCGCAGACAACCAAAAAGTTGGTTATGTGTGCGCAGGGATTATCATCTGGTCTTCCCTCGAATTGTATGTCCCTAGAGATTAGCTCCAAGAGATGAATCTGAATCTCATAGTCGGGATCATCGTCATCAGTAAGCACGGTGATGGGTGAACGGAGGTTAGATGCGCGCGGCTTACTGTAGTCCGTAACACTTTTAAGAGTAATCATTGTAGTAAAGGAAGATGAAACGGAAGTGATCTGCTTCTGTACCTGCTATGATCTGCACGAGACAAAAACAAACACAACCAGTGTAAAATCGAAGTGTGATGGAAAATGAAAGATGGAAAGGTAGAAGAATAAAAATGCCAACTCTTCTTTCAACGAAGTAGAAGAGTCCCCGGCAACGGCGCCAATTTGGTGAACGTGTCGTTGTGATGCGTTCAACCAAATAACTACTAATGCTAATAAAAGGCTATAGCAGATCGTATTCCAGGGGTTTCCTATACTTCCTTACTCCAGGGGGTTGACAGTTTTAATTCAAGTTCAAACACAAGTTGTGCGTGGTGTGAGTTCCACGACTTCTATACTAAGAATGCAAAAATAAGAAGAAATGAAAATTAAACCGAAGAAAGATTGAAGATTGATTAATTGACTAGAAAGATGACAGACAAGCTTAGATTTCGAATTCCCCTTAGATCACCAAGGCAACAACAGTCACAGACCGACAATTTTCGATTCTAGTTCATTCAGTTCACAGACACCATCATAACTCCTGACCCTTAGGTTTAAGACTGGCGAACGTTCGCTCTATCCAATCTAGCTACCACGATTAATTAGCCGCCCGGGTACGATCGCCTCTCGCAACGACTTAACTTAACTGGTGCAAATTCTAGTGATTAATGAGTTACTCTAGCAATGGATCAACCCTAATCGGTTCCTACGAAAGGCACACTCCAATTATAAGGTTGATTGTTCAATTTGATGTTTTAAAGTAAGGCGAGTGTTTGCTTCTATCCTTAGCTTAACAAGAATCTAATCTAGGTGGCCAAACCAGACAGGAAACACAGAAAACGAAGGACAAATCAAACATGCAAGATGAAACTGAATGAACTTCGAATCTAATCACCGCCGATCCGTGACGCTTTAAGCCCTGGGTCACTTAGGGTTCATCTAATCTAAGTTACACAAGTTCAGCTACTCATATCCAATCCAGAAGAGTCGAAGGCAGACAAAGAATACATCTCAGGTAGGAAGACAGAGAAGAACTGTAAAACCTAATTTCGATGCTTCCTAACAGCTTCAATCTGCTGAATCTTCAACTCCTAACCCTGGCTCTCCGAGATGGATGGATGGCATCACGATCCGTTCCTGCTCCTCGAACTCTAGTTACTCGTCCTGTCTCTCTCCCTCCCTCTCGTCGTTTTTTTGTGTGTGTTGTAAAAAGTGATGTGTGTTAAGTGATGGTTCTCCCTAGTAATAGCCCCCGAGTTCTCTATTTATACCAACCCGATATTCTCCTGAATTCAACTGGGATTTTCGCCAAAAATAGTGAAGGGATTTCGGCGAAAATTTCTTCATACTCGAAGCGGTTGATTCCTTCCTACGATTTCGGCGAAATCTCCATGGTATCTTCGCCGAAATCCTCCTCTCAATCGGCCAGTGGTTTCTTCTTCCATTTTCGGCGAAGACCAAAGGGTGGTTTCGCCGAAAATATGTGTATAAACTGGGCAGAATTTGTTCGAACTTGAATGGCTTCTTTGATCGATTCCGGTTCAATTCCTCGAGGTTCCAATGCTTCAGACACATCCATGGTTACTTTATTTGACGACAAAAACCTGTGCTTACGTAAAAACACTAGAAAACCATCAATAGACCCGAAACGGGCCAAGGTAACACAAGTGGCATGAGATAGGGCAATCGATTGATTATTCGTCATTCTACCCTAAAATCAATGTCTTAAGCAAAGAAATGTCGCTTAAATGAGGCTGATAATCACGTCAATTCGAGTGTCATCAGAGAGTGAGCTCCTAACAGAGGTAGGGTGGGGTAGTGAAGAAGACATAGATGACGATCATGACGTTTGCTTTCCTGTGTTTAATGTGGATAGGGATTTAACGAATCCGATGTTGGAGGTTTCACAAGTATTTGGGACTTTCGAGGAGTTTAAGAACACTTGCAAAGCTCATGCGGTTAGAAAAAGGCGAGCCATGTGGTTTCCAACTAATGATAAGAAAAGGGTCATTTGCCAATGCAAGAATGAATGTGGCTTCAGAGTGTATGCCAAGTTGTCAGAAGAAACTGTCCAAATTGCAACTGCTAACACTGGACATAATTGCGGGGTCGATGACTTTTTGGCCACGACATACCTTGATCGATTTAGAATTGATCCTAGATGGTTAGTTCGAAACCTGCAACAAACGGTACTCGCCGATTTCAGTTTGAAAATTAATAGGATGAAGGCACAAAGAACCAAAGATGCTGCTATGCGCTTGGTCCATGGTGACGACGAGGAACAGTTTAGCAAGCTAATGGATTACAAAGCAGAGCTGGAGATGACTAACCCCGATCAAACATCGTGATAGAGTATGACGTACTTACCTTCAAGAGGATGTACGTGTGCCTGGACGCATTGAAGAGAGGCTTCAAGAATGGGTGTAGACGTGTGGTTGGGGTAGACGGTTGCTTCTTAAAAGAAATACTTGAATGGCAGCTACTTACAGTCGTTAGCGTCGATGCAAATGACCACATGTTTCTTATTGCGTGGGCAGTAGTACAAAAGGAATGCATGGAAACGTGGGAGTGGTTCATGGCACTGTTGGCCGAGGACTTAGAGATAAGCCCGATGGAGCACTGGACATTTATGTACGACAGGCAGAAGGTATTGTTGGTGTGTTCTGTTTAGTATGCTTCTATTAGTCTTGCTTTTCCATTTACAATTGTGCTGGTCTTATTAAACTGATTAGTGTTGCTGATAGATTCAATCACATTGGTAGGTTATTAAATAGGTTAGGCTTATCGGATATGTTATATAATTAGGTTTAACATGTTGTTCTTATTTTAGTTAGTGTTGCTGATATTATTTTAGAATTAGGTTTAACATGCTCATTTGTGAATATCTAGTGTTGCTCATATATTTTTAAAGGATGTAGCAAAATATTCTTTTTTGGTAAAGAGCTGCAAAGAAAAAAGCCTGTTAATACTTTTGGGAACACACACACAGGTTTTGGCGCGTGGAGCGAATTCTTTCTCTCTGAAATTTGTTCCGGCATATTCTTCGACTTTCATCGCCGGTGGGGGTTTTTCCCTTCGTGGTGAGCTCCGAAGGGACTCCGCCGGTGTGTGAAGGTCGCCGGCTGGCCTCTAAGGCCTCCAGGTTCCATTCGTGTCTAAAATCTTTGACCTAATTTTCCTGATAGTTTAGTTGTGGTGATACGGTACTGCTACACTGATTTGTGAGGTGTGAGGTTGGTGATTATGGGATCGAAGGGTAAGGGTGAAGGATCTGGTAGCTCAGGTAAGTCGTGGGCTGAGCTGGTTTCGGAAGGGCGTTCAGATCTGAGTTTCACTGAAATTCCACAGACGGCGATGGTGGATGATGTCCTCCATATCCCAAAGGATGTAATCAACAAAGGGTGTGAAAGGCTTCAGAGTGCTGTGGTGGCTCAGTTTGTTGGCCCTCAACCTCCGTTGAGAGTATTCATAGCTGTGGCTCACCGGTTATAGGGTTATGAGGGTCCAGTGGTTATCTCTGTTCTTTCGGATAATTTCTATCTAATTGAGTTCAACTCTGTGCGGCTTTGCGAATGGGTTTTGGAGAGGTCTTGGCACATCCATAACTCTGGATTGATGTTGAGGAAATGGTATAATGGTGTTAAGCCGTTGAGCTTTTCTCCAGCATCTACTCCTAAGTGGGTGATGCTTAGGAATGTTCCACCAGTCTTGGTTACTATTGAGGAAATTAGCTGGGTGTGAGGCAATCTAATAAGTTTGTGAGGGATGGTTTGAATATACGAGTTTGTTTGTTGCGTGATGGGACTAGACCATGTCCTGAAGTAGTTCGAGTTGAGGTAGAGGATGGAGTTATAAAATCAATTGATGTTCTGCGATTCCAAGCAAGAGAGTATAAGAAAATTGAGGAAGTTAAGAGTAAGGAGCCTGTACCTGCTGTGGAAAAAATCTGGGTGTAAAAGAAACAGGTAAGGAGGTGATGCAACAAGGTGTTAATGAGGCATCTACTTCTGGGGATCTCACCCCTGAGGAGGTGCTTAGGCCTTGTGAAACTCCTGAAATTGGATTGAATGATTCATGAGCTAATAATGTGGGTACGGGTACAAGCAAGACTAAGAAGAGGAGGAAGAATCGAAAGAAGAATCTTGATAAAGCTATGCAGGTTTACTCTGAGTCCCAACCCAAAGTCTTACCTGTGAACGACTCTGAACCTGGAAATGCTTCTACATCTCCTCTAGGAGGGACGGATGCACCAGGGACTAGTGCTGTTGTGTAGGGGGTTGGAGGGGGGTCAGGCAATGGCTCCAAAACTTCTCTGCAAGTGAAGGAGCCACCTGACCAGCTTAGTTCGCTAAGTAGCCCTGAGGTTGTGGAAGAGGAGGAGGAAGATGTTGTCCACAATTGCTCAGAAGACGAGGAAGGCTTGGAAAGTGATGAGCTGCTGGGAAGTAAGGAAGGTGGTAGGAAGTATGTTGAATTGCAGCACAGAGTTGTTTCAGGGGTTAAGACTCGAAAAAGTAAGAGAAGATGAAGATCTTAGCTTGGAATACTAGAGGGTTTAATAAACATAGTAAATATTTAGCTACTTCTTCTTTTATTAATACTTATAAGCTTGATATTGTTGCAATTTGGAGCCAAGAGTTAGGCAATCTAAAACAGTATCTTTATTTGAAGAGAGGTTTGAAGGGTGGTTGGCTGAATTTGCATTTGATGGGGACTTGGGTAAAATCTGGCTTGTTTGGAGGAAGGATGTCCCCTTGAAGATTTTAGATGAGTGTGATCAGTATATCCATGTTAAGGTGGAGATGCCTTGGCCTTTCTATTTTACGTTCATTTATGCTTCGGCGGATAGGAATGAAAGGAGAAAGTTGTATGCAAAGCTTGGTAGGTTAAAGCAAAGTACTGTGCCTTGGTGTCCTCTAGGAGATTTTAATGCCTATTTGGATCCTGTGGAAGCCTCGAATATGCCTGTTAGTTTTGATAGCATGGAGGATTTTAAAGAGTGTGTACACGATTGTGAGCTCGCTGATCATGTATCTGATGGACCTATGTACACTTGGACGAACAATCGAATGGATGGACTTATTGTAAGAAGGTTGGATAGGGTGCTTACTAATATAACTTGGTAGGGGTTGATTCAAAGGAGTAAAGATAATATTATTCCTTATGGGGGGTCAGATCATTATGGACAAAGGTATTATGCCCCCCCCCCCCCCGTGAACTCTGTTATTCTGGCATTAATTCCTAAAAAGACTAATGCTGCAGAAATGAAAGATTTTAGGCCAATTTCTTGTTACAATGTGCTTTATAAAGTTGTGTCTAAAGTACTAGAAAATAGGTTGTCTGCAGTGCTGCCAAATCTCATTAGTAGTGCTCAAACTGCGTTTGTGAAAGGAAGGAGGATAGGTGATGGTGTTTTACTAGCACATGAATTGCTGAGGAACTATAGCAAAAAAGGTATATCACCTAGGTGTGCTATGAAAGTAGATCTTATGAAAGCATTCAATTCAGTTGAGTGGAGTTTTTTGTTGAACACTCTTAAAGCTATGCTTTTCCCAGATAGCTATGTGCAGTGGATTGAGGCATGTTTTCAGGCAACTAGATTGTCAGTTAATATTAATGGATCACTTAAGGGGTATTTCCCTGCTAAGCGTTGTTTAAGGCAGGGTGACCCTATTTCGCCCTACCTTTTTGTGATCTCCATGGAGGTTCTAAGTTGCTTGTTTGAGAAGGCTATAAAAGAGAAGAAGTTTGAGTTGCATCCTCAGTGTAAGGCTGTGAGTGTGTCTCATTTGAGCTTTGCTGATATTTACAAAGGCTAATGAAAGGGCAATTAAAGAGGTAACATACATTCTTACTGACTTTCATAGATACTCAGGGTTGAAATTTAATCCTGAAAAGAGCTCAATTTATTTAGCTGGGGTACATGGTGTTGAAGAGGAAAACCTGATTAAGGCTTCTGGATTCAATAAGGATGAGTTGCCTTTTAAGTACTTAGGTGTACCTCTTACATCTGGAAAGCTTTAGTTGATAAAATAACAAAAAGAGTGACTGATTGGAAGGCTAGGAAACTTTCATATGCAGGGAAGTTGAAGCTTATTGAATCTGTAATAAGGGGCACGTTGCAATGCTGGATGTCTAACTTTGTTCTTCCAGCTGCTTTGATTAAGGAATTGGAGAAGATCTGTAATAGCTTTCTATGGGGTTATGAGATTGGACAAGGTAGATCAAAGGTGGCTTGGAATACTGTTGCGAAGCCGAGAGTTGAAGGAGGGCTTGGAGTGAGGGATTTCCGATCCTGGAACTCTGCAAACATTATTCGACATATTTGGGCTATCCTTTCTCAGGCAGGCTCTTTGTGGATTGCATGGCTGAATGCTTACAGATTGAAACGGGTTAATTTCTAGGACATTCAGTCACCTAATGGATCATGGCACTGGAGGAAATTGCTGAAGTTGCGTGATTCAGTAAGAGCCTTGGTTAGTACTGATGCAGAAGGTGACTTGATGTGGGCTGGAAAATATATGAGCAAATTCAAACTTAAGAAGGTTTGGGAGGTAATTAGAAGGAAGGAACACGAAGTGGATTGGTATGATTTGTTATGGCCTGACTATATAATTCCAAAGCGTTCTATAACAGCTTGGTTAATTCTCAATGATAGAATTGCTACAAGGGACAAAGTGAAGAAATGGTGTCCGGGTATTGATACTAGCTGTCCCTTGTGTGGAGGTTATGAGGAGACAAGAGAGCACATTTATGCTGAGTGTGATTATGCGGCGTTGATCTTCAGGGAACATCTCCTGGAATTATTGGGGTGTTCTTGGGATGGTATTGTTGCTAAAGCCAAAACCTGGACCTTGATGAATGTTGAATAGAAAGTGAAAAGGCTGTGTTGGAGAGTTGTAGTAAGTATGATTTGGATTGAAAGGTGTAAGCGTGTGTTTACGGGTGTTGCTATGCAAGCAGTTGAGGTGAGCAAGCAAATCAAGGAGGAAATTTTGTGTTTTGCAAAAGGACATAGAGAAGAAAGTAGTATAGTTAGACTAATGTAAATAGGGTTTGTTAGTTTGCTTGGTCCGTTTGTATTGTGATTCCATGTTTTTTATGAAATACAACCAGCTAATTCATAAAAAAACTTGTTATGAAGTGTGAAACCAATTAGTATTATTCATGTTCATCTTCAAAATTAGGTTCATGTTCTCTACACATTGGTTTTGCTCTTTCTCTGTATATTGCTATAACGTCAACATGTTTGTTTTTCTTGGATGAATAGTTTGAGAAAAAGTGGATCATGAATCTGAAAGGAAACCTACTAATCCGGCTATATTAGGAACCTTCTTGAAGACTACTGGACCCATTGTTGATGCGAAGGTGCTGGAAAATTGTCATTTGAAGGAACCATCGCAGAAAGATTTACCTTCTATGGATATGTGCTGTAAATCCTCAAAGGAAAATGTGTTCTTCCTCTGGTATTTCACAGCCTGAGAGAGTATTATAATCCACTATATTAAATTATTACTAACAAACCCAAGCAAATGTTATGAAATGTTGATAAAACATGCTGATCTTATTTTAGACTTCTATAGGTTAATTGTATGATTTGTTTCCTATATAATGTTGATCTATTCAACACTATAACTATAATGCTCTGATTTGATTTGAACTATTGCAGATTTGTTTTCAAATGCTCTGATCTGATCTTACTAAACAACACAAATTGTATAACTATAATGTTATGTTTTATATGCAGGGACTGATTCACGTGATGAATGCGGTGTTTCCAGAAGCTGAAAATCGGTACTGCGTCCGCCACATGTAAAATAATTTTAGCAACAAGTTCTCTAGAGCAAAACTTTTGAAAGATTTATTATGGGCCGCAGCTAAGGCAACGAATATGCATGACCACAATCGACACATGGAATTGTTAAAGGAGGCTGGTGTTGAGAATGTGAAGGGCGGTCAATCACCATACCAGTGGATGTCTATGAAGCCGTGTACAGAGTGGTCAAAGGCCTTTTTCCAGATGCATACGAAGTGCGCCATGTCCTTGAACAATCATTGCGAAGCATTCAACAAATCCATTTTGCAAGCGAGGGATTTACCAATATTGAGCTGCTTAGAAGACATTCGATGCAGGATGATGAAGAAATTGCATGTCATGAAACGTTGGTACTCACGACTTAATCCTTTGGTTGTCTGTCCTGCTCAGATTGAGAAGCTTAACAAATCCAAAGAATATTCAGCAAATTGCTTCCCGACTTACAACGGAGATTGCCAGTTTGAAGTAGATTGCAGGCCACGTCGATTTGTTGTGGACATGAGACGTAGGACATGTGCATGTGGTCGCTGGCAGCTCACAGGTATTCCTTGCTCACATGATACATCGTGTATACAGTACAATCGAGAGAAGCCAGAAGAGTATGTAGATATGAGTTTGAAAGTAGAAGCGGCCCTATGATCATATGCTTATGTCATTTACCCCCTCAACGACTCAAGTCAGTGGATTAGGAGTGAGGGACCAAAGATTCGACCACCTACTTTCCCCCCAAGTGCTGTAGGACCGAAACAAAAGAAGAGAAGAAAGGAAGCAGGAGAAATGCTTCAATAGAAGAAAGACAAACGAGGAAGGGATGTAACAACAATGTCTAGGACTGGCATGAAAATGCGATGTAGTTTGTGCAAAGGGGAGGGGCATACCAGACGTAAATGCAGCAAAGTAAGTAATGAAATATACTATTTTCATTGTAAGTGGTAGTCATTAATATGATTTTACTTGTTTTGTAGATGAACAATGATGGTTCTGCTGATTTGGATGGAACACGGGAAACAGAAATAGGTGGGATTTATTTGAACATCAATCCCGGGGAAGAATGTTCAAGTGAGACGATCAATCTGAATGCAAATGTTTTGTCGGCAACCCAAGAGCTGGAGCCTCACTAAGTGGATTCACTTTCATACCAAATCTGTCTCGTCCAAGGACAAAGCTTGGAGTCCAGCGTGGTCGTGGTGATAGGATGACTTAGGCGGATAACCGTATTCAGGGACTATTTTGTTGTTCAGTTGTTTGAATTTGAATTCCTTCATTCGGAGACATAGTTCGTGAAGAAGTGAAATTATTAAACTTCAGCTTTTGTAGAATGTTTAATGACTGTTGCTTGATACTTATACATGCATTCTCTTTATGATTGATTTTCTCGTTCTGCATTTTCTTCTATACTGTGCATTTTTATATATTGGATGCACAATGGATTCGTTACAGTTGATCTATAGCATCCATTAACAATTTATCTATTACCTTCCATTAGCTTGAGAGTGCTTCAGACTGTCTCTTTTATATTTATCAGGTACTTCATAATGACCCATGTGTCCTTTTAAGCTAACGGACAAATGTGTCCTTTTAAGCTAGCTGCCACATCCTTTTAAGCTAGCTGCCGCATCCTTTCAGATTATGCACAAAATAACAAAATTCTCTTTAGTCTTCTTCTCCAGAATTGTCTCTCAATTCTCATCTTCTTTTCTTCTGTTTCTCATCCATTTCTGTCTGATAGTACGCTAGTGAGGTACAGTCCTCACAAAGTGGTATCAGAGCAGTCATCGGCAATGACACAACCTAACCACAGAACTCAAATTGGTGCCCTAGAAACCACATTTGGCGTCTATGGTGAGCGTTTTGCTGCCATAGAAGCTGCTCTAAGGGACCAGCAGACCCAATTTTCCCGCTTGGAGAGGATTTTATAGCAGTTGCTCGACAACCAGCAGCCACAACCGCCGCCGCCACTGCACCATCCTCTCATACCGAATCCACCTTTCTGACCACCGCCACTAACGGCCAGAGTGGAGTTTCCTATCTTCTCCGGCAATGACCCAGCTGCCTGGGTTAGGAAGTGTGTTAATCTATTCCAGCTAAACACAACCCTTGACCTCCAACGCGTTGTGCTTGCATCTATCTACCTGGAGGACCAAGCTGATATTTGGTTCCAGGGTTGGTCGTATGGTAGGGAGGTCCTGCTCTAGGATGAGTTTTCCACAGAACTCATCCGACATTTTAGTTACCAGTCGTACCTCAACATCATCGGGTCATTCAACAAGCTGAAGTTGACGAGTTATGTGCTGGATTATCAAGAGCACTTTGAGGATTTACGATCGCGTATGCTGGGACTTAATCCTGCCTTACAAGAGGACTATTTCATCAACAAATTCATTAGTGGTCTTGATGAAGAAATTCAACCGACATTGTTGATGTTGGGACCTCAAACCTTGACGGCAGCATTCCTGAAAGCGCAAATGGAAGAGTTCTCTGTTGAAGCTCGGAAGAAGAAGTTTTGAACACAGCCGCGATGGAGCAATGATCATGGGGGCTCAACTAATGGTAAGAAACCTCTCTCCGTACCTTCATCCATTAAATCCAGTTCTCATTCCCTGGTAGAGGATTATGTTTCCGTTGTGGCGATAAGTATTATTACAGGCATGTTTGCACAAAGAAGAGATACAAACATTGTAGGGTGAGCAACCAGAGAGCACTGAGGAAGAACATGTCGAAGAAGAGAGGATACTGTTCAAGGTCTCCCAATTGCTTATCTCAGTCAAGCACTGAGCCAAAAGAATCAAGGATTATCAGCTTATGAGAAAGAATACTTGGCGGTAATAGTTGCTGTAACACGATGGCGACACTATCTGGAAGGGAGGCCATTCACCATACTATCAGACCACGAAAGCCTCAAGTATCTTCTTGGTCAGAAAGTACACACTCATTTGTAGAAAAGGGTCTAGTCAAACTATTGGGACTCGACTTTGAAATCGGATATCAGTAGGGGAAGTACAACAAAGCTGTTGATGCTTTGTTAAGAGTGTTTGAGGATCATCCTCATCAAAGTTTCCTTGCTATGCGATGACACTCAATTTAAGGTGATTATCATCCCCATTTAAGCGAGATTTCTTACCCTTTGATGCCATTTTGAGGAGTATTTGGTGCATTTGATTGAACTTTGTGATTATCGACTCCTACTGCGTACATTGTCCAATTCTCAGCTATTTTTACCCCTTTTGCGAACTTTTATGTTGATCCCCATGTTATCACATTATAGAGGACTCTCTGACGAGTCCAGTGCTTCAAACGGGGACCAAATCGGAGTCGAAACGGAGCGGGAATGATCGAAACAAGTTGGAATTCTGCCCAGCTCAAAGCACTGCGTTTTGGAGCTTACACGCCGTGTAAGCTAAATACAATGTGAGCTTACACGCCGTGTAAGCTCCCCAGACGGGATATTTCTGCTTTTCCAACAAGGAAAGGGTTTTCGGGGGTATTAATAGACTTTTCAAAGCCAGATTAGGATACATTCAATTTTGAGAGATCAGCCACGACTTGAGGAGAGTTGAGAGAGTATTTTGGAGCTATTGGAGAGATCGTGACGCCATCAATCCATCCCGAAAGATGTTCGGAGCTAGGAATTGAAGATTCTCAAGATAGAAGCTTCACAGATCAACCGAAATTAGGTTTTTCAGATCCTTTTCTGTTCTTCCTTTGTTTAAGATGAATCCTTCTGTCGTCTTTGATTCTTGTTTGTCAGATATGAGTAGCTAAACTTGTAGAGCTTAGATTAGATGAACCCTAAGTGACCCGAGGCTTTAAAGCGGTCACGGATCGGCGGTAATTAGATTCAGAGTTCAATCAGTTTCTCTTTGCATGGTTGTTTTGTTCTTGATTGTTTATGTTTCTTTTCTAGTTGATCGCCTAGATTAGGTTTGTGTTGAGTTAGGGTTTGTCGCCAGACAGCTTCCCTGCTTTAAAACATTAAAACTTGTCTTTCTTGATCACCTAGATTAGATTCTTGTTAACATGAGGATAGTAACAAATGTTCGCCTCACTTTAAAACATCAATTCAACCAATTAACCTATTCATTGGAGTGTGCCTTTCGTAGGAACCAGTTAGGGTTAATCCGCTTCAAGAGTAACTCATTAATCATTAGTAATTGCACCAGTTAGTTTTGTCGTCACAAGAAGCGACCGTACTGGGCGACTAATTAATCTTGGTAGTTAGAACGGAAAGAGCGAACGTTCGCCGGTCTTAAACCTAAGGGTAAGGAGTGATGGTGGTGTATAGAAATTGATTGAATGAGAATTGAAAACCTTGGTCTTGTGATTGATGTTGCCTTGGTGATTAAGGAGATTCGAAATCTAAGCTTGTCTGTCGTCTATCTTAACCAACCAATCATTTTATCTTTTTAATTTCATTTTAATTTTCCTGCATCTAGTCTAGAAGTCGTGGAACTCACACCACGCACAACGTGTTTAAATCTGAATAAATTGCCTTCATATTTGACTAGACGATTAGTAGAGACCCGTGGAATACGATCTGCTTAGCTTTTAGCTTAGTAGTATTTGATCACTGTTTTACAACAACATCAAATTGGCACCGTTGCCGAGGACTCTTCAAATTGTTTGAAAGAAGAGTTGGCATTTTATTCTTCTACCTTTCCATCTTTCATATTTCATCACACTTCGATTTTACGCCGGTTATGTTTGCTTTTGTTGCTTGCATGTCATTTTACAGGTTTATGAACCGCCCGCTCATTCAGTCTCAGTTTAAGCCGGGTAGTTCTGCTTCGCCAAAGAAACCACGAGTTTCGAAGCAAGTCAGAATCATTCTGCCTACATATCCTACCCCTATTAAGATCGAGGAGTTGAAGGAGAACTCCTCATCTTCGTCCGCTTCATCCACTATTTCAGATTCACCACCACCTTCTCCTTCCGTAATGGCTGCTCAACGCACCATGGCGGATTACAATAAACCGAGCACGACTAATGTTCGGTCTAGCATTGCCGTGCCGCACAACGATGATGATCCCGTCTATGAGATCACGATCCCCTTCCTGGAAATGATCTCTAGGGATGTTCAGTTCGAAGGGAAGCCGCAAGATAACCCATGCACGCATTTGGCGGACTTCCTAGCCATGTGCGAGATGTTCAAGAGTGGGAATCTCGATAAGAACACATTATGCTTACGAGTCTTCCCATTCTCCCTTAGAGGCGCCGCCAAGAGATGGCTCAGTAGGAAACCACCTGACCACTACACCGATTGGGATAGTCTAGCTCAAGACTTCGTAGAGGAATACTTTCCTCCTTCAAGAACGACAGCTTACAAGGACAGCATTGCCAGATTTGTTCAAAAGGAAGGAGTAAGCTTATATGATGTTTGGAACGAATTCCAAGAGCTTCTCTACGACTGCCCTCATCATGGATTCGAGCAGAGACAGCTAGCTGAGATCTTTGCCCGAGGGATGAACGAAGAATCAGCTAAATGGGTCAACTTCTTAGCTGATGGAGACTACACCGCACTCGCACCAGAAGCTGCTCTTCTTCACTTTGCAAACTGCGTATCTAAGTCCAGGAATTGGGAGAGACAGTTTGAAGCAGCTAAGAGCTGACCAAGCATTGAAGATCAGATCAAGATCGAAGTACAGAAACAAATAAAGAAGAATTTTGGTACAGCAGATGTCTGGTCTATAGAGGAAGTGAATTTTATTGATCAAGACTTCACCAACAATCAAAGAGGCTACTCCGACTACCGTCAGTTCAGACAACCTCCTCAACAACAAGGAAACTTCCAAGAGCGTCCGTCTTACAACTTCGGATTTGACCAGGGTCAGAATCAGTACTTGGGCAATAGTTACCAAAACCCCCTGGATTCACCGGAGGACAGCAGCCTCAGAAGTATACATTTGGGAATACTTGGGAGGACAAAATGATCAAGCAGCTCGACCTGATCATGGCAAGACTCGGTGACCACGAGGATAGATTCAAGTCTCAAGCCCTCTTAAGTCAAGATCATGAAGCTCGAGGTCAACGAGTGCATGGTGAATAGCATGGTTAGCATGCTAGCTAATAGCCCCCTCTTTAATCAATCATCGGTTCAAGACGACTCTACCATTAGGAAGGAGCACGTCAAGGCCATCTCCACAAGAAGTGGCAAGCAATTAGCTGGTCCTGCAGCTCCTGATCCGGCCATAATTCCTGATGATATAGCCATTGACAAGCCAGAGATCGAGGAGGAGGATAAAGAAGAAGATGAGGAGGTGAATGCCCCGCCTCCCCTAACTAAGACATCACCTGCACCACCTCTTCCTCCATATCAGCTTCGGATTCCGTTTCCTAAGGCTGCGGAATCAAAGGAGAAAGATCATGATACCCGGTACATAAAGTGGTATGGATACTTGCAGAACACAGTGATCAAGATACTAGTTACTAATGCTATCCAGATGATACTGGAGGTTGGAAAAGTCCAAAAGATCTTGCGAAGAACAAGAAGAAGGGAGAGTTTTCTTCCATCTCCCTCAAGGAAGAATGCTCCTGATCCACAGCCAGATGACCGCCATACCTCCCCCAGCTAAGTGTCGTGATCCCAGTGCTTTTACTTTGCCTTGCACTATTAATGGTGTGAAAATTGATCGTAGTTTAATTGATATAGGTTCTTCCATTAATGTCATGCCTACCTGCTTGTATGAGAAATTGAACCTAGGAGAATTCAAACCGATTAGCATGCATTTAGTATTTGCCGACAGATCTGTTAAATTACCTAGGGGATTAATAGAAGACGTGGTTGTCAGTTGTGTTCCTTTTATTATTCTGGCTGATTTTGTTGTTATGGATACCCGAGGGGAAGATGTCACTCTTCTCCTAGGCCGACCGTTTATGAGAACATCCGGCATTAACATTAATGTCCCGAATGGCTCGTTGACATTAAGGGTCGGCAAGGATACCACATTCCGTCTCAAAGACGGTATGCAAGTCCCTGTCAAAGAAGAGGCGCATTGCTTATCTGTTGAAGCTGTGGAGTTGGCTTCGGTCAACTCCGTTATTAATAAAAACTCTATAGTTTTTTTAGAAATTTGCTTGCCAGGTGTCGGACAGGTCCCTAATCTGAAGAATGAGCTGCCGGCACAGAAGCCGAGAAGGAAGGAGGAGCCAACGCATCCCCTCATGAATTGCCAAAAGTTAAAGATCCTGGCGTGATGAAGAAGGAGAATAAAGAGAAGGACGCTCCTTCGAAAGAACTGTTCGGGCCATTTGAAATTTCTGCTCATCTTCCCGATGGACGAACCAAGCTGGTTCACACAAACGGGAAGAAGTTCACACTTGTCAGAGGATCCCAAAGCTGTATTTCATGAACTCCGACTCGAGCCTAAGAGAAATCCTGAGTTGGGATGTCTCTTGATCGCCATCCAGGTATCGTCCGGCTCAAGGACGTTAAGCAAGAGCGCTTGTGGGAGGCAACCCACGGCTGGAGTCATTTTAAATTTATCGAGTCAGTTTTTATTTATTTTGAGTCATTTTGGGAATTTTGTGTCGAGTTGGTTGAGTCCGGATGATAGAAAATAGTCGAAAAAATATTTCTTGGGTATTATTTGGGTTAAATTTATTGTTTGTAGGAAGAGGAATGACCAATTTGCATGAAATTGGCCAAAATCCGGAATAGAGAACCCAAGGAGAACTCAAAAACATAGTGATTTACACAGTTGTGTAAAGCCCCGTGTAAGGGCTTACACGCCGTGTAAGCTGTTGCACTAAGGAGCTAACACGCCGTGTAAGCCCCAAAAATCACGGGTAAGTCCCTTTTCTCCTCTCATTTGTTCGAATTTCACTCTCTCTCCTCTCGTTTTCTCTCCCGAAATCCTCCCCTCCTCTTCTCCAAACCGCCGACCCGCCCCCAGCCGCCACACATCACGCCGGTGGAGCTTTGACTGCCGGCGTCGGAACGCTGCACCCCCCCCCCGCTGACCGTCCGCCTTCGTCGCCGCAGCAGCTGCACTCGACGAGCCCAACAACTCAAGTCGGAGAACTCCAGCCACCCCCCTCATTTTGTTCGATTTCGTGTGTTTGAGTCGACATTCAGGTATGTAAATCACCTTCCCTACCCTCCATGATGCTTTAATCAAGGTTTTTGCCATGAAAAATTGAATTTCCAGGTGCTGAATCGGATTTGAGTTCTTGAGCTCAAGAACCCTAATTTTTCAATTTTGGGGTTTTGTGAAATTGACTTGATAGATATAAAATTCATGGTATAATATGTTTGTATTTGAATCGGGGTCATTTTGACTTCGTTTGCCCATCCAATTGTGAAATTTCATAGACTTTCCATACCGATTTTTATAGAAATTGGGGATTTTTGCTTATGGACGAAATTGGATGAATTTTTGCTGTGTGATTGATCTTGTGATGATTCTAGACATGTATGCATTCTTGTTCCCGAATATCTATACCTTAATTAGCTCGTATGACGGATTAAGGTACACTTTTTGCATACCGATTTCATGAGTTGTGATCTTAGCTTGTGTGACTTATATGGCTGATTTGGACTTGCTTATTACTTGGTTATTTGCTTCCATGATGATCTTTGGCCAAGTTTGTTAAATGCCTAAATGTTGATCTTGCTAAGTGTGTTTACGACCTAGATATGTGCTTATGGGATTGTGCCTCCACTTGTTGACATCCTACTTGCATTCTTTGAACTTAATATCTTTGATGTTTGTTGTGGTTGTCGTTGATTGATACCCCCTTATTGCTCGGTTGATTCATAGGTTCAATGACGTGATCTCGTGTGTCTCATACCTTATTCCATTTGCTTGTCTTATATACACCAATCCCACTTGTTAACTTGGCATTTTGGTTTGTGATTTATTTTCAGGATGGGAAAATCCAAAGGAAAAGGAGTTGCTTCCTCTTCCTCTGCCCCACCTCCGGCGAAGAAACTGAAAGGAATCGCGACGCGCGACACCCTCCAGGTGGCTTCCCCGCCGGATAACATCTCCAGCAACATCTTTAACTTCCCGAGGGAGGATGATCGGGTTACATGGATGGCCATACAAAGGAAAGCAATTGGTGCCATGAGCCAGATTTATTGGGAGGCCATGGAGGAGGAAGATTGGGCTGATGGTCTCTGTGTGACTGGTGAACCTGTCATTGGCGATTCACACAAATAACTAACAAAGCTACAAAAGCTAGGGTAGATCATATTCCAAGGGTCTTCCAAGATCGACTACTCTGAGAACTAGCAAAATACTCGAATGTAAGCACTTCGTGCGTGGTGTGAGTTCCACGACTTCTAACTCTAAGAAATGCGGAGAAAATTAAAAATTTAACTAAAGCAGATTGGAAATTAGGGTTTGAAAACAAAGATGACAGACGAACTTAGACTTTGAATCCCCCTTCGTTCCCCAGAGCATTGGCAATCAACAGATCACGGATTTCGATTCTCGTTAAATCAATTACTAAGACACCACCATAACTCCTTACCCTTAGGTTTAAGACCGGCGAACGTTCGCTCTATCCGTTCTAACTACCAAGATTAATTAGCCGCCCGGGTACGGTCGCCTCTCGCAACGACTTAATTAACTGGTGCAATTACTAACGATTTATGAGTTACTCTTGTAGTGGATTAACCCTAACCAGTTCCTACGAAAGGCACGCTCCAATTATAAGGTTAATTGTTCAATTCGATGTTCTAAAGTAAGGTGAGCGTTCGCTTCTATCCTTAGCTTAACAAGAATCTAATCTAGGTGATCAATCCAGACAAGAAACATGAACAAAGAAGAACGAATCAAACATGAAAGAGAACTGATTGAATTTTGAATCTAACCACCGCCGATCCGTGACCGCTTTAAAGCCCTGGGTCACTTAGGGTTCATCTAGTCTAAGCTCTAACGAGTTTAGCTACTCATGTTTATCACAAAAGAATCTAAGACAAAGAAAGAGTTCATCATCCAGAGGAAGAACAGAAAAGAATCTAAAAAACCTAATTTAGACGACTCTGACAGACTTCGATCTTCCGTAAACTACACTCCTAGCTCCGAGTCTCCGAGGTGGAAGGGACGGCGTCACAATCTCTTTCCCGCTCTTCAAACTCTAACTCTTCGCTCCAGAACTTCAGAGAATTCTTCAAATTCTGATTTCGAAAAGTATATTATGATGTGTATTATTAGGTCTCCCTTTATTTGGGCCGCCGGTTAAGTATTTATACTTAACCCTAGATTGGCCGGATTTGCCTGATATTTTCGCCGAAAATCTTGACGAATTTTCACCGAAAATCCTAGTGTAAATGGACAGCCCTTCGGTTGAATTCTCCTATGATTTTCGGACTGATGGTTCTCGGCAAAAACTTTGGGTTTTCGCCGGAAACTTCCTTGGCTGAGCATCAGTGGATTTGTCCTTGCATTTTCGCCGAAAACCATAGGTTCTTTTCGCCGAAAATGTCAGTGTAAAAAGGCAGACTTTTGGTTTGACTTGATTGGCTCCTTTGTTCGATTCCAGTGCAATTTCCTCGAGGTTCCAATGCCTTAGACACGTCCTTGGCTACTTTATTTGACGGCAAAAACCTGTGCTAACATAAAAACACTAGAAAACCATCAAATAGACCCGAAACGGGCCAAGGTAACACAAATGGCACGAGATAGGGCAATCGATTGAATATTCGTTATTCTACCCTAAAAACCATGTCTTAAGCAAAGAAATGTCGCTTAAATGAGGCTGATAATCACGTCAAATCGAGTGTCATTAAATACCCCACACTTAAGCTTTTGCTTGTCCTCAAGCAAACTGAATAGAAACACTCATGTTCACATATGATAAGATCGATTAAATTGGAGCTCAATCAAACACAATTAATTATTAGACAGATCGATCCTAGAACAAGAAACCTAACATGCATACAGATCAACCAAACTGTCTGGTCTCACTAATAAACTGCACACGACAAGTAATTAGCAACCAATTATGCACGAATTTGACCTGACCGACCAGACTACTCACACAGGATATATATAGTACAATGGGAACTCTCACTCTCTGTGTTTAAGGACGTGTTTCTGCTCTCGAACATTTTCTGTTACCGAATTCTGCCATAGGTTTGCATTCCGACCACATCTCCACCACTGTGACAACACGAGTATCTAGTCAAGAAGGACTTCCCTGCTAGGACCGTAATGAAATCTACACTACTTGGGTTTATGATGCGATGGATGATGGGAATGTGTGATGATGGCTTGGTGCGGTGTAGCTTTCGACTAACTTCCCTCGAATCTAATCTATGGCTTCCTACCGTCTAACCAGACACGGGTGGAATAGTGAACGCTCGTCCTATGATACCCTCAAGCAACCTAGCACTTATTCTTTTTCTTTACACGATTTTTTTCTTTTCAACTTTTCTTTTGACTTCGTTCTTCCATTTGTAGGGAGAAGAACGTTTATTGAACTAAAACTTTGAAACTTTTCTGATTTTTCTTTTCTTCACTTTTTTTCGAAATTTTCTTTCTTTTTTTCTTACTTTACTTTTTTTATTCTTTTGCGCCAATTTTCTTTTAGTTGCTAGAGGGGTTTACACGTCTGGACATATTAGCTAAGACCACTTGTTTAATGGCTATAGGCAGGTTACCACAAACCGACTTCCGGTAGGTCAATCTAGAACTACAACCACAGGGGATCAACGGAGAATGAAAGAAATGGGAAATGGCTGTAATGTATTATCGAACCGAAAGAACAGGCCAAGCTCAAGGGTCTAAACCTAATGGATTTATCGTTTGGTTGGCTATCTGGCTAAGTAGCTGAGTCTAGGTGCCCCTATCCTTCTAGAACTCGTGTCATCGTGTGGTCTCGAGTAGGTCTCATGCAAATTCTAACTCGTTCAAGCAAACAGAAAACCACTCAGAAAGAATTAAAATTGCAAGTTACGTGCAATGGAACAAAAGCTCACAGTTGGTTTGCTAGTCGGATTCGGTCATTTTCATGCAATCAAGGCTACAAACTACAAGTGTGATTTCAAAAATTCTGTTCTGACCAGGCAATTTAGCATCAAAGTATACAAGTTGGTTCTCAAGTTCTAGGTTAAGCAGTCTAAGCATCATTATGAAGGTTTGAACAACAACTTAACATCAAAAATCAAGAACTGAGCCATTCTAATGCTACAGAGACTGGAATGGAATCACGAGGCACACATAAAACACAATCAAGGGCAATCAAGTTCATGCAAGGTTCTCTAGCATCCTACCCCACACTTAATCGGACTCTGTCCTCACAGGACTAATTCTAGAGTTCAGAGTGAAGTAGAAGAACCTGGACCGAGATGATTGGCGTAGGGGATGAGCACGGGTCCTCGGAGCGGAGGGAATCTACCCAAGCAAAGTAAAGGGAATCTCCCTACTACTACAAAACAAAAACAAATGAAAAATAAAAAGGAAACCGGGACAAGTGTCCCGGATCCACACAAAAAAAAAGGTGGATCGAAATCCAAAAAGAATAAATAAAATGAAAGGACAAGGAAAAGGACACCACCTGATCATGGCTGGTCAGGGGCGTCGGGGGGTGGAAAGTGGAGGTGCTCGCCGAGCTGACGTTGCCACGCCAGCTGTGCCTCATACCGCCTATCGGCGCGGCGCATATGCTGCTGCATAATAGTCCATCTTGCCTCGTGGGTGGCGTTGTCGGTGATGCGCCACTCCTGCAGTCGCTCATACAACTCACCAATGTCGACGGGGTGCGGTCGGTGCTGAGGGTGAGGCGCCTAGTATGGATCTGGAATGTGCGGCGGCGACTGGTGAGCGTACCCTGCCTGGTGATGTGGCGAGGGTATATAGTCTTGGAATTCTGGCGGCGGCTGGGGCTGCTGCTGCTCAGCATCATCTTCTTCCTCCGACTCGGCTACATGCTTGGGAGGAGGATCTGCTGCCACTGGGGACTGAGGTCCAGCTCTAAGTCGTACTCAACCGCTAAGTGTCCTCCAACGATCCTAACGTGGTGTCGTGGAATGTTCGGGCCATATTCATGGCTGATGCGAAGGAGATGATGAGCTGACCTATGAAGTTACCTCCCAGGAGTGCACGAGGTAGCTTCTGCCTCTTGGTCTTTGACGTGTGGTTTTCAACTCACAACATTCAAGGTCGTATTCCACGGGGTTCTCTCAATGGCCACTACTCACATTCCTCGTAGACGGTCTATTCATTTGAAAGGAGTTTTGGTTTGAAATAGGAATTAAAAACTTAAAGGAAACTAAATAAAGAAAGAGAAATAAAGTGGTGCAAATCAAAGACAAAGGGGTTCTCTTGGTAGGTAGTTTCATCATGCTCAAGATGTCTAATTGAACAAACAAGCTAATCAAGATCGAGTTTGCATTCGGATGACCATGCATTTAACTTCTATAGACTCAATGCACTCTCGTAGCATCTAATCCCTATCCTAATACCACTCAACTTAGGCTCTCGCTCTCAAGCTAAGTGAAAAAAGGATGCATTCTAAGTGTTTGATGAAATGCCAAGACACAAGACCCTCTCTTAAGACTCTATGACCACAAGGCTAGGCACAACACTCTCATATCAATGCCCTAACACTAAGAGATTCACCAAAAAGCATTTTCACACTCAATTGAATGAAAATCCACATGCACACCAAGTGTTCGATAAAATGCCCAAGAGAGAAATCAAGTGAAAATGGTTGAAAAAAGATGATCTAATCTCTTAGAACACACTCACTTCAATCCCTAGACCTACAATCTATGCAATCCAAGCACTCTCATGCATCAAATCACAATGAATGGACCAAATTAAGCAAACATGGCATAAAATGGCATTAAGAACAAGTCTAGGAATCATCCTCATACAACCAAGATCAATCATGGAAAGTTCTATACAATCATCTCTCTATCATAGCACAACTAATCTACCCATCCAAGATGAACCCTAGAAACTCAGCCACACATGGCCAAGGGAGTAAAGAGAAAAGAAGGAAGAATGGTCACCAAGAACACCATGGATGAATCCTTGAGATGATCTTCACTTCTCCACTTGTAAGCACTTCTCCCAAGGTTTGTTGGCTTCAATCCTAGCTCCAATGGCTTCAAATTGCTCCAAAAACGTGTTCTAGGGTTTGAGGGTTCGTGGGTATGTGTTTGGGGTTCAAAAGATATGATATCTCCCTAAAATGGCCAAAAACAAGAATATATATAGTGCAGGGGACAGTGCACGGCGTGCACCTATGCACGGCGTGCAGGGTGCACGGCGTGCAAGGCTGCACGACGTGCACCTTGGAGCTGAATCTTCTTTCGAAAACCTCCTGGACAGCACGTGCACCAAACCGTGCACGGTGCACGGCGTGCATCATGCACGGCGGGCACATCTGCACGGCGTGCACCCCTGCACTCTGCAGAAAGCTCGATCTTGTAATGCTCATATCTCCCTCGTCCGGACTCCAAATGACCTCCCGTTTGCTCCTATGCGCTCCTTGTCATCCGTACGTTGATGCCATAACCTGAAAATGCACAGAGGCAACTCCAATAGCCCACGAATTTGGCTCCAAAGTAGCAACCAGACAACAAAATGACACTTTGCACAAAATTTCAATAAAAGCATATAAGTCATGTCATTTCACGAATAAACACGGGCATTTCATAGGTCATTCATAAGCTTAAAATGCACTAATTAAAGTCACATCAAATTCCCCTACGACTAAGCTTTGCTTGTCCTCAAGCAAATGAATTAGAAAACATCCAAGTTCACAAATGACAAGTTCGGTCCATTGAGATTCAAGCAATCACAATTTAGCTTAAAGTGTTCCACGAACAAACTAAACCTACACATGCAAGAACATCAACCAAACAAGTCTAAACCTCACCAATTTCTGCACACTTCAAGTAGTGGTTGATTGGGACACAGCAAAACCGACCACGGACAACACCAACTCTAATCAAAAGGACTTGAAATCGGGACATGGATCGTAAGTGGTGAGTGATTATGATGTGGCTATCGACTCGACTTCATCCACTTCTAGATCCGCACTTTACAAAACTCTGGCTAGGATCAAGGGCTACATTGAGAACTCTTTTTCTTTCTTTTCTTTTCTTTTCATTTCCATTTTTTTTCTTTTCTTTTTTTTTCTTACTGCATACTAGTGCTCGATTCAACACTTCACTTAGGTTTTGAACCTGCCTAGCTCACAGCCTTTGCCCTTTTGCTAGTGCTCAACCCGACACTTCACTTAGGTGCCGAGCTTGCCTAGCTTTTTTTTTTTCACAATTTAGCCACTTGATCCTTAGCCCCTTACAACTTCCACACAAGATTTCGAATTGGATTTCGTCTAATCTCAAGCCACAATCACGAGAAATCCAAAAGGGAAAGAAGAACATGGAAAAGAGGAAGAAATTCTGATTGCCTTCATCATCTTAGACCGGTGTTATCGAGCGGTATAAAAAACACGTATCAAACCAATCAACCAACATACAAGAGTGATAAAATCTCAGTTCTGGTCCAGACTCATTTGATATTAGTGCTAACATGCCGGTTATAGGTTCTAAGCAGGACAGTCTAAACGTCATTGTGAAAACTTGAAGTCAATTAAACACCAAACGTCAAGAACCGAACGATTCTACAATAGAGGAATTTGACATTCAATTAAGATCAAGCAACACATCACAACATAGCTTTAGACTTCTACCGACAAATAATCACACCAAACCTCAACCTCCCCTACGACTAACATGAGCATTGTCCTCAATGATCAAGAGAGAGAGGGTAAGGTGGAACGAAGTTACCGCATTGGTAGAGAGGAGCATAGGACGTAATAGAGGTGAAAAAGTTCCATGATGATCCTTGGTGAAGAGTGATCCAAAATGCTTGCCAAACCTTATTCAAAAAGCTAAAAAACACAAAAACTAAAAAGAGCAAACAAGAGCAATAAAAGTAAAGATAACATGGGGTGCCTCCCAAGAAGCGCTTGGTTACCGTCTTAAGCTCGACGATACCTGTGTTATGGTGTCCAACTTAGTACCTCTTTGATGTCAAGTAGCTTCTTCCATGATGAAAGTTGAGCTCCAAGTAGCATCTTGGAGGAATGGTAGACTAGCCAATGCACATTGATGCTTGTATAGCACTTGAGACCTTGGGGTGGCTTGCTACCTTTGAGTGTCGAAGCTTGAGGAAGAAAGTATGGTAGGGAGCCTCCATTGAGATCCACTGTCTCCAAGTTGGTGATGCCACTCAAGGAGTCTTCCGGTTCACACATGGACGACTTCTCTTCCATTATCACCTTAGGGGAGGTTATGAAGCTTGTGTCCGTCTCTTGACACAAGTACTTCATGATCAAGCAAGAAGATTGAAGAGTACTCACAACCTTTGGTGGGACCTCAATAGGGTGGTGTTGTTCACTTTCGTGCTCCACTCTCGGTGCCACCTCTTCTTGAAGCGTCTCCAAATCTTCTCTCACCTCCTCTAAAGGGTCATCAACCTCAAGTATCATTGGTTCCTCTATCCTCACATCATTGTCATATGGAATCTCCATGGAAGAGCATGCTCTTCAACCCCTCCACTACCAAATCTTCTTCCACGTCAAGCTCCTCCGGTTCACACATGTCATCTTCATCATCATAAGTGTACTCCACCTTCTTGGGCTGATTCTCATTCTCTAGCGCATCCATGACGAGATTCATACTTTGAGCTAGGCGATTGAGCCGAGCGCGTTGTCGTCCTCAATCTTCAAGAACTCATCTAGCACGGATGGAGAGGGAGAGTGTTGCTCCACCTTATGGGGTTGATGATCATTTTCAAGCATCCCATTGATGTGCGCCATGCTTTGAGCTATGCGATTAAGTTGATATGTATTATCTTCCGCAATCTTCAAAACTTCCTCAAGCATGGGCAAAGGTGGAGGAGATTCCTCATAGCTTACAATCTCCTCTCGAGGACGCTCACTTTCCTTTACCATTTTCAAGAGCTCCTCTAACATAGAAGGTGGTGGAAAATGTTGTTCATGACTTGTGAAATCCTCTTGATAGACTTGATGGTAGGGTGGAGATGGATAGGGACATTGTTCATTCCACATGGGTGTTGAAGCTTGTTGTTCTTGATCCCACCATTGGCTATCTCCCTCATACGTTCCTTGGTGGTAGTTGGATGGAGTAGGATGACTATAAAATGGGTTAGGAGATGGATTCCACCCTTGATAGGGTCCATAACCATTACCTCCATTCCACGAATTCATCTTACTTGCAACCTTGCTCCCATGAACTAAGTGAGGTAGAGAACGGATTGGTGGATCAGTGACTTGGTACCTACACACAAGCTCAACAAACACAACCAAGTAATACAACAATGCGGGATAACAAAACCAAACAAACTAATAAAAAGAAGCAAAACTAAAACGGAGGGAAGTGAATAGAACGGTCCACTACTAAATGCTTTCTTAGGATTGAGAAAGTCCCCGGCAACGGCGCCAAAAACTTGACGTGTGGTTTTCAACTCACAAATTCAAGGTCGTATTCCACGGGGTTCTCTCAATGGCCACTACTCACATTCCTCGTAGACGGTCTATTCATTTGAAAGGAGTTTTTGGTTTCAAATAGGAATTAAAAACTTAAAGGAAACTAAATAAAGAAAGAGAAAATAAAGTGGTGCAAATCAAAGACAAAGGGGTTCTCTTGGTAGGTAGTTTCATCATGCTCAAGATGTCTAATTGAACAACAAGCTAATCAAGATCGAGTTTGCATTCGGATGACCATGCATTTCACTTCTATAGACTCAATGCACTCTCGTAGCATCTAATCCCTATCCTAATACCACTCAACTTAGGCTCTCGCTCTCAAGCTAAGTGAAAAAAGGATGCATTCTAAGTGTTTGATGAAATGCCAAGACACAAGACCCTCTCTTAAGACTCTATGACCACAAGGCTAGGCACAACACTCTCATATCAATGCCCTAACACTAAGAGATTCACCAAAAAGCATTTTCACACTCAATTGAATGAAAATCCACATGCACACCAAGTGTTCGATAAAATGCCCAAGAGAGAAATCAAGTGAAAATGGTTGAAAAAAGATGATCTAATCTCTTAGAACACACTCACTTCAATCCCTAGACCTACAATCTATGCAATCCAAGCACTCTCATGCATCAAATCACAATGAATGGACCAAATTAAGCAAACATGGCATAAAATGGCATTAAGAACAAGTCTAGGAATCATCCTCATACAACCAAGATCAATCATGGCAAGTTCTATACAATCATCTCTCTATCATAGCACAACTAATCTACCCATCCAAGATGAACCCTAGAAACTCAGCCACACATGGCCAAGGGAGTAAAGAGAAAAGAAGGAAGAATGGTCACCAAGAACACCATGGATGAATCCTTGAGATGATCTTCACTTCTCTACTTGTAAGCACTTCTCCAAGGTTTGTTGGCTTCAATCCTAGCTCCAGTGGCTTCAAATTGCTCCAAAAACGTGTTCTAAGGTTTGAGGGTTCGTGGGTATGTGTTTGGGGTTCAAAAGATATGATATCTCCCTAAAATGGCCAAAAACAAGAATATATATAGTGCAGGGGACAGTGCACGGCGTGCAGGGTGCACGGCGTGCAAGGCTGCACGGCGTGCACCTTGGAGCTGAATCTTCTTTCGAAACCTCCTGGACAGCACGTGCACCAAACCGTGCACGGTGCACGGCGTGCATCATGCACGGCGTGCACCCCTGCACTCTGCAGAAAGCTCGATCTTGTAATGCTCATATCTCCCTCGTCCGGACTACAAATGACCTCCCGTTTGCTCCTATGCGCTCCTTGTCATCCGTACTTTGATGCCATAACCTGAAAATGCACAGAGGCAACTCCAATAGCCCACGAATTTGGCTCCAAAGTAGCAACCGGACAACAAAATGACACTTTGCACAAAATTTCAATAAAAGCATATAAGTCATGTCATTTCACGAATAAACACGGGCATTTCATAGGTCATTCATAAGCTTAAAATGCACTAATTAAAGTCACATCAGTCTTCTGGCGGAAAATGCGAGCAAGCACCCAACCGGGGTGAAGAGGGTAGCTCTCTCGGATGGCTCGGAGAAGCATAAGCTCCTCCTTGAGGATATGGTGGCGATCCTTATCTGGAACATATAAAAGGGATCTACGCCAAACCATATGAATAAATTTAAAGAGAGGGTGAGAGAGGGACTTAACTGAGTCATGGCCCGTAAGGCGATCGCCAGACACTCCAGTCAGTGGCTCTAGAGCGCGTGGTACTCCTCGTCGTCATCATCGTCGCCCCAGCCGAGGTGATGTCCATGATAGTGCTCGTAGGGGATACCTAGATGAGCGGCAAACTCATCGCAGGTGAGCTGCATGTATACTCCTCCCAGATAGAAGGTAACAACCTTCTGGCCTTGCCTCCTCTTATGCTCATCCAGATCAAAGGTCGCCCAGAACTCCTGAAGAGCGATGTCTGGAAAGTCGGCAGCTATGGTGGTCAGCTCCAGGAGGTCGGCCGGTGCTAGGGCGTTGATGACACTCTATTTGACGTGATTATCAGCCTCATTTAAGCGACATTTCTTTGCTTAAGACATGGTTTTTAGGGTAGAATAACGAATATTCAATCGATTGCCCTATCTCGTGCCATTTGTGTTACCTAGGCCAGTTTCGGGTCTATTTGATGGTTTTCTAGTGTTTTTGTGTTAGCACAGGTTTTTGCCGTCAAATAACGTAGCCATGGACGTGTCTAAGGCGTAGGAACCTCGAGGAATCAAAACCGGAATCGATCAAAGGAGTCGATCAAGTTCAAGCCGAAATCTGCCCATTCACACTTGCATTTTCGGCGAAAACAGGCTTGCATCTTCGGCGAAAAACAATAGTGCAAATCAACTGGTGCCGAGTCAAAGCATGTCTTCGGCAAAATCAATCAACTCTTCAGACCGAAATTCAAGACCAGAGAAATCCGCCCCTGAACTCAAAGGAATTTTCGCCGAAATTCTTAAGGAATTATTCGGCGAAAATATTAGGCTGACTCGGCTAATTTAGGGTTAAGTATTTATACTTAACTCGGCGGCCCAAAAGAGAGACAATCATAAATTAATCATAATACAACTTTTTGAGATCAGAATTCTCTGAGTTCTGGAGCGAAGAGCTGGAGTTTGAAGAGCCGGATAGAGATCGTGACGCCCATCCCTTCCATCTCGGAGAACCGAAGCTAAGGAGTGTAACTTACCGAAGATCGAAGTCTGCTGAGTCGTCTAAATTAGGTTTTTCAGATTCTTTTCTGTTCTTCCTCTGAATGATGAACTTCTTTCCTTGTCTTTGTTTCTTTTGTAATAATCATGAGTAGCTAAACCCTTTAGAGCTTAGACTAGTTTGAACCCTAAGTGACCCAGGGCTTTAAAGCGGTCACGGATCGGCGGTGATTAGATTCAAAAATTCAATCAGTTCTTTTTTCAGGGTTTAAATTCGTTCTTCATTGTTCATGTTTCTTGTCTGGATTGATCACCTAGATTAGATTCTTGTTAAGCTAAGGTTTAAAAGGGCGAACGCTCGCCTTACTTTAGAACATCGAATTTGAACAATTGACCTTATAATTGGAGTGTGCCTTTCGTAGGAACCGGTTAGGGTTAATTTAAACTGCAAGAGTAACTCATTAATCACTATAATCACACCAATTAATTAAGTCGTTGCGAGAGGCGACCGTACCCGGGTGGCTAGTTAATCTTGGTAGTTAGAACGGATAGAGCGAACGTTCGCCGGTCTTAAACCTAAGGGTAAGGAGTTATGGTGGTGTCTTAGTACTTGATTGAATGAGAATCGAAATCCGCTGATCTGTTGATTTTGCCAATTGCTCTGGGGAACGAAGGGGGATTCAAAGTCTAAGTTCTGTCTGTCATTCTTGTTTTCAAAACCCAAACCACCAATCTGCTTTATTTTTAATCCTTTTTAATTTTTCTGCTTCCTTAGAAGTAGAAGTCGTGGAACTCCACACCACGCACAACGTGTTTACCTTTGAGTTTTTTTGTTTAGTTCTGAAGTAACCAATCATAGAAAGCCCTCGGAATACGATCTGCTATACGCTTTTTAGCATTAGTAGTTTTTTATTTGGCTGAACCGCCCGCATAAACAACGACCGGGTGGCGTTCACCAAATTGGCGCCGTTCCCCGGGGAACCTCTTTTGATTGTTGAAAGAGGAAAACTGGCAATTTATTCTTCCCTATTTTCCATCTTTCATTTTTTTCATCCACTTCGATTTTACGCCGGTTATGTTTGCTTTTTGTTTGCTTGTAGGTTGTTCTAACAGGTTCATGAACCGCTCGATTGCTCATTCTCAGTTTAAAGCCGGGTAATTTGCTCCGCCGAAGAAACCCGAGCTCAGAAGCAAGTCATAACCACACCGCCTACACCACCTATCCCTCAAAAGATTGAGGAGTTTAAAGGAGAAACTCCTCATCTTCATCTGTTTCATCCACTACTTCAAATTTACCACCCCCCTTCTCCTCCCGTACTAGCTGCTCAGTGCACCGTGGGGATTACTGTAGACCAAATGCGGCTTACCCCCCGAGCTAGCATCGTCGTGCCACACAGCAATGACGACCCCCACGAAAAGATCACAATCTCTTTCCTGAGCATGGTCTCTAAGGATCTCTTCACTTCGAAGGGAAGCCGCAAGAAAAACCCCCGCACACATTTGGCAAAACTTCCTTGACATGTGCGAGACGTTTAAAAAAGGGAATCTGGTAAGAATAATCTTTGCTTACGGGGTATTCCCATTCTCTCTTAAAGGCAATGCCAAGATAGGCTCACTCAAAACCACCTGGCTATTACACTGACTGGGATAGTCTAGCTCAAGACTTCATAGAAGAATACTATCCCCCTTCAAAACTACATTCTACAAGGATAGTATCGCTAGATTCTCTCAGAAGGAAGGAGTAAGTTTTACACGACGGGTGGAACGACTTCCAAGCGCTTCTATCTGAATGCCCTCATCACGGATTCAACCAAGGGCAGCTAGCTGAAATCTTTGCCCAAGGGATGAATGAAGAAACAGCTGAATGGGTCAACATCTTAGCTGATGGCGACTGCACAGCCTTGAAACCAGAAGCTGCTCTACGTTCACTTTGCGGACTGCGCATCTAAGTCCAAAATAGGGAAAGACAGTTTGGAGCAGCCAAGAGTCAACCAAGCAGTGAAGATCAGATTAAGATCGCGGTACAGAAACAAATGGAAGAGATCCTCGGTACAACTAATAACTGGCCTAACAAGGAAAATCAACTTCATTGATCACAGATTCACCAGGGATCAAAGAGGCTACTCCGACTTCCATCAGTTCAGAAAAACCTCCTCAACAACGGGAAGGCTTCTATGAGCGTCCTCCCTAAAAACTTCCAACTCGATCAGAGCCGAAATCAATACATGGACAATGGTTATCAGATCCTTCCCCGATTGCCCCGAGTAACAACAGCCTCCGAATTTTATATCTGAGGACAATTGGGAGAGGAGAATAGCCAGGAAGTTTGGATCTAATTACAACAAGACTTGATGACACAAAGGAAAGATTTAGAGCGCAAGATGCTTTTAAAAACAAAGGGCAAATCGCAAAAAGGGACAGAGAAAAGAGGATTTTATAAATAAAATTGCTAGGCGATGGTTTCTCCTTCCCATTTTTCATTAGGCTTCCGACTCCAGACACGCCTCCACCGTGAAGAACAAAGTACGTTTAAGGCCCAAAACCAGGAGCGGGTGAGCAGACCCAGGCCCGTCTGAGAAGGAAGAAACCCCCCGTTTCCAATGAGGGAGATTGCTCGGCAAATCATCCCTCAAACCACCCCCCATACCTATTCCGGGCAAAAGTCCCCCCCAAACCCTGGCCCCTTTTACTTTACCTTTGAGCATTTTTTACATTGAAATTGACCCGTGCATAATTAAACCTAGGTTTTTTCTATAAATGCCCATGCCTATGTGTTTAATAAAAACTGAACCTAGGGGAATTAAAAACCTGCCAAAAATGAATTTAAGTTCCCCTGACAAAACTTTAAGAGAACCTAGAGGAATGACCCCAGGTTGTAATCACTTTCCTTGGCCCCGTTCCGGTTTTTCTTTTGATTATTAGTTATGGATACTCAAGAGACAATTCCACCCTTCTTTAAGGCCGGCCGTTTGGCGACAGCCGGAATTAATGCCCAAATTTTTCCTAATGGCTCCTCAAAAACTGTAAGGGTGGGAAGATATGCAAAACATTCCGTCTCAAGGATGGAAGAAATACATTCCAAGGGAAATTAAATTGTTTAATCTGTAGAGATTGTGGAGTTGGCCCCCGGTCAACTTCATTTCTAATATTTCTTCCAGTGTCTCTAGATCAGTTTTTTGCTGCAGATATTAAACCAGGTCATTGAGGGGGGAAGCCAAAATTTGGTTCAAAGCCGCTTAAGAAGAAGAAGAAAGGTATGAAAACCTTTTTATAAACCACCGAGAAAGACCTCGAGGAAAAAAACAAGAAAAAACGAATACCCAAAATGGTTGGAGACCAAAAATCCCCCGTTCTTCCCCGAGCCACCCTGCACCACCATTTCGTTCCGGGGAAACCGGCGCCGGGAACAATATGGAAGGAAAGCCGAAAGCATCCCTAAGGAAGAAATAACGTTTCACCCGATCCGGGTGATACCAGCCGAAGATTAAAAGAAAAAGAGAAACCGACAGTCCTCATTTTCCCCTCCCCTCACACTCAAGAAGGATAATCTCTCCAGAGAGCTGTTCAGACCATTCAAGTTCGTTGACCCTCTTCCCCACGGACGACCAAGCTACTATTGCGAAACGGGAAGAGTTTCACGTTTAACCGGAGAAGGTCCCGAAGCTGTACTTCATGAACTCCCGACGCAAGCGTGAAGGAGGAAATCTAAGTTGGGGGTGTCTCCTAAATACCGTCCAGGTATCGTCCGCCCAAGGACTTAATAAAAGAGGCTTTGTGGGAGGCAACCCCCCGGCTGGAAATCTGTTTTTAATTCCCCGTTTGAACTTGGTATTTTAGAGTCGGTTCGGAGAGGCCAAAAGTGTTAGTTTGTTTGATTTATTATTTTTCGTGGAAAAGTCGGGATGTCATAATGTTGCAAGTTTTATTTAGGTCGTTTTTTTGATTTTGGGATTTAACTGTGATTTTCCTTGAAGTTGGGGCCGAATTTTGCGAAAATATTTAAAAAAACCACAGTTCAAATTTTTTTTCGGCGAAAAAACCACCTCGTTTTCGGCGAAATGATTTTCAATTTTCGAAAATCAATCCCTTGTTCATTGTTTTCGGTTCAAAAAGTTTTTGTTTTCGGGGAAGCCATTTGAATATATTTTCGGCGAAACCGTACTATTATTTTCGGCGAAATCGCCTTCCCCAAATCCGGCCAGTCCATTTTTTAAACTGATATTTTTCGCGAAACCCACCCTCCTATTTTTTTTCTTTTCCCCGAAAATAATTTTTAAAACCTCTCCCAATATTTCCTTTAAAAAATCCGGTTTAACCCCTCTCTCTCCTTCACTCATTTTCTTCAATTCCCCCAAACTCCCTCCCCTATTTTTTTTTCAAACAATCGCCGACCCCCCCCCCCTCTTTCAATCCCCGTCGCCGCCGTTTACCGCAGCCGCCGCTGTTGCCCCCCCCCCACCCTCCGCTCCCTTCCCTTCCCTTTTCCGATCCCAACGAGCCCAGAACTTCGAATCGGAGCTTTGCCCGCTCCATTTCCCGAAACCCTAGTTTTCAAGTTTTTCCAACGATTCTTTTTTCAACTCATTCATTTTTTTAGCAATTATAAATTCAAGGTAAGTTGTAGACTTTTCAATACGAATCTTTTGACATATAGGGTTGCTGAATTTCTCGGGGGATACTTCGGTTGACTTTTCGGTTTGCCCCCCGTTTGCGTTTTCCAACGTTTCGTTGAACTAGGTTTTAATGACTTATAGAACTGCTCTTGGATGCTTAGGGAGTCCCGTGCAATTGCCATATATTGAAACATGTGTTGCTATGCGTCGATTAATTTTTTGTTTATGTTGACTTTTGTGAGAAATGTCGGTTTGTTTTGGGGAATTGTTTTGTAACATTTGGCTGCCCTATGTTTTTGTTCTCGTTCTTTTTCGTGTTTTGGCCATTTTGAGATCAAAATTTTACCGTCATTCCCCCAAGTTAGAATAGTCTTCCCCATGATTAGGGTTCGTTTATGATTAAATTTTTGACCTTCCAAAAGCGGTTTGACTTTTTGAACTCTGATCGTGCTTTTTTCCGACTCTGGCTGTTCCTAAGTATTATTTTTACTGTTAGATTACCGGTTATTCCGTTTTTCCCTTACCCCCCACTTAGTTTCCCTCATTTCTTTGTGAAATCGAGTTTTTCTACTAATGTGGGGTAAGGTTTTGGTTGATAATTGTTTTCGTTTTTTTGGTTTAGGAACACCTTTGAGCGCAGGATTTAAGGCGGACTTGATGGCCCTCGAGCTCAGGAGCTGCCGCCCCCAAACCAACCTGCTATTTTTGGGTCCCCACCTGCACTCCCTCACCAGGCTGGATACAATCCCCACCATGCCCGTTACCCGGATTACTACTTTGATTTGCTTCCTAAAGATTCAGCACATCCGTGGAGCGGGACGTGGGGCCCCTGTCCATGGAGTCACTCCAGGAGCATAAACGAGGTTTAAATTTCGGAACGTGAATACGCCTTAGACCAGCTGGTCTCCTGGAGTTGACCACCATAGCTGCCTATAACCCAGAACATTGCCCCCAGGAGTTCTGGGCGACCTTTGACCTGGAGGAGCACAAAGGAAGCAGCGCCAGAAGGTTGTCACCTTCTTTCTTGGGGGGTGTACAGGGGGCTCACCTACGATGAGGTTTGCCCGCCCATCTGGGCTTTTCCCTACGAGCACTATCATGATCACACACGGTTGGGGTTGATGAAGATTAACGACGAGGATACCACGCCTCTGGAGCCACAGACAGGTGCCGGGCGATCCCCCTCGGGACGAACAACTCAGTTTAAGTCTCTCTCCACCCCCCTCTAAATAAATTTATTCATATGGTTTTGGGGCGGGGTCGTTTTTATATGTTCGAGACAAGGATCGCCACCCAATCCTCAGGAGGAGCTCATGCTTCTCCGAGCCATCCGAGAGACTAACCCTCTCCACCCCCCCAGGCGTGCTGCTCGCATCTCTGCCAGAAGACCAAGAGGAAACGCCCCCCTCGCAAACTCTTTGGGGGCAACTTCATAGGACAGTATCATCTCCTTTGGCATCAGCCATGAGTTTGGCCCACCCCATTCCACCCCCACCAAGTTAGGACTGTTGGTGGGACTTGGCGGTTGAGGGACTACTTAGAACTCGACCTCAGTCCCCATGTTTGCACTGATCCTCATCCGCCTGGGGGTCGGGTCAAGGAAAAAAGATTTGCTGAGGAAAAGAAGCCACACCGCCCCGCCTGAGTTTCATGATTAAATACCCTTCCACCCCACCAACAGGCAGGGGGACTCCACCATTCGCCGCCCGGGACCCTCCCGAGCCATATCCGGGCATACTCAACACACCACCCGCACCCAGCGGACGGGGGGTAGTTATAAAGAGCGCCGCCGGAGTGGCGCATCACCGACAATTTCCACCTTCAAGAGGCGCGATCGACTATTATGCAGCAAAAATATGCGCCGCGCCGACCGGCGATATAGGCCCCAATGGCGGGGGCAACGCCACCTCCCGGGGAAATTTTCCCACTTTTTCCCACCTCCGGCCCCACCGGAACCCCAGCAGTGACGGGTTTGTATTCCTTTTTGGTGCCCTCTTTTTATTATTTTTTTTCAGATTTCGTGTCCAACTTTTTTTTTGTGTGGATCCGGGGCACTTGTCCCGGTTTCCTTTTATGTTTCATTTGTTTTTGTTTTGGGAGGAACTGGGGCGATCCCTTTTTGGGTTGACTACACTTTCCCTCCACTTCCCAGGATCCGTGCTTACCCTCTGGGAAAAAACCGTCCTCTTCCAGGTTCTTCCATTCCCTCTAAAATCCCAGAATATCCTGGGGAGGAAACAGGGCCCCATTTAAGTGTGGGGTAGGTCTAGAGAACCTTGCATGAACTTGATTGCCCTTGATTATGTTTTATGTGTGCCCCCGTGATTCCATTCCGTCCCCCCTAAAAATTGGGGGGAAGGCTCAGGGGTTTTTTTATTTTTGATTTAAGGGGTTTTGTTCAAACTTTCATAAAGAGCAGACTGCCCCTTAACCTTAAAAATTAAAACCCCAATTGGAAAGGGGTTTTATGCTAAAAAGCTTGGTCAGAACAGAATTTTAAAAAACCCCTTGTAGTTTTTTAACCTTTTTTGCAAAAAATGAACCCCAAACCCCCTAGCCCCAAAAACCCTGTGAGCTTTTGAAAACCCTTGCACCCCAACTTGCAATTCTAATTCTTTCTGAGTGGTTTTTTTGTTTACTTGAATGAGTTAGAATTTTCCCGAGAACCTACTCGAGACCACACGATGACACGAGTTCTAGAAGGATAGGGGCACCCCGATTCAAAATAATAAGGGCCCCGGGGACCTACCAAAAAATAAAATCCACTAGGTTTTTTCCCCCCTTTTGGTTGGCCTGTTCTTTCGGGGTTCGATAATACATTACAAAAAAATTTTTCCCCTTTTTTTTTTTATTCCCCCCTTTTTCCCCCCCTGGTTTTTTTTTTTTAGATTGACCCCCCGGAAGTTGGTTTATGGTAACCTCCCCTATAGCCTTTAAACCCCGGTGGGTTTTTAGCTAATTTTTCCCCAAAAGGGTAAACCCCTCTAAAAAACTAAAAAAAAATTGGGCCCCCCAAAAAGAAAAAAAAATGGGAAAAAAAGAAAAAAAAGCAAGCTTCAAAAAAAAAAGGGAAAAAACCCAAAAAAAAAGGGGAAAAAAGAAAATTTTTAAAGTTTTTTTTTAAAAAAAACGTTTTTCTCCCTAAAAATGGAAAACAAAGGGGCAAAAAAAAATTTAAAAAAAAAAAAAAAAAACGTTTTAAAGAAAAAAAATAAGTGCTAGGTTGTTTGGGGGTTTATAGGCGGGGGTTCATCATTCCCCCGTTTTGGGGTTGACGGTGGGAAAAACCCTAGATTAGATTCGAGGGAATTAAAATCAAAAAATAAAAACCCACAAAGCCATCATCATTCTTTTCCCTCATCCATCCCCCTTAAAAAAACCCCCAGTAGTGTAGAATTCCATTACGGTCCAAAACGGGGGGAATCCTTCTTGACAAAAAAACCCGGTTTCATTGTGGGGAGTTTTTGGGGGGCCCAAAAGAAAACCCCCATGACAAAATTGGGGAACAAAAAAATGATCGAGAGCAGAAACACGTCCCTAAATGATAGAGAGTGAGAGTTCCCATTGTACTATATACATTCTGGTGAAAAATCTGGTCGGTCCCGGAAAAATTGTGCAAATTTTGGGGGGAATTCCCCTTGTGTGAAAATTTTTTTAGTGAGCCCAGGTATTTTGGGTGATCTGAAAAGATTTTTGGTTTTTTTGTTTTGGGGTCAAATTGTTAAAATCATTGTGTTTGGTTGAACTCCTTTTTTAACGTCTTATCATTTATGAAAATGAGCATTTCTATTCAATTTCCCCGGGGAAAACAAAAGCTTAAGTGGGGGGGATTTTTTGAAAATCGATTTGCCCCTGATTATCAGCCTCATTTAAAGCGACATTTCTTTGCTTCCGACATGGTTTTTAGGGTAGAAAAACGAATATTCAATCGATTGCCCTATTCTCGTGCCATTTGTGTTAACCTAGGCCCCTTTTCGGGTCTTTTGATGGTTTTCTAGTGTTTTTTGTTTTTAGCACAGGTTTTTGCCATCAAATAACGTAGCCATGGACGTGTCCTAAGGCGTAGGAACCTCGAGGAATCAAACCGGAATCGATCAAAGGAGTCGATCAAGTTCAAGCCGAAAATCTGCCCATTCACACTTGCATTTTCGGCGAAAACAGGCTTGCATCTTCGGCGAAATCAATAGTGCAAATCAACTGGTGCCGAGTCAAAGCATGTTCTTCTGCGAAATCAATCAACTCTTCAGACCAAAATTCAAGACCAGAGAAATCAGCCCCTGAACTCAAAGGAATTTTCGCCGAAATTCTTAAGGAATATTCGGCGAAAAATATTAGGCTGACTCGGCTAATTTAGGGTTAAGTATTTATACTTAACTCGGCGGCCCAAAAGAGAGACAATCATAATTAATCAATAATACAACTTTTTGAGATCAGAATTCTCTGAGTTCTGGAGCGAAGAGCTGGAGTTCGAAGAGCCGGATAGAGATCGTGACGCCCATCCCTTCCATCTCAGAGAACCGAAGCTAGGAGTGTAACTTACCGAAGATCGAAGTCTGCCAGAGTCGTCTAAATTAGGTTTTTCAGATTCTTTTCTGTTCTTCCTCTGAATGATGAACTCTTTCCTTGTCTTTGTTTCTTTTGTAATAATCATGAGTAGCTAAACCCTTTAGAGCTTAGACTAGATGAACCCAAGTGACCCCCGGGCTTTAAAGCGGTCACGGATCGGCGGTGATTAGATTCAAAATTCAATCAGTTCTTTTTCATGGTTTGATTTCGTTCTTCATTGTTCAATGTTTCTTGTCTGGATTGATCACCTAGATTAGATTCTTGTTAAGCTAAGGATAGAAGCGAACGCTCGCCTTACTTTAGAACATCGAATTGAACAATTGACCTTATAATTGGAGTGTGCCTTTCGTAGGAACCCCGGTTAGGGTTAATTCACTGCAAAAGTAACACAAATGGCACGAGATAGGGTAGTTGAGTGATTATTCGCTATTCTACCCTAAAAACCATGTCTTAAGTGAAGAAATATCGCTTAAATGAGGCTGATAATTTCATGTCAAATGGAAGTGTCATCAAAATACCCCACACTTAAGCTTATGCTTTGTTCCTCAAGCAAACTGAATAGAAACGTGATGACACTCGATTTTTACGTGATTATCAGCCTCATTTAAGCGACATTTCTTTGCTTAAGACATGGTTTTTTAGGGTTAGAATAATGAATATTCCAATCGATTGCCCTATCTCGTGCCATTTTGTGGGGTTACCTTGGCCCGTTTCGGTCTATTTGATGGTTTTCTAGTGTTTTTATGGTTAGCACAGGTTTTTGCCATCGAATATGGTAGCCAAGGACGTGTCTTAGACGTTGGAACCCCGAAGAATCACACATAAATCAAACCAGATAAATCGCTCAAGTCAAAGAAAACGCCTGCCCCATTTACACATGTATTTTCGGCGAAAATACCCTTGGGTTTTCGCCGAAAACGTAAGAAGGAATCCACTGCCCCGAGTAGGAAGAAGTTTTTCGCCGAAATTCCTCTATGATTTTTGGCAAAAATCCCAGTTGAAATCAGAAAATCTCGGGTAGGTATAAATACAGCATTCGGCGGCTAATGAATAGAGGGGGACTTACACTTTTATCAATCACTTAACACACACACACAAACCAAGACGGAGAGAGAGACAGGGCGAGTAGATAGAGTTCAAAGAGCCAGGAACGGATCGTGACGCCACCCATCCATCTCGGAGAGCCAGTGCTAGGAGTTGAAGATCCAGCAGATTGAAGCTGTCAGGAAACATCGAAATTAGGTTTTACAGTTCTTCTTTGTTCTCCTACCTGAGATGTATTATTCGTTTGTCTTCGATTCTTCTGTATTGAATATGAATAGCTAACTCGTGTAGCTTAGATTAGATGAACCCTAAGTGACCCAGGGCTTAAAGCGGTCACGGATCGGCGGTGATTAGATTCGAAATTCATTCAGTTTCATCTTTCATGTTTGATTTGTTCTTCGTTATCTGTGTTTCTTGTCTGGTTTGGCCACCTAGATTAGATTCTTGTTATGCTAAGGATAGAAGCGAATGCTCGCCTTACTTTAAAACACCAAATCGAACAATCAACCTTGTAATTGGAGTGTGCCTTTCGTAGGAACCGATTAGGGTTGATCCATTGCTAGAGTAACTCATTAATCATTAGAATTTGCACCAGTTAAGTTAAGTCGTTGCGAGAGGCGACCGTACCCCGGGCGGCTAATTAATCGTGGTAGCTAGATCGGATAGAGCGAACGTTCGCCTGTATTAAACCTAAGGTCAGGAGTTATGATGGTGTCTATGGACTGAATGAACTAGAATCAAAAATTGCTGGTCTGTTGACTGCTGCTGCTCTGGTAATCTAAGGGGATTCGAAGTCTAAGCTTGTCTGTCATCTTTCTAGTCAATCAATCAATCTTCAATCTTTCTTCGCTTTAATTCTCATTTCAATTTATCGTTGCATTTTAGTATAGAAGTCGTGGAACTCACACCACGCACAACTTGTGTTTTATACCTGAATTAAATTGCCAACATCTTTGATTAAGGAAGTGGAGGAAACCCCTGGAATACGATCTACCCTAGCTTTTGTTAGCTTTGTTAGTTATTTGTATGAACCCGAACAATGATCTTAGGTTCATCAAATTGGCGCCGTTGTCGGGGACCTCTTCTATTTCGTTGAAAGAAGAGTTGGCATTTTTATTCTTCTACCCTTCCATCTTTCATTTTCCATCACACTTCGATTTTACACCGGTTGTGTTTGTTTTTGTCTCTTGCAGATCATAGCAGGTACAGAAGCAGATCACTTCCGTTCCATCTTCCCTTACCGCAATGGTTACTTTTAAGAGTGTTGCGGACTACAGTAAGCCGCGTGCATCTAACCTTCGATCACCCCTCACCGTGCTCTCTAATGACAATGACCCTGATTATGAGATTCAGATTCCTCTCTTGGAGCTAATCTCTAGGGACATACAATTCGAGGGAAGACCAGATGATAATCCCTGCACACACATAACCAACTTCTTGGCTGTCTGCGACACCTTCAAGTCTGGGAACCTCAACAAGAATGCATTATATCTCCGAGCTTTCCCGTTTTCTATCAGAGGTGCTGCTAAGCAGTGGCTCAGCAGTAAACCGCCAGGTCCACTACACTGACTGGGATACATTAGTTCAAGATTTTGTTGAGGAATACTTTCCTCCTGCAAGAACAACTGCTTATAAAGACTGCATCTCCAGATTCACTCAGAGAGAGGATGCAAGCTTGTATGACACTTGGAATGAGTTCCAATCTCTTCTCTTTGACTGTCCTCACCATGGGTATGAACAAAGACAGTTGGCTGAATTCTTTGCTCGTGGTATGCGCGAAGAATCTTCAAAGTGGGTCAACTCCCTAGCTGGCGGAGATTGCACCGCCCTCACTCCTCAGGATGCTCTTCTACATTTTGCTAGCTGTGCTTCAAAAGTCTAGAAACTGGGAGAGGCAAAGAGAAGGACCCAAGATTCAGATAATGTTGCAGAGCAGATCAAGGCAAAAGTTCAGAAGCATCTGCAAGCAGCTGGTATTCCCCTTGACTCTTCGTCAGCTACCATCTTTCGGTTGACTGTGGATGGTGTGGATCATGTGCTCATAACGGCGAAAGTTGCCTCAACTTCGGCACAACAGAAGTCTAGTTTACAGAAGAGATCAACTTCATCGATCAGGGCTTTGCTAATAATCAGAAAGGCTATGCCGGTTACAGAAACTACGTGCCACGGAACCAGAGCAACCGGTTGGTAGATCCTTATTAAAAAACCTCCAGGATTCATTGGAGGACAACACCAGTCTCAGGCTAAGCCGTACTACAATAGAGACATGGATTATGAGAAGAAGTTCAATCATATTATGAGCAGACTTGACGACCACGACATTCAACTAAAAGCCCAAGCTGCACTCAATCAAGGACAAAGAGCTTAGAGCCAGAGGATAGAGGATGCTATAAGTAATATGACTAAACTCTTTACTAGCAATCATCTCCTTAATCCAGAAGCAATTTCAGGCAGACTCTGGCACAAAGAGCGAACATGCTCAAGCCATTACCACCAGGAGCGGTAAGCAAACAACTGATCCCAAGGCCCCAGAACCTGAAGTAATACCAGATACCAGTGCCGCCATGGATATGCCAGAAATTGAGGATATCACAGAAGAGGAAGAAGAAGCATCTGCTCCTCCTCCTAATCCGCCCAGGGCCAGCCCTGAGCCTGTTTTTGGCGCCATATGTTCCTCGGATTCCCTTCCCGAAAGCTGCAAGGAGCAAGGCTAAGGATCACGACACTCAGTACAAGAAGTGGTACAATGTTCTTAAGACTGTAGAGATCGAGATACCAGTGACTGAAGCTGTGGAAATCATACCACCACTTGCGAAATTCTTTAAGGATCTCGTGAAGAAAGTGAAGAACGGGGAGGCGTACTCTATCACGCTTACTAATGAATGCGCGTCTATTCTCGGTGCGCCATCTCCCATTCGACAGCCGCCACCACCCCCAGCTAAGTGTCCTGATCCCGGTTTTCTTTTACATTACCATGCATTATTAATGGCATTAAAATTGATCGCAATCTGGTTGATTCTGGTGCTTCTATTAATGTTATGCCTGTTTATTTATATGAAAAGCTGAATCTAGGGCAACTAAAACCTATCACTCTGCTTCTCGTTTTAGCCGATAGATCTGTCAAACGACCTAGAGGTATGATAGAAGATGTAACTGTTTGCTGTGGTCCGTTTACTATAATGGCAGATTTCGTTGTTCTAGATACTCGTGAATTAGACGGAACACTTATCCTAGGTCGACCTTTTCTTAGCAACTGCTGGAGTGAATATAAACTGCAAATAGGGCCTGTTAACTTTAAGCGTAGGTCAAGAGAGTGTTGCATTCTGCATTAAAGATAGCATGAGATATTCTGTTGCCCAAGATGATAAATGTTATGCGGTTGATCCCCTAGAGTTGGCTTCGGCCAACTCCTTTACTAATGCTTTATCTAGTGATCCGCTAGAGTTGTGTTTGATTTCAGGGATTGATAATGCGTTAGACGATCCAGAGCAATGCTTATGGCAAGATGAACTAGACGAACAGAAGGCGACATTCACACCCACCACTGCACCTATACATATTGAGCCAGCTTCGAGTCGGATTACCACTTCATATGAGAATCCGCCAGAACTTACCTTGAAAAAGCTACCTGACCACTTAGAATACGCATTTCTAAGGAAGGACTGTCAGTTACCAGTCATCATCAGTTCGAAACTATCTCCCGAGCAGAAAGAGCAATTGATTAGGCTACTCAAGAAGCATGTCCGAGCTATTGCCTGGCAGTTAGCAGACATCAGAGGCATCTCTGAAACCTTCTGCAAACATCGGATAGTTGTTGATGAGGAATTCAAACCAGTTAGACAACCCCAACGCCGACTTAACCCTCTGATGCAGGAAGTTGTAAAGAAAGAAGTGCTCAAGCTTCTGGATGCCGGTATCATCTATCCTATTGCCGACAGTCCTTGGGTCAGCCTGACTCAAATCGTTCCAAAGAAAGGAGGAATCACAGTCATCCCTAATCCAAAGGGTGAACTCATTCCTACCCGAACAGTTACCGGATGGAGAGTCTGCATCGATTATCGACGACTCAATGATGCCACCAAGAAAGATCACTTCCCACTGCCGTTCATTGATCAGATGCTGGAACGATTGGCTGGTCATGAATACTACTGCTTCTTAGACGGGATGTCCGATTACTTTCAGATCCCCATCGAGCTTGATGATCAAGAGAAGACGACCTTCACATGCCCGTTCGGTACGTTTGCTTATCGTCGTATTCCTTTTGGTTTATGTAATGCTCCCGCTACCTTTCAGAGATGCATGCTTGCAATATTTGGAGATCTGGTAGAGAATGTGGTGGAGGTGTTCATGGACGACTTCTCCGTCTATGGCGATTCATTTTCAAAGTGTCTAGCTAATTTGGATAAGGTGCTAGCCCGTTGTGAGGAGACCAACCTGGCACTTAGTTGGGAAAAATGTCACTTCATGGTTACAGAAGGTATTGCTCTTGGCCATAGAATATCTAAGACAGGTATAGAAGTCGATCGTGCTAAGCTTGAGACCATTGCCAGCTTACCGCCGCCGACCTTGATTAAAACAGTTCGAAGTTTTCTCGGTCATGCTGGATTCTACCGGAGATTCATCAGAGATTTCTCCAAGATCACTCTTCCAATGACGAAAGCTCCTTGAGAAAGATGTTCCTTTCGTCTTTGACAAAGCCTGTCTTGAAGCTTTTGAGACCTTGAAGACTCAACTCACCACCGCACCGATTCTTACAGCACCAGATTGGAATCTTCCATTCGAGATCATGTGCGATGCTAGTGACTTCGCCGTTGGCGCGGTTCTTGGTCAGAGAAAGGAGAAGAGATTTCATCCTATCTACTCTGCGAGCAAGACACTCAATGATGCTCAAAGAAACTACACTACTACGGAGAAAGAGCTTCTGGCTATCGTTTTCTCCTTTGATAAGTTTAGACAGTATCTGTAGTTTCAAATACCATTGTCTACACAGAATCATGCTGCTCTGCGCCATCTATTAGCCAAGCAGGATTCAAAGCCACGTCTGATCCGGTGGATCCTTCTACTCCAAGAGTTCGACATAGAAATTAAAGACAAGAAGGGAGCAGAGAACTTAGCAGCGGATCATCTTTCTCGCCTCGAGGAATCTCAAACAGGTAAGTCTACTACCCCTATCAATGATTCTTTCCCTGACGAGCTGTTGCGTGTTGAAACATATGAACAGGTTAACAGCATAGCTATTGAGCCCTGGGCGATTCCTCACGCTCAAGATCTGAGTAATGCCGCCGATTTCAGATGAGCCTTGGTATGCAACTCTGGCTAACTATCTCTCACACGGCATTGTACCTCCTGAACTGGATTTTAATGCACGCAAAAAGCTCTTTAAGAAGCCAAGTCATACTTCTGGGATGAGCCTTTCTTATTACTGCATCAGTCTTGACGGGATGATCCGGAGATGTGTCTCTTAACTAAAGCAGCTGACATCATGCGTAATGCATGAAGGACAGTTCGGAGGACACTTTGGAGGAAACCGCACGGCAAGAAAAGGTACTCAAAACAGGTTTTTATTGGCCTTCAATCTTTAGTGTGAATGCGAATTTTTGCTCGGCGTTGTGATGCATGCCAGCGATCAGGTAACATCTCAAACCGTAATGAGATGCCCCAATTGTTTCTTTAACTGTTGAAATTTTTTATGTTTGGGGAATCGATTTTATGGGTCCGTTCACACCCTCCAACGGAAACAAGTACATTCTTGTAGCCGTTGATTACGTTTCTAAGTGGGCTGAGGCTGAAGCTTTACCCACTAATGATTCTAGAGTGGGGGGTCGGTTCCTTACCCGTCTTTTCATGCGTTTCGGTTCACCTCGCTTCATCATAAGCGATAGGGGTATTCACTTCCACGGACAATTCGACCGGGTGTGCAAATGCTTTGGCGTCACCCACCGAATGGCCCCGGCTTACCACCCTCAAGCGAATGGTCAGGCGGAAGTGAGACCTTGAGCTCAAGCGGATTCTAGATAGGACAGTTGGCCGGTCCCGCAAGGACTGGTCATCTAAGCTCAATGATGCCTTATGGGCATATCGAACTGCCTACAAGACTCCCATCGGTCCCTCACCGTATCAGCTAGCCCTATGGCAAAGGCATGTATTTACCAGTTGAGCTTGAGCACAAGGCATTATGGGCTAACAAAGAGTTGAATATGAGCTATGCAGTAGCAGGGTAGTAATCGTCATGACCAGATCGCTGAGCTTGAGGAGAATCGTCTCCATGCTTAGGGAGAGTACGAAGCTATAAAAGAACGCACCAAGAAAATTCATGACTCTCAATTGAAGATGATCAAACAGTTCTACCCTGGAGAAGAAGTGCTCTTATATAACTCTCGATAAAGCTCTTTCCGGGGTAAGTTGAAATCTCGATGGTCTGGCCCTTATTACCGTGGTCCGACAGAAAACCCTTAGGCAGCGTCTACATTAAATTGCATGTTTCAAGAGCCGTTGTGGTCAACGGGCATAGGCTTGAGAAGTATCTGCAGGGTTAGCCGTCTCTTCCATCGGGTGCACTACTTCACGTCGGAACCGTGACACGATTCCAGGTATCGTCTGGCTCACGGACATTAAACAAAAGCGCTTCGTGGGAGGCAACCCACGGCTGGAGTCAGTTACTTTTCATTTGGTCATTTTTTGTTTTAAACCTCAAGTTTAAAAAAAAAAAAACAGCCGCCATTTTCAAATAAGTTTTCAGCGAAAAATGTGTCATTGTTTTCGCCGGAAAACGTGTGTTCAAACTGAACCTTTTTCTCCTGTTCCATCTTTTCAGACCGAGCCCCATTCGCTTTTCCCGAGGGAAAAATTTTCCTCATTTCAACTACAATTTTCGCCGAAAAATTTCCCCTCGTTTTCGCCAAAAATCTTGTGCTTCCCGTTTGGGCCCATTTTAAACCGGTCTCGGCCTCCTATTTTCGCCCCCAATCCGAAAATTTCACACAACTCAAGCTCTCATTCTCTGTTCATCGCCCCCTAATCCGCCGATTAGTCGCCGACGCCGTCTCCTTAGCCGCTGCACCGACAGTCAACCTTTCCCCGTCCCTTGCCCTGTTTCAAAAACCTAGAACCAGTGTTTTTCAGCTCCGGTTCCGGCCGGGCCTAGTTTTCAAGTTTTTCATCGATTCCTCGGATTTCCAATTGTTTTCTCGAGTCATGTCTTCACGGTTAGTTGTTCAGCCCTTGATTGTGAATCTTTTGGTTTTTTGACTTTTGGTTTTCGGCATGGTTGACTATGGTTGACTTTTTGGTTCTCCCTCATTCTTCTTGCTTGCTTTGTCGGTATCATTGGCTAGGTTCTGGTCTTGTTTTGTGGTCTTTTCAGAAGCGTGACTTGTTGTCTGGAGATCGTGTTCATAACTCATTCCATTCTTCATGCTTGCCTAATGAATTGACGGTTATTCAATGATATATATTGATTCTATGATCTCTCGGTTAATTAGTTTAACCCAACTTGTCAACTTAAGTTGTGGGGTAAGAGTCTTGTCATCTAATGCTGGTCATCTCTGAGTTGTGTTTTACAGGGCTCCCAAGCGTTTTAAGACTACCAGTGCAGACAGAGCGCAGCGATTCTCAGCTCGCTAGAGCAAGACACCACTTTCCCGATGACCCGCACCAGCTGCACAAGAAATCGACGGCTGTGGCCATCATTCCGAGGATGCGCCGACCCTGCGACTCCCATTTCCTCTATCCCTACACCTGCCAATGGGGCCGTACATCCTTTCATCGCCGCCCTGGAGCCGCACCAGCTCGAGGTCTTTCAGAAGATCAAAGACATTCTCCGGCTAAGGGGCAGTTCATTCTCTTGACAGTCTCAAAGCGCACAATCCGGCTTGGCACTCGACCATTGACACCGCTCTTCATAAAGCCGGTTTGCGAGTGCTGACCACTCATGGCTCCCCCTACCCGCTTGTCGCCCTCCAGGAGTTCTGGAGTTCATTCTGGCGCCTCACCCCGAAGCCCTTTCATGAGCAGAAATTCTTTCCTTTCGCCTCGGTGGTGTTCTTCATGAGAAGTCCCTTCGCGAGTCGGCCGCTTGCTAGATCCGCACGTCAATTTCGATACCACACATTAGCTGGCTTCGAGGACACATACGCCATCACAAGTGCTCCTTACCCGAATGTGTGGAGAGGGGCCCTGCTGCGAGGATGAGAGCTCACCTATCGTCCACCCCACGGTCGGTGACATCTTTCACCCTATTCTTAAATTCTTGCATTATGTTTGGGGTGCAATCTCTATGTTTTTGCAGCAAGACGAGCCGCCACCACGTTTCTTTGGAGGAGCTCGTATTAGTCCGTGCTTTAGAGGAGGATGCCAACCTGCACCCCGGATGGTGGCTTGCACGATTCTTTCACAAGCGAAATACCGCCAAGAAGCTTCCTACTGAGCTTCCCGGGGGCCCTTTCATTTCAATTCTGTTTGACAACCTCCAGCTCGGTGACAAATGGGGCCCCGATGTTCCTCGTATCCTGATTGAGCATATAGGCGCTGAACTTGCCATAGCACGGCGCATCGACCTTTCCGAGACTATGGAGCATTGCACTTCGCTCCCTCACGCACTCACCAGTCATTTGACCGCCCACCGTCGCGAGCGCAAATCACCCGCGGAGATGAATGAAAGGCTGGCGCGTATTGAGAAGTGGCAGCTAGACTACTCGGCTGGTTCGTTGCAATGGCAGAAGGACCGAGTAGCACATGAAGAGACTCAGAACGAGCGTTGGTCCACTCTACAAGCAATTCATGGCCGACCAGTCTGCCAGACACAAGGACGAGCTCGCATGGCGACAGCAGATGGAGCAGCGGTTCGCCACTCCCACTCCACCCCCTCCCGCGGAACAGTGATCAGGTTGTTTCTATCCTTTTCTTTTCTTTCTTCTTTTCGGGTTTCTACCCATTTTTATTCTGTGTGGATCCGGGACACTTGTCCCGGTGTCCTTTTGATCTTTTTGTTGTTTGTGTTTTGTAGGATTTTGAGTAGCTACTCCACTCCGCTCCGGACTCTCCGCGCTTATCCACTACACCGCCCTCCACCCTCCAGGTTCTTCGTTTCTCTCTGCTTTAGTTTAGTCCTGTGAGGACACAGAACAGTTAAGTGTGGGGTAGGGTGTTAGATAACCATGCATGATCTTGATTGCCTATCCTTGTGTGCCTCGTGATTCTGTCCAGTCTCTCTAGCATTAGAATGGCTCAGTTCTTGATTTTTGATGTTAAGTTGTTGTTCAAACCTTCATAATGATGCTTAGACTGCTTAACCTAGAACTTGAAAACCAACTTGTATACTTTGATGCTAAATTGCCTGGTCAGAACAGAATTTTAAAATCACACTTGTAGTTTGTAGCCTTGATTGCATGAAAATGACCGAATCCGACTAGCAAAACCAACTGTGAGCTTTTGATCCATTGCACGTAACTTGCAATTTTAATTCTTTCTGAGTGGTTTTCTGTTTACTTGAATGAGTTAGATTTTGCATGAGACCTACTCGAGACCACACGATGACACGAGTTCTAGAAGGATAGGGGCACCTAGATTCAGCTACTAAGCCAGATAGCCTACCAAAAGATAAAATCCACTAGGTTTAGACCCTTGAGCTTGGCCTGTTCTTTTGGTTCGATAATACATTACAACCATCTCCCATTTCTTTCATTCCCCGTTGATCCCCTGTGGTTGTAGTTCTAGATTGACCTACCGGAAGTCGGTTTGTGGTAACCTGCTATAACCATTAAACAGGTGGTCTTAGCTAATATGTCCAGACGTGTAAACCCCTCTAGCAACTAAAAGAAAATTGGCACAAAAAAAAAAATAGAAAGAAAGAAAAGAAGCAAGCTCCAGAAAAAAAAAGGAAGCAGAAAAATCAGAAGAAAAATCAGAAAAAAAAGTTCAAAGTTTTTAGTTCAATAAAACGTTCTTCTCCCTACAAATGGAAGAACGAAGTCAAATGAAAAGTTGAAAGTAAAGAAGAAAAATAAGTGCTAGGTTGCTTGAGGGTATCATAGGACGAGCGTTCATCATTCCACCCGTGTTTGGTTAGACGGTAGGAAGCCATAGATTAGATTCGATGGGAAGTTAGTCGAAAGCTACACCGCACCAAGCCATCATCATACATTCCCATCATCCATCTCATTATAAACCCTAGTAGTGTAGATTTCATTACGGTCCTAGCAGGGAAGTCCTTCTTGACTAGATACTCGTGTTGTCACAGTGGTGAGATGTGGTCGAAATGCAAACCTATGACAGAATTCGGTAGCAGAAAATGATCGAGAGAGAAACACGTCCTTAAACACGGAGAGTGAGAGTCCCCATTATACTATATATATCTTGTGTGAGGAGACTGGTCAGTCAGGTCAATTCATGCATAATTGGTTGCTAATTACGTGTCGTGTGCAGTTTATTAGGGAGACCAGGTAGTTTGGCTGATCTGTATGCATGTTAGGTTTCTTGTTCTAGGGTCGATCTGTCTAATAATTCATTGTGTTTGATTGAGCTCCAATTTAATCGATCTTATCATTTATGAACATGAGCGTTTCTATTCAGTTTGCTTGAGGACAAACAAAAGCTTAAGTGTGGGGTATTTGATGACACTCGATTTTACGTGATTATCAGCCTCATTTAAGCGACATTTCTTTGCTTAAGACATGGTTTTTAGGGTAGAATAACGAATATTCAATCGATTGCCCTATCTCGTGCCATTTGTGTTACCTTGGCCCGTTTCGGGTCTATTTGATGGTTTTCTAGTGTTTTTATGTTAGCACAGGTTTTTGCCATCGAATATGGTAGCCAAGGACGTGTCTTAGACGTTGGAACCCCGAAGAATCACACATAAATCAACCGGAGAAATCGCTCAAGTCAAAGAAAACGCCTGCCCCATTTACACATGTATTTTCGGCGAAAATACCCTTGGGTTTTCGCCGAAAACGTAAGAAGGAATCCACTGCCCCGAGTAGGAAGAAGTTTTCGCCGAAATTCCTCTATGATTTTCGGCGAAAATCCCAGTTGAAATCAGAAAATCTCGGGTAGGTATAAATACAGCATTCGACGGCTAATGAATAGAGGGGGGACTTACACTTTTATCAATCACTTAGCACACACACACAAAACCAAGAGGAGAGAGACAGGGCGAGTAGATAAGTTCAAAGAGCCAGGAACGATCGTGATGCCACCCATCCATCTCGGAGAGCCAGTGCTAGGAGTTGAAGATCCAGCAGATTGAAGCTGCCAGGAAACATCGAAATTAGGTTTTACAGTTCTTCTTTGTTCTCCTACCTGAGATGTATTCTTCGTTTGTCTTCGATTCTTCTGTATTGAATATGAATAGCTAAACTCGTGTAGCTTAGATTAGATGAACCCTAAGTGACCCAGGGCTTAAAGCGGTCACGGATCGGCGGTGATTAGATTCGAAATTCATTCAGTTTCATCTTTCATGTTTGATTTGTTCTTCGTTATCTGTGTTTCTTGTCTGGTTTGGCCACCTAGATTAGATTCTTGTTAAGCTAAGGATAGAAGCGAACGCTCGCCTTACTTTAAAACACCAAATCGAACAATCAACCTTGTAATTGGAGTGTGCCTTTCGTAGGAACCGATTAGGGTTGATCCATTGCTAAGTAACTCATTAATCATTAGAATTTGCACCAGTTAAGTTAAGTCGTTGCGAGAGGTGACCGTACCCGGGCGGCTAATTAATCGTGGTAGCTAGATCGGATAGAGCGAACGTTCGCCAGTCTTAAACCTAAGGGTCAGGAGTTATGATGGTGTCTATGGACTGAATGAACAAGAATAAAAAATCGCTGGTCTGTTGACTGCTGCTGCTCTGGTAATCTAAGGGGGATTCGAAGTCTAAGCTTGTCTATCATCTTTCTAGTCAATCAATCAATCTTCAATCTTTCTTTTGACTTCGTTCTTCCATATGTAGGGAGAAGAACGTTATTTGAACTTTTGAACTTTTCTCTTTTTCTGATTTTTTTGAAATTTTTCTTATTTTTCTTCTTTTCTTTTTTTTTTCTTTGTGCCGATTCTTTCTTTTAGTTGCTAGAGGTTTTTACACGTTTGGACATAATAGTTAAGACCACCTGTTTAATGGCTATAGGCAGGTTACCACAAACGACTTCCGGTAGGTCAATCTAGAACTACAACCACATGGGATCAACGGGGAATGAAAGAATGGGGAATGGTTGTAATGTATATCGAACCGAAGAACAGGCCAAGCTCAAGGGTTTACACCTAATGGATTTAACGTTGGGTAGGCTATCTGGCTTAGTAGCTGAATCTAGGTGCCCCTATCATTCTAGAACTCGTGTCATCGTGTGGTCTTGAGTAGGTCTCATGCAAATTCTAACTCATTCAAGCAAACAGAAAATCACTCAAAAAGAATTGAAATTGCAAGTTACGTGCAATGGATCAAAAGCACACATTTGGTTTACTGGTCGGATTCGGTCATTTTCATGCAATCAAGGCGACAAACTACAAGTGTGATTTTAAAAATCTGTTTTGACCAGGCAATTTAGCATCAAAATATATACGTTGGTTCTCAAGTTCTAGGTTAAGCAGTCTAAGCATCATTATGACAGATTGAACAACAACTTAACATAAAAAATCAAGAACTGAGCCATTCTAATGCTAGAGAGACTGGAAAGGGACCACGAGGCACACAAAAAACACAATCAAGGGCAATCAAGTTCATGCAAGGTTCTCTAGCATCCTACCCCACACTTAAATCGTTATGTGTCCCCACATGACTAAAACTAGAGTTGAGAGTGGAATAGAAGAACCTGGACCGAGATGGTTGGTGTAGGGGATGAACTTGGATCCTTGGAGCGGAGGGAATCTACCGAAGCGAAGTAGAGGGAGGTAGACCCTAAGCAAATGGAATCTCCCAAACCACCTGCAAAACAAAAACAAATGAAAGATAAAAAGGAAACTGGGACAAGTGTCCCGGATCCAGTGACGGAGGGAGCTCAATCTGAGGGGGTCACCTGACACCCCTGAACCATGGCAATTAAAAATCTAAGTATAAGTTGATACAATTGAGTTTTGAACACATGACCCTTTAGTTATTAGGTAGCTGATTTTGCCACTCCGCTGCTAGAACTTCAATATTATTTTGTGTCAAATAGTATCTATATATTACTATAATGAAGTACACTTTTTTTTCTCTTTTGCCAAAGAGAAGTTGATGTGTATTGCTATATTTTACCCCTGTATGAGTAGCCTGTTGACGATCTAAGCCGCTTGCGATCGGATCGACGTTCGGCTCGAAAAAAGCTCGCTCGTGACTCGGCTCAATTTTAAATGAGCCAAGCTCACTCCATTATTCATAAAAAAAACTCATCTAAAAAGTAATGAGCCAAGCTTGAGCACAGTGAAGTTCGGCTCGACTCGGTTCGTCTCGGTTCGTCAACAGCCGTAGTTATGAGTTATGTTCCATTCAAATGAGATTACTTGGACACCCATTGGATTTCTATATTGTTGACATACCATCTGATGGGAGATTCCAAGACTTGAAAGGGATTGATCATTTAACAAAAAAAAATGTCTGAGATAGAGAAGCACAAGGTTTATCCATTAGTCTATCTGCTTATTAACCTGACACTTATTCTACGTGTTGCAACGACATGTGTTGAGAGAGCTTTTTCAGCTATGAGCTATATCAAGAAGAAGCTACGTAACCAAATGGGTGATCAGTGGTTAAATGACACATTAGTTGTATACATTCAGAGAGAGATGACTAATAGATTAAGCACTAAATGTGTCATTCAACATTTTCAAATATTAAATCGCATAGTGGTTTACTATAATTGTAAACAAAGGTTTTATATTATATGAACATTATATTTACCGTTTGATAAGAAAATTTTATTTTATTTTGTCAAAACTTTAATCGACACCCCTAAATACAGATCCTGGCTACGCCACTGCCCGGATCCACACAGAAAAAAGTTGGATCGAAATCCGAAAATAAGAAATAAAAAGAAAGGACAAGGAAGAGGATACAACCCGATCACTGTTGGTCAGGTGCATGGGGAGGTGGGAAGCAGAAGAAATTCGAGACCCGTTGCTGCCACACCAGCTGCACCTCGTATCTCTCGTCAGTGCGGCGCATGTGCTGCTACATAATAACCCATTTGGCGTCCTGAGTGGCAGTGTCGGTGACTCGCCACTCCTGAAGTCGCTCATACAGCTCTCCCAGATCAGCTGGATGTGGCTGGTGGTGCGGAGGAGGCATCTGGAAATCACCCTAGAGGGGTGACTGGTGCTGAGATGCATACCCTGCCTGATGATGTGGCGAGGGTATATAGTCGTCAAACTCCTGCTCTGGATGGGGTTGCTCCTCCTCAGAATCACCTTCTTCCTTTGACTCGTCCTCTTGGGGTGAAGGAAGAACGGCTGCCACGTACGGACTGTGGTCCAGCTGTATCTCAAACTCAATAGCCAGATCACCACCGATGGTGTGTATAATGTGGCGCGGGACCTCAGGAACATATGACTGGCCGAGACCGAAGGAGGCGATGAGGCGGCCTACAAAGTTGCCACCGAGGAGGGAGCGAGGCGGCTTGGTCGTCTTCGTCTTCTTGTGGAAGAGACGTGCTAGCACCCATCCAGGGTGAAGTGGTCGACCTGCTCGGATAGCACGGAGGAGAATGAGTTCCTCTCGACTAATATGGTGGCGGTCCTTCTCTGGTGCATATAATAAAGATCTAAGCCAAACCATATGAATGTAACGGAAGAGAGGGTGAGCGAGTGACCTGAGGGAGTTATGAGCTCCGGTGCGAGCGCCAGACACTCTAGTGATATGACTCCAGAGCTCGTCATAGATAGGAGTGTTTGCCCGAGTTGTCCTCCCAACCGAGCTGGTAGTTACGGTAGTGCGCGGGCGGAATGCCAAGGTGGTTGGCAAACTCATCGTACGTCAGATCTCTGTACACCCCCGCCGAGTTAGAAGGTGACAATCTTCTTGTGCTGGTGCCTCTTGTGCGTGTCCAGCTCAAAAGTGTCCCAGAACTCCCGAAGAGCGACCTCGGGGAAGTCGTCCGCCATGGTGGTCAGCTCTAGAAGTCTTGCAGCTGCCAGAGAGTTGGTCACGTTCTGGTGCCAGTCCTCGTTGTGCTCGTGGAGGGACTCTAGGGAGAGCGGACGCACGTCAGCCACCGGGGTGTCCTGGAATAGCTGGTACCGCTCGAAGTAGTGCACTGGTAGGCGGGCGACGGTATGATGATACCCGGCACGGTCAGGGAATGCTGGTGGAGGACCGTGGATAGCCGGTGTGACAGGAGCTAGAGCTCGGGAGCTGGAGCCAATGTCAAGTCTGGCCTTGGTCCTGCTCTCGTTGTTGACGTTCCTAATTCATAGCAAGAAAGTAAACCAGATTAGCCAAACTAAAACCCTACCCCACACTTAGTAGAAAAACTCAATTTCACAAAGAAATGAGGAAAACCGAGTGGGAGTAAGCAAAGCAGATTAACCGGTAATCACAAAATAATTACAACACATGCATAGGAATAACCAGAACGTTATCATCACAATCAGAGTTCAGAAGTCAAACCGACATTCAAAAAGTCAACATCATAGCACATTGAACCCTAATCATGGCAAATACTTAGCACAAAGCGGAAAATGACGGTGTAAATTAGCTCAGAAAATCAACCACATGATACAAACGTGAATGGACAAACATGGCAGCTAATTGAGCACAAACAGTTCAAGTTCAAACCGACATTTTCACAAAAGTCAACACCACATAAATTTAATCTTTAAGCATGGCAAATCTTGATCAAATTGCATCATATTACAACACAGAGCTCCCTAAGCACGCTAGAACAGTCCAGACTAATCAATTCAGCAAAAATTCTCACGAAACAGTCGGCACGCAAATCAAGGTAGACCAAAAAGTCAATCAAAGTCAACCTCGACGAAATTCAGCATTCAACATGTCAAAAGATTCAGAATGAAAAGCTCTACAACTTATCTTGAAGTCATGATGGCTGAAAACGAACGAGGAGAGAAAATTTGGTGAAAAATTGAAAAAACTAGGTCTTGGTGGAACTGGAGCTCTAGAGCTCCGATTCTAACGATCTACGGCTTGAAACGCTTGGGAGAGGGAGGCAGCGGCGGCGGTCGGCGACGGTGAGAGCAGCTGGTTCGGGCGGCGGTGGCGATTGGAGTGGCGGCGGCGATTGAAAACAAAAAGTTGGGGGGGGGGTTTCGAAAATGAGAAGTGAGGGGGGAGAGAGAGTGACCAAAAAAATGAAAAGGAAATAGGGGGGGAATTTTTTTGATTTTTTCGAAAGTTTTCGCCGAAAATTTTAGTTAAAAATGTCTGCCGGTTTTCAAAGCAAGTTTTTGCCGAAAAGTTTAAAGTTTTTCGCCAAAAAGTTAAGCTTAAAATCGTCTGGAAAACACAGGGGGTTTTGAAAAGAAATTTTCGCCAAAAATATGGAGGTTTTCGCCGAAAACTTTGCCCTGCAGGATTGAAAATATTTTCGCAATTCTGGCAAACTTCAGAAAATCACAACTAATTTGACAAAAATTGGAACAACCTCAAACAACTTGCGATTGAAACGATGATTCACAGACTACAGAAGAAAAATAAGAAATCATGCAAACTGACACTTTTGGCTCCCCCAAACCGACTCTAAAACACCGAGTTCGACACAAATGAAAAACTGACTCCAGCCGTGGGTTGCCTTCCACGAAGCACTCTTGATTAACGTCCTTGAGCTGGACGATACCTGGACAGTATTAGGAGACATCCCAACTTAATGGTAGCGTCGGAGTTCATGCAATAGAGCTTCGGGGTATCTCCGGCGAGCATGAATTTCTTCTCGTTAGTATGTATGAGTTTTGTACGTCCATCGGGGAGGTGATCAGTAATCTTGAACGGACCAAAAAGTTCTGTTGAGGGATCATCCTCCACAAGGAAGACGGTGGAAGGAATGAGAACGATAGGCTTCGTCTTCTCTTTAACCTCCGACTTCATTTCACCAGGATCGGTGATCGTAGGTGTTTCCTTGGGAGATGCTTTTGGCTTCTCCTTCTTTACTTGCTCCGGTGCCGGTAGCTTGGAAGGAATTAATGGTGCCGCTGGCTCGGAAGAGGCTGGCGGGGCAACTGGTCTCCATTTGAGTCTTCTTCTTTTGATTCTTCCTCCGTGACCTGCCAGGTTCCTTGCTTGGCAGTGAAGAAGAGGCTTTCAGTTCCTTCTTCTTTGGCGGCTTTTGACGCGAAGATCCTGGTTCCTACTTGGTAATCTGCTCAATGCTTGCAACAACAGTTGATCTAGAAACACTAGAAGAGACATTAGTAACAGAGTTGACCGGAGTCAACTCCACATTTTCAACAGCAAGACAATGAGGTTCTTCATTCAAAGGAGTATATTTCATACCGTTTTTAAGGCGGAATGTTATCGTTTCCTTACCAACCCTCAAGGTCAAAGAACCACTTGGAACATTGATTTTCATTCCAGTTGTTGCCAGGAAAGGTCGACCTATAAGAATAGTAGAATCCTCGCTAGTATCTATGATCACAAAGTAAGCTAAGAAAGTGAAAGGACCACATTTAGTAACAACGTCTTTGATCTCTCCTCTAGGTGTTTTCAATGATCTATCAGCAAAGACAAGTTGTATGCTAGTCGGTTCTAGTTCTCCTAGATTCAATTTCTCAAACAAACTCATAGGCATAACATTGACAGACGCGCCAAGATCAACCAAACTACGTTCTAGTTCAACATCATTAATGACTAGAGGTAGCGTGAAAGAACCAGGATCGGAACACTTAGCTGGATATGGCGATGAAGGCTTCTTGCTACGGGCGGCAAGATATCCTTCTTTGTTCCCCCACATGCCAATCTCGATCCTCGCATTTGGTAGCATTGCTCTTGGAAAAGGAGGCTTCTCGTAATACGAGGCAAGAGGAGGATCATACTCCTTAGGCGCCTCCTTCTTTGCTTCCTTCTTCTCTGGAGCTTCGACGATCCTGCATAAATTAGAAGAAGCATTCGTAGGTGAGTTTGTCGGATCTTGAATAGATACCATCTTAGCTTGCTCCTTTCTCGGATTCGGCTCGATTTGGCTTGGGAGCTGGCCAAATGGTCGACCAGATGTTAGCATGCTAGAGATCTGGTTGACCGCCTGCTCAATTCTCTTTGACCGGATGCAATCTGTTCTTGGTTGAGGAGAGCTTGAGCTTTGAACTGACTATCATGATCGTCAAGTCTGGTGATGATCTGATTGAGCTTCTTGTCGAGTTCACTGACATTGTTCTCCTTCTGATGCTGCTGTCCTGTATAAGTATTGTTTAGATATTGATTCTGGCGATTGCCAGGAGTAGTTCCATAGTTACCCGGATTTCGGTGCGGCGGCTGGTAGAGACCTCCAGGTGGATTGTTCGGCTTCTGATCCTGAGCTGGATCAGTTGGTCGGCTATTCTGGTTCTGGCCTTGGTTCTGGTTGGTACCGACATTGTAGGGAGGTCGATCTTGGTAATTCCCCTGTTGTCTGTAGTTGTGGTAGCCAACATAACCATTTTGATTGTTATTGAAGCCTTGAGAAACAAAGTTTACCTCTTCGGCAGACCAAACTTCTGTTTTACCAAAATTCTGGCATCGGCCTCTGTTATGCGCACAAGCTCCACACCACTGGCAATCGCCAACGTAGACAGAGGTTGCCGGTGGCTTGATGGGTGTAGAAGACTTCTTCAGATGCTTCTCAACTTCTACCTTAATAGTTGCTTCGAGATCGAGCTTGCTTCTTGATCCTTCTGATTGTCGTTCCCAGTTCCTTGACTTCGAAGCACAGTTTGTGAAATGAAGAAGAGCAGCTTCAGGTGTGAGGGTAGTACAATCCCCTTCAGCTAGGGAGTTGACCCATTTGGCAGATTCTTCACGAAGACCTCGAGCAAAGATTTCAGCTAACTGTCTCTGCTCAAAACCGTGGTGAGGACAGTTGTAGAGAAGTTCTTGGAATTCATTCCTAGTATCATATAAACTCGCTCCTTCCTTCTGAGAGAATCTGGCGATGCTGTCCTTGAAGGCTGTTGTTCTGGAAGGAGGGAAGTACTCCTCGATGAAGTCTTGAGCAAAAGTCTCCCAGTTTGTGTAGTAGCCAGGTGGTTTGCCAGTGAGCCACCTCTTAGCTGCGCCTTTCAAATAAAACGGGAAAGCTCTCAAACAAAGAGTGTTCTTGTCGAGATTCCCATTTTTGAAAGTACCACAGAGATCAATGAAATCCGCTAGATGCGTACACGGATTGTCTAGTGGCCTGCCTTCAAATTGTAGATCCCTAGAGATCATAGTCAAGAAAGGAATCTTGATCTCATAGTCAGGGTCTCCTTCGATGCGTGGCACGGCGATAGAAGATCGAACGCTAGTCGCGCTCGGCTTGTTGTAATCAGCTAGACTCTTCGGTGCAACCAGTGGTGGTGGTGGTTGACCGCCTGGTGGTGGTAGTGGTAACTCATCACCCATCCTAGGAGATGGAGGAGGTGAAAGTGATTCGGTGTATGAAGCAGATGAGGATTCTGATGAGGAATCCTCCTCCAGTTATTCAATCTTGATCGGAGTGAAAGATGGAGGTGGATTGGTTTTGCCTCTTGTTGAAATCTTTGATTGTTTTGGTGGAGCAGAACTGCCGGATCTCTCTATGCTCTTAGCCTTGTTGTTCTTGGCGGTTTGGGAGCGTGTGAGAGGGCGGTGGTGCATAAACCTGTGAACAACCTACAAATGACAAAAACAAACAAAACCAGTGTAAAATCGAAGTGGATGGAAAAATGAAAGATGGAAAGTAGAAGAGTAAAATGCCAGTTCTTCTTTCAAACAATTAAAAGAAGTCCTCGGCAACGACGCCAATTTGATGAGCTGTAGAACAGTGATCAAATACTACCAAGCTGAAAAGCTAAGCAGATCGTATTCCACGGGTCTTCCAATAATCGTCTACTCAAATATAAAGGCAGATTACTCAGGTTTAACACGTTGTGCGTGGTGTGAGTTCCACGACTTCTAATTCTAGAAAATGCAAGGAAATTAAAACGAAAACTGAAAGACAAATTGAAAGATTGGGTTGACTTAACAAAGACGACAGACAAGCTTAGACTTTGAATCCCCTTAGTTCACCAGAGCATTGGCAATCAACAGATCAACGGATTTCGATTCTTGTTCAATCAATTCTAAGAAACCACCATAACTCCTGACCCTTAGGTTTAAGACTGGCGAACGTTCGCTCTATCCGATCTAGCTACTAAGATTAATTAGTCGCCCGGGTACGGTCACCTCTTGCGACGACTAAACTAACTGGCGGAATTACTAACGATTTATGAGTTACTCTTGCAGTGGATTAACCCTAACTAGTTCATACGAAAGGCACATTCCAATGAATAGGTTAATTGTTCGATTTGATGTTTTAAAGTAAGGCGAACGTTCGCTTCTATCCTTAGCTTAACAAGAATCTAATCTAGGTGATCAATCCAGATAAGAAACATAAACAACGAAGAACAAATCAAACATGAAAGAGAAACTGATTGAATTTTGAATCTAATCACCGCTGATCCGTGACCGCTTTAAAGCCCTGGGTCACTTAGGGTTCATCTAGTCTAAGCTCTACAAGTTTAGCTACTCATGTTCATAACAAAAGAATCAAAGTCAAAAATAGAGTTCATCATGGAAAGGAAGAACAGATAGAAACTGTAAAACCTAATTAAGACGACTCTGGCTCAGCTTCGCTCTCCGGTAATCTTCAATCCTAGCTTCGAATCTCCAAGGTGAATGGATGGCGTCACGATCTCTTCCTGGCCCTTCGAACTCTAAAACTCCGCTCTCTCGAACTCCTTAGGTCTGGAACTCATGAAAGTTCTGAATTATGAAAGGTATATCTTCTTTTGGGCCGCCGGTTAAGTATTTATACTTAACCCTAAACTGCCGGATTTTGCCTGGAGTTTTTGGCGAAAACTTAAGAAGTTTTCGCCAAAAACTTCTTTGTAAAATGACTGATCTCTCGACTGCTTCTCCTGTGATTTTTGGACTCAGTGTTTTCGCCGAGAACTTGGGGTTTTCGCCGAAAACTTCCTCTTGTGATGCTCAGCCAATTTCTTCTGGAGTTTTCGCCGAGAACTCTTAAGGGTTTTCGCCGAAAACTCAAGTGTAAATTGGGGCAGGATTTTGGTTGACTTGATTGACTTCTTTGATTGGTTCCGGTGCGATTCTTTGAGGTTCCAATGCCTTAGACACGTCCTTGGCTACAATATTTGACGGCAAAAACCTGTGCTAACATGAAAACACTAGAAAACTATCAAATAGACCCGAAACGGGCCAAAGTAACACAAATGGCGCGAGATAGGGTAGTTGAGTGATTATTCGCTATTCTACCCTAAAAACCATGTCTTAAGTCAAGAAATGTCACTTAAATGAGGCTAATAATCACGTCAAATCGAGTGTCATCAAACACATATCACCAGAAAATAAGACAGAGATAGATATTGTTGAGGTTAATTTGTGAACTAAAATGAGATTAAAGGTGAATGAGGGAGAAAACAGGACATCATGCAAAAGCTTGTTTTTGTTGTAGTGCGAGAAAGTGCTCTAATCCAAGCGTTTAAAGAATTGCCAAGTCCTAGAGTAAGTAGGAAGGGGAAGACCGTCATTTTCCCAAAACGTGAAGTTTTCTTATTCCACAAGTTTTCTAAGAGTTGGTTACTCTTATACTATTTTTGAAGGACGCCGGTTTGTATTTTCGTGCAATCTAAATGTGGGGTTCTATCCTATCTGAGGGAATACTTGGTTGCCATTTACATCATTTTAGAACCTAAAGTTCTTTTATCTTGATTTGTTTAAGTAGGAGACCCTATCTTGATTGAGTTGATTGCTTGAGGACAAACAAGGTTTAAGTGTGGGGTGATTTGATGCAATGAAAATATATAACCTCCCCCCCCCCCAATTAACCATACAATCTAGGAGTTTTGTCCCCTTTCCTTTTAGTTTCGTGGCGTTTTGGCTTGTTTTGACACTTGTACCATTTGTGATGACAAAAGACTTTCATAGTCCATTTTCACGCTCTTTATATTTTTTTTAATGTCATCTCATGTTACACCATGAAATTTGGTTGAACAAGGTGGTTCAAACGGTGCCCCAATCGGAGGTCCATAGCTCTCATCATGATCTCTCAAAGTTGGTGTTTGGGAGATGTTTGCCGAGTGCGGAAAGGGAGTTCACCACACCCTACCCGCTGGAGGCATGATTTGAGGGGTAGGAGCGCATTCTTGTCTGAGAGTTTTGAGAAAAAATTGAAGAAGGAGACAGGTAAGGCTGCGGGCCTTGAAACAACCAACCTGCGGCCGACCCACACCCGTGACATCGATCACAACCCCCGCGACTGCGGGCCGTACCTCAACACCTATAAATGCCCTCTTTTGGGCATTTTGAAAGGGGTGTTCATTTTTGGTATTCTTGATGGCGATTCGATGAAGGAAAGAGGTCTTCACCACCTCCTAGGACATTCCCAAGGGTCTCCACACCAGCATCCATCACCCCAAGTCCATCTAAGAGCTAAGGATGTCTATGTTCTTCACTTTCTTGTGTAGATGTGTAGTTGTTCTTGCTATTTCTATGACACACTAGACCTAGGGTTTGGGTTGGGGGGAATCCATGGGTGTAAGAGTGTTCTCTTGAATTCTATTGTGTGGATGGAAGATTGGGTTCAATCCTTTGAATACTCTTTTACTCAAATTTCACCATGACTTGTGTAAATGGTGTTGAATGTGAGAATAGGCGCTTTGTTTGCTCATGTATGTTGGTGATTTGGGTCCTACTTGGAAAGATGCTTCTTAGGATTTAGGGTTGAAGTGTGTTTTTCCTACCTACATGTGCTAATTGACAAGAGTTGCAAGTTGTTGGTCCTACTTTAGGTGAATTTTCACCTAGGCATTTCATTGAGTATGTGGCGTGCATAGTGGTTTTGACTACTTTGGTCGAAAGGTCGATTGTCTTGCCACTTGCATCGTAGTAGGACCTCGTTAGAGATCCTAGGCCACACCTTGATGAAATGTGCGAGGGTTGTGGATTGATTCTTGCCTTGCATTGACCCGCTTTCTACCTTGTTTCCCTGGTTGATGCATCTCAAGCTCGAAAGTGAACCCCAACCTACCCTTTCTTATCATAGAATCTTTCCTTCGTTGTTTTTCCCTAGTTGCACACCTTGACTTGCTTACACTCTTTCCATGCTCTTTGAGCCCTTGTTGACTTTTCTCTTTAAGTTGACTTTTGATTTATGCTAGTGGACCTCAACCAAAAAACCCCATTGTTAGCTCTCCTCCTATCTAAGTACTCTTCCATCGAGGGACCCTTAGACAAGAACAACCCTAGCTCATAAAGCTAAGTATGTTTGGGATCGACCTCTTGGTCGTGATTAGAGGACCTGCCAACGGGCGAGCCGAAGCAACAGGAATCCAAACCCCTCAATCAACGGTTAATTGCTTTTTAATTCCTGGATCATTGTGTTCATACGTGTAGTGATCTTTTCAATATTTGTGTACCAGTTAGTATTTCGACCGTTGTGCTTGTCTTCGTGTACCAGTTGTTTTAATGTTGATGAACTTTGTGATTGGATGATGATAGCTAATATCTGGCACACTAACTTCAAACCAAATTGACCGACATAAGGTCTTCCAATTCATAATCTTCCAATGATAATTAAGATTACAAAACGAGTACATTAGCTTCACTATAAAAAGAACTCCTTTTAGCGTCGGTTGAAGAATGTGTGCGATAATATCCTGTACACTTTGATAAATGAGAAAGATTGAAGTAAGGATCACCTGAAAGCAAGGATGGATTTGAAAATGATGAAAATCAGAAGAGAGCTTTGGCCACGACCAGATGGGAAAACTTGTCCAGCAGCTATATACACAATGGGTAAACGAGAAATTCAAACAATGCTCGAAACCTTGAAAGACATTGTTGTACCAGATGGATACTCAAGCAACATATCTCGTTGTGTTGATGTGGAGAACCGAAAGATATTAGGGTTGAAAACTCATGATTGTCATATATTAATGCATGAACTTCTACCATTGTCCATCCGGAATGTGTTGCCTGCACAGGTCTCATCTGTCTTAGTGGAATCCTATTCATGCCTGAAACAATTATGCTCGAAAGTGGTTCATGTTGATCGGTTGGATACGTTACAAGAACGAATTGTGGTAGCTCTATGTTGTTTGGAGATGATATTCCCCCCGTCTTTTTTCACAGTAATGGTTCATCTAGTGGTCCATCTAGTTGAAGAAGTTAGACTTGGGGGACCAGTCTGTTGGGTGTACCCTATAGAAAGGTACAATATAACAATCGGTTACATGCATTTGTTATGCATTTACTTTATTATTTTACTAATAACAAATTCCTTGACGAAATCAGATTTCTTGGAAAGCTGAAATCTTTTGTCAGAAATCGAACCTAGCCAGAAGGTTCAATTGCAGAAGTTTGGATTTTTGAGGAGATTATTACATTTGCCTCCTTATACTACGAAGATGGAGTTGAAACTCGTTTCAACCATGGGTCTCGACTCCATGATCAAGTGAGAGATGAATCCCTTGGCATATCCAGGTTCCCTTCAATTGGACGTCATGTTGGTGGCGAACACCCCTATAAGTTAAATGATATGGAGTGGTTACAAGCACACCGACATGTCCTTATAGGGGCTAACGAAGTCAGTCCTTTCCTACAGTAAGTACATTACTAAACTGCACTTATGGTGTGACTATTATTGTATTTTAATTCTTCTATTGTATGTTAATGGGAATTACTAGGGAGTTCCAAGCAATCACAAAACATCGATTACGAGGAAGATCAGCAGCTGAAGTTGAAAAAGTTGTACATAGAGACTTTGTGCAATGGTTTAGAAGTCGTGTAAGTATACTATGAGTTTCATTAACCTTTGCATGATGACAACTTTCCATCATTTAGTTTGTGATACAGTATTATTTTTACTGTCATTTTACAGATACTAGATGATACCCAAGTAGTACATTCGAATAATCTAAGATTGTTGGCACGAGGACCTTCTCGACAAGCTTATCAGTTTATTGGTTACGATGTGAATGGTTATTGTTTCCGTACACTTGGTCGTGATAAGGGTCTCAGTACTCAGAATAGTGGTGTGTACGGCAGCTATGAAACTCATAGTTATTCTAGCTCAGTGGACAATCGACCTCACACAAGCGAACTCGCGTACTATGGAAAGTTAGAAGACATAGTTGAGCTGAATTATTATGGAGATTTCCGTGTTGTATTATTCAAGTGTAAGTGGCTAATACTCACAATCCAAGGTATGTGAAGAAAGATAGGTTGGGTTTCACACAACTTAATTTCTCACACTTGCTATACACGGGAAGTCGCTTAGATGACGAGCCATTTATTGAAGCAAAGGTGGCTCGGATGGTCTACTATGTGAAAGATAAGGTGGATAAGGGCTGGTGTATTCCTGTACATATCAAACCCAGAGATGTCTACGACATGGGTGATGAGGAAGGCAACTTAGTGCATGAGAGTGAGATGATTATGAATCCAGAGTTGTCTGATTTTGATAATTCCACTAATCTACCCCTAGCCAGGCCTGGAATTGTAGATTTCGATGATTAACTAGTGTTTGGTAAAATCATTTTGAGCTAAGTGTTATTGTTCTATATTCAATACCTGAATGTTTGACATAAATATTTGGATTTGGATTTGCAGATATGGCTCCTCGTTCAGGTCCTTGGATGGTAGAGCTCATCGATCCAGCAGGAGTTAGGACTCAGGAGCATGTGGCTAGTAGCCAGATTTTGAGCCTTCGCGATGGCAAGAAGGTCATCATGCCTTGGGGACTTCTAGGACCTACCGCTGCGGGCCCCGCCTCTCTGTTGGGCCAGTTCACTGGTATGCTGGGTAATGACCAGAACCTCATCCCACTACAGTATGAGGAGTGGCCCAACGTGACGGACGGAGAGAAGAATGATTTAAAGGCTACTGTGTTTGTAAGTATTCAAATATGAATTCATTCCTATGTTATGTGAATTTAACAGTAAGTAATAATTTATAATCATTGAATTTGATGCAGCGTTGTATCGTACTTGAGCCACCAGAGATGACAGACCTTGCGACTAAGTACATCATGGAGGATATTGGCAGGAAGTGGAAGGACTGCAAAAGCCGCCTATGGAGAACATATGTGGTTAAGACATACAAGGACAAATTGAAGCAGGAAGCTGAAGAAGCGGGCCAGGACTTCGACTGGGAGGAGTTTGTGGAGCCCCATAGGGCGTGGGCAATACAACACAAGCCGGGCAGGATCTCTGCGCCTATGTGGGCACAGTTTGTGGATATCAGACTGAGATTCGATATGTTGGTAAGTCGATTACAAATTAGGCATTATGTGAATATATTATATCAACTTAAATCTTTTAAATGAATAACAATTTGTAGGAGAAAGCTCGCAAGAATTCAGCCACCCGGAAGAGTTACACCTCACCCCACACTGGAGGGTCAATGAAGTTGCGAGTTGGAGGACTGGAGTTGGTAATAATTCAGTTCAAATTGCTAATAATTTTTTTGTATTAGTACCTTTTAGAAAGTGTATTGATATTGTTTAGTTCGTACACTTGTAGGCAGCTGAAAGGGGAGGAAATGTGCCCAGTAGAGGTGAGTTGTATGTTATCACTCACACAAAGAAGGATCAGACTTACACTGATCCTAATGTGGTAAGTACTTATCACCTATTCCAATCTAACAAAACAATATCCAATAGTGCCTATTTAATTAACTTTGGTTTGTGAAACCCATTTTTGTCATCAATGTGCAGCCTCGGATTCTGGAGCTGACCCGTGATCCCATAGTCCCCACATTTCCTTCTGCGAACGATGCACTCGGACTTGTCTATCCGAAGGAGCACAGTGGTAGAGTTCGCGGTATGGGATCTGGCGTGACCCCCTCCCAGGTAATGTAATGTAGTATATGATATATGTAAAATTTAAAATAGCCAAATTCTAATTATTTGTTGTCTTTGTCTATTCAGGTTAATATGAGTAGGAGGCGTGGTGGAGCAGCCGGTGGATCCAGTCAGGGTAGTAGTTCAGCTACTACCACTCACGTCTTCGGCCATTGTCCCGCCGAGGATCGAGTGAGGGTGTTAGAGGAAGAGGTTCAGCGCTTGAGCCCTCTGGAGGAGGAGGTTCAACGGCTCAGCCAGTTGGTGGGGGGTTCATCTTCTAAGGGAAAAGGGAGGATGCCCTCGGATATGGATGCCGAGGACCTGGACTCGTACGATGAAGAGGAGGATGAGTAGGTAGCTGAAAAGTTTAGGTGGATGTTGTAGGTGCATGTGTCAGGAGAATGTTTTAGGAGGATGTTTTCGACATTTATATATTATGTAATGCAATTCAGTATGTTTATTGATTGGAAAAGTGAATTGTGAAAAGTGAAATCGATGTATGCATGAAAATTTATGCAGGTATTGGCACTAGAAGAGTATGAGAATAGGAAAAAATGGAGCAGAATTCTACCCACTGGAACACAAATTAGCGTCGGTTATGCTCTACAGGTCAACGCGTTTTAGCTCGGTCTTGTAATTTAGCGTCGATCACAAAAATCGATCGACGCTAAAATGCTGACCACTCAACTGGTTGGTGGTCCGACCGGAACAAATTTAGCGTCGGTTGGGACGCGTTTTAGCGTCGGTTCACCAAACGACCGAAGCTAAGGTTTAGCGTCACCGAATCTGGCGTCGTTCTTACCGACCGACGCTATATCTTTTGGCGTCGGTCACTGACCGACGCTAAATCGCGTGTCCGACCGACGCCAAACATCATTTTTTTGTAGTGCTTCAAAAGGGAAACGAGGGAAACTGACTTCCACTAATAACCTACGAACACAACGACACAAGGCAACAACTACGACAACAACAACAACAACGACACAGACAACAACAACTATAACAACACAACATACCCTATCTTCTATTAAACTTGAGCTTGTCCTTCCCCAGGTTGTCCACATGATTCGATATGCTGCGGTTCTCCTCCTTCAGTCTCTTGATCAACTTAACACATCATCTAAGTTGGTCGTCCCTCTCCTTAATGATTTTGTCCTTCTCCCCTCTCCGCATCATCCACAGCCTCCCGCACCTCCAGTTTTTCATAAAACCCACAACTCTTATTCTGCACAACAACAAAACGAACTCAGGGAAACTGTGAAAACACACGAAATAAGAATGAGGGAATGGTTTTACCTCCTTCTCGCGAGGGCAACCGAAATAGCGTTCCAGATTTCTCATGGCAATGGATCTGATTGCCCTTAAATCGCACCAGCAATTTACTCCTCATACACAAACCAGAGACCCTGAAACCTTATCGGTGGAAATGACAGGGAGGTGCAACCAACACAGTGGAAGCAGACTAGCGCTGCATTGACTGGCTAGCGCGGCCCTTGTTGGCTGGCATTCACATTTGTCGAGTTTTGAACATATTTACGAGTTTTGCTACTAATGGTACATAAAAATTTAAAATGTGCTATAAAATTTAAAACCCCGATATATTATGTATGACCTGGTGATATTTTTTGTTTTTGTCCGGCTAAGTTGTTTTATGATTATCTATTTTATCATGGATGTTTGTTGGTATTTGATTTTTAAGGCTTAATAACATAAGCAAGTTACAAGTTTTGTCTATTCACAAAACTGAACCCTTGATCTACTCATAGCAGCATATAGTAATCCTTAATAACAACAAAAAAAAAATTATTCGAGGGATAAGATCATCAATCATTAGAAGCAGAATTAGTACAATGATAATAACAACAATACAATGTTACTAGTTAGTAGAAATAATTTCTTAATTTAGGTTTTTCATGCTTAAATTAAAGGTATTATAGACAATTTAATAGGGGCATTTTCTCAATTCCATAATGTCATTTATACGAGGAAACAAAGAACTAGTTTTCGGAGACATGGTCAATTCCCACCGTAATCCAATTCCACATGAATGAACAAATCTCCTTCTTTCTTAATTTTTTGCAGGAAACGATCCCTAAGTTAAATTTTGAAATAAATTATTTCATCCTTAAATCACTCATTTTAAAATCGAAGAAAATCCCCGAAATTACACCTTCAAATCACTGATAACTAAAAAGTTATCTGAAACCATCAAGTTAATGCTTGCATGCGTTTGGTATGAAGTGTTTGATTGCAATCGCATCCAAGTAAATTTAAAAAAAACCTGTAATTACATATAATGGTGTTACAAGTATATATTATATGTATGAATGATTTCACAACAAGAGAAAAAAGAAAACAATTTTTTTTATAAAAAAAAGAAAAAGAAAAGAGAGTTCTAATTAAGCCATGTATTTCTTGCTGTTTGGTAAAGGTGTGTTGTCTAGAAAATGCATGAAGAGTGAAAGTGCTCTTAAGGGTTGATAACTTGGTACTTCATGTCCTGCTCCCCTCACAGTTGCAAATCTCAAACCTTCCTTGTATGCCTCTGTATACCCACCCACTTCTCCTGCAATGAACCAAGCATGAAACTTGGTGTCCACAGTTAGATTCATTGTCTTAATTGAGTACTGTGACGAGGTAAATGGAACCCTTCCATCCATATCACCACTATATATCCAGACACTGATTTCATTAGCCAACAAGAATTCGATCTCGGGGAGGACGGAAGTTGCCGACTCTGTATAATGAATGTTATCAGCACAGCAACTCCAAGGTCGTGGGATGTTTGTTTTATTTGCATGCATTGCTTTTTGTACCTCCTTTTTGTTCAAGTACTCTTGCACGTAATTAATGCTGCACTCGTCGTATTCTATAATCTGCATGCATGCACCCCGACCCATATAAGAAAATGCATGCATGCATGGATGGACAATGATGGAGATAGTAGTGTAGTGGATGAGTACTTACAGAGAAAGGGACAGGTTTTTGAGTGGTGGGACCCTTATGGACATGACATCGTTCCTCGTAAATGTTGTAGGCGAAGATAGGAGCTATTGATCTGTCCACTTCATACAAGGCGGCATCACATATGGGAGTCTGATTCCCTCTAAAGAATGGAGAAAAATCACAGTTCTTTTCCACAGAAGCCACTGTTTCAAGTGATGCCAATCCATGGTAACCCAAGTAATTGTACATTCCTTTGTTGTCAGTCTCATCATTCAGCACTGCATTCCCAACCATAATGCCTTTGAGTTTGATTGGATTTTCGGGGATTGTATCTTTATGCATGAGAATGGTATGAGCCATTTGAGTAACATAGTGACCAGCATAGCTTTCTCCCGTAATGAAAAATCTCGACCTCTATATTCTGGGAATCTGCTGAACCAATTCAGTAAGAATACAAAGTTATTCTCTGCTGTAGCAGTGTCCCCAGTTGTGTAATCCGATGGCGTATCCGAGTAAGAAAAACCAACACCTGCTGGGGATTCCAGAAACAATATATTTGCGGCTGCATGTATATCAATTCATTCCACATTATATTATTATTATTAATAATTATACTAAATTCAAAAACAAAAACAAAAACAAAAAAACAAAATACTAGTATTATTATAATAAGTACCGTTGTTCCAAGCATATCTGTTGAGGTGGAGGGTTTTGGAATCGCTGCCAACTCTAAATGGGCCCAGCTCCGTCAATGCTCCATATCCCAAAGACGAGCACCCAGGCCCTGTTATTTTTTTTTAATACCAATAATGTTTAATTATAATTAGGAACCCTATAATCAATAATCATCATTACTTTCATTAATTAAATAATCAATGCACTGTCAATACTGATATATTGTTCATTAATGTATGAAAATAGGCACTAGTGACACGTGAGTAGCGAGGTGCTGACTAAATCACCATTGTCTATTTTTGGATATAGTTATGTAATGTGTCACTATGGTAATTTTGAAAACAAAATTACAAAACACATTTTAAAAAGATAAGATTTGGATTAAATAGGAGTATGATCTATATATTCTCTCTCTTGTCCATTACGTACGTAAGGAAATTACAAGTAATGATGAAAACTTAATGCTAACAATACATGGTATATAATTTTAAATGCATGTATTTTAGATAGATTCAAAATGAAACAATGAACTAAATTCATTAAGTCTATAATTTTATAAATAGTGAAAATGACGTACATGTACGTACGTACCTCCGTTGAGCCAAAGAACAAGAGGCAATTTATCCTTGTTGGGATGATGTGCTTCCACAAAGTAGTAATACAAGTTCCTACCGTTATCCGCGTTGACGCTGATGTAGCCACCGTATTGCTTGAAGGACACGATGGGTTGTCCGGGCAAGCGAACAATGAGATCATCTTCTTTAGAACCTGGAGGTGCATGATCAACAGTTACTCCGAAAGCAATTTCCTCGTTTTTAACAACCTTTAAACGGGATGAAGATGTGTCGATCTCGTTCCTCATCTTGGCATGGAACAAGTTGTTTAATTTCTGGACTTGGGTTGTCCGGGAATGCACAAGAGTCGGAAAACATAATGGAATTACGAGGAGGAGGAGGAGGAGAGTTGAGGGCTTCTTGTTCATGGCTTTCAGTCCTCTTTTCTTTCTTCTTCCTCCTGCTCTTGTGGGATGATCAATTTACTTTTTATAAACAAAAAACAGAACGTTATACGAGCAAATGACGGGGTTATTTCAGGACCTTACAATCCCAACTAATCACATTCATCGTTGACAAAGTTAAATTGGGGATTTTTTTTGTTGTTAATTTTATTTATAAATAAATGTGGAAGAACTATTATCCATAATTATAAATTTCTGTTTTTTTTTTCTTCTTCTTCTTTTGCATGTTCTTTTAGGTTTAATACCTTACAAATATAGACACGACATTTCGTAATGGTATTTTGCATCACAACATTTGCCTTTTGTTTTTGAAAATTATATGTTGTTAGTTTAAACATTTTGGAGCTGATGCGGCTAAAGGGGAATTGGAATTTTCTAGCACAATTTAAAAAAATATGTACAGTCAGTAGCCAAATGCGTAAGTATGTCCAGATCTAGCACAATCTGACAGGCAGCCAGCGATGCGCTGGCCAGGCAGCGATGCGCCACCCAGCCAGCGCATCGCTGGCTGCCTTCCCAAATTTATGGGCATGTCCTCCGTCTGTCTGGCCGTTAGGGTTTCTTCATCCCTAGCCAGCTATGCGCTGGCTAGGGGGCGCGTAGCTGGCTGGGCTGGAAGAAACCCTAAGCCCATCATTTTTTAGTATAAATACCCCCTTCTTGATAGAGTTTTGCACCACACCTCCCTCAAACCCTAAAATTAGATTTCGAAGTAGCCAGCCGTCATCTACCAAGCTCATAATATGTCGTTCTTCACCTCTGGCTCTAAGACTCGCAATAGTAAGTGTAAGTGAAATATGTCGTTATTTATGCATTTAACGAATTAGTCTTGTGTATGCTTTGTACTAATTACTGTTGTTCTGTAGTGACAGATACTGAGAGGGTAATGCACAAGTTGAAGAAGCCGGTGGAGGAGGACTTTTTCGTTTATGAGGCAAGTGTGGTTAACTGCTGGTGTGACTTAAGGGCGACTAGATCCATTCGACCGAGTGATCTAGAACGCTATTTCGGCTACCCTCGTGAGAGAGAGGTAAAAAAGGGTCCGAATTTATTTTTTTGCATTTTCCTAGTTCTCAAAACTCTCTACGTTTGTTTTCTGATCTGTAGGAGAAGGGGTGTGGTTATTATGAAAAACTGGAGGTGCGGGAGGCCGTGGATGCTGTGATTAAGCAAAAGGACCAAATCATTCGAGCAAAGGACGAACAACTTGTTCGAGCGAATAGGGAGAAGGATGACATCGTTGGGGAGAAGGACAACATTATTCGAGACCCGAGGGAAGAGATTTCATGGTTGCACGTTTCAATCAATAGGTTGCTCAGGGAAGGGCCTCCCTCTCCACCACCCGGACTTCGTCCTTATAATTGACATCCATGTTAGGCCTAGTGTGGTTGGTTTTTCTGTTGTTGTTGTTTTTTTGTTGTTGTTGTTGTTGTTGTTGTTGTTTGTTATTGTTGTTGTTGATGTTGTTGTTGTTATTATTGTTGTCGTTGTTGTCGTCATTGTCGAAGTTAATTAATAAAATGACTGGTCTGTAGTTGCAGCCTTTCTTAATACCACAAATGGAGTCCCATCGTCTAATAGCTGGCGGTACCCCCTACAAGGATGTATATGGTCTTTGTGTGATACCAGTCCTTCCATCTACAAAAAATGCAGAATGAACTACGTCATTCATAGCACTTGATAAGTTGGAATGGAATATGAACATGAAATACTAAGTCGAAGACCAACCTAGGCATACGTGGAACGGGGAGTGCGTCGGTGCAATCTGTCGACTCTTGTGGACTCGACGCGCAATGGACGTAAATCTCTCAAGGGCCCACGCCTGAACCAGTGCCATCCAACCTCCAATGTCACCTATGTGGTCGCGGGAAGGGCTGCTCTCTATGCGGAAAGCACACCGGCCCAGCTCCCTATATAGCCATGAAAGTGCGGCAGCCCCCCAAGCGTACTCGCCTATCTCGCTCATGTCCTCTAGTAGTGGAAGGAAGAAGAGGGGCGCGTGAGATCCAGACCGATCAGCGAAGATACAACTGCCAAAGAAGTCCAGAATGTATGCACGACAGTGCTGCTCGATAGTCTGAGGATCGACGTCTGCCCTAATGGTGCCAAAGTGGTTACGCAACCACGTCATCTTCACTCTTCCACTAGATAGGTCATCAGCAGATGGTTTCTTCCCAAGAAGATCCAGCACGTACTGCTGCAGATCCGAATCCGCAGTCGGAAGGCGCCTTTGCGACTCGACTAGCATACCATCGACGCTCAGACCGGTTAGAAAGTACACGTCCTCTAGTGTTATGGTCGCCTCACCGTGGTACAAGTGGAAAGTACTAGTCTCGGGACGCCACCTCTCGACCAATGGGGTGATCAGCTTAGGATTAGTGGTAAAATCCAGGCAGGCACTCAACTTATCTAGACCGATGGGGTCAAGGTAAGGCTCGAACCTAGGATCGTACTTTACGATCTTCTTAGAGTGACGACTATTAAGCGTCATATGTGGGTCCTAATAGTTGAAGGAACAAGATGTAAGAAAATTAATAACTACTACTCAATGTTTGAGTGACCCTATAACATTCAAATATAAATACCATGTAAATATAAATAACATGTAAATATAACTAACATTCAAATATAAATAACATTTGAAATAAATAACATTGAAATATATAATTAATTATAATTTGGCTACTACTTCTAATATTCAAATAATTTCCTACCATTACAATATAAGTAATTATAATTTGCTCGTAATAATATTAAAGTTACTAACCTGAGCTTCGAAAATCCCCGATGCTCGATGTCGTTCAGCATCACCCCATAAAATTGAAGGGTCATCGGGACTACCACTTCGTACCCACGCGGCACCTCTCCGAACATGTAATCCATCTACAATTACATGTACGTAATCAAAGTTAAAACACATTTACTTACGAAAACACACGTATAAGCGTAATCAAGTAACATCATAACACACATTACAATTGGATGAGGGTTTACGCCTTCTTCAAACGAAAATTTTTGAACGGGGATTGACAATTGCTACGAACCTACAAAAAAATTGACATTATTAGTGTACAAAAATTATAATGGCTAGTTAATGAAAGCTACTCAATCAACTAATTAACAAATTACCTTAATAGATTGGAAATGAAATTGAGAGAGGAAGATGAGAAGGTGTGAAGAAATGGATGTAGTGGGGGGGGGGTATTTATACTAGCTGCTGTGTAATGGCAGAGCCGTTTCCAGCCAGCGATGCGCTGGCTGGTGAGCGCATTGCTTGCTGGGAACGATCCTGCCGTTACATAACGGCTAGTTTTGTAACGGTCCGCTCGCCATGTGGCGATGCGCTGCAACGGACAGAAATTTTGAAGGCAGCCAGCGATGCGCTGACTGGGTGGCGCATCACTGGCTGCCTGTCAGATTGTGCTAGATCTGGACATACTTACGCATTTGGCGTCTGACGGCACATATTTTTTTAAATTGTGCTAGAAAATTCCAATTTCTGATAAAAGGTAGGCTAATGGTGTTAACATAGTGGGCAAAAAATTTGATGTAGCACAAAACATGGTTGCCACATGTGCAAACGAACTAATCAAATTATACATGCCTTACAAGTTTTTGTTTTTTATTAAAATTCACCCCAGAGTAAATTTTAAAAAGGCATATTACAACCTTTTTGGGCTAACCCTAAATCCCAGCGTCGTCTCTTCCATTGTTGTTGGAGGGTGGCAGTTCTCATCTCTTCTAAGTGCTCTACCAGTTTCCTTCCTTTCCCATTGTTGATTGAGCCCAATAGTCTTCTTTGCCAATGTTTTTGAGCTCTTCCCTATTATAGTCTATCTCTCATCTCCATTAAAAAATTAATCTCCATTATTCTCTATTCTTTTAGTACCACAAATCTTGTAACCTAGATCTAAACGGGTTCTATGATCATCAAAACGGTCACAAAATAACTTTATCCACCATCAAGTTAGTGACCGTTTTTCCAAAATTACATTCCCTAAAAATGCTCTTTCTTGTAGGCTTTGATTTGTACCATACATCAGTCGAGTTCACCAAAGAGCGACTTAGAACAAAAATTAGCAATGTTCTGTGTGGAGAAGTGTCGACACAACGCTGAAGCTTTATAGAAGGTTGCTACAAAGCTCTAACAAGATGAACACACACATTTTAATTTTCTAGAAAGCTATTAAAAAATCATTCTTCCTAGGGTCTTTCAAAGCAATCCTACCCATGTCATTGGAAGTGACACCGGGTTGGATGGACACCTTCAACCCTTCCAAGAACTGTTGCTTCAACTCATCCTCCTTCAGCTCTAGAGCTCCCTAGTAGCAAGTGCTAGGTGCACAAACTCCTGGTAGCACTCCGCTACCGACTTCTCTCCCTACTTCAGCATTTGAAACTCCAACCTCTTAGCTTGCTTCCAGGTCGAAGGCATGTATTCATTTCTGAATATATACATGCTTGAATCCTTCATAATCAATGGCAAATGGATCCTCCTCCACAGCCGCCAAGTTGCTCCACCATTCCCCTTGGCATCTCCTCTCAGCAAGAAGAACGAGTAGAGAAGCTTCCGCTCCTCAGTAGCTTGCATGAATCCATATGCATGCTCGTTCTCCCTCGACCACTCCAGAGCTAGTTGAGAATCTGAGGTATTCCCCTCAAATGTCACACCTTCCATCTTCAGGAGTCATCCAAAATCCAGCGCCAGAGCAGGCAGATGAGCAGCATGAGCATTCAGACTACCAGTGGCGCTATCTCGGTCACTACAGAAGATCAAAATGTTTAGTTTACCAATTCGAAGTTGACTCACTTTAAATACTTTAACTTTCAATTCCTTTGAAAACTTCCATTTCCCCAAAACGGTTTTCACATAAGCAGCAAAGCGGAAACCAGCTATTGCAAAGTCTAGTCTAACACGGAAGTGGAATACAAACCCCCCTGTAAGGCTCATGACGTATTGGGAAAGTAAGTAGCACCACTATGCAGTAGAAAACAAACCAGGCTCTGATACCCGTTGTAACACCCTACCCTAGAATACTCAGTTAAACCACTAGTTTAACCCATGCATTACTAATTCAGGTGTTACTAACTCGAACCAGGTACGCATTCAAACACATAACATCACATAAATCGATAAATGAATCAATGAAAATCAATAGAAAGGAAAACCAAAACATCGAAACCCATAACCAATACATCCAATAACCAATAACCAACAAGAACTGAAGAAACAAAGAGAACATTAAATGGCCGATAAACTAAAATAAATCCTAGAAATCCCGATCAAAACTAGAAGTCAAAAGGTGGGTCTGAACATCCTGGTTGTACCTAGCATTGACCAACTCATTGACATGCTGATCAACAACTCTCCTAGGTGGCATGGTGACCTGCTCACCATTCCTCATAACGAAACCAGCAAAAAAACAATAGAAAGAGGTATAAAGTCCTTGCCCAACCGAACAGTCTGGAACTCGAGTTCTAGTGATTGAGGCATTAAAAATAGTGTTCTGGAGGTCCCCATCGAAGTCTGGGACGTTCGTAATTGAGTCGGGTTGAAGTTATAAGTGAGCATACTGTACAGTGGGAGATCCAGGAGGGTGTCACGTTAAGTGACATGAGGAGTTTAGTAGTCAAGGCAGTTGCCTTGGAGAGGGAGCTACTGGAACGGGGAAAGAAAGAGGACCAGAATAGGAAGGCGACTACCCCGCCCTCTCAAGATGCTACATATAACCATCCGGATAAGCGTGCTCAACCGTCTAGCCCAGGTTCAGGAGTGCTCAGTCAGCCCTACAGTGGAGAGCAGTAACTTGTTACACTTGTGGTCAACCTGGCCGTAAGAGTAACATGTATGGGACAATGAGTGTTGGGATGACCCGATTAGGTGTAGTGCGTCGGGTTTTCTTGTCTGTGATACTTGTAGAAAGCCTCATTTTGGGGAGTGTCACATGTTGAGGACTGCACCGGTGACTTGCTTTACTTGTGGCTAGCCAGGCCATAAAAGCACGTACTATCCAAGTAGGGAAGTAGCTCCCGCTTAGTATGTGGGTTTGGTGCGAGGACCTAGGGCTACGTTTGGGAGCTATGAAGGTAGGGGAAGAGGTGGCTTTGGTCGTGGTGCTGCGACTGCTGGCCGAGGGAATAGAGCTAATGTTACACCGATTGGAGCTGGAGGAGACTAAGGAGGGTTGTATGCTCTTGCCACGGGTGCCGATGGGAATGCCAATGATGGGGTGACTGGTATTATCTCCTTTCTTGGTTTTGTTCCGTTTACACCTTGCTGGGTTCAAGATCATCCCACTCCTTGCTCTGAAAGTGCTTGAGTAGTTTGAGAGTAGTAGTAGTTAGTAGACTAGGAGGTTAGTTGGAAGAATAGAACTTCTTGTAGATTTTGGTTAAGGTAGGTAGAGTGCTCGAGGGGTCTAATGTTTTGGCCGAAGGTGTTGGCTAAGTATTTTATTGCTTTGTTGGTTTTTGTTCTTATGGTGTTAGGTGTCTTAGAGGTTTTGTTGTGCGTGTGTGTTAGGTAGAAGTCTGGGTATTGTGAGGGAGAAGTTTTCTTAGAAAGTGCGAGTCGCTAGAGCCGTTAAGTGGGAGTTTTGAGTAGTAATGGGGTCCTTGAACTGCTGTGTTTTACTGGAATTTTTGGTTGCATTGCTAGGATGAGTTGAGTTGTGATTTCGGGGATGAAATCCTTTGAAGTTATGGAGATTTGTAACATCCCCGCCCAACCGAATGGTTTGGAACTCGAGTTCGGGCGATTGAGGCATTCAAAACAGTTTTCTTGAGGTCCCATCAAAGTTCGAGATGTTCATAATTGAGTCAGGTTAAAGTTATAAGTGAGCATACTGTACAGTGGGATTAACACGCCGTGTAGTTCTACTACAGGCCATGTGTCTTCATGGTACACACCGTATATCTATGATACACGACCATGCTTCATTTTCCAAAAAGGCTCGTCGGATTGGCAGTAGAAACCACACGGTCGTGTGTCTGTACAACACACCGTGTTTCTTCATAAAACATGTCGTGTATTATGAAACACGCCATGTGTTGTGACCTGCATATAAAAGGATGGGTTTTGATGAATTTATGCAACTTTTCCCTCTCTCTTTCTTCCCGAAAACCCTTTTGACAAACCAAGGTTTTCCCAACTTTAAACCTTGATGCCAGGAGCTACGGGTGTCCGATCGATGATCTGTTTTCTTCTGTGTGTTTCTGGAGATGAGAGGAAGAGAGCGGACATCTAAGTTTCTAGAGTTTTGGAGCGAGGTGCTGTCAGTGAGGGAAGGAAAAGCTATGTTTTTGGAGAAGAGGGTTTGCTCGTTCGGGTTTCTAGAAGTTGTTTAGAGTCTCGTCTTCTTGTCAGGTGAGGGTTTAGCGTTCGATAGGTAGTGATGGGTAACGTGAGGATTTGTAATCTGACCTAGATGGAATTAGGGATTGCATGAAAATGGAAGAGAGTAAAACGGGATAACTGATATGTGATTGCTGATTGATTGATTGTAATGGATGTTTGAATGTTGTGATGCTATGTTGTTGGGATTGGGTAAGAGATTAATGCTGATGATAAACAGAACAGAATTAGTAAATGAGTGATAGGAGGGACTGGGTTATGATCTTACGAATTTATAACCATATTCTACTATTGTCAGTTGTGGTTGCAGGAGGATAGCACTGCCAATGTGGGGTCGTCCTATGAATGATGAACATGAGGGTAACCATATACTCATGACATGGATATCCATGTACTTGCAGGTGGGGGTGGTTAGTGACCTAGCCGTTTACCCTTGTTCTGCTTATGAATCAGGATAGGGAATTGTATGTAGATGGTGGAAAGTGGATGAGTTATCATTATGTTGTTGACGTGGACCCAATGTGATGCTGAGAATTGATTGTTGGGTGTTAGTAATTAATGTGATCATGTAAATGTAATTGAAATGGTAGAATCGGAAGGAGCCAATGTTAAACCAAGAAACTATGATTGAGTCCGATCTACGTGGGTAGATTATCTTGGTTGGAAACCAAGGATTAGTTTTGAGTCGGGTCTACATGGGTAGATCACCTTGGTTGAGTACCAAGGATGAGTTGCTAACTCCCGAGGAAGGAATTAAGAATGTCCATGGAATTGGGATCCGTTGAAGATGCGTCTGGATGTGATGGCTAGCGGGGGTATCGGGGGAACTCCTTATGGCGCCTAATGAACCACCTAGTTAAATCATTTGTGAACTCTGTGTATGTGTGTGTGTGCGTGTTGAATTGTGACTGCGAGTTATTTTATGATGTGATGTTGAACTGTATGCATGATGATTCTTATATTTATGTTATTGTGGATTGTGAATGTCGAACTGAGAACTACATCTATGTGATCACCTACCCCGCTTTATGTTAATAAACTAGTTAAGGTTGAGTCTAATTCCATTGTCAGTGTTTTGTGCGGAGTTTGGAATCACTCTTTTTGGTTAGGTTCGACGCATAGTTAAACCCAGTGGGTTCACTCAGTTTCATTAGGAAACTGATTCCCCCCTTTCCCCGTTCAGGTTTGCGTGGTTAGAGTGAATGGTGTTGAGGTTTAGGTGCTTCGGTCAAGTTCAGAGAAGTTGCTGGTTGGAACCACGAGGTGAAGATTTGGCGGTCTACTTCGAGTTGACAGTTTCTTTGTTTACATTTCAGTTGACTTTCACCGTTTGGGGATTTTGTAATCGTTTTGAGGGTTGATTTCGGATTTTTAGTTTATTGGATTGTACTCGGATTTTTATGTATTGGAGGCCTCCTTTCAGATTTTGATTTTAATAAGAGTTTCATTCTTTTACTTTTTTGTCATTTTGCTCGTTTCGTTTAAATTTAACTTCGAGTGATGCTCATTACCGGTACAACCATGGGTTTACCCGGGTCGATTTGGGATGGGTGTTACAAGAGGGGTTAGTGACATGCACTGAGTGAAATAGTAAAACCAATAATCCAGTAAGCTTAATAAATTAAATAAACCAGTAAGCTAGTAAGAGATCAGAACATTAAGTCAGTAAGTTGGTAGCCCAAGCAATTCCTATGTGATCCATAAAGATCCCAGTAGCTTGTACGGTCTAATGACAACCCGTACGCCACAAGGGCCTAGTAGATGGTCTTTAAGACCACATTAACCAGTACATTTCCTAAGGGATCGTGCAATCCATTAATGGATCACATGCGCTTACACCTAATCCAACTTATAGGATTAGTCTATCATGCACGTAATCTCTACCGATAACAATCAAATATGATCTACCATCCTATACCAGTGTAACATAAGGAAATGTAAATCAATAACTCTACGGTCAGGGCCTGACCGAACCCAGACTGAACAGGTACAACACCCATTACAACACTCACAACGTCTGTTGTCCTATCCAACATAACAGTTATTGCTCTTATCACGACGTCCGTTGTCATTGCATGACAATGGCCGTTTGGAATAGCACAACTCCTGTTGTGTTAATCCAATAGTGAATTCTGCAGCAGTTGTTGTAATTCAACTATTCAACCACAATCCCGAACCAATCACGAATACAGACGACTAATCGATTATGGGACGTTACACTACCACTTCTGAGTACCCTCTAAGTGCTAATCCTGGACGGTCTAATAGCTTGTGAAATGAGTATCCGGTCCTCCTACCACTTTTGAGTGTTGTCCCAAAATTAACATTGATCTTCTGGTGCCATGTACTTAGTGAAGTCCGTCTGAATATCGCCAAGAACTCTCATAATCTAAGCATTGTGAAAGTTAAGCTCGATGATTGAGCAGAAGAACACTAAATGCCCTCCTAAACCTTAGGAGCAATATCAACTGGTGGAGCCGCATATTGGAGAGGTGGCGGTGGTAGCAATATCTTAGTAAAATTATATGGGATGTGGTTAGAGAAGGGTAGATATTCAGGTGATATGTGTTTGTACAACTTGTGGATGGTTGGTAATATGGCCATAGTCCTCCAAACATTGTTATGTGTTGCAAAACCTCATGACAAATGAATTCCCAAGAAAAAATTCCTTGTCATCATGAGCAACCTAAGTAGAAAGAAACTTAGGGACCAAGGGTCTCAGATGGAGACATTCTGCACGATCTAGATATGACACATCGTAAAAATATCCTTAGCATTACAAACCCCACCATATGTGAGCTACTGTGTGATCTTCTTGCGGAAGATAAGTTCCAAGAACTTGTAGAGAGGTCGCCCAATCCGAGTAACCTTGGAAGTGCCAACTTTATATCACCTCTTGTTGCCTTCTTTTATGGTGTTTGTCGGTGTAATGCGGCGCCAAAACTCCTCAATAGCCACAAAGTCATCTTTGACTGGGAAAATGACCTAAGGTTGACCTCATGTAGCTATTGTGCCGAATAAAAAACCCAAATCAATGGAAAGATCATTCAACGACTTCTTGTAATCTTTCCCTCCTAGAAAGAAGGAAATGGCGTTAAAGTTGTTCGAGTTAGTCATCTTCGTGAACCGACAAATACAATATATAAGATGGATGGTTGATTAATAAAATGAATATAACTCAAGGGAATGAAGAACAAGGAGTGGCGGCCAAGGAAACCCTAATTAAGGTTTCAATAACCGAGTCGATTTAGGGCAAAATTGCAACAACCTGGCTTCAGTTAATCAGCTAGTTTTGAAGAAAAAAAACTTGGTTTTTCTTTAAATAAGTTAATTCTAAATTGGCTTGAGCAAATTAGTTAAAGATATTTAATTCACGTGGATTTTTTGCGTTTCAGAAATTGGATTCTAGATTTTTAAATTTCGAGTTAATGGTAGGGTCGAGGCCCTGAATCAATTGGTCGAACCAATTGATCCGACCAAAGGAGAAGGGTTAGGCGTAAAGCCCTTGATCCTTCTTAATTGTCATGTCATCTTAAAGAAGATGCTGGGTTGTGCAACAGATAAGGAGAGTAAGTGGATGGTTCATTCACTTGGGCTTTAAGCCCTTCCGCATTTGTTATGCAAGGGGAATAGGTCGGGCCTTGTCAACTTTGAGAGAAAAAGAGGAATGAGGGCCTCACGGCCCAATCGGGTTTCAACACTTAATGGAATTTTTGGCACGTGTGGTTTCAGCTCCCTGCTTTTGGGAACCACGAACTTCGAGAGGATGCAAGTGGCGATGCAAGGGATTTCGGAGTTGGGAACCAGAGTTTCGTTCCTTGGCAGTTGGTGAAGGAAGTAGCTTCGTCGGAGACCTTAATCGAAGGGAGGATGTCGGCGTCGTGAGAGATGGACGGAAAAAGAAGACAATCCGGCTATGGGTAGAGGGTCGGCTGTACAAAGGAGCTCTGTCGGAGCCAGCTCAGTGTCAAAACTAGGAATAATACGGATATTTACCAACTCGCACGGTTTAGTCATTTTGTTAGGTTATGTAACTTTTGGACCATTTTTCTATTTTCCATTTGAACGACTTTGTTAGCCTTTCTACAGCTGGGTTTCACCCCCTTATGTAACAGAGTCTACAGCCCTGAAACATTTCTATGAATTCCCAAACAAACTACTATCTTCTCTCTCACATTTGTCTCTTCCTTTCTCCTCATTTCTCTACTCACCTACTCCCATTCTCACTTGTCGGAGCTCCGATCAATAGGGACGTTACAAATCAGTATCAGAGCATCTCTGGCCATGACTCTAGAGGCCACTCAGGCTTTTCACACTGAGAGGTTAGTATAACATCCCAACCGAATCAACCTGATTAAACCCTTGGTTGAACCGGTTATGAGTATCACTAACGGTGCGATACAATAAATAGAATAGAAAACTAGCATTTAAGTGAATAATCCGAAAGGAGGCCTCCAATAATGAAATTTGAATACAAAACCAATAAAAAATAAATTCAATATCAATCCTCAAAATGAGTACAAAATTCCCCAAATGTGAATAGTCAACTGAAATGAAAGAAAAAGGAAATAGCCAACTCTAAGTAAATCGCAGTCTTCACCTCATAGCTCCAAAATGAAACTTTCCTGAACTCAGTCGAAGCACCTGAACTCCAACACCACACACTAACCACGAGAACCTGAAAGGGAAGAGGGGGATCGGTTCCCTAATGAAATTGAGTGAACCCACTAGGGTTAACTATGCGTCGAACTAAACCATAAGGAGTTGTCTCAGCACTCCACATACAACACTAACATTAGGACCAATCTTAAGTCTAAACAGTTTAATACGTTATTCTTCTCCAGCTTATCTTCTCTCTCAAAATGGCCATCACTCCGTTCCAACTCCCTTCCTTGGAGATATCTGCAAGTCAAGAACGAGTGGGTTTAAGCTTGGTTTTGATGTTCTTCGGACATGTGAGGAGACTCTTACAAGCCTTCAGTCAGCCTTGGGACGAATATGAGGTCTCCATGGGCGGATTCAGATCTTTTACGCAGGTTATGGCTTGTTTCAATGTTATGTTTAGTGTCTCGAAGACAGAGGGCACGTCCTCCAATCCGAACCCTGGAACATGGACGGAACAATGATGCATCTAGCACCATGGTCGTCGCCTTCAGAAGAGTTTGCCATGTCTCTCTATTTTATGGACTTGTGCGTTACGCTAAAGGACATCTCGACAGAGTACACTACAGTTTCATTTGGGCGCCAGTTCTTAGCGAAACTTGGGGTAGTTTTGGATGTTGCTCTATTCAGATTGAGCGATGAGCCTAGTACGTACTTGATGAACGTGTTGTTGTGATGCGTTCAACCAAATAACTACTAATGCTAATAAAAGGCTATAGCAGATCGTATTCCAGGGGTTTCCTCTACCTCCTTACTCCAGGGAGTTGACAGTTTTAATTCGAGTTCAAACACAAGTTGTGCGTGGTGTGAGTTCCACGACTTCTATACTAAGAATGCAAAAATAAGAAGAAATGAAAATTAAACCGAAGAAAGATTAAAGATTGATTGATTGACTAGAAAGATGACAGACAGGCTTAGACTTCGAATCCCCCTTAGATCACCAGAGCAACAGCAATCAACAGACCAGCGATTTTCGATTCTAGTTCATTCAGTTCACAGACACCATCATAACACCTGACCCTTAGGTTTAAGACTGGCGAACGTTCGCTCTATCCGATCTAGCTACCATGATTAATTAGCCGCCCGGGTACGGTCGCCTCTCGCAACGACTTAACTTACTGGTGCAAATTTCAATGATTAATGAGTTACTCTTGCAATGGAATAACCCTAATCGGTTCCTATGAAAGGCATACTCCAATTATAAGGTTAATTGTTCAATTCGATGTTCTAAAGTAAGGCGAGTGTTCGCTTCTATCCATAGCTTAACGAGAATCTAATCTAGGTGGCCAAACCAGACAAGAAACACAGAAACAAAGAACGAATCAAACATGAAAGATGAAACTGAATGAACTTCGAATCTAATCACCGCCGATCCGTGACCGCTTTAAGCCCTGGGTCACTTAGGGTTCATCTAATCTAAGCTACACAAGTTCAGCTACTCATATTCAATCCAGAAGAATCAAAAACAGACAAAGAATACATCTCAGGTAGGAAGACAGAGAAGAACTGTAAAACCTAATTTTGATGTTTCCTGGCAGCTTCAATCTGCTGAATCTTCAACTCCTAACCCTGGATCTCCGAGATGGATGGATGGCGTCACGATCCGTTCCTGGCTCTTCGAATCCTTTCTTTTCTCGCTCTGTCTCTCTCTTCCGTCCGTTATGTGTGTGTTCGTCCCAAGTTGGTGTGTGTTCAGTCGTAAAAAGTGTCGGTGTGTTAAGTGATGGCTCTCTCAAATTAGCCGCCCGGATCTCTATTTATACTAACCCGGAAATTTCCTTTTTTTCAACTGGGAGTTTCGCCGAAATTAGTAGAGGGGTTTCGGCGAAAATTTCTTCAAACTCGGGACAGTGAATTCCTCCTTTTGGTTTCGGCGAAACCTCCATGGTATCTTCGCCGAAAATTTCCTTACAGTCGGCCAGTGATTTCTTCTTCTTCCATTTTCGGCGAAATCCAAGGGTAGTTTCGCCGAAATTGTGTGTATGAACTGGGCAGAATTTGTTCGAACTTGAATGGCTTCTTTGACCGACTCCGGTTCAATTCCTCGCGGTTCCAATGCTTCAGACATATCCATGGTTACTTTATTTGACGGCAAAAACCTGTGCTTACGCAAAAACACTAGAAAACCATCAAATAGACCCAAAAAGGGCCAAGGTAACACAAGTGGCACGAGATAGGGCAATTGATTGAATATTCATTATTCTACCCTAAAAACCATGTCTTAAGCAAAGAAATGTCGCTTAAATGAGGCTGATAATCACGTCAAATCGAGTGTCATCAGTACTTGAGGGCAAAATTGAATTTCAATATGATGAAATGACTGATCGGACGCAGGGATGTGTTGGAAAGGCCAGGGAAGTATTTTTGGGTTAAGATTGTTTATGAGGACTTATCCAAACTCAGTTTGAACAATGGCTTAATTGATCATGTCCAATGTGAGTGCACCGCACTGGTGGAAATCAACACATGGCCTCCTTTGCGTGGCTCTTGGATGTTTCAAGGGCGACATGAAGTATACCACCAATCTGGAAATTCAGTGATGGTGCCACCTCCAAGATCGGCGACAGTTTTTGTTCGGAGGGTTCACCGGAAAACTGTTAGCCGTCGGGATGGTCGACCAATTTAGGACTCACAACTGAAGGTCGAGGGCTCCTCTGAAGCCCGCATGATTCATCTGGATGATGGTTACTCACCGATTCGAATGACACGCCGACATGGGAAGGAGCCGGCGTTAGTTGAGGTTAGCGGCGGCGGTGAGTCGCCTCCCTCTGCATCGCTGGCAGCACTTCAAACCCCACCAGTGGGGTGGGCCTTGCTGGCCTCCTGAGCCCATCAGAGGGTGCTACTACTAGTAAGGATCCAGCCCAAGTGGAAAGGGGGCCTAGAGTTGAGCTAACGGATCCATTCTTGGATTAGGGCTTTTTATTGGGCAAGGGCTGCGGACCAACAAACATTCCTACTCTTTTAGGTAGTGGTGTGGGCCCACCAGGAGAGGATGTATATCGTTTAGAGGCCATTCCAGAACTAGAAACTCCACCAGATGACTTCTAATCGGACTTGGAAATAAGCGATGAGGAGGATTTTAACATCATAATGGACGGGCCGTTAGGAATTGAGGAGGATGAAGAGTTACTTCATCGTGAGGTGGGAGAGGCCAGCCTAGAATGGCCCGCCAAGTCACCTTGATAGTTTCATGGAACTGTAGAGGGCTCGGAGGTCCTGATACGATTTCTGAATTAGAAAGAACACTTATGTAGTGTATTTAAACCTCATTTTTTATTTCTGTCTGAAACATGTCTAACTTCGGTAGAGTTATCTACCATATTAAAAAAATGGCTCTTCCTCATACTTACATATCTCAAGCAACAATTCGAGAGGGGGAATTTCATTTGCTTGGCTTCCATTCCTTTTATTTGTCGGTGACTACAATTGCATGGCTTTGTTAGAATTTCTCGAGTAGTTAATTAATCGATGGTTAAGAACTATAGTTGCATTTCAACAAGTATTTGGGTAAAAACACAAATTATGTTTCCAGGAGTAGGTAGATGTCACAAAACCAAATGAACTTGCACTCAACTTCGTTGAAAGTTTAGACGAGGGTTGTTAATGTTTTCAAGTGTTGCCATGGTCTATTAGACAATTTGACTTCTAGAAGCGACGATGATGAGAAGCTGAAGATGGCATGGGAGTTGGTGTTGCTCATATGAAGGCGAAGGTAAATAACAAGGGTTTATGGGTTGTGTTTGCAGGGAACTCTAGGAGGTGAGAGAGGTTTCAAGATAAAGAAGTAGAGGTCAAGTGTTTTTTTGATCCGCGAATCCATTGGATGAGTCATGGGATGGTTGCTCCGAGACCGAGTTGGCATGGTTCTTCATGTTGTGGGAACCTTGTATCCAGGTATTACTTGAATTACTAGCTTCTAGAGATGTGGTCTTTTGGTGTCTGTTCCCGGCTTTTTCCAGGTTAACTTTGAAGGAGACTGATGAACCGTCGTTGTGCTGAGCAGGTTCGATCAAATAACTATCAAGCTCAAGAGCTAGGATAGATCGTATTCCACGGGCCTTCAATTGATTGGCTACTTCAGAACTAACAAATTACTCAAGGAAAAACACGTTGTGCGTGGTGTGAGTTCCACGACTTCTAATTCTAAGGAATGCAGAAAAATTAAAACAAATTAAGCTAAAGCAGATTGAGAATTAGGGTTTGGAAACAAGAATGACAGACGAACTTCGACTTTGAATCCCCCTTCGTTCCCCAGAGCATTGGCAATCCACAGATCAGCGGATTTCGATTCTTATTCAATCAATTACTAAGACACCACCATAACTCCTTACCCTTAGGTTTAAGACCGGCGAACGTTTCGCTCTATCCGTTCTAACTACCAAGATTAACTAGCCGCTCGGGTACGGTCGCCTCTCGCAACGACTTAATTAATTGGTGTAATTACTAGTGATTAATGAGTTACTCTTGCAGTGGATTAACCCTAACCGGTTCCTACGAAAGGCACACTCCAATTATAAGGTTAATTGTTCAATTCGATGTTCTAAAGTAAGGCGAGCGTTCGCTTCTATCCTTAGCTTAACAAGAATCTAATCTAGGTGATCAATCCAGACAAGAAACATGAACAATGAAGAACGAATCAAACATGAAAAAGAACTGATTGAATTTCGAATCTAATCACCGTCGATCCGTGACCGCTTTAAAGCCCTGGGTCACTTAGGGTTCATCTAGTCTAAGCTCTAACGAGTTTAGCTACTCATGATCATTACACAAGAAACAAAGACAAAGAAAGAGTTCACCATTCAGAGGAAGAACAGAAAAGAATCTGAAAAAACCTAATTCAGACGACTCTGACAGACTCCGATCTTCGGTAAGTTGCACTCCTAGCTCCGGTTCTCCGAGGTGGAAGGGATGGCGTCACGATCTCTATCCGGCTCTTCGAACTCCAACTCTTCGCTCCAGAACTTCAGAGAAATCTGATCTCGAAAAGTTGTGTTTTCGAATTATGAATTGTGTGTCCTTCGGGCCGCCGGATTAAGTATAAATATTTAACCCTAGTTGGGCCGGGCTGAGTTGATGTTTTCGCCGAAACCATAGGGGTAGTTTCGGTGAAACTGGCTTGAGTTCAGGGCTCCGCCGGCTGTTCATTATTTTTGGTCCGAGCAATTGAATGGTTTCGCCGAAATCAGTCTTCACTTGGCATCAGCTGATTTGCATTGTTGATTTCACCGAAACTGTGAGATCATTTTCGCCGAAATCATCCTTCTGTTGGCACCAGTCTGAATGTGGTATTGTTTTCGCCGAAACCCCTAGGGTGTTTTCGGCGAAAGTATCTTTGTATTCGGGCAGACCTTTGGTTGGACTTTGATTGGCTCCTTTGATCGATTCGGTTCAGTTCCTCGATGTTCCTATGCCTTAGACACGTCCATGGCTACTTTATCTGACGGCAAAAACCTGTGCTTACGTAAAAACACTAGAAAACCATCAAATAGACCCGAAAAGGGCCAAGGTAACACAAATGGCACGAGATAGGGCAATTGATTGAATATTCGTTATTCTACCCTAAAAACCATGTCTTAAGCAAAGAAATGTCGCTTAAATGAGGCTGATAATCACGTCAATTCGAGTGTCATCAAATACCCCACACTTAAGCTTTTGCTTGTCCTCAAGCAAACTGAACTAGAACACACTCAAATTCACAAATGACACGAGATTAAACCGAGATTCAATTCTAACAATTTGGTTTAGACTGTTCCACGTAGAAAGAGTGACCTACACATGCAAGAACATCAACGAAACAAGTTTTCGATCTCACTAATTTCTGCACACTTCAAGTAGTGGTTTTAACAAAGCTCGTTTCTTGGTAAAACAATTAATCATAATTAACCGACTACGATAACACCAATTCTAATCAAAAAGACTTTAAGCTCTAGCCATGATGTGGATGCGGAGGTAGGAAAAATGACGTGGCTATCGACTCGACTTCATCCGTTTCTAGATCTGTACGTTACATGTTCTAGCTAGGACTGATTTAAACCACAATTTATTTCAAGTTTCAACTTCTTCGTTCAATTTATTTACTGCATACTAGTGCTCGATACCAAACACTTCACTTAGGTGTTGGACCTGCCTAGCTCACAGTATTTGTGCCTTTGCTAGTGCTCAACCCGAACACTTCACTTAGGTGTCGGGCTTGCCTAGCTTTATTTTTAGCACTTTTAAGAACTTAGCATTGATTCGATTAACTCAATTATTTGATTTAACCATTTAGCCACTTGGTCCTAGCTAGTTATAACTTTTTACACAAGATTTCGAATTGGATTTCCGTTTAATCTCAAGCCACAATCACAGGTGAACAAGTATGAAGTGAAAAACACGGGAGAAGCTAGCATCTATCATCTTAGAATGGTGTTTATCGAGCTTTGTTATTAACAGACCAATCAGTTCAATTAATTCAAGTTTCAACTACTGAAGTGATTTATGATCTGTTCTGACCTAGACTCATTTAATATCAGTTCCAACACGTTAGTTACAGGTTCTAAGTGGAACAGTCTAGACGTCATTGTTCAAAATTAAAGTCAATTTAACCTCACAAGTCAAGAATTGAGCAATTCTATGCAAGAGAAATTTCAAATTTGAACCACAGAATCATAGATAGTAAGCAAGATCATGCATAATCCTAGACTCCCACCCCACACTTAAACGGTTCTGTGTCCTCACAGGACTAAACTAGAGTAGAGGGATACGAAGAACCTGTGACGAGATGGTCGGTGTAGGGGATGAACACGGATAGCCCGGAGCAGAGCGAAGTAGCTACTCGAGATCTCGAGGCGCCATCAAGTCGCGCCTTAGTCCTGCGCTCAAAGGTGTTCCTAAACCAGAATGAAACCAAATTAGTCGACCAAAACCTTACCCCACACTTAGTAGAAAAACTCAATTTCACAAAGAAACGAGGGAAACTAAGTGGGGTAAGTAAAGTGGAGTAACCGGTAATCATAGACAATAGAGCACATGTCTTAAGAACAGCTATAATCAGGTAAGCGCAATCAGAGTTCAAAAAGTCAAACCGACATTGTAGAAAGTCAACATTAAGTCATATTGAACCCTAATCATGGCAAGACTATCACAACTTGGAAATTGACGGCATCATATGATTTCAAATGGCGGCACGATAATATGAACAAGAATGAACACTTATGACAGCCAAACGATCAACAACAAGTCAACGTCAAACCGACATATCTCACAAGTCAACATAACAAAGAATCAATCGTATGCATAGCAACACATGACAAATGATATGGAAATTAAGCACGGAACTCCCTAAGCATCCTAGAACAGTTCTATAAGTTCAGTCAATCCTAGTTCACACGAAACAGTCGGCACGCAAAACGAGGTAAACTGAAAAGTCAACCGAAAAGTCAACCCCGACGAAATTCAGCAATCCATATGTCACAAGATTCGTATTGAAAAGGTGTACACTTTACCTTGAAGCCATGGAAGCAAAAACTGAACGGGTTGGGAGGAATCGGTGAAAAACGTTGAAAACTAGGTTTTCGGTGAACTGGAGCTGCAAAGCTCCGATTTGGTTGTTCTAGGGCTCGTTGGATCGGAATGAGGAGGGGGGAGGTGCGGCGGCGGTCGGCGACGGCGGCGGCGAGTGAAACGGCGGCGACGGCGGGTGTTGAAAGTGGGGCGTTCGGCGATTTCAAAAGGAGAGGGGGTTTCGGGTAGGCTGAGCGAAAATAAGAGAAGGAGAGAGGAAGTGGACCGGATTTTTAAAGGATAAATTAAGTGATTTTGCAATCATTTGGCGAAGTAGGGGTGGTTTCGCCGAAACTACTAGTTAAAATGGACTGACCGAATTTGAACAGGCGGTTTCGCCGAAAATTTTAGTTGGGATGGTTTGCGAAATCAGAAAATTTTCGAACCGAAAATGAGGAACAGGAGAAACAGGTCCGAATTTTGAAAATCGGTTTCGCCGAAAACAAGGGTGGTTTCGCCGAAAATTTTGAACTGTTCGGGTTGAAAATATTTTCGTAAATCAGGCCAACTTCAGAAAATCACAGTTAAATCCAGAAAAATCGAACAACCTCAATCAACTTGCTACTGACTTTATGACATGCAGACTCTACACGAAAAATAATAAATCAAAACAAACTGACACTTTTGGCTCTCCGAACTGACTCTAAAAGACCAAGGTTGAAACAAAACAAAACTGACTCCAGCCGTGGGTTGCCTCCCACGAAGCGCTCTTTTATTAACGTCCTTGAGCTGGACGATACCTGGACGGTATTAGGAGACATCCCAACTTAGATTCTCCTTCACGCTCGCGTCGGAGTTCATGAAGTACAGCTTCGGGACTTGCTCCGTAAACGTGAATTTCTTCCCGTTCGCATGCAAAAGCTTGGTACGTCCGTCGGGAAGATGATCAACAAACTTGAACGGTCCGAACAGCTCCCTGGAGAGGTCATCCTTCTTTAGTGTGACGATGGAAGGAATGAGGACTGTCGGTTTCTCTTTTTCTTTCTTCTTCGGCTTGTTATCACCAGGATCGGTGATCGTTAGTACTTCCTTAGGAGATGCTTTCGGCTTCTCCCTCCATACTTGTTCCGGCGCCGGTTTCTCGGAACGAGTTGGTGGTGCAGCTGGCTCGGTGGAAGATGGTGGAGCTTTTGGTCTCCAGACCATTTGGGTCATCGTCTTCTTGTTCTTTCCTCGAGGTCTGCTCGGTGGTTTAGAAGAGGCTTGCAGTTCCTTCTTCTTCTTAGGTGGCTTCTGAACCGAAATTTCTGGTTTTTTCGTAATGACCTGTTTAATACCTGTAGCAACAACTGATCTAGAGACACTGGAAGAACCATTAGTAATGGAGTTGACCGGAGTCAACTCCACAGTTTCAACAGCTAAGTAGTGAGATTCTTCATTCCTAGAGTCATGTTTCATGTCATCTTTAAGACGGAACGTTTTTATTTCTTTACCAATTCTTAAAGTCAAAGAACCATTAGGAACGTTAATATTCATTCCAGTAGTAACCATGAAAGGTCGACCTATGAGAATAGTAGCGTCATCTGTACTAGTATCCATAATCACATAGTCAGCTAAAAACGTGAACGGACCACATTTAGTAACAACGTCTTTAATCTCTCCCTTAGGGGTTTTAAGCGATCTATCAGCAAAGACAAGTTGCATACTGGGCAATTCAAGTTCTCCTAGTTTTAATCTTTCATATAGACTCACAGGCATAACATTAACAGATGCTCCTAGATCAACTAAGCAACGTTCAATTTCAACATTATTGATGACAAAAGGCTAAGTAAAAGAACCAGGATCAGATAACTTAGCTGGATATGGAGAGACAGGTTTCTTAATACGAATGTTGGGGTATCCTTCCTTGTTCCCCTTTATGCCAGTCTCGATCCTTGCGTTTGGCAGCAGTGCTCTAGGAAAAGGAGGCTTCACGACGTATGGTGCGAGAGGAGGATCATCCTTAGGTGCTGGTTTCTGTTCCTCTTCTTCTTCTTCCTCCGGAGTGTCAGCGATCCTGCGTAAAACAGAAAAAGCATCAGCAATTAAGTTCGGAAGTTTTCGAGCAGTTACCATTTTAGCCCGTTCTTTTCTCGGGTTTGCTCTGTCTGGCTTGGAAGCTGGCCAAATGGTCGACCAGATGCTAGCATGCTCGAGATGTTGTTCACGACTTGCTCAATCCGTTGTCCAGATGCTATTTGTTCTTGATTGAGAAGAGCTTGAGCCTTGAACTGACTGTCATGATCATCGAGTCTTGTGATGATCTGGCTGAGCTTCTTATCCAGGTCACTGACATTATTATCTCTTTGATGCTGCTGTCCTGGATAGGTATTGTTAAGATATTGATTCTGGCGATTGCCAGGAGCAGTTCCATAATTACCCGGATTGCGATGCGGCGGCTGGTAGACACCTGCCGGCGGATGGTTAGGCTTCTGATCCTGAGCTTGACCAGCCGGGCGGTTATTCTGGTTCTGGTTATGATTGGTGCCAGTATTATAGGGAGGTCTGTCTTGATAGTTCCCTTGCTGTCTGAAGTTACGATAACCAGCATAACCATTCTGATTATTAACGAAGCCTTGTTGGATGAAATTTACCTCTTCGGCAGACCAGACTTCTGCCTTACCAAAATTCTGACAACGGCCTCCGTTATGTGCGCAAGCTCCACACCACTAGCAATCGGCAACATAGACAGAAGCTGCCGGTGGCTTGATTGGTGTGGTAGACTTCTTCAAATGCTTCTCTACCTCTGTCTTGATAGCTGCTTCGAAATCTAGCTTGCTCCTCGATCCTTCATATTGTCGCTCCCAGTTCCTTGACTTGGAGGCACAGTTTGCGAAGTGCAGAAGAGCAGCTTCAGGGGTGAGTGTAGTGCAATTGCCTTCAGCTAGAGAATTGACCCACTTGGCAGATTCTTCTCGAAGTCCTCGAGAGAAGATTTCAGCTAACTGCCTCTGCTCGAATCCATGATGAGGGCAGGTGTAGAGAAGTTCTTGGAATCGATTCCAAGTATCATATAAACTTTCTCCTTCTTTTTGGGAGAATCTGGCGATGCTGTCCTTGATGGCGGTTGTTCTGGCCGGAGGGAACTATTCTTCAACAAAGTCCTGAGCCAGAGTATCCCAGTTAGTATAGTAGCCAGGTGGTTTGCCAGTAAGCTACCTCTTAGCAGCGCCTTTCAAAGAGAACGGGAAAGCTCTCAGACAAAGAGTGTTTTTGTCGAGGTTTCCATTTTTAAAAGTACTGCAGAGATCAAGGAAGTCTGCAAGATGAATGCACGGATTGTCTAGGGGCCTGCCTTCAAACTGTAAATCCCTAGAGATCATGGTCAAGAATGGAATTTTGATCTCATAGTCAGGATCTCCTTCAATGTGCGGAACGGCAATGGCAGATCGAACGCTAGTCGCGCTCGGCTTGTTATAGTCTGCTAGACTCTTCTGTGCAGGTGGGGGTGGCGGTTTATCGCCGTTTGGTGGTAATCTATCGGTCATGGTGGGAGATGGAGGAGGTGAAAGTGACTCGGTGTATGAAGCGGATGAAGAGTGTGGTGAAGACGGAGATGAGGAACTCTCCTTCGGTTCCTCGATCTTGATCGGAGTGATGAATGGATTGGATCTGCCTTCCTTCAGAATCTGTGATCATAGAGGTGTAGCAGAACTGCCTGGATTCCCTGCAATCTTAGCCTGTTCGGTCTGAGAGCGAGTCCAAGGACGGTGAGGCATACACCTGTAAACCTACAGATAACAAAGACAAACAAAACCATTGTAAAATCGAAGTGGATGGAAAAATGAAAGATGGAAAATAGAAGAATAAGTTGCCAGATCTTCTTTCAACAATCAAAAGAAGGTCCCCGGTAACGGCACCAATTTGATGAATCGTCGTTGTGCTGAGCAGGTTCGATCAAATAACTATCAAGCTCAAGAGCTAGGATAGATCGTATTCCACGGGCCTTCAATTGATTGGCTACTTCAGAACTAACAAATTACTCAAGGAAAAACACGTTGTGCGTGGTGTGAGTTCCACGACTTCTAATTCTAAGGAATGCAGAAAAATTAAAACAAATTAAGCTAAAGCAGATTGAGAATTAGGGTTTGGAAACAAGAATGACAGACGAACTTAGACTTTGAATCCCCCTTCGTTCCCCAGAGCATTGGCAATCAACAGATCAGCGGATTTCGATTCTTATTCAATCAATTACTAAGACACCACCATAACTCCTTACCCTTAGGTTTAAGACCGGCGAACGTTCGCTCTATCCGTTCTAACTACCAAGATTAACTAGCCGCTCGGGTACGGTCGCCTCTCGCAACGACTTAATTAATTGGTGTAATTACTAGTGATTAATGAGTTACTCTTGCAGTGGATTAACCCTAACCGGTTCCTACGAAAGGCACACTCCAATTATAAGGTTAATTGTTCAATTCGATGTTCTAAAGTAAGGCGAGCGTTCGCTTCTATCCTTAGCTTAACAAGAATCTAATCTAGGTGATCAATCCAGACAAGAAACATGAACAATGAAGAATGAATCAAACATGAAAAAGAACTGATTGAATTTCGAATCTAATCACCACCGATCCTTGACCGCTTTAAATCCCTGGGTCACTTAGGGTTCATCTAGTCTAAGCTCTAACGAGTTTAGCTACTCATGATCATTACACAAGAAACAAAGACAAAGAAAGAGTTCACCATTCAGAGGAAGAACAGAAAAGAATCTGAAAAAACCTAATTCAGACGACTCTGACAGACTCCGATCTTCGGTAAGTTGCACTCCTAGCTCCGATTCTCTGAGGTGGAAGGGATGGCGTCACGATCTCTATCCGGCTCTTCGAACTCCAACTCTTCGCTCCAGAACTTCAGAGAAATCTGATCTCGAAAAGTTGTGTTTTTCGAATTATGAATTGTGTGTCCTTCGGGCCGCCGGATTAAGTATAAATACTTAACCCTAGTTGGGCCGGGCTAGGCTGATGTTTTCGCCGAAACCATAGGGGTAGTTTCAGCAAAACTGGCTTGAGTTCAGGGCTCCGCCGGCTGTTCATTATTTTCGGTCCGAGCAATTGAATGGTTTCGCCGAAATCAGTCTTCACTTGGCATCAGCTGATTTGCATTGTTGATTTCGCCAAAACTGTGAGATCATTTTCGCCAAAATCATCCTTCTGTTGGCACCAGTCTGAATGTGGTATTGTTTTCGCCGAAACCCCTAGGGTGTTTTCGCCGAAAGTATCTTTGTATTCGGGCAGACCTTTGGTTGGACTTTGATTGGCTCCTTTGATCGATTCCGGTTCAGTTCCTCGATGTTCCTATGCCTTAGACACGTCCATGGCTACTTTATCTAACGGCAAAAACCTGTGCTTACGCAAAAACACTAGAAAACCATCAAATAGACCCGAAAAGGGCCAAGGTAACACAAATGGCACGAGATAGGGCAATTGATTGAATATTCGTTATTCTACCCTAAAAACCATGTCTTAAGCAAAGAAATGTCGCTTAAATGAGGCTGATAATCACGTCAATTCGAGTGTCATCAGAGACGCAGAATTGGTAGACAAGATAGTTCGTTTCAATGACAGCACCAGGTCCAGTAGTGGGGTCATCTTCCAAGACGTAACTCGGCTTCTGATGGACAGTTCGACATTTAAGCTGCTTTTGGTACGTCGTTTAGCAAACAGAGCTGCCCTTTTGTGGCTTGCCTGGCTCTTAGATATCTCCCAAGGGTATTGGCGGTAGACCTCACTCCCTGGGTAGATGATAGTTCATTTACTGCTTACTACATTGATTTTCCTCGCGGAGTTATATAAGTTAAAAAAAAATTAAACAGTTTATTACTCCTAAAACAACCTAGGTGATCCCATAGGTGCAGTTCTCAATTCAATAATCATGATCCACAACCTCAACATCGTCATAAATGGAATCAACATCTAACACGGTCCAACAAAAAATCACATATCATTCCACAATTACAACCAACACAACACATACAACAGTTCACATTTTAATTAACTAGGTGAGTTAATTAGACGTCATGGAGTTTATCCTACACCAACCCTGTCGGCCAGACATACCCTCTCTTCTAGGAGGGTCCAAGACGCATCTTTTCTTCAAAAAGGATCCAGGGTCCAAACTCACATCAACAACAACAACAACATATCATGACACTCTTCTAGGAGGCGTGACCGCACCTCACTCTTCTAGGAGAGGTGACAATTAGGGGACAGTGCATGCTCCAACTTCTTCTATCATTATTATTCAATCATCAACAACATCATTCAATTTATCATTCCACAACCTTGTCCCAAGATACCAACAATTCACATCATCAACAACATCATCCATCACAACAATTCACTAGTTCCCACAATCCATTCCAACATCATTTCACAATTGATAATCACAGCAAGGGTAAAATGCTAGGTTGTTGGCCACCCCACCTGCATGACAAGGGAGAGAGGTAGCCATGTCACAAGTCTAGGGTTACCCTTTGATTTGTCCTTCACAGCACGATCCCACATTGGCGGGATCATCTCTCTACAATCACAATTGACAATGACAAATATATGCATAAATATCACTGAACCCAATTTCTCCCTATCTCTCGTTTCTGAATCAATTTCGTTAATTAAATTCATTTCATCATAATCCCCAAACAATAACAAGGCATTTCAATCAACCAACTGGCAATCACATAGCAGTTATCCCATTTTACTCTCTTTCAGTTTCATGCTAAATCCCTAATTTCTTCTAGGTCAGATTACAACTCCTCACGTTACTCATCGTGTCCTATCGATGTTGAAATGATCGTTGTTTATTTCAGATAACGGGTGTTATGGTGGAGTAACGACCGTTATGCCGATTCAGTATAAAAATATATCATTCACAGCCAGTCGGATTATTCTAAAAATCTTGCATTTTTTGAAACAAGTCTATCGATTTGGTGAATAGTATAGATCAGATTAAGTGGGGACATCTCAGCTTATGCCCGTAAAGCAAAAGTTGTTCCCAATTTTTTAGTTGTGTATAGGTTTTCTTTTCCTATAGTTAGTAGTTTTTCCCTCTTCTTCTTGTAAGTTCTTCATTGTTTTTTGGTGAAATGAAATCTCTAATTCATCAAAAAAAACCCATTGACGAACCAAGTTGCAAAGAACTTCAAACCTTGATTTCGGGAGCGACAGAAGTCGGATTAAGTCGTTTGGATCGTTTGGTTTCTGTGATTTGAAAATAGTGTATTTGATTATTATTGTGGTTTTAGAAATAGATGTTTTGTGATTGAGCTTATTTGCTGAAAACCTTTGTTTGGAAGTTGCTGTAATTCAGTTTGGATTTGGGTGGGTGTTATTATAACGAACTAAAATTACCCATTTATCCTTGTTATAATGAATTAAAAGAGTGGCATTGGTTGTAATAGTGTAAAAAAGTAGGATATATATGTAAATAAACATTAGCTCCAAATCCACCATTCTCAAATCACCCAAAACTCAACTATTAGTTGAGTTTTGAAATCAGCCATTTCTCTCTCATTTTTCATCCTCAAATCACTCATTTTTTAAATCACAAATCCAAAAAAACAAAGGTTTCTCCTGAATACACATATTCACCCAAATAACACCTCCAAATCACAGAAACCAAACGAGGTGGTTGTTTATTCCTATGGATTCTTGGCAACAAGGAGAAGAGATCATTATCCTTTTTGTTGGCCTATTTTGCTTCTGAGTGTTGTTGGTCAAAAGGGAAGAGCTATGAATTATGACGAGAAAATCATGTCATCTGTGGATTGGAAGATGATTAAAGCCTCGTCTTCTATTCTAGGTGAGTGTTTAGCATCGATAGGAAATGATGAGTAATGTGAGGAGTTTCAATTTGACTTAGATGAAATTAGGAATTTCTGCATGAAATTGAAGAGAGTAAAATTGGGGGGAACTGTGATGTGATTGCTCCTTGATTGATTGTGATGCTTGGTTGTGTTGGGGATTATAATGAAATGTGATGATTAACAGATCTGAGATAGAAATGAGAGATAAGGTGAAATGGGTTTCTAGAGTGTTTCTACATATATCTGATGTTGTCAGTTGTGATTGCAGGATGATGGTTCCTCCAATGAGGGTTCGTCCTGGGTAACCCTAGACTTGTGACATAGCTACCTCTCTCATTTGTTATGCAGGTGGGGTGGATGGCAAGCTAGTAGTTTACCCTTGCCGTGTTTATGAATTTGCGAAATGATGATGGAGTTGGATTGTGGAAATTGATGGATTGTTGTGATGGTATTGAGGATGGCAATCTGGAGTGTTGTGGAACTGTACTGAAAGTCTTGAACTATGGATTGGATTTTTTATGTACTTGATTGTGAGTGTGGAATGATATAACCAGTAGGAGCCTGGACTGCCCCCTTATCTTCACTATGGGCGCTAAGTGCTCTCCAAGGGAGAGAGGTGCGGTCACATCTTCAAGGGAGAGGTGTGATTTTACTGTAGTTGAGTCTTGTTTATGATTCCTTCAAGGAAAAGGTTTTGTTGTATCCTTGAAGGGAGAGGATGCTTCTTGGGCCTCTTCAAGGGAGAGAAGTGAGTCTGACCGGCAGGGGTGGTGCAGGATAAACTCCTTGGCGCCTAATAACTCGCTTAGAATTTTTGAGAAGTGATGTGTTGTGATTGTGTTGGATTTCATTGTTGGATGTCTTGTCATGAGGTGCTGGTTTGTGGGTTTGAGTATGATGGATGGTGATGTTGTTGTTGTTATGGATTATGATGATGTTGTTGATGTTATGTGATTATGTTGATGTTGTGGTTTACGAATACTGATTTGAGAATTGCACCTATGTGATCACCTAGACTACTATTAGGATTAACAACTGTTTTGGACATAAGCTTAGTATCATTGTTAGTGATTCGTGTGGAGTCCTGGGATAGCTCCTTGTGGTTTAGTTCGGTGCATAGTTAAGCCCAGTGGGTTCACTCAGTTTCAATAAGAAACAGATCCCTCCCAGTTCTTTGTTGTTAGGTGTTTGATGTGCTGTAGTTGCAGTTGGTGTTGAGTAGCTTGAGTTGCAGTTGGTGCGGGTTGAAGTGGTAGCAGGAAGCCTGAAGTGACTGTTGGAAGCATGGACGAGGATTTGACTTTTCTTTTATTTTCAATTGACCGTTTGGGTTGGGATATTTTTATATCATGTTCAATGTATTGAATTCTGGATTGTGTTATTATTGGGTTTGAACCGCGATTGTTAATGGGATTTTAGAATTTAAAGTAATGGAAGCACTTCCGATTTATCCTTGCTTTATGTTATTTATATTAAATTAAAGTTGGTCATTACTCGATTTATGTTGTAAGTCAAATCATGGCACTGGTTCTTGGTCTAACCATGGGTTCAACCATAGTGATTGGAGATGGGTGTCACACAAGGCTAGTTGATGCACAACTCCTTCCTAGGTTAGACTTTCCATATTTCTCAGGCACCGACCCTGCTAGTTTGATTCAAAAATATGGGAAGTTAGTCACCATCCATGGAGTTGCGGCTAACCATCAAGTTGAGTCGGCTTCACTATTTATGGAGTACAAGACCAATGTTTGGTATTAGAGGTGGAGCGCTGGAAGACCAGTACCCCCTTGGGAAGAGTTCTCAGCTGCCTTGTTGCAGAGGTTCAACGACCCTGCACTCAGCAACATCGTCGGAGCAATCAACAAGCTCAAAAAAACTGGTAGTGTCTTGTACTATGAGGAAAGGTTTGAGGACCATAAATTAAGGATGTTGAGGTTGAACCCTATTTTTGGGGAGGCTTACTTTGTCCAGAGCTTTATCAGTGGTCTAGACGATGAGATACAACTGATCTTGATGATGCTAGCACCACCTGACTTGACCATTGCCTTCCTCCAAGCTCGAATGGAGGAAACCTCCATGGAGGCAAGAAGGAGAAAACGCAGAAGTCAAGCTAGATGGCAGCCTGAGTCTTTAGCTTAAAGGAGGTCAGTCCACAGCCCTACCAAACCTGCAAACATCTCATTAGTACCAGGTAAAGTCGTGGGCCTCTACTATAAATGTGGAGACAAGTATTTCTATGGCCATGTATGCATAAAGAAATTCTTGCAGGTGTTAGAAGAGGAAATGGTTGATGCTGACCAGGATGACAGACTTGAAGATGGGAGAATGAAGAGGTTCATGATGAGGTGGAAGAGGTCTTTACGCAAGCCATAGCTAAAACTTCCTCTGGTCATGCCATCAAACTGAAAGGCAAGGTGGGAAGGACCAATGTGATGATTATCATCTACTCAGGAAGCATCCATACTTTCCTGAATAAAACCACTGCTAGAAAGCATAAATGTGACCTACAACCAGCACCTCCCATGAGAGTCACGGTGGCTATTGGTGAGTCCTTGATGAGCACAGACATATGCAAGGGTTTCACTTGGTATATGCAAAACCAAAAGTTTGCTTATGATGTGAGGATATTTCCCCTAAAAGATAACGACATGGTGTTGGGATGTAACTGGCTCAAAACCATCAGTCTAGTGAAGATGGATTCTGAGAAGCTAAAGATGTCATTTAATTGGCAGGTAAAATCCTTAGTGTTGTAAGGTGTTGAGGAGAATGGATGATGTAAATCCATGAGTAGTCGAGTATTGCAAAAAATAGTAAACACTTACCAAGATTTCATTCTAGTTGGCCAACTGCTGCAAATACAACCAACTAAGGTAATGGAGGAATTTGCAGATGTGTTTGTAGTCCCCACTACCCTCCCATCTAAGAGGTCTTGTGACCACTCTATTCCTTTGAGTGACCACAAAACCATCAACCTTAGGCCCTACAGGTATCCTCCCATACAGAAGGACGAAATCTAGAGGCTAGCACTACAAAAAATTGATCATTTAGCGGTGGTCGAAACCGCATTTTAGCGTCGGTCATCGATCGACGCTAAATAATTTAGCGTCGGTTAAAATAACGACGCAAAATGTTGCGACGCTAAATTTTAGCGTCAGTTCTTTTACGACCGACGCTAAAAATGGGTTGACCGAATGGGTGGCTGACCAACCCAATTTTTCATTTTTCATAGAATTTAGCGTCGGTCGGCTACCGACCGACGCTAAACGCCGATCAAACGCGAGTCAACGTTTTAGCGTCAGTCGTTTCAGCGACCGATGCTAAAGTCTTTCGCTGTAAGCGACGCTAAACCCCCATTTTTTTGTAGTGTAGTAAACGAGATGCTTGCCACAGAGGTCATCAAACCTAGCCACCACCCCTTTGCAAGTCCAGTCCTACTCGTAAGAATTAGATGGCTCTTGGAGGGTTTGTATGGACTACCGGGATTTGAATGCAAACACAGTAAAGGACAAGTTCCCAATTCCCATGATGGATTACTTGTTGGATGAATTGAGTGGTTCAGCTTACTTCACAATGTTGGATTTGAGGGTAGGTTGTCAACTTTGAATTTAGAGTCATGCCTTTTGGACTCACGAATGCACCTACAACTTTCCAATCCTTAATGAATGAAGTTCTATCGCCATACTTACGAAAGTTTTTGTTGGTATTCTTCGATGATATACTGATATATTGTGCACCTCTGAATTACATCAGGAGCATGTGATCCTCACACTGCAATTGCTTAGGAGAAACCACTTGTATTCTAAATAAAACAAGTGCTCTTTTGGACAGTAGAGAGTAGAGTATCTTGGTCATGTGGTAACTCAAGAAGGGGTCTTAACTGATGGCAGCAAGATTCAAGCCATGCTGCAATGGCCAACACCAACCTCAGTTAGAGCTCTTCGATGAATTCTTGGGCTCACAGACTATTATAGGAACTTCATTAAAAACTTCCATCTAATTAAAAAACCCTTGAATGGTCTCCTCAAGAAGAATATGTTCAAGTGGACTGAAGAGGCTATGACAAAAGCTCTTGTATAGGCATTGCCAGATTTCTCTCTACCCTTCACTTTGGAGACAGATTCCTCGGGCATGGGTGATGTGACTATATTTGGTGCATTTTAAGCCTTCGATTAGCCTATGAAATGCCCGTGTTTGATCCTTAAATGCCATGCTTAATATGCTTTTATTGAAGTTTTGTGCAAAGTGTCATTTTGTTGCCCGGTTGCCACTTTGAGGCCAATTCCATGTCTATTGGAGCTGTTTTATGTGTATTTTCAGGTCTTGACATTGTAGTACTGGTGACAAGGAGCACGTAGGATCAAACGGGAGGTCAATCGGAGCTAGGACGGAGGAGATACGGCCGATGCAAGATTGGAGAAAATGCACTTTCAGCTGAAGGAATTTTTGACGAGAACCTAAAGTTCTCGGACCGAAAATTCTAAGCAGTCGGCGGACATCTGATCATTGAAGTCATTTTCGGTGAAAACTTTCCAATGTTTTCGCCGAAAATATATGAAGGAATGCATCAGCCGGTCGGGTTTACAAAGGCATTTTCGGCGAAAATATTACATAGTTTCGCCGAAAATTCAAGGCTAGTCCGGTGCAGTATATATAGAGGAAGGGGGCGAAAATTAAAAGGGGAGCTCATTAATATTTTACACTCGCTGATCTCATCCCTCTTTCCTCTTAACTTCTCCAACACTTTCTCCTCATCAACCAATCCTTCACAACCCTAGAGCAAGGTGCAAATCAAAGTAGAGGATCTTGGATTGAAGCCCACAACCTTGGAGAGGAGCTTGCAAGAGGAGGATTGCCATGGTGTTTTTGGTGATCATCTTTCTTTCTCTTTCCTTCATTTCCTTGGCCATGTGTGGCTGATTTCTTAGGTTCTCTTGGATTGATAGATTAGTTGTGCTAGGATAGAGGTTAATTGTATAAACTTGCCATGATTGATCTTGGATTGTAAGAAGATGGTCTCTATGACTTGTTGTTAATTCCATTGATGGCTATGGCTTGATTGGTCTATTATTTGTAATGTAATGCATGAGAGTGCTTGGATTACATGGATTTTAGGTCTAGGGATTGAAGGGAGTGTGTTCTAAGAGATTAGATCATCTCAATTCAACCATAGTTCCATGATTTCTCACTTGTGCATTTTATCGACACTTGGTGTGCATTAGGTTTTTCATTCAATTGAACTTTGATTAGTCTTTTGATGATTCTCTTAGTGTTAGGACATTGACATGAGAGTGTGGTGTCTAGCCTAGTGGTCATAGAGTCATAGGAGAGGGTTTTGTAGCTTGGCATTTCATCAAACACCTTTAATGCATCCTTAGTCACTTAGCTTGAGAGCGAGAGCCTAGGTTGAGTGGTTCTAGGATAGAGACTTAGTGCGACGAGAGTGCATTGAGTCTATAGAAGGGATTTGCGTGGTCATTCGATTGCAACCTCGGTCATGTTTGGTTTGTTTGTGCATTTGTTCCTCTTGAGCATGATGAAGCTATATTTCCAAGAGAACCTCCTTTATCTTTGTTTTGCACCACTTTGTTGGTTTGTTTAGTTTCTTTATGTTTTCTTTTGTTCTTATTTCAAACCAAAACCAATTTTAAATGAATAGATCGTTCATGAACCATGTGAGTATTAGCTTTTGAGAGAGCCCTCGTGGAATACGACCTTGATTATTGTGAGTTAAATCTCGCGCATCAAGTTTTTGGCGCCGTTGCTGGGGACCTTTCTCAATCCTTTGAAAGCATCTAGTAGTGGACCGTTCTATTCACTTCCTTCCGTTTTAGTTTTGCTTCTTTGTTATTTGTTTTTGTATTTGTTTTTGTGGTTTGTTATCCCGCATTGTTGTACTACTTGGTTGTGTTTGTTGTGCGTGTTTGTAGGTCCCTTATCCATCAATCCATTCTCTACCTCACTTAGTTCATGGGAGCAAGGTTGCAAGTAAGATGAATTCGTGGAATGGAGGTAATGGTTATGGTACCTATCAAAGGTGGAATCCATCTCCTAACCCATACTATGGTCATCCTACTCCACCCAACTACTACCAAGGAACTTATGAGGGAGATAACCAATGGTGGGGTCAACAACAACAAGCTTCAACACCCATGTGGAATGAGCAATGTCCCTATCCATCTCCACCCTACCATCAAGTCTTGCCGGAGTATTATCAAGAAGATTCCACAAGTCATGAACAACATTCTCCACCGCCTTCTATGCTAGAGGAGCTCTTGCAAATGTTGAAGGAAAGTGAGCGTCCTCGAAAGGAGTTCGTAAGCTATGAGGAGCCTTCTCCACCTCTTCCCACGCTTGAGGAAGCTTTGCAGATTACGGAAGACAATGCTAACCAACTTAATCGCTTAGCTCAAGGCATGACACTCATCAAGGAAGCTCTAGAGGATGAACAACGTTCTCCACCTTCCTCCACAATTGAGGAGATGTTGCAAATGGCGGAAGATAATGCGGCTCGGTTGGATCGTTTAACTCAAAGTGTGAAGCTCATCTCCGACACCTTTGAACCGGAAGTGCTAGTCATGGAAGGAGAAGAAGGTGAGTCTCCCCAAGAGGAATTTGTGAGTCATGAGAAACCTCTTCCACCTCCTTTCATGCTAGAGATTTTGCAAATTGCGGAGGATAATGCAAACCGAGTTAACCGCTTATCCCAAAGCATAGAGCTCGTCACGAAGATTCTTGAGAATGAACGACAACCCAATCATTTGGAGCATGTTTATGATGATGAAGATGACACTTGTGAATCCGAATAGCTTGACACGGAAGAGGATTTGGTAGTGGAGGAGATTGAAGAGCATGTTCTTCCCATGGAAACACCAAGCAACGATGATGTGTGGATAGAAGAACCAAGGAGACTTGAGGATGATGACACTTTAGAGGTGGTGAGAGATGATTTGAAGACTCTTCAAGAAGAGGTGACACCGAGAGTGGAGCACGAAAGTGAACAACACCACTCTATTGTGGTCCCACCAAGGATTGTGAGTACTCTTCAATCTTCTTGCTTGATCATGAAGTACTTGTGTCAAGAGACAGACACAAGCTTCATAACCCCCCCCTAAGGTGATAATGGAAGAGGAGTCGCCCATGTTTGAACCGGAAGACTCTTCGAGTGGCATCACCAACTTGGAGACGATGGAGCTAAATGGTGGCCCCCTACCATACTTTCTTCCTCAAGTCCCAAATTTCAAAGGTAGCAAGCCACCCCAAGGTATCAAGTGCTATACAAGCATCATTCTGCATTGGCTAGTCTACCATTCCCCCAAGATGTTTCTTGGAGCTCAACTTTCATCATGGAAGAAGCTACTTGACATCAAGGAGGTACTAAGTTGGGCACCCTAACACAGGAATCGTCGAGCTTAAGACGATAACCAAGCGCTTCTTGGGAGGCACCCCATGTTATCTTTAATTTTTTGCTTTTAATTGTTGTTTGAGGTTTTTGTGTTGTTTTAGCTTTTTGAATAAGATTTGGCAAGCAATTGGGATCACTCTTCACCAAGCATCATCATGGAACTCTTTCACCTCTATTACGTCCTATGCGCCTCTCTACCACCGCGGTAACTTCGTTCCACCTTACCCTCTCTCTCTTGATCATTGAGGACAATGCTCATGTTAGTCGTAGGGGAGTTTGAGGCTTGGTGTGATTATTTGTGGTAGAGATGCTATGATTTTCTTGATTTGCATGATCTTAATTGAATATCGAATCCCTCTATTGTAGAATCATTCGGTTCTTGACTTGTGGTGTTTAATTGACTTCAAGTTTTCACAATGATGTTTAGACTGTTCCACTTAGAACCTATAACCAGCATGTTAGCGCTAATATCAAATGAGTCTAGGCCAGAACAGAGATTTTATCACTCTTGTATGTTGGTTGATTGGCTTGATACAAGTTTTTGTACCACTCGATAACACCGGTCTAAGATGATGAAGGCAATCAGAATTTTTACCCCTTTCTCCATGTTTTTCGTCACCTTTTTGATCATTCGTGATTGTGGCTTGAGATTAGATGGAATCCAATTCAAAATCTTGTGTTGAAGTTGTAAGGGGCTAAGGATCAAGTGGCTAATTTGGAAAGAAAATGTTCAAAAGAAAAGAAAAGAAAAGAAAAGAAAAGCTAGGCAAGCTCGACACCTAAGTGAAGTGTCGAGTTGAGCACTAGCAAAGGCAAAAGCTGTGAGCTAGGCAGGTTCAACACCTAAGTGAAGTGTTGGATCGAGCACTAGTATGAAGTAGAGAGAAAAAAAAAGAAAAAAAAATGATGAAAATGGAAAGAAAAGAAAAAAAGAGTTCTCAAATGTAGCCCTTGATCCTAGCCAGAGTTTGTAAAGTGCGGATTTAGAAGCGGATGAAGTCGAGTCGATAGCCACATCACGATCACTCACCACTTTCAAAAATTCTCCTTTCCCCCGCCTTATCCGTCCCATTTCTTGATCTCAAGTCCTTTTAATTAGAGTCGGTGTTGTCGTGGTCGGTTTTTCTGTATCCCAATTAACCACTACTTGAGGTGTGCAGAAAATAGTGAGGTCTAGACTTGTTTGGTTGACGTTCTTGCATGTGTAGGTTTAGTTTGTTCGTGGAATAGTTTAAGCCAAATTGTTATTGCTTGAATCTCAATGGGACCGATCTTGTCATTTGTGAACTTGGATGTTTTCTGATTCTTTTGCTTGAGGACAAGCAAAGCTTAGTCGTAGGGGAATTTGATGTGACTATATTTGGTGCATTTTAAGCCTTCAATTATCCTATGAAATGCCCGTGTTTGATCCTTAAATGCCATGCTTAATATGCTTTTATTGAAGTTTTGTGCAAAGTGTCATTTTGTTGCCCGGTTGCCACTTTGAGGCCAATTTCATGTCTATTGGAGCTGTTTTATGTGTATTTTCAGGTCTTTTCATTGTAGTACTGGTGACAAGGAGCACGTAGGATCAAACGGGAGGTCAATCGGAGCTAGGACGGAGGAGATACGGCCGATGCAAGATTGGAGAAAATGCACTTTCAGCTGAAGGAATTTTCGCCGAGAACCTAGAGTTCTCGGACCGAAAATTATAAGCAGTCGGCGGACATCTGATCATTGAAGTCATTTTCGGCAAAAACTTTCCAATGTTTTCGCCGAAAATCTATGAAGGAATGCATCAGCCGGTCGGGTTTACAAAGGCATTTTCGGCGAAAATGTTACATAGTTTCACCGAAAATTCAAGGCTAGTCCGGTGCAGTATATATAGAGGAAGGGGGCGAAAATTAAAAGGGGAGCTCATTAATATTTTACACTCGCCGATCTCATCCCTCTTTCCTCTCAACTTCTCCAACACTTTCTCCTCATCAACCAATCCTTCACAACCCTAGAGCAATGTGCAAATCAAAGTAGAGGAGCTTGGATTGAAGCCCACAACCTTGGAGAGGAGCTTGCAAGAGGAGGATAGCCATGGTGTTTTTGGTGATCATCTTTCTTTCTCTTTCCTTCATTTCTTGGCCATGTGTGGCTGATTTCTTAGGTTCTCTTGGATTGATAGATTAGTTGTGCTAGGATAGAGGTTAATTGTATAAACTTGCCATGATTGATCTTGGATTGTAAGAAGATGGTCTCTATGACTTGTTGTTAATTCCATTGACGGCTATGGCTTGATTGGTCTATTGTTTGTAATGTAATGCATGAGAGTGCTTGGATTACATGGATTGTAGGTCTAGGGATTGAACGGAGTGTGTTCTAAGAGATTAGATCATCTCAATTCAACCATAGTTGCATGATTTCTCACTTGTGCATTTTATCGAACACTTGGTGTGCATTAGGTTTTTCATTCAATTGAACTTTGATTAGTCTTTTGATGATTCTCTTAGTGTTAGGACATTGACATGAGAGTGTGGTGTCTAGCCTAGTGGTCATAGAGTCATAGGAGAGGGTTTTGTAGCTTGGCATTTCATCAAACACCTTTAATGCATCCTTAGTCACTTAGCTTGAGAGCGAGAGCCTTGGTTGAGTGGTTCTAGGATAGGGACTTAGTCCGACGAGAGTGCATTGAGTCTATAAAAGGGATTTGTGTGGTCATTCGATTGCAACCTCGATCATGTTTGGTTTGTTTGTGCATTTGTTCCTCTTGAGCATGATGAAGCTATCTTTCCAAGTGAACCTCCTTTATCTTTGTTTTGCACCACTTTGTTGGTTTGTTTAGTTTCTTTATGTTTTCTTTTGTTCTTATTTCAAACCAAAACCAATTTTAAATGAATAGACCGTTCATGAACCGTATGAGTATTAGCTTTTGAGAGAGCCCTCGTGGAATACGACCTTGATTGTTGTGAGTTAAATCTCGCGCATCAATGGGTATTGGAGCAGTTTTGTCATAGCAACGGATGTCAATAGCTTACATCAGACAAGCCTTAAGTGAGAAAAACCAAGGTTTAATTTATCTACCTATGAGAAAAAAAATATCTTGTAATACTCTTTGCAATTTCAAAATGGAGACACTACTTTGGAAGGGAAGCATTTCAGCATAATCAGGGATCATGAAATCCTCAAGTACTTATTGGAACAAAAAGTGCATACTTATGAAAGCCTCAAGAGTTGTCAAGTTGCTCAACTTAGACTTTGAGATCAACTACCGGCAGGGTAAGTACAATCGTGTTGTTGATGCTCTTTCTAGGGTGTTTGATGAAGAAGAATGCCATAGCATCACAACTGCCCTGACTAACTGGATTTTGGATGTGGAAGCCATATATGCACAGGATGATGCTACACAAGAAATCATTGTGGCCCTAACCACCAACCTTGATGGACCAAACTTGTATTCTTATGAACAAGGGCTGATCAGGTACAAGGGAATCATATATATATATAGGCAACACATATGATATGAGATTATTGGAAATGTTTCACTCCTCACCCACTGGGGACACTCAGGAGCCCAATCAACATACCAGAGGATTAAACAACACTTTCATTAGCCAGTTTTAAACAAAGATGTGGTGAGTTGGGTTGTTGCTTGCTATACATGCCAGCAATGTAAAACTTAGAACATTACATATCCATGTTTGCTCCAATCACTCCCTATACCTAATCAAGCTTGGTAGCACATATTTATGGACTGCATTGAGGGTTTGCCAAAATCTGGAGGTAAAAATGTCATCTTCATAGTGATTGATCATTTCACTAAGTATGGTGATTTCCTTGCATTGAATCATCCCTACATTGTTATCAATGTGGCTGAGTTATTCATGGAAGGATTATTTAAGCTCCATGGTATGCCTACAACCATTGTATCTGATAGGGATGTTGTGTTCACTAGTGTATTTTGGAAGGAATTGTTTAAGTTGTAGGGGTACCAAACTTCACTATTCAACTGGTTACCACCCCTATTGATGGTCAAACAGAGAGGTTAAACAGGTGCCTAGAAGACTACTTGAGGTGTATGGTGCAAGGCTAACCACAGCAATGGTTACAACACTTGGCCATGGCTGAGTTGTGATACAACACTAATTACTACTCCAGCCTCAAGAACACTCCTTTCCAGGCATTATATGGACACCCACTTGCAGTCTTCTCAACTCCAAACCCTGAAGCTACCACCATCGGAGTTGTGGAGGAGAGGTTCTAATCATAGCAGAAGGTCACTGATAAGTTGAAGCACAACTTGGCTAAGGCTCAAAACAGGCAGAAAATGCATGCTGATAAACACATAATTGAGAGGGAGTCTGAAGCTACAACCTCACAGACAGAACTCAGTGGCTAATAGGACTAACACCAAGCTATCTCGCGATATTACGGTCCTTTCTCCATCAACAACGCATCAGAGTAGTAGCATATGACCTGGGCCTTCCCCGGGACTCACAAATAATACTCTTTTTCATGTCTCTCTACTGATGAAATCAACCAAACCTGGAACTGCAATTCAAACCAATCTGCAGTGGTAGGAGCTGATGGAGAAATGAAGACGTTGCCCTTGCGAATCCTATCGCGCAGGTTCGTGAAAAAGAACAATGCAGCAGTAACCGAAGTCCTGGGGCAACGGTCTTGACATTGTAGTACTGGTGACAAGGAGCACGTAGGATCAAACGGGAGGTCAATCGGAGCTAGGACGGAGGAGATACGGCCGATGCAAGATTGGAGAAAATGCACTTTCAGCTGAAGGAATTTTTGACGAGAACCTAAAGTTCTCGGACCGAAAATTCTAAGCAGTCAGCGGACATCTGATCATTGAAGTCATTTTCGGTGAAAACTTTCCAATGTTTTCGCCGAAAATATATGAAGGAATGCATCAGCCGGTCGGGTTTACAAAGGCATTTTCGGCGAAAATATTACATAGTTTCGCCGAAAATTCAAGGCTAGTCCGGTGCAGTATATATAGAGGAAGGGGGCGAAAATTAAAAGGGGAGCTCATTAATATTTTACACTCGCTGATCTCATCCCTCTTTCCTCTCAACTTCTCCACCACTTTCTCCTCATCAACCAATCCTTCACAACCCTAGAGCAAGGTGCAAATCAAAGTAGAGGATCTTGGATTGAAGCCCACAACCTTGGAGAGGAGCTTGCAAGAGGAGGATTGCCATGGTGTTTTTGGTGATCATCTTTCTTTCTCTTTCCTTCATTTCCTTGGCCATGTGTGGCTGATTTCTTAGGTTCTCTTGGATTGATAGATTAGTTGTGCTAGGATAGAGGTTAATTGTATAAACTTGCCATGATTGATCTTGGATTGTAAGAAGATGGTCTCTATGACTTGTTGTTAATTCCATTGATGGCTATGGCTTGATTGGTCTATTATTTGTAATGTAATGCATGAGAGTGCTTGGATTACATGGATTGTAGGTCTAGGGATTGAAGGGAGTGTGTTCTAAGAGATTAGATCATCTCAATTCAACCATAGTTCCATGATTTCTCACTTGTGCATTTTATCGAACACTTGGTGTGCATTAGGTTTTTCATTCAATTGAACTTTGATTAGTCTTTTGATGATTCTCTTAGTGTTAGGACATTGACATGAGAGTGTGGTGTCTAGCCTAGTGGTCATAGAGTCATAGGAGAGGGTTTTGTAGCTTGGCATTTCATCAAACACCTTTAATGCATCCTTAGTCACTTAGCTTGAGAGCGAGAGCCTAGGTTGAGTGGTTCTAGGATAGAGACTTAGTGCGACGAGAGTGCATTGAGTCTATAGAAGGGATTTGCGTGGTCATTCGATTGCAACCTCGGTCATGTTTGGTTTGTTTGTGCATTTGTTCCTCTTGAGCATGATGAAGCTATATTTCCAAGAGAACCTCCTTTATCTTTGTTTTGCACCACTTTGTTGGTTTGTTTAGTTTCTTTATGTTTTCTTTTGTTCTTATTTCAAACCAAAACCAATTTTAAATGAATAGATCGTTCATGAACCGTGTGAGTATTAGCTTTTGAGAGAGCCCTCGTGGAATACGACCTTGATTATTGTGAGTTAAATCTCGCGCATCAAGTTTTTGGCGCCGTTGCTGGGGACCTTTCTCAATCCTTTGAAAGCATCTAGTAGTGGACCGTTCTATTCACTTCCTTCCGTTTTAGTTTTGCTTCTTTGTTATTTGTTTTTGTATTTGTTTTTGTGGTTTGTTATCCCGCATTGTTGTACTACTTGGTTGTGTTTGTTGTGCGTGTTTGTAGGTCCCTTATCCATCAATCCATTCTCTACCTCACTTAGTTCATGGGAGCAAGGTTGCAAGTAAGATGAATTCGTGGAATGGAGGTAATGGTTATGGTACCTATCAAAGGTGGAATCCATCTCCTAACCCATACTATGGTCATCCTACTCCACCCAACTACTACCAAGGAACTTATGAGGGAGATAACCAATGGTGGGGTCAACAACAACAAGCTTCAACACCCATGTGGAATGAGCAATGTCCCTATCCATCTCCACCCTACCATCAAGTCTTGCCGGAGTATTATCAAGAAGATTCCACAAGTCATGAACAACATTCTCCACCGCCTTCTATGCTAGAGGAGCTCTTGCAAATGTTGAAGGAAAGTGAGCGTCCTCGAAAGGAGTTCGTAAGCTATGAGGAGCCTTCTCCACCTCTTCCCACGCTTGAGGAAGCTTTGCAGATTACGGAAGACAATGCTAACCAACTTAATCGCTTAGCTCAAGGCATGACACTCATCAAGGAAGCTCTAGAGGATGAACAAGTTCTCCACCTTCCTCCACAATTGAGGAGATGTTGCAAATGGCGGAAGATAATGCGGCTCGGTTGGATCGTTTAACTCAAAGTGTGAAGCTCATCTCCGACACCTTTGAACCGGAAGTGCTAGTCATGGAAGGAGAAGAAGGTGAGTCTCCCCAAGAGGAATTTGTGAGTCATGAGAAACCTCTTCCACCTCCTTTCATGCTAGAGATTTTGCAAATTGCGGAGGATAATGCAAACCGAGTTAACCGCTTATCCCAAAGCATAGAGCTCGTCACGAAGATTCTTGAGAATGAACGACAACCCAATCATTTGGAGCATGTTTATGATGATGAAGATGACACTTGTGAATCCGAATAGCTTGACACGGAAGAGGATTTGGTAGTGGAGGAGATTGAAGAGCATGTTCTTCCCATGGAAACACCAAGCAACGATGATGTGTGGATAGAAGAACCAAGGAGACTTGAGGATGATGACACTTTAGAGGTGGTGAGAGATGATTTGAAGACTCTTCAAGAAGAGGTGACACCGAGAGTGGAGCACGAAAGTGAACAACACCACTCTATTGTGGTCCCACCAAGGATTGTGAGTACTCTTCAATCTTCTTGCTTGATCATGAAGTACTTGTGTCAAGAGACAGACACAAGCTTCATAACCCCCCCCCTAAGGTGATAATGGAAGAGGAGTCGCCCATGTTTGAACCGGAAGACTCTTCGAGTGGTATCACCAACTTGGAGACGATGGAGCTAAATGGTGGCCCCCTACCATACTTTCTTCCTCAAGTCCCAAATTTCAAAGGTAGCAAGCCACCCCAAGGTATCAAGTGCTATACAAGCATCATTCTGCATTGGCTAGTCTACCATTCCCCCAAGATGTTTCTTGGAGCTCAACTTTCATCATGGAAGAAGCTACTTGACATCAAGGAGGTACTAAGTTGGGCACCCTAACACAGGAATCGTCGAGCTTAAGACGATAACCAAGCGCTTCTTGGGAGGCACCCCATGTTATCTTTAATTTTTTGCTTTTAATTGTTGTTTGAGGTTTTTGTGTTGTTTTAGCTTTTTGAATAAGATTTGGCAAGCAATTGGGATCACTCTTCACCAAGCATCATCATGGAACTCTTTCACCTCTATTACGTCCTATGCGCCTCTCTACCACCGCGGTAACTTCGTTCCACCTTACCCTCTCTCTCTTGATCATTGAGGACAATGCTCATGTTAGTCGTAGGGGAGTTTGAGGCTTGGTGTGATTATTTGTGGTAGAGATGCTATGATTTTCTTGATTTGCATGATCTTAATTGAATATCGAATCCCTCTATTGTAGAATCATTCGGTTCTTGACTTGTGGTGTTTAATTGACTTCAAGTTTTCACAATGATGTTTAGACTGTTCCACTTAGAACCTATAACCAGCATGTTAGCGCTAATATCAAATGAGTCTAGGCCAGAACAGAGATTTTATCACTCTTGTATGTTGGTTGATTGGCTTGATACAAGTTTTTGTACCACTCGATAACACCGGTCTAAGATGATGAAGGCAATCAGAATTTTTACCCCTTTCTCCATGTTTTTCGTCACCTTTTTGATCATTCGTGATTGTGGCTTGAGATTAGATGGAATCCAATTCAAAATCTTGTGTTGAAGTTGTAAGGGGCTAAGGATCAAGTGGCTAATTTGGAAAGAAAATGTTCAAAAGAAAAGAAAAGAAAAGAAAAGAAAAGCTAGGCAAGCTCGACACCTAAGTGAAGTGTCGAGTTGAGCACTAGCAAAGGCAAAAGCTGTGAGCTAGGCAGGTTCAACACCTAAGTGAAGTGTTGGATCGAGCACTAGTATGAAGTAGAGAGAAAAAAAAAAGAAAAAAAAATGATGAAAATGGAAAGAAAAGAAAAAAAGAGTTCTCAAATGTAGCCCTTGATCCTAGCCAGAGTTTGTAAAGTGCGGATTTAGAAGCGGATGAAGTCGAGTCGATAGCCACATCACGATCACTCACCACTTTCAAAAATTCTCCTTTCCCCCGCCTTATCCGTCCCATTTCTTGATCTCAAGTCCTTTTAATTAGAGTCGGTGTTGTCGTGGTCGGTTTTTCTGTATCCCAATTAACCACTACTTGAGGTGTGCAGAAAATAGTGAGGTCTAGACTTGTTTGGTTGACGTTCTTGCATGTGTAGGTTTAGTTTGTTCGTGGAACAGTTTAAGCCAAATTGTTATTGCTTGAATCTCAATGGGACCGATCTTGTCATTTGTGAACTTGGATGTTTTCTGATTCTTTTGCTTGAGGACAAGCAAAGCTTAGTCGTAGGGGAATTTGATGTGACTATATTTGGTGCATTTTAAGCCTTCAATTATCCTATGAAATGCCCGTGTTTGATCCTTAAATGCCATGCTTAATATGCTTTTATTGAAGTTTTGTGCAAAGTGTCATTTTGTTGCCCGGTTGCCACTTTGAGGCCAATTTCATGTCTATTGGAGCTGTTTTATGTGTATTTTCAGGTCTTGTCATTGTAGTACTGGTGACAAGGAGCACGTAGGATCAAACGGGAGGTCAATCGGAGCTAGGACGGAGGAGATACGGCCGATGCAAGATTGGAGAAAATGCACTTTCAGCTGAAGGAATTTTCGCCGAGAACCTAGAGTTCTCGGACCGAAAATTATAAGCAGTCGGCGGACATCTGATCATTGAAGTCATTTTCGGCAAAAACTTTCCAATGTTTTCGCCGAAAATCTATGAAGGAATGCATCAGCCGGTCGGGTTTACAAAGGCATTTTCGGCGAAAATGTTACATAGTTTCACCGAAAATTCAAGGCTAGTCCGGTGCAGTATATATAGAGGAAGGGGGCGAAAATTAAAAGGGGAGCTCATTAATATTTTACACTCGCCGATCTCATCCCTCTTTCCTCTCAACTTCTCCAACACTTTCTCCTCATCAACCAATCCTTCACAACCCTAGAGCAATGTGCAAATCAAAGTAGAGGAGCTTGGATTGAAGCCCACAACCTTGGAGAGGAGCTTGCAAGAGGAGGATAGCCATGGTGTTTTTGGTGATCATCTTTCTTTCTCTTTCCTTCATTTCTTGGCCATGTGTGGCTGATTTCTTAGGTTCTCTTGGATTGATAGATTAGTTGTGCTAGGATAGAGGTTAATTGTATAAACTTGCCATGATTGATCTTGGATTGTAAGAAGATGGTCTCTATGACTTGTTGTTAATTCCATTGACGGCTATGGCTTGATTGGTCTATTATTTGTAATGTAATGCATGAGAGTGCTTGGATTACATGGATTGTAGGTCTAGGGATTGAACGGAGTGTGTTCTAAGAGATTAGATCATCTCAATTCAACCATAGTTGCATGATTTCTCACTTGTGCATTTTATCGAACACTTGGTGTGCATTAGGTTTTTCATTCAATTGAACTTTGATTAGTCTTTTGATGATTCTCTTAGTGTTAGGACATTGACATGAGAGTGTGGTGTCTAGCCTAGTGGTCATAGAGTCATAGGAGAGGGTTTTGTAGCTTGGCATTTCATCAAACACCTTTAATGCATCCTTAGTCACTTAGCTTGAGAGCGAGAGCCTTGGTTGAGTGGTTCTAGGATAGGGACTTAGTGCGACGAGAGTGCATTGAGTCTATAAAAGGGATTTGTGTGGTCATTCGATTGCAACCTCGATCATGTTTGGTTTGTTTGTGCATTTGTTCCTCTTGAGCATGATGAAGCTATCTTTCCAAGTGAACCTCCTTTATCTTTGTTTTGCACCACTTTGTTGGTTTGTTTAGTTTCTTTATGTTTTCTTTTGTTCTTATTTCAAACCAAAACCAATTTTAAATGAATAGACCGTTCATGAACCGTATGAGTATTAGCTTTTGAGAGAGCCCTCGTGGAATACGACCTTGATTGTTGTGAGTTAAATCTCGCGCATCAATGGGTATTGGAGCAGTTTTGTCATAGCAACGGATGTCAATAGCTTACATCAGACAAGCCTTAAGTGAGAAAAACCAAGGTTTAATTTATCTACCTATGAGAAAAAAAATATCTTGTAATACTCTTTGCAATTTCAAAATGGAGACACTACTTTGGAAGGGAAGCATTTCAGCATAATCAGGGATCATGAAATCCTCAAGTACTTATTGGAACAAAAAGTGCATACTTATGAAAGCCTCAAGAGTTGTCAAGTTGCTCAACTTAGACTTTGAGATCAACTACCGGCAGGGTAAGTACAATCGTGTTGTTGATGCTCTTTCTAGGGTGTTTGATGAAGAAGAATGCCATAGCATCACAACTGCCCTGACTAACTGGATTTTGGATGTGGAAGCCATATATGCACAGGATGATGCTACACAAGAAATCATTGTGGCCCTAACCACCAACCTTGATGGACCAAACTTGTATTCTTATGAACAAGGGCTGATCAGGTACAAGGGAATCATATATATATATAGGCAACACATATGATATGAGATTATTGGAAATGTTTCACTCCTCACCCACTGGGGACACTCAGGAGCCCAATCAACATACCAGAGGATTAAACAACACTTTCATTAGCCAGTTTTAAACAAAGATGTGGTGAGTTGGGTTGTTGCTTGCTATACATGCCAGCAATGTAAAACTTAGAACATTACATATCCATGTTTGCTCCAATCACTCCCTATACCTAATCAAGCTTGGTAGCACATATTTATGGACTGCATTGAGGGTTTGCCAAAATCTGGAGGTAAAAATGTCATCTTCATAGTGATTGATCATTTCACTAAGTATGGTGATTTCCTTGCATTGAATCATCCCTACATTGTTATCAATGTGGCTGAGTTATTCATGGAAGGATTATTTAAGCTCCATGGTATGCCTACAACCATTGTATCTGATAGGGATGTTGTGTTCACTAGTGTATTTTGGAAGGAATTGTTTAAGTTGTAGGGGTACCAAACTTCACTATTCAACTGGTTACCACCCCTATTGATGGTCAAACAGAGAGGTTAAACAGGTGCCTAGAAGACTACTTGAGGTGTATGGTGCAAGGCTAACCACAGCAATGGTTACAACACTTGGCCATGGCTGAGTTGTGATACAACACTAATTACTACTCCAGCCTCAAGAACACTCCTTTCCAGGCATTATATGGACACCCACTTGCAGTCTTCTCAACTCCAAACCCTGAAGCTACCACCATCGGAGTTGTGGAGGAGAGGTTCTAATCATAGCAGAAGGTCACTGATAAGTTGAAGCACAACTTGGCTAAGGCTCAAAACAGGCAGAAAATGCATGCTGATAAACACATAATTGAGAGGGAGTCTGAAGCTACAACCTCACAGACAGAACTCAGTGGCCAATAGGACTAACACCAAGCTATCTCCGCGATATTACGGTCCTTTCTCCATCAACAACGCATCAGAGTAGTAGCATATGACCTGGGCCTTCCCCGGGACTCACAAATAATACTCTTTTTCATGTCTCTCTACTGAAGAAATCAACCAAACCTGGAACTGCAATTCAAACCAATCTGCAGTGGTAGGAGCTGATGGAGAAATGAAGACGTTGCCCTTGCGAATCCTATCGCGCAGGTTCGTGAAAAAGAACAATGCATCAGTAACCGAAGTCCTGGGGCAACGGTCACACCAAAATGAAGCTGATGCGAGCTGGGAAGAGTCGAATGACTTCAACGCCAAGTTTCCAAATTTCCAGACTTGAGGACAAGTCTGATCGCACAAAGGGGGATTGTCATGACTAGGACTAATACGGATATTTACTAACTCACACCGTTTAGTCATTTTGTTAAGTTATTTAACTTTTGGACCATTTTTCTATTTTCATTTGCTATTTTCCATTTGAACGACTCTGTTACGGATAAGGCGACGGCGGCGGAAGGAGAGAAGATGATTCAAGGGAGGATGAGGGAAGAAGATGATTCGAAAGGAAGATTTTTGGGTTTTGGTTCATGGAAAAGAGAAAGGAAGATGATGAAGTTGAGAGAAAAAGAAGATAGAGAAGAGGGGGTTTGAGAGGAGACGGCTGCATAGTGTAAGGGAGGGTTAGGGTTTCAGCTTATTAACTTTTTATATGGCCCCATCATTTGGTCGACCGGCGCTAAAACTTTGAGTCAATGTTTAGCGTCGATCATTTGGTCGACCGACGCTAAATACTTTCGCATAAACCGACGCTAAAACACTTTTTTGTAGTGTCTATGTAGTATCAGGGTCTCCAAAGTAGATGGAAAGAGCTGGGATGAGGTGGCCGCAATAATGTGAGGGCTAACCACCTGTTATCACTGTGCCTTCATGGTCAAAGTCTGTCTCATTGAAAGGATGAATGTGGGGTCTTTTTTAACTGCCTAGGGATGACCACATCACTCTTGCCTTCCACTTCTTCTCATGCGGTGGGGAAGAAGAAGATTAGGCTCTCTTGCTTTTACCTGTCTGTGTTGTTGATTTCCTCCACACAAGTTTAGAAAAAGGGATATAACATTATATCACGAAAAATGTGAGCAAGTAACTAGAGCTCCAGACAAACATCACTTATATAAGCGTTTGAACAAAAACAATCAAGTAGTTATGTCTACTATTGGCACATAAACATAGCATGTCAACAATCTATAACAACTGTAAATATAAGAAAGTAGTCATCATGTTTAAAAACAACTAAAATTAGTGTCTAACAAGCTAGGAAAGCAATGAACATTAAGAACTTTGAATTCTCAAGCTCACATATCAGTATAAAGGGTCGTCAATAAAGAGAAACGTACAATCGAATATTGTAATACCCATATCGAACCACCATGGCCGAACCCATTGGTTAGCCAGAGAATCAGGTCTTACAATGAAAATACAAATCAAAATCAACAAAATACTATTAAATCACAATAAAAAGAATGTGAAATGACACTAAGCCGAAGTTTCAATAATTCAAACCAAATCCTATTCACAATAATAATTCCAAAATACATTACTCAACCATCTTTACAACCATAGATAAAACCCAACCCAAGATTGTCAACTGAAACGAAAACAATAAAGAAATCTCAAGTCCTCGTTCTCCATCTTCAGCCATCGACTAGCTCAACTCCACTGCAAAAAATTGGGATTACAACCTCAACTCACCTTGAACCCCGAACGACTCAAACTTAAATGGGGCCTTTGAGACATCAATTTGATGACTTAGATCAACCGAACTCAAATCTTAGAACATCCGGTTGGGCGAGGATGTTACAAATATCACCACAGGACCAATAGAACATCAGGATGCATCACAACGTTAATACATGGAAATAATATTGATGGCACGAATTAATAAAACAAAACTTAAAAGGGATCTACTACCATTAGGACACCCCTTAGAACGGTAGGATTAGAAAGTAGATCTAATGGACTAAATAGTCATTTGAAACTAGTATATATAGTAAATAATATTAGGGTTTCGTTACAAACCCTAATTCTTTATAGAATCGGCAAAAAAAACATTCCCCCCAACTGCTCCAGCCATCACTGATATCACTGCCGCCCCTCCACGACCCTACCCCGCCGCCTTGCTCTAGCCTTCGTCGATATCACCCTCGTCGCTGGCCACACGCTCAGCCACCACATGTCCTCGTCGTCACAAGCCGACACCGTTGAGCTCCAGATAGCGGTTCCCTATGCTTCGGCCAGAGTCGTCGTGGCCCCCTCGCTTAAGCAATCTTCCTGGATCAGAATTCGACGGGTGATGGCGACAGAATTGGTGGTGCTGAGATCGCCCATGAACGGTGAATCGGTTGATCGGAAAAGAGAAGAGATCGCTGATATGAAGAAAAAGAGCATGGGAGAGGATGAATCGGTCCATCATATCGGCAGGCCATTCATATTATTTCCATCACATCTGCAGGCCATTCATATTATTTTTATTTTTTGTTATTTTTATTTCCATCACCGCCTATTGTTTCATATTATTTTGACTTATTGATTTGATGGTTGGATGGTTTCAATGATTTCATATTATTTCTATTTTGTTTTTTCATGAAAAGATTTGCTCTTGCCTTTCCATTAAGATTTCAACAAATTGTGTACTGAGTTGTAAAGTAGTAGTAAGTTCCTATAGGTGTTATTTATGCAGTGATAACAAAACCCAGAGCTAAGTTTTGGTTCCTAGTGATGAATCAAAATTCCTAACCCAGAAATATTGAACACAGGAAATGGATCATTCAAATCGAAGGTTGAATTGTGTTCCAGTTTCTTAATTAGGTCTTCATATCGTTCAAAAAAAATTAGGTCTTCATATTCATTATCTTCTTTATGGGTTTGTGTTCCGAATTCTTAATTCGGAACAAAGTTCAACTGATTTTCCAAACTCATTCTAAGATTGTTCCTTTTTTTTACAAGATTGTTCCTAAATAGGAAAAAGGAAGGAACAATGAATAAAGATACGATAAAAAGGTTGTCTATATGATTGTTCCTAAATATGGAAACGAAATAATAAACAAAAATATTGTAAAACCACTCTCTCTATGATTGTTCCTAAATATGAAAATAGGAACAATGAATGACTATAAAGAATGGTCGGAGAAGATGACCGGAAAAAGTATGCCCGGAGAAGCAAAAAAGAACGTGCAGACGACAGAAGATTAGAAACATGTTCATCGTTTGTCATCACGATGTTCCAGTTTGAGGTTTTAGGAACATGTTCCGATTTCTTCATTAGGAACATATTCATCATTATACGGCTTTGCTTTAGGTGATTGAAACTTGATGTATGATTGTGTTTCTATTTCTCCTATTTTCAACGATTTCTAATCCATTATATGGTAGAAAGATGGTCGGAGCATGGATGTGTTACCGATTATAAAAGTAAAGAAAGTCAAAGATGTCAGAAGAAAGAACGTAAAACAAAAGTCGTAGAAAAAAGGAATGTTTAAAAATAAATAAATAAATTGCACTAAAAGATTCTGCCATATAACTGAAAATCCGTAATTATTATTATGAAAAAACAAATCAGAATTAAAAATTTGAAATCTCTCAAACAATGAAATTACCCTTATATCCATTTAATATTGACCTTTAGATCTCCAAGATCTAATCCTATGGTTCTAAGAGGTGTCCTCAAATGAGGACACTAAGGGGTGTCCTAACGGTAGGAATTCCCAACTTAAAAAATTGTCCAAATCCATTAACCGAAATAAGTGGCCAAAGCTACATGTAGGCATGACCAGCTGAGGACTATTTACTAAAGCATGTAAACATGTTAAATGGTATCCCATAGAAGCAACAATTCAACCAATTATGACCAATTATTTTTTCATGAATAGAAAGTTTTCATTTCATCCAAAAATGGCATGAGGTACAAACTCGTCTCAAAATAGAGCACTGAGTCAAGGAAAATTTACAAAAAGTCAAGGTTTCACTCTCAATCCTCTTACCCGTTATTAGTGCTCTAATATCACTGTCTATTCTATTTATTATATACTCCGTTGTAAAATGTTGATCACTATAAACTCAAGTGCAACACTCCCTCCAAATTGTAAAATCCTGGTTCTGATTAACCGGTTAGATTTAAAATTTGGTTGGTTCCTCGTTAGTTCAAATCTTGGTAAAAACTAATTCGAATTAAAATAACTTAATTCATGGATTATTTTTTACTGCAATTGATGGAAATTGAACATCTCGAATGAAAATTGGTTTCGAGTTAACCGTCGGGTCGAGATCCTGAACCACCTGGTCGAACCTTTTGGTCCAGCCAAGTTCTAACCAAGCCTTTACTCAAGTGTTTAGGCCGATTGTCCCATTGTTAGCTCAACATTAGGCTGGGTAATTAAAGAAGAAAAGAGGCGGGCTTAAGGCCATAGTGGCTCTCGTTGAAATGAAAGGAAGTTTGAGGTTTTTTTTGGTGGCTGGGCTTCCATCCCGTTCAGGATCTTTCAGTTAGGGCTTGCAGCCCACTCGATGGAGGAGGAAAAGAAGAGTTAGGTTAGGGTTTTTTTCGGCTTTGGGGAGCACCACACAAAATTTAATTTTTCACCACTTGTGGCGCTTAACACAGTTGGAGAAGGGAATGCAGCACGCAAAACGAGGTTGGCAACTACTAACACGAAACTCGAGAGGGGATGGCTGACGATGGCTCATGTAGATCAGAGCGAGAGGGAGAGGATAAAATGGTGGCCGGTGGACGACCCGGGAGTCAAGATCATGTGATGACACTATAATTATCATGATTATCGGCCCCGATTAAGAGGCATTTCATTGTTTGTAGCACGTTTTAAGGGCAGTTTAGTGGGTTTATATTCATTTATGCTATTTCATACCGATTGGTTACCTTGGCCCATTTCGGGTCTATTTGATGTGTTTTCTAGTGTCTCTTTGAATACACAGTTTTTGCCGTCAAATATGTAGCTGTCGGATGTGTTCGGGATGCAATAGAACCTCGAGAAGTGATTCGAGATCGTTAGAGAACTCAAACCCATCGAAGAAATAAATAATTCTGCCTAGGCCTAAAGTTCTCGGCGAGAACTTCAATGTTCTCGCCAAGAACATTGTGAAGAAATTGAGAGAACTGGCGTGGTTGATCCCGAAATATATTTCAAAGAAGTTCTCGGCGAGAACTTCAATGTTCTCGCCGAGAACATTGTGAAGAAAGCTCATCAAATTATCGTCGCCAAGTATGAAATATTTTACAAGTATGTTTTCAGCGAGAACTTCAGTATTCTCACCGAAACCCTGGGCCTAATCTGGGTCATCAGTGGTAAAGCCCTATTTAAGAAGCCATTCAGCCCCAATTAAAGGGATTCATAATTTCAGACTTCCTACACACATATGAGAGATTTTAGAGCATTTCTTGGAGTTATCGAAAATATTCTGTCACGATCTTTCCATCCCGGAGGTGCTCGGAGCTAGAATTTAAAGAGTCTCTCGAGATCGAAGCTGCACGAAATTGTCAGAATTAGATTTTACAGTTCTTCTTTGTTCTTCCTTCTTAAGATGAATTCTATTGTTATTTTTTATTCTCTTTTCTTGAATATAAGGTAGCTAAACCTTTCAAGTTTAGATTAGATGAACCCTAAGCGATCCGGGGCTTTAAAGCGGTCACGGATCGGTGGTAATTAGATCTTAATTCAGACAGTTTCTTATTCATAATTGTTTTGTTCTTAATCCGTGTTTCTTTTCTAGCTTGATCACCTAGATTAGATTCTTGTTACATTAAGGATAGTTGGCGAACATCCTCCTTGTTCTAGAACTTCAAATCAATTAATTAACCTATTTAATGGATTATGCCTTTCGTAGGAACCATTTAGGGTTAATCCGTTTCTATAACAGCTCATTAAAATCAATCAGGTGCACCAGTTAGTTGATGTGACTTTATTTGGTGCATTTTAAGCCTTTGATTAGCCTAAGGATCTCCATGTTTGATCTCATTTGCTATGATTAATATGCTTTTATGGAAGTTTTATGCAAAGTGCTCTTTTGTTGTCCGGTTGCCACTTTGAGGCCAATTTTGTGTCTATTGGAGTTGTTTTCTTTGCATTTTCATGATTTGGCATTGAAGTGCTGGTGACAAGGAGCACGTAGGATCAAACGGGAGGTCAATCAGAGCTAGGACGGAGGAGTTATGGCCGATGCAAGATTGGAGAAAATGCACCATTTCTAAAGGAATTTTCGGCGAGAACTCTAAGTTCTCGCCGAAAACTAGTACCCGTTGCAAACAGAAAGCGGAGGCTTGATTTTCAAAGAGATTTTCGGCAAAAACTTTCAGAATTTTCGCCAAAAATACATGAAGAAATCAAAGAGCTGGCAGAGGATTTTCAAAGGAATTTTTGGCGAAAACTCTTGGAAGTTTTCGTCGAAATCTCAGGGCTATTCCAGCAGAGTATTTAAAGAGAGAGAGGTGGAAATTTTGGGACAACAATTCATATTTCACAATTCACACCTTCGAACAAAAACCCTTTCTCTCAACTTTCCAATTACTTTTGTCCTCATCTCCAATCCACAACCCTAGAGCAAGGTGCAAATCAAAGTAGAGGAGCTTGGATTGAAGTCCACAACCTTGGAAGAGGAGCTTGCAAGAGGAGGATTGTCATGGTGTTCTTGGTGATCATCTTTCTATCTCTTTCCTTCATTTCCTTGGCCATGTGTGGCTGATTTCTTAGGTTTCCATGGATTGGTAGATAATTGTGCTAGGATAGAGGTTGATTGTACAAATATGCCATGATTGATCTTGGATTGTAAGAAGATGGTCTCTAGACTTGTTGTTAATTCCAAATTGTGTTATGGCTTGATTTGGTCTATCATTTGTGATGTAATGCATGAGAGTGCTTAGATTACATGGTTTGTAAGTCTAGGGATTGAAGTGAGTGTGTTCTAAGAGATTAGATCATCTCAATTCAACCATAGTTGCATGATTTCTCACTTGTGCATTTTATCGAACACTTGGTGTGCATTAGGTTTTTCATTCAATTGAACTTTGATTAGTCTTTGGATGATTCTCTTAGTGTTAGGACATTGACATGAGAGTGTGGTGTCTAGCCTAGCGGTCATAGAGTCATAGGAGTTGTAGCTTGGCATTTCATCAAACACCTTTAATGCATCCTTAGTCACTTAGCTTGAGAGCGAGAGCCTAGGTTGAGTGGTTCTAGGATAGGGATTTAGTGCGACGAGAGTGCATTGAGTCTATAGAAGGGATTTGCGTGGTCATTCGATTGCATCCTGAATCATGTTTGGCTTGTTTGTGCATTTACTCCTCTTGAGCATGATGAAGCTATCTTTCCAAGTTAACCTCCTTTATCTTTGTTTTGCACCACTTTGTTTGTTTGTTTAGTTTTCTTTATGTTTTCATTTGTTCCTATTTCAAACCAAAACTCTTTTTAAATGAATAGACCGTCCATGAACCGTGTGAGTATTAGCTATTGAGAGAACCCTCGTGGAATACGACCTTGATAGTTGTGATATCTTGGATAAATGCTTATCAAGTTTTTGGCGCCGTTGCGGGGACTTTCTCAATCCTTTGAAAGCATTTAGTAGTGGACCATTCTATTCACTTCCTTCCGTTTTAGTTTTGCTTTTTTATTATTTGATTTTGTGGCTTTGTTATCCCGCATTGTTGTACTACTTGGTTGTGTTTGTTGTGCGTGTTTGTAGGTCCCTTCTCCACTTATCTAACTCATGGGAGCAAGGTTGCAAGTAAGATGAACTCGTGGATTGGAGGTAATGGTTATGGTACCTATCAAGGGTGGAATCCATCTCCTAACCCATACTATGGTCATCCTACTTCATCCAACTACTACCAAGAAACTTGTGAGGGAGATAGCCAATGGTGGGGTCAAGAACAACAAGCTTCAACACCCATGTGGAATGAGCAATGTCCCTATCCATCTCCACCCTACCATCAAGTCTTGCCGGAGTATTATCAAGAGGATTTCACAAGTCATGAACAACATTCTCAACCGCCTTCCATGCTAGAGGAGCTCTTTAAGATGGTTGAAGAAAGCAAACGTCCTCAAGAGGAGTTCACAAGCTATGAGCAACCCTCTCAACCTTCTTCTATGCTAGAGGAGCTCTTGAAAATGGTGAAGGAAAGTGAGCGTCCTCGAAAGGAGTTTGTAAGCTATGAGGAACCTTCTCCACCTCTTCCCACGCTTGAGGAAGCTTTGAAGATTGCGGAAGACAATGCGAACCAACTTAATCGTTTAGCTCAAGGCGTGATGCTCATCAAGGAAGCTCTAGAGTATGAACAACACTCTCCACCTTCCCCCACAATTGAGGAGATGTTGCAAATTGCGGAAGATAATGCGGCCCGGTTGGATCGTCTAACTCAAAGTGTGAAGCTCATCACCGACACCTTTGAACCGGAAGTGCTTGTCATGGAAGAGGAAGAAAGTGAGTCTCCCCAAGAAGAGTTCATGAGCCATGAGAAACCTCTTCCACCTCCTTTCATGCTAGAGATCTTGCAAATTGCGGAGGATAATGCAAGCCTAGTTAACCGCTTATCCCAAAGCATAGAGCTCGTCACGAAGATTCTTGAGAATGAACGACATCCCAATCATTTGGAGCAAGTTTATGATGATGAAGATGACACTTGTGAATCCGAGGAGCTTGACACGGAAGATGAGTTGGTACTGGAGGAGATTGAGGAACATGTTCTACCCGAGGACACACCATGTAACGATGATGTGAGGATAGAAGAATCAAGGAGACTTGAGGATGATGACCCTTTAGAGGAGGTGAGAGATGATTTGGAGACGCTTCAAGAAGAGGTGGCACCGAGAGTGGAGCACGAAAGTGACCAACACCACCCTATTGTGGCCCCACCAAAGATTGAGAGTACTCTTCAATTTTCTTGCTTGGTCATGAAGTATTTGTGCCAGGAACCCAAGGAGACATGCATCTCTACCCCCCCCCCCTAAGGTAATAATGGAAGAGGAGCCGCCCATGTTTGAACCGGAAGACTCCTTGAGTGGCATCACCAACTTGGAGACGATAGAGCTAAATGGTGGCCCCCTACCATACTTTCTTCCTCAAGTTCCAAATTTCAAAGGTAGCAAGCCACTCCAAGGTACCAAGTGTCATACAAGCATCAATGTGCATTGGCTAGTCTACCATTCTCCCAAGATGTTTCTTGGAGCTCAATCTTCATCATGGAAGAAGCTACTTGACATCAAAGAGGTACTAAGTTGGGCACCCTAACACAGGTATCGTCGAGCTTAAGACGGTAACCATGCGCTTCTTGGGAGGCACCCCATGTTATCTTTACTTTTATTGCTCTTGTTTGCTCTTTTTAGTTTTTGTGTTGTTTTAACTTTTTGAATAAGGTTGGCAAGCATTTGGGATCGCTCTTCACCAAGGATCATCATGGAACTCTTTCACCGCTATTACCTCCTATGCTCCTCTCTACCAACGCGGTAACTTCGTTCCACCTTACCCTCTCTCTCTTGATCATTGAGGACAATGCTCATGTTAGTCGTAGGGGAGTTTGAGGTTTGGTGTGATTATTTGTGGTAGAGATCTAAGGCTATGCTTTCATGAGTTGCATGATCTTGATTGAATGTCAAATTCCTCTATTGTAGAATCATTCGGTTCTTGACTTTTGGTGTTTGATTGGCTTCAAGCTTTCACAATGACGTTTAGACTGTTTCACTTAGAACCTATAACCAGCATGTTAGAGCTAATATCAAATGAGTCTAGGCCAGAACAGAGATTTTATCACTCTTGTATGTTGGTTGATTGGTTTGATACGTGTTTTGTACCACTCAATAACACCGGTCTAAGATGATAAAGGTGATGACACTCAATTTGACGTGATTATCAGCCTCATTTAAGCGACATTTCCTTGCTTAAGACATGGTTTTTAGGGTAGAATAACGAATATTCAATCAATTGCCCTATCTCGTGCCATTTGTGTTACCTTGGCCCGTTTCGAGTCTATTTGATGGTTTTCTAGTGTTTTTATGTTAGCACAGGCTTTTTCCGTCAAATAAAGTAGCCAAGGACGTGTCTAAGGCGTTGGAACCTCGAGGAATTGCACCAGAATCGATCCAAGGAGCCAATCAAGTCGAAACCATTCCTGCCCCGGTTTACAAAGGAATTTTCGGCGAAAATACCTTAGTATTTTCGGCGAAAATACATGCACAAATCCACTGATGTCAACTGAAGGATGTTTTCGGCGAAAAAACCAAGTTTTCGCCGAAAACTATTGGACCGAAAAATTACAGAAGAAATCAACTGGCGGGCTCCCCATTTACACCAAGATTTTTGGCGAAAATACCCTAGTATTTTTGGCGAAAATATCAGGCAAAATCCGGCTGAATTAGGGTTAAGTATAAATACTTAACCGGCGGCCCAAAATCAAAGACCTCAATATACTTTTCATAATCATAATTCCAAGGATTTTGAAGAGTTCTGGAGCAAAGAGTTAGAGTTCGAAGAGCCGGAAAGAGATCGTGACGCCATCCCTTCCATCTCGAAGACTCGGAGCTAGGATTGCAGTTTACCGAAGATCGAAGTCTGCCAGAGTTGTCTTAATTAGGTTTTTCAGATTCTTTTATGTTCTTCCTCTGGATGATGAACTTTTTCTTTGTCTTTGATTCTTTTGTGATAAACATGGTGGTGTCTTAGAATTGATTGAATGAGAATCGAAATCCGCTGATCTGTTGATTGCCAATGCTCTGGGGAACGAAGGGGGATTCAAATTCTAAGTTCGTCTGTCATCTCTGTTTTAATCAACCAATTTCCATTCTGTTTTTAGTTTCAATTTTTAATTTTTCTGCATTTCTTAGAATTAGAAGTCGTGGAACTCACACCACGCATGAAGTGCTTAAACCTGAGTGAATTGCTAGTTTATTTGAGTAGTCAACCATTAGAAGGCCTGTGGAATACGATCTACCCTAGCTTGTTAGCTTTGTTAGTTATTTGGTTGAACCCGCACAACGATCTCTGGTTCACCAAATTGGCGCCGTTGCCGGGGACTTCTTTTGATTGTTTGAAAGAAGAACTGGCAATTTATTCTTCTACTTTCCATCTTTCATTTTCCACCCACTTCGATTTTACGCCGGTATGTTTGCTTTTGTTGCTTGTAGGTTGTTCTACAGGTTTATGAACCGCTCGATCGCTCATTCTCAGTTTAAGCCGGGTAATTCTACTTCGCCGAAGAAACCGCGAGCTCAGAAGCAAGTCATAATCATTCCGCCTACATCACCTATCCCTAATAAGATTGAGGAGTTAGAAGAGAACTCCTCATCTTCATCCGCTCCATCCACTACTTCAGATTCACCACCACCTTCTCCTCCCACAGAGGCTGCTCAAAGCACCATGGCGGATTACTGTAGACCAAGTGCTGCTAACTTTCAACCTAGCATTATTGTGCCGCACAACGATGACGACCCTGACTATGAGATCACAATTTCCTTCTTGAACATGGTCTCTAGGGATCTTCAATTCGAAGGGAAGCCGCAAGAAAACCCCTGCACACATTTGGTGAACTTCCTTGACATGTGCGAGACGTTTAAGAGCGGGAATCTCGGTAAGAACAATCTTTGCTTACGAGTATTCCCATTCTCTCTTAAAGGCAACGCCAAGATATGGCCAGCTCGAAACCACCTGGCCACTACACCAACTGGGATAGTCTAGCTCAGGACTTCATAGAGGACTACTATCCCCCTTCAAGAATGACATTCTACAAGGATAACATCGCTAGATTCTCACAGAAGGAAGGAGTAAGCTTATACGATGCTTGGAACGAATTCCAAGAGCTTCTCTCTGAATGCCCTCATCATGGATTCAACCAGGGACAGCTAGCCGAAATCTTTAGCCAAGGTATGAATGAAGAAACAACTGAATGGGTCAACACTTTAGCTAATGGCAACTGCACAGCACTTGAACCAGAAGCTGCTCTTCTTCACTTCGCAGACTGCGCATCTAAGTCCAGAAATTGGGAGAGACAGTTTGGAGCAGCCAAGAGCCAACCAAGCTCTGAAGAGCAGATCAAGATCGAAGTGCAGAAACACATGGAGGAGATCTTCAGTACAGCTAATAACTGGTCTAGAGAGGAAGTTAATTTCATTGATCAAGGCTTCACCAATGATCGAAGAGGCTACCCCGACTATCGTCAGTTCAGAACACCTCCTCAACAACAGGGAAGCTTCCTTGAGCGTCCTCCTTCCAACTTCGGATTCAACCGGAGTCAGAATCAATGCTGGGAAAATAGTTATCAAGATCCTCCCAGATTCGCCGGAGCACAGCAACCTCAGAATTTTACGTCTGAGAACATTTGGGAGAGGAAGATAGCCAGAAAGTTTGATCTGATTGCGGCAAGGCTTGATGATCACGAAGAAAGGTTTAAAGCCCAAGATGCTTTTAACCAAGGACAGATCGCACAAGGATAGAGAATAGAGAGCATGGTAAATAAAGTTGCTAACATGTTGGCCAACCTTCCTCTCTTAAAATAAGCACCGTCTCAAAACAACTCCACCATGAAGAATGAGCATGCGAAAGTCATCACAACCAGGAGCATCGACCAAAACAGCATGGAGAAAAAGAAGGAAGCATTTTCTACTCCCTCTACGGGAGAATGCTCAACTATTGATTCTCGATCACCGCCCATACCTATCCCAGCTAAGTGCTCTGATCCTGGCCCTTTTACGTTACCTATAATCATTAATGGCATCGAAATTGAGCGTAGTTTGGTTGATCTAGGTGCATCTATCAATGTTATGCCTATGTGTTTATATAAGAAACTGAACTTAGGTGAACTACAACCTGCTAGCATGCATTTAGTGTTCGCTGACAAAATTTTAAAAGAACCTAGAGGAATAATCAAGGATGTAATCACTTGTTGTGGCCCTTTCCGGTTTTTCGCTGATTATGTAGTAATGGATACTCAAGAGACATATTCTACCCTTATCCTAGGTCGACCGTTCATGGCGACAGCCGGCATTAACATTAATGTTCCAAATGGTTCATTAACATTAAGGGTTGGAAAGGATACCGCAACATTCCGTCTCAAGGACAATATGAAATACATTCCTAAGGAAGAATTACATTATTTAACTGTAGAAACTGTGGAGTTGGCCTCGGTCAACTTCATTACTGATGTTTCTTCTAGTGTTCCTAGCTCAACTGTTACTGCAGGTGTTGAACAGGTTACTAAGAAGAAACCAGATCCTCCTGTTCCTAAAAAGCCGTCAAAGAAGAAGGAACTGCAAGCCTCTTCTAAGCCACCGAGCACAAAACCTAGCAGACCTCGGGGAAAGAATAAGAAGACAAAGACTCACATGGTCTGGAGACCACTTGTTCCGCCACCTTCTACCGAGCCAGCTGCACCACCAATTCATTCCAAGCTACCGTCGCCGGAACAAGTATGGAAGGAGAAGCCGAAAGCATCTCCTAAGGAAATACTGACGATCACCGATCCTAGTGATATCAAGCCGGAGGTCAAAGAAAAGAAGGAGCCGATCATTCTCATTCCGTCCACTGTCTTCCTTGTAGAAGATGATCCTTTGACAGAATTGTTCGGACCATTCAAGATCACTGACCACCTTCCCGACGGACGTACCAAACCCTTACACGCGAACGGGAAGAAATTCATGCTCACCGGAGAAGCCCCGAAGCTCTACTTTATGAACTCCGATGCTAGCATTAAGAAGAATCTGAGTTGGGATGTCTCCTAATACCGTCCAGGTATCGTCCAGCTCAAGGACGTTAATAAAAGAGCGCTTCGTGGGAGGCAACCCACGGCTGGAGTCAGTTTTTCATTTGTGTCAACCTTAGTGTTTTAGAGTCGGTTCGGGGGAGCCAAAAGTGTCAGTTTGTTTGATTTCTTATTTTTCGTGTGTAGTCTGTGTGTCGTAGTGTCAATTGCAAGTCGTTTGAGGTTGTTTCGATTTTTGTGGATTTAACTGTGATTTTCTGAAGATTGTCGGGTTTGCGAAAATATTTTCAATCGTGCAGGTCAAAATTTTCGGCGAAAATACACCCTATATTTGGGCAAAAATTCCCTTTAAAATTCCACTGTGTTTCCAGACAATTTTAACCAACATTTTTGGCGAAAACCTATTGAACTTTTTGGTGAAAATACCTTTGAAAACCGGCAGTACTATTTTAACTAAGATTTTCGGCGAAAACTTGCACCTATTTTCGCCGAAAATATGTTTGAAAATCAACCAACTATTCATTTTAAAATCCGGTTTAACCCCCTCTCTCTCCCCACTTTCTATTTTCGAAAAAATTCCCAAAACTCCCCTTGTCTTCCCGAAACCCGCCGACCGCCACCCTTATCTCGCCGCCACCGCCCGTTGCCGCCCCCACCGCCGACCGCCGCCGCTCCCTTCCCCTTCCTTTTCCGATCATTCCAAGCCCTAGAACAACCGAATCGGAGCTCTACAGCTCTAGTTCACCCAAACCCTAAAACTTTTGATTTTTCACCGATTTCTCCCAATCCGTTCACTTTTAGCATCCATGGCTTCAAGGTAAGTTGTAGAACTTTTCATTGCGAGTCTTTTGACATGTTGATTGCTGAATTTCATCGGGGTTGACTTTCGGTTGACTTTTCGGTTTGCCTCTATTTGCGTGCCGACTGATTTCGTGTGAACTAGGTTAGCTGAACTTTTTGAACTGTTCTAGCATGCTTAGGTAGTATCGTGCTTAATTGTTATATCGTTTGATCATGTGTTGCTATGCCTAAGTCCTATTCCTTGTGAGGTTGACTTTTCAGAAATGTCGGTTTGACCATGAACTGTTTTTGATCATTTGGCTGCCTTATGTGTTCATTCTCGTTCCGATTATTGTGTTTGCCATCTGAGATCATATTATACCGTCATCCTTCGATTTGTGATAGTCTTGCCATGATTAGGGTTCAAGGTTTATTATGTTGACTTTTTGAATGTCGGTTTGACTTCTGAACTCTGATTGTGATAATTCCATTCTGGCTGTTGCTAAGCATGTATTTTATTGTTTGTGATTACCGGTTAATCTGCTTTGCTTACCCCCCACTCGGTTTTCCTCATTTCTTTGTGAAATTGAGTTTTTCGACTAAGTGTGGGGTAGGGTTTTAGTTTGACTAATCTGGCTTGTTTTCTTGTTTAGGAACACCACTTCTGAGCGCAGGACCAAGCAGAAACTTGACGCCGCCTCGAGCTCCAGAGACCCCGCTCTCGTCACACCCGCCGTCCAGGGCCCTCCACCAGCATTCCATGGCCGTGCTGGGCACCATCGCACTGTTGCTCGTCTACCCGGTTACTACTTTGAGTGCTACAAGAAGCTCGAGCATGTTCCGGGAGCTAATGTTCGACTACTTTCCATGGATTCTCTCTTCGATCATAATGAGGACTACCACCGGAACGTGCACGACGCCCTGGCACCGGCCGGCCTCCTAGAGCTGACCACCATAGCTTCCGACTTCCCTGACGTTGCTCTCCAGGAGTTTTGGGCCACTTTTGATCTGGACGAGCACAAGAGGAGGCAGAGCAAGAAGGTCGTTTCCTTCTACCTGGGCGGGGTGTACAGGAACCTCACCTATGATGAGTTTGTAGCTCATCTAGGCATCCCCTACGAGCATTACCACGGTCATCACCTCGGCTGGGCGGACGACGAGGACGACGGAGAGGCATACCACGCACTCTGGAGCCACATGACTGAAGTGCCCGGCGATCGTCTCTCAAACCATAACTCAGTTAAGTCTCTCTCTCACCCTCTCTATAAATACATTCATATGGTTTGGCGTAGATCGCTATTATATGCTCCAGAGAAGGACCGCCACCATATCAGCAAGGAGGAACTTCTACTTCTTCGCGCCATCCGGGAGAGCTACCCTCTTCACCCCGGATGGGTGCTTGCTCGCATCTTCCGCCAGAAGACCAAGAGGAGGACGCCACCTCGCTCACTCCTGGGAGGCAACTTTATCGGCCAGCTCATCATTTCCTTCGGCCTCAGCCACGAATATGGCCCAAACATCCCACGCCGCAGAGTACGTACTGTTGGAGGAGATTTGGCGGCCGAGTACGACCTCGAGCTGGACCTCAGTCCCCAGGTAGCAGCAGATCCTCCCCTCCAGAGCGAGGATGAGTCGGAGGAAGACGATGATTCTGAGGAGTCCCAGCCTCAGTACGAGCCATAGTTTCATGACCATACTCCCTCGCCACACCATCAGGCAGGGTATGCACACCAGTCGCCGCCGGCCATCCCAGATCCATACCAGGCGCCTCACCCACAGCACCACCCGCATCCCACGGATGTTGGAGAGCTGTATGAGCGACTGCAGGAGTGGCGCATCACCGACAACGCCACTCAAGAGGCGAGATGGACTATTATGCAGCAGCATATGCACCGCGCTGATAGGCGGTATGAGGCACAGCTGGCGTGGCAACGTCAGCTCGGCGATTTCCTCCACTTTCCACCTCCCGGCGCGCCTGACTAGCAGTGATCGGGTTGTATTCCTTTTCTGGTCCTTTCTTTTTATTTATTCTTTTCGGATCTCGATCCAACTTTTTTCTGTGTGAATCTGGGGCACTTGTCCCGGTTTCCTTTTTATGTTTCATTTGTTTTTGTTTTGTAGGCAGTAGGGAGATTCCCTTTGCTTCGCTTTGGTAGATTCCCTCCGCTCCGAGGACCCGTGCTCATCCCCTACGCCAACCATCTCGGTCCAGGTTCTTCTACTTCACTCTGAACTCTATAATTAGTCCTGTGAGGACACAGTCCGATTTAAGTGTGGGGTAGGATGCTAGTGAACCTTGCATGAACTTGATTGCCCTTGATTGTGTTTTCTGTGTGCCTCGTGATTCCATTCCAGTCTCTCTAGCATTAGAATGGCTCAGTTCTTGATTTTTGATGTTAAGTTGTTGTTCAAACTTTCATAATGATGCTTAGACTGCTTAACCTAGAACTTGAGAACCAACTTGTATACTTTGATGCTAAATTGCCTGGTCAGAACAGAATTTTAAAATCACACTTGTAGTTTGTAGCCTTGATTGCATGAAAATGACCGAATCTGACTAGCAAAACAACTGTGAGCTTTTGATCCATTGCACGTAACTTGCAATTTCAATTCTTTCTGAGTGGTTTTCTGTTTGCTTGAATGAGTTAGAATTTGCATGAGACCTACTCGAGACCACACGATGACACGAGTTCTAGAATGATAGGGGCACCTAGATTCAACTACTAAGCCAGATAGCCTACCTAACGATAAAATCCATTAGGTGTAGACCCTTGAGCTTGGCCTGTTCTTTCGGTTCGATAATACATTACAACCATTCCCCATTCTTTCATTTCCCCGTTGATCCCCTGTGGTTGTAGTTCTAGATTGACCTACCGGAAGTTGGTTTGTGCTAACCTGCCTATAGCCATTAAACAGGTGGTCTTAGCTATTATGTCCAGACGTGTAAACCCCTCTAGCAACTAAAAGAAAGAATCGGCACAAAAGAAAAAATAGAAAAAGAAGAAAAAAAGCAAGTTTCGAAAAAAATGAAAAGAAGGAAAATCATAAAAGCCAAAAAGGTTTCAAGTTTTTAGTTCAATAAAACGTTCTTCTCCCTACAAATGGAAGAACGAAGTCAAAAGAAAAGTCAGAAAAAAATTGTGTAAAGAAAAAAATAATAAAACTGCTAGGTTGCTTGAGGGTATCATAGGACGAGCGTTCATTATTCCACCCGTGTCAGGTTAGACGGTAGGAAGCCGCAGATTAGATTCGAGGGAAGTTAGTCGAAAGCTACACCGCACAAAGCCATTATCATAAATTCCCATCATCCATCGCATCATAAACCCAAGTAGTGTAGAATTCGTTACAGTCCTAGCAGGGAAGTCCTTCTTGACTGGATACTCGTGTTGTCACAGTGGTGGAGATGTGGTCGAATTGCAAACTTATGACGGAATTCAGTAACAGAAAATGATTGAGAGCAGAAACACGTCCTTAAACACAGAGAGTGAGAGTTCCCCATTGTACTAAATATTTCCTGTGTGAGGAGTCTGGTCGGTCAGGTCAAATTCGTGCATAATTGGTTACTACTACTTGTCGTGTGCAGTTTATTAGTGAGACCAGGTAGTTTGGCTGATTTGTATGCATGTTAGGTTTCTTGTTCTAGGATCTATCTGTCTAATAATTCATTGTGTTTGATTGAACTCCAATTTAATCGATCTTATCATTTGTGAACATGAGCGTTTCTATTTAGTTTGCTTGAGGACAAGCAAAAGCTTAAGTGTGGGGTATTTTGATGACACTCAATTTAACGTGATTATCAGCCTCATTTAAGCGACATTTCCTTGCTTAAGACATGGTTTTTAGGGTAGAATAACGAATATTCAATCAATTGCCCTATCTCGTGCCATTTGTGTTACCTTGGCCCGTTTCGGGTCTATTTGATGGTTTTCTAGTGTTTTTATGTTAGCACAGGTTTTTGCCGTCAAATAAAGTAGCCAAGGACGTGTCTAAGGCGTTGGAACCTCGAGGAATTGCACCGGAATCGATCCAAGGAGCCAATCAAGTCGAAACAATTCCTGCCCCGGTTTACAAAGGAATTTTCGGCGAAAATACCTTAGTATTTTCGGCGAAAATACATGCACAAATCCACTGATGTCAACTGAAGGATGTTTTCGGCGAAAATACCAAGTTTTCGCCGAAAACTATTGGACCGAAAATTACAGAAGAAATCAACCGGCGGGCTCCCCATTTACACCAAGATTTTCGGTGAAAATACCCTAGTATTTTCGGTGAAAATATCAGGCAAAATCCGACTGAATTAGGGTTAAGTATAAATACTTAACCGGCGGCCCAAATCAAAGACCTCAATATACTTTTCATAATCATAATTCCAAGGATTTTCAAGAGTTCTGGAGCAAAGAGTTAGAGTTCGAAGAGCCGAAAAGAGATCGTGACGCCATCCCTTCCATCTCGAAGACTCGGAGCTAGGATTGCAGTTTACCGAAGATCGAAGTCTGCCAGAGTTGTCTTAATTAGGTTTTTCAGATTCTTTTATGTTCTTCCTCTGGATGATGAACTCTTTCTTTGTCTTTGATTCTTTTGTGATAAACATGAGTAGCTAAACTCTTAGAGCTTAGACTAGATGAACCCTAAGTGACCCAGGGCTTTAAAGCGGTCACGGATCGGCGGTGATTACATTCGAAGTTCAATCAGTTTCTCTTTCATGTTTGATTTGTTCTTCATTGTTCATGTTTCTTGTCTGGATTGATCACCTAGATTAGATTCTTGTTAAGCTAAGGATAGAAGCGAACGCTCGCCTTACTTTAAAACACCAAATCGAACAATTGACCTTATAATTGGAGTGTGCCTTTCGTAGGAACCGGTTAGGGTTAATCCACTGCAAGAGTAACTCATAAATCGTTAGTAATTCCACCAGTTAAGTTAAGTCGTTGCGAGAGGCGACCGTACCCGGGCGACTAATTAATCTTGGTAGCTAGAACGGATAGAGCGAACGTTCGCCGGTCTTAAACCTAAGGGTAAGGAGTTATGGTGGTGTCTTAGAATTGATTGAATGAGAATCGAAATCCGCTGATCTGTTGATTGCCAATGCTCTGGGGAACGAAGGGGGATTCAAAGTCTAAGTTCGTCTGTCATCTCTGTTTTAATCAACCAATTTCCATTCTGTTCTTAGTTTCAATTTTTAATTTTTCTACATTTCTTAGAATTAGAAGTCGTGGAACTCACACCACACACGAAGTGCTTAAACCTGAGTGAATTGCTAGTTTATTTGAGTAGTCAACCATTAGAAGGCCCGTGGAATACGATCTACCCTAGCTTGTTAGTTTTGTTAGTTATTTGGTTGAACCCGCACAACGATCTCCGGTTCACCAAAAGGCAATCAGAATTCTCCTTCCATATTCCATGTTTTTCATTACCCTTTTGATTCCTCATGATTGTGGCTTGAGATTAGACGGAATCCTATTCGAAGTCTTGTGTGGAAGTTGTAAGGGGCTAAGGATCAAGTGGCTAATTTGTGAAGAGAATGTTCAAAAGAAAATGCTCAAATAATAAAAAAAAGCTAGGCAAGCTCGGCACCTAAGTGAAGTGTCGGGTTGAGCACTAGCAAAGGTAAAGGCTGTGAGCTAGGCAGGTTCAACACCTAAGTGAACTGTTGGATCGAGCACTAGTATGCAGTAGAAAAAAAAAATATATATATAGAAAAGAAAAAGAGTTCTCAAAAGTGGCCCTTGTTGTAGTGATCCTAGCTTGAGCGTGAAAAGTGCAGATCTAGAGGCGGACGAAGTCGAGTCGATAGTCACATCACGATCACTCACCACTTTCCAAAATTTCCCTACCCCCACCTAATCTGTTCTATTTCCCGAGTTCAAGTCCTTGTGATTAGAGTTGGTGTTGTCGTGGTCGGTTTTTCTGTATCCCAATTAACCACTACTTGAAGTGTGCAGAAGATAGTGAAGTCTAGACTTGTTTGGTTGATGTTCTTGCATGTGTAGGTTAAGGTTGTTCGTGGGACAGTCTAAGCCAAATTGTTATTGCTTGAATCTCAATGGGGCTGATCTTGTCATTTGTGAACTTGGATGTTTTCTAATTCATTTGCTTGAGGACAAGCAAAGCTTAGTCGTAGGGGAATTTGATGTGACTTTATTTGGTGCGTTTTAAGCCTTTGATTAGCCTAAGGATCTCTCATGTTTGATCTCATTTTGCTATGATTAATATGCTTTTATGGAAGTTATATGCAAAGTGCTCTTTTGTTGTCCGGTTGCCACTTTGAGTCCAATTCTGTGTCTATTGGAGTTTTTTTCTTTGCATTTTCAGGATTTGGCATTGAAGTACTGGTGACAAGGAGCACGTAGGATCAAACGGGAGGTCAATCGGAGCTAGGACGGAGGAGTTATGGCCGATGCAAGATTGGAGAAAATGCACCATTTCTAAAGGAATTTTCGGCGAGAACTCTAAGTTCTCGCCGAAAACTAGTACCCGTTGCAAACAAAAGGCGGAGGCTTGATTTTCAAAGAGATTTTTGGCGAAAACTTTCAGAGTTTTCGCCGAAAATACATGAAGAAATCAAAGAGCTGGCAGAGGATTTTCAAAGGAATTTTCGGCGAAAACTCTGGGAAGTTTTCGCCGAAAACTCAGGGCTATTCCACAGAGTATTTAAAGAGAGAGAGGTGGAAATTTTGGGATAACAATTCATATTTCACAATTCACACTTTCGAACAAAAACCCTTTCTCTCAACTTTCCAATTACTTTTCTCCTCATCTCCAATCCACAACCCTAGAGCAAGGTGCAAATCAAAGTAGAGGAGCTTGGATTGAAGTCCACAACCTTAGAAGAGGAGCTTGCAAGAGGAGGATTGCCATGGTGTTCTTGGTGATCATCTTTCTATCTCTTTCCTTAATTTCCTTGGCCATGTGTGGCTGATTTCTTAGGTTTCCTTGGATTGGTAGATAATTGTGCTAGGATAGAGGTTGATTGTACAAATATGCCATGATTGATCTTGGATTGTAAGAAGATGGTCTCTAGACTTGTTGTTAACTCCAAATTGTGTTATGGCTTGATTTGGTCTATCATTTGTGATGTAATGCATGAGAGTGCTTAGATTACATGGTTTGTAGGTCTAGGGATTGAAGGGAGTGTGTTCTAAGAGATTAGATCATCTCAATTCAACCATAGTTGCATGATTTCTCACTTGTGCATTTTATCGAACACTTGGTGTGCATTAGGTTTTTCATTCAATTGAACTTTGATTAGTCTTTTGATGATTCTCTTAGTGTTAGGACATTGACATGAGAGTGTGGTGTCTAGCCTAGTGGTCATAGAGTCATAGGAGAGGGTTTTGTAGCTTGGCACTTCATCAAACACCTTTAATGCATAGCTTGAGAGCGAAAGCCTAGGTTGAGTGGTTCTAGGATAGGGATTTAGTGCGACGAGAGTGCATTGAGTCTATAGAAGGGATTTGCGTGGTCATTCGATTGCATCCTCGATCATGTTTGGCTTGTTTGTGCATTTATTCCTCTTGAGCAGGATGAAGCTATCTTTCCAAGTTAACCTCCTTTATCTTTGTTTTGCACCATTTTGTTTGTTTGTTTAGTTTTCTTTATGTTTTCATTTGTTCCTATTTCAAACCAAAACTCTTTTTAAATGAATAGACCGTCCATGAACCGTGTGAGTATTAGCTATTGAGAGAGCCCTCGTGGAATACGACCTTGATAGTTGTGATATCTTGGATAAATGCTTATCATTAGTTATCCATTGCAGAAGTGAACGCACGGACGGTTAATCAATCTTCGTAGCTAGTTTCATAGAGCGAATGTTCTGGTAACTGAATGAATTAGGATTTAAAGTCGCGTTTTGTGACCGCCAATATCCTTGTAATCTTAGGGGGATTCGAGTCTAAGCTTTTGCCTATGTACATGGGTAGATCACCTTGGTAGGATACTAAGGATTGGTTTTAGTCTGGTCTACATGGGTAGATCACCTTGGCCGAGTACCAAGGATTAGTTGCTAATTCTTGAGGGAGGAATTGAGAATGTCCATGGAATTGGGATCCGTTGAGGATGCATCTAGATGTGATGGTCGGCGGGGTAGCGGGGGAAGATTTCCTTATGGCGCCTAATTAAATCACCTAGATATGAACTTGAACTTGATTGTGAACTGTTGTGTGTGTGTGTGTGTTGTGCTGGATGTGATTGTGAGCTGATATGTGATGTGTTGCTGGATCGTGTTTATGTTGGTTTCATTTATGATGATGTTGATGTTGTGGATGTTGGATTGCGTATGATTATTGGATGATATTGTTGGGGGTAATGCATGATGGGAATAGGGGTAGAGGGAAATGACTGATTACTTAGAACTATCTTACTAGGTTGTTAAAATGAACTAACAGAAAGGATGAGTCCTATTGTTAGTATTCCAATGTGGAGTCTGGGATGCTCACCTAGGTAGTTCAGTGCATAGTTAAGCCCAGTGGGTTCACTCAGTTTCATTAGGAAATTGATCCCCCCTTAGTCTCTCTTTTCAGTTAGAAGTAGTTGGTGAGTTGAGCTAAGTTTGGAGCAGCAGTTGTTGGTAGTGGAGTTGAGCTAGAAGACTGAAGGATGGTGACCAAGGACGAGGATGTCATTTTATGTATTTTTTTCAGTTGACAGCTTTGGGAATTTTAAAAGTTATTTATTATTGATGTCGATTAAGAGGTTTTGGTTGATTGTGGTTTGAAATGTATTTAAGTGGGGATCCCCTTCCTTTGTTTTAATGATTATATTTTATCGGTTTTATTTCTGCTGGTTTTGTATTGGTTATTTTGGTTTGACTTATCGCTAGTAGCACCGGTTCCCAGTCTAACCAATGGGTTTCACTCGAGTGATTCGGGGCGGGTGTTACAAAATTGAGCTAACAATCAAACACCACTTAAGCCTTTTCATATGTGCATCAAATTCTGACCAAAACTCTTGTAACCTAGATCTAAACAGTGGGTGGGTGGTAGAGCTAGCACAAGACCTGGCATTGAGATTGGGGGCCCGGGGATTTAAATCCATGAGGCCAAAAAAAATAGTGATTAGGGAAAAACGTGGCCGACGGATCAGCCGAATGAGCACCAGGTTGGATCGGGCGTGGTAGCGCGATGGTGAGCGTTCTGGGGCATGTCCATGGTTTTGCTGAGTTTGGTGTGGCCTTTGGAAGGATAGCTAGCTGCCGCAAGCACTTGTGAGCACCATGGAGTATACACTTGGCCGGATCAGGTGGCAATGGAAATCGGGGCTATGTACGAGGATGAGAAGGGGTGGCGTGACTGGTGGTGGCCAACCTCGTGGCCATGGGTAGGGGGTTGGACCGGCTCCTGTGGCATGATGGTGGTCACAACCGTGAGATTTCTGTCGTGTAATAAGAACCAGATCAGGTGGTGTGGATGATCTGAGGCGTGTATTTGACCGAGAGGTAGTGTCCATGGTGTCCACGCTTATTGGGTTGGTGGCCAGAAGTCTTGGCCACATGGTGTGGCCGTGAGCCACTACAAGAAAAAGCTAGTCTAGTAACGGATTTTTATTCAATCTAACAACGCATAGGCCGCTGTTAGAAATCCTAACGGCGAACATGTGTCAGCTTTTAGGTATACTAACGTAACCTCAACTAACAGCGGATAAGTGTCTGCCATTAAATGTAACATCGGATAACCTAACAGCGAATTATATCCACTGTTAGGATTCCGTTCAGATTAAAAAAAAATCAGAAACCTACTCCAGGAGCAGGTTCTTGTTTTTACCTGTTTGTGTTGTCAATTTTGTACACATAAGTGAAGCAGAAATGGTCCAATTTTAGACCAAGTGGTAGAACATTATGTCACACATAGTGTGAACAAGAAACTAGAGCTCAAGACAAACATCACTTATATTAGCGTTTGAACTAAAAAATCGAGTAGTTATGTCTACTATTGGCACATAAACATAACATGTAAATAATCTATAACAGCCTAAAATATAAGAAAGTAGTCATCATGTTCAAAACAACCTAAAATTAGTGTCTAACAAGCTGCGAAACAATGCAAATTAAGAACTTTGAATCCTCAAACTCACATATCAACATAAAGGGTCAACAAAGAGAAAATCAAATCGAATATCACGAGACCCTATCTCCCCTTATATGTTTGTTATTTCGATGGAAATTTCACTTGCTTGATGGATAAGGCTATAGAGATGGAAGAGTTTAAATTACATCCCCAATGTTAAGGTACTAAGCTGACTCATATCAGCTTCGTTGATGATCTTATTATCTTTACTAAAGCCAGCTATGAAGGTTTGAATTGTGTTACCAAGGTTCTTGGTAATTTCAGAATATGTTTGGTCTTAGGTTCAACCTGGAGAAAAGTGAGATATTTATGGTTGTGGTTGATGATAAGGATGTTGATATCTTAATTCGAGTTCTAGGGTTTACCAATGGAGCTCTTCCACTTAAGTATCTTGGTGTCCCTATGTGTCTTGGTAACCTTAAGAGAGTTGAATGACCTAATTGATAGAATAGCAGAGAGGATCATTGATTGGAAGGCAAGATGTTTATCCTATGCTGGGAAACTACAACTTATCCAATCATTTATGTGTGGTATTCTTCAGTTCTGGATGAGTTTTCACCTTATTCCTAGCTATGTTCATTCTTAAGGAGATTGAAATGATTTGCAACAGATTCATTGGGGGAATCTGAAGGGGGAAAGCAAAGTTTCTTGGAAGCATTTGGCTCTCCCTAATAAAATTAGAGTTGCAGAAAAGTTGATTTCTCATTAACCACAAATGCCTTACATACAAAGAGCAAATAACTGAATTAATTACAAGAGAATATATTTCATAATATATTTCTATTACTCACCCTCAAGCTGAAGCATGAAGGTTATGAATGCCAAGCTTGGAAAGTTGTATGTGGAAACAATCCAAACCAAGGCCCTTCGTGAAAAGGTCGGTGACTTGGTCACGAGTAGAAACCTTTTGGGGATTGATCTGACTAGAAATGACATGCTCTCAAACAAACAAAACTCCATCTCAACATGTTTGGTACGCTCATAGAAGACTGGATTAGCGGCAATGTGTAATGTAGCTTGGCTATCACAGTGAAGAGTGGTAGCTTGAATTTAAGGAACTCCCAAATCGTTGAGAAGAAAACGTAACCATATAATCTCGTTGATAGTAACCGCCATAGCAAGATACTCTACTTCAGCAGATGAACGAGCCACAACAATTTGATTCTTTTTACACCAAGATATGGGTGCACCTCCGAGGGTAATAAAGAAACTTGTAGTCGACATCCGTGGACTCCGACAACCTCCCCAGTTAGCATCGCAGGAAGCAATCCACTGCAACAAAACAGGCCAAAAGTGGCGGTTTTTTTCCAACAGTGGAGGTTATAACTGCCACTATTGAATATATAGTGGTGGTTGTACAAAAACGTCCACTACAAACACTATTTATTGGCGGCTAGGAACCGCCAATAATAAACATTAGTGATGGTTAAACTGTGGAGGTTAGACACTACAAGGATTAACTAATTTAATAGCAGCATATTTGTATTGCGGCTATAAATAATGGTAATTCCATTTAACAACGGAAAAAAGTGGTCGCATTTAATATGAATTTTTAAACAACGGTCATCTGAATTTATTAAGTCGCTGCTAAATTAGGTCGTCGTGGAAAATTAATAATCGGAGCTCCGACGGTAGAGCCAGAACTCTAACGATATTCAGAACACCCAAAAACCTAATAGAAACCCAATAGTGAGGTCTGTTGAACGAAGCTTAGAAGAAGAAGAAGAAGAAGGAAAGCTGGCAAATGGAGACAGCGGCAGTGGAGGACTGGATAGAATAGAGTTATGGTTTTTAGCCAATCAACAATTCATGATTAAATCAACGGTTGAGAATAGAGATAGTGTTATTCGCGTCCAGCGGTTTTAGTCAATCACATCACTTCATTTTAACAGCGGCCACTTGGCCGCTGTTAAACTGCCAAATTCAACAGCGGCCCTAAGCCGTTGTTAAATTTTCGTGACTTCATCAATTTAACAGCGGTCAAAAGTAGGCCACTGTTAATTTGGTGATGTTAAACTAACAGTCTCTTGTAGTGATAACCGCCACTATTGGTATTAATTCTTTAAAAAAATAAAAATAAAAATTAGGAACAATTCCTACTGCTCCGACCGAATCTCCATCTCCATCTGCTCCGGCCAACGCCGGCCACCACTCCTAAAACAACATCTGAGATGTTATCCACTGCCATACATAAACTCATCGCTCAATTATTGCAATTTACCGAACGCTGCCCTCGAAGTTACAAAGCTCGTCATCTTCCTTACCATCTCACTCATATATACATATTACCCTTTTGATGCTTTGCTAGAGACATGGTCAACAAAACCCTTGACCTCTTTTACCCTGATTCCGTAGAACGAGGCGACTCGTTTCGTGTGAGGAGCTCGAGTACGATGATCTTCCTCATTTGCCTCCAGTTCTCATTGTACAAAGAAAAGATGATCACTACAAGAAAAAGCCTTATTTGTCACGGTTTTTTTGTCACGATTTTGTGAACCGTGACTAATTCGTCACGGTTTCCTAAAACCGTGACTAATTCGTCACGGTTTCCTAAAACCGTGACTAATTCGTCACGATTTCCTAAAACCGTGACTAAATTCGTCACGGTTTCCTAAAACCGTGACTAAATTTGTCACGGTTTCTTAAGAACCGTGACTAATTTGTCATGGTTTCTTAAGAACCGTGACAAATTTAGTCACGGTTTTAGGAAACCGTGACGAATTAGTCACGGTTCTCCTAAAATCGTGACTAAATTTGTCACGATCTTAAGAAACCGTGACAAATTAAACATCCAAAGAAACACACATTGCCACGGATTGCCAACGTGGCAATCCGTGTGCTTCCCCTTTTCACTTTGTTTTGGACACAACCCCCTTTCACCTCACGTAACTTCTTCTTCTTCTTATTCTCTTTCTTCATAAACTGAACCCTTTCTTCTTCATATTCTCTTTCTTCCTCTCCTCTCTTAACTTCTTCCTCTTTTCTTTCTTCCTCTTCTCTTTCTTCCTTATCTCATCCGCCATCGCCGAACACCACCATCACCATTGCCATTTCTTCTCTCCTCTCCTCTTTCCCCCACCATCGCCGAACACCGCCGCCGCCATCTTTCTCTTTCCTCCTGCCGCTGCCGTCCTCCTCCATAGGTGCAGGAATCACCGCCGCCATCCTTCTCCTCTCCGGCCGACTCACCAAACCAGCACCGGCGGCCGTTCTCCGTTCCCAGCGGAGGCTTAGGCCAACGGTGGGGGCCAACGGCGGTCGATCGAGAAAGAGGCGAGACGGTGGTTTCGGCCAACGGCGGCCATCGGAGAAGAAGAATGACTAAACTTACAACCCACTAAAGTTCAGTGACCAAAACAGGAATACTTTTAATACCACTAGAAAATTACAATGAGACCCCAAAAAATATTTAAATGACAAGTTGGGTCACTGGATTAAAATTACAACCCACAGAAAAAGAAAGTTAAGTGACCAAAGGGGGAATGATTTCTAACACTGGAAATTTAAAGTTACACCCCACAAAAAGTTGAATGACAAAATGGGTCACTGAATCTGTGCGTTTTACTATTTGATCACTGAACTTTGTCATGGTTTCTAAAGGAACCGTGACTAATATTAGTCACGGTTTCTAAAGGAACCGTGACAAAAAAATTTAGTCACGGTTCATGTTCAAACCGTGACTAATTTTTTTAGTCACGGTTTTTACCGTGACTAAAGGTAAAAAAACTGTGACTAATCCCATGTTTTCTTGTAGTGGATGTTCTTGAACCCGTCGTAGAGGATGTTGATGGCAAAGAGATTGGATGGACTGGAGCAGAAGGCGATGTCGTGGGTTTTGAGGACCAGCTTGGAGGCTTTAGGGGAGGATACTGCAAGGACTAACAGTTCACCGAGGTGGATTTACACCGAATCGGGACCGTACTTGTGGGCTAAGTGAGAGGATTGATTCAATTTTGTTGAATATGAAATAATAAGATTGTTAGGAATAGAGAAAAGAAGAAGATGAAAGAAAAAATTGGACTTTTTCCCATTGGTTGATTAGGCTTGGCAGGGATTGACAGATTAGAAAAATTCAAAGTGGTGGTTTTAATCGCCACGATGGTAATATTTTTACATTGGAGGTTAAAACCTCCACAATGGTAATTACATAGTGGCGGTTCCACAACCGCCATTACTGTATCCGCGAAAAAAAACAAAAATTATTGTAGTAACCAAATTTAATTGGTTGGCAAGGAAGAAAAATTCCTTGTCTCGGTGCCTTCTTCAAGTACCGGACAACACGAGTTGCGGCAGCAACATATGTTGGAGTCGATGCATGAACATACATGCTAAGAATGTTGTCTACATAAACAATGTTAGGACGAGTATCTGTCAAATAGAGAAGTCATCCAACTAGTCGACGATAAGCACTCACATTAATAGTTTCGTCCCTCTGAAGGTGTCTTCAGTGAGTCGATGGTTTGACTAAATGGGAATCATTGGGTTTGGAGCCTTCAAGACCAGTCCTTTTGAGGATATCAAGAGCATATTTTCGTTGGCTTAACACAAAACCAGTCGAGGACCGAGCAACTTCAATTCCGAGAAAATACTTCAGCGGGCTGAGATCCTTGATGCTAAAGAGCTTGTCCAAGGTATTCTTGACTTCTTGAATGAAATCCATGTTATTACCAGCCAATATTGTAACACCTGTTCCGAATCAACCTGAGTAAACCCGTGGTTGAGCCGGTCCCAGGTACTACCGAGTAAAAACAAGGGTAAAACAGGGAAATTGGCGATGATCAAAAGACAGTAAAAACATGGAAGGCCTCCATAGAAACGCGAAACTGAAATCCGAGTACAATCCAAACCATCATAAATCCTCCAATCCAACATAAATCAGAAAGTACATAAAAACCCCCAAAATCTCATAGTCAACTGAAATGAACAGAAAAGTCAACTCCGCGTAATCCCAGTCTTCACCTCATGGCTTCCGTCCAGAACTTCACGAAATCAACCTCGAACTCAAACTCCTTAGCTACCTCTACTAGCCACGAGATCCTGAAAGGGGAAAAGGGATCAATTTCCTATTGAAATTGAGTGAACCCACTGGGCCTACCTACACGTTGTCCTACTCTATGGAGCGGTCCCAACTCCGCACAAGACATCCAACAATGGAACCAAACCCAACCCCCCTTTCCATATTTTAATTCCCTAAAAGCAGTCTAGGTGATCACGTTGGTCAGTTCTTGTTCTCAAGCACAATTCATAACAATAGAATCACACAGAATTAATACATCAATCCACGGCACACACAGCATCATCACATCACATCCATCAACCAAGTCACTACCACAACCACAAGCACACAAACGTTCACATTCATATTATCTAGGTGAGTTATTAGGCGCATTCATTCATAGTCCATAGTTCACAACACATCTCGTCCTCCATGCCCCTGTCATGTTCACAGCACACACATCACAATCAATAGGATAACCGGCTAGCTCACCGGCCTCCCCCACCTGCAAGTACAGGGGAAACCATGTCATGAGTCTAGGGGTCACCCACATGTTCCTCTTATTCAGAGCGACCCCACATTGGCAGGGCAACTCTCCTGCATCCACAACCAGCGATTCATAATATCATAGCACCCGCACTCATTTCCCAACCATCCTAATTCTCATTTCTATGTCAATTCATTACTTGATTCACTTCAGTTCACACCCAACCCCAAACCATAGCAATCAACAACAACAATCAACCACGGCAATCATCAATAGCAATCAAGTACATTCACAGAACAATTTATCCCCTTTTACGCTCATCATTTTCATGCATAACCTAGGTTTTGTTCTAAGTCCAATTGAAACTCCTCACGCTGTCCAAACTACTTACACAACGCTAAGCCCTCACCTGAAATAGAAGACGAGGCTCTAATCGTCTTCTAGTTCCCCAGAAACTCGATTCCCAACCACCAAACTCGTAGCTCTACCCTTCCTTACTGCTCACGACCTACACCCAGAAACCCAAAATGGAGGTTAGCGATCTCTTCTCCTCGTCGCTACGAATCCATAGCAACAAACGGAACTCAATTCCGACCTCTACAGCTCCCGGAATCACCCTTCGAAGATTGCTCGCACTAGGTTCGTCAATGGTTTTTCGGGGAGAGAGAAAGGGGAAAGAAGTTATGAATTTCCGTGCAAATCCGTCCTTTTATGCACGAAAAGTGCGCCTGGTATGTCAAAAAGTGCGCCGGCGCACATTTTGAATATTCCGCCGAAAGTTTGCTGAATTAATTGAAAAGTGCGCCTGGCACTTCTAAAAGTGCGCCCGCGCACTTCAGGGCCCAAAATCGGCACTTTTTGGTGCATCACCGTTCCCCTCTTTGCAACTTCGACCCAACTTAAACCCGAATGACCCAAACCTCAAGGGGAGCTTAAGAGCACTGATTCCAGTACCCTAGTCTACCGATCTTGAGTTCCAAACCGTTTGCTTGAGCGGGGATGTTACAAATATGACATCATCCACGTAGATCAAAGTTGTGACAAAAACATATGATTGATAATAAACAAAAAGAGAATAATCGGCCTTGTACGACTAAACCCAAAGCCATGAGGGTCGACGTAAACTTGGTGTAGCAATTCTGAGCAGCCTGTCGTAACCCATATAGAGACTTCCGAAGCTTGCAAACACGATTATCACCCGTTTTCGCAAACCCTTGTGGAACATGCACGTAGACCTCTTCTATCAGATCACCATGAAGGAATGCATTATTCACGTGGAGCAGATGTACAATCCACCTACGGGCTACTGCATTTCACAACAGACAATGAACAGTAACGAGTTTGGCAATCGGTGCAAACGTGTCATGATAATCAATACCTTCAATTTGAGTGTAACCTTTTGAAACCAGTCACGCCTTATAACTTTCCACTATCCCATCGGATTTATATTTGATTTTATACACCCACTTGGAATCAATAGACTTCTTTCTAAGAGGTAACATCTGAAGATCCCACGTGCCATTTTCCTCTAAAGCCGTTATTTTTTTGCTCATGGCGTTACCCCAATGAGGATGTCGGACATCTTGGTGATAAAATGTTGGTTCATCTTCAGCCAATACCCCCAACAAGGAAGGCTCGACTCGGTGGCAGATTAACATCATAGACGACGAGGTGTTGAGGAGGTCGTCGTGATCGAGAGCTACGTCGATGTTGATCCACATCCTCACCATTGGTAATACTCTCAATAGGAGCCTCAACACTTATGTCTTGCATCTGTGTATCCATAGGAGAAACATGATTAGGGGTAGAAACTAACCCAGGAAGAGTAACATCATCCTCATCGTAATGTAGTGCTTTTGTGAAGTAGGTGAAGGAGTGGAGATGGTCACAGTGGATGGATGACTTTGTCGAAATGGGAAGACATGCTAGATAAACAAAACATCGTGAAAACTCAAAAAGTTTCATGTTGCAAGATAAAAAACACGGTATCTCCTTTGAGCAGAAGGATATCCCACGAAGATGGAAGCTCTCCCCCTTTCGTCAAACTTAGATAATCCTTTATGATTATCTTTTTCATAACAAAAGCATCCAAAAGTGTGAAGGTGAGAATAACAAGGGGTACGCCGAAGAAGTACCTCATAAGGAGTTCAGTTTTCAATGGCCACAAAAGGCATTCTTTTGACCAAATAGACTGTCGTAAGAATAAATTCTCCTCAGAAAGTGAGAGGAAAACCATCATGAAAGGGTAAAGCACAAACCATCTCAAGAATGTGGTGGTTCTTCCGCTCAACCACCCCATTTTATAGGGGTGTGTCTATGCAACTCGTTTGAAGGTGAAAACCAGGGGATTCATAATAATCCAATAAGCGAGTGCTCTGAAACTCACTTCCATTGTCAATTTAGTCTGACGGGCCTGAGTAGAGAAATGTGTTTCAACCATATTGATGAATAGCAACCGATAACCCTCCATGATTTGAAACACATTAAGTAGACCCATACATCCCAAGTAAAATCATCGACAATAGTAAGAAAATAATAGGAACCGTCATGTGATGCCACTTTATAACCACCCAAAATATCTAGGTGAATCATATCAAAACAAGATGTGGTTTTAATAAAAATGTGATGAAAAGGCAACCACGTTTGCTTTGCTCAAGAATCACAAAAATCCAAATTGTCTTTATCAATTAAGAAATCTACAAAATGTCGTAGCTTTGACGCCGTGAGTTGACCTAGACGTGAGTGCCAAATAGTAGACTCCTTGCACTTCAAACCCTTGGCAACCAACGCCATGGAATCTTGCAACCCAAAAGTATCCAAGTAACAAAGCCCGTTACGCAATCTACCGACCCCAATCAGCTGCTTCTTCGAGTGTGAGTCCTGAATCACACTGAAGTCACGAAGAAAGATAAAGTGGCATCAAGGTCCCGCGTCAGTCGACTAACATAGAGTAGGCTGCATTCAAAACTTGGAATACTCAACACTTTAGTGAGTTTCATTCCCTGCAAATCCATGGAACCTATACTCTTAACTATAATTGAGTCCCCATTTGGAGTTTTCACCGGTGATCAATAAGTAGCAGACACTCGATTCACTAACATGATGTCATCATTAACTATATATTAATTGCAACTTGAATCTATAACCCAATACGCTAGTTCGAAAAGCTAAGGAAAAACAACCATCGCTTGCTTTTGACACTCAAGCGACAATTACGACGAGGAAGCTTAGCAACCATGTTTGTGGAGGAAGAGGAGGACTCGGATTTATGAGCAACCGATGAACCAAGATAATGAAGCAAACTATGAAATTGGCCAGACGGGAAGGAGTCATGTCCTTCTCCTTACAGCGATTTTCAGTTCATTTTTCAGGGTATAGTTCTCAACAACGATCGATGGGATTGCCAATTTGATGGCAGTGATCACACATAGGACATGACTCATAGTCAGAGTGACGACTGTCGGCTCGAGGTTGTTGCAGTTTGACTTGGAACGTAGCAACATCAACTATAGGCCGACGATTCAAGGTTAACAGGTGTTGCTTCTCATCATTAGCAACCAATTGATAAGCTTATGTCAAGGATGGTGTCGGCTTCATCGCAAGGATTTGCGATTTGACTATGGAGTAGACATCATCAAGGCCCGAAAGAAAGTAAAAAATGCGCTCATTCCCCTTGGATTCACGAACTTGCTTCTCCACATCACATGAACAACCAACTCATATGCACTTTGGAATTGGCACGAGCGACTGAAGCTCTTCCCACAAACCACGCAACTTCGTGTAAAATTATGAGACGAAGGGTGAAGTAACGTGACGTTGCTCTGACGCTTGTAAACACAATGCACACTTCCTTTTCCTTTTCCAAATCGTTCCTCCAAGTCAACCCAAATTTCACGGGCCGTCTTATCCATGGTCGTCTTCAACCAACTTTTCACCATTGCTTCGCAACGAATCCACTCACTTAGATTCTCCTCCTCCATATCTCTGGCCGCGATAGCTTCCCATCAACAAAACTCATCTTATTCTTGGCGAGGAGGGCATTGGACATGTCGCTAATCCACTCCCCATAATTATGATCGGTCAGGAGGTCCCTAACATAGAGTTGGACGGGATTATCAAAAGGATGAATATAATAAGGTGTCAAAGTGGGATTGGCTACAAGCATGGAGCTAGTTGCGTCTTTCTTCACCATGATCAACGGCGAGAAGAAAGTTGAAAAAGAACCGACGGCCGAAGGAGAGAGGGATCGGCCGAATTAGGGTTTAAACAAAAATAAGGGTTTTGGCTCTGGTATCATAATAAATTAGAGTTGCAGAAAAGTTGATTTCTCATTAACCACAAATGTCTTATATACAAAGATCAAATATCTGAATTAATTACAAGAGAATATATTTTCATAATATATTTCTATTACTCCCTAAGTCTGAGGGTGGAGTGGGTTTTAAAGACTTTAACTCTTGGAATGTAGCATACACAGTGAGGCACTTATGAAATATTTTTGCTAGAAGTGGTTCACTGTAGGTTGCTTTGATGTACATATATAGGATCAAAGACAAATCTATTTGGGATTTAAAGGTTGCCTCGGGTTCCTGGACTTGGAGAAGGATTTGAAATGGAGAGATTTCATCAAAGGGTTTATTAGCTTTAATAATGCAAGTAGCTTGCTTTGGGATGGATGTCCTACGGAGAAGTTCAAGCTGTTTATTGTCTGGGAAACTAGTAGATCTAAAGCCCCCTGGTTAGTTGGTTTGAAGCAATTTGGAAGGGCTTTTCATCCCTAGATTTTTTTTTTATCTTGGCTCTTGATTAATGACAAAGAGACTTGGAAGGTGGATATGGTGAATTGGGGCTTGGTAGTAGATATTAGCTGCCCTCTTTGTGATGCTGGAGTGGACTCTAAAAACTATGTCTTTTGGAACTGTTCGTTTGCTAAAGAAGTTCTTAATGGTGTTCTCTCTAGAGTTGGCAGTTATACCTAGAATGTTGTTCTTAGCTATACCAGTAGTAGCTTTGGACATCATGATAAACGTGTTGTTAGAAGATCTTTGTGGTGCAATACTACAAGCTCTATTTGTAGAGAAACATGTTCAAGGTGCTATGGAGGAAGGAAGAGTGGAGTTGAAGATATTGTTAGCAACATTAAAAATGATACTAGAAGTATAGCTTTTGTCAAGGGTTGATAGCAGAGTTTTGAAAATAACAATTGTAGAGAGGTTTCTAAAGTTTTGGCTTTTTTGGAGTATAGGTAATTCAGATCCCTCTTTTTAAGTAGATGATAACCCGAAATTACTTTAAAATGCTCTTGGTCTTCCTTTTGAAGTTTGTTCTTCATGATTTTTTGATGAAATGAAATCCTAAGTATCTGAAATTATAAAACTCAACTCCATTATATAATAAACAAACAAAAACAAACATATCTCAGAATATAGAACTTTCAACGAATGAAGCTGAATTTTCCTGACCAAAGGAAGAATAGTGGGAAATGAAAGATTTGGTTTTGGTCTAGTGGGGTTGATCTTGATTGAGCTATGTGACCCAAGCCCCCGACCGCGTGTAGCCATCAGAGTTTAGAAATCAGAATTCGTTCATTAATTCCTCCAATTGGCTAAACATCAGCCTTACGTTTTCAAACATTCCCAGAAGCCAGCCAAGCAGTCAGCCACTTGTGTCAGAAATAGGAATAGCATAGCATAGCGTGTTGTCTCCTGTGGTGCAGTAAACGTGAGCCCAGCGGAGCCTCGGATCCCAAACTACCTACTAACTAACGATAACACGGTATTCAAAATATCTACACAGTCAGTCAATGTTACAATCGCGTTGGAAAAACGTTTCTCCAAAGTTATGACCAACCAAGATAAGATAAGGATGTCGTCTGATACCTCTGACTGTTGACCTTTCTTTGTCTGCATCCCCAAAATCGGCGACCACTGAGCTGCTGCTGTTTCCATTTCCGCCATTTATCAATTTCACGCACGCACCAACACAAAACAAACTACACTCCAACTTTTCAACTACTCCATATAAGCAATTCCCAACCAAATCCACCTTCAAAGTTCAAACCTCTCTTTCTACTGCTTGTTCCATAATCCAATTCTTCTTCTCTCTGAAATGGTACTCTTGATTCAAAAGATCAACAAACTCTATTCCAAGCTTGAGAACCATTACCACCACCATCTTCACAAGCTGGATCATCCCCTTCCCTTACGGTCAGCTCTCCAAGCTTTCCGATCCAATGCTTCCACCTTCCTTACCAAATTGCTGTTAACCCCACACCCTGATTCCGATATCCTGTCCCTCTCATGGCTCCGCAACTGTTTCCAGCTGCTACCCATCATCAACGATGCCTTCTCCAAGCTCGTCCTGGATCTGGACTATCCTATGACCAGTTGGGAACATGATTCCGTCCAGGAATACCTCAGCCACAGCTTGAACTTGCTGGATCTCCTCAACTCCATAAGCTCTGCTTTGGCTTCACTATCTCAATCCCGGCTTGCTCTATCTCATGCTCTAACTCTCGTTATCAACGGATCGTCTTCCTCTGCTGTGGTAGGCCGGCTCAGTACGACAACCCAATTGCGCAATTTCTCCGACAAGGTCAAGGATCGTGAGGTAAAGAATAGATCTTTGTGCGAGAAAGAGGCGATTATCCACGAAGCTTTGTTGGAAATGAAGAGTGTTGGCTTCTGGGTTTCTTCAATCGTTCTTGCTTGTTTGAGTGGAGATTCCAAAGCTTACTTGGAGGAATCCGCCAGGAGGCCAGGTTCCATGGCTTGTTTGACCGGGATCGATACCATCATGTGGGGATTTGTGAAGGAGAAAGAGATTGTGGCAAAGGAGGTTAAGGATTTGAATGATTCTGCTGCCAAACTTGCTGCTGAGATTTCATCAAACAGAGGGGGAGGAGTTATGGAGGCAGTGGAGATGCAGAGGAAGCTGGATCTGCTTGACAAGCTGGTTGATGGGTTAACAAAGGATGTGGATCGGCTGTTTTCAGACATCTTGGCTACAAGGAATGAATTGCTTCGGTGTTTTAGGATTTAGGGATCAAGAATTTGCTTGATCTGCTCTAGGAATTAGGATTCTTCTTTTTTCTTTAGTTTTGTTTAGTTTTCTGGCTGTACAGAAGTTTTTATGTACTCTGTAGCATACTCACCTGTAAATTGTAGATAAACACAGTTGTAATATATGTTGGTTAACGATCTCTGTTTGGCCCCAAATCCTCGTCCTTGTATATTTTGATGCAAAGTGAAGGAGATAGTTAGATATTTGACAATTAGCACTAGACAGACTTCTTAAATAGACAAAACATTCTGAATCAGACTTCTGGGGAAAAATAACTACCTGATGCAGGCCTATTAAATTACTACCACTTTCCAAAAGCTAAACTAAAGATAACAACACCACCCCAACACAAGTCTTTTTTCATCCCTGAAACATTTGATTTCTCCTACAAAAAAAAGAAAGGGGGGGGGGGGGGGGGGGGGGGGGAACCTCTATAAACACTTGCATCTGGTCTGAGACTCTGAGTTGCTTGCTGCTAGAAAAAAAAACTACTAAGACTCAGAACATTGCTTCTGTTTCTACTTTCTATCAATGGAAACCAAGATTACATTAAGCGAGGCCTAATTGACTCTCTGATTCGTTGGAGCAGCTTTCTGTCTCCCTTGCCTTCCTCTTGTGGTAACCATTGGTTGGAAGCCTGAGGAACACCAAGTAAGTAGAATGAGACAATATACAAACAATATGCTATTCATTCATGTGCCTAGGCTCTTAGTTAGCAGTACAAGTGGAAAATTATGTACCCTAAATGCAAGGTAGTGTCAGAATCTCCCTTCTCTGTTGAGCAGTTGTAAGCTGCTGCATCAGGGCTTATGCCACCATTCGTTGTTATGCTGGAATTCTTTTGTTCCATAGACTGGAACTCAAGGTAACTCGGTACTGATCGATCAGCAGATGGGAAGAAGCCTCGAAGCTCTTCAACCTTTCCACCACACAGTATAAACATTTTCTTTCGTCAAATGTTATCAGACTCAATATGATATGTTCTATTATATATGACCTCACCTGTCTGCGCAAAGTCTCATTCTCCAGCTTTGCCCGCTGTTCCTGAAAAGGAAAAACAGATAAAAGTTGAGCAGAAGAGAAGATGAGAGAGCCATTTCAGATTTTCACTTGTCTAGTTGGGTTCTGGGTTTCAAATGTACCTCAACTCTTGACAGCTCAAGTTGCTCCATCAGTAATTTCTCCTGAAATTGTGAAAGCCAAGGATCATGATCCATAACTTGAGAAACTTGTTTCATACAAAAAACATATATATATATATAGTAAGAGAACCTTTTTATTTTTGACACGTGATAAGCCATCATTCAATTGATGTTCTAGTTGTTGCAACTCTTTCAAGCTCATGCCGTTCAAGTCCTTCCCCAACAGTCTCCTACAGAATAATGTATTGACACACATGTAATGTAGATACTTCAAGTTCAAGTGTAGTTGCTTAGTGAAACAAGTTTTATTTAAATGTAGAGAACACGTACATTTGTTCCATTTGTAGCTTTGCAATTTCCTCTTTTAAAACATCCAATTCTTTTGGATCTTGTTTCTGGAGAACAAATGTGTGACTGGGGATGGTACTTTCTGCCTGGATCTACAGATCACGGATAGAAACAAACTCAAACAAAGTACTAGTTATGAATGCAGAAAACTGAAAAATAGAAAGATACACTAGATTACATCTAACTTGTGTTCTGGTTTGGCTGGCTCTGATGAATCCCGACACTTGTAATACCTCGAAAGCGTTCTCTTCATGCTGCAACAAGTTCAACGGACAACTAACTCAGTTTCAGCAACACAGGAAATTCCCATAATCCTTATGACTGCCCTACATCTCTCTGATTGTACCTCCACAACTATATGTTCCAACATCATCAATAACATTGTCTTCTAATATCACCAACCATGAACCAACCACTGTTGTTATGAAATAATTCAGCACATTAGAGGCCAAAACCAAAAGGAATCGCCACTTTTCACCACAGAATCTGAGACACACCCACTTTAACAGATTCATATCAACTTAAACAGGAATCGCCACTTACAACATTTTATGGCCACTTATGTTTTTTAACAATGACTTCCACTACGTTAGACTGAAGGGAAAGGAAACATGGGGTTTTGTGGATTTTCAGAACATGACACCAAAACAAGAACCGTTGGGAAGAGGAAACACTCACATAGTGCTTTGAAGCACTCCCAACATTCAAAGTTCAATGTTTCAACAGTATGGCTGATGTGGGTTCATGCATGCTTTGAAGTTGAACTCAGGGTGTAAGTGTGTAACCATTTAATGTTTCAACCCTATGGATCAGACATTCGAAATCCTATCTGTTTGTACTACTGTTTATTAGATGGACTATCAGTATTTTCACCATTCACCTTGACCCGTTGGAAGCTAATTCCACTTGGTTAAAGGATTGACGCTGGTAAATGTGCCTATCAGGCCTGAAGGCCAGAACAATATAGGCATGACAACAACCTTAACAACTCAAAGGAACATTAAAAATTCTTTCTTTAAAACAGAACTAGTGAAAAATGTCACAAAGCTTCCAAAAAACAGCTTTCAAAGTCCTTGTAGGAATCAAGAGGTAAGGACAAGCCATATGATGCAACCCTGAAATATGGAAATTCAACCTAAGGGCTGTGCTTCCACCATCACAGATGTTCAGTTTAGTTACTAGCTAGACAATACAAACCAAAAAGGCAAATGAGATATCACCATTTGCTCTTCTACTCTGCTACATTAGTCAACAAAAATAAACATATGTCATGCACTTTGTTGTCAGTAAAAAGTTTGATTGATGAAGCAGAGTTCACCATGATCTATATCAGAGCAATGATGTGCAGACTAGAGACATCCGTGTCCACTCAAACCCAAAAAGGTAAGAAAAAGCATACAACAACATTGAGAAGAAAAAGGAATAATGGTGAGAAGAGAAGGATGGGAAATAAAAGAATGCCCCAAATTCATTATCAGATTCAGATACCACGTGCAAACAAAACCCAGGACTACCCTACTCAATTTGTAAAGGAAGTTCATCAAATATGTGAACGCTTATCTAAACAAAAACCACTAAAGTTGAAATTCATTAGTAGGTTTAGTTTCAGGTGGAGAAACAGAATGCATCATTTAGAAGAGGCTGCTGCTACAGTGAAAAACAAAATAAATAGCTTAGAAATTAGGGGTTTGGGGTTATAAAAGAAGCAAGGAAGCAAGGGTAAATAAATAAATAAAGAAATGAACCAATCTCATCTTGTATCCTTGTCTACCTAATACCCACAATACCAACATGCAAGGATCATGTATCCAACCCTATGAAAATAATAATAATTGAATATTCTTCTAATAAACCCCTAATTAAGTTTTAGTCTTCAAGTTCATGACAAAATGACTAAACAATCCATTCAACCAAAAGAAAAAGAAAACAGAGGCCAAACAAAACAAGGCGCCTTCTTTTCTTCCTCCCTCAACACAAGAAAGAAAAATAATGTTTCTCAGCAGAAAACAACATGCCAATAAGCCAAAAAAAAAAGCATATTTGATTCTGTTTATCGTATTAGAATAGAGAAATAGGAATACAAACCCAGAGCTGGAGAAATCAAAGAGCTTTCCAGTATTGGAGAAGATGATGACAGCAACCTCAGCATCACAGAGAATGGAGAGCTCATGAGCTTTCTTAAGCAAACCACTTCTCCTCTTGGAGAAGGTGACTTGCCTGCTGTTTGCATTCTCAATCCTTTTGATCTCAATCTTTCCCCTCCCCATTTTGGTTCTGTGACGACAGAAGACAAAACCCAGCAGATATAACAAGAAAAGAAAACCCAAACCAGAGAGGGAAAAATAGTGAAGAGTGTATCTTTTTCTTGTTGAAGCACCCACAAATCATCCAATATTTAAGAAGAGAGAGAGAGAGAAAGGAGGAGGGGTAAATGTAAAGAAAAGGGAGAAAAACAGAGAATTATGGTTTGTGTAGATAATGGCGATAAATAGAAAGGCTGTAATTGGTGGAGGGAAAGAGTGAAAGGAAGGAAGGAAGATAAAAGGGTTGTAAGTATAGACAGAGAGAGAAAGGAAAGGAAAGGAAAGGAAAGGAAAGAAGAAGAAAAGGAAAGGAAGGCGTTATCAAGCACAAATGGCAAGAGATAAAAAAGAAAAGAGAGGAGGAGGCTCTGGAAACGGCAAGTTTGCATGGCTCTGTTTTTCTAATTAAGGACTGTGCTGCATGATTCTTTTGCCACATTTGGACTGTCATTTTAGCCCCCCCCCCCCCCCCCCCCCTTTACTATACCCCACCAACTACAATTGGCTCTCCATTCTTCTTTTCCAATAATTATTATTTTTTATTTTATTTTTTTAGTATTCTGTATATGGGTAAGTGTTGTGGCAATGTTGGGTACCCTTTAATAATCTGTTCAAAAATTTTCCCTATCTCTTTTCTCTGTTTAGGGGAAGTTATGGGATTAGAAAGGAGTTGGGCAGTTGAGCCTCCTTTTGGAAAACTTGCCCTGTTTCTGGTGGTGGGTATTTGATTCCCTTTTTTTCTTTTATTTCAAATAACGTGGCTACTACTACTTCACTTGCTACTGATTTTTTACCAAATATGGAAATAACGCTTTCAGATATGAATAGGATTTCCCCATTTTTGACGTGACCTCCTCTTCCTTCGTCCTTTCTTTTTTTTGTGTGTTTCTTTTTTCTTTTGTGGGTCAACATTGGTTTCTAGATTTGGATTTTCATTTGCTAATTTGGGTTGTTAAATTTATTGCTTGCCTAATTACAAATAATTCACATCACCTTCTTTTGTAAAGGTAAGGGTTAATACCTTGATTATCATAAACTAAGGTGAAATTACTCAAACAGGTACGAGGTATACGTAATTTAACAAACATCATGAACTATTCACAAAATTTCAATCTTGTCATGCTATTAGTTTCAGTCGTTTAAGTGCATGCGTTGCATGACGATGTGAGTTGACTGTGCAAAACTTGCTTCATGGCTTGTTATGTGGCAGCTGTGTGGAACCGAAATTCCATGTAGGTAAATAATTAAAATAATTCACCAAAGTCTCCCCTGATCATGTCTATCTACCCTCTCACTCCTCACCATCACCTCCACTGCTATTGAGGTCAGAAATCGGTCATTGAATCTATTCAATTCAATCGGGTTTATGAGTTTCGAAGACAAAGGGGGAAAACAGAGATTTGGGTTTCATTTCTTTAGGTTAGGCCATTGAATATGTTGGAAGACGAAGCCTTAGTAATCTCATCAGATTTCTAGCCCCTAAAATATTTTGGAATGTTATGCTTCATGATCATTAGACACATGCGATTAGAACGATCCCACCTCTCGCGATCCCTTTTATCAATAGGGGGTGCTTTCCGTAGTGAGTGTTGCATGTTGTTCTTCCCTTAGTGTAAGATCTAAATCCATGCAGCCAAGCACTATATGTAAGTGCCCTTTCCAGCCCTTGAAATTGGTCCCATTAAGCATGGGCATTGAGTTGATGTTAGAAGATATGTTGGCAGAAAATGATGCACTCTCTGAAGATAGAACAAAATTAAACAAACCCATATTAATAGAATAAATAATAGATTCATTATTGGTCTAACCCCATATCAAGATTCCAAACACAATGTCAAGTCTTTGGACAGTAATGTTAACTGCGAGTAGTATTCTTATTGTAGTGATCCAATATTGACAGTAAATTATGTCGAATAATGTGTAAATCTTTGGACTAACAAATTATTCGCATAGAACCCCCTTGAACCGTCACATATTTATCACCACGTGATATGAATTAAATTCTTATAAATATTAACTTACCTTTGGGTTAGTTAATAAGAACTTGAATTAAATTCATGTAACCATTTTAATATTCTAGATAATTAATATAAACAAAAGAGATTACTTTGGTGACATTATGTTTAGCATAATCAATCTCATATTAAAACAACAACCAAACTGAATCTAAAATTTATCAACCAAAATCACTGCATTTGTATTATTCCAGTCTCGTCTATAATAAAATAAAACGAGAGTAAAAGTAACACAAATGGGACTGGTGCAGTGGTAAATTGCCCGGTCTGTGACATTAGTTATTCGGTTTTGAATCCATCGAGGGTTTTATTTTTATAAGAATTCTAAACGAAAAATAGAAACTGCACATTTAAAAAGTTAAAACAGAAATAGTATGCTGAATTTAAATAAAGTTACCGTTAGCTTTTTTTTTAACGATGTTTACCGTTAACTCAATAACATCCGATCAAGAAACTGAAATTCAGACAAATGAATAGACTACAATCATTATCTACGGTTGTATTAAAGCTCAATAACTGCAATTGTAATAATTAAACTGAAGCTAATGGGAAACTGTCAAACTGCAATTAATTGTTGTAATAAAAGAAAAACTGCAATACCCATGGCATAAACTAGGACTGTTGACGAACCAAGCTGCTCGCGTTCGGCTCGAAAAAAAGCTCGCACGTGACTCGACTCGTTTATAAACGAGCCGAGCTCGAGCTAATGCTTGCTCGGCTCGACTGGCTCGCGAGCCAGCTCGGCTCGCCGGCTCGAATGACGAAGCTCGCGAGCTGGCTCGTTAGAGCTTGTTAAAGGGCTCGTGGATTCACAAATTGACATGCTTTTCCCTTATTTATTTAAATCTGTAACATTGAAACTATGAGAGTCAATGTGGTATGAATGGTTTACCTCTGCCAAAAAGATCTACCAAACTTGCCAAGTTAGTCTTTTGAACACACATGTTGGCTTTGTTAGTTGCAGGTGTTGGCAAGGTAAACTCCATGAATTAGACAAAAATGTACAGAGCCGAGAGGAACAAGGAAGCCGAGGATTTGGTCGAAGAAGTTATTGGGTTTGAGGAGCTCGAGGTTGGATTTGTTGCATAGTAGACGACACATTCCCTGTGAACCATGTACCATTTGACTGAGCCAGAACAAGAAACTGAGTCAATTCCCTGTTAAAATTGGCTAATTGTTTCACATATGGAAACAATAGTCTATATACCCTTGATGATTTGCTCCAGATTTGACAAGAGTCATTCTATTTGACAAGAGCTGGTGATGTGTATGAGTCCATAGAATGAGGGTGTTTCATTTGTTCTTCATATAATTTCATGGCCAAGACACTTGCTAATGGCTGACCAATTATTCCCCGGGTGTTTACAGCACTTATAGAACCAGCAAGAGCAGGGTGACTAGGATCCAATCATTGCATTCGAGTACTCATTTGCTGCAACAGTTGTAGTTGTTGCATTTGCAGCTGTTGTTGCTCCCTTGCCTTTGTATGTTGTGTCTATATTTTATGGGCAGAAAAAGTGGATTGAGGTAAGCTAAAGGTTCGGAAACAACAGCTTAATTTTCCATAAAATATTGTCATAGAATGGCAGTAAATCATAGCTACAATCACCTCTATATAAGCTGCAGCAAATATTTCCACTTCAAAATACCACATTGAAATTATACTGCAATTCAATAAAGGAAACATCCTATATATTTAGAGTGTAGTAGCTATTTTGACATGGGCCAGCCAAGTAGCTAATTAGCCCCATCAGAGTAAAAAATTTGAGTCCGCAAAATTTTATAAGCCCACTCTTATATTTTATCGGGCTTGAATCATTGAGCTTGTGAATGGGTTGGTTCGAGTCGAGCTCCTATTGAGCTTGATTAACGAGCCAGTTTCGATTCGAGCTGAGCTTGAGCTCGTTTAGGCTTGTTATCAAGCCCGTTTTGAACTGAGCTGAGCCGAGCTCGAGCCAAAAAAAAATTGGTCGAGCCAAGCTCGAGCTTGATTATGAAAGTTCAACACGAGCTCGAGCCGAGCTCGAGCCTGTGTTCAAACCAAATGAGCCGAGCTCGAGCTGGGCAAAGCTCGGCTCGACTCGGCTCGTCAGCACCCTTGGCAGAAACTAAAACCAAAAAATCTAATACAGCAAAATAGAAAGCAAAATAGAAAACACGTAGAAACTTTTATCCAACATTAATGCAAAATCAAATTAACCAAAACCAAAAGTGAGTAGAAAAGGAGTAGAAAATCGCAATGATTTTAGTTTCCAAAAGGGTTGAGTAGAAAGTGTTTAAGACTTTAATCTCGATAGTAGTAGAGAATTGTAAGATTCTAGTCTCCAACAAACACATACGCATGAAGAAAAAAAGAACCCAAACACATGAACTAAAATTTCTTCAAAAAACTTATCATAAATCTTCAACTAATCTAAACCAAATGTGCTCTGATACCACTTGTTAGTCTTGAAATATTGATAACCTTTGGTAGATTAGGATGAAAAATATGATAAACTAAGCGGAAGCACTAACCTGAAACCATAGCCGTAGAATGGAAGTGAGAGATGGATCTTCGTAAGGTGGGAGATGGATCTTCGTAAGGTGGGAGATGGATCTTCCAAGAATGTAGTTCCTCTCTTCTTAGAATTCTCTCTAAAGGGGTATGAGAAGAAATGAGATTGTGAACTAATCATTGGGGATCATAACTCTTTTTATAGCCAAAATACTATTTAGTCATTTATAATTTAGCCCCTCATTAAATTATAAATGACTCATTTGGTATCTACACTTTATCTCCATGACATTTTGGTTACCTAAATAGTCATTGAACTATGACCAAATAACTAGGAAGTCACTGAACTAAAAAAATTGCTATTGACATTACCAGACTTTAACTCATTATCCTAAAGGTCACTGTTAGCTACGGACATCCATATTTCCATCCATCCGCCTATGTGGACTTGCCAACTCAACCGCCACATCATTTAATTATGCCACGTCATTCCTAAGATACTCAATCATCTAACCAGAGTACCCAAACCGATACCTAACCCAAATCCCACCCAAACCAATCACTTCCTCCTCCCTCCTCCACAAACTAATTCTCCTGACCACCACTAACTCTTTTCCCGATACCCCAAATCCCTAATCCAAATTATCCCTCTATTTGCACATCTCAATCGGATGTTCCTATTTAATAATCCTCTCACGCAACGCCCTTGTCCCCATGAAAAGTCGCCGACGACCTTGTTCCCGCCGCCGATGATGACTTCTCGCCGGAGTTGGTTGCCTGAGTAACAGCGATGAGAAGTGATGCCGACGATGCCTTCTCCAACTACTGGACTTGTTCGTGTCGTGGATGGATGCCTCGGAGAGGGTCGGAACCGGGGGGAGTGGGTCAATGTTGATGTCACGGTATCAGACGATTCGACTGTGGGGGTTCGATGGCGGCGAACGGTGAGACTAGCTTCCATTGAGAGGAGGAGGAAGAGGAGAAGCGAAGACGCAGCGGCGGAGGTGGGTAGGTGCTTCCGGAAAAATCAGATCTGGAAAAACTCCATCAGATCTGGAAAAATCAGAGTTGTGCCCTTGTTATTAGGTGAGAGTGCTTCCATGGCTTTGACTTCTTCACCTTCTTGTTGCCTCATGTCAGCTCTTCACCTTCTTGTTGCCTCGTTCAGCTCCGCCGCCGCCAAGGAGCACCACCGCCGATCTAGCTTGCTTCTGTTGATTCTAACTTCTGTCGATTTCAGGAAGAGGAAAACAAATGGTGTTGAGGATGGAGAATCAGTGGTGGTCAGGAGAATTAGTTTGTGGGTGAGGGTGGAGGAATGAGGAGGAAGGGATTGGTTTGGGTGGTGAGTTGGGGTAGGTATCGGTTTGAATACTCTGGTTAGATGGTTCAACATCTTAGGAATGACGTGGCATAATTAAATGATGTGGTGGTTGAGTTGGCAAGTCCACATAGGCGGATGGATGAAAATATGGATGTCCGTAGCTAACGGTGACCTTTAGGATAATGAGTCAAAGTCTGGTAATGTCAATAGCAATTTTTTTAATTCAGTGACTTTCGGGTTATTTGGCCAAAGTTCAGTAACTATTTAGGTAACCAACCCCTTAATTTTTTGTGTCTTACCTTAAGATAGCAACTTTATACATGTATGTCCAACTAAGGATTTTTAATCCAACAATCTCCCACATGGACAATATATGTATAATTAAATTGTACAACCTTATGAGCTCAAAATTTTGCTATCTCCTTTGGGTACTACACCAATCTCGTCCATCAAATATACACATATAGATTTAATGAAGCTTTCGTCATATTTTATCATGACTAAACTCATCAATGGTCACAATATAAGCATACTTGAATGACATAGATTTATCATGGAAGTGCAGCGTGGAAATCACATTAAATGTAACCAATCATGCCTATTCCAACTGGTCCTACTTAAGTGAGGTCTTAACCGATTAACAACCCAGAGTGAACTAACTTAATACTTCATTTCTTATCAGAATCTATTATTATTATTAAGCAAATATAAATAGACCCCCTTTTATCAATATTGTCAAGACCGGACCGGACATCGAACCGGTCCAACGAGAGGTTCAATGATTTAAGGTCCAACCGGGATTGAACCGTAAAAACTAGTGTAAATCCCGACATCACTATCACTTTAAAAAATTATATATCATTTAATCATTTACCTATAATTTAGGTATCAAATTGAAATAATACACCCTATATAAACTATTCTTAAAAACCATAAATGAACTTGGCAGTCGCCTCCCATCTTCTTCTTCTCTCTCTACCTTCCATCTTCTTCTTCCTCTACTCCCATATCCTAATCTCCAGTAAACTGGTTTTCCTCTTCTCGTCTTCTTCTTCTTCTTCTTCTTCTTCTTCTTCACTACTCTCATCTTCTCAATATCAGGAGATTGAGCCAGTCAAGGCTTTTACTTGTTGAAAGATTAAGGTTAGTCATGAAATCAAAATCGAAAAACTAGAAGATTCATGCCGGATGAGGGCTTCGCTGTCGGCCGGCGAAAGAAGAAGACGAATGGCGGAAAAATGACGGAAATTTGCAGATGGAGAACCGCCAAAACTGTCCGAAGTAAATCATCGAATCGTCGAATGTAAACACAGTCGAAGCTAGAGTGATTTCACGATTACTACACAGATTTTTTTTTTAATTCGTCCAAATCCGATGGGCCAAAACCGCTTGAACCGGGTCGACCGCGGTTCCATGGTTTTACTAGGTCAACCCGGCTTTTGGGCTTAATTGAACCTCCTGTTATTTGAAGGCTGACCGGACCAGCTTTGGCGCCAGTTCCCAGTTTTATCGGTCAGACCGGCCGGTCCGGTCCGGTCATGACAACACTGCCTTTTATTCTTTCTCTCCTTAAATGTAGCTAGCTAACCAATCACAATTTTCTATTTAATTAATACTTATTAGAATAAATTTAAAATAACAAATAATAATAAAATCGGTTCAAAAAAATCTATGTCAACTACCTTATTTTTTACCCTCCTACACTTTTAGGCTACCCACGTTATGGGTTTGAACTTTTAAGTTGGATTTTTTTTCATGTCATTTATACATATCTTTTTTAATTTCATTTAAACGTTAATAAATAATAATTATATTTTAAATACGTATTCAATTAATTTTTATTATTTTATTAAACTCTATAAAACAATAATTAGTAATAACTACCTACCATATTTTATTTAATTCCAATCATCCTTTACAAATATTTATCGAGTTTCATGATTTTTTCTTTTACCATATTGTTTCTAATATTTTTTATTTATAGATATTGAATTATTTTCATCAACTAATATTGAATTTATTTAAGGAACATTTTAAAAAGCTTAGATGTAAATTATTCAATCGGTAAAATAAAAAAATAAAAAAAGAGAATTCATTTTTATAATTATCTGCATCAATATCATGGTTTAAAGCTGAATGTTTTCTTATCAAATAAAAATTATCTTTAGTTAGTTTGATTACAATGATTCTCCAAAAAATTTAATTATCATTGAACCAACTTAATCCTAAATTTTAGTTTGTAGTTGAATGAGAGTCCAAACAAGGTGTGTTAGGATATGTTGGCAATAAAGATTATACAGCTCCATGCCCATTTCAAGTTAGGCATAAGCACCTATAAAAATTGGGCAAAATTGATTCAAGAAAGTTGGTGGAGGGGGAGGAAATTACCGTAATTAGTTCATTATTCTCTATCTCAATAAATTTTTCTCCCGTTTTCACCCTATGTATATATAGAAAAATCTTATAATTTCTCATTTATATTTCATTCATCATAATATTATAAGAAAATTTAATCATGTTCATTGTAAACTTTGCTTTTATATTTTTATAATACATGTTATTATAAATTTTGTTATAAGTTAAATATTATTAAGAAATAAATTTCTATTAATATCTATGTAAATTTTAAGATCTTCATTTTTTATATAAAATATTGGGCTTAAGAGAAAACTCACCAGAATTTATCAATTATAACAAGAATACGAATTTATTAATTATAATTAAGTATCATATAATATATACATATATATATATATAGTGCACACTTCGGTGCCCGTGGGTACCAGTACCCTAGCTAGCATAAAAATTCACATTTCTATACTTTAAAACTCAAATAATGAGTCTTAAACCTATTGCAATAAACCCTGAGCACTACGTAATAGTGCTAACTCCCTAAACACTAAATCTTAACCCTCAAACACTACATTATAGAGTCAAAACTCTAAATCGTATTCCAAACTCTAACATTTGACGGTAAGTCCAAATTAAAAGATCATAAACCCAAAAAATAAACTCGAAACTCCTAACAATGTATCCTAACCCCTCAATACTATACCAAATCCCTCAAACTCCAAAGTTAAAACACCAATATGGTAGTATTTTAGTGTGATAGGGTACCGAAGTGTTACCCATATACATACACACACACACACACCACACACACACATATATATATATACACACACATATATGGTGCACACTTCGGTGCCCGTGGGTATCGGTACCCTAGCTAGCATAAAAATTCACATTTCTATACTTTAAAACTCAAATAATGAGTCTTAAACCTATTGCAATAAACCATGAGCGCTACTTAATAATGCTAACTCCCTAAACACTAAATCTTAACCCTCAAACACACATTATAGACTCAAACCTCTAAATCGTATTCCAAACTCTATCATTTGACAACAAGTCCAAATTAAAAGATTATAAACCCAAAAACTAAACTCGAAACTCCTAACACTATATCCCAACCCCTCAATACTATACTAATTCCCTCAAACTCCAAAGTTAAAACACCAATATGACAGTATTTTAGTGTGATAGGGTACCGATACCCCAGGGTACCGAAGTGTTACCCATATATATATATAAGTTAACAAAATTATATGAAAAAATATATTTAGCTAATCAATCAAACATATATCGACCAAAATCTATATTTCCCTTAATTCTTAGGACTTCAACCAATAATTTTTTTTTTAAAAACTGTTTTTATAATTTAAAGTCTCAATTAGTTTTTTTTCCAACGTTGCCTAATATAAAACTTTTTTTTTCATAAAATTCTTTCGTTTATTATTTATGTGTCATTTATTTATAGTTGTGTATTAATATTTTAAACTATATCCATCTATGTAAGTAGTGTTATTAATGAAAAAAATTATTATATTCTCAGTAGTCAAGTTATTATTCTCATTTCACTAGAAAAACTAATATACTTTTTACTAGAAAAGTGAAATTAACATACAGTCAAGATGATTACCTAAAACTATTCATTATTTACAATATACAAAACATAATTACATCAATTGTGATATTTTTTATATTTGATATGTTAAAAATAATAAAATTTAAGTTAGTATTATTTTCTCATAGTAGTAAATCCCGCTACGATCTTGCTGGTCGGCTTAGCAAATTAACAACCGATTAACTGAGCCAGATTGAGAGATTAAAGACTATAAATTGGTCATCTAATTTTTCTAAAAGTGGTTCACGATGGATTTTTATAGTTCGACCTATATAGGTTAATTTTCCAACTCCTTAATTTTAATAAACAAAATGCAATTTAGGATGGTTATTATCCAAACCATACAACAAGTGGGAAAGAGATATCAACTACTTGGATCCAAATCAAACCATTGTCAAACCAATTCATTCATATGAAATTTTTTTATATAAATGTTATCAATGTTATAGTTAATTTCACAAACTAGCACATCAATTACTATGTATATTTACTAGAATTTTTATTATTATGTACACATATGTGTAAGAAATGAAAAATAATGTGACATTTGATGGAAGCAGATGAGCGTCCAAACCTTTGAGGGTTTGGAAAGTTCCAAACCTAACTCCTACCATTAGATCTAGTTTGACCATTTGACCAATCTATTGGTCCAGAATTAATAGGGGTATTTAGGACTTTACACAAACAATTTAATTCTTATATTTAATTATTATTTTTTATTTAAATATTTTGTTTTTAATCAACCCACTGCCGCCAGCCACCGGCCACTTTTTCCGGTGACTTTTCCGATGACATTTTCCGGTGACTTTTCCGATGACATTTTCCGGTGACTTTTTTTGGTGACTGTTCCGACGACTTTTCCGACGAGGACAAGTTAACTAGTTAACCTGATTTTTACTATTAACTTATTAGCATGATTTTTTTATTCATAACCAGTTAACTAGTTAATTTGGGTTTTTCTAGTTAACATGTTTTCCGGTGACTTTTTCGGCGAGGCTCCAGAGACCATCCAAACTCCGGTGACTTTTTCGACGAGGACAAGTTAACTAGTTAACCTGATTTTTACTAACAACTTGTTAACAAGATTTTTTTATTGATAACTAATTAACCTGAGTTTTTATAGTTAACTAGTTATCTAGTTAACATGTTATCTAATCGAGTTAAATAGTTACCAAGTTGTTAACTAGTTAACGAGATTTTTAGTTGATAACTAGTTATCAAAATCGAGTTAACTAGTTAACCAATCGAGTTAACTAGTTAACTTATCAAATTTAGTTATCCAGTCGAGTTAACTAGTTAACCAATCGAGTTAACTAGTTATCAAAATTAGTTAACTAGTTAACTTATCGAGTTAACTAGTTAACATCATGATTTAGATAACGAGTTAACTAGTTAACATCACGGATAACTAGTTAACAAGGTTATTTAGATGTTATCTAGTTAACTTATCGAGTTATTTAGTTGTTAACTAGTTAACTTCACGATTGAATAAGTAGTTAACGAAGTTGTTTAATTAATAACTAGTTAACTTATCGAATCAACTAGTTAACTTTCTATTTAGTTAATTAGTTTACCACCACCCACAACACCTGAATGCTATTATCACTAATTTCCATTCACAACCACCAGAATACCATAATTCTCAATCATACATTCTAACAATCTTCATGTATAAAATTTTAACCAACCATTAGATCTTCATTCTTCAGTCACTTAACCAAGAGATAAATCAGTCACTTATCTTAGCCAAGTGTCAAATCAGTCACTAAACTTAGCCAAGTGACAAATCAGTCACTACTTAACCATATGACAAACCAATCACTCTTCTTCAACCTAACTGTAATCGGGAAAATAGTGATTTGCGTGGCCTTGTTTCCGCCACCGCCACCGTAGCCTTGTTTCCGCCGACGCTGCCATAACCTTGTTTTCCGATGCCGACAATAGAACGAGCTCCAGCCATACGATTCGTTTTGAGGAAGGATTCAAGATTTGATTTCAGTTTCAATTTCAAATTCTATTCTATCGCAATCTGATCTAGTCGACAGATGAGTGAACGGGACCGACCTCCACCATATGAAATTCGCGTCGATTCCGTCGATTACCTTCATGTAGAACTTCAAATCCCTTTTCCTCTCCTCAGCTCGTCCAAGGTGTGGATTTGTTGGAGGTACGGCCGGATCTCGCCGAATAGGTTGATCAGTGGCTAGTGGCGGCCGATGATGTTTGGTGGAGGAGCGAGAAGAGTAGCAGCGGGCGGCCGATGCGACGAGGATCGGTGGAGGAGGGAGGATGGCGGATGCCGATAAGAGACATTGGCGGCTGCGTGCGTGGAAAGATGAATAGGAAACAGTTTTTTTTATTTTTTTCAAAAAGACGAAAATGCCCCTCCATATATTAGGTTTGGAACTTTCCAAACTGAAAAGTTTGGACACAGATCCTCTCCCACATTTGATCAAATTGAGATAAAAAAAAAACAAAAAAAAATATTAAGATCAAAGAACGTTCACAAACCACACATGCATGAATCTATTTTCAACATACTCGAATAGAAACAATGTTTGCGTACCACACGTGAACCTCTATGTATGATAGTTATATTATGTATTAAATATCATCATCTTTGTAACATAATTATACTTTCATATTCATTAACGCTATGACATAAACTTTTATCGTAATGCTACATTACATTATAGATCATGATCGAGAATAACAATCTCACATAATACACTTGCAGATAATGTCAAAATAGTGAAGATATTAGCTCATATTTGTAAGATATATTTCTTGATAACATATTTCTTTATCATAAATATTTTTTACGAAGTAAGTGATATTGAAATCAAAGTGGTATAGACTATGAATAGGAGAGACTGTTTCATAATAAAAATGTTGTTCTGCTCAAACTCGCCAACGGGCGGGCAAAAAAAACTAGTAAACTTAATACAACAAAATATTCATAGAGCATAAACAACAAACTCCCACTAAACCATGATATCCTCAAACGATATTACACCCATGCGAGTGGTGTGCTCATGAAAGACCTTGGGTTGTTAACCTTTAGTAAGAGGATCCGCTATCATGGAGTTTGTCCCAATGTGTTCTATGGATATTTGTTCACTCTGTACTTGATCTTTTACAACTAGGAATTTAATGTCAATATGTTTTGACTTAGAAGAACTCCTTTTGTTGTTAAAGTACAAGACCACTGATTTGTTGTCACAAAATAACTTGAGCGGTCTTTTAACATTTTCCAAAAGGTGCAGCCCAGTGACACAATTTTCAGCCATATTCCATGGTTTGTTGCCTCATAGCATGATACATATTATGCTATCTTGGCATCCAACAAAATCAGAATTCGAATACCCAATGACCTCCAAATGTTCCGATTTTCTGTAAATGAGCATGTACTCTTTTGTTATCTGAAGATACCTCATAACCCTTTTGGTCGCGATCCAATGATCCATATCAGGATTGCTTAGATATCTTCCTAACATCACAATGATGTACGCAATATCTAGACGCGTACAAACTTGAGCATACACAAGACTCCCAACAGCTAATGCATAGCGAATCTTTTGCATCTCCTAAAACTTAAGGTTACTTTTAGGACATTGGTTGAGACTAAATTTGTCTCCTTTTGCATCTTACTCCATTGAACTTGTTGGAACCTACGTTTTGATTTACCGAGTATGAAAAGTGAGGACTTTCCTAAGAACGAATTCTTGTTGACAATACAAGACGTGATTCGTGTACCCAGATTGGAAAGGGAGTCACATGATCACTTAAGTCCCTTCAACCTTAGAATTCGTTCTCTTACGACACACTAGTCGAAAAGTAGAGGCTTTGGAATCAACTCGAACCAAGTTGTGACTCGAATTTTAGTAGAGTCGTGAACAAACTCACTTTTCGTAAAGAACATTCCTACCCTTTTTCAAAGCCTATGGTTAAAAGGAATTTCCTTATGGGATGAAACTACTAAACCTTCAATTTCAATGCTTATGAAAATGAAGAACTTTTGAGACTTTTGAGACGAGATGGAGTTGTGTAATTTGGGTGTCTAGAAAATGAGGAGGAGACCTCTTTTTATAGTCGATGGAGGGGTGTTGGTTCATCCATGGATCAACACACCCTTTCATTCAAATCAAAATCAAATAAAAAAACATTTGATTTTCCCTCCTTTCACCCTTACATGTACAACAACAAGGGAAGGTTTTGGGCCTGATTTTTGTTTAAAAAATCAGCCCAAAGTTGACCCAAAAAACCAGTTAAAAACCAAACCAAGAATTAGTTCATTTGGATTTCGAATCTAACCGAATTTTCACATCGCAGAAATTGTATCTGAAACTTCAAAATTTGAAATTTCACAACTTAAGTTTATTAATATAATTGACCATTCAAGCCTTCACTAATAATAATAGTGTTGCAATGAATTTTTATTAATAACTTAAGTCTTCTTAACCCAACAAGTCATCCATGTGACTTATATCATGGAATCAAATAATTCCAACATTCTTGTCATGGAATCCAAAATCCCAACAGAACTTGTGATACAAACAATCATCCACAATATTCATCTCAAAACCTAATGAGACAATTACTTGATGGAATTTGTGGTAACCATTGACGAGAAGCTTGTTTGATTCCATAGATGGATTTTGTTAACTTGCAAGTCATATTCTTTGGGTCTCATAGTTTTCTGGTTGCACCATATAAACAGTTTCCTCAATGTTTCCATTGAGAAACACAGTCTTAACATCCATATGATGTAACTCAAGGTCAAGATGAGCAACAAGTGTCATAATAATCCTGAAAGAGTCTTTCGATGAAACTGGAGAGAAAGTCTCTGTAAAGTCAATGCCTTCCTTTTGAGTATAGTCTTTAGCAACAAGACGTACCTTGTACCTTTCCACATCACCATTTGCATCATTCTTGATTTTAAATATCCATTTACAACTAATTGGTTTTGCACCTTCTGGTAATGAGACAAGTTCTCATACTTTATGCTTGCATAGACTTATACTCTTCATTCATGGCATCAATCCACTTTTGAGAGTGAGAACTCTTCATAAGTTGACATAAGTTAATTGGATCATCTTCCATTAAACCATGAATATCCTGATGTTCTTGGAGAAACACAACATAATCTGAAATTGCATTTCTTCGCTCCCTAGCGGATCTTCTTAATAACACTTGTACTTCTTCGAGTGGTTGAGGTTGTTCTTCCAGAACGATTACCTCATCTTGAATGGGAAGAATTTTGACATTTTCTAAACATATTTCTCCCCCCAAACTCAACATCCTCGAAGAATACCACAGTTCCCGTCTAAAAAATTATTCATGTAGTGGGATCATAAAACTAATAGACCCCTGAACGCTCAGAATACCAAATAGAGCAGCTGCTAATGACGTTTCATTTTTTTATTTAATTTTCATTTAGTACTAAGTGATTCCACATGCAAAGGTTCATGATTTTTTTTGACAATAGGTTCATGATAGGATGCAACTATTTCGAGCAAATATAAATTGTCATAAGCGTTTAAATAACTAGTTCCCACAACATTTGAATATAAGAACAAACTTAACTGATTGTTTCCAAAAGAACAGCAATAACCAAACTTGTTCAAAACGAACATAAACAAAATTCCGTCGAAAAGACGGCACAAAAAGTGTCCTTCAAATCCAAATAATAACAAGTTACTAATAACAACCGAAAATGCCCAATTGCTTCCACTACAACTGACTCCCTGTCGCCCACAACGATGTGTCTTTCACCATCACTCGGCTTTCGGTAGCTCAGGCAACCTTGCATAAAAACACTTATATGAGTAGTAGCACTATAATCTACCCACCAAGTGTTCCTTGGTAATGAAACTAAATTGACCTCATAACAAACCAAAGCATGAACCATACCTTTCTTTGCACGCCAAGCGTGATAACTGGTACAATCCTTCTTCAGATGTCCTGGTTTTAAACAAAAGAACCAACCATCAGGTGGTGGTTGTTGTTGTTTCTTTTGAGCAGGGCCTTTAGCAGCTTCGTTCTGAACACCTTTTCTTTTAATGCCCTTACCTTTAGAGGCACTTGTTAGGTCAGTATTTTGACGTATCTCTTGTTTCAACCTATCTTCCTCTTGAATACAATGAGAAAAATGAGTTCATGAGAGACCATTTCTCATTTTGATAGTTATAGCTAATTTTGAATTGGCTAAACTATCGAGGAAGTGAAACCAAACCATAAGAACGAGCAACTCTTCGAAGAGGTCAACCTTAAGACTCTTAAGTTTTGAAACAATATGACACATCTGCAAAATGTACTCCCAACATTTCCTTGGCCCTTATACTTCATAGACATCAAAGCAGATAAAAGTGATGTCATCTCAACCTTATCGTTTTAGCAAAATGTTTCTCAATTTCGTTAAGGAAACCCTTAGCCTTAGTAATCTCATCAGTTTTCGAGCCCCTAAAAGATTATCGAGTGCTATACTTCATGATCATTAGACACATGCAATTAGAACGATGTCACCTCTCACGATCCCTTTTATCAAATACAGGTGCTTTCCGCAGTGAGTGGTGTGGGTTGTTCTTCCCTTAGTGCAAGATCTAAATCCATGCAGCCAAACACTATATGTAAGTACCTTTTCCAGCCCTTTAAATTGGTCCCATTAAGCATGGGTATGAATTGATGTTAGAAGATATGTTGGCAGAAAATGATGCACTTTCTAAAGATAGAACAAAATTAAACAAACTCACATTCATAAAATAAATAATATATTCATTATTGGTCTAACCCCATATCAAGATACCAAAAATCAACAATTAACATGCAAGGTCTTTTGGACATGCATATGTTAACTGCAAGCGGTATTCTTATTGTAGTGATCAAATATTGACAGTAAAGTTAACTGCAAAGCGGTATTCTTATTGTAGTGATCAAATATTGACAGTAATTACGTCAAATAATGTGTAAATCTTTGGACTAACAAAGTATTCACATAGAACTCTTTTGAACCATCACATATTTATCATCACGTGATATAAATTAAAATTTTTATAATATTAACTTACCTTTGGGTTAGTTAATAATAAGAACTTGAATTAAATTCATGTAACCATTTTAATATTCTAGATAAATTCATATAAAAAATAGAGATCACTTTGGTGGCATCAATAACCATGACATAAGTTTTCTTATGTCTTCTAGACATAATTAACTTCTAGCTCTTTTTTTGTCATGGAAGCTCCAGAAATGGAGGACCATAGATCGTGCACCATCTTAACTGAAAAGAAAGAAAGAAAAAAGGAGGAGGCTGGGGGTGGGAGGGGGGGTGATGTGAACCCCGAGAGTCGGCTGTCCTTGACCCGATCACCTCCTAGATGATGAACCTTAGCTTGAGCTGCTTCGAGACCCTAACCACTATGAGCTTGAATATCGGCACTGAAGTTAACCTATGTAACCTAGATGGAAGTACTTGGACCCGTTGGCTGTATATAGCCAAGAACCCTAAGTGTTCGGTCGATGGCACCACTTCTAAAGATAGAACAAAATTAAACAAACTCACATTCATAAAATAAATAATATATTCATTATTGGTCTAACCCCATATCAAGATACCAAACACAACATTAACATCAAGTCTTTGGACAGTAATGTTAACTGCAAGCGGTATTCTTATTGTAGTGATCAAATATTGACAGTAAATTACGTCGAATAATGTGTAAATCTTTGGACTAACAAAGTATTCACATAGAACTCCTTTGAACCATCACATATTTATCATCACGTGATATAAATAAAAATTTTTATAAATATTAACTTACCTTTGGGTTAGTTAATAAGAACTTGAATTAAATTCATGTAACTATTTTAATATTCTAGATAAATTCATATAAACAATAGAGATCACTTTGGTGGCATCAAGAACCATGACATAAGTTTTCTTATGTCTTCTAGACATAATTAACTTCTAGCTCTTTTTTTGTCATGGAAGCTCCAGAAATGGAGGACCATAGATCGTGCACCATCCTAACTGAAAAGAAAGAAAGAAAAAAGGAGGAGGCTGGGGGTGGGGGCGGTGATGTGAACCCCGAGAGTCGGCTGTCCTTGACCCGATCACCTCCTGGATGATGAACCTTGGCTTGAGCTGCTTCGAGACCCTAACCACTGTGAGCTTGAATATCGGCACTGAAGTTAACCTATGTAACCTAGATGGAAGTACTTGGACCCGTTGGCTGTATATAGCCAAGAACCCTAAGTGTCCGGTCGATGGCACCACTTCAAGGGGAGGATACCCTCGACGATAAGCCTATCTAAACGATATTCAATTCTATGAAAGTCGAGAAGAGAATAGCAATTCAATGCTATAGAGAAAACCGAAGTTTGTGTTTTTGTTTCATCAAAGGTGTATCTTACAAAGGAGGCCGCCGACCTCTATATATAGGGGAGGAGTAGGGAACAAGCTCTCCTATTCCTTCTTAGAAACTAACTCTAAAATAATAAAGAAATACAAAGAGTTCTAATTAAACTTCTTAAAAGGACTTAAGCTAATCCTAATAAAGTCTAAGAAGGAGGCCAAATTCGTAGCCCTATTCCAACAAGGAAAAGACTCCTTCCTAAACAAAAACTCTAAAAAGGAAAAGCTGGAAATTCCTAAAAAACAGCTAAACGGGTTCTAGAAGATTCATCCAAATAAATACCAAATAAAATAAAAAAAATAAGCCCTTTGGCAGATCACTAATAGACGTCATGGCTTCAACTTTCATGTTGGGATTCAGCCAAAATTCTATCTCCAAGTAGCCCAAATTCGTCAATCTTCATCAGACTAGAATCTGTCCAAAATCGGGAAATCCTAGCTTGATTAGGATTCCTTATTCGGATGTATTTGGCATCTCCTCTTCATTTCCCGTATCATGAATGGTCAGCCATCCTTCATTGGATCAGGCTCAGGCGGTGGCCTGATCGTACCTCTTAGCATTGGCTTCCTTGAATCAGTATCCGAGTTCCACTCCTTGATGCTTAGGCCATGCATCACTAGAACTTGATCTAGCTCTATCTCCTTCAATTCTCCTCCAAATTCATCACCATTTGTTGGAGGTGGCTCCTGGGACTTCAAGCTATGTAGGGCCGTTGGAATTTCCCCAAAGGCTCTAGCCATTTGCTGGTTGGGCTCAAAGCACGCTTCTGTGGTGCCCCGCGCTTGGTTCGGCGCCTGGGCCTGGCTCAGTGCTGGGCCTTTTTCAATTCTGGCCAAGCCTTCTGCTTTCTACTTCGTCCAGTTGTTCAGGAATCCTCTCAGAGGATATTCAAGGGCTGGTGCTGGTACGAGGATCATGGCTTTGATCCTAGGGCTTAGTTCTGGCATTTGGCCTGATCTGGGGCTCGTATCGGGGCCTGTCTTTGGGTGCCAGCCTCTTCTGGTCAGGCCTTCCTCTTTCTTCTTTCGTCGATACTCCATAAATTATTCTAGAGGATCATTGGGGTGGTCATTGTCTCTAGGGCTAATGAGGACCGTTCTAGAGCCTATTAGGGGCCTTAGGCTCGGTGCTAGACTTGGCCCGAGATCCGGGTCTAGGCTTGGTGTCAGCATCAGCTCCTGACGGGTCATTAACCTTGCTCTGGCTAGAGTAGGTGCTAGCATCGATACCTGGTTGAGGATCAGCTTCCTCCAAGGGTGTATTCTGGTTCCGCGGCTTCAGCTCTCTTAAGCTCCGGGTGTGGTGCTGGCGTAGGCCTTGGGCTGGTGTAGTCTTGGCTCGGCTTCAAGTCTCTGGCCCGAACGGGCATTAAATTCTCCTTGTCTGGTTCTCCCATGGAGATTTCTTGGTCGGGTGTTCGTGGTGTCGTGACCGTGCCGACCTTGGTGGCCGTGATCACTTCAGGGGGAGGGGGTTGATTTAAAGGACATACCTAAATCTAGGCTAAACCCTTAATTCTGATTTTGGACTGCAAAAAGAGTAAGATTATGCATACAGAAACCATGCTGCATAAAGGTGAGTGCAAATTGGGCTACATCATGTGCAATAGAGTTTCTTGTTCTTTTAATGGTTTTATAAATCACCCCATGCATACGTTTAAGAAGAGTTTGAATTTACTGGATAACAATCCCTGCCAATGGGTGAGATTTGTTTGGATCAAAAACTCGTCCATGAACCTGTTCAGCGTCTCCTTCTATTATTAAATTCTGTAAGGTCGAGTTCCTTATCCATAGGAGAGCCATTCTAACTGCCAAGGCTTCAATTGTGAAAGGTTCACAAATAAAAGGAAAACACTGACCACCTGCAAAAAGAATGTTCTCGTGGAAATCTCTTACAACCATGCCTATAGCATGATATGATCCAACAATGCTGCCCCGATGCCAACCGGTATTCCTACACCCCACCAGGATCCCCTGGCCTAGGCAAGACCCTAGTGCCTTTCAAGAAGCGCATGAATCCAAGGGAGGCCATCCTCGAGCCCTAAAGCCAAGGTATGACAAGAAATATCGCCTAAATCCTTCACTTGCAGGTAGAAAGACTCCGAGGAAGGGAATGTTGTCCCAAGCCATGCTGTTGGCCGAGGGTATAAGCCCTAGCACCGAAGAGAAGCTTCAGCTCGTTCCTAGTCTAACCTCCAGGAGCCCTGAAGAAGAAGTCGGTTCTTTGAGTGACCCTCTGGAAGCATTTCTGGAGTACAGAAGGAAGAGAATCCAAGAACCCTTGGCCCGAAGAGGAGAGCTGTCAAAGACTGAACCTGAGCCGAGGCATGAGAAGACTTGGAGTCCTTGGCCCCGAAGCATAACACTTGGGCTGACCACAGAGAGCTACGTCCAAAGCTACCTAGAGGCCTATCTGAAGCTTAAAGAAGAAGTCCCGAGCGGGAAGAAAGAAGGACCAAGGAGAGAGCAACCACAAGCCCTAAACCAGCAGCCGGGCCGATCAAGGGAGTTTTATGGAGCCGGACATGAAGAACATATCTTTTGGACAAGAAGTCCGGTCACTGAGCCCGCCCGAAGCCAAAGCCCGCGTCCGCCACCCGAGTCAAGCCCGACGTTCTGCCGGTTAAGCCCACCGGGCCGCCACACGCGCCCAACCGGCCCGAGCAGTCGTACGCGGCCAGATTAGGGTTTTTGACCTAATTTAGGTCTTTTATTCTGCTTTAAAGACTACAACTATTATTTTATGTTTATTCCTTTTTAGTAGGATTATTTAGGGGTTTTTAGGAGACTATTTAGGAATAGGACTCTTTATTTTATTATTATTTAGAAGTAGTGATTAGGGAGGAGAGCTTGTTCCCTCACCTATATAAGGAGGCCGCCGACCACCCTTGTAAGGCAGACTTTTATGAAATAAACCCCCTTTGAAAGAACTCTGTTATGAAACCCTTATTGTATCTGCATGAAGCGATACTGAAGGATCGACTTATCATCAAGAGCATCCATCTCTTGGCGTGGCGTCTTCGACTGGACACTTCTGGTTCCCGGCTGTTATATAGCCGACGGGTCAAAGTACTTTCCGCCCCCGGTTCCCGACGGTTCTACCTCGTTGCACGGTCTCAACTTGCGGTGTTTAAGGGTCGTCTGCCCACGGTTGCAGCGGTTCACATTATAGCACCACCTTGGTTGTTCCGGATTGCTCCATCCACATTAACTCTGAACCAATCAGTGGCTGGTAGTAGTCCATAATTGTTGTTAGTTATAGGAGGATGGCGTAGAGGTTGTGTTTTTGCCAGATTATTGGTCAAAACTTGTTCTTTTAGGTGAGCCTCAAAACATTCCTTTAGAATCCTTGGATGTATTTGTTTAAAGTTGAAAACAACCTTGTTCCTAGAATTCCATATTCGCCACCAAAAGATCAGCACCTTTTGCGGGGAAACTAACTTTTTTCGCAATATTTCTCGCCATGTTATGATAATATTTGGGCCTTGAAAGGAACTTAGTGGGATTCTAGTCAGGCCTGCCAATTTTGTCGCCAGAATACAATCCATTAACAAGTGTTCAATTGATTCCTCATGGTCCAAACAAACTGTACTTAAATCTGGGATGTCTTTTATTTTTTTTCTTTAGGATCGTTCTTATGGGTAGGATCTGGTGGAAAATCTTATAGAGGAAAACTTTAAGTTTTGGTTGAATCTCAGGACTCCAAACTATTTTCCATAGGTTTATGTCAATTGGAGACGGCCCAACTTCCTCCTCAAAAGATGGAACCTGTGTTAATAATTCATAACCTGATGTCACCGTATAAGCTCCGGAGTTCAAAAGTTGCCAGGAAATTTTGTCCTCACATTCAAAAAGGGGAAGGGGAATTGAAGAATTTTGAAAACGTCTGACATGGGAAATATCTCCTTTAATTTTGGGATGTTCCACCAATTCATGGATAATAATTCAGCCACAACACGATTAACAAGAGGATGGTCGTCACTGATGTTGAGACAGGGGGATGCAATCGGGAAATTTGGAATCCAAGGATCCTTAAACATTCTTATGGTCCTCCCATTTCCAATTTGCCATCTCATTCCTTGTATCAATACATCTCTTCCGTGAAGAATGCTTCTCCACCCGTGTGACGATCTATATCCTAATTTTTCTTGGAAGAAATCTGAGTTGTGAAAGTATCTGCCTTTAATTACTCAAGAGAGGAGTAATTCAGGATTATTTATGATTCGCCATCCTTGTTTTGCCAACAGAGCTTGGTTAAATTTACTGAAATCTTTAAAACCTAGCCCTCCTTGGTCTTTCGGTGTACAAAGTTTTTTCCATTCAATCCAGTGTACTTTCTTTTTGTCCTCTGTCTGCCCCCACCAGAAATTGGCCATAAGACTATTAATCCTATCAAAAGTTGTTATTGGAATCATGTAGGTCCCCATTGTATAAACTGGCAATGCGGCAACTACTGAGTTTAATAACACTTCCATTCCTGTGGGTGATAAGATTTTTACCCTTCCAACTTTGAAGTCTTTGTTCGACAACATCCTCCAGAAAGTGAAAGGATTCCACTTTGGATCGTTTCATGACCGAGGGTAATCCTAAATACACATCATCGTCTGAGGCAAGTTTCACTCCAAGTAAGTTACTTAATGTGTCTTGGTCGGAAGTTGCTTTACAAAATGTGACTGTGGTTTTTGTAAGTTGAGTTTCTATCCACTATACAATTCATATATTTGGAACACATCTTTCAGTGTCTCAATCTCTTCATTTGACGCTCTAAGGAACAAGAAAGTATCATCAGCAAACATTAGGTGCATTAATGTTCTGGTATGGCTATTAATTTGTACACCAGTAAGAGTCTTATTGTCAATTGCTTTCTTTAACAAAAGTGTCAGGCCTTCTGAACATAAAGCAAAGAGAAGTGGAGATAAGGGGTCGCCTTGTCGGAGCCCTCTTGTCGGTTTGAAAAATCCAAAAGTCTTTCCATTTAAAATAATCGTCATAGAAGTTGACATTATACATCTAGCCATCCATCCAATCCATTTTTCCGCAAAGCCAAATCTGTGAAGAAGTGTAAAAAGAAAAGCCCATTCAACTCTATCATATGTCTTCTCCATATCAAGTTTTAACACCATGTATTTATTTTCACTATTCTTCCTACCCGAGAGATAGTGCATAACCTCATGGGTAGTAAGGATGTTATTTGAAATCACACGCCCATGTACAAATCCATTTTGAGTTGAACTGATGATTTGGTGTAAGACTTTACTTAATCGTTCTCTAAGAATCTTGGAGATAATTTTGTACAGAACTGTGCACAATCCGATTGGTCCGAGTTGTCTTACATTTTCGACTTTTTTAACCTTAGGCAACATGGTGATCCATGTGAGGTTAATAGATTTTAGGATATCTTCTGAGTCAAAGAATACAATGATAGCTTCAGTTACATCAAGACCAATAATATCCCAATAAGTCTGAAAGAAGGCCCCAGAGAAGCCATCAGAGCCTGGTGCCTTGTTGGGACCAATTTCAAACACTGCTTTTTTCACATCCGCTCTGTTAATTGGCGCGGTAAGCATTTCGTTCATTTCCACTGTTATTTGTCTAGATGTTGGGATTGGCTGAATTCTTCGTCTAAAGTCGGAAGGCGGAAAAGAAGACCTGAATAATTCTGAGTAGAAATTAATTATAATTTCCCCCATTTCCTCCCAAGAATTCCTTGATACTCCATTTGTATTGATAAGGGATTCCACTTTGTTATTTCTTCTTTGTTGGGCCACTGCTCGGTGAAAGAAATTTGTATTTTTATCCCCAACTATATTCCATTTCGTTCTATATCTTTGTTTACAGTATAATTCTTCTTGGTGAATGATGTGCTGTAAAACATGGTATCAAATAATACCAATCTAAGAGCAAGATAGATCGTATTCCACGGTCTCTTCTAATCGTTTACTCAAAGAAACTGACAAATTATTCAGGTTTAAACACGTTGTGCGTGGTGTGAGTTCCACGACTTCCAGACTATAAAGCAAGAAAATTGAAATGAAAATAAAAGACAGAAAGATTAAAGGGTTGACTAACGAGAAGATAGACGAGCTAGACTTGAATCCCCCTAAGATCACCAGAGCATTGGCGAACACAAGACCAGTGGTTTTCAATCCTAATTCATTCAGTTCTCCGACATTACCATAACTCCTTACCCTTAGGTCTAAGTTTGGTGAACGTTCACTCTATCCGATCTAATTACCAAGATTAGTTAACCGTCCGTGCGTTCACTTCTGCAACGGAAAACTAACCGGCACAATTAAGAACAGTGAGTTACTCTAGAAGCGGATCAACCCTAAATGGTTCCTACGAAAGGCACACTCCATTGATTAGGTTAATTGATTGATTTGAGCTCCAAAGTAAGACGAACATCTGGCGACTAACATCTAGCGATTAACCCTATCTTAACACGAATCTAATATAGGCGTCAAGTAGACAAGAAACGCAGGAAACAAAGAACAAACAACCATGCAAGAGAAGCTGTCTGAATCAAGATCTAATTACCACCAATCTGTGACTGCTTTAAAGCCCTGAGTCACTTAGGGTTCATCTAATCTAAGCTCTACGATTTCAGCTACTAATATTCAATACAAGAGAATCAAAGACAACATAGGAGATCATCATGCAAAGGAATAACAGATGAGAATTGAAAAACCTAATTATGGCGACTGATGTCTGGCGACTCCCTTGAAGCTTCGATCTCGAGGATCTTCAACTTCTAGTTTCGAGCGCTTTGAGGTGGAAAGACAGTGTCAGGATCTCTTCGGGAACTCCGAGGACGCTCTCTAAACTCTATCTATCAACTCTAGACTCGTGGCGACTCTCAAAGTCTAATCGAAAGTATCGATTGGATAATGAATTGTGTCCCCTTCTGAATGCCGCTGCTGTGCTTATATAGGATAGGTTAGGTTTCATCCTCTGCCGCGAAAAAAGAAGAGACTTCTCGGCGAGAACTTTGGAAGTTCTCGCCGAGAACTTTAGTTAAAATCAGTCTGTTTTCTTCGATGAGAATCTGCTTGTATTCCTTCATAATTTCTCGGCGAGAACTATGAAAGTTCTCGCCAAGGACTTCAGTAGATAGCAGCTGCATCTTGTGAGTTCCTTAGTGTATTCTCGGCGAGAACTTTGTAATGTTCTCGCCGAGAACTGGTGCTGGGCAGGTGGTTTGATTGGTTCTTTATTGGTTTGTCTCCTGATTTGATTCTGGCTCATTCCTTGAGGCTTCCTTGTTTCCTGAACAGGTCCGAGGCTACATAATCGATGGCAAAACCCGTGTACTCATGGAGATACTAGAAAACACATCAAATAGACCTAAAAAGGGGGCCAAAGTAACCAAATCGATAGAAAATAAAGCAATTGAGTGAATATACGCTAATCTACACCTAAAATCGTGTTTCAAGCAAGGAAATGTCGCTTAAATGAGGCTGATAATCATGTCAAATCGAGTGTCATCAGTGAACCTCTATTCCTAGCTCTGTTTCCAAGGCGACCACAATTTCCCAGTCAATTAGGATTTTTTATTTTTCCTGAGCGATTTCATCCTCTAATCTTCGGATTTTCCTTGCTGAATTTGACGTTCCTACTCTCACCCATTCAAAAAGTTTATGTCTCAGTTTTTTAAGTTTAGACAGTACTTTGTACATTGGGAGTCCTGCCGCTGATAATTGCCAAGAATTAATGATGATATTCCTTACTTCATCATTATTAATCCATCTTGCATCAAATCTGAATAACCTTCTGGTTGGCGATTCTCTTGGGGGACATTGAAGATGAATAGCCATATGATCTGAGCTAGAGGTTGCAAGATGTGTAACAGCCGTTTTTGGCCAAGCATCGAGCCATTGAGTGGAACTCATAAATCTATCTAATCGGCTACTAATTACCTTTTGAGGTATATGGTGCTTGTTCGACCACGTGAAAATGGGCCCCGAACAACCAACATCAATCAGTTGTAGATCCAAAATAAAGGCGAAGAAGTCTGCCATAGCCCGAGGGTTTGGGGGTAAGCCCCTTTCCTTCTTCGATCTATTCGTGACACAATTAAAATCTCCTCCAATAATGACCGGCCCATCTAACCCTTTCTTGTACTTTGTTGGAAAGGTACAACCCTATGATATATATTTTATTACTTGGTGAAATCTACCAAAGGATACATATTGCATAAGGTAGAGTGAAAATATTTTGACAGTTAAAACTTGGGTCCCAAGCTAGCACAATGCCCCCTTTCCTCTTTTCTTTTGATATGAAAATGAAATCTTGAAAGCTGGCCGCAAACATTTTATCTTTAACTGTCTTTTCATTTGTATGTGTTTCACAAATAAACAAAAAGGACGGTCTAGTATGCCTTACCAGCTGTTTGAGTTCATTGTTGGTAAAAAGAGAGCAAATTCCACGACAACTTCAAGCTAGGAAATTCATTTTAATTGGACCGGCAACTCAATGAGACAAAAAGTTATTGAATAGATTAGTAAAAAGAATCCGCTAGGCACACAGTTTTTGGTATAACGATTATCTCGACAACAAGTTCCTGAAAGTCAGAATTGAAGACGTTTTAACAGTTCTATCAATAGCCTTATGATGAAAGAATTCGAACCCACTTCACAAGGAAGTAATTTAATTGGATCTCGTCCAAAATTCCTATATATAATACAATTGTAATCGTATTCAATTCCGTGTAATGAGTGAAGACTCACCACACAATTCTCTTGACAAAACAAAAAAGCTTGACAGAAGAAGAAAAGAACAGGTAGCTTGGAGAGGAAAAATGGCAGAGGGAGGCATGTAATTGACTTTTCCGATGGATCCCACTCTAAGTCTTCCTATTCAACGCCTTTAGATAAATTGAACAGAAGAAATGTTGAGAGCTACTGCTACTGAGGTATCACTTTCTTTGGATTATCCTTGACATGAAAGGCTAGCACTTCCTCTTATTGATGGAAATGTTTTTGCAGTTATGGAAACAATGGGATATGTTGGATTTTAAATTGGAAACAATTTTAATACTTTTATTCTGCATATCACGATTTTCAGAATGTTATCATGATACTAAAGTATCAAATCATGATTATCAAGACTTTCCCAAAAAATTAAGATAAACTCTACCGCTTGAGAACTTTAACCAACATGCATACAAGACTTTGGATAGGTTAAATCATTATTATAAGAAGGAACTTTTTATGTTATTTTGTCAATTAAAAGACTTCCAAATTATTCAAAATGATTGTTTAATAAGGGTGATTGGTTGATGGGCTTAGGAGTCGATTTTCGGTCCACTGATAGTATTAGTGCAAATATTTGGGCCAATTCCACTAGACCGGGAAATGAAATTCGATTCTATCAACCAAAAGGCCCTCAAAATCCTTGTATGGTTAAATCACCATGAATGTTGGTTGAAATTAAGGATGCGTTCAGTTGAGCATGAAAAATAATTACCCAGGGTGTTATTACAATAGAGAGACTAATTTATAGATGAAAATTTTCCATACTAGAAATGAAATTTCAACCCAAAGGAAATCGGGTGATTGAAAAGTGGGAGATTCAAATTGTTAATCAGACACAAAGGACTCTTGTGCAATGAATTAATTTTTCATGTTGTATTTATAGTCATCACATACGATAGTTTGGAGACTGCCACAAACAAACCAAAGTGCAGATGAGGGACGAAAAAACAAAGGAAACGAAAATCCACCAACCAAGACTGAAAGCCAACAAGATTAACCAATAACCTTTATTCAAGATAAGCAAACAACACCAAACCACCAAACATAAAACACCTAAATGAAAAAAAAACTTTCAAAATCAATTTGACCACAGTCAGGATCTTGACACTTATTTAGGCAAAAAAACATCTTCTACTTCTTACTATGTCAGCAGGCTCCTCCACACCTTCATTACTTAAACCTCTTTATCAAAAGCATCTTCTTCCCTCAATATTTCACCAATAGAGCCTTCATTGGAGCTATATGTATCGATCCTGTTCATCCACGATATTCCATCTTCATCACTTATCACCTGATCAGACCAGCTCTTACAAGTTTCAAACCCTGGCATTCCAAAAAGATCCTTCACTAAACTTGATTTATCATTCTCCAAATCCGTTGGACCAAAATCTTGCTTCTTAGTTCCTTCCAAGAGGGAGTCGATGCCAGCCACATCCTCCAATAAATCTGAAATCTTATCCTGCTGAGTAATGATCACCCGCTTGCCACTAATTGGAATTGCAATTCCTTTGTTTCCAAGCAACGACTTTTTGGGTTCCTTTTCTAGTTCCACATCTTTAGCTTTCCCTTTTCCCTCATAACCCTTCTTTCTTCTCAGCGACTTTCCAGTTTCCACATCATCGACAGTAGCTGCCACATTTGCCTTTGCACATGTACTGTTCAGTGCTTCGACAACCTCTTTAGTGCCCCCTTGTGACCCTACATAAATCGTATAAATGAGGAAAAAATTCTGAATATGCATGATCAACATATCCACTTTAGATCAGATTCAAGGACAAGAGGAACACAAAACACATTCCAACAACTTTGCATAATGACAGGGAAAAGGCAGTCAGTTGAGCAAAGGCCCTTACCAACACAAATCTCCACTTCAGCATTCTTTTTGGTTCCAGCATTATCCTGTGAACCTATTAAATCCAGTAACCAACATATCAGAAACACTTAAAAAATAATCCAATCCTGCCACAGAATCATCATTGCTTTACTTTCAACAGGTTCAACAAGCAACTCAGAAAGAACAAACAATTAAGATTAGCAGATGAAAGTATTAAAGAGAAAAAAGTTAGTCCAAAGGCCTGAGATCCATTCCCTTGTTCACCTAATCTATTAAAAAGGAGGCTGCAACATCAAAAGCTAGAGATCTTTACCTGACATGTACTGGTAAATGAACGAGGTAGGAGAACAAAAAGGAGAGTTACCATTCGCAAGTTTGATGGCCATAGCGTTCGAGGAGGAGCTTGGATGTCCTCCTATCTTTGCGCCTAGATTGAGGATTTTTCCTTTCCCTGGAGATGGGGGGTTCGAGCGTGCTGCTACGAAGGAGGCCGTTACTGACGGAGGTAAAGAAGGGGCGCCCCTCCGACTTTGGTATTTATTTGTGGCTTTCTTTTGCAAGTTGGGGCCTTCAACCAATTTACCAGAATCAGGGATGCAGATCCACTTGTTCCCTGCTTCAAGATCAAGTGTAGATGTGTCCAATGATTCCACATTGATAACAAATAGTTTGGATCTGGATATACAAAAAGTAGACAAAGAAGGAACGTTCATCGGGTAAACAAGCAGTGATCCTTCCAGTCCTTGATCCAAGAAGATCCAATTTCCCAATCCTTGACGAAGAAACCTTCAGCAGTGTCTGCAATGAAAAAGTTGACTTTCCGGACTTCTCGAGCATTTGTCGGCCAAAAGACAAGGTTCGACAATCGATTGGGATTCCTGCCAACTTAACAGCAATGTCCATGAACTGAAGCTGATTGAAAAGGTTCTCAGAAGGAGTGACAAACCTAATCATGTTCATGATATTGAGTTCAAAAGACCATGGTTGTGTCTTGACCACCCAATTCCTTTTCTGCACCGAAGAGAAGATGAACTGGTACAACCCGAAATCGGCTTCAAAAATGTTCAACTCTCCCTGCATTTCCAAACGTTGTCTAGCATTGTACGGACAACATGTAGTGGCATTGGAAGATCCCAGCAAATTATGACCAAGCAACTTCGATCGGCCCATTCATTAGCCTCCTGTAGCACCTCGTTGTTAAGATCAACAATAAGGGGTTAAGCATAGCCACAGGCACAATTTCATTCGCCATTATTTAAAAGTATTTCGTAAGACAAGGAGGAAGTGATGCGACTTTTAGTTTAAACGACAGTTTAATTTAAAGACAAAGTATGACAATCATCCCTTCCAAAAGGGGATTTCCAAAAATGGAAATTTCGGATTTTTTGAAAAAGGAAGAATAAAGACTTACCAATCTGGAAACAAAATTTCCTCATCTAAACAAATTAACTTCTAGCTTTTAGATTAGAAGATAGGAGGTCCAATGGTTGTTGGAAAAAATATTAAAATAATATATTTAATACTCCTTATTTAATCCATTTTCCCTTTTTTGGTGCACTAGATTTTATTGCCATAAAAGCCACTCGTTCATCTTCATCCCCACAACTCCAAAGGAATCGATGTAAATGACTCGAATATTTGAACTAATATTTCGGGGCTCAAAAACATGGAATTTATACCTAGAAATACTAGTATTAGGTTTGGGGGTAATCGATTTAGCTAATTTCATGCCGATACTAGTATTTATGGACAATGATTCAAAATTAGGGTTTCATTTAACAATGGTTTTGAGGTTTTGGATTAATTTAACAAGAAATTGGGTTTAATGAAACCGTAATTTCGAGTGATTGCCTAGAAATACTAGTATTGACATGAAACTAGCTAAATCGATCACCCCCAAACTAATACTAGTATTTTTTACTATACATCCCCTATTCTAGATCCCAATCTCATGTTTCAAACTCAAGTTCTAGTTAAATTAATCTAAACTCTCAAAAACCCATGCTTAATAAAACCCTAATTTCGAATCATTACCTAGAAATACTAGTATTGACACGAAACTAGCTAAATCGATCACCCCAAAACCTAATACTAGTATTTTTTGCTATACATCATATGTTCTAGTCTTCTAGATTCTAATCCAATCTTTCAAACCCAATTTCTTGTTAAATTAATCCAAAATCTCAAAATCAATTTTAAATCATTATCCATAAATACTAGTATCGACATGAAATTGACTAAATCGATCACCCCCACATCTAATACTAGTACTTCTGGGTATAAATTCCATGTTTTCGAACCCAAAAATATTGGTTCAAATATTTGAGTCATTTACATCGATGCCTTGGGACTTGGGAGCTGTGGGGATGAAGATGAATGAGGGGCTTTTATGGGCAGTAAAAATCTAGTGCACCAAAAAAGAGAAAATGGATTAAATAAGGGGTATTAAATGCATTATTTTAATATTTTTTCCAAAAACCATTGGATCTCCTATCTTCTAATCTAAGGGCCAGAAGTTGATTATGTCTAAAAGACATAAGAAAACTTATGTCATGGTTCTCCATCCGCACTTTGGTGACATTATGTTTAACATAATCAATCTAAAATTTCAGAGGGCAATCATCACTGATTTCGGACCAGGACCGAGAAGGGATGACTTTTGCTCCGGGAAGTTCGGAGCCGGAGATTAGGGTTTTGGCTGACGGCGCTGCAGGGCACAGCAGGCCACCGGACAATACATAGCTGATGACTCAATCCAAGGCTTGGGTTCGATCCCAAGAAAACGTGCTCGTGAGGAGAACCATATTCCGATCTCGCATCTTTCTGATTTGGTTTGAGAGACGTCGTCACCGAATGTGGAACCTAATAACAATAGCCACCGAGCTAGCGCTGAGACGAAGAAACCGACTGGTAAATCCTATAGCTCTGCGGCTAGAGCTGGAGGGTGGATTACTGAAGACGATATCGAAAACGTCTTCTCAACATCTCTTCCGATGCAAGAAGACGGAGCTGCTAATCCTCGCTGCCCTAGAATTCACTTCTCTGACTAAGAAGTAACTGAGTTCTATAAGCCGTGGTCGAAGGCGTTGGTAGTACGAGTGCTGGAGAAATCCTTCCCTTACCCGTCGCTAAGGAGAAGGCTGGAGTTTCTGTGGGCAAAGAAGGGTCGTATCCAGGTCTCCGATCTCTCGAATGATTTCTTCCTTGTCCGGTTCTTGAAGGCTGAGGATTACCAACGTGCTGCGTTCAATGGGCCATGGAAGATGTTCGACTACTATATTACAGTATCACGTTGGATTCCGGAGTTTAATGAAGAAGAGCCGACCCGTATTATTTTGACGTGGGTGGGATTACCAAAGCTTCCCATACACTTTTTTAATCATACTGTCGTCAACAGAATTGGAAACCACATTGGCAAAATAGTTCGATTGGATCTTCCTACGGCGGAGGGAGCTCGGGCGCGTTACGCCAGGGTTTGTGTTGAGACTGACATCTCGAAACCCCTCCTCGGGAAATATATGATTGGAGAAAGGGTCTTCTATGTGGAGTACGAGAGCCTTGAGAATCTTTGTTTCACTTGTGGCTGTATGGCCACAAGGCTGACACTTGTCCCACGACGGCTGAACCAATTAAGGAAGTGGATAAGCCAGCTGCTACGGTGGAGGGTTCGGAAGCCGCTATTGAAGAGAAGGATATTGGGAGTTGGATGACGGTTACACGTCGGAACCGAAAGAAGAGTAACAATCAGGCTCCACAAACCAAGAAAGAGACGGTGTCCCGTTTTTCTATCCTTCAAAGGGAAGAGGCTTCCGGCCCAACTAAAGTTTTGAATGTGAAGCAACCTATCCAATCTAGCAAAGCTCCTGTTACGAATCAGGGTAAGGCTTCCATTGAGTCTTTAGTGACTATTACCAATAGCATCTTCACTCCTGTTGTAGAGAAGATGTCTGAGCCAGTCAAACAACCCCTGGGAGACATTACTAACTCGGTTCAAGGGAAGGGAAAGAACAAAGCTCTAGGGAATGCACAAAAGTCAGGCGTTCAAGGGGATGATGGGGCCCTCATCTCGGTCCCTATTATGTATGATCATCCAGCTTTTGAGTCCAATAGTATTGGGTTGGCTAAGCATATTGCTCAAATTAAATGTACCGGCCGTGAGAAAGTGTCGACCCTTAAAGCCCCAAGGGTGCAGAAAGGAACTTTAGTCACGACTAAAGACAAGACCAAGATTAAAATTTTTGTTCCACGTACTGCTCCACGGCTTGGGACAAATTGCGATGCTAAGAGTACGGGGTCAGATCCGGCGGCGGGCAAGCCTCCTGACCCCTCTTGTTAAACATTTTGCTTGTTCGGTTCCCTCATATCCCGATGAATATATTTTCTTGGAATTGTAGAGGAGCTGGTCACAAAGAATTTTCCCAGCTTTCAAATTTTATATGTCGATGGCAAGGCCAAATTTGGTGGTTATTTTGGAACCAAGAATTAGTGGGTCAGTTGCAGAGGAGGTTGTTAAGAAGCTCAGTTTTGATTGTCATCTTATCGAGGACGCTTAAGGGTTCGCAGGAGGATTGTGGGTTTTATGGAATAAGAATAAGATCGATGTCATTGAGGTTGGTAGAACGTCTCAGTCGATACACATGGAAGTTTCTTTGGAAGGTGCAGCGAAATGTTTGGTGTCAGCTATCTATGCGAGACCTAACGCGGCTTTCAAAGCACTCTTATGGGATGAGTTAAGATGAGTGGTGAACTCAACATCCCTGCCGTGGTGTCTCATTGGTGATTTTAACTGCATCCTCGCTGCAGATGAGAAAGCTGGCGGTGCAGCTTTTAATCCTTATCGAGCAGCTTCGTTCCGTAGCTGCGTTACTGATTGTGGACTTGTGGATCTTGGGTTTTTTGGTCCTCCTTACACTTGGTTTCGCGGCTGTACCTGAGAACGTCTTGATCGTGCTTTGGGGACTGTTAGCTAGATTAACGCTTTCCTGAATTTTGTGTCAGGCACCTTGTGCGAATCAGGTAGGACCATCGACCAATTGTGCTCAGTTCACATGGTAGCCGTATCCCTCCTAAAGGCTTGCGGCCGTTCAGGTTTCTCGCCCCTTGGGTTGATCATTCAGATTTCCCTAGGCTACTGTCGAATTCTTGGTCGACTAATGAGGGTATTATTACCAATTTAAAGAAGCTGACAGTGAATCTCCGGAAATGGAATAAAGAAGTTTATGGGTGGATTCAATCAAAAAAGGCCAGGCTTCAACAACATCTCTTGGAGTTGGATGACTATGCTAATCAGGTGTTGACTAATGAGGCGATTACGGCGGCGGCTAAGTGTAGAAGGCAGCTCGAAGATGTCCTCCGTGATGAAGAGCTTTTGTGGCTCCAAAAATCTCCAGTCAAAGTTATCACTCTTGGGGATCGAAATACACATTTTTACCATACCTCAACTCTTCGGAGACGGGGAGACGGGGAACAAATAAAATAGTTACCCTCCAGAATGAGGTTGGTGAGTGGGAGGTTGATCAATGTCAGCTTAAAAGGCTTGTTGTTGCTTATTTTGGCCAGTTATTTCAGGACAGAGATGCTTATGGCGGGTCCTTGGCTCACAGGTTTGAGGGACTTGATCCGATTGTGGCTAGGAGGCTGTCCACTCTGCCGAACATTGATGAGGTAAAGAGAGCCATTATGGCTATGGGGAAGCTCAAATCGCCAGGTAAAGATGGTTACCAGCCTCTTTTCTTCCAACGCAACCGGGATACTGTTGGCAGGGATGTTCATAAATTTGTTACCAGCTGCTTCGCCAACCCTCAATTGGTTGAATTAGTTAATGAAACAATTATTGTGCTGCTGCCCAAGACTCGACATCCTGAATCTTTGGCCCAGTTTCGACCTATTAGTCTATGCAATGTCATTTATAAGACAATTACAAAGTGCTTGACCTCTAGACTGCGGCCGCTTATGGGAAAGCTGATCCGTTCAAACCAGGCGAGTTTTGTTCCCGGGAAGCAAATTTCTGACAATATTATTATTCTTCAGGAAGTCATTCATACCCTAGAGCATGATAAGGGGAGACACATAAGAATGGTTATTAAAATTGACCTTAAAAAGGTGTATGATAGAATCAGATGGTCTTTTTTGGAGGACACACTTCTGGCGGTGGGGCTCGAGAGGGCCACGGTTGAGCTGATTATGGCCTGTGTCCGATCAGCCAGGTTCCAGGTCTTATGGAATGGGGAGCTTACTGAATCCTTTCTCGCTGAAAGGGGCATTCGGCAGGGATGTCCGCTTTCACCTTTCTTGTTCACCCTCTGCATGGAGCGTCTCAGCCATGTGATTGAGTGCGCAGTGGAGGCTGGCAACTGGTGCCCTATCAGTTTGGTTGCATGTGGTCCTTTACTTTCCCATTTGTTTTATGCTGATGATTTAATCCTCTTTGCTAGTGCTTCTCTTGATCAGGCTGGGGTTATTATGAGATGTTTGGAGGAATTTTGCGAAGCTTCAGGTCAGGCTGTGAGCAATGAAAAATCCATGATTTTCTGTTCAAAAAATACAGAAAGGGGGCTCTGTCGCAGGATTGCTAGATCAGTAATAGAAGATTAGCATAGTTCGTATGGGCTTTTATTAAGTGTTCATTAATATGTGCTATATTCGGCCTAGGAGGTGACGTAGGGTTTCGGGTTCGACTGCGGGGTTATTATATATACTTCATAGCCTCCATTTTGGTAGATATGCGAGTTTGTATTCTGACAACTCTTTGAATAAGATCAACGTTCTTTGGTCCGTGGACGTACTCAACACACTGTTGAGGAACCACGTTATATTGCGTGTTCTCTGCTTTGTCTTTTCTCTCGTGTTATCATGGTATCAACTTGATGTTGAGAAGATGAAGTATCAGTCGGTCAGATTCAATGGGAAGAACTACGCTATTTGGGAATTCCAGTTTCTCTATGTGGTCGCCGGTAAGGGGCTCCTCTCTTACCTCGACGGATCGACTGACGAATCTGTGATGCCGCCATCTCCTTCTATTATGTCAACTTCGACAGATGCGACAGCCAAAGCTACTGCAGAGCTGGCTGATCAATCGGCGCTGGCCGAATTCAATCGAAGCCGAGAGACGTGGCTTCTGTACAATGCGAGGGTGTTCTCGTGGCTAATTAACTCAGTTGAACCTCGTATCCCTTTGACTTTGAGAACTTTCACATCGGCTGCAGTGATTTGGTCTCACTTGGAACGCACGTATGCTAAACCCAACTCTTCCAGGTTGTTCGAGATTGAATATGAGTTGGCTAAGTTAACTCAATCAGATGAGGATATCAACTCTTTCTACAATACTGCTCTTGATCTCTGGACGGAACAAGATCTCTTATCTTGTTCTCAAGTTTCGTCAGCTGCCAGTGCAGAGGTCTTAGAAGAAAGGAAACGAACTAGGCTTCTTCAATTCTTTATGAAACTTTGACCCGTGTTTGAGTCGGTACGTTCTCAGGCTATTATGAATAATATCACTGAAATGGAAGATATATTGGGTGATCTTCTTCGAGTTGAGACTCGCTTGCACACCCAAGTTCAACTCGATGGAGCCGCCGCTTCTGGTACAGTCTTTCTGGTAGGACGTCGTCCTCAGTTCTACCCAAACACTGGTCGATCTCCCACAAGTCAGCAACGCTTCTCACCGAATTCTATCTATGGTTCGACTCCTCCCTCTGAAACTCGCTGTCGTCATTGTAATGAGCTTGGTCATGTAGTTTCTCATTGCAAGCAAAACAATGTCTGCAACTATTGTAAACGGCCAGGCCACATAATCACTGAGTGTCACACGCTTCAAAATCGTAGGGCTCGACGGGGCGATTTCTCGTCCTCGGCTGTGTATTCGACCATGAATATGCAAACCCCTCAAGAGCACTCCAATGGGTCGATTGCCTCGGGAGCTCATTCATCAGCATCCATTGTGGCGCTTGTTCAAGAAGGTCTTTCTTTGGTTCTACCTTCGGCTATCCAAGCAGCCTTTTTCACTGTCGGCTTGATAGGTAAGTCGCACACCTGGCATATTGACTCTGCAGCGTATGTCTAGCAATCCGTCTCTTTTTAAACAATATACTCCTGTATCTAATGTTGTCGTGGAAGTGGCTAACGATGATCGACTTAAAGTCGCGGGTATGGGCAATATTCAAACTTGGGGACTTGTGTTATCCAACTCGCTTCATGTTCCATCTCTTGTGCCGAAATTGGTTTCAGTTGGCCAACTTGTTGACGATGGCTGTGATGTTATCTCTTCTCGCTCTGGCTGTACTGTGAAGGATCGGATGACTCGTCAGGAGACCAGGAGGGGGAGTAAGGACAGCAGAAATTTTTACTTTCGTTAGGTGCTAGCGGCAGTGATCATGATGGGATACCTGCTTCGGATAGTCGAGCCAGTCATTGTTTTGTTTCTCTTTCTTAGTTCTGGTTGTTCAGATTGTACTCTTTCATCGGATTCATTTGATTCTAGTGATTTGGCTTGTCTGGGACATATATTTTTGACGAAGGGTGTTTTGAATAAATGGAATACTTGGCATTCATGATTGGGTCACCCCTATGCGGCACGACTTCAGATGATGTTTACAAAGTCTATTTTACCTGATCAGATTCCCTTACTTTCCTCTCCCTCTCCCACTTGTGAGTTGTGTATCTTGGCCAAAATGATCAAACAGTCATTCTCGTCCAGTACCACGGAAGTTCATCACCCCTTTGACTTAGTGCATACGGACCTCTAGGGTCCTTCTCCGGTAAATTCTAGGCTTGGATTTCGCTACTTTGCTCTATTTATTGATCACAAGACTCAGTATACTTGTGTTTATTTTCTACGCCTCAAGTCTAATCTCATACTAGTGGCAAAGGAATTCGTACGAATGGTTCAGACACTGTTTGGGAAAACAGTGAAGGTGATTCGTTCTGATCATGGTGGGGAGTTCTCTTCTCAAGCTCTAAAAGATTTTTACACAGAGAACGGGATGCTCTATCAGCAGTCTTGTCCATGGGTCTCCGAACAAAATGGTCTTGTCGAACGTAAACACTGTTATGTTCTCGAATTGGCTAGGGCATTGCTTCTAGAATCACGAGTTCCTAATTCTTTTTAGCAAGAAGTCATTCACACAGTTGTGTATCTGATCAATCATAAGATCTCTCCGACTCTTGCTAATCGGTCACCCTTTCATGAGCTCTTTGGTCGATCACCAAACTACTCTATGCTACGCATATTTGGCTGCTTGTGCTTTGTTCTTCTTCCATCTCATGAGCGCTCCAAACTTCAATCTCGGACTGCTCGATGTGTATTTGTTGGGTATAGTGATCATCACAAAGGGTACCTTTGCTATGATCCACTTCTTCGTCGTATTCGCATTGCCTATCATGTTGTTTTTTTGGAACATATTCCTTACTATTTAGCTTGTCCTCCATCCTCCGTACCCGATACAGATGTGGTTCATCTTCTTTGTTTTGATGAAACTGAGCTGCCATATACAGTGTTTAGGCAGCCGACATCCTCAGACGATGAACCAACGAGTGTTGCGTCTCCCATTCAGGCTCCTGATCTGTTGCTTGACGGGTCCGCTCCTCCGACCCCTCCTGAATCGCCTACTCCTCCTCCTCCATGCCGTTCGACTTGGGTCAATGTTGGGCAACTCCCAGCTCGGTTTGATGATTATGTTACTTACTTCGCTGCCGCGACTGCTTGTTCAGCTGACTCAGTTGAAATTCCTACTTCATACAAGCAAGCTTCTATGAATCCGAAGTGGGTGCTTGCCATGGAGGAGGAACTCACGGTCAAGGCCAATGAGACGTGGGATATCGTACATTAGCCTTCTTCTTCTGTGATTGGTAGTCGTTGGGTGTTCACAATAAAGTCTAATCCTGATGGGATGATTGAGTGCTATAAAGCTCGCTTGGTCGCACAAGGTTTCAAACAGGAGTATGGTATCGACTATGACGAAACATTTGCTCCGGTTGCCAAGATGCAAACCATTCGTACTATTCTTGCTCTCGCCGCCCAAAAAGGTTGGCCTCTCTATCAATTAAATGTGAAGAATGCATTTTTGCATGGGGATCTAAAAGAATCGGTTTACATAGAATGTCCTCCCAGTTTTGATAAAAGATCTCATGATGTGGTGTATCATCTCAAACACTCACTTTATGGTTTGAAGCAAGCCCCACGTACCTGGTATGATAAGTTTTCTCAAACCCTCTTCCGTTATAGCTTTGTTCAGAGTACCTCCGATCCTTCCCTCTTTCTTCGTCGATCCGATCGCGACATTGTTGTCCTCTTGCTCTACGTGGATGACATGGTGTTCACCGGTGATGACTCCTTGGGTGTTTCAGATGCTAAGTCTATTCTGCATGATCATTTTCATCTTAAAGATTTGGGCTCCTTGTCATACTTCCTTGGTCTTGAGTTGCACCATACCTCTCGAGGGATTTTTGTGAACCAACATAAATATATTCCGGACCTTTTGGCTACTACCGGCCTCGAGCACTGTTGTTCTGTGGCTACTCCCATGGAACTTAATTTGAAGCTCAGCCATGATCATGGGATACCGATTGTCGACCCTCGGATGTATTGACAATTAGTCGGGAGCTTGATATATTTTACCTCTACTCATCCAGACATTAGTTACGTAGTTCAGATTGTTAGTCAGTTTATGTCTGCTCCCCATTCTGCCATTTGGATGCTGTCCATCAAGTTCTCCGGTACTTGCGTGGGACATCTCGACTTAGAATTTTCTTTCCGGCTTCTGTTACTTGTGATGTTACAGCCTACGCTGATGCAGATCATGTCGGGTGTCTTGATACTCACCGGTCGACGTCAGGGTGGTGTGTGATGTTGGCCGACTCTTGTGTTGCGTGGCGGTGTAAGAAACAAGATCGTGTCTCCAAATCGTCTACAGAGGCGGAGTACCGATCTATATCTTATGTGTGTTTCGAGGTTATCTGGATCACTCGTCTCATTTCCGAGCTTGGTGGAGTTTCTTCCCGTCCAGCTCATCTTTTCGGTAGAGGTGGAAATCGGTGCGGTTAGTGTTAACCGCACCGAAATTTGCGGTTAACCGCACCACAAAAACACCAAATTCACTAACCTTAACTGACCCGAAATTGGGTTGCGGTTAACACTAACCGCACCGCGGTTATGCGGTTAGGTTAGTGGTTAACCATAACTAACCGAAAATTTAAGAAAATCAGCAAAATCATGTTCTTAACTCGGAAATGTCCAATCCAATTCAGTCCAAATAACCACGACCTCACACGTCTCTAAATCCATAAATTCATACATATCCAACACGTGATAAAGTTTCAAAATGCCTCCTAAAGCAAATGAACATAACTTCAAAATATCTCCAATTCCAAACTCCATCTTCATTAGTCTTGTAGTCTTGCAGAGTTGCAGTTGCAGAGTTCTTGACTCGTAGTGATTCGGTGATTCCAATCCAACCCGAAATCTACAAGTTGTTTCCCCCCTATAAGTTCCAATACATAGAATGTTATTTCATTAAGTGTTATGACTCTTATGAGCAACAAAAACACAACAGCATACCCAAACACTTAAACACAGCTGCTGCTATATATAACATGATAAATGAACACAGCAGTCAACACTTCATAGCTAGGAAAATGAACACAGCACACAGCAGCCCAACAGAATACAGAGCAAAATTGCAAAATCATGTCTGAACTTTGAACTTCGAAGAAGCTAAGAACAGCAAGTACTCAAATTAGGTTTTGTTAGGGTCTGGGAACTAGGAAGTGGGAGTATGTATCAGGAGTTCAGAATACTCACCTTAAGAAAATGGGAGATAGAAGAAAGAGTCGGAGAGGAGAGTCGGAGAGTCGGAGTCGAAGTCGAAGAATCAATCAGCGACGGGCAGCGGACGGACGAAGTAGGGAGAATCGGAGAACTGTCATTGCCTCGTCGGAGTTCGAACTTGAATCGGAGAACAATCGTCGGAGCTTTATCGGCGGAGTTGGAGTCGACTGACTGTCGATTGTCGAAAGGCAAGCCGTCGAAGTTCTTCGATTTAGGGTTTTGACTTTGAGAGTGGGAAGGGAATGGGAAAGTGGGATTATGTCCGAATGTGGCCATGTGGGATTATTTTTTTAGGGGTTAATTTTGCTGTGCGGTTATTTCGGTTATTTGTGGTTTAACCGTGTGGTTATCGGTGTAACCACTAACCGCAAAACCCCTAAATTGCTTACCGCAAACATAACCACTAACCGCACATGCGGTTAGTGGTTAACCGCTAACCGCCAAAATCGGTGCGGTTAGCGGTTATAACCACTAACCAGTAACCAATTCCCAGCCCTACTTTTCGGCGATAATATGAGTGCTCTTCAGATTTCTACCAACCACGTATTTCATGATCGTACTAAACACTTTGAGACTCACATCCACTTCATTTGTGAGCTCATTGCTGATGGTTCGCTGCGCATCTTCTATGTTCATACAGAGGACCAGGTTGCTGATTTGCTCAAGAAGTCGGTTCCTACAAGTCGTCATTGGTATCTTGCAGACACACTGATGTGTCGAGACCAGCATCAGTTTGAGGGGGGGGGGGGGAGGTATTAGCAGATTAGCATAGTTTGTATGGGCTTTTATTAAGTGTTCATTAATATGTGATATATTGGGCCTATGGGGTGACGTAGGGTTTCAGGTTCGGTTGTGGGGTTATTATATATACTTCGCAGCCTCCCTCTTGGGAGATATACGAGTTTGTATTCTGACAACTCTTTGAATAAGATCATTGTTCTTTGGTTCGTGGATGTACTCAACGCACTGTTGAGGAACCACGTTATATCGCATGTCCTCTACTTTGTCTTTTCTCTCGTGTTATCATCAAGGACATTCCTTAGGTGTTGTTCCCAAATTGGAAAGTTGTTGAGGACTTCTCTAAGCATTTCAATGTTTAGAAATGCTTTGAGTTTCTCCTTCTCAAGTATTGTCTTAGGGATGATAATGTTAATCATTATATCTACAAAAGTGAAAAATTATTTTGTTTCAATTAGTAAATTGCTCATGATTTCATAAATAAAGAGCATATTTGTATTTCATTCAGAAAAAGAGTCCCTCAGAATGAAATATTTCGAAGATCCTAAATTTATCAAAAAGTTAACCGTACTTTGGCACTGCCACTAAAAATTTTCAATTTAGGTAGACCACCAACTTTTAGTCAATCACAACTCATTTTGTGACCTTTGGATGATTAAATGACATTAAAAAAATAAACTATGATTTGAACCATAACTTTATATTTCGTATTCGTTGAGTATGACAAAAAAATAAAGTTATGAACCTCTAAGATTCGCCCTTGCTATCCAATGCAATAATAGGACCTAGTCTACTTTGGCAGAAAAGGGTCTAGTTCTTGTAACATCACAGATCTTGTTATGGTAAAACATTGCCTCAATTTCTTTAAGAAAATTTTAAGTGAAGTGTTTTATCTACGTTTGCTAGTGAACTAATAGCGCAAGAGACATACACAACAACCTAAACTATGGCTCTAAGCATTGAAATAGTAAACGCTTGTAAGTGATCAGATTTTGGCCCCCCTTTAATCTTTGAAAAATGCTTCATGTTCATCATCGAAGAATCTCCTATCCTTGAGTTTTTAACTGGCGTCCATCCCTCCTTTATTGTAATTACAATGCTTTGTAAACTAATTACAAAATTTTCTAATTGATCCTTTTAATTTACAAAACAATTAAAATTACAACAAAAATAAATGGCCTTTTCACCAAAATAAATAAAAAATTAAACTATTTATAAAAATAGGGATTTTCGCCCAAGATGGGAGCGAATTCGCGCAGGTACCAGGTGAAGTATATGGGTTTTGGTTCAACCCATCGACCGAAACCAGACGAAGTATACGATTTATGGTTCCACCCGTCTCGCCTGGCTGTTCGGCTAATTCGCCCCAATTCTGGACGAAAAATGACTAATTGGGCGAATTCGCCCAACAACTATTATAAAATATGGATTTCCCCATTTATCCCCTCCACACCACTTCCCTCAACTCTCCAAAGTTAAGGTAAGTCCTCCCTTTTCTTCCTTGTGTTATTTTTGGTAGAGTACAGAATTAGTTTAAGGTTTAAGGTAGAGAATTAGTTTAGGAATGTTAGGGTAGATAATTAGTTTAGGATTTAGTATAGAGAATTGGTTTAGGAATGTTAGTGTAGAGAATTGGTTTAGGAATGTTTGGGGTTATTTATTGACACCGTCTTATTGACTTTGTAGGATTGTTTACGCATCGGACGTTCGTGTCACACATCAGATATTAATTTCAGACCTTTTCCCCAGGTACGTATTGTATACATTATTTATATTTGATTGTGAACTATGTGTAGCTTATTTGTATGACATTGTTATTTATGCTAGTTTATTCATAGGATGTTTATGGCTTAGGACTACAAAATCTGACTTTGCATGCCACTTTGAATTAGGGTAGTTCAATTGTACCTATAGAAAAATAAACATATTACCCTATATATTAACATAGCAATTTACTATAGTTTAGATGGATTACTACGGATGGGACAGTGTATTTGTTGATGAGACCCCTAAGGGAAGTAACCCTCAACCTCATGATGCTTCCCTCCTCTAGGGGGAGAAAAATCATAGGGCTGGCTACGTTTGGAGTGACCCTGCTGCTTGCAAGCCATTGAAGTTACGCCAGCACAGCTCTTCTCTCACATGGTATCCAGCGTATGATTCGTTCCTTACAGCATGCAGGTTTCGAGAGGTCTGTCATGTTCTTGGTGCCACTCCTTGTAAGGAGATCGTTACGACACTTATCGAGAGGTGGCGGCTTGAGACAAACACCTTTTACTTGATTCAAGGCGAGGCGATGATCACGTTGGAGGATGTCGAGGTGCTGACCGTTCTGCCTACCAGGGGACTTCCTATTACTGGATGACGAGACATGTATTTTGTGTCAGAGATATGCGAGGAGTGGTTGGGCGTCACGCCTCCAGGCTATGCTGTAACTGGAGCGACAATGAAGGTGTCATGGATGAAGGGATTGTTCGACCATCTTCCGGCTGGAGCTACCCTCGAGGTTGTTACCATCTACACACGGCCGTTCACTTGGGTTCTCGTGGGCGTCGTACTACTGGCTGACCGAACTAGGGACCACATACTAGTGTATCTCCTACCAATTATTGGCGACCCTACTATTGCAGCCTCGTTCAGTTGGGGTAGTGCGGTTTTAGCATGGCTATATCGGGTCACGGGGAGGTCAACCTTCTTCACTGGTGGCAGTCACAAGGGTATCGGTGACTTGGTGGCTTCACATTGTTTGTTCAATTATGGGCCCTTGAGAGATTTTCGGGGATTGTCGAGTGCAACACAGAGCAAGTTGCCCCTCCCGTAGATAACTCCATTCCATGAGGTTTGCTCTAGATACCTTCCATCATCGGCCATTAGAGGGTTACGCGGCTGGCTGATATACGCTACGCTCTGTATCGCTGTATGGATTTTCTAGTTAGGATACTATCCTTCACTCATCTGCTTTACTTCTTTCTACATTACAACATCATAACGTCTTCTCTATTTACCAGTGAATGTCGCACGCATATCGCCTTGAGGATTACGTGATGGAGGTGGATCCTTTGTGAGGAACTGTCACTCCCATGATGTGCTTCGTCGCCATCGCATGGCACCATCCCGATCATTGTGTACAACATTTTAGCTTGGAGCAGCGAGTGCCACAGGATGCAGAGCCGGCAGCTAGTGTGGAGCAGTTACTAGTAGTAGATTTTAGAGCGTCTGTGCCGGATTGGTCGGCTAAGTATCGGGAGTACGCCATGCTCTCAGAGGGCTGGCCACCTGGCCACCGACACCAAGATGTGATAGGATCCTCGCCACCACTACCATGGCAAGTACTATGATTGGTACAAGAGGCGGACTTGTATGGCTATATCTCACGCTGGTGCATAGTATCAGTTAATGGTGCGTGCCCAACTACTTTACGTAATCTCAGCCATATTAGTTGTTACAATTATTCTGACATCTTTGTTTTTTATAGGTTGATTTGCTAGAGCGTGCCACCATTATGTCTAGGGATATGGGTAATGCAGAGCTGTCCCTAGTTATCTTTGTTGTACGAGGCCACCCAGTCTCCGTGCAACTTCTACACAACACGTTGCTTTCCAAACCACGCCTTTTGGTAAGAAATGTTCCGGTGGTACTTCTCTAGAATGCATTCTTTCACTATCTCCACCTTCATGCCCGACTCCGTGGGAACGATGAGCATAACTGCATCTAATATGAGCGTCACGTCCAGCTACGGGTGGGGACCAAGTATTGTTGATCGGTCGCAACTGTGGCCGTTGTGGAGCTGTCTTATAATCAAGAATCCATATTGTTTGCTCATAGTAGAACGCATCCGCAACAAACATGTGGGTTTGATGCAATTTATGGCCCATTCCTTCAGGTTGGAGGTGGTCACCTTGTACTTATAGTTGCGGATGATGGCTTCGCTCTTCGTTAGGGACACCAGTTGGGCTTTCATAGAGAACGTCTGGCCCAAGTAGAACTTCATCTCCACCGACCAGTACAACTTCTCTAGAAAATTAAATTTCTTTTCCATAGAGTAGGTGTTGGAGATTGTCATGATGTCGTCGCAATCGTCACCCACGTTCGTGTCATGGTATGGTGGCACGTAGGTGTCCACACTCTCTCATTTGGATCCCCCACCTTCACCGTCGTCTTCTGATGACACTAGATTTATAGTGATTATCTTCTCATATTAAACTACATTTCATACCCATTGATGCAATTTTGATGACTATTTGGTGTAAATGTGTTAACTGTCTGATTCTCGACTCCAAGTGCTTACATTGTCCATATATTGGCTATTTTTACCTTGGTTGTGAGTTTTGTTGTTGAGCCTCCAGATTACCATATTCTAGAGGACTCTCTCATGAGTCCAACACTTCAAACAGGGTTCAAATCAGAGTTCAAACGGAGCGGGAATCATCGAAACAACGAGGGAAAGTAAATCTGCTCAACACTGAAGTTCTCACGAGAAATTCCCAAGTTCTCGCCGAGAACTTGTTCACAAATTAATTCCAATTCTTGGCAAAATTGATCCATAGTTTACAAACAAGTTATCGTGAGAACTTCCCAAGTTCTCGCCGAGAACTTGTGAAGAAAGTTGGGAAAATATGTGACACTAAACTTAATTAGTTTTCATAGAAGTTCTCGCAAGAACTTGCCCTTTTGCAAATTCAACGCAGAAATGGATCAGTTTCAGCCCTATTCAAGCAACCCTTCAGCCCTGATTCAAGACATTTAATTTTCGGAGAAGAGCCACGATTTGGAGAGTTTTGAGATCATCCTTTGGAGTCCCAGAAGATGCTCAAAGCTTAGGAGTTGAAGATTTTCAAGATCGAAGTTGCTCGGAATCGTCGCAATTAGGTTTTACAGTTCTTCTCTGTTCTTCCTTCTTAAGATGAATTCTTTTGTGATTTTCGAATCTTGTTCATTAGAGATGAATAGCTAAAACTTTTCAAGCTTAGATTAGGGGTTGGTTACTAAAATGATCACCAAACTTTGGACAAATAACCCGACGATCACTGATGTTCAAAAAATTTCTTAGCACTCACACAACTTTGACCAATTATCCTAACGGTCACTACCGTCTACGGACATCCAATTTTCCATCCATTTGCATACGTCGCGATGCCATCAAGGCAGCCACATCATCTACATTGCCACATCATCTAAACCAAACCTAAAACCCAAACCTAAACACTCACCCTAATTACCAAACCAAACCAAATCTAAACCAAATCAAACCTTTCCTCCTCTTTCCTCTTCCTCTTCCTCTTCCCCTTCCTCTTCCTATTCTCCACCCTCACTCCCTCACCGTCGCCGCCTCGCCGCCGCCCCGCCACCGTCGCCACCTCGTCGCCGCCCCGCCTCGCCGCCGCCGCCGCTCCTCCACATCATCCCTCTCTTCCTCTTCCTCCTCCTCTTCTCCTCCTTCTCTTTCCTCTTCCTCTTCCTCCTCCTCTCCTCCACCAGATCTGTTTTTTAGATCCTCTTTCCTCTTCCTCTTCCTCTCCTCTCCTCCACATCATCCCTCCTCCTTCTCTTTCCTCTTCCTCTTTCAGATCCGTTTTTCAGATCCGTTGGGGATGAGTCGAAAGCCCAAAGGGGGGTTCAGTTTCTTATGCTCCGATGAGACGCCGCCGTCTGGTAGCGACGGACGATGGCGGCGCTTGGTTGTGGGAGGCGGAGGAAGTTTTTGTTAGGCTTGGAGGAGAAAACGGATCTGAAAGAGGAAGAGGAAAGAGAAGGAGGAGGGATGATGTGGAGGAGAGTAGGAGGAAGACAAAGAGGAAAGAGAAGGAGGAGGAGAGGAGGAGGAAGATGAAGAGGAAGAGAGGGATGATGTGGAGGAGCGGCGGCGGCGAGGCGACGATGGCGAGGCGGTGGGGTGGTGGCGAGGCGGCGGGGCGGCGGCGAGGCGGCGGGACGGCGGTGAGGGAGTGAGGGTGGAGAAGAGGAAGAGGAAGAGGAAAGAGGAGGAAAGGTTTGATTTGGTTTAGATTTGGTTTGGTTTAGTAATTAGGGTGAGTGTGTAGGTTTGGGTTTTGGGTGTGGTTTAGATGATGTGGCAATGTAGATGATGTGGCTGCCTTGATGGCATCGCCACGTATGCAAATGGATGGAAAATTGGATGTCCGTAGACGGTAGTGACCGTTAGGATAATCGATCAAAGTTGTGTGAGTGCTAAGAAATTTTTTGAACATCAGTGATCGTCGGGTTATTTGTCAAAGTTTGGTGATCATTTTAGTAACCAACCCCTTAGATTAGATGAACCCTAAGTGACTCGGGGCTTTAAAAGTGGTCACGGATCCATTATAATTAGATTTTAATTCAATCAGTTTCTTATTCATAATTGGTTTGTTCTTAATTTATGTTTCTTTTCTAGCTTGATCACCTAGATTAGTTTCCTGTTCAAACAAGGATAGTTGGCAAACGCCCTCCTTGTTTTAGAACTTCAAATCAATTAATTAACCTATTCAATGGATTATACCTTTCGTAGGAACCATTTTGGGTTAATCTATTTCAAGAATAGCTCATCAAAATCAATTAGGTGCACCAGTTAGTTAAACGTTGCAGAAGTGAACGCACAGACAGTTAATTAATCTTGGTAGCTAGTTCGATACAGCGAACGTTCGAGCACTTAGACCTAAGTGTAGAGAGTTATGGCGGTGTCTAGGAACTGTATGAATTAGGATTGAAGTCGCCAGTTTTGTGATCGGCAATGTCGTGGTAATCTTAGGGGGATTCAAGTATAAGCTTTTGTTTGTTAATCATTTGAAAACCCAGTCAATCAATCTGTCTTTTAATTCAATTTCATTTCGTTCGCATTATAGTTTAGAAGTCGTGGAACTCACACCATGCAACTTGAATTTAAACCTTGAATATTTGCCAATTCCTTTGAGTAAACAATTGGAAGAAAACCCGTGGAATACGATCTTATCCTACTTTAGTGGGATAAGTATTTGATACCTTGCCAGCAGCCTCAACAACAAGAAAGCTTCCAAGAGCATCCTCCTTATAACTCCGGAGCTAACCAAAATTAGAACAATTGACCATCTGGGTCGTATCAAGAAAACAAGCCAGCTAACCAACCTGGTGGAGTCTACTAGCCGCTACATCGAGACCAAGGCACTTATGGTACAACACCTGGCAATCGCCAGAATCAGTACTCTAATAACAACTACCAAGGTCCATCTGGCTTCACTGGAGGACAACAACCTCATAGATCTACGCCACAGGATACGAAGGAGAGTGAAATGGATATTTAGACTTAATGATCATGACGCTCAATTCAAGGCTCAAGCTGCTTTGAATCAAGGGCAGATAAATCAAGGACAGAGAAAGGAGAGTCAGTTGAGCAACATTGTCAGCCTTCTGTCCAGTGGCCGCCCCTTCGGTCAGTTACCTAGTCAAACTGATCGAAATCCTAAGAATGAGCATGCCAAAGCCATCACAACAAGGAGTGGTAAACAAATAGTTGGTCCTCATATCCCAGATCCGGACATGATTCCTGATGATATAGCCATACATGATGGAGATTAAGTATATCACAGTAGAAGAATGGTGAACCGGCCGTTGATGACTCAATCAAATAACTAACAAAGCTAACAAGCTAGGGTAGATCGTATTCCACGGGTCTTCTTTGATCGACTACTCAAATAAACTAGCAAATTACTCGGATTTAAACACTTCGTGCGTGGTGTGAGTTTCACGACTTTACTTCTAAGAAATGCAGAGAAATTAAAAATTTAAACTAAAGACAGATTGGAAATTGGTTGATTAAAACAGAGATGACAGACGAACTTAGACTTTGAATCCCCCTTCGTTCCCCAAAGCATTGGCAATCAACATATCAGCGGATTTCGATTCTCATTCAATCAATTCTAAGACACCACCATAACTCCTTACCCTTAGGTTTAAGACCGGCGAACGTTCGCTCTATCCGTTCTAGCTACCAAGATTAATTAGTCGCCCGGGTACGGTCGCCTCTCGCAACGACTTAACTTAACTGGTGGAATTACTAACGATATTGAGTTACTCTTGCAGTGGATTAACCCTAACCGGTTCTTACGAAAGGCACGCTCCAATTATAAGGTTAATTGTTCAATTTGATGTTCTAAAGTAAGGCGAGCGTTCGCTTCTATCCTTAGCTTAACAAGAATCTAATCTAGGTGATCAATCCAGACAAGAAACATGAACAATGAAGAACAAACCAAACATGAAAGAGAAACTGATTGAACTTCGAATCTAATTATCGCCGATCCGTGACCGCTTTAAAGCCCTGGGTCACTTAGGGTTCATCTAGTCTAAGCTCTAAGAGTTTAGCTACGCATATTCATTACAAAAGAATCAAAGACAATGAAAGAGTTCATCATGCAAAGGAAGAACAGAAAAGAATCTGAAAAACCTAATTAAGACGACTCCGGCAGAACTTCGATCTTCCGGTAGACTGCAATCCTAGCTCCGAGTTGTCGAGATGGAAGGGATGGCGTCACGATCTCTTTCCGGCTCTTCGAACTCTAACTCCTTGCTCCAGAACTTGAGAGGATTCTCTAAATTCTGATGTATGAAAAGTATATTATGATGTATATCTTGTTTTTGGGCCGCCGGTTAAGTATTTATACTTAACCCTAATTCAGCCGGATTTTACTGGTATTTTCGCCGAAAATATTGAGGAATTTTCGGCAAAAAATTCCTTTGTAATTGTATCGTCTGCCGGCTGATTTCTCCTGTAAATTTTGGTCCCCTAATTTTTGGCAAAAACTTAACATTTTCGCCGAAAACTTCCTTCAGTCGGCATCAATGATTCTGTGCTGATATTTTCGCCAAAAATACTGAGGTATTTTAGGCGAAAATTCCTTTGTAAACCGGGCAGGAATTGTTTCGAATTGATTGGCTCCTTGGATCGATTCCGGTGCAATTCCTCGAGGTTCCAACGCCTTAGACACGTCCTTGGCTACTTTATTTGATGGCAAAAACTTGTGCTAACATAAAAACACTAGAAAATCATCAAAAAGACCCGAAACGGGCCAAGGTAACACAAATGGCACGAGATAGGGCAATTGATTGAATATTCGTTATTCTACCCTAAAAACCATGTCTTAAGCAAGGAAATGTCGCTTAAATGAGGCTGATAATCACGTCAAATCGAGTGTCATCAAAATACCCCACACTTAAGCTTTTGCTTGTCCTCAAGCAAACTGAATAGAAACGCTCATGTTCACAAATGATAAGATCGATTAAATTGGAGCTCAATCAAACACAATGAATTATTAGACAGATAGATCCTAGAACAAGAAACCTAACATGCATACAGATCAGCCAAACTACCTGGTCTCACTAATAATCTGCACACGACAAGTAGTAGCAACCAATATGCACGAATTTGACCTGACCGACCAGACTCCTCACACAAGATATATTTAGTATAATGGAAACTCTCACTCTCTGTGTTTAAGGACGTGTTTCTGCTCTCAATCATTTTCTGTTACTGAATTCTGTCATAAGTTTGCATTTCGACCACATCTCCACCACTGTGACAACACGAGTACTAGTCAAGAAGGACTTCCCTGCTAGGACCGTAATGAATTCTACACTACTTGGGTTTATGATGCGATGGATGATGGGAATGAATGATGATGGCTTTGTGCGGTGTAGCTTTCGACTAGCTTCCCTCGAATCTATCCTATGGCTTCCTACCGTCTAACCAGACACGGGTGGAATAATGAACGCTCGTCCTATGATACCCTCAAGCAACCTAGCACTTTTTTACTTTTTTTTTCTTTACACAATTTTCTTTGACTTTTCTTTTGACTTCGTTCTTCCATTTGTAAGGAGAAGAATGTTTTATTGAACTAAAACTTTGAAACCTTTTTGGCTTTTCTGATTTTCTTCTTTTCATTTTTTTTCCACACTTGCTTCTTTTCTTCTTTTTCTTTTTTTTTTCTGTGTCGATTTTTCTTTTAGTAGCTAGAGGGGTTTACACGTCTGGACATAATAGCTAAGACCACCTGTTTAATGGCTATAGGCAGGTTACCACAAACCGACTTCCGGTATGTCAATCTAGAACTACAACCACAGGGGATCAACGGGGAATGAAAGAATGGGAAATGACTGTAATGTATATCGAACCGAAAGAACAGGCCAAGCTCAAGGGTTTAAACCTAATGGATTTTATCGTTAGGTAGGCTATATGGCTTAGTAGCTAAATCTAGGTGCCCCTATCATTCTAGAACTCGTGTCATCGTGTGGTCTCGAGTAGGTCTCATGCAAATTCTAACTCATTCAAGCAAACAGAAAACCACTCAAAAAGAATTGAAATTGCAAGTTACGTGCAATGGATCAAAAGCTCATAGTTGGTTTGCTAGTCGGATTCGGTCATTTTCATGCAATCAAGGCTACAAACTACAAGTGTGAGTTTTTTAAAAATTCTGTTCTGACCAGGCAATTTAGCATCAAAGCATACAAGTTGGTTCTCAAGTTCTAGGTTAAGCAGTCTAAGCATCATTATGAAAGTTTGAACAACAACTTAACATCAAAAATCAAGAACTGAGCCATTCTAATGCTAGAGAGACTAGAATGGAATCACGAGGCACACAGAAAACACAATCAAGGGCAATCAAGTTCATGCAAGGTTCTCTAGCATCCTACCCCACACTTAAATCGGACTGTGTCCTCACAGGACTAATTCTAGAGTTCAGAGTGAAGTAGAAGAACCTGGACCGAGATGGTTGGCGTAGGGGATGAGCACGGGTCCTCGGAGCGGAGGGAATCTACCCAAGCGAAGCAAAGGGAATCTCCCTACTGCCTACAAAACAAAAACAAAAGAAACATAAAAAGGAAACTGGGACAAGTGTCCCGGATCCACACAGAAAAAAGTTGGATCGAAATCCGAAAAGAATAAATAAAAAGAAAGGACGGAAAAGGACACCACCTGATCATGGCTGGTCAGGGGCGCCGGGAGGTGGGAAGTGGAGGTACTCGTCGAGCTGACGTTGCCACTCCATCTGTGCCTCGTACCGCCTATCAGCGCGGTGCATATGCTGCTGCATAGTAGTCCATCTCGCCTCTTGAGTGGCGTTGTCGGTGATGCGCCACTCCTGCAGTCGCTCATACAGCTCACCAATGTCTGCGGGGTGCGGTCGGTGCTGAGGGTGAGGCGCCTGGTATGGATCGGGGATGGCCGGCGGCGGCTGGTGTGCATACCCTGCCTGATGGTGTGGCGAGGGTATATGGTCATGAAACTCTGGCTGTGGCTGGGGCTGCTCCTGCTCAGAATCATCTTCTTCCTCTGACTCGTCCCCGTCTTCGAGAGGAGGATCCGCTGCTACCAGGGGACTGATGTCCAGGTCGAGGTTGTACTCGACCGCCAAATCTCCTCCAACGTTGCGTACTCTGCGGCGTGGGATGTTCGGGCCATATTCAGTGTTGAGGCCGAAGGAAATGAGGAGACGGCCTACAAAGTTGCCTCCCAGGAGTGCGCGGGGACGACCTGACCTCTGAGTCTTCTTGCGGAGTAGGCGGGCAAGTACCCATCCGGGATGAAGAGGATATCTCTCCCGGATGGCGCGAAGAAGAAGAAGCTCGTCCTTGCTGATATGGTGGCGGTCCTTGTCTAAAGCATATAATAACGATCTACGCCAAACCATATGAATGTATTTACAGAAAGGGTGAGAGAGCGACTTAACTGAGTTATGGTCCCCGAGGCGATCGCCGGGCACTCCAGTCATATGGCTCCAGAACGCAAGGTATTCCTCGTCGTCGTCGCCCCAGCCGAGGTGATGACCGTGGTAATGCTCGTAGTGAATGCCTAGATGAGCTGCAAACTCATCATATGTAAGCTCCCTGTGCACCCCGCCTAGATAGAAGGTAACAACCTTCATGTGCTGCCTCCTCTTGTGCTCGTCCAGCTCGAATGTCGCCCAAAACTCCTGGAGAGCGACGTCTGGGAAGTCGGCGGTGAGCGTGGTCAGCTCCAGCAAGCCGGCATGGGTCAGTGCATCGAGCACGTTCTGGTACCAGTCATTATCGTGCTCTGAGAACGACTCCATGGAAAGAGGGCGAATGTCAGCTCCACGGGTGTGCTCAAACCGTTGGGGGTAGGCGAGCAACGGTGCGGTGGTACCCAGCACGGTCAGGGAAAGCTGGTGGAGGGCCCTGAACGGCGGGTGTGACGAGAGCGGGGGCTCCGGAGCTCGAGGCACCATCAAGTCGTGCCTTGGTCCTGCGCTCAAAAGTGGCATTCCTAAACAAGAAAACAAACTCGATTAGTCAAACTAAAACCCTACCCCACACTTAGTCGAAAAACTCAATTTCACAAAGAAATGAGGAAAACCGAGTGGGGGTAAGCAAAGCAGATTAAGCGGTAATCACAAGCAATAAAATACATGTTTAGGACAGCCAGAATGGAATTAGCACAATCAGAGTTCAGAAGTCAAACCAATATTTCAAAAAGTCAACATAATAGAACATTGAACCCTAATCATGGCAAGACTATCACAAAGCGGGAAATGATGGTATAATATGATCTCAGATGGCAAACACAATAATCTGAACGAGAATGAGCACATAGGGCAGCCAAATGATCAAAAACAGTTCATGGTCAAACCGACATTTCTCAAAAGTCAACATCACAAAGAATAGGACTTAGGCATAGCAACACATGATCAAACGATATAACAATTAAGCACGATACTCCCTAAGCATGCTAGAACAGTTCAACAAGTTCAGCTAACCTAGTTCACACGAAATCAGTCGGCACGCAAATCGAGGCAAACCGAAAAGTCAACTGAAAGTCAACCCTGACGAAATTCAGCATCCAATATGTCAAAAGATTCGTAATGAAAAGTTCTACAACTTACCTTGAAGCCATGGATGCTAAAAACGAACGGTTTGGGAGAAATCGGTGAAAAATGAAGATTTTTAGGGTTTGGGTGAACTAGAGCTGTAGAGCTCCTATTCGACTGTTCTAGGGCTTGGATTGATCGGAAAAAGGAAGGGAAGGGTGCGGCGGCGGCGACGGCGGTCAGCTTTGGTCGGCGGCGGCGATTGAAAGGGCGGTCGGCGATTGGGTTTTCGGGAAACAGGGGGAAGGCTTTTTTCGGGTTTGGTTCGAAAATAGAAAGTGGGAGAGAGAAGGAGGATAAGACCGGATTTTAAGTGAAAAATTGGGTGATTTTCAAAGAAATTTTCGGCGAAAATAAGTGCAAGTTTTCGCCGAAAATTCTAGTTAAAAAGTACTGCCGGTTTTCAAAAGAAATTTTCGCCGAAAATATGGGTGATTTTTCACCGAAAATATGAAACAGGAACGTTTGGAAAACTCTATGGGATTTCAAAGAGGATTTTTTCCGAAAATATGGGTTATTTTCGCCGAAAATATTGAACTCTACGATTTGAAAATATTTTCGCAATCCCGACAAACTTCAGAAAATCACAGTTAAATCCAAAAAAATTGGAAAGACCTCAAACGACTTGCAATTGACACTATGACACACAGACTACACACGAAAAAATAAGAAATCAAACAAACTGACACTTTTGGCTCCCCCGAATCGACTCTAAAACACTAAGGTTGACACAAATGAAAAACGGACTCCAGCCGTGGGTTGCCTCCCACGAAGCGCTCTTTTATTAACGTCCTTGAGTTGGACGATACCTGGACGGTATTAGGAGACATCCCAACTTAGATTCTCCTTAATGCTAGCATCGGAGTTCATAAAGTAGAGCTTCGGGGCTTCTCCGGTGAGCATGAATTTCTTCCCGTTCGCGTGTAGGAGTTTGGTACGTCCGTCGGGAAGGTGGTCAGTGAACGGTCCGAACAGTTCTGTCAAAGGATCATCTTCTACAAGGAAGACAGTGGACGGAATGAGAACGATCGGCTACTTCTTTTCTTTAACCTCCGGCTTGATATCACCAGGATCGGTGATCGTCAGTATTTCCTTAGGAGATGCTTTTGGCTTCTCCTTCCATACTTGTTCCAGCGCCGGTAGCTTGGAACGAATTGGTGGTTCAGCTGGCTCGGTAGACGGTGGCGGCACAACTGGTATCCAGACCATTTGGGTCTTCGTCTTCTTGTTCTTTCCCCGAGGTCTGCTAGGTTTTGTGCTCGATGGCTTAGAAGAGGCTTTCAGTTCCTTCTTCTTTGGCGTCTGAAAAGCAGATTTCGGTTTCTGCTTGGTAATATGTCCAGCACCTGCAACAGCAATTGATCTAGGCACACTAGAAGAGACATCAGTAACAGAGTTGACCGGAGTCAACTCCATAGTTTCAACAGCTAAACAATGAAATTCTTCATTCTTAGGATTATATTTCATTCCGTCTTTAAGGCGGAACGTGACAGTTTCTTTACCAACTATCAAAGTTAAAGAACCATTTGGAACGTTAATTTGCATTCCAGTAGTAGCCATGAAAGGTCGTTGATGACACTCGATTTGAGGTGATTATCAGCCTCATTTAAGCGACATTTCTTTGCTTAAGACAGTGTTTTTAGGGTAGAATAACGAATATTCAATCGATTGCCCTATCTCGTGCCATTTGTGTTACCTTGGCCCGTTTCGGGTCTATTTGATGGTTTTCTAGTGTTTTTTGTGTTAGCACAGGTTTTTGCCGTCAAATAAAGTAGCCATGGACGTGTCTAAGGCATAGGAACCTCGAGGAATCAAACCGGAATCGATCCAAGGAGCCAATCAAGTCAAACCGAAAATCTGCCCATATGCACTTGTACCTTCGGCGAAAATGATCTCACAGTTTCGGCGAAATCAACAATGCAAATCAGCTGATGCCAAATGAAGACTGATTTCGGCGAAACCATTAAGCTCTTCGGACCGAAAATGCAAGGCAGAGAAATCATGGCCATTTACACAAGAATTTTCGCCGAAACTATCCCTATGGTTTCGGCAAAAACATTAGCTCAGCTCGGCCCAACTAGGGTTAAGTATTTATACTTAATCCGGCGGCCCGAAGAAATATACAATTCATAATTCGAAAAACACAACTTTTCGAGATCAGAATCCTCTGAAGTTCTGGAGCGAAGAGTTGGAGTTCGAAGAGCCGGATAGAGATCGTGACGCCATCCCTTCCATCTCGGAGAACCGGAGCTAGGAGTGTAACTTACCGAAGATCAAAGTCTGCCAGAGTCGTCTGAATTAGGTTTTTCAGATTCCCTTCTGTTCTTCCTTGTGATGATGAACTCTTTCTCTGTCTTTGTTTCTTTTGTAATAATCATGAGTAGCTAAACTCGTTAGAGCTTAGACTAGATGAACCCTAAGTGACACAGGGCTTTAAAGCGGTCACGGAACGACGGTGATTAGATTCGAAATTCAATCAGTTCTTTTTCATGTTTGATTCGTTCTTCATTGTTCATGTTTCTTGTATGGATTGATCACCTAGATTAGATTCTTGTTAAGCTAAGGATAGAAGCGAACGCTCGCCTTACTTTAGAACATCGAATTGAACAATTAACCTTATAATTGGAGTGTGCCTTTCGTAGGAACCGGTTAGGGTTAATTCACTGCAAGAGTAATTCATTAATCACTAGTAATCACACCAATTAATTAAGTCGTTGCGAGAGGCGACCGTACCCGGGCGACTAGTTAATCTTGGTAGCTAGAACGGATAGAGCGAACGTTCGCCGGTCTTAAACCTAAGGGTAAGGAGTTATGGTGGTGTCTTAGTAATTGATTGAATAAGAATCGAAATCCGTTGATCTGTTGATTGCCAATGCTCTGGGGAACGAAGGGGGATTCAAAGTCTAAGTTCGTCTGTCATTCTTGTTTCCAAACCCTAATTCTCAATCTGCTTTAGCTTAATTTGTTTTAATTTTTCTGCATTCCTTAGAATTAGAAGTCGTGGAACTCACACCACGCACAACGTGTTTTTCCTTGAGTAATTTGTTAGTTCTGAAGTAGCCAATCAATTGAAGGCCCGTGGAATAAGATCTATCCTAGCTCTTGAGCTTGATAGTTATTTGATCGAACCTGCTCAGCACAACGACGGTTCATCAAATTGGCGCCCTTGCCGGGGACTTCTTTTGATTGTTGAAGAAGAACTGGCAATTTATTCTTCTACTTTCCATCTTTCATCTTTCCACCCACTTTGATTCTACACCGGTTGTGTTTATTTTTGTCTTTTGCAGGATAAGAAAATTCATAAGTAAATCACTTCCGCTCCACCTTTCCCTACCACGATGGCTGCTAGTGTTCGGTCACCCATCTTTGTGCCGCGCAATGAAGACGATTCTGCCTATGAGATCAAGACCGCCTACTCGGAAATGATCTCGAGGGGTCTACAGTTTGAAGGAAATCCTCATGATAATGCACGCACACACTTGGCGGATTTCCTTGCTTTTTACGAAACCTTTAAGAGTGGGGGCCTCAGAGTGGATACCTTCTGCTTTCGAGCCTTCCCATTCTCACTCCGAGGCGCCGCAAAGAGATGGTTCATTAGCAGGCCACCCGGTCTCTACACCAACTGGGAGGATCTCGCTCAAGGATTCATAGAGGAATACTCCCCTTCTTCCAGAACCACTGCTTATAGGAACAACATCTCAAGGCTCAAGGAGACCGGAGGAGCTAAGAGACATTGGAGAATAGAAGAGCTTATTGAAGCAGAAGTCTAGGAGCGATTGAAGAAAATCAATGCTTGCTCGGTAGAAGAGGTGAACTTCATTTATGAGGGCTTCACCAACAGTCAACAGGGCTACCCCGACTACTGTCAGTCCAGACAACCTCAGAGATCTATATCGGGAACACAAGGGATAACGAGGTAGACAGGAAGTTCGACCTGATCATCACCAGACTCGATGATCATGAGAGTCAGCTCAAGGCTCAAGCTCTCATCAATCAAGAACAGATCGCATCCAGTCAAAGAATTGAGCAAGTCGTGAACAACATCTCGAGCATGCTAGCATCTGGTCGACCATTTGGCCAGCTTCCAAGCCAGACAGAGCCAAACCCGAGAAAAGAACAGGCTAAGATGGTGACTGCTCAAAAACTTCCGAACTTAATTGCTGATGCTTTTTCTGTTTTATGCAGGATCGCTGAAACTCCAAAAGAAGAGGAAGAAGAGGAACAGGAACTGGCGCCTAAGGAGGATCCTCCTCTTGCACCGTACGTCGTGAAGCCTCCTTTTCCTAGAGCACTGATGCCAAATGCAAGGATCGAGACTGGCATGAAGGGGAACAAGGAAGGATATCCTGACATTCGTGCTAAGAAACATGTCTCTCCATATCCAGCTAAGTTATCTGATCCTGGTTCTTTTACTTTGCCTTTGGTCATCAATGATGTTGAGATTGAACGTTGCTTAGTTGATCTAGGAGCGTCTGTTAATGTTATGCCTGTGAGTCTATATGAAAGATTAAAACTAGGAGAACTTGAACCGCCCAGTATGCAACTTATCTTTGCTGATAGATCGCTTAAAACCCCTAAGGGAGAGATTAAAGACGTTGTTACTAAATGTGGTCCGTTCACGTTTTTAGCTGACTATGTGATTATGGAATCTAGTACCGATGATTCTACAATCCTCATAGGTCGACCTTTCATGGCTACTACTGGAATGAATATTAACGTTCCTAATGGTTCTTTGACTTTAAGAATTGGTAAAGAAACAAAAATGTTCCATCTTAAAGATGACATGAAACGTGACTCTAGGAATGAAGAATCTCACTGCCTTGCTGTTGAAACTGTGGGGTTGACTCCGGTCAACTCCGTTACTAATGCTTCTTCCAGTGTCTCTAGATCAGTTGTTGCTGCAGGTATTAAGCAGGTTATAAAGAAGAAGCCAGAAGCTTCAGTTCAGAAGCCACCTAAGAAGAAGAAGGAACTGCAAGCCTCTTCTAAACCATCGAGCAGACCTCGAGGAAAGAACAAGAAGACGAAGACCCAAATGGTCTGGAGACCAAAAATTCTGCCGTCTTCCACCGAGCCAGCTGCACCACCAACACGTTCTGAGAAACCGGCGCCGGAACAAGTATGGAGGGAGAAGCCGAAAGCATCTCCTAAGGAAGTACTAACGATCACCGATCCTGGTGATAACAAGACGAAGAAGAAAGAAAAAGAGAAACCGACAATCCTCATTCCTTCCATCGTCACACTAAAGAAGGATGACCTCTCCAGAGAGCTGTACGGACCATTCAAGTTCGTTGATCATCTTCCCGACGGACGTACCAAACTACTACATGCGAAGAGATTCACGCTTACCGGAGAAGTCCCGAAGCTGTACTTCATGAACTCCGACGCGAGCGTAAAGGAGAATCTAAGTTGGGATACCTCCTAATACCGTCCAGGTATCGTCCAGCTCAAGGACGTTAATAAAAGAGCGCTTCGTGGGAGGCAACCCACGGCTGGAGTCAGTTTTGTTTTGTTTCAACCTTGGTCTTTTAGAGTCGGTTCGGGAGAGCCAAAAGTGTCAGTTTGTTTGATTTAGTATTTTTCGTGTAGAGTCTGCATGTCATAGAGTCAGTCGCAGGTTGATTGAGGTCGTTCCGATTTTTCTGGATTTAACTGTGATTTTCTGAAGTTGGCCTGATTTACGAAAATATTTTCAACCCGAACAGTTCAAAATTTTCGGCGAAACCACCCTTGTTTTCGGCGAAACCGATTTTCAAAATTCGGACCTGTTTCTCCTGTTCCTCATTTTCGGTTCGAAAATTTTCTGATTTCGGCGAAACCATCCTAACTAAAATTTTCGGCGAAACCGAGCTTCCATTTTCGGCGAAACCGCCTTTTCAAATCGGTCAGTCCATTTTAACTACTAGTTTCGGCGAAACCACCCCCTATCTCTTTAAAAAAATCACCGAACGCCCCACTTTCAACACCCGCCATCGCCGCCGTTTCACTCGTCGCCGCCCTCGCCGACCGCCGCCACACCTCTACCCTCCTCATTCTGATCCCAACGAGCCCTAGAACAACCAAATCGGAGCTTTGCAGCTCCAGTTCACCGAAAACCTAGTTTTCAACGTTTTTCACCGATTCCTCCCAACCCGTTCAGTTTTTGCTTCCATGGCTTCAAGGTAAAGTGCACACCTTTTCAATACGAATCTTTTGACATATGGATTGCTGAATTTCGTCGGGGTTGACTTTTGGTTGACTTTTCGGTTTACCTCGTTTTGCGTGCCGACTGTTTCGTGTGAACTAGGATTGACTGAACTTATAGAACTGTTCTAGGATGCTTAGGGAGTTCCGTGCTTAATTTCCATATCATTTGGTCATGTGTTGCTATGCATACGATTGATTCTTTGTTATGTTGACTTGTGAGATATGTCGGTTTGACGTTGACTTGTTGTTGATCGTTTGGCTGTCATAAGTGTTCATTCTTGTTCATACTATCGTGCCGCCATTTGAAATCATATGATGCCGTCAATTTCCAAGTTGTGATAGTCTTGCCATGATTAGGGTTCAATATGACTTAATGTTGACTTTCTAAAATGTCGATTTGACTTTTTGAACTCTGATTGCGCTTACCTGATTATAGCTGTTCTTAAGACATGTGTTCTATTGTCTATGATTACCGGTTCCCTTGCCTTGCTTACCCCACTTAGTTTCCCTCGTTTCTTTGTGAAATTGAGTTTTTCTACTAAGTGTGGGGTAGGATCTTAGTTGACTAATCTGGTTTCACTTCTGGTTTTAGGAACACTTTTGAGCGCAGGACTAAGGCACGCCTTGATGGTGCATCGAGCTCAGGAGCTGTCGCTCCCGTCACACCCGCCATTCTAGGTCCTCCACCTGCACTCCCTCGCCATGCTGGATACCATCCCACCATCGCCCGTCTACCGGACTTCTACTTTGAGAGCTTCCAGAAGATCGAGCACATCCGGGAGCTGACGTGCGTCCTTTATCCATGGAGTCGCTCCAAGAGCATAATGAGGATTACTACCGGAACGTGCATGACGCCCTAGCACCGGCCGGTCTCCTAGAGCTGACCACCATAGCCGCCGAGTTCCCAGACATTGCTCTCCAGGAGTTCTGGGCGACATTTGACTTGGACGAGCATAAGGGAGACGGGGCCAGAAGGTGATCACCTTCTTTCTTGGTGGGGTGTACAGGCAGCTCACCTACGATGAGTTTTCCGCTCATCTGGGCATCCCCTACGAGCACTATCACGATCACCACCTCGGTTGGGGCGAGGATGATGACGACGAGGAGTTGCACGCCCTTTGGAGCCACATGACAGGCGTGTCTGGCGATCGCCTCGGGAAGAGCAACTCAGTTAAGTCTCTCTCTCACCCGCTCTATAAGTTTATTCATATGGTTTGGCGGAGGTCACTTTTATATGTCAGAGACAAGGATCGCCACCATATCCTTAAGGAGGAGCTTATGCTTCACCGAGCCATCCGAGAGAGCTACCCTCTCCACCCCGGCTGGGTGCTAGCTCACATCTTCAGCCAGAGGACCAAGAGGACGAAGTTACCACGCAAACTCTTGGGAGGCCACTTCATAGGTCAGCTCATCCTCTCCTTCGGCATCAGCCATGAATATGGCCCTCACATTCCACGACACTCAATTATGACCGTTGGAGGAGACTTGGCGGTCGAGTACGATTTAGAACTCGACCTCAGTCCCCATGTAGCAGCAGATCCTCCACTCCAACCTGCGGTCGAGTCGGAGGACGAAGATGATGCTGAAGAGCAGCAGCCGCAGCCGCCGCCTGAGTTTCAAGATTATATACCCTCCCCACACCATCAGGCAGGGTACATCCACCAGTCGCCGCCGCGCATTCCAGATCCATTTCCGGCGCATACTCACCAGCCGCAACACCACCCGCGGACATTGGTGAGTTGTACGAGCGACTACAGGAGTGGCGCATCACCGACAACGCCACTCAAGAGGCAAGGTGGACTATTATGCAGCGACACATGAGCCGCGCCGACCGGCGATACGAGCGACAGCTGGAGTGGCAGCGACAGCTCGGCGATTACTTCCACTTCCCCCACCCCGACACCTCTGACCAGTGATGATCAGGTGGTGTCCTTTTCCTTGTCCTTTCTTTTTATTTATTCTTTTCGGACTTCGGTCCAACTTTTTTCTGTGTGGATCCGGGGCACTTGTCCCGGTTTCCTTTTTATGTTTCATTTGTTTTTGTTTTGTAGGCAGTTGGGAGATTCCCTTTGCTTCAAGTTCTATTACACTTCCCTCCGCTCTCTGGATCCGTGCTTACCCTCTGAAATCAACCGTCCTCTTCCAGGTTCTTCCCTTCCACTCTGAACTCTAGAATTAGTCCTGTGAGGACACAGTCCGATTTAAGTGTGGGGTAGGATGCTAGAGAACCTTGCATGAACTTGATTGCCCTTGATTGTGTTTTGTGTGCCTCGTGATTCCATTCCAGTCTCTCTAGCATTAGAATAGCTCAGTTCTTGATTTTTGATGTTAAGTTGTTGTTCAACCTTTCATAATGATGCTTAGACTGCTTAACCTAGAACTTGAGAACCAACTTGTATGCTTTGATGCTAAATTGCCTAGTCAGAACATAATTTTAAAATCACACTTGTAGTTTGTAGCCTTGATTGCATGAAAATGACCGAATCCGACTAGCAAACCAACTGTGAGCTTTTGATCCATTGCACGTAACTTGCAATTTAAATTCTTTCTGAGTGGTTTTCTGTTTACTTGAATGAGTGAATTTGCATGAGACCTACTAGAGACCACACGATGACACGAGTTCTAGAAGGATAGGGGCACCTAGATTCAGCTACTAAGCCAGATAGCCTCCCAAACGATAAAATCCACTAGGTTTAGACCCTTGAGCTTGGCCTGTTCTTTCGGTTCGATATTACATTACAGTCATTTCCCATTTCTTTCATTCCCCATTGATCCCCTATGGTTGTAGTTCTAGATTGACCTACCGGAAGTCGGTTTGTGGTAACCTGCCTATAGCCATTAAATAGGTGGTCTTAGCTAATATGTCCGGACGTGTAAACCCCTCTAGCAACTAAAAGAAAAATCGGCACAAAAGAAAAAAAATAAAGTAAGAAAAGAAGCAAGCTTCAGAAAAAAAAAATGAAGAAAGAAGAAAATCAGAAAAAGTTCAAAGTTTAGTTCAAATAAAACATTCTTCTCCCTACAAATGGAAAAACGAAGTCGTAAGAAAAGTTGAAAAGAAAAATGTATGCAAAAGAAAAAGAATAAGTGCTAGGTTGCTTGAGGGTATCATAGGACGAGCGTTCATCATTCCACCAGTGTTTGGTTAGACGGTAGGAAGCCATAGATTAGATTCGAGGAAAGTTAGTCGAAAGCTACACCGCACCAAGCCATCATCATTCATTCCCATCATCCATCTCATTATAAACCCAAGTAGTGTAGAATTCATTACGGTCCTAGCAGGGAAGTCCTTCTTGACTAGATACTCGTGTTGTCACAGTGGTGGAGATGTGGTCGAAATACAAACCTATGACAGAATTCGGTAACAGAAAACGATCGAGAGCAGAAACACGTCCTTAAACACAGAGAGTGAGAGTTCCATTGTACTATACATATCCTGTGTGAGAAGTCTGGTCGGTCAGGTCAAATTAGGGTTGGCAATCTAAACCGGAAAATCGGTTAACCGCCCGAAACCGAACCGGTCAAACGGTCAGAAAACCGCGCTGACCGGATTTCGGTTCGGGGACGGTTATAACCGGTCTTATTAAATAACGGTGACGGACGGGGACGGATTCAGAACTATCCGCACCGTCACCGTCACCGAACCCGACCCGGCGGATAAATATCCCCGGATCTATCCCCACGCACGCCCACATTATTACACGCCTGAAAATCTTCAATCATTCCTCTCTCTCGATCTATGCACCCCCGACGATTTCGTCCCTCTCTCTCGATCTATGCACCCCCCCGACGGCGTATATCGCCGATTCGTCCATTCTCTCGATCTATGCACCCCCCCGACGGCGTATATCGCCGATTCGTCCCTCTCTCTCGATCTATGCACCCCCCCGACGGCGTATATCCCGATTTGTCTCCTCTCTCTCGATCTATGCACCCCCGACGGCGTATATCGCCGATTTCTCCCCTCTCTCTCGATCTATGCACCCCCGACGGCCCGATACATCATAATATCCTCCAATAACCTAATCAGACCCTTCGATTTCCTTCATCCTTCTTTTCCCGATGAATTTTCCCTAACCCTAATTGTTTGCATGTGTGCAGGAATCAAGCTATAAATAGCGTTCTGCAGTCGTTCTTCAACCTTCCATCCTCACTTAACCGAATCAAAGAAGGTCAGTATGAATAGGGAATTAGGGTTTTGTTGTTTCGATTCAGAGGGTTAGGGTTTAGATTTCTAGGATTTCAAATTCTGATTCAGTTTCTTCTCTCTTCGACCCTTCCAACTCGCAGGTGCTATGAACGACAACAACGAAGCTATGGCATCTCAGGTTCTTCAGGATGAGAATTCGCCACCAGCAGTAGGTGTACTGAACGGCAGCAATAGTGCCAACCAAGATCATCATGTAGAAGGACAACTTGATGCACATGCCAACCCTGAACCTAATCAGGAGCATCCTCCTGTCGATGCTGAGGCAGTGACACCTCCTAACCAGAGTAAGCGAAAGAGTCCCGTTTGGCTTCATTTTGAGAGACTTAAGATTCATGAATTATGGAAGGCTAAGTGTAAGTACTGTAGGAAGTTATTGGGTGGTGATTCAAATAATGGAACATCTCACTTAAGGAGCCATATCAAATCATGTATTCAAAAGAGAATACATGATGGAAATCAAAAGGTTCTTGGTCCGAATTTGTTAGGTAAAGGTAAAACAGAGTTAGTTGCTACTGCCTATAATGCTGATGTGTCTAGGAAAGAACTTGCCACTGCTGTGTTAATGCATGAGTATCCTCTATCAATTGTTGAACATCTGCATTTCAAGAGGTTTTGTTACTCTCTTCAGCCCCTTTTCAATGTTCCTTCGAGGAACACAATGAAAAGGGATGTGATGAGACTGTATTGTGATGAGAGGGCTAAGATTCAGAGGTTGATTGATTCTACTAAGGGCAGAGTTGCTATAACAACTGATATGTGGACAGCCAGTAACCAAAGGAAAGGTTACATGGCTGTCACAGCACACTATCTCGACAATGGATGGTGTTTGAGGAGCCAACTGTTGAGGTAATTCAGCCTAAACTGTAAACCCTCTCTGTAAATGACTAACTGCTCAACTATTTATTTAAGTGATGGTGTTTGTTGCCTTGTTGATTTTGTTTTGTAGGTTCATCTATGTCCCAGCTCCTCATACCGCTGATAGGCTTGCAAGGTTTCTAGTAGACTGCTTGATGGAGTGGAATGTTGACACTAAGGTATCAACCATAACCTTGGATAACTGTAGCACCAATGATAGAATGCTAGAAACTGTTAAGAAGAAGTTGTCTTTACCTTATTTGATCAAAGACGGTGCTTTACTTCACATGAGATGTTCTGCACATATATTAAATTTGGTAGTCAAAGATGGTCTTGATGTTGTGAAAGATGGAATTGAGAAAATACGTGAGTCTGTGTCTTATTGGATGGCTACTCCTAAGAGATTGGAATTCTTCCAAGAAACTGCTAAGCAATTGAAACTTAGACATGATAAAAAACTTATTTTGGACTGCCCTACTCGTTGGAATTCTACTTATGCAATGTTGATCAGTGCCATGCCTTATAGGGATGTGTTCAATAGGCTGAAACTTAGAGATGCTCAATATAACTGTTTGCCATCTACTTCTCATTGGCAATTTGCTGCCGTTGTCTGTGAGAAGCTTGAGGTGTTCAGCTTGATCTCAGACATGTTTTCTGGCTCCAAGTACCCCACAACTAATCTTTTTTTCCCTCGTGTATGCGATTTGAGGGTAAAAATATGTGAATGGATTTATGATCCAAATGTTGTGATATCTAACATGGCTCAGTCTATGTGGTCTAAGTTTAGTAAGTATTGGGATGGAATTCACCATATTTTGGCAGTTGCTATTGTCCTGGATCCTAGATACAAGCTTGAGATTGTCGAATATTATGCTGAAAAAATCGGGCCTGATGATTGTGGCTTCAATGCTGCTTCTGTGAAGCAAGTACTATGTGATCTTATACTGGAGTATCAATCGAGGTTTGCTAAAAACCAATCCTCCTGTGGTGTTGGCTCATCTGCACCAGAGGATGGTAATGCATCCTCTAATGATCATGATTTTGAGTTGTTCCTTACTCAAAGGAAAAAAGCTCGTACAACTGCTATTGTTACTGAGTTGGACAATTATTTGAACGAGGATGTTCTTCCTCGTTCTTCTGAATTTGATATCTTGATGTGGTGGAAACTTAGTGGATTGAAATATCCTATCCTGCAAGCTATAGCAAGAGATGTTCTTGCTATACCTGTTACCTCTGTTGCCTCTGAGTCGGCCTTCAGTTCAGGAGGCCGACTTCTAGACCCCCATCGTAGCAAATTGCATTCTGCCACTGTTGAGGCATTAATGTGCACTAGGAGCTGGCTTAAGGATGAATATGAAAAAGGTAGAGTCCTGTCTATTAAGAAATCATAACCTTAATTTGCTTCATTTGGTTCTAAGTTGTAACTACAATAATGTGTTTTAATTTTGAATGCAGATCCGTCTGTCCAGAAAAGCATTTTGGAGCTGGAGGGCTGCTTCACAACGCTGGATATTGTTCCTGGGAGTGATGATGATCCAGTCGACATAGAGGACCAAGGTAATATAGATAGTGTTTCTGCTTCCCTAAACCCTGTCCCTGTTCTGCTGTTCATAACTTCATATACTACTATAACCTACCTGTTGCCTGGCATTCTAGATCGGGCCTGAATATTTGTTGTGTGGTGTAGGAGGATCTCAAGTGCCTACTAGATCAACTACTGCTACAGACTACAATCTTGACGACATTGACTAATTTCCATAACAAAGGTGTGTGTAGTAAACTTCAGTAATGATCTCTACATCTTATACTGGAGTATTGATCTGCTTCTAACGAAACTGTACTGTTGTACATTTCTTATTTCAGGATTGCTCAACTCAAGTGAGAAACTAAGGAGCTGTGTCAGTTACTGAAGTGATGAGTGATGAGTGATGAGTGATGAGTTACTGAAGTGCTTAATCTGCTGAATGATGAGTGATGAGTGATGAGTTCAAGTTGATGTTGATCTGCTATGTTCATTTGCTTTCATAACATGTTGTATGCATTTTGATTTGGAGTTTAGACTTCTCTTAGTTTGGTAAACTTTGGTTGCTGGTACTTTGTAGTTTGTTCAATCTGCAAGTTATGATCACAGATGGAGAGTTATGATCAATTTTGAGAGTTATGTTGGTATTTTGTTAGAATTGTTGATGTAATGCAGTTATTTCCGGTTTCTATTTTTATTATTAGTTGTGAGTTATTTCCGGTTTGGCTCGGTTAAAAATCACCGATGGTTAACCAAAAAACCCGTTGGGGACGGGGATGAACTGAGACTCGGAACCGATGGGTATTTGAGGCCGGGGATTGCCCGTGCCCGATACTTAATCGGCCGGGCAATGGATACCATATACCCGTCCCCGCCCCGCCCGATTGCCAACCATAGGTCAAATTCGTGCATGATTGATTGCTAATTACTTGTCGTGTGCAGTTTATTAGTGAGACCAGGTAGTCTGGCTGATCAGTATGCATGTTAGGTTTCTTGTTCTAGGATCGATCTGTCTAATAATTCATTGTGCTTGATTGAGCTCCAATTTAATCTATCTTATCATTTATGAACATTAGCGTTTCTATTCAGTTTGCTTGAGGACAAGCAAAAGCTTAAGTGTGGGGTATTTGATGACACTCAATTTGACGTGATTATCAGCCTCATTTAAGCGACATTTCTTTGCTTAAGACAGCGTTTGTAGGGTAGAATAACGAATATTCAATCGATTTCCCTATCTCGTGCCATTTGTGTTACCTTGGCCCGTTTCGGGTCTATTTGATGGTTTTCTAGTGTTTTTTGTGTTAGCACAGGTTTTTGCCGTCAAATAAAGTAGCCATGGACGTGTCTAAGGCGTAGGAACCTCGAGGAATCAAACCGGAATCGATCCAAGGAGCCAATCAAGTCAAACCGAAAATCTGCCCATATGCACTTGTACCTTCGGCGAAAATGATCTCACAGTTTCGGCGAAATCAATAATGCAAATCAGCTGATGCCAAGTGAAGACTGATTTCGGCGAAACCATTAAGCTCTTCGGACTGAAAATGCAAGGCAGAGAAATCATGGCCATTTACACAAGAATTTTTGCCGAAACTATCCCTATGGTTTCGGCGAAAACATCAGCTCAGTTCGGCCCAACTAGGGTTAAGTATTTATACTTAATCCGGCGGCCCGAAGAAATATACAATTCATAATTCGAAAAACACAACTTTTCGAGATCAGAATCCTCTGAAGTTCTGGAGCGAAGAGTTGGAGTTCGAAGAGCCGGATAGAGATCGTGACGCCATCCCTTCCATCTCAGAGAACCAGAGCTAGGAGTGTAACTTACCGAAGATCGAAGTCTGCCAGAGTCGTCTGAATTAGGTTTTTCAGATTCCCTTCTGTTCTTCCTTGTGATGATGAACTCTTTCTCTGTCTTTGTTTCTTTTGTAACAATCATGAGTAGCTAAACTCGTTAGAGCTTAGACTAGATGAACCCTAAGTGACCCAGGGCTTTAAAGCGGTCACGGATCGGCGGTGATTAGATTCAAATTAATCAGTTCTTTTTCATGTTTGATTCATTCTTCATTGTTCATGTTTCTTGTCTGGATTGATCACCTAGATTAGATTCTTGTTAAGCTAAGGATAGAAGCGAACGCTCGCCTTACTTTAGAACATCGAATTGAACAATTAACCTTATAATTGGAGTGTGCCTTTCGTAGGAACCGGTTAGGGTTAATTCACTGCAAGAGTAATTCATTAATCACTAGTAATCACACCAATTAATTAAGTCGTTGCGAGAGGCGACCGTACCCGGGCGGCTAGTTAATCTTGGTAGTTAGAACGGATAGAGCGAACGTTCGTCGGTCTTAAACCTAAGGGTAAGGAGTTATGGTGGTGTCTTAGTAATTGATTGAATAAGAATCGAAATCCGTTGATCTGTTGATTGCCAATGCTCTGGGGAACGAAGGGGGATTCAAAGTCTAAGTTCGTCTGTCATTCTTGTTTCCAAACCCTAATTCTCAATCTGCTTTAGCTTAATTTGTTTTAATTTTTCTGCATTCCTTAGAATTAGAAGTCGTGGAACTCACACCACGCACAACGTGTTTTTCCATGAGTAATTTGTTAGTTCTGAAGTAGCCAATCAATTGAAGGCCCGTGGAATACGATCTATCCTAGCTCTTGAGCTTGATAGTTATTTGATCGAACCTGCTCAGCACAACGACGGTTCATCAGTCGTCCTATGAGAATGGTAGAATCATCCTTACTAGTGTCAATGATAACAAAGTCAGCTAAGAACGTGAAAGGACCACATTTAGTCACAACGTCTTTGATTTCTCCCCTAGGAGTTTTAAGTGATCTATCTGCAAAGATAAGTTGCATACTAGGCGGTTCAAGTTCTCCTAGGTTCAATTTTTGATATAGACTCATAGGCATAACATTAACAGACGCGCCAAGATCAACCAAACAACGTTCTATCTCAACATCATTAATGAAAAGAGGTAGAGTGAAAGAACCAGGATCAGAACACTTAGCTGGATATGGAGAGGAGGGCTTCTTAATACGAGCATCAGGATATCCTTCTTTATTCCCCTTCATGCCAGTTTTGATCCTTGCATTCGGCAGCAATGCTCTTGGAAAAGGGGGCTTCACGACGTACGGTGCAAGAGGAGGATCTTCTTCCTTAGGCGCCGGTTGTAGTGCTTCCTTCTCCTCTGGAGATTCAGCGATCCTGCGTAAAACAGCACAAGCATCAGCAGATAAGCTCGGAAATTTTCTAACAGATACCATCTTGGCTTGCTCCTTTCTCAGATTCGGCTCTGTCTGGCTCGGAAGTTGGCCAAATGGTCGACCAGATGCTAGCATGCTCGAGATGTTGTTCACAGCTTGCTCAATTCTTTGTCCAGCTGCTATCTGTTCTTGATTGGGAAGAGCTTGAGCTTTAAACTGACTGTCATGATCGTCGAGTCTGGTGATGATCTGACTAAGCTTCTTGTCCAGGTCGCTGACATTGTTTTCCTTCTGGTACTGCTGCCCTGGATAGGTGTTATTCAAATATTGATTCTGGCAATTGCCAGGAGCAGTTCCAGAGTTACCTGGATTGCGGTTCGGCGGCTGGTAGACACCTGCCAGCGGATGGTTAGGCTTCTGATCCTGAGCTGGACCAGCCGAGCGGTTATTCTGGTTCTGGTTATGGACGGCGCCAGCATTATAGGGAGGTCTGTCTTGATAGTTCCCTTGCTGCCTGAAGTTGCGGTAGCCAGCATAACCATTCTGATTATTTACGAAGCCTTGTTGAATAAAATTTACCTCTTCTGCGGACCAGACTTTTGTCTTACCAAATTCTGGCATCGGCCTCCGTTATGTGCGCAAGCTCTACACCATTCACCATAGACAGAAACTGCCGGTGGTTTGACTGGTGTGGTAGACTTCTTCAAATGCTTCTCTACTTCTGCCTTGATAGCTGCTTCAAGATCAAGATTGCTCCTTGATCCTTCAGATTGTCGTTCCCAGTTTCTTGACTTGGAAGCACAGTTTGCGAAGTGAAGAAGAGCGGCTTCAAGTGTGAGCGTAGTGCAATCCCCTTCAGCTAGGGAATTGACCCACTTGGCAGATTCTTCTCGAAGACCTCGAGCAAAGATTTCAGCTAACTACCTCTGCTCGAATCCATGATGAGGGCAGTTGTAGAGGAGTTCTTCGAATCGATTCCAAGTATCATATAAGCTTTCTCCTTCTTTCTAGGAGAATCTGGCAATGCTGTCCTTGATGGCTGTTGTTCTGGCAGGAGGAAAGTATTCTTCAATGAAGTCCTGAGCCAGAGTATCCCAGTTAGTGTAATATCCAGGTGGTTTGCCAGTAAGCCACCTATTAGCGGCGCCTTTAAGAGAGAACGGGAAAGCTCTCAAACAAAGAGTATTCTTGTCGAGGTTTCCGTTCTTGAAAGTGCTGCAGAGATCAAGGAAATCCGCAAGATGAGTGCACAAATTGTCTAGGGGACTGCCTTCGAACTGTAAATCCGTAGAGATCATAGTCAAGAATGGAATCTTGATCTCATAGTCAGGATCTCCTTCAATGCGCGGCACGGCAATGGCAGATCGAACGCTAGTCGCGCTCGGCTTGTTGTAATCGGCTAGACTTTTCTGTGCAGGCGGCGGTGGTGGTGGATTTCCGCCTGGTGGTGGTGGTGGTGGTAGTTGATCAGTCATGGTAGGAGATGGAGGAGGTGAAAGTGACTCGGTGTATGAAACGGATGTAGGTAACGGTAACGGTGAAGATGAGGGACTATCCTTCAGTTCCTCAATCTTAATCAGAGTGACGGGTGGAGGTGGATTGGTTCTGCCTCTCCTTGGAATCTGTGATTGTCGAGGTGGAGCAGAACTACTTGGTCTCTCTATACTCTTAGCCTTGTCGGTTTGGGAGCGAGTCCAAGGGTGGCGATGCATACACCTGTAAACAACCTACAAATAACAAAAACAAACAAGAACCAGTGTAAAATCGAAGTGGGTGGAAAAATGAAAGATGGAAAGTAGAAGAATAAATTGCCAGTTCTTCTTTCAAACAATCAAAAGAAGTCCCCGGCAACGGCGCCAATTTGGTGAACCGGTCGTTGACGACTCAATCAAACAACTAACAAAGATAACAAGCTAGGGTAGATCGTATTCCACGGGTCTTCTTTGATCGACTACTCAAATAAACTAGCAAATTACTCGGATTTAAACACTTCGTGCGTGGTGTGAGTTCCACGACTTCTACTTCTAAGAAATGCAGAGAAATTAAAAATTTAAACTAAAGACAGATTGGAAATTGGTTGATTAAAACAGAGATGACAGACGAACTTAGACTTTGAATCCCCCTTCGTTCCCCAAAGCATTGGCTATCAACAGATCAGCGGAATTTGATTCTCATCATTCAATCAATTCTAAGACACCACCATAACTCCTTACCCTTAGGTTTAAGGCCGGACGAACGTTCGCTCTATCCGTTCTAGCTACCAAGATTAATTAGTCGCCCGGGTACGATCGCCTCTCGCAATGACTTAACTTAACTGGTGGAATTACTAACGATTATTGAGTTACTCTTGCAGTGGATTAACCCTAACCGGTTCTTACGAAAGGCACGCTCCAATTATAAGGTTAATTGTTCAATTTGATGTTCTAAAGTAAGGCGAGCGTTCGCTTCTATCCTTAGCTTAACAAGAATCTAATCTAGGTGATCAATCCAGACAAGAAACATGAACAATGAAGAACAAACCAAACATGAAACAGAAACTGATTGAACTTCGAATCTAATTACCGCCGATCCGTGACCACTTTAAAGCCCTGGGTCACTTAGGGTTCATCTAGTCTAAGCTCTAAGAGTTTAGCTACGCATATTCATTACAAAAGAATCAAAGACAATGAAAGAGTTCATTGATGACACTCGATTTGACGTGATTATCAGCCTCATTTAAGCGACATTTCTTTGCTTAAGACATGGTTTTTAGGGTAGAATAACGAATATTCAATCAATTGCCCTATCTCGTGCCATTTGTGTTACCTTGGCCCTTTTCGGGTTTATTTGATGGTTTTCTAGTGTTTTTGCGTAAGCACAAGTTTTTGCCGTCAAATAAAGTAGCCATGGACGTGTCTAAGGCATAGGAACATCGAGGAACTGAACCGGAATCGATCAAAGGAGCCAATCAAAGTCAAACCGAAAATCTGCCCATTCACACTTACACATTCGGCGAAAACAAGCCCACATCTTCGGCGAAAATAACAGTGTAAACCAACTGATGTCAAGAGAAGAACATCTTCGGCGAAAAGAGCCCAGGGTTTTCGGCGAAAATGCAAGGGAAAATCACTAGCGCCAACAGAAGGTATTTTCGGCGAAATTGATTAACTCTTCGGACCGAAAATAGAGTACAGAGAAATCAGTCGGCGGTGTCTTCAATTGCAAGAATATTTTCGGCAAAAATACTTCATTATTTTTGGCGAAAAATCCCTTCCAAATCCGGCGCTGTATTGGAAACCCTAAAACGTACCTATTTAAAGAAGCAGCCGGCAGCAAAAGGGAGGGAACACCAAACATCAATTCATTATTCTTATTTTCTCAAATCAGACTTTTGAGAGTCAGCCGACTCTAGGGTCGATAGATAGAGTTTAGAGAGTTCGAAGATCCGTGGAGAGATCATGACGCCATCCTTCCACGTCGGAGAACTCGGAGCTTAAAGTTGAAAATCCAGGAGATTGAAGCTTCGCGGGAGTCGTCAGAATTAGGTTTTTCAGTTCTTATCTGTTCTTCCTCTGTATGATGATCTTCATTGCTGCCTTTGATTCTCTTGTTTCTAATATGAGTAACTGAACTTGTAGAGCTTAGATTAGATGAACCCTAAGTGACCCAGGGCTTTAAAGCGGTCACGGATTGGCGGTAATTAGATTCGAAGTTCAATCAGTTTCTCTTTGCATGTTTGATTCGTTCTTCATTGTTCATGTTTCTTGTCTGGAATGATCCCCTAGATTAGATTCTTGTTAAGCTAAGGATAGAAGCGAACGCTTGCCTTACTTTAGAACATCGAATTAAACAATTAACCTTATAATTGGAGTGTGCCTTTCGTAGGAACCGGTTAGGGTTAATCCACTGCAAGAGTAACTCATAAATCATTAGTAATTGCACCAGTTAATTAAGTCGTTGCGAGAGGCGACCGTACCCGGGCGGCTAGTTAATCTTGGTAGTTAGAACGGATAGAGCGAACGTTCGCCGGTCTTAAAACTAAGGGTAAGGAGTTATGGTGGTGTCTTAGTAATTGATTGAATAAGAATCGAAAACCGCTGATCTTGTGATTGCCGTTGCTCTGGGGAACGAAGGGGGATTCAAAATCTAAGTTCGTCTATCTTCCCGTTAGTCAATCTTTTAATCTTTCTGTCTTTTGTTCTCTTTTGCTTAATAGATTAGAAGTCGTGGAACTCACACCACGCACAACGTGTTTTAACCTGAGTAATTTGCCAGCTTCTTCAAAGTAGTCGATTAGAAGAAACCTCGAGTCGAATACGATCTGCTATACGCTTTTTCTTAGCATTAGTAGTTTTTGTTTGGTTGAACGCATCACAACGACACGTTCACCAAATTGGCGCCGTTGCCGGGGACTTCTTTTGATTGTTGAAAGAAGAACTGGCAATTTATTCTTCTACTTTCCATCTTTCATCTTTCCACCCACTTTGATTCTACACCGGTTGTGTTTATTTTTGTCTTTTGCAGGATAAGGAAATTCAGAAGTAAATCACTTCCGCTCCACCTTTCCCTACCACGATGGCTGCTAGTGTTCGGTCTTCCATCTTTGTGCCGCGCAATGAAGACGATCCTGCCTATGAGATCAAGACCGCCTACTCGGAAATGATCTCGAGGGGTCTACAGTTTGAAGGAAATCCTCATGATAATGCACGCACACACTTGGCGGATTTCCTTGCTTTTTGCGAAACCTTTAAGAGTGGGGGCATCAGAGTGGATACCTTCTGCTTTCGAGCCTTCCCGTTCTCACTCCGAGGCGCCGCAAAGAGATGGTTCATTAGCAGGCCACCCGGTCTCTACACCAACTGGGAGGATCTCGCTCAAGGATTCATAGAGGAATACTCCCCTTCTTCCAGAACCACTGCTTATAGGAACAGCATCCCAAGGCTCAAGGAGACCGGAGGAGCTAAGAGACATTGGAGAATAAAAGAGCTTATTGAAGCAGAAGTCCAGGAGCGATTGAAGAAAATCAATGCTTGCTCGGTAGAAGAGGTGAACTTCATTTCTGAGGGCTTCACCAACAGTCAACAGGGCTACCCCGACTACTGTCAGTCCAGACAACCTCAGGGATCTACATCGGGGAACACAAGGGATAACGAGGTAGACAGGAAGTACGACCTGATCATCACCAGACTCGATGATCATGACAGTCAGCTCAAGGCTCAAGCTCTCATCAATCAAGAACAAATAGCATCTGGACAACGGATTGAGCAAGTCGTGAACAACATCTCAAGTATGCTAGCATCTGGTCGACCATTTGGCCAGCTTCCAAGCCAGACAAAGCCAAACCCGAGAAAAGAACAGGCTAAAATGGTAACTGCTCGAAAACTTCCAAACTTAATTGCTGATGCTTTTTCTGTTTTACGCAGGATCGCTGAAACTCCGGAAGAAGAGGAAGAAGAGGAACAGAAACCAGCGTCTAAGGATGATCCTCCTCTTGCACCATACGTCGTGAAGCCTCCTTTTCCTAGAGCACTGATGCCAAATGTAAGGATCGAGACTGGCATGAAGGGGAACAAGGAAGGATACCCTGACATTCGTATTAAGAAACCTGTCTCTCCATATCCAGCTAAGTTATCTGATCCTGGTTCTTTTACTTTGCCTTTGGTCATCAATGATGTTGAAATTGAACGTTGCTTAGTTGATCTAGGAGCATCTGTTAATGTCATGCCTGTGAGTCTATATGAAAAGTTAAACCTAGGGGAACTTGAACCGCCCAGTATGCAACTCGTCTTTGCTGATAGATCGCTTAAAACCCCTAAGGGAGAGATTAAAGACGTTGTCACCAAATGTGGTCCGTTCACGTTCTTAGCTGATTATGTGATTATGGATACCAGTACAGATGACGCTACTATTCTCATAGGTCGACCTTTCATGGCTACTACTGGAATGAATATTAACGTTCCTAATGGTTCTTTGACTTTAAGAGTTGGTAAAAAAATGAAAATGTTCCGTCTTAAAGACGGCATGAAATATGACTCTAGGAATGAAGAATCTCACTGCTTAGCTGTTGAAACTGTGGAGTTGACTCCGGTCAACTCCGTTACTAATGCTTCTTCCAGTGTCTCTAGATCAGTTGTTGCTACATGTATTAAACAGGTCACTACGAAAAAACCAGAAATTTTGGTTCAGAAGCCACTTAAGAAGAAGAAGAAGGAACTGCAAGCCTCTTCTAAACCACCGAGCAGACCTCGAGGAAAGAACAAGAAGACGATGACCCAAATGGTCTGGAGACCAAAAGCTCCACCGTCTTCCACCGAGCCAACTGCACCACCAAATCATTCTGAGAAACCGGCGCCGGAACAAGTATGGAAGGAGAAGCCGAAAGCATCTCCTAAGGAAGTACTAACGATCACCGATCCTGGTGATAACAAGCCAAAGAAGAAAGAAAAAGAGAAACCGACAGTCCTCATTCCTTCCATCGTCACACTAAAGAAGGATGACCTCTCTAGAGAGCTGTTCGGACCATTCAAGTTCGTTGATCATCTTCCCGACGGACGTACCAAGCTTTTGCATGCGAACGAGAAGAAATTCACGTTTACCGGAGAAGTCCCGAAGCTGTACTTCATGAACTCCGACGCGAGCGTGAAGGAGAATCTAAGTTGGGATGTCTCCTAATACCGTCCAGGTATCGTCCAGCTCAAGGACGTTAATAAAAGAGCGCTTCGTGGGAGGCAACCCACGGCTGGAGTCAGTTTTGTTTTGTTTCAACCTTGGTATTTTAGAGTCGGTTCGGGAGAGCCAAAAGTGTCAGTTTGTTTGATTTATTATTTTTCGTGTAGAGTCTGCATGTCATAGAGTCAGTTGCAAGTTGATTGAGGTCGTTCCGATTTTTGTGGATTTAACTGTGATTTTCTGAAGTTAGCTGATTTGCGAAAATATTTTAAACCCGAACAGTTCAAAATTTTTGGCGAAGCCACTACCATTTTCGGCGAAACTGATTCTTGGTTTTCGAACTCATTCTTCCTGTTTCCTATTTTCGGTTCGAAAATTTTCTGATTTCGGCGAAACCATCCCAACTAAAATTTTCGGCGAAACCACCTCCCTACTTTCGCCAAAACTGATTTGAAAAATCACTTAATTATCCCCTTTAAAATCCAGACCTCTCTCTTCTTTATCCCATTTTCGCACAGCCTACCCGAAAACCCCACCCCTCTCCTTTCGAAATCGCCGAACGCCTCACTTTCAAAACTCACCGTCGCCGCCGTTTCACCCGCCGCCGCACCTCTCCCCTCCTCATTCCGATCCCACCAAGCCCTAGAACGTTCGAATCGGAGCTTTGCAGCTCCAGTTCTCTGAAACCTAGTTTTCAAAGTTTTTCACCGATTCCTCTCACCTCGTTCATTTTTAGCAATCATGACTTCAAGGTAAGTTGTATAACTTTTCGATACGAATCTTTTGACATGTAGATTGCTGAATTTTGTCGGGGTTGACTTTCGGTTGACTTTTCAGTTTGCCTCGTTTTGCGTGCCAACTGTTTCGTGTGAACTAGGATTGACCGAACTTATAGAACTGTTCTAGGATGCTTAGGGAGTTCCGTGCTTAATCTCCATATCATTTGGTCATGTGTTGCTATGCATACGATTAATTTCTTGTTATGTTGACTTTGGTGAGAAATGTCGGTTTGACTTTGAACTGTGTTGATCATTTGGCTGCCCTAAGTGTCCAATCTCGTTCATATTATCGTGCTTGCCAATTGAAATATTATTTTACCATCATTCTCCGAGTTGTGACAGTCTCGCCATGATTAGGGTCCAATATGCTTAAATGTTGACTTTCTAAATGTCGGTTTGACTTTTTGAACTCTGATTGTAATTATCCGATTCTGGCTGTTCCGAAATATGTATTTTAATATCTATGATTACCGGTTACTCCGCTTTACTTACCCCACTTAGTTTCCCTCGTTTCTTTGTGAAATTGAGTTTTTCTACTAAGTGTGGGGTAAGGTTTTGGTCGACTAATTTGGTTTCATTCTGGTTTAGGAACACCTTTGAGCGCAGGACTAAGGCGCGACTCGATGGCGCCTCGAGCTCAGGAGCTGCCGCTCCCGTCACACCCGCCATTCTGGGTCCTCCACCTGCACTCCCTCGCCATGCTGGATACCATCCCACCATCGTCCGTCTACCGGACTTCTACTCTCCGTGCTCATCCGCTACACCGACCATCACCTTTCAGGTTCTTCGTATCTCTCTACTCTAGTTTAGTCCTGTGAGGACACAGAACCGTTTAAGTGTGGGGTGGGAGTCTAGGATTATGCATGATCTTGCTTGCTATCTATGATTCTGTGGTTCAAATTCGAAATTTGTCTTGCATAGAATTGCTCAATTCTTGACTTGTGATGTTAAATTGACTTTAATTTTGAACAATGACGTCTAGACTGTTCCACTTAGAACCTGTAACCAACATGTCGAAACTGATATTAAATGAGTCTAGGTCAGAACAGATCATAAATCACTTCAGTAGCTGAAACTTGAATTAGTTGAATTGATTGGTTTGTTAATAACAAAGCTCGATAACACCGATCTAAGATGTTAGATGCTAGCTTCTCCCATGTTTTTCACTTCATATTTGTTCACCTGTGATTGTGGCTAGAGATTAGACGGAAATCCAATTCGAAATCTTGTGTAAAAAGTTATAACTAGCTAGGATCAAGTGGCTAAATTGGTTAAATCAAGTAATTAAGTGTTGCAAATCAATGCTAAGTTTTTGAAGTGCTAAAAATAAAGCTAGGCAAGCCCGACACCTAAGTGAAGTGTTCGGGTTGAGCACTAGCATAAGCACAAATACTGTGAGCTAGGCAGGTCCAACACCTAAGTGAAGTGTTTGGTATCGAGCACTAGTATGCAGTAAATCAATTGAAGGAAGAAATTGAACTTGAAATAAATTGTGGTTTAAATCAGTCCTAGCTAGAACATGTAACGTACAGATCTAGAAACGGATGAAGTCGAGTCGATAGCCACGTCACTTTTCCTACCTCCGCATCCACATCATGGCTAGAGCTTAAAGTCTTTTCTCATTAGAATTGGTGTTATCGTAGTCGGTTAATTATGATTAATTGTTTTGCCAAGAGACGAGCTTTGTTAAAACCACTACTTGAAGTGTGCAGAAATTAGTGAGATCGAAAACTTGTTTCGTTGATGTTCCTGCATGTGTAGGTCACTCTTTCTACGTGGAACAGTCTAAACCAAATTGTTAGAATTGAATCTCGGTTTAATCTCGTGTCATTTATGATTTTGAGTGTGTTCTAGTTCAGTTTGCTTGAGGACAAGCAAAAGCTTAAGTGTGGGGTATTTGATGACACTCGATTTGACGTGATTATCAGCCTCATTTAAGCGACATTTCTTTGCTTAAGACATGGTTTTTAGGGTAGAATAACGAATATTCAATCAATTGCCCTATCTCGTGCCATTTGTGTTACCTTGGCCCTTTTCGGGTCTATTTGATGGTTTTCTAGTGTTTTCGCGTAAGCACAAGTTTTTGCCGTCAAATAAAGTAGCCATGGACGTATCTAAGGTATAGCAACATCGAGGAACTGAATCGGAATCGATCAAAGGAGCCAATCAAAGTCAAACCGAAAATCTGCCCATTCACACTTACATATTCGGCGAAAACAAGCCCACATCTTCGGCGAAAATAACAGTGTAAACCAACTGATGTCAAGAGAAGAACATCTTCGGCGAAAAGAGCCCAGGGTTTTCGGTGAAAATGCAAGGGAAAATCACTGGCGCCAACAGAAGGTATTTTCGGCGAAATTGATTAACTCTTCAGACCGAAAATAGAGTACAGAGAAATCAGTTGGCAGTGTCTTCAATTGCAAGAATATTTTCGGCGAAAATACTTCATTATTTTTGGCGAATAATCCCTTCCAAATCCGGTGCTGTATTGGAAACCCTAAAACGTACCTATTTAAAGAAGCAGCCGGCAGCAAAAGGGAGGGAACACCAAACATCAATTCATTATTCTTATTTTCTCAAATCAGACTTTTGAGAGTCAGCCGACTCTAGGGTCGATAGATAGAGTTTAGAGAGTTCGAAGATCCGTGGAGAGATCGTGACGCCATCCTTCCAGCTCGGAGAACTCGGAGCTTAAAGTTGAAGATCCAGGAGATTGAAGCTTCGCGGGAGTCGTCAGAATTAGGTTTCTCAGTTCTTATCTGTTCTTCCTCTGTATGATGATCTTCATTGCTGCCTTTGATTCTCTTGTTTTTGATATGAGTAACTGAACTTGTAGAGCTTAGATTAGATGAATCCTAAGTGACCCAGGGCTTTAAAGCGGTCACGGATTGGCGGTAATTAGATTCGAAGTTCATTCAGTTTCTCTTTGCATGTTTGATTCGTTCTTCATTGTTCATGTTTCTTGTCTGGATTGATCCCCTAGATTAGATTCTTGTTAAGCTAAGGATAGAAGCGAACGCTCGCCTTTCTTTAGAACATCGAATTAAACAATTAACCTTATAATTGGAGTGTGCCTTTCGTAGGAACCGGTTAGGGTTAATCCACTGCAAGAGTAACTCATAAATCATTAGTAATTGCACCAGTTAATTAAGTCGTTGCGAGAGGCGACCGTACCCGGGCGGCTAGTTAATCTTGGTAGTTAGAACGGATAGAGCGAACGTTCGCCGGTCTTAAACCTAAGGGTAAGGAGTTATGGTGGTGTCTTAGTAATTGATTGAATAAGAATCGAAAACCGCTGATCTTGTGATTGTCGTTGCTCTGGGGAACGAAGGGGGATTCAAAATCTAAGTTCGTCTATCTTCCCGTTAGTCAATCTTTTAATCTTTCTGTCTTTTGTTCTCTTTTGCTTAATAGATTAGAAGTCGTGGAACTCACACTACGCACAACGTGTTTTAACCTGAGTAATATGCCAGCTTCTTCAAAGTAGTCGATTAGAAGAAACCTCGAGTCGAATACGATCTGCTATACGCTTTTTCTTTGCATTAGTAGTTTTTATTTGGTTGAACGCATCACAATGACACGTTCACCATTCATCATGCAAAGGAAGAACAGAAAAGAATCTGAAAAACCTAATTAAGATGACTCCGTTAGAACTTCGATCTTCCGGTAGACTGCAATCCTAGCTCCGAGTTGTCGAGATGGAAGGGATGGCGTCACGATCTCTTTCCGGCTCTTCGAACTCTAACTCCTTGCTCCAGAACTTGAGAGGATTCTCTAAATTCTGATGTATGAAAAGTATATTATGATGTATATCTTGTTTTTTGGCCGCCGGTTAAGTATTTATACTTAACCCTAATTCAGCCAGATTTTACTGGTATTTTTGCCGAAAATATTGAGGAATTTTGGCGAAAATTCCTTTGTAATTGGATGGTCCGCCGGCTGATTTCTCCTGTAAATTCTGGTCCCATAATTTTCGATCGAAAACTTAACATTTTTGCCGAAAACTTCCTTCAGTCGGCATCAGTGATTCTGTGCTGATATTTTCGCCGAAAATACCTCAGTATTTTCGGCAAAAATTCCTTTGTAAACCGGGCAGGAATTGTTAATACTGAGGTATTTTTGGCGAAAATTCCTTTGTAAACCGGGCAGGAATTGTTTCGACTTGATTGGCTCATTGGATCGATTCCGGTGCAATTCCTCGAGGTTCCAACGCCTTAACACGTCCTTGGCTACTTTATTTGATGGCAAAAACCTGTGCTAACATAAAAACACTAGAAAACCATCAAATAGACCCGAAATGGGCCAAGGTAACACAAATGGCACGAGATAGGGCAATTGATTGAATATTCGTTATTCTACCCTAAAAACCATGTCTTAAGCAAGGAAATGTCGCTTAAATGAGGCTGATAATCACGTCAAATCGAGTGTCATCAAAGAAGCAGACAAAGTAGAAGAAGAGGAGGTAACTGCCCCACCTCCTCCTCCATCTGCTCCGGCGCCACCATTGCCGCCATACCAGCCTAGGATCCCATTCCCTAAGGCTATGAAGCTAAAGACTCTTGACACCCAATACAAGAGGTAGTATTCGATCTTGAAGAACATAGAGATTAAAATACCAATCACCGAAGTCGTACAGATCATGCCACCACTTGGGAAGTTCTTTAAGGATCTGGCAAAAAACGTGAAGAATGGAGATGTGTCCTCCATCACTCTCACTGATGAATGCTCCACCGTCCTCTGTAGCACGCCACCTCAACCACCCCCAGCTAAGTGTCGTGATCCTAGCCCTTTTACTTTACCTTGCATAATCAATGGTAAGAAAATTGAACGTAGCTTAGCTGATCTTGGCGCTTCCATTAACGTCATGCCTACTTATCTCTACAAAGAATTGAACTTAGGTGAACTAAAACTCATTAGTCTACATCTTGTACTAGGTTATAGGTATGTTAAACTACCTAGGAGAATAATAGAAGATGTGGCTATTCGTTGTGGTCGGTTTACCATTGTTGTAGATTGTGTTGTCTTAGACACCCGAGAGGTAGATGTGACACTTATCTTAGGCCGACCCATTCTGGCAATAGCCGGTGCAACTATTGATTGCAAGCATGGCTCGTTGACTTTGAAGGTCGGAGAGGATAGTGTAACATTCTGTCTTAAAGATGGTATGATGTATTGTACTGCGCTAGATGATACATGTTTTTCTGTTGATCCTTTGGAGTTGGCTTCAGCCGACTTTGTTGCTATCTAGTGACCCGCTAGAGTTGTGTTTGATTTCAGGTATAGAAGATGCACTGAATGATCCGGAGCAACTCCTATGGCAAGAAGAACTAGCCAACCAGAAATCGGCTTCTGAATCCATTCATGCGCCGACCACACTCGAGCACACACCGGGTCGGATCATCACTTCATATGCATTCTTGGCCAAGGACTCCCAATTACTAGTTATCATTAGCTCCGCTCTATCGCTTGGACAGAAGAAGTAATTAACCAAGCTATTAAAGAAACACATCCGAGCTATAGCCTAGCAGTAAACAGATATTAGAGGGATCTCTGAAGCTTTCTGCAAGCATCGGATCATGGTAGATGAGGAGTTCAAACCGATTAGGCACCCACAACGTCGGTTGAACCCCTTGATGGAAAAAGCAGTGAAGAAGGAGGTTCTTAAACTCATTGATGCTAGAATTATATATCCTATTGCTGACAGCCCTTGGGTGAGCCCCACTCAAGTAATTCCGAAGAAGGGAGGGATCATTGACGTTCCTAATTAGAAGGGGAGCTCATCCCCACTCAAACTGTTACCAGATGGAGAGTCTACATTGACTATAGGAGCCTTAATGATGCCACCAAGAAGGATTTTTTTCCATTGTCATTCATTGATCAGATGCTTGAGAGGTTAGCTGGCCATGAGTTCTATTGTTTCTTGGATGGGATGTCTAGTTACTTCCAGATTCTGATTCAGCTTGACGACCAAGCGAAGACGACATTCACTTGCCCGGTTGGTACCTTTGCTTATCATCGTATTCCCTCGGGATTGTACAATGCTCCAGCTACCTTTCAAAGATGTATGCTCGCTATCTTTGGAGATTTGTAGAAAATGTTGTGGAGGTGTTCATGGACGACTTCTTCGTCTATGGTGATTCATTCTCCCAATGCCTAGCCAACTTGGACAAGGTGCTAGCTCGATGTGAAGAGAAAAATCTAGCTCTAAGTTGGGAGAAGTGTCACTTCATGGTTACCGAAGGTATTGTTCTTGGCCACAAGGTATCTAAACTCGGGATCGAAGTTGACCGCGCCAAGCTTGAAATAATTGCGAGCCTTCCACCACCTTCATCTGTCAAGACAGTTCATAGTTTCCTTGGCCATGCGGGATTCTACCGAAGATTCATCAAGGACTTCTCCAAGATCACTCTTCCAATGAATAAGCTCTTCGAGAAGTATGTGCCATTTATGTTCGACAAGGCTTTCCTTGAAGCCTTTGAAATTCTGAATATTAAACTCACTACTACGCATATGCTCACGGCGCCAGATTGGAGTCTTCCATTTGAGGTCATGTGTGATGCTAGCGACTTTGCTGTTTTGGGGCAGAGAAGGAGAAGTGGTTCCACCTCATTTACTTCGCCAGCAAGACTCTTAATGATGCTAAACGAAATTACACTACGGAGGAGAAAGAGCTTCATGCCATTGTGTTCTCGTTTGACAAGTTCAGACAATATCTGGTGCTCTCTCACACTATTGTGTACACCGATCATGCTGCTTTGCGCCACCTTCTCGCAAAGCAAGACTCAATGCCAAGGCTGATCCATTGGGTTCTTCTGCTTTAAGATTTTGACATCGAGATCAAGGATAAGAAGGGAGTTGAAAATATAGCGGCTGACCACCTATCACGACTTAAAGAGTCACAGCCAGGTAAGTCCCCTATCTCTCCCATTGATGATTCTTTCCCTGATGAGCTGTTGCATCTTGGCTCACAAGAACAGGTGCATAACATAGTCATCGACCCATGGGCGATCCATCATGCTCAAACCTTGAGCAATGCATCCACATCTTATGAGCCATGGTACGTCGCCAACTACCTTGCCTCTGATTACATCCCCGAGGAATTTGACTACAACAAAAGGAAGAAGCTGACCAAGATGGTCAAGTCGTACTTTTGGGATGACCCATTCTTGTACCGAATCGGAGTTGATGGGATGATCCAAAGATGTGTCTCCTTCGCTGAGGCAGTCGACATCATGCGCCAATGCCATCAAGGCCATTTCGGAGGACACTTCAGCAGCAACCGAATGGTGAGAAAGGTGCTCGAAGTCGGATTCTTCTGGGCAACCGTATTTCGCGACTACGATGAATTTGCTTGCCGTTGTGATGCTTTCCAAAGTTCAAGTAACATCTCAAACCGTAATGAAATGCCCCAAAACATATCTTTAACTGTTGAAATATTTTATGTTTGGGGAATTGATTTTATGGGACCTTTCACACCCTCCAACGGAAACAAGTACATTCTTGTAGCCGTTGATTATATTTCTAAGTGGGCAGAGGCGGAAGCCTTACCCACGAATGACTCAAGAGTGGTGGGGAAGTTCCTCCAAGGTCTGTTCACGCGTTTTGGTGCACCACGCTTCATTATAAGAGATAGGGGCACCCACTTCCATGGACACTTCGATCGGGTGTGCAAACGTTTCGGCGTTACCCATAAAATGTCCACCGCTTATCACCCTCAAGCTAACGGTTAAGCGGAAGTGACAAACTGTGAGCTCAAGCGGATTCTTGACCGAATAGTTGTCCGGTCTCGCAAGGACTGGTCATCTAAGCTCGATGAGGCCCTATGGGTGTACCGAACTGCCTTCAAGACTCCTATCGGCACTATGCTGTGTCAACTTGTTTATAGCAAGTCCTGCCATCAACTGGTCTAGCTTGAGCACAAGGCGTTTTGGGCCGTTAAAGATCTAAACATGCATCATGAGCTTGCAGGAGATGCAAGATTAATGCAGATTAACGAGCTCGAGGAGCATCATCTCCATTCCTATGAGAGCACAAAGCTATATAAAGAGCGGACCAAGAGGAATTACGATGCTCACCTGAAGGAGCATAATACATTATATGCCGGTGACAAAGTCCTTCTGTACAACTCCCGTTTGAAGCTCTTTCTGGGAAAGCTAAAGTCTTAGTGGCCCTTCACGGTGGTTAGGCAAACACCACTTGGAGATATCGAGATTAAAGGCCCCAATCAAGAACTGTTTGTGGTAAATGGTCATAGGCTCAAGAAGTACCTCCAAAGCCTATTTGTTACCCAGGTTGACGTACATATCTTCACTCCAGCTCTTTGACCATCATCCAGGTATCGTCCAACTCAAGGACGTTAAACGAGAGTTCTTCGTTGGAGGCAACCCATGGCTGGAGTCAGTGTTTAAATGTATTGAGTCAGTCTTGGTGCTTTGAGTCAGTTTTGAGGGGATCCAATAGTGTCTTTTCGTGGTCATTTATTTTTCGTGTGTGTGTCTCGTGTTCTCGGTTCTTTTCCAGTTTATTTGGGATTTTTTTGATTCTTGTCCATTTTGTTTCAAAATTTTGAAATCCAGGTCGTAAGTGTTCTCGAAAATCAGTTCTCTTATCAGGTGGTAAAGTTCTCGCCAAAAACTTCATAGTTTTCAGTGAGAACATCGTTGTTTTTAATGTGAAAATTTCGCATCAGTTTTTCAAATAAATTTTTGGTGAGAACTTCAAAGTTCTTGCCGAGAACTTTGACCTCTGTGAGATTGATTTTCAGCGTCCATTTTGAAAAACACTTTTCAAACAAGTTTTCGGTGAGAACTTTAAAGTTCTTGCCGAGAAATTTAGAGTTTCGGAAGATAAAAAATTGCGTTAGATTTTCAAAACTATTTTAAACTAGTTTTCGATGAGAACTTTCAAATTTCTCGCTGAAAAGTCCATCCTAAAATTTAAACCCCCCTCTTTTTAGTTTCCCGACTTCGCCGAAACAGCCAGCCCTCTCGCTGAACTCTCCCCACCCTTCAACTCCCCTTGCTACTTTCCGCCACTGCCACTTTTAAGTAGCCACCGTCCACTGTCATCGGTCGGACCGCCCCGCCCCCTGATTCCAACACCACCTAGATCATCCAAATCGGAGCTCTATAGCTCCGGTTTCACCCGAACCAAGCCTTTCGAGTTTTTTGCCGATTTCATCAACTTTCATCGATTTTTCAGAGTCATGTCTTCAAGGTTAGTTGTTGGATTTCTCATTATGAATATTTTGACATGCTGATTGTTTTGTTTTGGCAAGTTTTATTTCGGTTGACTTTTCGGTCTACCTCAATTTACGTGCTTGTTGTTTCAGTGTGTATTTTGCTGAATTAATTGAACCTAGATGCTCTAGACTATGCTAGGGCTGTTGTGCCTTGGTTGTATGCTGATTGAATCCCATTTGCCTTACCGATTTGTTGATCTTAGTGGAATTGTTGACTTTGGTTGACCGAATGATTGACTTTGCATTCTAGTCATCCTATTGATGTTCCGTCGATTCCTATGCGTTCCCTGCTATTAATGAATAGTGCTAAAAATTTTGAATTAGCTTATACCCACTCGTTTTTCCTTGTTTCTTAGTGAAATTGAGTTTTCCGACTAAGTGTGGGGTAAGATTTCGGTTTTATCTAATTATGGTGTTGTTTTTAGCCCCATTTTGCAGGAACCTAGGGACTTTCAAAACCATAGCATCTGATCGTGAGCAAAAGGAAGAAGGCTGGATCAGAGAGAGTGTAGGGGTCATCTTCTGCCGTCCCACGGCCCATGGATGCCGACTTCATTCCACTCGCCACATCCACTCAAGAGATCCCTATCCCGGATGCAATTCTTGATTCCGGCATCCCGGACCCCCGCACTCTTCCAGACCTCCACCCTTGCCTTGCCAATCTTCCACCAGCTTATTTTGAGAATTATTGGAGGATCAAGGACGTTCCTCCGGCTACTTTAGCCGCTCTTTGCATGGGATCCTTACGAGCACATAATGAGCAGTGGCACGACAACGTCCATCGTTGCCTTCTCAGAGCGGGTTTCCTCAAGCTATGCACCGTCGACTACGACTAACCTTTGCCCACACTACAGGAGTTCTGGAGCTCCTTTGTCCTAGACAATCACAAGTCCAGGCAGCATCTGAAGTGCATCTCCTTCCACCTTGGCGGGATACACCATGAGGCGTCCTACAATGACTTTGTTGAGCTGCTCGCCATTGACCAACGCAACTACCGCGACTCCACATATGGATGGGAAGGCATGAACTCCACCAACCACCTGCCCTACCCCGATCTCTAGCACCACATCTCCGGCCGCACGGATGCCGATCACCACAGCCTCACTGTCGGTCTGATCTCCCGCCCTTTCTTTAAGTTTTTGCATTATTTGTGGAAACAGTCGCTCTGTTATGTAGGTGGGAAAGAATGTGATCGACACCATGTCTCCGTGGAGGAGATGCATCTCTTTCGGGCCATTTATGAGGATCACGGCCTTCATCCCAGGTGGTGGCTCACACATTTCTAGCGCACGACGGCTAAGAGGTGGCCTACCGCACTCCCTAGAGGGCACTTCATAGCGCTGCTTATCAACCGCCTCCACCGTACTAACAAGTAGGGACTGGAGATCCCTTGTATCAATTGTGGGAGCCTCAGCGCTCAACCCACCATCGAGTTCGGTCTGGATCTTTCGATTTCGCCGACTACATATGTCCCTGCCCGAGGACCACCTCAGGAGGAGCCCAGGATGACGAGCCACAACATAGTCCACAACAGATGTCGCCACCCCAGTTTGTTGATCAGTACAACCAGATGCTCACCCAGATGCGGCAATGGCAGTCAGACTTCTCCACCGGCTCACACCAGTAGCAGAACGACAAAGTAGCATATGAGGAGGATCTGACCACCTCGAGGGAGCAGCAAGACAGTTGGAGGCCTGACTAGGATACCAGGTGGATTGTCACCCAACGCTAGTATGAGCTCCAACAGACATGGCACGATCAGGAGTTGGCATGGTGCCAGGAGATGAGGGACCACTTCCACATGCCACCACTACCACCGCCTGAGGACTAGTGATCAAGTTGTCTCCTTTCCCTTTCTTTTTCTTTCTTCTTTTCGGATTTCGATCCAATTTTATTATGTGTGGATCTGGGACACTTGTCCCGATTTCCTTTTGGTCTTCATGTTGTTTTTGTTTTGTAGGACTTTTGTAGCTGCTTCACTCCACTCCGAGTTCTCCACCTCATCCTCAACATCAACCATCACCATTCAGATATTCCGGATAACTCTATTTTCTTTAGTCCTATGAGGACACAGAACGTTCTAAGTGTGGGGTAGGTTGCTAGAAGAATTGTGTTTGAACTTGTTTGCTTATCTGTAATGTCGTGGTTTATTTTAATTCCTCTAGCTAGAATTACTCGGTTCTTGACTTTTGATGTTAAGTTGACTTCAATTTTTAACAATGATCCTTAGACTGCTTAACTTAGAACATGTAACCAACATGAATGCATTGATGTTAAAAAAACCTGGTTAGAACATAAATTAGAATCACACTTGTAGTGTCACCTTGAATTGCACGAAAATGATCGAGTCCGACTAATAGCCAATTGTGAGCTTTTTATCTGTTGCACATAACTAGCAACTTTAATTCTTTTTGAGTGGCTTTGTCATACTTTGAATGAGTTAGAATTTGCATGAGACCTATTCGATACCACACGACAACACGAGTACTAGGATGATAGAGGCACCTAGAAATTGTTACTTAAACCAGAAGCCATCCCGACATTAATCCCTCTAGGTGTAAATCCTTGTGTTTGGCATGTTCTTTCGGTTCGTTAATACATTATAGCCATTACCCATATGTTTGTTCACCACATTGATCCCATGTGGTAGTAGTTTGACATTAGCTAACCAGAAGTCGGCTTGTGGTGACTTGTCTATAGCCATTAAACTGGTGGTCTTAGCTAGTATGTCCATAAGTGTAAACCCCTCTAGCAACTAAAAAAATTCAGCACCAAAAAGAAAAATATAAAAAACCAAAAAAATACAAAGAAATAGTTCGAAGAGTTACAAGTCAAAGTAGTAGTTAGAAGTTTCAAAACGTTCTTCTCCCTACATAAGGAAGAACGAAAGCAATAAGTACATGTAGAAAGAAAAAAATTCAGAAAAAAAATAATAAAAGTGATAAGTTGCTTAAGGGTATCATAGGACGAGCGTACATTATTCCACCCCGTGTGTGGTTAGACGGTAGGAATCCATAGGTCCTAATTCGAGGGAAGTTAGTCGATTGCTACACCGCATCAAACCCATCATCATCATACATCCCTTCATCCATTCATCATAAGCCTTTATAGTGTAGGATCGTTATAGTCCCTTGCAAAGTCCTTTTGACTAGTTTCTCGTGTTGCCACCGTGGTGGAGATTGTGGTCGAAATGCAAACCTATGACATAAGTCGGTCGAGAAAGTAATTGAGAGCATAAACACGTCCCTAAACACAGAGTGTGAGAGTTCCCCAATTACTAAATATTTTCTGTGTGAGGAAGTCTGATCGGTTAGGTCGGTTTTGTGCATGATTGATGATTGCTACATGATTATGTGCAGAGAATTAGTGAGACCGGGTTGTGTGGCTGATGTGTATGCATGTTTAGGTTAATTGTTCTAAGTGTATCAGTTAAAAATTCATTGTTAAAGAATTGAATCTCAATTTAATCGATCTTGTCATCTGTGAACTTAGGTACTTTCTAATTCAATTTGCTTGAGGACAACCAAAAGCTTAAGTCTGAGGTAATTTGATGACACTAGAATTATCGTGATTATCGACCCCGATTAAGCGACATTTCATTGCTTGTTAGCACGTTTTAGGGGTAGTTTAGTGGATTTTCATTCATTAACACTATTTCCTACCGATTTGGTTACTTTGGCCCATTCCGGGTCTATTTGATGTGTTTTCGAGTGTCTCTTTGAGTACACAGGTTTTTGCCGTCAAATACGTAGCCATCGGACGTGTTCGGAATGCAATGGAGCCCCAAGATGTGACCCAGGATCGTTGGAAAATGCAAACTAAAGAAATATTGCCCAGCAAGGAAGTTCTCGACGAGAACTTCAAAGTTCTCACCGAGAAGATGCTCAATAAATTAGCCAAATTCTCGTCGCCGATCTCAGATAATATTACGAAGAAGTTCTCGGCAAGAACTTCATTGTTCTCGCCGAGAAATTTATGAAGAAGTTGGAAATTCTGGCGTCGCCAAATCAGAATGAGTTTGTACATAAGTTTTTTTGTGAGAACCTTAATCTTCTCGTCGAAAACATGCCCCTTTTCTAGCACAGATGAGGAAAAGCTCTATTGAAAGCAGCCTTCAACCCCAATTGAATGGGAATCCGATTTGTAGACTTCTACCGTTTATAGAGAGAGTTTAGAGCGATTCTTGGAATTCCTAGAGAGATCCTGACACCATCTTTCCATCCCGCAGTGCTCGGAGCTAGGAGTGAAGATTTCTCGAGTTCGAAGCGTCGCTAGAGTCAATCGCGATTAGGTTTTACAATTCTTCTTTGTTCTTTCTTGTTAAGATGAACTCCTTTGTTGTCTTTGACTCTCTGATTTCGAACATAAGTAGCTAAACTTATTAAACTTAGATTAGATGAAACCTAAGTGACTCAGAGCTTTAAAGTGATCACGGATCAGCGATAATTATATCTTAATTCAGACAGATTCTTATTCGTAATCGGTTTGTTCATAAATTTGTGTTTCTTTTCTAGGTTGATCACATAGATTAGTTTCCTGCTAAAATAAGGATAGTTGACGAACGTTCGCCTTGTTTTAGAACGCCAAATCAATTAATTAACCTATTCAATGGATTATGCCTTTCGTAGAACGTTTAGGTTAATCCGCTTCTAGAGTAACTCGCTAAAATTAATCAGGTGCACGTTAATTATCTGTTGCAGAAGTGAACGCACGGACGATTAATTAATCTTGGTTGTTAGTTCCGATAGAGCGAACGTTCACGAACTTAGACCTAAGGGTAATAAGTTATGACGGTGTCTAAAAACTGAATATATTAGAATTGAAAGTAGCCGAATTTGTGATCGTCAATGTCCTAGTAATCTTAAGGCACTACAAAAAAACAGCTATTTGGCGTCGGTCATACACGCGTTTTAGCGTCGGTCATGACCGATGCCAAAATAAATAGCGTCGGTCGTCTAAACCGACGCCAGATTTGGTGACGCTAAACTTTAGCATCGGTCGTTTGGTCAACCGACGCTAAAACGCGTGCCAACTGACGCTATAGTATTTTGGTCGAACCACCAACCGGCTCAGTGGTTAGCAAATAGCATCGGTTGATAAGTCTGACCGACGCTAAATTGCTTGACCGACGCTAAAACGCCAAACGCAATGGCTCCTGGTCTAGATTACAAGTGGGGCATGCCTGTCCTGTATAAGTGTTCCACCCTGATAATAAACTCAGTCCAGGGAAATCACTAATTGTCCACATTAGCGCTGCCCTCAATGTGAATGATTCTTTCTTCACTGAATCATATGCTTCTACGCCTTCCCATAACATTTTCAGCTCATCAAGTAAAGGTTGTAGGTAGACATCGATATCATTTCCAGGAGCTTTCTTTCCCGAAATGATACCAGACAATATCATACCTGTTGACTTCATGCATTCCCTCGGAGGCGTGTTGTATGGCATTAGTACAATTGGCCATGTGCTATGACTAAGGCTCATATTCCCAAAAGGATTAAAGCCGTCAGTAGCAAGGCCGAGCCTAACATTTCTCGGATCTGAAGCAAACTCAGGATACCTAGTGTCAAAGTCAACCCACGCTTGACCATCTCGTGGATGCCGCGACATTCCATCAGTAGTTCTTTCTGTAGAATGCCACACCATACTCTCAGCTGTTCTAGGGCACATGGACAATCTTTGCAACCTTGGAATTATTGGAAAGTATCGATATATTTTCAATGCCTTAAGTTTCTTCTCTTTGCTTCCATCAACTACGCCATCATCAACACCACCATCCTTGTATCTAGACTGCTTGCAAATCCTGCAACTCGTCTCATCTATGTCATTACCCCAGTACAACATACAATCGTTCACACATGCATGAATTTTCGTGTATCCCAGCCCAAGCCGTTTGATCATTTTCTTTGCACTATATCCTGTTGGCGGTATGTTGGCAAACTCAAAAGCTTCATGCAGCAACTCAATGATCATTGATATCGCTTTATCGCTGATGTTATGCATCCCCTTCATATGATAAAGTCTCAGAATGAAAGATAATTTGGAGAACTTCTTACATCCTTCGTATAGTACCGTTTCTCCATCTTTTAGTAAATCCCTCAAATTTACATTGTCATCATCAACCGGCTCTTGTATTGGCTCAGGGATGCTGGTGTCATTATCTTCGCTCATAGCAATTTCTTCATTCATTTGACCTGCCCCATTAACATCTTCATTAGCAAGTACTTCAGTAGTAGTCTCGCGGACCTCCTCAGTAACGACACCAAAAGCATCATTAACCATTGAACGAAGTGATCTAATATGATCACTTCCATGCACTGCAGTCCTAGAAGAAGATCCATAGAGACGCTCTCCATGTCGCTCTCCATGTCGATCCCAAACAGTATATCCTGGCGAAAATGGCTTGCGGAGTAAATGCTCGTAGACATCATCTCTACACAGCCACTTCTTGAATCCATATTTTGGACATGGACATACTATTTGCTCTCCGTCGTTGTTGTTGGAGAAAGCAAAATTCAGAAAGCTTTCTAAGCCAGTCATGTACTCCGGTGATAATCTTGGGGTGTTAATCCAAGATTTATCCATTAGGAGATACCTGATTTAGTGTAGGGAAGTAGTGGAGATCATAATTTATAGGGTTATTATTTTTAAAATACTCCAAGTTTCGCGAATTCATTTTGAAATGCTCAAACTTTAAGAAACCCCAAATCTATCCCATTTTTCAAAATAGTTAACACCGTTAGTCCTTATTTGTAAAATTATAAACATTTTGAACCAAGTGGCTAACGGATTAACTTTTAATATTTTTTTCTTCTAAAATCAGTAATCCATATTTGCCCAAATTGCATTTTGATCATTCTCAATTCCATCCCTTACAAATCCTCCCAAACCAACCTTCTCCGATCATCTCTTTCGTCAACCCACCGCACCACCGCCGCCGCCATGTCAACTCCGCCATCAACAGTCCTCCGACCCTTCCTTAATCCACCACATAATATCCTACCACCCTCCAAAATCTCCAAACAATCGATTGTGGCGTCTGAACCCTAGATCTGGAGTTCTGTAACCATCCGTTCCTCTTTAATCTTTTGCCGCTGCGAATCCTCTCTACCTCATCGCTTAAATCCCTCCGCCTAAAAGGGTTTGATCTCGACCCTCCGCCCCGATCACCCTGCATTGGTGGCGTTGTTCTACCATTAGCCTCCCTCTCTTGGAGGATCTAAAGATCTGTTGGAGGGATCCCTGGATATCGACTCCCAAACCTCTAATCTCGAGTCGTTCACCTTTAGAGGCTTATCAATGGGGATCGCCCCCTTCTCCGATCATCTCTTTCATGGAACACTTAATCCCAAAATCCATCATCTCGTCTCCCAACATGGATCTTCTTCCTCTTCAATTAGTGCCAACATCTCTTCTTCTTCGAAGTTGTTCATCTCTCTCTCTAATTTGCAAAAAGTTGCAGAAGAAACCAGATTAAAAAAGTGGCTCCTGCTGTTCTGCTATGCAGCTATGGGTTTGATATAATTGCAGTAGCTACCTAGCTCATAGCTGCACCGCCCCTCCATACCCCTATCTATCTATCTATCTAATTTTGGTTCTGCAAAACATATGGTTGAGAGCTGTGAGATCTGAGTATGGATTATTGTTTATCTTCTTCACATGTGGTATGCTCTCTTTTGCTGTATCGCAATCTCTGTAATTCTTTGTTAGAGTCGGTTTTTCTGGGTTTGGAGAAAAGCAGTAATGGTTCAGGTGTTCGATCCACCATGGGAAGCGGTGGCTCTTCTCCGGTGTTCGATCCAAATTTGCCACTTCTGATTCGAACAGTTTCATGAGCGTCCAGATCCAGAACCAATGAATTTGAACCAGAGATGGTTTGGAATCTGGATTAAAACATTGGGATTAAATTATAGTGAACTGGGTTCTTTTACTTTCAACGAACATGACCCATTTGAGTTTCCGATCATAATGTTTACGGCAGTGCAATTGTGGTGGTGAATAGTGCAGTTGTGGCGGAGTTGAAGCCTCCGCTTTGTGGCGGAGTTGAAGCCTCCGCTTTGTGGCGGAGTTGACTTGGCGACGACGGTGGTGCGGAGAGTTGACGGAAGAGATGATCGGAGAAGGTTGGTTTGGGAGGATTTGTAAGGGATGGAATTGAGAATGATCAAAATGCAATTTGGGCAAATATGGATTACTGATTTTAGAAGACAAAAATATTAAAAGTTAATCCCGTTAGCCACTTGGTTCAAAATATTTATAATTTTAGAAATAAGGACTAACGGTGATAACTATTTTGAAAAATGGGATAGATTTGGGGTTTCTTAAAGTTTGAGCATTTCAAAATGAATTCGCGAAACTTGGAGTATTTTAAAAATAATAACCCTAATTTATATATAAATTAACTTAGGTAAAATGCTAAGATGTTATAACATTAATTTGGAATCATGTAATAGCAATAATATACTAGTAACTATTGTTTGTACAAAATTACCATGAAGTAGCTAGCAATATGGTACTGAGTTTAGTTAACTTAAAAACAAACCCTAACTCAACCAATGAATTCTAAAATTAATCACATTCTAAGAATTAATTACAAATAACAAACAATTCTACTAATTACTCTCATTTTAAAAATAAATAACACACAAATCATATACTTTTATTCGCATTAAACCATAAAAACAAATTATAACTGATCATAGTGAAAACATATTACTAGGAATTAGATTAATCTTGGCAACATACATATTATTATACTAGTTTAATCATGCATATTACAATCAATTAATTTACGTGTAAAAAAAAAGACTAAGAAATGCATACCTTACACCAATGTGAGTGATAAAAATACAGAAGACAGAACAACTACTCGATACGGGCACTGAGAAAATAATCACAACATATACAATTAGAACTAATCAGAATAACTATTTCAATTCACTACAATGCTAATAACACATACAATCTACAATTCAATACTATTCTACGAGTCATAGCAATTTCATTTCACTACAATTCTAATAATCACAACATATACAATTCTAATTCTCTACAATCCTAATAATCAGAACATATACAATTCTAATTCTCTACCAAATAAACGAAATTTAAATTACAATCTAGAAATTAACAAATTAAATTACTTACACCGATACATAGGAGGAGATGTGAAGAAAGCACGGGTGATCAGAACAGCGTCACAGCAGCTCCTAGCTCGAATGCCGGCAATTTCAGAGGATTTGGGAAGTTGAGAGGATTTGAAGCTGTGGGGAGAGGTGCATAATGAGTGCTGACGTTGGGCTGGGGGTATTTATACTTTCAGCATTTCGACCGACGCTAAAATGCGTATCAGCCGACGCTATTTTTTCGCGTTTTAGCGTCGGTTATGACCGACGCTATTCTCTTTCTGCTGACCGACGTCAATTTAACCGTCCGGTCAGCCAAAAATCGAACCAAAAACGAGAAATAGCGTCAGCTCTTTGTCTCATTTTAGCGTCGGTCACCTATCAACCGACGCTAAAACGCGAGGTCAACCTCTTAGCGTCGGTTGTTGACCGACCGACGCTAAATTGCTACGTTTCAACCGACGCTAAAAGGAGTTTTTTTTTTGTAGTGAGGGGATTCAAGTCTATCAATCGTTTTAAAACCCAATTAATCAATCTATATTTTAATTCAATTTCATTCCTTTGCATAATAGTTTAGAAGTCGTGGAACTCACACCACGCAACTTAAGTTTAAACCCAAATAATTTGCCAATTTCTTCGAGTAAATAATTGGAAGAAAATTCGTAGAATACGTTCTTATCCTACTTTAGTGGGATAAGTATTTGATACCTGTTTACATTTTTACCACTCATTCAAGCGGAATTGTATGCCGTAAGTTTTAATGAAACTACCATAAAAGGGACTCATGAAGCCAAGTAGACATACAAATGAGACGATGAGCAACAAACAAGAGAAGATAGAAAAATTAGGACGGCTAAGCAAACAAACTCGGCTAATTAGTAGGAAATAAAAAAGTATCTGAAATTACGACTAACTAACTGCTTATAACAAAACTACCATCTTTAAGATAATTCGATAGAGCTAATTCTAGTGTTTGATCCAACAAAATCCAGAATGGAACTACAAAACTCAGATATTGTATCCAGTAGTACTAATCTGCGTGGTCGTGGTGAGCATCTGTGGAGAGTTGAAGAGGAGGAGTGTGACGATCGAGTGGGATTCTAATATTACCTAAAGACCCAGCAGGAACAAGCTTCAGATTCTCACAGTTGCATATCTCGATCATGAAACCATCTGGGTCATCGAAGAACATTTGATCAATCTTGCTTCCCTTCTCTTCTCCTATACTCCTCTTCAGGTACTTTACTCCAAACTCCTTTAGCCTCCTCTCCATTTCTTCCATATCTTCACACTTACAAACAATTCATCAAGTCAGTAGTGACACACCATGGGTCCTCGATAATTGCATATAATAAAATGAATTCAAATAAGTACTAGAGCTATACCTGGAAAGAGATGTGGTTATCCGTTGGATCAAGGTCTCGGTCTCTGTCAGGCAACCTGTCTTCATCTTTAGCCTGAACCAAGTGAATACCAACACCATAGTTATAGAGCCAGGCACCATCAAATTTGAAAGCACTTGGCCTCTCAATCAACACCATCCCAAGTACTCTGCTGTAGAAATCAATTGATTTCTGTACGTCTCTGCAGAGTCTGGACACATGGTTTAAAGCCATCATAGGAGGACCTTCCTCTTGTTCTTCTTCCTCCTTGTTAATTACTTGTTCCAGCTTTCCCCCTCTTCCACCACATCATTGTTATGATTGCGGCGGTTGCTATAGGTATTGGTGTCAACCCGCTGCTCTTGAACCTGCATATTGTTGGTTGTTGGGTTGTTAATTAAGCTCCAAAGAAGTGGGTATTAATAAAAGCAAACGTGGCGGTGGGAAAGGGTGAGTGGGTGTTTGACACGTGGAGTTAAGGTTGCGCATGATATGGTGATGACATTTGTTGCCCTTCCTTGACTCAGTAGTGGCACTCACTTGGAAACCGGGAACATTACTCACTTGCAAATTACTAATACACAAACACAGACTAATTTTTTATGAAATGTCAATTTTGACAACTTTTATTAAAAATTTGGGTTATTATTTTTAAAAAGCTCCTTGTTAATTCTTTTCGATATACCCCATCTAAAAAAAACCCAAATTTATCCCGTACTTATTACTGATTATGCCTTCTTTGTAAGTTTTTAGACGGAAGTGACTGAAGCGCTATTTTCATCGCCATGTCTGCCGACACGTGTCCTGCTGAGTCATTTTATGACCAAGCCCAAAACGCTGTGTATTGGAAAAAATTAACCCTTGGTCAGTTTTTAACCCTTCAAACTTCCAGTTGTCTTCTTCCTTTCATACCTAAGATATTGGTAAAGACGGCAATTGTTCTTCCCCCATTAAATCAGCCCCAAATCGGACCCTATCCCTTCAAATCAGCCCCAAATCGGACCCTATCCCTTCGAATCGGCACCGAGAGGTATGCAGTCGGTGATGGTGCAGGTGTCGCAGGAGTCGGCGAGTATGCTGGCGTTGACGGCGAGGATGTACGCCATGGTGAGGAACGTGGCGGTGCTGGCTCGGATCTCGGTGGTGAAGGAGGTGTTCCGCTCGGAGATTTTGAATCGCTTTCCGACTCTACTTGTTGCCACGTAGGCGTTGAGCTTCGTCAAGATTGAGATCTGAATAACTCTTGTTTCTGTCACCATTGTTTTTCAGAGCTGCGTATCGAGCTTGGACATTGTTAATGGAAACCATATTGTTTAAGTGATGCTCTGTAAATTTGCTATGATAGCGGAATTTACACAGAGAGGGGAATTCAAATTGTGGATTATTCTGAAGCCTGAGCTCCTGAGATCTAACTTTGGCTGATTCAGTATAGTGTCAAATCCATTGATCGTTCCTTGGAGTTGCGACGAACCCTGGAATTTTTCCAGATTCTGTTATCTCCATTGAAGCTCGAGGATGTTGTGCGTTGTTTCTGATTTCATGTTGTGCGTTCCATGTCCTTGGAAGGGGCCCGAATCCGGTGTCGTCGAAGCTCTTGCTCTCCAGCCAGACGCCGGTGTCGAGCACTCCGACGACGACTTCTTCGACGGTGTCGGCCTGGGGGAACAACTTGGCAGCAGATGATATCACCAGAAGAAGCAGGAGAAGAAGAATGGAGGGATAATGAGAACAGTCTGCTTCATCTTCTCCATTATTTTTCTCTAGTTGAATTGGGAGGAGGAAGAACATATGCCGTCTTTTACCAATATCTTAGGTCCGAAAGGAAGAAGACGATTGGAAGTTTGAAGGGTTAAAAACTGACCAAGGGTTAATTTTTCCCAATCCACAACGTTTTGGGCTTGGTCATAAAATTACTCAGCGTGACACGTGTCAGCAGATGTGGGTATGAAAATAGCACTTCAGCCACTTCCGTTCAAAAACTTACAAAGAAAGCCTAACGGTGTTAACTACGGGATAGATTATTGGAGTTTTTTTTAGATGAGGTATATCGAAAAGAATTCGCGAAAGTTGGAGCTTTTTAAGAATAATAACCCAAAAAAATTCGAATTAGCCAATTTGGTGATTTTCGGTTAAATTTTCTATTTAAGTTAACCAAAATGCAACTCAAATATTGGACATAACAAACATTGTCATGTCACATGCAATGCAACATTAAATTTTTACAACATTAGTAGTAATTTTAATATAATAATTTCTTAAAACAATGAGAATTCATTCTTATTCCGTGTTGTTTTTCGCTCTAAGACAGTTACAATTCTCTTTCGACCAGGGGCGGAGCTAGGGGCTCCAAGCGGGTTCCCCGGATCCCACTTGACAAATGATTTTGTGAAAAAAATTATGTAAAGTTGCAACATAAATGCTTATAATTGAATACTGGACCCCACTTGGACTTGATCGGAACTCTCATGTCTCGATCATTTAGCTGATTTTTCATAATGGACCCCACTTGGCAGAAGTTCTGGCTACCCCACTGCTTTCGACGGTTACCATTCCCGACGGCGGTTTCCATTCCCCTGGTCTCCCTTCTACACTTCAACGGCTTGAAACTGCTTCCATTCCCCTTGCTGTTTCTCGGATTATGTAAGGTGCGAAATTGATAAAATTTCTTGTATAAGAAATGGCTATAGTACCATTCGTCGTTAATCATTAATTTTTTTAATAAATGTTACAATTTAACTATGAATGGTACCACATACAATAACATTGCGATTGATGGGCCCTAGAGTCGGATCCGCCCTAGGAGCTCACGCAGCGGCCCGCTCTTAAGGTTCAAGCATTGGGCCGCCCTCTCAAAAATGAACCGCCCTACCTTTCGATTTGACAGGAAAGCGGCCACCGCCCTTTACTGTTGATGGCGACCCATCGCGGCCCACTAAGAGCACGACACGTGGACCCTGCCACACCCATTGGACCCTATAAATAAAGAAGTCCCCCATTTAGAAGAGGACAACACACATACACTTGGGACCAAACGCCCGATACTGCAAGCTATTACGATGCACGCTAAGTGCTATCGGTTTCCGCCCTCATCAAAGCGCTCACGCTCGGTACTTCTTTGTTACCCACTTTCCTACACTCACATCACTCCTTACCATCTCACAATCACTGACCTCCTTGTATATCCGCCCTGCAAGGTACCACCCATCCGGGCTCGAGGCGTATCAAGGACGGATTCACTACCTTCAACCTCCAGGGAACCAAAGTATTGACACACGAGTCCAACTGGGCAGATCAATTGGCACGCCAGATAGGGGATAGCTAAGCGTCTGATTCCCTAAAGACAAATATCATGCAAAATCTGGAGGACAATCCATCAAGCGGTAACCCCGCCGGGACACCCATCACCCTGGCTAAACAAGTCGTCCCAGTAGGCGTCCCCCGGGACCCACGTCTTCATGAGACCGCTCCCTCGGGAACGGGAACGAGCCCAGATCACGCAAACCGCCCCCTTGGGCCAAGGGCGGCGGAGAAGCAACCTCGCATTCCTATACCGTCAGAAGGTGCAACCGGTGGAGCTAGGGCCACAAGCTCCGCTATTCCCCCATACTACAGGAGATCTAGCGGCGCAGGTGGCTGAACTACAAAAACAAAACGCCAAAATCGCGGCAATGATGAAGTTTTTGGTCGCCCAAGCGGCACCAAGCAATCACGGAGAAGGATCTTCGTGCGGACTGGCTCCTGGTATGGCGGACTCAGACAAGATGTACCGACTGTTCCTCCCACGCCTCCAATCCGGCCCTAAACAACTCGCCATGAGACAGCCCCTCGACAAGACGCTCCTCAACGTGCCGCCCCCACAAGGATTTGTGCCGCCCGCCATTAAAGCGTACGACGGCACCAGAGATCCTGACCAGCACCTACTAACGTTTACCATTGCCATGTAGATGTTCACAGCCCAAACGCCACTTGTTACCGCACGTTCCCGGGTACCCTGACCGGAGCCGCGCTAACCTGGTACGGGGGGCTGGCGGAAGGGATAATCAAGAACGGGGAGGACTTCTGCCAGTTATTTCTCCACAAGTTCTCAAACCAAAAGAAGGCAGGGCGCAACTTGTCCGCCTTTTGGAGCCTAAAGCAGAACTGGTCAGAGACCCTCTGACAGTATTACGAGAAATGGGCCAAGGCGGTCGCGGCAGTGCCCAATCTAGCGTTGGACATCATACTTCATCACATTCAAACCACCACGCTCAATACTGACCTAGTCAAGGAGTTGGTTCAAAAAAAGCCGAAATAACTAGGCTACAGAAGTAGACTAGATCGAATCTCTTGAGGTTTCCTCTAATTAACTACTCAAAGAAGCTGGCAATCTATTCAGGTTTAAACACGTTCTGTGTGGTGTGAGTTCCACGACTTCTAAACTCTAAAGCATGAAAAATTGAAATGAAAACAAAAGACAGAATGAAAGATTGGTTTGACTTAACAAGACGACTGTTAAACCCCGAATCTCGGAACCAAATTTTTTTTTTCATACGTTGAGAAACTTGAAGTTTAAATGGAACACGGTTGCATGAAAGTCAAGAATTATGCTTGGCCGAGTTGGACCAACAACCCAAAGGTCACAGGTTCGAATCCTGCTCCAGCAAATCCTTTTTTTTAGTCTTGAGAAATGATGACATCATAGTGACGTCAGCGTGATGTCATCATCTTTCCCCGTGAACAAAACCGTCGTTGCACCTCTGTTTCCGGCAACTCCTCCGGTGAGGGCTCAAACCTTCATGTTATTGATGTTTGTCGGGTTTTGATGATTTTAAATCATCACCCCGTTAATACACACCCCTCCAACTCCATTATTGGCCGAGTAACGCCAAAACGGAGTTACACCGTCGACATCACTAACAACCGACCATTCACTCATTTCTTTCTCGTTACCTTGACTTTTGGGAACTCCACAGGGCAACGAGAGGCTTCGGAGTCGGCTATAAAAGCCAACAAGCCTTCAACTTTGAGTAACGGAACCTCACCGTCGAAGCTCCGACGAGAGTTACGGCGGAGCGTTCCAAACATACCCAACCCTTGAAAAATACATATCCGACATCGTTTTAAGCCTGAGAATCTTTTCCAACCTTCAAAAGGTAGTTTCGTGCGAGAAATAGGGGAATTCGGAGCTTCACCGGAAGGAGAGCTTTGTCTACTGCAAATTGGAGAAGAAGATGGTAAATTACCTGTGTAGTCCCTCCTTCTTTTTCCTTTGTTATTTTGGCCCTTGAAGTTTTCCCTTGTGACAGTTTGATCCTTAACTGTCAACTTTTGGCATTAAACCTCTTTCAGTTAGTACAATTTGGCCCAGAAGTTACGAAAGTTCGTTAACTCCTTATTTCCATCCGATTCAAGCTACGGAACCGATTTCCAAGTCAACCGACTCGATTTATAGGTGGGTTGGTTTAAGGGGATAAATTTCTTGGATTAAATAATTCCTCAATTTAAATAGCTATTTGGTTAAACTTTGTCACTAACCAAATATTGTGATTATTTCCGAATTAATCGTTTGTCGAGAACTAGATCAACGAGTGAAGTACTCGGGCCTTATTTTGGACTCGTATATGCTTAAATTAAGGTCCTTATAATTCTCGTGGTTATTTTACTGCTAATCGAGTACTAACCCATCTGGGTTGGTTTAAGGGGGTAAATTCCTAACATTCTTGCTGGTCAATTTACATTCCATTAACCAAAATCAGTTAATTAAGTATATCCATTCCAATTGTTTTGGAAATGAGCTCCGGTAATTACCTTTTCACGGAACGTTGGATTTATCGGATGAATCGAATTGCTGGAATATCCGGTAAAGTGTTATACTCCTTATGGAATATTAATTCCTTAGTATGACGTAATAATTGTTATGATATTATTACGAGGACTTATATATCACCCATAACTCCTATTCAAATCAGCTATCTTCCGAGGGTTAGATTTAACTCAGAATAAAACCGCATGATAAACGATGGAGCTCGATTGCTCTGGGTGGTTAGTCAAACTAATGGATGACGTGATGGATTGTTAAATCCATATAGATTATAATCTATTACTTGCAGGTACTATAATACCTTGATGATTTGGAGGACTAACTGTTGTTTGTTGATTGTCCAGAGTTAATGAGTGACTCGGATCCTCATTAAACCCGGTTTATAAAGTTATGATGCCTAAGGTTAGAGGGACTTAAGTAGTCCAAGTGACTCCCCTATTTACCTGGAAATTAAGACGTAAAGTCTTGGTTTTGACAACAAGGTGTCGTTTCTACGGAAAGTTCCATCTTTCCGGAACCATCAGTTTTATACCTAATTATGTTTGATTCGACTATGGTTAAATCGTGATGTTATCTGATGATGTTTGACACCTAGTGTATATAGGTGGAAAGTAAAGCTTCGCTAGCTAGTTCTCCGCCGGGAACATCGATGGATACGGGTTCCTATCGGGTGATGGGAGTTGGGTATTGTTAGCCCCAATCGATTCACGGTAGATGCGTACGGATAGCCCTACCGGATGATAAGAGTTGGGTGGAATTAGCCTCGACCAGATGATGGGAGTTGGGTATTGATAGCCCCAATCGATTCATGATAGTCGGGAAGAATAGCGACTCTTGCGAAGTCCCTATTACAGGCTTAGGAGTAAGCCTTATCGATGATGGCGTAGAGGTTAGCTAGGCGGGAAGAGGGGACGCCCTATTGTTTAATGAAAGTTGATCGAGTTGATCTCGATGTTGTGTGGTACTATTGTCATGTGATGTCTTATTGACTTGTGATTTTGTGTGTTAATGTTTCACATTTAGGTCGTGATTGGAATATTGGATTAATATTCCTTGTGACAAGTCATTTGATAAATAGTAATGGTAATCTCCGTTACGGAAGGATGAGTATGGAATTACTAATTTGCGTTGTTAATTCCATTAAATGTGTTTATTCATGTTTATACGGAATAATCATGATAATGGACTGACCCCGAGCCACCCACCAGTTTTGCAGGAATTTCCTGGACAAGCAACGGACCACCTGAGTTTCTTAAGGTGTGCCGGAACAGTGGATCATGATACGGTGTAATGGCGACTTGGAGGGTTGCTCTAAAGTCGTTGGGCCCACTTCCGTTGTAAATGATTTGATGTTTAATACCCTGATTTTATGGTTAGTTTAAAAGTAGTAGGTCAAAAGTTGTATTTTTCAACCTTTGAGTCATCGTCTGTCCCGGGACAAGTTGTCGTTTTTCGTGTCATAAAATTGGGGTGTTACATTTTGGTATCAGAGCCGGCTTCCTCTTGTTTCTTGGGTTAACAAGAAACACTGGAAGATCGGTCTGGTGCGGGAGTTATTCTTGCGATTTTAAAAGAAAAAGGGGTATTAAGTTTTGACGGATTTTAACCAAGGTTTAAAAGTGAAAGGTTTTTCACAGGCACCGGTCTCAGATGCCTGCATCATGGCACCGACACAGAAACCTCCACGGTGAGACGTTCTTGAGTTTTATAATTAACATTGTTGAAATAATCCGTTATTATGTCAAAGGGTGGGTGTGGCTGATATAGATGTTACAGGATTAAAAGCAAGAATTTATTTGCTTATCACGCGAATGATAAGGGTTCCGACAAGGATACAAACAACGGCAATGACTGCTAAGAAAGTTTTGTAGGTAACTTCTATGTTTCTATTACGAAAACCACTATTAGCCTTGTTCCTGACGGAAGATGAAGATGACGCAGAAGTATCGGGAATAGTCTCTCCTGAAATTGCATGTCTTTCACTTCCAAAGGTACGCTCGTAGATGTTTAATTTTCGTAAGAGACCGTTGATCACGACTTTGGCTCGATGTTGCATCGGGGGATCTAACCATGCAGAGTAATTACAATGGCTGTTCATCCTCTGCAACAGACCAAGGGGATAGATGAGTTTTTCTCTGGTTAGTTTGAAATGATAGTCGAAACTCGTAAAGCACTTTTGACTTACCGAGCGACGTCTTTTGCAGCTAAAGAACCTTCGCCCTGGATTTTCTTCCGTCCAGGATGTTGTTATAATCGTGGCTTCCCCGCACTGGCAAATGGGAATCGTAGCCATTTCCTAGTTATAAAAGCGATGAATGAGGTATTTCTTTTCCAACCTCTGTTGTGTTATCCAAAGCGTTTTGTTACCGTCTATTTAAAGGGACGAACCCTATTCCCCTAGCCATTGACTTATTGGACCCCTTTTCTTTGTCCATGCGTGCCGACATGAAATGAGTGGGTGTCACCATTATTGTGACCACTCTTTTCTCGAATTTGGCTCCCATAAAAAAAACGGGTTTCGAAAACTTGACCAACCATCACCATCTCTTTTGTTTTTCCTCCCTTGCTTAGTAAACTCTCTCAATTCCGAGAATGTGCTATCGAGAGGATGGCAGTGTGCGTGACGTGGGATTGGTAATCTTTGCCTTGATCCTCTTGTGTGGTCAAATTTTCGTTATCTGGAAGCTGACGTTAGAGACAGCTGAGGAACGACGTCGGGAACTCGATCGCAAGAACTTGCATGATGAGTAGACCACTTTAATTTCGTACAACTTTTGTTGTGGTAACTCATATTTTAAGTTGTGATCTTGCGTTTTGAGTTAGTTCTTTTTAAGGAAATAACTGGTTTGAATGTCTAAAGGTGGAAGAGAAGTAGAAAATTATTATTATTATTAAGAAGGAACTGGGTACATGAACTGGTAGTACAAAACGGCTATTCGGGCCGTGTCTTTTAGAACTAACTCCGTGAAAGATCCACTAACTCGATCGGACGCTCTCGCTTCTTCCCCTTGTCACCCTCTAGTATCTTACTTGCCGTTTCTTCAATCCCGTCCTTAAACCGTTTCTTTCCGCAGTAAATCTTGACTGTTCCCGCTTGGTCTGGTCTTCCCCTGATGGCAACTCATGTCTGCGCAACATGAGCCATGTTAAGTGGAAAGCACCTACCTACTTTTGGTACAGAGAGAAAAGGGCTTCCGAACTGATCAAAAACGGTACACCACCCTCCCTTAAAAAAGAAGGCAAAATTCAGTTCCATAAGCTGGCTCATGCTAATGAAACTACCAGCAATGTTAGACATCAGTAACACATCCGGTATGATCAAGGGATCCAACCTGACGGAACCCTTCCCTTTGGACTTTGCCTTGGAACCCTTCCAAAGGAAACGAGTTGGTTAAAGCTACGATCTAGAGAAATGAAGGAGTTTTCATTCGGAGTCATGTGATTAGGGCAGCTACTATCTAGTGTCCATTCCATTTTAATAGAATCGCAAGAGGGACAGAAATCGGTCAAGAAAGGATTACCAGAAGGGACTGGCAGACTCTCGGTGGTGGGAAAAAGGTTGAGGAATGGAGTCGCTCCTGCATTTTTCCTTACTTCCATTCGAACCTCCCGTAAGTATTGACGGAATCCCTTCAGAACACCATGCAAGTGACACTTGGAACCGAGCTTCATCTGGGTTAAATACCCAAGTGAAGGAAACATTGATCTCCGATACAAGATCTACCTAAATCTCTCGCTTTCGGCGAAGACACGTGAACGGCTGAGAATCGTCCACCGCATCAGCTCTACTTTTGAGGCTCCGTTAAAGCCTGAACTTGTGTTGTCATGTCGTTCTTTTTACTTTTGACTTTCGAGTCCGAATGGCGGCTTCTTGGGCAAGCTAACCGTAACCTCTTCTTCTTTAAATTGATGCCCTCCCTCTAAGTCATTCTCTAAAGAAAGATGACTTGCTCTGATGAAACAGAAACCTTGAGTGGGATAAATTTCGTCCTTCTGATAGTCATTCTTCTCTTCGTGGCTATCACCTTCATCCTAAATTATGCAAACATATAGACCGACGAAGGCGTCAAGAAAATCCTCCAGAAGGAACAGTTCGGTGGAGTCAAACAGAAGTCCCATCCCGCATGCCTTAGTATTTCCTCAAATTCATGATTGTACCCTTATTCTCTTTCTTGTGGTTTTTGCCTGGGACATAAGGATGTATGGTCTCAGACGGTGCATACGCTCTTTAATCACTGGCTAGTTGGTAAGAATTCTGTTTCTCAGAATCCCTGCGGATGACAGGTGAACCAAGAGATGCCAATAGATTGTATCGATACTTTAACTAGCAAATTTAAGACGATCTCGTAATTCACACTTGTTTACCCGTACTTGCCGACAATCGCAAGTGGGCGAGGCTCAATGATGACACCTCCCCTTCCCCTTCTCTTAAGGACCCCCTCTCTTCTCTTCTTTCTTTCGACAGCCGAATCACCGGTGGAAATCTTGAAGTCCTCCATCGCAGTCGCTTCAAGAATGGAAAGGGTTTACGACGAGGACTACGCCATGAAGAAGGCTATCATCCTCGGAACAGGACGCCTCCTTCTCATTATCTCCTTCTTTTACTTTGTATGTATAGGTTATCGTAGAGGTGTCTTTGATGGACCTGTGGAAGCATTCGAGAAAACGGCGATCATCATCTGTTTAGTGATCTTGTTTCTCGCTTGCCTTCCTTTTAGTTTTCTCAAATGAAAAATTAAGTTTTGTCACGTTCGTGAATTGCTCTGGTTTTGACACCGTCAAAGTTAACTGTCGTCTGATTTCGGGATGAAATCTTTTTAAGGAGGGGAGAAATGTTACACCCCGAATCTCGGAACCAAATTTTTTTTTTCATTTGTTGAGAAACTTGACGTTTAAATGGAACACGGTTGCATGAAAGTCAAGAATTATGTTTGGCCGAGTTGGACCAACATCCCAAAGGTCACAGGTTCGAATCCCTGCTCCATCAAATCCTTTTTTTTGTCTTGAGAAATGATGACATCATAGTGACGTCAGCGTGATGTCATCATTTTTCCCCATGAACAAAACCGCCGTTGCACCTCTGTTTCCGGCAACTCCTCCGGTGAGGGCTCAAACCTTCATATTATTGATGTTTGTCGGGTTTTTATGATTGTAAATCATCACCCCGCGAATACACACCCCTCCAACTCCATTATTGGCCGAGTAACGCCAAAACGGAGTTACACCGTCGACATCACTAACAACCGACCATTCACTCCTTTCTTTCTCGTGACCTTGACTTTTGGGTACTCCACAGGGCAACGAGAGGCTTCAGAGTCGGCTATAAAAGCCAACAAGCCTTCAACTTTGACTAACGGAACCTCATCGTCGAAGCTCCGACGAGAGTTACGGCGGAGCGTTCCAAACATACCCAACCCTTGAAAAATACATACCCGACATCGTTTTAAGCTTGGGAATCTTTTCCAACCTTCAAAAGGTAGTTTCGTGCGAGAAATAGGGGAATCCGGAGCTTCACCGGAAGGAGAGCTTTGTCTCCTGCAAATTGGAGAAGAAGATGGTAAATTACCTGTGCAGTCCCTCCTTCTTTTTCCTTTGTTATTTCGGCCCTTGAAGTTTTCCCTTGAGATAGTTTGATCCTTAACTGTCAACTTTTGGCATTTAACCTCTTTCAGTTAGTACAATTTGGCCCGGAAGTTACGAAAGTTCGTTAACTCCTTATTTCCATTCGATTCAAGCTACGGAACCGATTTCCAAGTCAACCGACTCGATTTATAGGTGGGTTGGTTTAAGGGGGTAAATTTCTTGGATTAATTAATTCCTCAATTTAAATAGCTATTTGGTTAAACTTTGTCACTAACTAAATATTGTGATTATTTCCGAATTAATCGTTTGTCGGGAACCGGATCAACGAGTGAAGTACTCGGGCCTTATTTTGGACTCGTATATGCTTAAATTAAGGTCCTTTTAATTCTCGTGGTTATTTTACTGCTAATCGAGTACTAACTCATCTGGGTTGGTTTAAGGGGGTAAATTCCTAACATTCTTGCTGGTCAATTTATATTCCACTAACCAAAATCAGTTAATTAAGTATATCCATTCCAATTGTTTTGGAAATGAGCTCCGGTAATTACCTTTTCACGGAACGTTGGATTTATCGGATGAATCGAATTGCTGAAATATCCGGTAAAGTGTTATACTCCTTATGGAATATTAATTCCTTAGTATGACGTAATAATTGTTATGATATTATTACGAAGACTTATATATCACCCATAACTCCTATTCAAATCAGCTATCTTCCGAGGGTTAGATTTAACTCGGAATAAAACCGCATGATAAACGATGGAGCTCGATTGCTCTGGGTGGTTAGTCAAACTAATGGATGACGTGACGGATTGTTAAATCCATATAGATTATAATCTATTACTTGCAGGTACTATAATACCTTGATGATTTGGAGGACTAACTGTTGTTTGTTGATTGTCCAGAGTTAATGAGTGACTCGGATCCTCATTAAACCCGGTTTATAAAGTTATGATGCCTAAGGTTAGAGGAACTTAAGTAGTCCAAGTGACTCCCCTACTTACCTGGAAATTAAGACGTAAAGTCTTGGTTTTGACAACAAGGTGTCGTTTTTACGGAAAGTTCCATCTTTCCGGAACCATCGGTTTTATACCTAATTATGTTTGATTCGACTATGGTTAAATTGTGATGTTATCTGATGATGTTTGGCACCCAGTGTATACAGGTGGAAAGTAAAGCCTCGCTAGCTAGTCCTCCACCGGGAACATCGATGGATACAGGTTCCTACCGGGTGATGGGAGTTGGGTATTATTAGCCCCAATCGATTCACGGTAGATGCGTACGGATAGCCCTACCGGATGATAAGAATTGGGTGGTATTAGCCTCGACCAGATGATGGGAGTTGGGTATTGATAGCCCCAATCGATTCATGATAGTCGGGAAGAATAGCGACTCTTGCGAAGTCCCTATTACAGGCTCAGGAGTAAGCCTCATCGATGATGGCGTAGAGGTTAGCTAGGCGGGAAGAGGGGACGCCCTATTGTTTAATGAAAGTTGATCGAGTTGATCTCGATGTTGTGTGGTACTATTGGAATAGCTCATGTGATGTCTTATTGACTTGTGATTTTGTGTGTTAATGTTTCACATTTAGGTCGTGATTGGAATATTAGACTAATATTCCTTGTGACAAGTCATTTGATAAACAGTAACGGTTACGGAAGGATGAGTATGGAATTACTGGTTTGCGTTGTTAATTCCATTAAATGTGTTTATATGTTTATACGGAATAATCATGATGATGGACTGACCCCGAGCCACCCACCAGTTTTGCAGGAATTTCCTGGACAAGCAACGGACCACCGGAGTTTCTTAAGGCGTGCCGGAGCAGTGGATCATGAGACGGTGTAATGGCGACTTGGAGGGTTGCTCTAAAGTCGTTGGGCCCACTTCCGTTGTAAATGATTTGACGTTTAATACCCTGATTTTATGGTTAGTATAAAAGTAGTAGGTCAAAATTGTATTTTTCAACCTTTGAGTCATCGTCTGTCCCGGGACAAGTTGTCGTTTTTCGTGTCATAAAATTGGGGTGTTACAACGACAGGCAAGCTTAGACTCGAATCCCCCTAAGATCACCAGAGCATTGGCGATCATAAGACCAACGGTTTTCAATCCTAATTCATTCAGTTCTCAGACACAACCATAACTCCGGACCCTTAGGTTTAAGTTCAACGAACGATCGCTCTATCTGATCTAACTACCAAGATTAATTAACCGTCCATGCGTTCACTTCTGCAACGAAAAACTAACTGGCGCGATTACTAGTGATTTATGAGTTACTCTAGTAGTGGATTAATCCTAAATGGTTCCTACGAAAGGTACACTCCATTAAATAGATTAATTGTTGATTTGGTGTTTTAAAGTGAGGCAAACGTTCGCTACTATCCTCATCTTAACAAGAATCTAGTCTAGATGATCAAGCTAGAAAAGAAACACAGGCAATGAAGAACAAACCAAACATGCAAGAGAAACTGTCTGAATTTGAATTTAATTACTGCCAATTCGTGACCGCTTTAAAGTCCCGGGTCACTTAGGGTTCATCTAGAAAGATCTGCGAGTTTAGCTACTCATATTCAATACAAGAGAATAAAAAACACTCAAGGAATACATCTCAGGTAGGAAGAACATAGAAGAACTCTAAAACCTAATTTGATGAATCTGTGAAGCTTCAATCTCAAGAATCTTCAACTCCTAGCTCCGAGCACTCCGAGGTGGAAAGACGGCGTCATGATCTCTCCGGGAACTCCGAGGATGCTCTCAACTCTCTCTCGAACTCTAAAGTCTGGAAATTAATCCTTGGAAAAAGTATATCTTGAATGATGTCCACCGATTTGCTTAAATAGGGTTCGTCCGTAGTTGCACCGGAAAAGGAGGGAATTCTCGGTGAGAACATTGAGAGTTCTCGCCGAGAACTTTAGTGCAAAACCTCATGTTTGTATTTCTTCAATAGTTTTCGGCGAGAACTTCCGAAATTTGGAAGTTCTCGCCGAGTACTTCTTCCTAATTTCTCATGGATCTTCTGTACGGATTTCTTCAAAACTTTTCGGCGAGAACTTTGGTTCTTCTCGCCGAATTCTTTAGTGTTGGCAGGGGAGTATTTTGGTTTTAACTTGTTTGATTTCTGGCTCGATTCCGGGCAATTCCTTGAGGTTTCTTTGCTTCTCGAGCACGTCCGTGGCTACGTTATTGATGACATAAACCTATGCATTCACAAAAGCACTAGAAAACACATCAAATAGACCCATAACGGGCCAAAGTAACCAAAATGGTAAGAAATAGAGCAATCGAGTGAAAACATCCTAAACTACCCCAAAACCATGTCTCAAGCAGGGAAATATTGCTTAAATGAGGCTGATAATCACGTCAAATCGAGTGTCATCAAATACCCCACACTTAAGCTTTTTCTTGTCCTCAAGCAAACTGAACTAGAACACACTCAGATTCACAAATGACAAGATCGATCAAGTTGAGGATCAAGCCTTCACAGTGAATTATTAAACCGCTACTCCTAGAACAAGTGACCTAACATGCATACACGTCAACCAAACAACCTGGTCTCAATAATTATAACTAATCATATTTATATATTTAATAATAAATTTAGAGAAAAATAATGATAATGAAATTAGAAATATCACTTAAAAAATATTAATTAGAATTTAGAATAAGAAACTTAGTTTTATTTTGCCAATGATGAGAATTGAAACCTTGACAACCTAATACCAAACAATCAATTAAGCCACTAGACCACTATTATATTTATGTCTATTTTTTGTGGGATTTGTTTATAATATATGTTTTAGGTGTTTCTAGTTAACCCGAAAATTATGAGGCCCCCGATATTTTGAGGCCTTGTGCCGTAGGGCATACCAGCACACCCTCAGGTCCGACCCTGTGTTAACTAGTTAACTCGATAAGTTATCTAGTTAACTAACTTCGATAACTAATTATCAACTAAAATTTTTGTTAACTAGTTATCTAAATCATGATGTTAAATTGTTGACTAGTTATCTTAATCATGATGTTAACTAGTTAACTAATGTTGATAACAAATTATCATCTAAAACTGTTAACTAGTTAACTAGGTAAAAATAACATAACTAGTTAGATAACCTATTAACAAAAAATCTTGTTAAATTTTTTATTATATGATTATTCGTTAACTAGTTATCAGGTTAAAATCTGTTAACAAGTTATCAACAAAAAAACGTTGTTAACTAGTTATCAGTTTAAAAACCATATTAACTAGTTATCAGTTAAAAAACACACTGTTAACTAGTTAACAGCAAAAAAAAAGTGTTTAACTAGTTAACATACCTTCACCGGAAAAGTCGTCGGAGTTGACCGGTCGCCGGAGTCTTGCCGGAAAAGTCACTGGCGATGGCGGCCTGTCACCGGAAAAGGCATCGGCGATAGCGGCTGTTGCCATAAAAGTCATCGGCGACGGTAGCCAATCGTCGGAGAGTCATCGGCCGGTCACCTAAGAATATTAATTATTTAATTTAAATATAATAAATAAATTATGTGTGTAAAGTTCTAAATACCCCTAATAATCTAGACCATTAGATTGATTAAAAAATCAAAAGATAATCTAATAATTAAAAAAAAATTGGAACACTTCTAACCTTGAAAGGGTTGGAGCTGGTCAGCTCCTAGAGTAGAGTGGGAGCAACGGAATTTTTTTTTTTTTTGGTGAAATTGTTTTTGTATTAGCACCGAACCGAAGCAATTTTAGCTTTCATCCATCAACATTTTTACTGACCTGCGGATTCTTCTTTGTAGGCCGATGTTTCTCTCTGAAGCCCAACAAGTTTCTATTACTTGTCAGCTTCTGATTGGTTGGATGAAATCAGTCTTTCGATTACTTAAACAGCGAACCTCGGCGTGAACTATAAAGTAAGTCAAACTCAAAACGCAAATTTAAAAGGAAAAAAAAAATATTACAAACCGAAGCTTCAGAAAAGAAAACAAGGGAAAGCAGAATCACAGTCGCAGTAACACAAATACAGACGGAGGAGATACAAGGAAGAGGAGGAGCGGGGAAGAGAGAGATCGACAGATAGTTAGAGTTAGATCAAATTCCTAATTCTGCCAGTTTCTTCTACAATTCAGTGTACATTCTTGTGATCATTTCCCCTTCTCCTAAAATAAGGGAGCGGATTCGGACGCGGTTCAACGTCTGGAAAATCCGGTGTGGTGCCAGGCGTTTCCGTGCACTTGGAAATTCCAGACTGTAGTTGCTCGAGGTCGTTTTTTAATTTCTTATGGCGTGTATCAAGTCGGTGAACAGATCGGCGTCCGTGGCATTTGCGCCGGACGCTCCCTATATGGCCGCCGGGACGATGGCTGGTGCAGTGGATCTATCCTTCAGCTCGTCGGCCAACATCGAGATTTTCAAGCTCGATTTCCAATCGGAGGATCATGAACTCCCGGTTGTGGGGGAGGCACAAAGCACGGAGAGATTTAACCGTATCGCTTGGGGAAAAAATGGATCCGGTTCCGAACAGTATGGTCTTGGACTCATTGCCGGTGGGCTCGTCGACGGGACTATTGGCATCTGGAATCCTTCTGCGCTGATCCGGTAAATTAGCATTCTCTTCTGTTTTTATGTTGCAATGTGTTGGCATTGACGATCGTTAGGATACAGATTTGTGTGTAACTGATGCCATATGTATTTGGATTCTGCTGAGATCTGTTCCTTGATGTTTATGAAGTCGTTTGTGTTAATTGAAATGAACTATTGGTTACGGACACCTGATTTCTATTAGCGGGATGAAAAAAGTTTGTTAACTTGTGTTTGAATATGCTGGCTAGACCTTCAAATTGTGAGCCTGGTTGTCCGGAGTTAACCTACGTTTACCGCGGATTAGATTCATCACCATAAAATATTATATTTTGAGAAGACAAGATAATATTCTTTGGTTGACGTATTTATGGAATTGATCATGCAAGTCAATTTCTGGCACCAATGGTTTGAGTTGTTTGTAAGTGAGAGAGAAAGGGTTTTCATTCTTGTTCTTTCACTATCACTCTTCTCTTGATCTAGATAGTAATAAATAAGTGGTGGCATGTGGAGGCAGGGGTATTGTCTGTCAGGTTAACCTTGTTAAAGAACTTTTATCCTTTAGTATGATGAGCACAAATGTGGAGAAGGAGCCGAGAAGTGTTAGAATTTTTGGCTTATTGATACCAATTTCCTTCAGAGGATCCTATGAAGTGTTCGGTTGTTTGGTAGCAATTTCCATATTTTTATGTGTTCTACTTGAACTGAATTCCATATTTGCGCTTTCTCAAAGTTGGAACGCTGGCAAAGAGGTGGTACTATAACATTCTTGTGAATTACAGCGCCAGTATGCTAAATGAATATGCCAGATTGATAATATCAGTCTGTTGTCATTAAGTCATTTAATGGTATTGCTTTCCTCTGCTCTTTTTATGTTGATGTTCAGTTGTCTTGCTGGCACATAAAAATTTCTTTTTTATTGATGCTGTGTGCTTCCATGTAACTCCTGTTTCCTCTACTGTTGGTGCCTTTTCCAGTTCCGAGCCAAATGAAGGAGCTTTTGTTGCTAGTCTTTCAAATCACAGAGGCCCTGTAAGATCCTTGATTGATTAACTCCTGTATTGTGGTTGTTTTTTTCATGGACATGTGATGGTTTTATGACATGCATGCTTTCCCCTCATGTTCAGGTTCGTGGCCTTGAATTTAATTCCTTCACCCCAAATTTACTTGCATCGGGTGCTGATGACGGTCAGATTTGTATCTGGGATTTGGCATCCCCTGGGGATCCTTCACACTTCCCACCTCTGAAGGTATCATTGTGGCTACTATAAGCTTCAGTTCAGTAGTCATACCCTACAATTTCAAATCTTTTGTGGTCCCTGATCCCTCATGGAGCTAATATTAAACTAGTTGGTTTGTTTTGTAATATCCTTTGTTCTATTTTTGTAAGTTCCTGTGTTCCTCACCATCTGTTTATGTTTCTCCTCGGGCTCACTTCCATGGTTGTGTGTTTCTGAACTAGGAAGTTGCATGCTTGGGGCAAGTTTGGGCAGCTTTCAAACTTTAGCATCCTTCTCATGATAGTTGAAGCTCTAGTTAATAATTTTGTTCACATAGTCTGTCTTGTTTGTAATATGAATGATTCCTTGTTGTGGTTGTTATGCGAATCTTATTGCCACCGCTAACAATTTGTTTGGTATCCCTGTTGTGTAGGGCTCTGGTGCTTCCCTTCAAGGTGAGATCTCTTATGTTTCTTGGAACAGCAAGGTTCAGAATATATTAGCTTCTACTTCACATAATGGAATCACTGGTAAGGAGCAAAGCTGGAGTATCCTGTTGAATGATTTCTTGTCTGGTTAGCATGGATTTCTCAGTATGTCATTCTTTTGTAGTGGTTTGGGACTTGAAGAAGCAAAAGAAAGTTATATCGTAAGTGCTTGCTGCTTCGTTTAGTCTGATATCACAGAGCAGTTCTGAGATGCATCTTCATCTCTTCTCTTACGTTGTTCCAATTTGACAGTCTTTTTTTCATTTTTGCAGTGTTTCAGATCCAATGGGTAGGCGGTGCTCGGTTATGCAATGGCACCCTGATGTTGCCACTCAGCTTGTAGTTGCATCAGACGATGACAGCTCTCCTTCTTTAAAGGTAGTAGTTTATGTGTTCTTCATCCATGCCCAATGATTTTTTAAGCATGGTGTCAGTTTTTTAATGTGTATATACATGCTATGCAACTTTTTGTAAACAGCTTTGGGATATGAGGAATATTCTGGAACCTGTCAAAGAGTTGGTTGGACACACCAAAGGTATGCATGGTGCTTCGTCTTTTTTCTATTGAATGTCTTTTAGCATGAACAATTAACTTCATATTTTAGAGGAGCATTGAGCTCACTCAATACCATTTGGTCTGGGTTGTAAGAATCACCGTGTTGAAAAAAAATCTGTCTCTTATGTCGGTGCTTAAAATGATATCTTACCCCTTCCCACAATAGACTTTCGAAGTGGATGACTTCTTTCTCGGAAACATATGGGTTTAAGACCGTCATCTGTGAGAAGTATCAACATATGACCTGCTTTCGCATAAATTTATTCCACTCTTCTTTGATTTCTTTCCATGTCCTGTTTCATGATCACCAACTTCACTAATGGTTCGTTGTTTCATAAACTTTTAATGCCTTTTTGTATCCCCAAGTTTAATACACTTTGCTGTATTTCACATCAGGTGTAATTGCTATGTCATGGTGTCCCAATGACAGTTCCTATTTGCTTACTTGTGCTAAAGATAATCGAACTATCTGCTGGAACACTGTAACTGGAGAGGTAAGGGTATTACGAAAAACTCTTATGTTGGTGCCTGTCATAATCTGATTTCAAAATTTGAGCTAAACTACATTCTTTCTTTCCTGAGCTGCTGGACTGTTTATCTTCTGCTGCAACAGATTGCTTGTGAATTGCCTTCAGGCAACAATTGGAACTTTGATGTGCATTGGTACCCTCAAATTCCAGGAGTAATAGCAGCCTCTTCTTTCGATGGAAAGATTGGACTTTACAATATTGAGGTCAGTGTTAGTTTCCATTTCCGGCAAGAGTAGTATTCTTCATACTGGTTTCTGGTTCTGTTATGTCTCAATACAAAGTTGAATCTCTTAGTGAATGGCATATTCACATTGGTTCAAAGTTTTCTGCTGGTTCTTACAATGCACAGGATTTTAGTTTTTAATGGGTAATTAGCAGAATATTCTGATTGAGATAGTTAACTAACACCATAAAGAAGCGGGATTCTCTTTCCATTTACAACCAGAAAAAAGAAAGACAAGAAATAGAGAAAGGAAGTTAAGAACATACATCAGAGAAGGAATGTTAGAATGTTGAAAGTTGTAACAATTAACTAAACAGAGAATATTTAGGGATGATCCAAAGATTTCCCTGTTGATAGTGGGGATTTGCTTTGAAACCGAAGTGGTCGTCCAATTTCTGCTCTGATCAGTTCTTACATCCTGAAAGTGGTGCCACTGAGAATCACTGACAGGTTACAATAATCAGTCTAAACATTTGTTATATGGTATTCGCATACAGGGATGCGATCATTATGGGATCGGAGAGACTGATTTTGGAACAGGTACTGCTTCTAAATCTGGCACAATTCTTCTCACTGTGGGTACATTGTTCTTTATGGAAATCCATGCATTCATTATGTTTGGTAAGGCTGATTAGCCAAATCTATTTTAATCTTGGTCTTGAGGTGGCTGTGTGGATCTGTTCAATTTCTTATTACGAGCTTGATGTTCTAAGGCTTGATTAACTCTTAGTCAATGAAAAAGGTTTTTACTGGTGGGTGCTATAGCAGAAACTGAAAGGGATTCTCTTGCTGTATGTTACATTTTAACTAAAAGTGATGCTAGCGTGTATGCTAGCGAGGTGATTGTATTTTCATTGATTTGAGAACTTGAAACTGAAGGAATTCTTGAGAGATTTTAATTTCTCCTTATATCGTCTCATGCTCTTGTATTGTTTTTTGTGTGTGTTATGCATTTAAACATGTATAGATTCTGAATCTTATTTTGTGTTGTTTTGTTTAAGCAGTAAAACTAAGAGCTCCAAAGTGGTATAAAAGGCCTGCCGGAGTGTCCTTTGGCTTTGGAGGAAAGCTTGTGTCATTTAATCCCAAATCATCGACTTCAGGGCCTTCAGAGGTCATGCTTACTTGGGCAACCTCTCACTATGATGACAATCATCAATATCTATTCTGACTCTGTTCTATTTTTTCAGGTTCTTTTGCACAACCTGGTAACAGAACAATCTCTAGTGACTCGGTCGTCTGAATTTCAAACTGCAATAAACAATGGGGAGAAATCATCACTGAAGTCCTTATGTGAAAGGAAATCGCTGGAGTCTGAGTATGCTCGTCCTTTCCATTTACCCTGCTTTTCTTATGGAGAATATTTATTGTTTATGAAACTGCTGCCGATAGCTTGGCTTATTGATACATCATATTCATTGCTAGCAGATCTGAGGATGACCAACAGACCTGGGGATTTCTCAAGGTTATGTTTGAAGAAGATGGGACTGCTAGGTCAAAGATGCTTAACCACCTTGGTTTTAGCTTACCTGTTGAAGAAAAACCTGCAGTTGTTGATGATCTAAGCGGGGAGATCAATGCCCTTCAACTGGCTGATGTTACAACAGAGAAAGTGGGATATGAGAATGAGAGAGAGTCTGTCATGTTTCCTGGAGATGACGGAGAAGATTTCTTTAATAATCTTCCGAGTCCTAAAGTTGATACCCCTGTGTCAGTGTCAGCTGAAGCCACTTCTGCCCACACTGACGAAGAAACCAGACAAGAACCTGAAGGAATGGAAGAGAGTGCTGACACATCATTTTATGATGCTATTCAGCGTTCTTTGGTGGTGGGAGACTATAAAGGGGCAGTTGCACAGTGCATGTCTGCAAACAAGAAGGATGATGCTTTGCTTGTTGCACATCTTGGTGGACCTGCCTTATGGGAGAAAACACGTGATCAGTGTCTTAAAATGAATCGGTCTCCTTACATGAAGGTAGCTTATATTTTTCAGTGCTGTCCTTTTTTTGTATTAATCCATGCTCTTCCCTCATCAATGAAATTGTTAGGGGGATGATTTTAACATTTTAAAATCTTCTAAATTTACCAATTCAACTTTGCAGATTGTTTCTGCAATGGTGAACAATGACCTCTTGAGCTTGGTTAAGACAAGGCCTCTGAAATATTGGAAAGACACACTTGCCCTTCTATGCACGGTATGTATTCAGGCAGGGTGCTTCTTTGATGCACCACTTTATACATATCATATATATTTGATATTGCGTACATGATCTAATATCAGTTTGCTCCTTCAGCAAAAAAATAAAAAATGAAAAAATATCAGTTTGCTCAAAATGAGGAATGGAAAGTTATGCTTGACCTAGGGTAAGGTGGTTAGGATTTGGCAACGAGTCCTAAGCTTCCTAGAAGCGATAAAGGCTCACCAAGTCTTTCCGGGTTTACTTGTCAATTGTGTAAAACCGGTTTATGGTCATAGAATAAGGGACATTCCCTTGTTCCTTGCTCATTGATGAATAAAATTTATATTATTCATAAAAAAAAATGAGGAATGGAGTATGTGACAGGGTGCTTCTTTGATGCACCACTTTATACATATCATATATATATTTGATATTGCTTGCATGGTCTATTATCAGTTTGCTCAAAATGAGGAATGGAGTATGCTCTGTGATGTTCTTGCTTCGAAACTAATGTCTGTTGGTAATACTCTGGCTGCGACCCTTTGTTATATATGTGCCGGAAATATAGACAAGACTGTTGAAATTTGGTCAAGAAGTTTGTCATGTGACAGTGAAGGAAAATCCTATGTTGACCTTCTTCAGGTATTCTTGGAACTTATACAGTGCATAAAACGGTTGATTGGTTTACTTCTTGGTCATTTAACTTCTTAAGTTAATTTCTTAGGATTTGATGGAGAAGACTATTGTTTTCGCTCTGGCAAGTGGACAAAAGCGCTTTAGTGCATCTTTGTGCAAGCTTGTTGAGAAATATGCTGAGATTTTGGCAAGTCAGGGTCTTTTAACGACTGCTATGGAGTACCTGAAACTCCTAGGTTCTGACGAGTTATCTCCTGAGTTGGTTGTCTTAAGAGATCGCATAGCACTTTCTGCAGAGCCTGGTATTGTTCTGAAAGAAAATTTTCTCCAACTTTATTTTACTACATCATGATGCTTTTTCTTGTTTCCAGTCTTCATATTCACATTTTTACATTGTTTAGGCGTTCATATTTCTTTATCAAGTTCTCCCATCCCCCTTCCTTGTTGCTGATTTGGCTCAGCTAATATTTCTGAGCTACTAATCTTAGACCTTTCTTATTGGTTTCTGCCACAGAAGAACATACGACTGCAACTTGTGAGAATTCACAATTTCAGAGTGAACAATCCAGTTTCGGTGTCGCTAATGCATCCCATTCATTTTATCCGGTGATTTTACAATCCCTTTGGTAGTGTGGCGCTATATACTGAGATGTTGTCGTATTTATTCTTCGTTTTAATGTACGTATATTATCTAGGACACAACACCATCACACTTGCATCAGCATGGTGTTCCTAGTGCCACGTATGGAGAAAATTATCAGCAGACTCTTGGTTCTTCTTATGGAACAGGATATGGAACCACACCATATCAACCTGCTCCCCAGGCGGGTCCTTACCAGCCTGCAGTACCTTCTCAAATGTTTGTTCCATCCCAAGAACCTCAGATGCCTCAGGTATGAATTCTTATTTAGTAAAAGACTTTTCATTCTGTTATGGGTCACCTGGCTATATATTTGGGACCCTTCCTCTTGCAGGCAAATTTTGTTCCACCACCTCCTAGCAGTCAACAAGCTGTCAGGACTTTTGTTCCTTCAAGTGTTCCAATCGTCACAAATGCAGATCAGTACCAGCAGCCTACTTTGGGAGCACAGTTGTATCCCGTATGTATATCTTGACACTGTCAAAATTTGTATGTTTATGTATTTGCAGTTTGTTTGCTGATCTTTATTCATGGTGCTTCTTTAGGGGGCTTCAAATCCTGCATTCCAACCTTTACAGGTTCTTGCTCCTTCCCAAGCCCCAGTTGCAGCAGCTCCCATGGGAATCCCAAATGTTATGGCTCCCACATCACCTCCAGTGGGATTTAGACCTGTGGAAAATTCCGTTCACAGACCAAGCATCAATCAATTTCAACCATCCGGTCCTACTCAGATAGCGTCAGCTCAACCAGCTGTTGCACCAGCTGTTCCACCTCCTACCGTACAGACAGCAGATACTTCAAAAATTCCTGGTAATCACTGTCTAAATTTCCTCAAGTTTAATTGAGGAAATAATTGGTTTTTCTTCTTGTTCGTAGTTTAAGTATTTGTAGTAATCTAATAGTTTCATTCATGAGTTGGAAATAGCTGAAGTTTCACATGTCCTTCAATCTTTATTGAAGAAAGAGTACATTGCAGTGGTTTTAGCTAAAGCATTCATTCTTACCAAACACGGATTTGCTTTGTTTGCATGAAACCGCTGCTGCAGCTCACCATAAACCTGTCGTTGCAACATTGACAAGACTCTTTAATGAGACATCAGAAGCTTTGGGAGGTGCACGTGCAAACCCAGCCAAGAAGAGAGAAATCGAAGATAATTCAAAGAAAATAGGGGTCTTGTTTGCTAAACTCAACAGTGGTGATATTTCCAAGAATGCTTCAGACAAGCTTATTCAGCTGTGTCAGGCATTAGACAAAGGTGACTTCAGCACGGCCCTGCAAATTCAGGTATGCAAAATGAAGGCATAGCCATTTTATAATCTCAAACAAGTTGTCAGTCATAATGACGGCACTCCTCTCGTATGTGGAACAGGTGTTTCTCACAACAAGCGAGTGGGACGAGTGCAACTTCTGGTTAGCAACTCTTAAACGTATGATCAAGTCACGACAAGTGGTTGGGGTAAGAAGTTGAAATCACAACTCCGTGTCTTCAGTTCCAGACTCCTCCTGAAGAAAAGCTAGGCAGTCCCTTGACAAACTGCAAAAATTTTCGTGTCTAAGCACTGTGGGTTAGCAAGAATAGAATCAGTAGATGAATGAATGAATTTGGTTTTGTTACCCTCCTCTGTAGAACTAAGGCATAGATGCTTTTTGGGGGGATTTGGTTGTTTAGTCATGTTGACGTTTTTCTTTTGATTTGGTTGAAAGGGGTTGAGGAGTGAGTTGGTCACATTCCAATGTTGTCAAAGTGTGATCTAATTCCATCAACAGTTAGTTACAGTTAGAGGTTTTATCTCCCAAAAATATGGTTTTGTGATGAAATTTGTCAAAACTCTATTAACACTAACAGTATGTTTGCCATTTCCAATTACCATTGTCCATTCTATTCATTCATCCTAATCCAATATTTGTTTGCTGTAGGCACTCTGTTTACCATCTTAGCAAATTTTACACTTAAGACATGATCAAAATCAAAATTGTTTGCATCTCCAAAACCCAGAAAAAAAAATTGGGGGGAAAACCCATCAACTTTCTACTTTTGATGAGCAGCCCTAGGCAAGACCCCAGGTATGTACTAAATATTGTGACATGAACACAGGGTTCAAAGGCATGCCAAGCCTCGTGGAATCCACCACAATGCAAGGGATTTGGGCTATGCTAGACCTGCGGAAATGCTTCTCCTTTTTCTGGAATCTTTTCTTCAAAAGAGGGCAGGCATTAATCTCCAGGAATCCAAGTGTATCAGGGAGGCCTCTCTTGGGCAACGACTTGAGTTTCGGACAGTTCCAAATCCACAAATTCTCAAGGGCTCTCAGATTCTTCACCCCCCTGGAGATGCATTTCAAGTTGTCCAAACTATGGATCCAAAGCAGAGTAAGCGAAGAAGGAAGCAACAACCCTTCTTCATCTGGGAAACAAACTGTGTCTGTACTAGGGCATGTCCCTTCAAGTTTTATTCTTTTTAGAGATGTAAGCCTGTGGAGCCCCCAGCTGGAAATCGGCTGTGAAAGATTGTTGCAGTTCCTGATCATTAGGGTTGTCAGATTTGGAGGCAACCCGCCTTCTGGAAACGAGACCACACTCCCACAATTATGGATCTCAAAATGTTGGAGGGACAATAGATTCTGCATCCGATCAGGTAAACTACTCAGATTCACACAACCAGAGATCGTTAAATAGGTAAGAGATGGGATTGAGGACAACCCTCCTTCCGGGAACTTCTGTAGCCAAGGGCAGTCTGCTATTTCCATGTACATCAAATTGCCAAATTGGCTGTCTAGTGAGTCTAATGATCGCTGTGTGAAGTAACTGCTGTAAATGGTCTTCAGAGAGACAGGTAGTTCACCAGTTGGAGAAGCCTGCAGAGATGGGCAGTTTCCTATGTACAACGTCTTTAGATGTGGCATCTTCTTGCTGTCATTTCCATCATGAAAAACTCCCTCTGGTACAGACTCCAGTAACTGGCAATCTCGAATCCATAAAGATTTTATGCTGGACGGTAAACCAGTTCCTGGAAAGGCCTTCAGATTTGAACAACCATCGATATTCAAGTCCCTCAGATTGGTGAGCCTGCTCAATCCATTTGGCAATTTTGTCAGGTTCTGACATTGTTCTAACCTCAATACTTCAATATTGCAAGGCAAAAGTCCCTCTTCTCCTTCAACCAATGAAATGAGACTTTTGCAGTTCTTGATCTTCATATACTTGAGTTTCCCAAGTTTGTCAAAACCGGACTTATCTTGAGATAAGTACATCATCTCAGCGCAGGACTTGATCTCCAGAACATCTAGTGCCATCATTTTCTGAATGAGTTCCTCAAGACTTACAAGGCCTGTAATCCTACTAATTCGGAATAAACTAAGATAGTTGAGATCAGGGGCACTCTCCAGGAGAATTGCTTGACAATCTTCAACAATTAGTTCATTAAGAGATGGAAGCACATGCGGCAAATTGTTCAGCAATGGGCACTGACAGACCTTGAGTTTCCAAAGAGAAGGTAGGTATTCAGGCAACTTCCCAACCAACTTGGGACAATTTATTATTGAAAGTTGTACCAAGTAAGGAAATCGTCTTGCATCTTCTTCAGGAAGTCCATCAAGCCATGACCAATGCTCCCATTCCAACATATTCTCAATGTTCAGTATCCTCAGCGAGGGGAAAGCAATTCCCGAAGCAGGAATAACCCCACAAAGTTCAGATCCAACTTCTCTAACTCCATCCGCTCCTTTTATGCTCAACTTCTTAAGTGAAGCTAGTTGGCCTAGTGGTGGTAGTGATTTTATTTTACGGCAATTAAGGATCTGTAGCTCCACTATACTGTTGAATGTACGATCAGTCATCCACAACGGGAACTTCAAACCAGCATAAAATTTAACAGTAAGTTTCTGCAAGCTATGGTGGGGTTGTAGTGAGTCAATGACCAGCAGTTCAAGATTTTCATCTCTCTGACAATGGAGATCATCGGTCCATTCCAAGACCAACTCATCAAGAAGCGGCTTCTCCTTCAGATTGGCGATCTCTGCATCTCGAGCATTCACCACATTTTGCAATCCCTGAATGCAAAACTTCCCCTGAAGCCGAGAAGTTTTTGCCAACTCAATCATTCCACAACCACTCCCCACTCCCACAATAAACTTTGGCAACATATAAAGTTTTTCCAAGTTACCAATTTTATGTGGCATCTCCTGCAAGCTATCAGTATCAGTAATGTCGAGATATTCTAGATTAACTAGATTGCAGATGTCAGCAGGCAAGGCAACAAGCTTCCAGCACCTGTATAATATCAAAGTCTGCAAGTTGATGAGTTCACTCACTGATTGAGGTAGGCTTGAGATTTCAGTGTAAGCTAAGTTGAGATATCTCAAATGCTTTAAGGTGCCAATGGACTCAGGAAGATTCACTAAACCATAGCCAGCTAGTGATAGGACCCTCAAGCGTTTCAGTTTCGGTACCAAGTCATGTAGGACTCTACTGGTCAACTGATGATATCGTGCAGGAAGAATTGGCAATGATAAAAACGTCCTCAAGTTGTTCATTTGGTACAAGACTTCAAACTTTTGTGAGATATCACAAACATGACGAGTAAATGAGGAATGACGAACCTTTGCATATGATTTTGTGCTACTTAAGCGCGGATCGTCCAAATGGAAGCATATCTCTCCACTGACAGAATAAGCTAGATCACAGATGAGATCATGCATTACGTATTTGGACTTGCTGCTCGTAGACTCCTGAAAGAAGGATCTTGACAACAACTCATCAAAGTACTGACAACCCAGTTCCTGTGTATGCTTCAGACCATCAGGCTGATGCAGAAACCCTTCTGCCATCCATAGTAAAATCAATTCTTGCTGGCTCAATTCATAGTCTTTAGGGAATACTGCACAATAAGCGAAGCATCTCTTCAGCTGGGGTGGCAAGTGATGGTAGCTTAACCACAATGCGGGGAGAATGCCATTTTTCTCCTCTGGCAAATTCCATATATTACTGTTTAACACCTCTTGCCAAGCATTGAGATTTGGTTTACCCCGTAGTAGCCCACCAAGGGCTTTAGCTGCTAAGGGCAACCCTCCACATTTCTTGACAATTTTTCTGCCCGTTTCCAACAGTTTCGGGTGTGAATGGAAGCTCCTTTCTCCAAGAGCATGTTGTGCAAATACGGACACACAATCATCATAAGCCAACTCCCTTATGCAATAAGCAGGAACAGTAGCAATCATGTCCGAGACACTCTGATTCCGAGTGGTGACCATGATCCTGCTCCCGGGCACTCCTCCTTCAAAAGGGCCAAGAAAGAGAGTCCAACTATCATAGCTCTCATTCCAAACATCATCCAACACAATGAGAAACTTATTCCCTGATAACTTCTCCTTCAACGCTAGCTGTAGCGAGTTTAAGTCCTCACCGTCACAGTTATTCAACTGCAGCATCTGCTTGGTGATTTTGAAAACATCAAAATCTTCTCCAACAGAAACCCAAATCCTGACGTCAAACTCCAATCTAGCATCATTAAAAACGAGCTGAGCTAGAGTTGTCTTGCCAATTCCACCCATTCCAAGTACAGGAATCACACAAACTTCAGAACCATTCAATTCCTTACTGATTAACATATCAATCAAAGTCTCTTGATCCTCCTCCCGTCCATAAACCTTTACATGGTTAACCAAACAAGTTGTGGGAGCTCTTTCCCACAATCTCTTTCTCTCTCCACTAATCTCCCTCAGATCAAGCTCATCTTTCTGTACAGTAATCTCTTGCAACATCCCAGTGATTCTCTCCAATTTCGCATTCAGTTTAGCACCACGCAAGTTCATAGTATCAATTCCCATGAACTTACAAGTTGTTTTTGTTGTTGATGATGATGATGATGGCTGGAGCGTCAGCATTTTGTGCCTTCGAACCTCGGTGGAAAATTCATCGAGAACGTCATCGAGATCATAAGCTAAATCCCTAAGTTCCCCAACCCAGATCTTGACAAGGCGATTAGACAACTGTTTATACTCAGCATCATCAAGCACGGCGTGGATCTTCTTAAGCATTCGTTCCCAGTTGTTGAATTGAAGCAGGACCTTCCTTCGACTGATGCCGTAGTAGCTGAGCAAGTCAGGGGAGCCCAATTGATCGAGAAGGGCTTGGAATGAAGCAGAAAGAATGGCGCCGCCGATGGAAGCCACGACCTCCATGGTAGGTAGTATTAGAAGCAGATGAAAAGAGAAAGGTTGTGGTTTGAAACGATTAAGAAAAGATTGAAAGTTTGAGAAGTTAAAACGATAATAATGCAAGTCGGGGAAATGTGATTTCGTGGAAAGAGCTTCGGTAGGTAGTTGACTTGACTCGAGGCTGAGGCTCTCCATCTCTCCATGGTGCTTTGAGTTGAAAGCTGGTCCTAGTTCTCACTTCTCATCGTCATCAACGATCATATTTTTATTTGTGCATTCACTTTTTCGGTGTTGGTGTCATAGATTCTCACTCATTTTAAAATTAATAAAGATTCTTGAATTCATTTATATATTTTAACAATTCGGGATCGGATTTGCGTCCAGGGGATTAAGTTTGGAAAGTTCCAAACCAAAAAAACGGGAGGGCATTTTTGTCTTTTAAAAAAAATAAAAAACCCTATTCATCTCCTTCACGCAGCTCTTTTAACAAACAAAAAATCACACAGCTACCGCCGTCATCCTCCTGGTCGAGCCTCATCGGCATCCGCCATCCTTCTTCCTCCATCAAAACTCGTAGCATTGGCCGTCGCTAGTCCCTGTCATCCCTCCTCCACCGATGTCAGATTCGTGTAATCTTTGCGGATTCCGTCGAGAACAGAGTTCAATCCGACGGCGAACGAGACGAATCCCTTCGAGCTTAGGGATCGCACGATCTTGGACCAGTGGAGGGGATCCTTGAAATCGATGGAGTCGGTTACCAAGCTTGGATTCGTTACGGCGGCGTCGCAGATCGGAACTAGACCGGTGGACGAGAACGGCTTGAGGACGCCGTAGATTACAATTGAGCCGTCGAGGACGATGTCCGGATGGGAAATCTTAACGCCGTTGATCTCAGCTGTGTCATTCTTGCCGTCGATCTTGGTGATAAGGAGGCTTTTGTCGTGGATGAGAGTCGGGAGGCAAGTTCCCGGTGGAGAATTGAGAATCTCCGACATCGGGAGGAGGAGAGGTGAAGTGTGGTACTGGAGGAGCTGATTCAGAAGCGGCGGCAGAGCGGCGGCGGAGACAGGGGAGAAGAAAGAGTCCTTGACGGCGAAGACGGTGGAATTAGGGGAGGAGAAGAAAATGTTAGGGGAGGCGAGGAGGAGGGAGGCGGCGAGGGAGAAACCAGAGCGGCGGAGGTGGAGAGTGGCGTTGGCGGAGAGGCGGCGGAGGAACTAAGTTGAGTGACTGATTTGTCACCTAATAAGTTGAGTGACTGATTTGCACCTAGTTTAGTTGAGTGATTGGTTTGTAATTTCAAAACATTGTGGGATCTGGGTAGTTATTAATGAAAATGAACTATTTCAGTCACTGGAGTTTATGTTATAGTTAGTTTGATTATTCAGTATTAAAATTTCAATTTTCAATTTTCAATTTTCAATTTTCGATAAGTTATCTAGTTAACAACTTGGTAACTAGTGAACTCGAATGGTTAACTAGTTAACTAGTTATCTCGATTGGTTAACTAGTTAACTCGATTGGATAATTAGTTAACTCGATTAGATAACTAGTTAACTCGATTGGTTAACTAGTTAACTCGATTAGATAATTGGTTAACTCGATTGATTAATTGGTTAACTCGATTGGTTAACCAGTTAACTCGATAAGTTAATTAGTTAACTCGAGTAGATAACTAGTTAACTCGACAAGATAACTAGTTATCTGATCGGTTAACTAGTTAACTTGATAAATCATGATGTTAAACAAGTTAACTAGTTAACAACTTGGTAACTAGTTAACTCAACTGGATAACATGTTAAAACTCAGGTTAACTAGTTAACTCGTTATCTACATCATGATGTTAACTAGTTAACTAATTTTGATAACTAATTATCAACTAAAAATCTTGTTAACTAGTTAACACCTTGATAAAAAAACTTGATTAGATAACTAGTTGACTACTTGGTTAACTAGTTAACTCAATTAGATAATTAGTTAACAACTTGGTAACTAGTAGCTCGATTGATTAACTAGATTAACTCGATTGGTTAACTAGTTAACTTGATTAGATAACAAGTTAACTCGTTATCTAAATCATGATGTTAACTAGTTAACTTGATAAGTTAACTAGTTAACTGATTTTGATAACTAGTTATGAACTAAAAATCTAAATAGTTAACTCAATTGGTTAATTAGTTAACAACTTGACAACTAGTTAACTCGATTGGATAACATGTTACCTATAAAAACTCAGGTTAACTAGTTAACTAATTATCAATAAAAAATATTGTTAACAAATTATTAGTAAAAACCAGGTTAACTAGTTAACTAGTCCTTGCCGGAAAAGTCACCGGAGTTTGGTCAGTCTCCGGAGCCTCGTCGAAAAATTCACCGGAAAACTTGTTAACTAACTAGTTAACTGTAAAAATCCAAGTTAACTAGTTATAAATAAAAAAATCATGCTAATAAGTTAATAGTAAAAATCAGGTTAACTAGTTAACTTGGCCTCGTCGGAAAAGTCACCGTAGTTTGGTCGGTCTCCGAAGCCTCGCCGGAAAAGTAACCGGAAAACATGTTAACTTTAAAAATCCAAATTAACTAGTTAACAATAAAAAAATCATGCTAATAAGTTAATAATAAAAATCAGGTTAACTAGTTAACTTGTCCTCGTCGGAAAAGTCACCGGAGTTTGGTCGGTCTCCGGAGTCTCGTCGGAAAATTCACCGAAAAAGTTGTCGAAAAAATCACCGGAAAAAGGCACTGGAAAAAATCACCGGAAAAAGGCACGGTGGCCGGCAGCTGGGGACAGTGGCTACTGCTGTGCAGATAAAAATAAAACATTTAAATATAAAATAATAATAATATATTTAAATTAAATATAATAATTAAAGTATTTGTATAAAGTCTTAAATACCCCTGACAGATCTGGACCATTAGATTGGTCAAAGAGTCAACTAGATCTAATGGTTGAGAATGGGTTTGGAATTTTCCAAACCCACATTCTCTTGGATGCTGATCCACTCCCTAACAATTCTTGGTTTTTTTGTTAATTATTTTTTTACCGAATATATGCATTTTATGGATAAATATCTATACTATCAGGTATTTGACAATCTTACCTACCTAAATAAGATTTGAAAAATCTCACTTCAACTTATATTGTTTGAAGTTGAAGAATCCCTAGTAAACTTAAAATCAACTTATACCAAAGGCCAAAAGCAAATTTGTAGCAAAACCTTTACAGGAAATGTCAAACATAGCCAAAACTATTCGTAATCCAAAAAATGACAATGTTTTGTTTTCCGTTAACTTTTCCGTCCAAGTTAACGAAAACTTAACTCCCAAAATGACGTGTCAGCTGATGTGTCCAACTTTTTGCCACATAATAATTTTTAATTTAAAATTATTCACCCAAATAATAAATGAACATTAAAATGAAATAAAAAAAAAAACCTTTCTTCTCCCTCTCGATTTCTGCATCAGCTCCAGTTTCAAATGCCTGTATATCCATGGTCAACAACACTCTTCTTCTTTTTCTTCTTCTCACTCTTCCACTTTCCTTCCTCTGTTTTCCCTCTAAACTCACAGGGACAATCTTTTCTCTCATGGAAGAACTCTTTGAGTCGCTCCCCTGACATTTTAAACAACTGGGATCCTTCCAATCAAACCCCCTGCTCCTGGTTTGGCGTTACATGCAATCCTGCTAACCAGGTTATCGGATTCCAGTTTAGGTATGTTGATTTGTTCGGAACTCTTCCTTCCAATTTTACCGCCTTGTCAACATTGAACAAGCTCGTCTTCACCGGAACCAACCTCACCGGCTCTATCCCGACCCAGATTTGCCCTGCTCTGCTGCCGGAGCTTCAATTCCTTGATTTGTCTGACAATGCTTTGACGGGGAAAATCCCTGTGGAGATTTCTCAATTGGGTAGACTCGAGGAGCTGCGTTTGAACTCGAATCAGCTCGAGGGTTCGATCCCGGACTCAACCCTTTCTCCAGAACCGACGGCCCCCTCCGGCAGAACCCCTCTCTCTGACCTCTGCTCAAAAATCGGCGCTGATAGGTGGCTGGGCTGCTGGGTTTGATGAAGGGAGGTTGAAGGCTGAAGGGTGTTTTGGAGGTTAGGGTGGAGTGACGACGACAGTAGGTGGAACGATGGCGGCTGTGGGTGGAGCGACGACGGGGGTGGATGGACCGATGGCGGCGGAATAATTTTTTTTTACATTATCATATTTTAATTTTTTCTTTTATTTTTTTTCTAGACTAATTTATTTATTTTTAAATAATGACATGGCATCTGACGTGGCATCTAGTTGACCGGTCAAGTGGATGCCACGTCAGCTCCGTTTGCACTGTTACTAACGGTGTTAAAATTCGAATATCGGCTACATTTGTCATAAAAATTAAAAATTTGGTCTAAATAGTGTGACACGAATAGTTTTGGCTATGTTTGACATTTCTCGAAAAGGTTTGACTACAAATTTATTTTTGGCCTATACCAAACAATATATTGTTACAATACATTCATCCTACAATCCTAAAATTTAAATACATGATTTTAACATTACATTCCTAAAATTAATACATGAATTTTAACCAATTACATATATTGAGAATTCATCTATCAAACATGAACTTTCATTCTGGTTTGGTGCTAGAGAATTTGTGTGATGAAAATAGGGAAAGAAAGACTAGTCAGATTTCCTCCCTTATTCTTCGGTTTTTTATTTTATTTTATTTTTCTCAATATTTTTATAAAAGTTATATGTTTTACGAGTTTAATTCATCTTAAAATATCAAGTGAGCATGCCGGAGTGGTTATCGGGCATGACTAGAAATCATGTGGGCTTTGCCCGCGTAGGTTCGAATCCTGCTGCTTACGTTCATTTGTACTTTTTTACATATAAAATACATCTTGAAATTTTAGGTCGGGTTACAAAGTGATCTTGAAATTTCAAAATGTTGTTGACTGGTCTTGAAACTTTGAATTGTGTTACGATCCAGTCCTGCAGATGCTGGTGGCAACAAATTTCGGCCATTTGCCATGTCATCACAATATAATATTTTATTATATTTTTATGACGTGTCCATGGTGATGTGACAAAATGGCACTGACGCGTCATAAAATTAAGTTTTTATGATGTGTCATTGGTGACGTGGAAAAATGACCAGAATATGCTATCGTCGGCAACTGCAAAACTGGATCATAACACGATTTAAAATTCCAGGACTAGTTTTGGGGTGTATTAAGTATTTAACCTTGTCTTTTACATACGAATTCAAATAAAAAAAGTGTGCAAGCGGGTCTGAGGATAGACAACTTCAACTTCGTGTTGTATACCAGCAACAGCCACCATAAGAGAGCTAGGTTTATCAATATCAGCATCCATGTGCACACACACTTTAATCGTAGTCCCATTCCTAACAAACTTACTTATCGGTTTGCCGATTAAACTCTCCAGATAACCCACTCCTAGGTGCGTACACAGGGAAACGAGAACCTTATTGAATTGGACCAAACAGAGACTTCCGTAGGTTGCAAATTAATAGGTTCAATCTCCAGAATCCACCTTTTCAGGAACAGAGGGAGATGATGAACGTGCCACGGCCTAGCTAGCACCCACTCACACACAGAGACAATAGAAAATTCAATTAAGAAACTACCAGGAGAAAGCTCGGAATCAGAGACAAATCCATCATAATCCCACAGCCTGTTAGCGAGAGACTGATGACTTTTCAATCCTAATTCATTCAATTCTTAATCATGGTCGTAGCTCCTCACCCTTAGGTCTAAGTCCACGAACATTCACTACTATTGAACTAGCTACCAAGATCGATTATCCGTCCATACGTTCACTTTTGCAACGGATAATTGACTGGTGCACCTGAATTGATTCTATGAGCTACTCTTGAAACGGATTAACCCTAAATGGTTCTACTAGGGAATGATTCCATTGAATAGATTAATTAATTAATTTGGCGTTCTACAATAAGGTGGGCGTTCGCCAACTATCTTTATTATAACAAAAATATAAACTAGGAGATTAAGCTAGAAAAGAAACATAAATGAAGAACAAATCAAATATGAATAAGAAATGACTGAATTAAGATCTAATTACCGCCGATCCATGACCGCTTTAAAGCCCTGGGCCACTTAGGGTTCATCTAATCTAAGTTTGACAGGTTTAGCTACTCATATTCGATACAGGAGAATCAAAAACTACAATAAAATTCATCTCAGAGAGGAAGAACAAAGAAGATCTAAAAAACCTAATTTCGACGATTCCGTGAAGCTTCGATCCTCGAGAAATCTTCAAGTCCTAGCTCCGAACGTCTTTCAGGATGAAATGATTATTGCTAATCTCTTCAAGAACTCCAGAATATGCTCTGACCTCTCTCCTATGTGTGGGAATATCTCAAAAATCGAGAATGAATGAAAGGAGGGCTGAATGACTCCTTAAATATGGGTAAAATCCGAATTTATGTTAGTCTGGGAAGATTGAACTTTTCGCTGAAAATTTTGAGAAGTTTTTGGCGAAAACTTCTTTGGAACAATTTTTCAAATCTTCGACGCTGGAAATTTCACTTCTCTTCACAAACTTTTCACCGAAGACTTGATACTTTTCAGCGAAAATGTCTTCATAACAATTTTGACATTTTCTGCGCCGAATTCCACATTGTTTTCTTCATGAACTTTTCGCCGAAAAGTTCTTCATAATGATTTTCCTGATTTCTTCGCTGGATTCTCTGATTATTCTTCAAAAGATTTTCGGCGAAAACAGTTTTCGCCGAAATGTTTTTCTCTGGCAGTTGAGTAAGTTCTTTGATCGTCTGACTTCTCCGATGATCCTCGGTTCTGTCTTGAGGTTCCATTGCAAAAACTTGTGTACTATAGACACTAGAAAACAGATCAAATAGACCCGAAACGGGACAAAGTAACCAAATCTGTAAGAAATAGAGTAAATGAACCAAAATCCACTAAACTACCCCTAAAACGTGTTCCAGACAATGGAATGTCGCTTAATTGGGGCTGATAATCACGGTATTTCTAGTGTCATCACTCATGCATCACGAGCATGGAACAATATTTGCCCCAGTTGGTTACCTAAAAATCCTAACGTTTCTTTCTTGTTTTAGGTTTCCTCCTTTTAGGAAGGCGGAGATTTAGCTACTACCTATTCCTTCATCGCACTCTGTTGGAAAGTTTGGAAAACGAGGAATAAGTTCATTTTTCGGAATGCAAAGCCGAACCTCACCTTCACCACCACCCTCTACAACTCAGACAGCAATGATTGGAACCACCACCTTATGAGATCTTACACAACCATGTAAGGACTCAATCCAACTGCCACTACAATCTCCCCTATCCACCCCAATTTGAGGCAGTGTCCACTGCCCGATAGTACCCTCAAGATATTACACTACGATGGTTCGTTTTTTAAATGAATCCTAGAAGGCAGGTTATGGTAATAATTATTTCCAATACCGAGGGACAAGTAACTGATGGAAAGGCGGAGACTACTTCCTGTTTTGAAGCTAAAGTTATCTATGAAGCAACAAGGTATGTGTCTCAATTCACGAATGGAGTTACTATCCTTTCAGATTGCCAATCTGAAAGTGGATGAAATAGCTCGCCAAGCACGCCTAGCTCTCTTTCTCCTAATTGGGTTGCTCGACGCTTCATGTGGTTTTGGGCTTTTATAAGAGCGGGGGGACTACTTGTGAAAAAAAATATTGTAATGATAATTAATTACGTAGCAGTTTGAGGCTATAAAAAAGGGCATTCTTCCATTTGCTTATTTCTGTATGAATATCTGTTGTGAGCCTGACAACTTGTGTTAATTTTCCTTCTTCTTTTCTATATAGGTACCTGAAAAGTAAAGTGTATATACGGCCTTTTATTAACCACAAAGTTCCAGCGCAATAAATGAGAGATGGGTTGAGGAGGTTTCTTCGTTTTATTGTCCATTAATGTTTGGTTGGCCACCGCAATTTCACCCTTAACTTGTGCTAGTGAGAAACCAAGTAGTTTTGAACAAGTGCAAGGAATATAAAATAAAATGAATAAAACTTGTCATTTCCCAAAACAAGTGAGAGATAGATGATTATAATGTGCAGTAGTTTTGAACAATAAAGAACAGGTGTTTTTTGGAAATTATGTATTATGAGATATTCTTGTTTGTTTACAATTTAATAGAGCTATTTTTTATATTTTAGATACGCAGAAATTTTGATTATCTACAAAATGTGTATTAAGATAATTTATACTTTTATCATAAATGATGACTTCCCCATATAGAATAATAATAGGTCTCACTGTTTTCCCTTGCTATTTTCTTTACCCAATATACATAGTATACCAAATAAGATAATTTAACATTCTTCAACTTTTAACAAACACTTTTCTACTATTATACTTATTTTCAATTTTTTCTTAATTCTCAATTCCTGCACCAAACCAAACGATACAGATGTGCTTGGAGTTTGTTGGATTCCTTATAGTTGGGACTGTTTGTTGGAGAAGAAAGAAACAATGAGCATTTGATTACGGGAAAGCAAAAGGCTACCAAATAAAGAAATGAACTTTTCAGTTTGAAAACCCAAATCCAAAATAGCCAACTGGGGGTCCAATTCATTCATTATAGATAGATAGATAGATAGATATAGGGCTTTTCACTAAAATAAATAAAAAAAATTAACTATTAACCTAAATAAATACGTTTCAAAACTATTTATTTGTATAAATATAATCGCCCCAGCCATAGGCGATATCGCCCCAAGCATAGGCGATATCGCCCCAGCACCGAGGATTGCTGGTCAAACCGATTCTAAACTGCCCAACCAACCGAGTAAATGCTGTCTGGCTGGACACATGGCAATCTCGCCCCAGCCATAGGCGATATCGCCCCAGCCACAGGCGATATCGCCTAGGCTACCGGCGATCTCGCCCGAGGGTTGGAGACCGGGCAATCTCGCCCCAACCCCTATAAATACCCCATTTTTCAACTCATTCTCCCACACTACTCGGTAACCTCCTAAGGCAAAGGTAAGTCTCAGTTCTCCTTTTTTTTAAATTACATTATTTAGTTTAGAGTTTTAGGTTAGAGAATTAGTTTAGGGTTTTAGGTTAGAGAATTAGTTTAGGGTTTTAGGTTAGAGAATTAGTTTAGGGTTTTAGGTTAGAGAATTAGTTTAGGGTTATTATGGTAGATAATTTTTTCCAAAGTGATTTATTAACACTGTCATATTGACGTTGTAGGATTTTTATAAAATGGAGAGGACCTTTTCTCGCACCATTACACAAGGTACGTAGTACATACATTATTTATTGTTCTTATGTCATTGTGAACCATGTTATTATTTATGGATAGTTTAGAGAATTAGTATGATGTTGAGGTTAGCGAATTAGTATAATATTGAGGTTAGACAATTAGTATAATTTTGAGGTTAGAGAACTAGTATACTTTTGAGAAAGAGAATTAGTATAAAATAGTTTTTCTAACAATTTACTATACAATAGATGTCGAACTATGGATGTGATGAACCGTTGGTGGATCGGATTCCCGAGAGCGTTAGGCCTCAACCTGGTGATTGTTCTCTACTGTGGGGGGAGAACAAACATAGGGCTACTTTAGTGTGGCGTGACCCACATGCGTGCAAGGCGCTGAAGTTGCGACAGCGTAGTTCTTGCTTAGAGTGGAGTTCAGAGTACGAGGCATTCTTGCGAGAGTGTCGACTCCTCCCTGTTGTTCGTTTACTCGGTTTCACACCGTGTAAGGAGCTCGTCACAGCATTGATTGAGAGGTGGCGGCCAGAGACGAACACATTCCACCTGGTACCGGGCGAGGCGACGATCACCTTGGAGGATGTTGAGGTACTTACGGGTCTTCCTATCGATGGAGTTCCTGTTACCGTAGCAGTGGACAGACGTGAGCCGGGTCTCATATGTGAGGAGTTGTTGGGTGCCCGACCCCCAGCTGGGAGTTGTACGGGACAGTCAGTGAAGATCTCGTGGGTGAAGGGCATGTTTGATCGTCTACCGGCTGGTGCTCGTGACAAATTTTAACTTGGATTCGGAATTCTCGTGACAAAGTGTAGTCGGCCATTTTAGAATGTTAGTTCTTTCGATTTGGTGACTAACCCCCGAAACTAACAAGGATTTATAGGGTGCTTAGTGATCCAAGATGTAGGCGATATCGCCTATGCATTAGGCGATATCGCCCATGCCCTAGGCGATATCGCCTAATCCGTGGCTATTTTCACACCCGTGACTCAACCGAATCTAATCACGAGTCACGGGTGACAATCCTCGGTGCTGGGGCGATATCGCCTATGCCTGGGGCGATATCGCCTATGGCTGGGGCGATTATATTTATACAAATAAATAGTTTTGAAACGTATTTATTTAGGTTAATAGTTAATTTTTTTTATTTATTTTAGTGAAATGCCCGATAGATATACAATACAAGTATACAATTTGATACAAAGGATAATGACGAAAACAAGACAGACACAAATATGAGAAACCAATCATACATACACATCCAGAATGATGACCCACAATGCAGCACCAGCAGCTTCTAAAAGAAACTACTCTCTCTATCCACAATTAAATTAATAATAACTCCCAACACAAGTAAAGGGCTTTCCTTTTGGATCAACAGCATGATAATTATTGTATAAGAAACTATTATGGTTGAGTGATTTACAACCTTCTTATTATAATGCAAGCACCTGGCTGCTGGTGTCGAGAAACACCAAAATAGTTGTCTCTCACTCCAACCCATACTACCCTTTTAATATGTTTGACTTACATGGACCTCAGCATCACCTTAATGTGGAATCTGTAACATATATGCAGGACAGGCAGACGCAAGACTAGATTAGATTGATATGGTTTGATGAATCAGCTTGGTTCTACATTTATTCAGACACTATTCTATATATCATTTACTACATATTACTGTTGGACCAACACCCAAGTAGTGTCAAGAATCAATACCCTATTATGGAATTGCTGACTTCCAGCTTCACTCGCTTCTGTGGAATTTTACAACAGATTTCAGACCACAAACAAACTATGATGAGCTTACCCAACAATAACTACTTCCCCCTCTAATTCACAAGCATCATACAGATGAACTTCTCCCAACAGAAACAATGTGCTACATATCTTGAATGCTAAACCGCGAACTAGAAAGCTTCTCTCCTGTTTCAGCAAACGAATTTGATCCGTACCCGTTTGATTTGTTTCTCTGCAAACCAGAACCAGCTTTACTATCACTACTGAGGGTTTTGGAATGTGCTGTTCTTCCTCTGGTAGCATATCTTGCACTACTGAAAATGGAACGTGAAAACCGACTCAAAGGCCTTAAATCGGACTCCGCATCTTCCCCTTCAATGATGAATCCAGACTTCCCATCTGCACCTGCCATGAGATCAATCAAATTGCTCCGCAACCCCAAATCTGACAACACTCTTCTTGAATCTTTCACAGTTTGCCTACCAAGTGTGTCATCTCCAACATCCAACCTCTCCCCTCCATTTCCATTACCTTGAAGTACTCTCAAACCAAACTGGCCACTCCTCATTTCGACAGGACGCCCCATCGTCTCGACCATCATACATGGATTGTTGAACCCATTCCATGAATGAAGTGGAACCATTTTGCACAATGCATTTAACCAATCAACGACCTCCTTCATTGATGGCCTCCTCTCCCTACAAGACCTTACACATTTACAAGCAATCAGAGCCAAGTGTCTCTTGATCAAAGGATCCTTGAGAGGCGGAATCCTTGGATCATAAATAAGACCAAGCTTCCCTTTCTTCACAAGTGGAATCGCCCAATCCACAATTGAAGGAGGGGAATGCCCGACATCAATAGCCTTCCTCCCACTAATAATCTCCAATAACAAAATCCCAAAACTGAAAACATCAGTCTTAGTGCTGAGGTTATCAGGAGTGACATAGCAAGGGTCAAGGTAGCCCATAGTTCCAGCAGGAGGAGTTGATCTAAGCCTGTAATTATCATCAACCCCACACCTAAGGGCTAGCCCGAAATCGCCCAACCTAGCATTGAAATTCCTATCAATCAGCACATTAGCAGACTTGACGTCCCTGTGGATGATGGGAGGATTGTGGGTGTGGAGGGTGTCGATAGCCTTAGCAACCTGCATCGCCATCTTAATCCTCCTGCCCCAATTTATAGGTTTGGAATTGGAGTGAAGGACATCGTAAAGAGTACCGTTGCTCATGAACTCAACAACAAGCAACCTATCTTTAGTATCATTATTAGCGAAACCCAGAAGATTTACCAGTCTGGGGCTGTGAATGTTGGACAAGATCTCGATCTCGTTGTCGACCTCGTGCCCGAAGTCGATACCTTTGGATGGTTTTTTTACGGCGACGCGGCGGCCACGCACGACAGCCTTGTAGACCCATCCGTGGCTGCCTTTGCCGAGCAATTTCTGGTCGGAGAAACCGTTAGTTGCTGCCTCGAGGTCGCTGTAATGGAACTGCTGGATCTTGATGGATTTATCTTGCTTACTCTGGGAAACGGCGGCGGGCTGGGAAGGGGATGGAGTGGAGACGGCAATGGCGGATTCTGCGTTGCAGGAGAGGTAACCCATCAAATAAAAAGGATGGAAATTAGTAAAGTGGGAAAATAATTGAGAGAAATTGAGGAGGAGGGAAGACGAGGAGAGCTACATGAAGATATTGAAGAAGAGAGAAGGCGAAAGAAGGTTCTCTTAAATGGCGACAACCGTTTCCTGTGTTAGTGGCAGAGTTGCAGATGGTGGTGGGGAAGAGATGAAAAATAAAAACAATCATAAATGAGAGTAACATCAAGAAGAGATGAAAGTGAAACAAATTGGTTAATTCACATTTCACCTACTAGTCACTACTAGATGGCATAGATGCTCAACCTTTTACAATTCCAGGAGAGAAAGAAGGGGGAAGAAATTTGCAGAAATAGCCGCCAAGTCCGCAAATTAATTGGAATTTTTGGAATCCCTATGTTAATGTTCCCACCCACTTAATTTATTGGTCGTTTTCCAGTCAACGCTGCAATTTTCTATTTTTTTTTATGTAAACCATTTTTCTTTCATTTAGTCTAGGTGGTTTTGGTATTCTCTTCCGTGAGAGTGAACGAAAAAATAAATAAAAAAATGTCCAACTGTTATTCATGTAAACCTGAGGGTATTGAAACAAAAAAATTCTTAGGTTTGGACTAATTAACGCGTTGGTCCCCATTTGAAAAACTCTTCAAAAAAAGTACTGAACCTCTCTAGATTTGGTCCTCATAGCCAAATGTTATCTTGTCTTGGACGATTTTCCTCAACGATGGGAAACTTAAACTAATTCCCTTGATGGGGTGCATGACGATTAATTTGTCCTTTAACACCCACTGTGTTTAGGGGTGGCAGTCGGTTGCCGGTTTTTCGGTTTAAACCAAAAACTGAACCTAAACCGAGAGAATCGAGCCGAAAAATAAACTGACTCGGTTCGGCTGCCGGTTCCATCTTTTGGGGTTTTCCAGTTTTTTACCGGTTTTCGGTCAAAAATCGGAAAAACCGACTTTGGGACCGAAAACCTTCTATGCTTTCTATCCCTATTCTATTCTATCGGGGAATCCAAGTTCCAGTTCTCCTCTCTCTCTCTCACTCACATCACGAAGATACTCGGGTCTGCAACACCGACGACGGCACCAACACCGACGGCGAGTCCAATCGTTTCCATTGCCGAAGGCTGTCACTGACTCACTGCCGAAGGCAGCACCGCCGAGGCGCCGACACCCACCACCCCCAATCTCTTCACGAATCGCAGACCCATCACACTCCATCGAAGTCGTCCTTCCATCCAGCTACTCTCGCCGTTGAAATGTAAGTCCTCTTTTCTTCTAGGTATGCGATATTGAAATTAGGTTAGATAGTTAGAACTTAGAACTTCAATCAGAAATGGAATTGCCATCTACTTGTAACTTGCAGCCTCCTAATTGACTTCCTTCTTCAACTTGCAGCCTCCTAATTCAGCTTCCTCCTTCAACTGTGATTCCAGCTTTTTAGGTGTTGAACGGAAAGACACTTTGTAGCTCATCCTTTCCATCTGCTCACTCGAAGTCTTGAAGTAGCTCATCCTAAATGTAAGTTCGAAATAGGGCTGACTGTTTTCATGAGGCTGCTGTATTACCCTTGTTCGAAATAGGTCCAGAAATGCAGTTCTTCAATGGTAATGCTGTATTGAACACTAGAACAGGGAAATTTGTAATTGTGTATGAATGATTTTGGAGTTTGGCTGCCTAGTTCGGACTTGGACTTACAAAAATTTGAGCTAGCCTTATGTTCTTTTTGTATGATTTTGTATGTGTATGAAACTGTTGACTTGTTACCCGATCAGAAAACGAAGCCACAACTATAACCAAATGTTTTGATCTTTTCCCCTGTTCTTAAGCCAAATCCCACATACAAAGTAAAACTCAGGAGCAGTAGCATGCAATTTTCCATGTTAGAGAAAGCTAGTGGCTTTAGACGATTGGGATATGACGATGGGGAGTTGATTAGTTGTTTCTAACAATCTTTGGCTTGTGTTCTCAGTGTCCTATCTACCTGGAAACCTGAGACGAATTATATACAAGCATCTTATATGAACTGTCCAGTACATAACCTATTTGTTTTTGCCTTTATAACTGGCAATTCAGTTTCCAGGTTTCTTTTCCTTATGTTATCAAATTGGAGAATCTTCAACTGATAATTAGAATATATGATAATTGTTTAGTTCATTTAGGTTTCTGATGAAACACACCCATATATAAACCTACTTCATTAAGAAAGAGACACCCAAACTAAATCAAGATAATAATATAATAATTAGTACTAATGTCAAATTATAGCAGTAATAATGGGAGTATGAATCAAGTAGTACTAATGGATTGATGACACAACCTTTTCTCTGTATTCATTGCTAGTGCTAAGCTTCCTGTTTCCTGTTTTCTGTTGCTGCGAATGCTACAATGTTACATGCTGAGTGAGTTAGTGAGTGAGGGCACATGTGGGGTGTGTCATATATAGCTCTCTTTCTTTTATCGTTTGAGAATTGATACCGTGTAGTGTGTAGTAGTGTAATTGATATCTTCAATGGAATGTGGTTTCTGCATTTCTGCTTGTTTGGTTGAATATCTAGTTGGATAAATGATCTTTGAGTATGTCTTTGACAATTGACATGTATGTGAATTTGCAAGGATTCAGATCAAAGAGGAATGGAAGCGGGTGTGAATACGCGAAGTGGTAAGCGTAAAGGAATTCAGAGTCAACAGCCTGCACATAAACGCACCAAGGGTAATTCACGACCTCCTATTCCCAAACAACCGAGTCGCAATCTAGCTCCTACTACTCCGGCTCTTGACCCTGAACCTGAGGTACCTGCTCCTCCTCCTCCTACTCCTATCAGTGATAGTGCTAATAGTGCTAGTGCTAGTAGTGCTCCCCAATCAACACATAAGTCATGGTCATCAGCGTGGACAGTTATGGTTAAGTTTGTCGATGAGCATGGGAATAAAAAAGCTAAGTGCAATATATGCCAGAAGGTTCTTGCTGCTGATCCTACTTTGAATGGTACTTCTACTTGTAAGAAGCATGCATTAAAGTGTATTGCAAAGAGGGATGCAAGAAATGGACAAACTACTTTGATAATGAAGAAGAGTTCAACTGTTAGAGGGGAAGCAACTCCAGATGCCTGGCAGTTCAGTCAAGTTGCTATAAGGTTGGCTCTAGCAGAAATGATAATAGTTGATGAGCTTCCTTTCAGCTCTGTGGAGCATAAGAGGTTTAAACGTTTTATGCATGTATGTTGCCCAGAGTTCGACATTCATTCGAGGAGAGCAATACAAGAGGATTATTTCAAACTCTTTATTGCTGAGCGTCAAAAGTTAAAGGATTACTTGAGGACGCTTGTGCTGGTCGGTGTCGATAACAACTGACACTTGGACATCTGTTCAGAATCTCAATTACATGTGCATAACAACACATTTCATTGGACATGAGTGGAAGTTTCATAAGAAGGTTATCAGTTTCTCTCGGATTACAAGTCATAAGGGTAGTGATATTGGGGCAGGGATTGCCAGATGTCTGGATGAATGGGGGTTGAAGAGGCTTTTCACTGTGACGATTGATAATGCGAGTGCAAATGATTTCGCTATCAAGTACTTGCACGGGAAATTACATGGTTGGGGTACTCAGTTCTTGAGCGGCAACTACTTGCAAGTTCGTTGCGTTTGCCACATTATCAGTCTAGTAGTTCAAGATGGACTAAATAAGATTGGAATGTCAGTTAGGCGAGTGCGGGAGGCGGTGAGATGGGTTCGTGCATCGACAACACGTGAAAAGTGTTTCAGGAATGCTTGTGCCATCAGAAAGATGAAGTGTAAGAAAATGCCCTTACTAGATGTACCAACTAGGTGGAATTCCACATTCTCAATGTTGGATACGGCTTCAGCTTATGAGAAAGCATTCAAAGTTCTCGAAAATATGGAAAATAACTTTGTGGAAGATCTGGAGGCGAAGACTTATCAAGGTGAGGTTATTGGTGTTCCAAGTTCTAGTGATTGGGATAGTGTGAGAGTCCTCTCTAGTGACCTGAAGTTCTTTAGTGACATGACTCGTGTGGCATCTGGTACCTCATATGTTACTATTAATCTCTTCCTCAGAGAAGTGACAAAGTTGTTTTATCACATTAAGAAGATGAAAAGAGATGAGGAAACAGTCATATCAACAATGGCAAGGTCAATGGAGGAGAAAGTTAAGAAGTATTGGTCTGAGGACGTTGCTAACGTCAAAGTTAACAAACTCGTCTACATCGGAGCTATACTCGATCCACGAAAGAAGATGGAAATCATTCCATATTCTTTCAAGCTGATTTATGATCCGACACAATGTGCTAAATTGGTAGAGATTGTGAGAAGTGCTTTGTTTGACCTATACAAGGCAGAGTATGACAAACGTGTCAACAATAGTCAAAGTTGATCTGTAGCTTCAACAACACAGTCACATACTACCGGTGGTGATAATGGAGGATATGATTGTGACGAAGATGACTTTGAAGAGGAACAAGAGATTGAAGATGATTGCTTCGCTGAGTTTGACGATGATAATCATAGTGGTGATGATCCTAGAGCAGAGTTGGCAAAGTATCTATCTGAAGTTCGAGAAGTTAGTACCGATAAGAAGCAACGATTTGATGTTTTGGCTTATTGGAAAGCTTCTGCACTCAGGTTTCCTATCCTTAGTGAGATGGCGAGGGATGTACTTGCCATCCCGATTTCATCTATTGCTTTTGAGAGTGCTTTCAGTATTGGGGGACGAGTGTTGAGCAACTTCAGGAGCTCATTGACTCCTGCTGTTGTGGAAGCTCTGATTTGTGCTAAGGATTGGTTGCGGTCAACATCTCCGAATATATTTGATCCCGAAGAAGAGGAAAATGAGAATGAACAACTAGAGTTCGAGAAAGGTAAACTTTGGCATTTATACTTTTTATCTTCCATAGATAGTAGTAGAGAAGTAGTGTATATTGATACTTGATAGTTGATAGCATTTATACTCATTACAAGTCTTGTTTTGGTTAGGTTTCGAAGATACGGTTTTGAAGTTTGATGCTACTCCATCAGCAATTGGTTCTGATCCTATTGTTCAACCCGTTCTAGAATCATTCATCAAGAAGAATGGCAATGACAACGCTATTCCTAGTGATGATGATAATGACTACAATGAAGACGATGCACTTGAAAATGAAATGTGTGGTATGCAGGGCGCGTCAGATGATGATTAGCTTTTAGATGTTGCGAAGTGGGGTGTTGAATTTATTTATGTTGTTAATGTTGAACTTGTGTGGTATTTGAATTATGATGTTGTTGACGACTTCGGGTTGTTGACTTTGGGATTATGGGTATGACTCATGAGTTATGACTTGTGATGGATGGTTGATTGTGGATTTGTGGTATGAGATCTTTTGTTTTCGTTTCAGGTATTATTTATTATGAAGAACTGAATAGATGAAATTGTAGGGTTATGCTGCCGAAATTTTGGCAATATTCCAATTCTTCTATCAAATCCAACTCATCAAACTTTACTTGAGCCTACGAGGCTACGATTACCAATTTACCATAATGAGCCTACGATTACCAATTTACCATAATGAGCCTGCCTCCCGGTTTTAGGTCATAACAATACAAAAATTCATCTAACTCATCAGACTCAGAATAATTAAAAAATTTGGTTTTATGTACAAATTTTGGTTTTTCGGTTAAAATCTCGGTTTATACTCGGTTCTTGGATCGGTTTTCGGCTCGGTTCATGATGGGTTTCGGTCAAAGTGTAGCATATTCGGTTCTCGGTCATGGTTCGGATCCAGACCAAAACCGGCCGGTTTGGGTCGGCTAAAAAACCGAATAAAATCGGTTCGGTCGCCGATCCCATGTTTGATAGAATTTTGGTCTCGGTCAACCAAAAATTCGGTCCGATTTTTGACCGAACCGGGCCGACTGCCAGCCCTAACTGTGTTGGCCATTATATATTCCATCTTGGTGAATATACAATCACTCACTCCCTGCATCTAATTTTTACGCCTCTTTTATGTGCAAACTTACCTTCGCTTCACCCATGCAACTTGTTTGTTGTTCGTCCTCTTCTAATCAGATGGAAATTTCAGCATTCCAAATTCCCTCGTCCGAGGTTGTTGCAAGTCAGGAGCGTGTTGGTCTAAGTCTCTTGCTACTCTTCTTCGGTCTAGTCTGTAAGACTTTGGCTTGCTTCCAATCGACTTTAGGGCGTGTACGAGGACTCTAAGACCGGATCCAAATCATTCACGCTGGTTTTGGACATTTTGAATGTTACTTCCAGAACCGTGAGGATACGGGATGAATGTTACATTCACAGCCGTGGAATATGGATGCAACAATCATGCATCTTCAACCGTCGTCAACACCCTTTGATGATTTAACGCTTTCGCTTTATTTCATGGATCTTTGGGTCACCCTCACGAAGATCCCCGCCGAATACACTACCACTTATTTTGGTCACCAATTCCTTTCTCACTTTGGTATTGTGCTGGATATATGTAGGATTATTCAAGCTAAGTGATGAACCAGCACTTACCTTCGAGTGAAACTGAATTTTGATCTCACAAAAGGTTTGATTGGAAGACGATAAGTGATTGAGCGCCCGAGAGATCTTTTGGGTCAAAATCCATTATGATCCAAGATATGTTTCAACTGTGGGAAACTAGATCATGTTCAGTCGGAGTGCGATTCAGTTAAGAGACGACAAGAGGTGTACCGGCAAGGAGGAGATTCAGTTGTTATTCCCCCTCCAAGAAGCTCGAAGGTTTTCATTCGTCGAGTGTCGCGTCGAACGGTGTCAAGGCAGACTGGTGAGCCGCTCCTGACTGAACATGTTATCTTCAATTAGGGGATCGAAAACAAAATTCTTCCATAGATCGGTAGTAGCCTCGAGAAAACGAAACTTCATCAGAGAATTACAAGATGCATATGGTAATGTTGTGACCTTGGAAAAGGATAAGGGGGAGTTGGCAACCAACTACTTCCACAAATTATTTTTTCAAAGCATGATGGAACACAGGAAATGTTCATTGAACTCGGGATCTAATATGAACCGATCCACAATCGTGGGTAGTGACCTTATACCAATAAGACAATGATCAAAACAGACAAGTCTTACCTTAGAAACTGGGGGTGGATAGGACTTGGACCCGCTAGCTATGGAGAGCTAGGAACCCTAAGTATCAAGTCGAAGGTGCCACACCGTGGGATGAATGCCTGGGATGATAAACCAAACCTTAAGCAATGCACCAATGAGCAAAAGCTTGAAGGGACAAAAACATAAGTTCTGAAATTTGTTTGTATAATTATTGAAGGGGTTGTCTCCTTATAATGAGGCCGAAGGCCTTTATTTATAGGTGAGGATTCGTGAACAAGCTCTCTGAATCCTCCTACAACTCTAAATTCTAAAATAGCATAAACTATTCCTAAATAGTATAAGTAGGAATAAAATCCAAACTAAAACACTAAAAAGCTTAAAATAGTAAAATATGATAAAGCCGGTCAAAACCCTAAGCCGACAGAAACCCTAATCATGTTTAAGATGGATGGGGTGTGAAAAATACTTCCTTGGCTGGGTTTTCATCTTCTCCGTGTTTCCTACTCCTAAAAGGACTTGGAAACACGGGCTTCAGCTCGTGGTGTAGGTAATCCTAATATAAATAGGAATCCGGATCGCGATCTTATTTCAGGGCGCCGCCGGGTTTCTAGGCACGATTCTAGGAGCCTCCGGGTGTCGTGTACTTTGTTTCTTCCTTGTGTCCTTCTCCGAATCTGACTTTGGAGTAGTGGAGGTTTATCCTTAGGACATAGGGAATCCTTCTGGCTGATGGATTCCTGAAAGGCACATTTGGAATTTTGGCTCGGCCCTAATCGTGTCCACTATGGGCTCCGGCTTCAGCCATGTGCCTGTGTCGGCATTGGCTCTGGGCCCTTGGCTGGCTCGGCCCTGTGCTCGATCGCCGGGGCCTGGCTGGGTGTCAGCATCAACCCAAGGGTGTCTTCTAGCCCGACACTTCAGATATCTTTGGCTCTTGGTATGGCATCGGCATCAACGCTTGGATCGGCGCTGGCATCAGCCCTGGGCTGGTATGGTCTCGGCGCGACATCAGTGCTGGGGGCCGGATCGGCATCAACATCATAACTTGATGATGGGGCTTCCGGTCTGGCACCTTCCTCTCCAACAAGGTGTAGCCGCTCCTGATAAATCTCTGATTATCCTCTTCGTAGCCACCCTTGCTCCATGACTCCATGTATGAATTGATCCGGTTCTTGAAGGATTTTGACCTGGCTCCGGGTCAGGGGTAGCTCCCGTCATGTCCAGGGCATGGTTGGCTCATCATTTCCCTCTTCTTGAGAAGGATTCAGACTTGAATTCGGATCCGCATAAATATCATCATAAAAAGGAGTTAAGTTAGCAACATTAAACGTGACACTAACTCCATATGAATTAGGAATATCAAGAACATAGGCATTATTGTTAATCCTTTGAAGAACCTAATAGGGTCCATCCCCTCTCGGCAGCAACTTGGATTTCCTTTGCTCAGGAAATCTGTCTTTTCTAATGTGAATCCACACTTGATCTCCAACTTCAAAGATTTTCTCCTTTCTTCCTTTGTTCGCATTGCAGAGGTATTGATATGTTCTCTTCTCGATGTTCGCCTTTGCTTTCTCGTGTAATTTCCGAACTTACTCAGCCTTATTTTGTCCATCTACATCTAAGAACTCATGTATAGGCAGTGGTGATAAATCCAAGGGGGTTAAGGGGTTAAATCCATAAACAAGTTCAAATGATGAGTATTGGGTGTTGAATGGACAGTCCTATTGTATGCAAATTCTACGCGTGGCAAACAATCCTCCCATCTTTTAATTTGGATTTAATGAAAACCCTAAGCATTTGAGATAAGGATCTATTCACTAATTCGGTTTGGCCATCGGTTTGTGGGTGGCAAGTGGTTGAAAACATAAGTTTAGTACCTAACTTAACCCACAAGGTTTTCCAAAAGTAACTTAAAAACTTTGAGTCCCTATTCGAAACTATGGACTTGGGAACCCCATGCAACCTAACTATCTCTTTAAAGAATAAGTCAACAATGTAGGATGCATCATCAGCTTTGTGGCATGCAATGAAATGAGCCATCTTAGAAAATCTATCGACTACCACAAAGATGGAATCCCTGTCCTTCCTAGTTTTACACAATCCTAACATAAAATCCATAGATAAATCAACCCAAGGATGCTCATGAATAGGTAAAGGGGTGTATAACCCGTAGGATTGAAGATGTGACTTAGCTCTTTAGCATTTAGAACACTGAGCAATGAGCTTCTTCACATCATGGTGCATCTTAGGCCAATAAAAGTGCTCATTGAGGAAGGCCACGATTTTGGCCACTCCAAAGTGTCCCATGAGTCCTCCTCCATTAGCTTATAGTACCAAGGTAGTCTTGCACGAATGGTTAGGTAGGAAAAGCTTGGACTCCTTGAACAGGTAGCCATCCTGTTTGTAAAATTTCCCAAATCCTCCACCTCACAAGCTTCGAAAATATCCTTGAAATCAAGGTTAGTAGCATATAAATCCTTAATGTATTCAAAGCCAATGAACTTGGTACTAAGGACAGAGATTAGGGCATACCTTCGAGAGAGGGCATCAGCCACTACATTCTCCTTACCTTGCTTGAATTGGATGATGTGGGGGAAAGGATGCGATGAACTCCATCCACCTGGCATGTCTCTTGTTCAGCTTTTGTTGAGCTCTCAAATACTTGAGGGATTCATAATCCGTGTGGATAATGAACTCCTTGTGCCACAAGTAATATTGCCACGTCTTGAGGGCTCTTACCAAGGCATAAAGTTCATTGTCATACGTCGGGTAATTGAGTGTGGCTCCACTCAATTTCTCACTGAAATAAGCTATGGGCCTCTTCTCTTGCATGAGGACAGCTCCAATTCCCACTCCAGAGCATCACATTTGATTTCAAAAGGCTTGGTAAAGTATGGCAGCATGAGTAGTGGGGCTTCAGTGAGTTTCTTCTTCAAGGCTTGAAAGGCCTCTTGTTGGGCTGTCCCCCACTTGAAAGGGGTATTATTCTTGATGAAAGTCGTGAGAGGGGCAGCAATGGTTCTGAAATCCCTCACAAATCTTTGATAGAAGCCGGCCAGTCCATGAAAACTCCTAACATCCGTGATGTTTTGGGGTGTTGGCCAAGATTTCATGGCTACTATCTTGTCCTCATCAACCCTAATACTTGCTGAGCTAACAACAAAACCAAGAAAGACAAGGTGATCTATGCAAAAGGTGCACTTGGCCATGTTAGCATTTAATCGTTCTTTTCTAAGGGTTCCTAGGATAGATTTTAGGTGCCCTAGGTGTCATCTAGGATTTTGGAATAAACTAAAATGTCATCGAAGTAAACCACCACAAATTTCCCTATAAATAATCTAAGGACTTGATCCATTAACCTCATGAAGGTACTAGGTGCATTAGTTAAGCCAAAAGGCATGACCATCCATTCGTATAGACCTAGTTTAGTTTTGAAGGCAGTTTTCCATTCATCACCTTCCTTCATTCGGATTTGGTGATAGCTTGACTTAAGATCAATTTTTGAAAATATAGTAGATCCATGCAACTCATCAAACATATCATCTAACCTAGGGATATGATGTCGATACTTAACTGTTATATTGTTTATGACATGGTAGTCGACACACATCCTCCAAGTTCCTTCCTTCTTTGGCACAAGGATGACTGGTACATCACAATGGCTCATGCTCTCCCTCACATATCCCTTGCCCATCAGTTCCTCTACTTGCTTCTGGATCTCCTTGGTTTCTTCAGGAGTCGTTCTGTAGACTATCTTGTTTGGCAAGGCTACTTCAGGCACCAAGTCGATTTGGTGTTCAATTCCTCTAAGTGGTGGCAGTCCACTTGGGATTTCTTCAGGGAACACATCGTCGAATTCCTGTAGAAGAGAAACAACAACACTAGGCAGAGAAGTGTTAGGGTTAGAAATCAAACATTCATTGTAGAGAAAGACCACGAGGGATTTCCTAGAGACTAGGATTTGTTTGATCTCACTGTGTATAGCTAATAGGTTTTCTCTCCCTCATCCTTACTTTTTTTGAGCTCTTTAGTTCATTTAATTTATGTTTTTACACTCGAAGGCTCACTCTTTTCTTCTCTCTTCTCTAGTTTCTTGATCTCTCTCTCTCTTTTCTCTCGGCTCACATTCCTATTGATGACACTCAATTTGAAGTGATAATCAGCCTCATTTAAGCGACATTTCCTTGCTTAAGACATGGTTTTTAGGGTAGAATAACGAATATTCAATCAATTGCCCTATCTCATGCCATTTGTGTTACCTTGGCCCGTTTCGGGTCTATTTGATGGTTTTCTAGTGTTTTTATGTTAACACAGGTTTTTGCCGTCAAATAAAGTAGCCAAGGACGTGTCTAAGGCGTTGGAACCTCAAGAAATTGCACCGGAATAGATCCGAGGAGTCATTCGAGTCAAACCAAAGTCTGCCCCAGTTTACAAAGGAGTTTTCGCTGAAAATACCCTAGTGTTTTCGGCGAAAACGCAAGAACAAATTGACTGATGCTCATCAAAGGAAGTTTTCGGCGAAAACCCTAAGTTTTCACCGAGAACAAGTGATCCGAAAATCACAGGAGAAAAGTAGCCGGCGGACCATCCATTTACACTAAGATTTTCGGCAAAAATTCCCTAACATTTTTGGCGAAAATATCAGGCAAAATCCGGCGGTATTAGGGTTAAGTATAAATACTTAACCGACGGCCCAAATCAATATGCCTTTGACACAACAACATAATTACCAACTAATACCGAACTTCAGAATTCTCTCAAGTTCTGGAGCAGAGAGTTTAGAGTCCGAAGATCCGGGAAGAGATCGTGATGCCATCCCTTCCATCTGGAAGACTTGGAGCTAGGATTGCAGTTTACCGGAAGATCGAAGTTCTGCCGGAGTCGTCTCAATTAGGTTTTTCAGATCTTTTTCTGTTCTTCCTCTGGATGATGAACTCTTTCTTTGTCTTTGATTCTTTTGTGATAAACATGAGTAGCTAAACTCTTAGAGCTTAGACTAGATGAAGCGGTCACAGATCGGCGGTGATTAGATTCAAAGTTCAATCAGTTTCTCTTTCATGTTTGTTTTGTTCTTCATTGTTCATATTTCTTGTCTGGATTGATCACCTAGATTAGATTCTTGTTAAGCTAAGGATAGAAGCGAACGCTCGCCTTACTTTAAAACACCAAATCAAACAATTAACCTTATAATTGGAGCGTGCCTTTCGTAGGAACCGGTTAGGGTTAATCCACTGCAAGAGTAACTCATAAATCGTTAGTAATTCCACCAGTTAAGTAAAGTCGTTGCGAGAGGCGACCGTACCCGGGCGACTAATTAATCTTGGTAGCTAGAACGGATAGAGCGAACGTTCGCCGGTCTTAAACCTAAGGGTAAGGAGTTATGGTGGTGTCTTAGAATTGATTGAATGAGAATCGAAATCCGCTAATCTGTTGATTGCCAATGCTCTGGGGAACGAAGGCGGATTCAAAGTCTAAGTTCGTCTGTCTTCTCTGTTTTAATCAACCAATTTCCATTCTGTTCTTAGTTTCAATTTTTAATTTTTCTGCATTTCTTAGAATTAGAAGTCGTGGAACTCACACCACGCACGAAGTGTTTAAACCTGAGTAATTTGCTAGTTTATTTGAGTAGTCAATCATTAGAAGGCCCGTGGAATACGAGCTACCCTAGCTTGTTAGCTTTGTTAGTTATTTGTTTGAACCCGCACGACGATCTTAGGTTCATCAAATTGGCGCCGTTGCCGGGGACTTCTTTTGATTGTTTGAAAGAAGAACTGGCAATTTATTCTTCTATTTTCCATCTTTCTATTTTCCATCTTTCACTTTTCCACCCACTTTGATTTTACACTGGTTTTGTTGTTTTTGTTATTTTTAGATTGTTCACAAGTGTATGCATCGCCGCCCTTGGACTCGCTCTCAAACCGACAAGGCTAAGAGTATAGAGAGACCAAGCAGTTCTGCTCCACCTCGACAATCACAGATTCCAAGGAGAAGCAGAATCAATCCAGCTCCATCCATCACTCCGATTAAGATTGAGGAACTGAAGGAGAGTTCTTCATCTCCATCTTCACCTATACCGTCACCTACATCCGTTTCATACACCGAGTCACTTTCACCTTCTCCATCTCCTACCATGACTGATCAATTACCACCACCACCACCAGGCGGAAATCCACCACCGCCGCCTGCACAGAAAAGTCTAGCTGATTACAACAAGCCGAGCGCGACTAGCGTTCGATCTGCCATTGCCGTACCGCGCATTGAAGGAGATCCTAACTATGAGATCAAGATTCCATTCTTGACTATGATCTCTAGGGATCTACAGTTCGAAGGCAGGCCCCTAGACAACCCATGCACTCATCTTGCAGACTTCCTTGATCTCTGCAGCACTTTCAAGAACGGAAACCTCGACAAGAATACTCTCTGTTTGAGAGCTTTCCCGTTCTCTCTGAAAGGCGCTGCTAAGAGGTGGCTTACTGGCAAACCACCTGGATATTACACTGATTGGGATACTCTGGCTCAGGACTTCGTTGAAGAATACTTTCCTCCTGCCAGAACAACAGCCATTAAGGACAGCATCGCCAAATTCTCCCAGAAAGAAGGAGAAAGCTTATACGATACTTGGAATCGATTCCAAGAACTTCTCTACAACTGCCCTCATCATGGATTCGAGCAGAGGCAGTTAGCTGAAATATTTGCTCGAGGTCTTCGAGAAGAATCTGCCAAGTGGGTCAATTCTCTAGCTGAAGGGGATTGCACTACACTCACACCCGAAGCTGCTCTTCTTCACTTCGCAAATTGTGCTTCCAAGTCAAGGAACTGGGAACGACAATCTGAAGGATCAAGGAGTAAGCTCGATCTTGAAGCAGCTATCAAGGCCGAAGTAGAGAAGCATTTGAAGAAGTCTTCCACACCAATCAAACCGCCGGCAGCTTCTGTCTATGTTGCTGATTGCGAGTGGTGTGGAGCTTGCGCACATAACGGAGGCCGTTGCCAAAATTTTGGTAAGACAGAAGTCTGGTCCGCCGAAGAGGTAAATTTTGTTCAACAAGGCTTCGTTAATAATCAGAATGGTTATGCTGGCTACCGCAACTTCAGGCAGCAAGGGAACTATCAAGACAGACCTCCCTACAATGCTGGCGCCAATCATAACCAGAACCAGAATAACCACCCAGCTAGTCCAGCTCAGGATCAGAAGCCTAACCATCTGCCGGCAGGTGTCTATCAGCCGCCGCACCGCAATTCGGGTAATTATGGGACTGCTCCTGGCAATCGCCAGAATCAATATTTGAATAACACCTATCCAGGGCAGCAATACCAGAAGGAACACAACGTTAGTGACTTGGACAAGAAGCTTAGTCAGATCATCACCAGACTCGACGATCATGATAGTCAGTTTAAAGCTCAAGCTCTTCTCAATCAAGAACAGATAGCAGCCGGTCAAAGAATTGAGCAACCAGTGAACAACATCTCAAGCATGCTAGCATCTGGTCGACCATTTGGCCAACTTCCGAGCCAGACAGAGCCGAATCCGAGAAAGGAGCAAGCCAAGATGGTAACTGTTAAAAAATTTACTAGCTTATCTGCTGATGCTTGTTCTGTTTTACGCAGGATCGCTGAAACTTCAGAGAAGAAGGAAGCACTAGAAGTGGCGCCTAAGGAGGAAGATCCTCCTCTTACACCATACGTCGTGAAGCCTCCTTTTTCAAGAGCATTGCTGCCGAATGCAAGGATCGAGACTGGCATGAAGGGGAATAAAGAAGGATATCCTGATGCTTGTAGCAAGAAACCTTCCTCTCCATATCCAGCTAAGTGTTCTGATCCTGGTTCTTTCACTCTACCTCTTGTCATTAATGATGTTGAGATAGAACGTTGTTTGGTTGATCTTGGCGCGTCTGTTAATGTTATGCCTATGAGTCTATATGAAAAATTGAACCTAGGAGAACTTGAACCGCCTAGCATGCAACTTGTCTTTGTTGATAGATCACTTAAAACCCCCAGGGAGAGAGAAAAGACGTTGTTACTAAATGTAGTCCTTTCACGTTCTTAGCTGACTTTGTTATCATTGATACTAGTAAGGATGATTCTACCATTCTCATAGGACGACCTTTCATGGCTACTACTGGAATGAAAATTAACGTTCCAAATGGTTCTTTAACTTTGACAGTTGGTAAAGAAACGGTCACGTTCCGCCTTAAAGACGGAATGAAATATAATCCTAAGAATGAAGAATTCAGCTGTTGAAACTCCGGTACTGATGTCTCTTCTAGTGTGCCTAGATCAATTGCTGTTGCAAGTGCTGGACAGGTTATCAAGCAGAAACCAAATCTGTTCCTCAAAAGCCACCAAAGAAGAAGGAACTGAAAGCCTCTTCTAAGCCACCGAGCACAAAGCCTAGCAGACCTCGGGGAAAGAACAAGAAGACGAAGACTCACATGGTCTGGAGACCAGTTATGGCACCACTTTCCACCGAGCCAGCTGCACCACCAATTCATTCCAAGCTACCGGCGCCGGAACAAGTATGGAAGGAGAAGCTGAAAGCATCTCCTAAGGAAATACTGACGATCACCGATCCTGGTGATATCAAACCGGAGGTTAAAGAAAAGAAGGAGCCTATCGTTCTCATTCCGTCCACTGTCTTCCTTGTAGAAGATGGTCCTTTGACAGAACTGTTCGGACCGTTCAAGATCACTGACCACCTTCCCGACGGACGTACCAAACTCTTACACGCGAACGGGAAGAAATTCATGCTCACCGGAGAAGCCCCGAAGCTCTACTTTATGAACTCGATGCTAGCACTAAGGAGAATCTAAGTTGGGATGTCTCCTAATACCGTCCAGGTATCGTCCAACTCAAGGACGTTAATAAAAGAGCGCTTCGTGGGAGGCAACCCACGGCTGGAGTCCATTTTTCATTTGTGTCAACCTTAGTGTTTTAGAGTCGATTTGGGGGAGCCAAAAGTGTCAGTTTGTTTGATTTCTTATTTTTCGTGTGTAGTCTGTGTGTCATAGTGTCAATTGCAAGTCGTTTGAGGTCTTTCCAATTTTTGTGGATTTAACTGTGATTTTCTGAAGTTTGCCGGGATTGCGAAAATATTTTCAATCGTAGAGTTCAATATTTTCGGCAAAATGACCCATGTTTTCGGCGAAAATTCTCTTTGAAATCCCACTGAGTTTTCCAGACGTTTTTGCTTCACATTTTCGGTGAAAACTATTACACATTTTCGGCGAAAATTCATTTGAAAACCGGCAGTACTTTTTAACTAACATTTTCGGCGAAAACTTGCACTTATTTTCGCCGAAAATTCCTTTGAAAATCAACCAACTATTCATTTTAAAATCCGGACCCTCTTCTCTCTCTCCTCACTTCATATTTTTGAAACCAAAAACCCATCCCCTGTTTTCAATCAAACTCGCCGACCGCCACCCTTATTTTCGCCACCGCCGTCGCCGCCGCTCCCTTCCCCTTCCATTCCCGATCAATCCAAGCCCTAGAACAGCCGAATCAGAGCTCTACAGCTCTAGTTCACCCAAACCCTAAAATTGTCAATTTTTCACCGATTCCTCCCAATCCGTTCATTTTTAGCATCCGTGGCTTCAAGGTAAGTTGTAGAACTTTTCATTGCGAATCTTTTGACATGTTGATTTCTGAATTTCGTCGGGGTTGACTTTCGGTTGACTTTTCGGTTTGCCTCGATTTACGTGCCGACTGATTTCGTGTGAACTAGGTTAGCTGAACTTGTTGGACTGTTCTAGCATGCTTAGGGAGTGTTGCGCTTAATTTTCATATCATTTGATCATGTGTTGCTATGCCTAAGTCCTATTCCTTGTGAGGTTGACTTTTCAGAAATGTCGGTTTGACCATGAACTATTTTTGATCATTTGGCTGCCTTATGTGTTCATTCTCGTTCAGATTATTGTGTTTGCCATCTGAGATAATATCATACCGTCATTCTCCGATTTGTGATAGTCTTGGCATGATTAGGGTTCAATGTTCTATTATGTTGACTTTTTGAATGTCGGTTTGACTTCTGAACTCTGATTGTTCTAATTCCATTCTGGCTATTCCTAAGCATGTATTTTATTGTTCGTGATTACCGGTTAATCTGCTTTGCTTACCCCCACTCGGTTTTCCTCAATTCTCTGTGAAATTGAGTTTTTCGACTAAGTGTGGGGTAGGGTTTTAGTTTGACTAATCTGGTTTATTTTTCTTATTTAGGAACACCACTTATGAGCGTAGGACCAAGCAGAGACTTGACGCCGCCTCGAGCTCCAGAGCCCCAGCTCCCGTCACACCCGTCCGTCCAGGGCCCTCCACCAGCATTCCCTAGCCGTGCTGGGCACCATCGCACTGTTGCTCGTCTACCCGACTACTACTTTGAGTGCTACAAGAACCTCGAGCATGTTCCGGGAGCTAATGTTCGACCACTTTCCATGGAGTCCCTCTTCGATCATAATGAGGACTACCACCGGAACGTGCACGATGCCCTGGCACCGGCCGGCCTCCTAGAGCTGACCACCATAGCTTCCGACTTTCCAGACGTCGCTCTCCAGGAGTTCTGGGCCACCTTTGATCTGGACGAGCACAAGATGAGGCAGAGGAAGAAGGTCGTTTCCTTCTACCTGGGCGGGGTGTACAGTACCCTCACCTATGATGAGTTTGCAGCTCATCTAGGCATTCCCTACGAGCATTACCACGGTCATCACCTCGGCTGGGCAAACGACGAGGACGATGGGGAGGCCTACCATGCACTCTGGAGCCACATGACTGGAGTGCCCGGCGATCGTCTCACGGACCATAACTCAGTTAAGTCTCTCTCTCACCCTCTCTATAGATACATGCATATGGTTTGGCGTAGATCGCTATTATATGCTCCAGAGAAGGACCGCCACCATATCAGCAAGGAGGAACTTCTGCTTCTTCGCGCCATCCGGGAGAGCTACCCTCTTCACCCTGGATGGGTGCTTGCTCGCATCTTCCGCCAGAAGACCAAGAGGAGGACGCCACCTCGCTCACTCCTGGGAGGCAACTTCATCGGCCAGCTCATCATCTCCTTCGGCCTCAGCCACGAATATGGCCCGAACATCCCACGCCGCAGAGTACGCACCGTTGGAGGAGATTTGGCGGTCGAGTACGACCTCGAGCTGGACCTCAGTCCCCAGGTAGTAGCAGATCCTCCCCTCCAGAGCGAGGATGAGTCGGAGGAAGACGATGATTCTGAGGAGTCCCAGCCTCAGTACGAGCCAGAGTTTCATGACCATACTCCCTCGCCACACCATCAGGCAGGGTATGTACACCAGTCGCCGCCGGCCATTCCAGATCCATATCAGGCGCGCCTCACCCGCAGCCTCACCCGCATCCTGCAGATGTTGGAGAGCTGTATGAGTGACTGCAGGAGTGGCGCATCACCGGCAACGCCACTCAAGAGGCGAGATGGACTATTATGCAGCAGCATATGCACCACGCTGATAGGCGGTATGAGGCACAGCTGGCGTGGCAACGTCAGCTCGGCGATTTCCTCCACTTTCCACCTCCCGGCCCACCTGACCAGCAGTGATCGGGTTGTATTCCTTTTATGGTCCTTTCTTTTTATTTATTCTTTTCGGATCTCGATCCAACTTTTTTTTTCTGTGTGGATCCGGGGCACTTGTCCCGGTTTCCTTTTTACGTTTCATTTGTTTTTGTTTTGTAGGCAGTAGGGAGATTCCCCTTGCTTCGCTTTGGTAGATTCCCTCCACTCCGAGGACCCGTGCTCATCCCTTACACCAACCATCTCGGTCCAGGTTCTTCTACTTCACTCTGAACTCTAGAATTAGTCTTGTGAGGACACAGTCCGATTTAAGTGTGGGGTAGGATGCTAGAGAACCTTGCATGAACTTGATTGCCCTTGATTGTGTTTTCTGTGTGCCTCGTGATTCCATTCCAGTCTCTCTAGCATTAGAATGGCTCAGTTCTTGATTTTTGATGTTAAGTTATTGTTCAAACTTTCATAATGATGCTTAGACTGCTTAATCTAGAACTTGAGAACCAACTTGTATACTTTGATGCTAAATTGCTTGGTCAGAACAGAATTTTAAAATCACACTTGTAGTTTGTAGCCTTGATTGCATGAAAATGACCGAATCCGACTAGCAAACCAACTGTGAGCTTTTGATCCATTGCACGTAACTCGCAATTTTAATTCTTTTTGAGTGATTTTTCGTTTGCTTGAATGAGTTAGAATTTGCATGAGACCTACTCGAGACCCACGATGACACGAGTTCTAGAATGATAGGGCACCTAGATTCAGCTACTAAGCCAGATAGCCTACCTAACGATAAAATCCATTAGGTTTAAACCCTTGAGCTTGGCCTGTTCTTTCGGTTCGATATACATAACAACCATTTCCCATTCTTTCATTCCCCGTTGATCCCTTGTGGTTGTAGTTCTAGATTGACCTACCGGAAGTCGGTTTGTGGTAACCTGCCTATAGCCATTAAACAAGTGGTCTTAGCTATTATGTCCAGACGTGTAAACCCCTCTAGCAACTAAAAGAAAAATCGGCACAAAAGAAAAAAAAGAAGAAAAGAAGCAAGTTTCGAAAAAAAATGAAAAGAAGAAAAATCAGAAAAGCCAAAAAAAAAGTTTAAAGTTTTTAGTTCAATAAAACGTTCTTCTCCCTACAAATGGAAGAACGAAGTCAAAAGAAAAGAAAAAAAATTGTGTACAAAAAATAATAAAAGTGCTAGGTTGCTTGAGGGTATCATAGGACGAGTGTGCATTATTCCACCCGTGTCTGGTTAGACGGTAGGAAGCCACATATTAGATTCGAGGGAAGTTAGTCGAAAGCTACACCGCACAAAGCCATCATCATACATTCCCATCATCCATCTCATTAAACCCATGTAGTGTAGAATTCGTTACAGTCCTAGCAGGGAAGTCCTTCTTGACTGGACACTCGTGTTGTCACAATGGTGGAGATGTGGTCGAATTGCAAACTTATGACAAAATTCTGTAACAGAAAATGATTGAGAGCAGAAACACGTCCTTAAACAGAGAGAGTGAGAGTTCCCCATTGTACTAAATATTTCCTGTGTGAGGAGTCTGGTCGGTCAGGTCAAATTCGTGCATAATTGGTTGCTACTACTTGTCGTGTGCAGTTTATTAGTGAGACCAGGTAGTTTGGTTGATCTGTATGCATGTTAGGTTTCTTGTTCTAGGATCTATCTATCTAATAATTCATTGTGTTTGATTGAACTCCAATTTAATCGATCTTATCATTTGTGAACATGAGCGTTTCTATTCAGTTTGCTTGAGGACAAGCGAAAGCTTAAGTGTAGGGTATTTTGATGACACTCAATTTGACGTGATTATAAGCCTCATTTAAGCGACATTTCCTTGCTTAAGACATGGTTTTGAGGGTAGAATAACGAATATTCAATCAATTGCCCTATCTCGTGCCATTTGTGTTACCCTAGCCCGTCTCGGGTCTATTTGATGGTTTTCTAGTGTTTTTATGTTAGCATAGGTTTTTGCCGTCAAATAAAGTATCCAAGGACGTGTCTAAGGCGTTGGAACCTCGAGGAATTGCACCGAAATCGATCCGAGGAGTCAATCGAGTCGAACCAAAGTCTGCCCCGGTTTACAAAGGAGTTTTCGCCGAAAATACCCTAGTGTTTTCGACGAAAATGCAAGAACAAATCGACGGATGCTCATCAAAGGAAGTTTTCAGCGAAAACCCTAAGTTTTCGCCGAGAACAAGTGATCCGAAAATCACAGGAGAAAAGCAGCCGGCGGACCATCCATTTACACTAAGATTTTCGGCGAAAATTTCCTAACATTTTCGGCGAAAATATCAGGCAAAATCCGGCGGTATTAGGGTTAAGTATGAATACTTAACCGGCGGCCCAAATCAATATACCTTTGACACAACAACATAATTACCAACTAATACCGAACTTCAGAATTCTCTCAAGTTCTGGAGCAGAGAGTTTAGAGTCTGAACAGCCGGGAAGAGATCGTGATGTCATCCCTTCCATCTCGAAGACTTGGAGCTAGGATTGCAGTTTACCTGAAGATCGAAGTTCTGCCGGAGTCGTCTCAATTAGGTTTTTCAGATCTTTTTCTGTTCTTCCTCTGGATGATGAACTCTTTCTTTGTCTTTGATTCTTTTGTGATAAACATGAGTAGCTAAACTCTTAGAGCTTAGACTAGATGAACCCTAAGTGACCCAGGGCTTTAAAGCGGTCACGGATCGGCGGTGATTAGATTCAAAGTTCAATCAGTTTCTCTTTCATGTTTGTTTTGTTCTTCATTGTTCATGTTTCTTGTCTGGATTGATCACCTAGATTAGATTCTTGTTAAGCTAAGGATAGAAGCGAACGCTCGCCTTACTTTAAAACACCAAATCGAACAATTAACCTTATAATTGGAGTGTGCCTTTCGTAGGAACCGGTTAGGGTTAATCCACTGCAAGAGTAACTCATAAATCGTTAGTAATTCCACCAGTTAAGTTAAGTCATTGCGAGAGGCGACCATACCCGGGCGACTAATTAATCTTGGTAGCTAGAACGGATAGAGCGAACGTTCGCCGGTCTTAAACCTAAGGGTAAGGAGTTATGGTGGTGTCTTAGAATTGATTGAATGAGAATCGAAATCCGCTGATCTGTTGATTGCCAATGCTCTGGGGAACGAAGGGGGATTCAAAGTCTAAGTTCGTCTGTCTTCTCTGTTTTAATCAACCAATTTCCATTCTGTTCTTAGTTTCAATTTTTAATTTTTCTGCATTTCTTAGAATTAGAAGTCTTGGAACTCACACCACGCATGAAGTGTTTAAACCTGAGTAATTTGCTAGTTTATTTGAGTAGTCAATCATTAGAAGGCCCGTGGAATACGATCTACCCTAGCTTGTTAGCTTTGTTAGTTATTTGTTTGAACCCGCACAACGATCTTAGGTTCATCACCTATCTAATTGATCCTTGAGAATTTCGAGTGGGGACATAGGCTTGAGCTTGTACACCGTGTCTCCATGTCTTATGAGGTACTTGTTGGTCCTTCCGTCATGTTTGGAGTACCTATCAAACTTCCAGGGTCGACCAAGAAGTATATGGGCAGCCTCCATAGGAACTACATCGCATAAAACAACATCTGTGTACCTTCCAATGCTAAAAGGAACATGAAACTGTCATGTGACCTTCAGTTCTCCACAATTACTGAGCCAGTGAAGCTTGTAGGGGTTAGGGTGCTTTAATGCAGGAAGCCCTAATCCTTCACCAGTTGGACGCTAGCGGCATTGGTGCTGCTTCCTCCGTCGATCACCATACTATAGACTTTTCCTTGGATCACGCACCTCGTATGAAAGAGGTTATCCCTCTATTCCGATCCTTCTTCGGCTGTTTCATCGGGACACGACTGAGAATTGCTTGGTGTGATCCGACAGTGCTCCGGGACTGTGGCGTGTGCTCCAAGTCACGCCGGGGCGTGTAGCGGGGCTCCTGGCGGGGGCTCCGAGCCGTACCAGGGTTGGTACGGGTCCTCGTGCTGGGGCACGATCAGGGGCTCATGTTGGGCTCGGGTTGTGTCTTGGGTCGGGGCTCGTGCAATGGCTCAGGCCATGGCTCGGGTGGTGACTTGATGTGACTTTAATTAGTGCATTTTAAGCTTATGAATGACCTATGTTATGCCCGTTTTTATTCGTGAAATGACATGACTTATATGCTTCTATTGAAGTCTTGTGCAAAGTGTCATTTTGTTGTCCGGTCGCCACTTTGGAGCCAAATTCATGGTCTATTGGAGTTGCCTCTGTGCATTTTCAGGTTATGGCATCAAAGTACGGATGACAAGGAGCGCATAGGAGCAAACGGGAGGTCATTTGGAGTCCGGACGAGGGAGATATGAGCCTTTCAAAATCGAGCCTTCTGCAGAGTGCAGGGGTGCACGCCGTGCAGGTGTGCACGCCGTGCAGGGTGCACGCCGTGCACTGTCCCCTGCAGTATAAATACCTTCGTTTTTGGCCATTTTAGGCATTGAATTCATATCTCTTGAACCCCAAACACATATCTACGAACCCTCAAGCCCTAGAGCACGTTTTTGGAGCAATTTGAAGCCATTGGAGCTAGGATTGAAGCCAACAAACCTTGGGAGAAGTGCTTACAAGTGGAGAAGTGAAGATCATCTCAAGGATTCATCCATGGTGTTCTTGGTGACCATTCTTCCTTCTTTTCTCTTTACTCCCTTGGCCATGTGTGGCTGAGTTTCTAGGGTTCATCTTGGATGGGTAGATTAGTTGTGCTATGATAGAGAGATGATTGTATAGAACTTGCCATGATTGATCTTGGTTGTATGAGGATGATTCCTAGACTTGTTCTTAATGCCATTTTATGCCATGTTTGCTTAATTTGGTCCTTTGATTGTGATTTGATGCATGAGAGTGCTTGGATTGCATAGATTGTAGGTCTAGGGATTGAAGTGAGTGTGTTCTAAGAGATTAGATCATCTTATTTCAACCATCTCCACTTGATTTCTCTCTTGGGCATTTTATCGAACACTTGGTGTGCATGTGGATTTTCATTCAATTGAGTTTGAAAAGGCTTTTTGGTGAATCTCTTAGTGTTAGGGCATTGATATGAGAGTGTTGTGCCTAGCCTTGTGGTCATAGAGTCTTAAGAAAGGGTCTTGTGTCTTGGCATTTCATCAAACACTTAGAATGCATCCTTTTTCACTTAGCTTGAGAGCGAGAGCCTAAGTTAAGTGGTACTAGGATAGGGATTAGATGCTACGAGAGTGAATTGAGTCTATAGAAGTGAAATGCATGGTCATCCGAATGCAAACTCGATCTTGATTAGCTTGTTTGTTCAATTATTCATCTTGAGCATGATGAAACTACCTATCAAGAGAACCCCTTTGTCTTTGATTTGATCCACCTTTCTTCTTGCTTAAACCTTGTTAGTTTTTCATTGTTTATGCTTTTGATTTGTTCTCTTTCAAACCCAAAACTCAATTTCAAATGTTTAGACCGTTCATGAACTTTGTGAGTATTAGCTTATGAGAGGACCTCGTGGAATACGACCTTGGTAAAAGCAACTTTTTATCAAGTTTTTGGCGCCGTTGCCGGGGACTCTCTCATTCCTTTGAAAGCACTTAGTAGTGGACCGATCTATTCACTTCCTTCCAATTTAGTTTTTGCTTCCTTTTACTTGTTGTTTGGTTTTGTTATACCGCATTGTCGTATTACTTGGGTGTGTTTGTTGTGCTTGTTTGCAGGAGATTTTGGGTTAGTGCATGAGGCGTTCAGCTCGTCTTCAAGCACGAATCCAAGGACTAGAACAAGTGTTCGAGTCACCTACCACTTTCCCACCTCCTATAGTTGAAGAAGAAGAAGTTGATCGCATCTCACACCGCACTATGTCTCATCACGAGGATGAAGATAACCATTCGGAGCACTCTCACCATACCAATGATGATGATCACCCACAAAGGGGTGCAAGACGTACCTTGGCGGATTATGCCCGTCCTACTCTTGAAGGGGCAGCCTCTAGCATTGTTCGAAGACCCGTCAATGCTAGGAACTTTGAGCTCAAGCCTAATATGATCCAAATGGTTCAAAATGGAGTGGTGTTCAATGGCATTGATGGTGAATGTCCATCTAGGCATCTCAAGGACTTCTTGGAGATATGTGACACGGTTAAGAATGACCAAGTTCACCCGGATTGTGTGAGACTCCGGCTCTTTCCTTTCTCACTCAAAGGTAGAGCTAAGTCATGGTTGGAGAATCAACCGAGTAGAGCTTTCACCACATGGGAGGGCCTAGCCGAAGCTTTCCTTGAAGAGTTCTTTCCTCCCTATATGACGGATGCAATCCGAGACCGCATCAACCACTTCATACAACACAAGGGAGAGCTCTTCCATGAGACTTGGAATAGGTTCCAAGCCATTCTTCGGTCTTGTCCTCATCATAACTTCGCCGAATGGAGCTTGGCGGACATCTTTGCTAGGTCCCTTGATTTTGAGAATACAAGGATGATCAACCAAGCCGCCGGAGGTGACTTAAGGTCGCTCACTCCCGAAGATGCTCTAGAACTCTTCGCGGAGATGGCCAACAAGACAAGGAGTTGGTCTCGACAACAACCTCCTAAGTCTAAGTATGGAAGTGACACGCACTATGATTCTCGGTCCGTAAGTGTTGATGCACCAAAGGATTCGTCTAGCTATGGGAAGAAGCCTAAGTTGCCGGGACACCGAGATGAAGATGATCCAATGATCGCTCTTCTTATGTCTAAGTTCGACGCCATGGCTTCACAAGTAAGCAATCTTAGTATGCCTCCCTCTAAGCCATCTAAAGTGGGTAATCCACCGGTTGCCTCGGTATTTTGTTGTGAATGTTGCGGAGGTCAAGACCACGATGTTAGTGCTTGTCCTTCCACCACTCCTGAACTTGGCCAAGGCGACCTTGAGGAGGTAAGCTTCGCACAAGGTCAAGGTTTCCATGGTAATTTCAGCCCCCAAGGTAACTATCAAGGTAACTATAACCGACCTTGGTACAACAAGTCTAACCAAGGTTACCAAGGCCAAGGGAGTCAAGGTAGTGGTTATAGCAAGGGCTACAACCAAGGAAATCAAGGAGGTTATCAAGGTTATAGGAGTTATCAAGGCAACCAATGGTCTCAAGGAAGTAACCTAAACCAAGGTAGCCAAGGGACTCAAGGAGGACCCCAAGGTCAAGGGCACCAAGGGGGAAATCAATGGAATCAAAGTGGACATCCAAGTCAAGGTTTCCAAGGTTCTACCCCACCAGGAATGTACAACCATAGAGGTGAAGGACCACCCGGGTTCAACAAGCCTCCTCAAAATAAGGAGGGTGGTTCTTCGATCTCTCAAGAAGACACCAATGCGGCAATGATCCAACTCATCAAGAATCAACAAGCTTCAATTGCCAATTTGGAGAACCAATTAGGACATATTTCTAAGGCACTCTCGGAGCGACCCTCGGGCACTTTACCTTCCAATACCGAGATCAACCCCAAAGGTCTGGAGCATTGCAAGGTAGTGACCTTGAGAAGTGGAAGACCCTTGCAAGATACAACCTCCACCCCACTTGACTCTAATGATGTACAAGATCCTAATCTAATGGTTGATGATGATGATATTAATGATCCTCCTTCGGATGAAGTTGAGGTTGAAGTCGAACCTCCTACGGGTAATGTGAGCACTAAGGTTGCCAAGGAACCTAGTAAGGCTACATCGAGTACACCACCGGTCTCTCCTCCCGCACCGGTTGTATCTCCATACAAGCCTAAGCCTCCATACCCATCTCGATTGAAGAAGGATGGCCTTGAGAAGGTTTTCAAGAAGTTTGTGGAGCGGATTAGTCAAATGCAATTCTCTCTTCCTTTTCCCGAAGCAATGACTATGATGCCCCAATATGCTAAGTTTATGAAGGAACTCTACACCAACAAGAGAAAGCTACCGGAGACATCTCTAGTCCACCTTAATGAGGAATGCTCCGCCGTTCTCTTCAAAAGTCCACCCAAAAAGCTCAAGGATCCGGGTACCTTTACTATCCCTTGTGCTATTGGTAATATTTCTCTTGCTAATGGTCTTGCGGATCTAGGTGCTAGTATCAATGTCATGCCTTATTGCATATTTGAGAAGCTAGGGTTGTCTAATCTTCGTCCTACTCGTATGTACATTCAACTTGCGGACAAGTCGACCAAGAGTCCTAGGGGGATTGTTGATGATGTGCTAGTTAAAGTAGGCCCTTTTGTCTTCCTAGTTGACTTTGCGGTCATAGATACCGATGATGTGGATGGTAGACCATTCCTAGCTACTTCTCGTGCTTTGATTGATGTGCATGACGGAAAATTGACATTGAGAGTAGGACAAGAGAGTGTCACATTTTGCATAGCCGATGGCATGAAGTTTGCTCACGCACAAGATGATTTAGAGTACTCTTGTGATACTATTGCTTCGGGTAGTGTGTGTAGTATTTCTAACTTCGTGTGTCGAGATTCTTTGGATGTTTGCCTTAGAATGAATGTGCAGGAACATCTAGACACCCCAGAATTAAAAGCTCAGGTGGCTTATCTTGAGAAGGGAGAGATAAGTTAGAGAATGAGACAGTTTTTGTTGCTCTCCCGAAGGTGGAAAGGGTAAAGACCTCCTATGAAGAACCACCTACTCTTGAGCTCAAACCTCTTCCCGCACATTTGGAGTATGCTTTTCTCATGCCAGATTCTAAGCTACCGGTCATCATCAATTCTGAGCTTCTACCCGAGCAAAAGGACCGTCTAGTGGAGCTCCTCAAGAAGTACATGAGAGCTATTGCGTGGAGCATCTCGGATATTCGAGGTATAAGTCCCACATTTTGCTCACATCGGATCCTTATGGAGGAAGATTTCAAGCCGGTTGTGCAACCACAAAGAAGGCTAAATCCTAACATGAAGGAGGTTGTGAAGAAAGAGGTTATTAAGCTTATGGATGCGGGGATTATCTTTCCTATCTCGGATAGCCCTTGGGTTAGCCCCGTGCAAGTTGTTCCCAAGAAAGGAGGGATCACGGTGGTAGCTAATGACAAGGATGAGCTTATCCCGACAAGGACGATCACCGGGTGGCGTGTTTGCATAGATTATCGTCGACTCAATGATGCCACTAGGAAGGATCACTTTCCTCTACCCTTCATGGATCAAATGCTTGAGCGTCTCTCCGGTCACGAGTACTATTGTTTCTTGGATGGTATGTCCGGGTACTTCCAAATCCCGATCGCCTCGGAGGACATCGAGAAGACCACATTCACATGCCCCTTCGGTACTTTTGCTTATCGACGGATCCCCTTTGGGTTGTGCAACGCTCCTGCTACCTTCCAACGGTGTATGCTTGCCATTTTCGATGATTTCGTGGAAGATATCATGGAAGTGTTCATGGATGACTTCTCGGTTTTTGGGGATTCATTCGACCTATGCTTGAGGAACCTTGAGAAGGTCTTGCGTCGGTGTGAAGAGACCAATCTTGCATTAAGTTGGGAGAAGTGTCATTTCATGGTCAAGGAAGGGATTGTTCTTGGTCATAAGATCTCTAAAAAGGGCATTGAGGTTGACAAGGCAAAGTTGGAGACCATCTCTCAACTTCCTCCACCCTCATCCGTGAAAGCCGTGAGAAGCTTCTTGGGGCATGCCGGTTTCTATAGGTGCTTCATCAAAGACTTCTCGAAAATAACTACTCCTATGACTCGGCTTCTTGAGAAGGATGTGGAATTTCGTTTTGATGAAGAGTGCTTGCAAGCTTTTGAACTCCTCAAGGGTAAGCTCACGAATGCCCCTATACTCATTGCTCCGGATTGGTCAAAGTCATTTGAGTTGATGTGTGATGCTAGCGATTACGCCATTGGAGCGGTTCTAGGCCAACGAATCGACAAGAGATTCCATCCAATATACTATGCAAGTAAGACTCTCAATGATGCTCAAAGGAACTACACAACTACGGAGAAGGAGCTCTTGGCCATAGTGTTTGCTTTTGATAAGTTTAGGTCCTACTTGGTACTTTCTCACACTATTGTCTTCACGGACCACAAAGCTTTGAGGTACCTTCTATCTAAGACCGATGCTAAACCAAGGTTGATCCGATGGGTCCTTCTATTGCAAGAGTTTGATATTGAGATTCGAGATAAGAAGGGGTCCGAGAATGTAGCCGCCGACCACTTGTCTCGCTTGGAAGAGGCGGAAATGGTACACAGTGGTAATGAAGAGATCAATGACAACTTCCCCGATGAGCTATTATGCGCTATAGCAACTTTAGAGTTCAAGGAACCTTGGTTCGCGGATTTGGCTAACTATCTTGCTAGTGGAGACTTGAAGGAGGGCCTCTCCACTCAAGACAAAAGGAAGTTCTTTGCGGATTTGAAGCATTACTATTGGGACGATCCTTTTGTATTTCGAGTTGGCTCGGATGGTATGATTAGAAGATGTGTCACTTATGGAGAATCTAAGGACATCATGCGACATTGCCACTCCGGTCCTACGGGTGGACATCATGGAGCAAATCGCACGGCTCGCAAGGTACTTGAGTCCGGATTCTTTTGGCCCTCGATCTTCCGAGATTGTCAAGACTTTGTCAAGTCTTGCGATGCGTGTCAACGTTCAGGTAACATCTCTTCCCGTAATGAAATGCCTCAAAATGTCTCGTTAGTGGTAGAAATATTTGATATATGGGGTATTGATTTCATGGGACCGTTTCCTACTTCGCATGGTAACAAGTACATATTAGTTGCGGTAGATTACGTGTCTAAATGGGCGGAGGCACAAGCGTTGCCTACCAATGATGCCCGAGTCGTAGGGAAGTTTCTTGTTAAGTTGTTCACCCGTTTTGGTACCCCTCGTGCTATCATTAGTGATCGAGGTACTCATTTTCAAGGGCAATTCGATAGAGTATGCCACCGGTTCGGCGTCACTCATCGGATGTCCACCTCGTATCACCTCAAACTAGTGGCCAAGCCGAGGTGACCAATAGGGAACTTAAGAGAATCTTAGAGAAGACGGTCGACCAATCACGGAAAGATGGTCGAAGAAGCTTGATGACGCTCTATGGGCCTACCGCACGGCCTACAAGACCCCTATAGGCACTACTCCCTATAGGATGGTCTATGGCAAAGCATGCCATTTGCCGGTAGAGCTCGAGCACCGAGCTTATTGGGCATTGAAATTTCTAAACCTTGATATGAGTCTCGCAGGAGAAGAGCGTAAGTTTCAGGTACATGAGCTTGAGGAGTATCGCCATCATGCATATGAGAATGCAAAGCTTTACAAGGAGAGGACGAAGCTCATTCATGATTCCCGTTTGAAGCCGGGCAAGGATTTCAAAGTTGGTGATCAAGTTCTCCTATACAACTCTCGGCTCAAGCTCTTTCCCGGGAAATTGAGGTCTCGTTGGTCCGGCCCCTTTACGGTAACTCATGTTTTTCCTTATGGCACCATCGAGGTAATCTCTCCATCCCAATCCGAACCTTTTAAGGTGAATGGCCATAGACTTAAGCATTATGTTGTTAGTGATACTATAGGTGCTAGTTGAGGTCTTGTCTTTGGTCGTGCCTTGAGTGCTCTTTGCTTCGTCGAGCTTAAGACGTTAAACAAGCGCTTCTCGGGAGGCAACCCGAGTGTTTTTCATGTCTTTTCTTCTTGATTTGATTGCATGATTGTGTGTTTTTGTGGTGTTCAAGGTCCTTGAGTTGTTGTGGTGTCCTTTGTGGTCTCGTAGGCGTTGAAATTCTGAAGTTCGGGGTCCGTTTTGGGTTGATTTGTCGGTGTTTTGGTCGTTTTTTCGTCGAGGTGAAAATTTGATTTTGAGCTGGGAGGTGCACGCGGTACGTGCACTCACTTGCACGCCGGGTTGCATTGGTGCACGCCGTGCACGTGCATGCACGCCGTGCACCGTGCACGGTTGGGTGCACGGGCTGTCCAGGAGGTGTGCAAAAATTTCCTCCCCCCTACCCCAAACCAAACCAACCCACCCGACCGGTGACCCACCCAACCCAACCCACCCCATCAACCGGGCTGGCCCACCCAACTAAACCTCCTACCCCCTTATCCCCTTTCCCCGACCCCGACCCTCTACTCTCTCTTTCCCACCGACTCCCCGACGCCACCACGCCCGCCGCCGCCGTCGCCATCGCACCCGTACACCAGCCGATCAATCGACCGATCCCGACCCTTCCCAACCGCCCACTGCCCAGCCCGCCCGACACCGACCCACCCGCCTCACGACCAGCCGCCACCCTCAACCCAGCCCGCCGACCACTCACCCGCCAATCCCCCGCCCCGCCGCCAAGCTCCCCGCCAGCGCCCTACCCCAGCCTCTCTTTCCCCCGCCGCCGACCTGCCCGCGCCACATCTTCCCAGCCGCCGCCACATCTTCCAGCCGCCGCCGCCAACTCCAGCCCAGCCGACCGCCCGCCGCCAATTTCCAGGTTTCTATTGGCTTGGATTTTTCTGATTTGGTTTGCTGGTGTTGGAGCCGTTTGATTGTTTGGTGATTGACTCAATTTGCTTTGTGTGCTTCGATGGCTTATGAGCAGGGTTTGGGTTATGTTGTTGCTTGTCTCGTAGCTTGTTCATTGCTTGTCCGTTCATCATGTGTGTGGGAATGGTTTATTTACTTGTGTGCTGGGTTGGACGTAGTGCTTACAAGCTGCAATTCCGTGCCTTTCACTTGTGATTTGTTATTTGATTGGTTTGCCTCAATTGCTTGATTTTGGACAGTTGGGTGGGTTCTTGGCTTGATTATTTGGTTGGTGGCTGGTTTGCCTTGTGAAGGGTGCTGCTGTATTGTTGCTTGGTGGTGTGGATTTGGACAATATGCATTTTGCTTGTTGATTATTTGAATGAGAATCCTGGCTTGTTTGTTTGAAGTGGATGGTTGAATGTTCTTGATTCATGATGGTTGGCTAGGATTGGTACCTCATTGTGGTCCGAGTGTGGTTGGCTAGTTTGTTGCAGGTCTGAATTCGGGGACCGAATTCCATTCTTTGTGTGAGGAGGGGTGTGGTTTATCACCACTCATGGTTTAATTTTTATGAATTCCTCCTTACATTGTGTGGACTTAGGCTTATATGTTCTTGATTCGTGTTTTTGATCCATGATGCATGCCTTTTGCTTAAGTTTGGATTTCAATGATTTGATTTTTGCTAGCATAGGTTATTGCACTTGAACTTGATGATTTTGAATTGTGCTCAATGTTTTGATCATGTGTTATGATTCGGCGCCTTGATAGGATTTGTGTTAGGAGTGTGCCCTTCTTGTTGAATCTTTGTTTGCACTTCTTTTGCAGGATGCCTCCTAAGGGTAAATCAGCTTCTTCATCCTCCGCCCCTAAGCGATCCAAGGCACCAGCTTCCAAGAAGCGGAAGGGACAGACTGGGGAGTCTTCTGCTCCTCCACCACGGTCACCTTCGCCGCCTCCAGCTCCTCGTGGCGTCGACCCTCCTGAATCAGTGGTTCAGAGGATCTTCGACTTCGACCCCAGAGATCGGGCTTACAGTCGTTATCAGGTTATGGCGAGATGGCCCGTGGCGAGGCAGGGTAGATTTGATTTTGAGGGGTTGCAGAGTCGTGATGGATGGTTGGATGCTTTGAAGACTTTGGCTGATGGAGCCGGTATTTGGCCGCTCTTGGAGGTGACGAGAGGGCGTATGAGTGGCCTACAAAGGAGTTCTTGAGCACTCTCACTGTGGAGTGTCACGAGACCACTAGTGAGGTTTGTGTGCGCTTCAGGCTCGGCGGGATGGCGCGTGTGTGCTCCATTGACGAATTTGGATACCGTCTTGGGTTCTATGAGTGGGTGCAGGTTCAAAGTGGCGAGCTCTCTGGGTTGGCTCTCATATCTTCTCTTGCGGGGGACGCCAAGAGTGCATTCTTCAAGGAAATTGCACCGAGGGCTAGAGGTTATTCAGCTCGCTCCTCCAAGGTCACAGAGGTGAATCGGCCTATGCTGAAGCTCCTCCATCACTTCTTCCGGCACTCCATCACCCACAGGAAGCCATCCTCCTCTCCAGGTGTAGTCTCAGTCAGAGATTTGTTTCTCTTTTATTGCTTGGAGAGGGGCATCAAGCTGCATCTAGGTGATTTAGTGCTAGGAGCCCTCCTTCAGATACAAGCTAATGACACGGTTGGTGTTCTGCTGGGAGGGGGATTTGTGACCAGTTGGTGCGAGGGTATGAGTGCCTTGATGCTTTTGGTCCTGCTCCAGCATTTGTCGAACCTCGACTAGTTCTCTTGCGGATTGTCCTACCTACAGCTCAGATCACAGACCTTCTGGTTCCGACTTGTCGGTCTCAGATGATGACAGTGATGAGGAAGATGGAGAGATTGACCCTACTACACTTCATGAGCTTATCTCGGGGATGGGTCGCCTCACCACCGTAGTGGAGGATATGCGTGCGGGACAGAGGAGAGACAGTGCGGCGATACAGGATCTTAATAGGAGAGTTCAGGACCTAGAGGCGTACAACGCTAGGGACTTTGAGAGCCAGCAGTTCTATGGACAGCAGCTTGCTCAGGTGCATGAGGTTCAGCAGTTTCAGGGTATCCAGATTACTCAGATTCAGCACTCTCAATACTGGCAGCAGCATCAGTCCTACTACTACCAGGAGAGCTTCCACTCTGAATCCGGCCCCTCCAGCACTTGGACAGTCTTTCCACCGCCTCCCCCGTTTGACGGCTACCATCCATGGTCACAGTGGCCTGGGCACCCACGACCACCACCCCACTGAGAGCTGCAGGATCACTCACCATTTCTCAGGACTTTGGATTTTTCCTTTCTTTTATTTCTGTTTATGACTGCATGTTTTGTTGTTTGACTTCTGATTTTCTCTTTTCATTTCTGGCTTTGAACTTGTCATGATTTTGGATCACACATCTCATCCGTACTCTCATCTTGTCGACTATGGGTTGTGTTTGAGTGGTGTGCCCTCCCTTAGTTTTCTACAGGCACCCCTGATTCAGGTCCTCGTCCTGGCAGGTTACTTGACCCGGGATTCCATCTCCGGCTTCTCTTCTTCACCGCGCGGTATATTCGTTCCACCTTATCCTCTCTCTCTCTTGATCATTGAGGACAATGCTCATGTTAGTCGTAGGGGAGTTTGAGTTTGGTGTGATTATTTGTCGTAGAAGTCTAAAGCTTTGTTTAATGTGTTGCATGATCTTAATTGAATGTCGAATTCCTCTATTGTAGAATCGTTCGGTTCTTGACGTTTGATGTTTAATTGACTTCAAGTCTTCACAATGATGTTTAAATTGTTCCACTTAGAACCTATAACCGGCATGTTAGCACTAATATCAAATGAGTCTGGACCAGAACTGAGATTTTATCACTCTTGTATGTTGTTGATTGGTTGATACGTGTTTTTATACCACTCGATAACACCGGTCTAGGATGATGAAGGCAATCAGAATTTCTCCCTCCCTTTCATTCCATTTTTTCTTCTTTTTTAATCCCATTCATGGATGTGGCTAAATAGTGGTATGTAAAAAAAAATGCTCAAAAGAAAAGCTAGGCAAGCTCGGCACCTAAGTGAAGTGTCGGGTTGAGCACTAAGCAAAAGGGCAAAGGCTGTGAGCTAGGCAGGTTCAACACCTAAGTGAAGTGTTGAATCGAGCACTAGTATGCAGTAAGAAAAAAAAAGAAAGAAAAGGAAAGTTCTCACATGTAGCCCTTGATCCTAGCCAGAGTTTGTGAAGTGCGGATCTAGAAGCGGAATGAAGTCGAGTCGATAGCCACTCATATCATCACCACTTTCGATCCATGTTCCGATTTCAAGTCCTTCTGATTGAGTTGGTGTTGTCGTGGTCGGTTTTGCTGTGTCCCAATCAACCACTACTTGAAGTGTGCAGAAATTAGTGAGGTTTAGACTTGTTTGGTTGATGTTCTTGCATGTGTAGGTTTAGTTTGTTCGTGGAACAGTTTAAGCTAAATTGTGATTGCTTGAATCTCAATGGACCGAACTTGTCATTTGTGAACTTGGATGTTTTCTAATTCATTTGCTTGAGGACAAGCAAAGCTTAGTCGTAGGGGAATTTGATGTGACTTTAATTAGTGCATTTTAAGCTTATGAATGACCTATGTATGCCCGTTTTATTCGTGAAATGACATGACTTATATGCTTCTATTGAAGTCTTGTGCAAAGTGTCATTTTGTTGTCCGGTCGCCACTTTGGAGCCAAATTCGTGGTCTATTGGAGTTGCCTCTGTGCATTTTCAGGTTATGGCATCAAAGTACGGATGACAAGGAGCGCATAGTAGCAAACGGGAGGTCATTTGGAGTCCGGACGAGGGAGATATGAGCCTTTCAAAATCGAGCCTTCTGCAGAGTGCAGGGGTGCACGCCGTGCACTGTCCCCTGCACTATAAATACCTTCGTTTTTGGCCATTTTAGGCATTGAATTCATATCTCTTGAACCCCAAACACATATCTACGAACCCTCAAGCCCTAGAGCACGTTTTTGGAGCAATTTGAAGCCACTGGAGCTAGGATTGAAGCCAACAAACCTTGGGAGAAGTGCTTACAAGTGGAGAAGTGAAGATCATCTCAAGGATTCATCCATGGTGTTCTTGGTGACCATTCTTCCTTCTTTTCTCTTTACTCCCTTGGCCATGTGTGGCTGAGTTTCTAGGGTTCATCTTGGATGGGTAGATTAGTTGTGCTATGATAGAGAGATGATTGTATAGAACTTGCCATGATTGATCTTGGTTGTATGAGGATGATTCCTAGACTTGTTTCTTAATGCCATTTTATGCCATGTTTGCTTAATTTGGTCCTTTCATTGTGATTTGATGCATGAGAGTGCTTGGATTGCATAGATTGTAGGTCTAGGGATTGAAGTGAGTGTGTTCTAAGAGATTAGATCATCTTATTTCAACCATCTCCACTTGATTTCTCTCTTGGGCATTTTATCGAACACTTGGTGTGCATGTGGATTTTCATTCAATTGAGTTTGAAAAGGCTTTTTGGTGAATCTCTTAGTGTTAGGGCATTGATATGAGAGTGTTGTGCCTAGCCTTGTGGTCATAGAGTCTTAAGAAAGGGTCTTGTGTCTTGGCATTTCATCAAACACTTAGAATGCATCCTTTTTCACTTAGCTTGAGAGCGAGAGCCTAAGTTAAGTGGTACTAGGATAGGGATTAGATGCTACGAGAGTGCATTGAGTCTATAGAAGTGAAATGCATGGTCATCCGAATGCAAACTCGATCTTGATTAGCTTGTTTGTTCAATTATTCATCTTGAGCATGATGAAACTACCTACCAAGAGAACCCCTTTGTCTTTGATTTGATCCACCTTTCTTCTTGCTTAAACCTTGTTAGTTTTTCATTGTTTATGCTTTTGATTTGTTCTCTTTCAAACCCAAAACTCAATTTCAAATGTTTAGACCGTTCATGAACTTTGTGAGTATTAGCTTATGAGAGGACCTCGTGGAATACGACCTTGGTAAAAGCAACTTTTTATCATGACTCGTGTCGAGGCCGTGCTAGGCTCGGGTCGGGGCTTGGGCTGTGGTTCGGATCATCGTTGGTTGGCTATCCTGCTTCAGTACTCTTGTCAGTCTCCAGCTCCTACTCCCGAATGGGCACGATATCCACGGTGGACAGGGTGTCCATGAAGGTGTCCGTGTCCGTGGCGCTCGTGGTGTCCGCGCTGGGTTCACTGTCCACATCGGCTTTGGCCGTCGGGTTAGCTTCTTCGTCAGCACTCTCCTTTGCTGGTCCTCCAGGGACTTCATCTCCATCTGGATCGTCTACCTTAGAGGCCACGGGCTCCGTCTCGGATAGGGTGTCCGTGGCGGCGCCCATGTCTCGGGTGTCTGTGTCGAACTGGGTGTCCGCATCGGGCATCCGTGCCGTGTCGACCAGTGTGGGCACATCTCCTTACGATGAGGCCGAAGGCCTTTATTTATAGGTGAGGATTCGTGAACAAGCTCTCTGAATCCTCCTACAACTCTAACTCCTAAAATAGCATAAACTATTCCTAAATAGTCTAAGTGGGAATAAAATCTGAAATAAAACACTAAAAAGCTTAAAATAGTAAAATCCGATAAAGCTAGTCGAAACCCTAAGCCAGCGGAAAACCCTAATCCATGTTTAAGATGGATGGGGTGTGAAAAATCCTTCCTTTGCTGGGTTTTTGTCTTCTCCATGTTTTCTACTTCTAAAATGAATTGGAAACACGGACTTCAGCTCGTGGCATAGGTAATCCTCATCCGGATAGGAATCCGGATCACAGTCGGATTTCTAGGCGTCGTCGGGTTTCTAGGCACAGTTCTGGGCGCCACCGGGTGCCTTGTCCTTTGTGTCTTCCTTGTGTACTTCTCCGAATCCGACTTGACATAGTGGAGGTTTATCCTTAGGACATAGGGAATCCTTCTGGCTGATGGATTTCTGAAAGGCATGGCTGGAATTTTGGCTCGGGTCTAGTCGCATCTGGTACGGGCTCCAACTTTAGCCCTATGACTTTGTCGACATCGGCTTTGGGCCCTTGGTTGGCTCGGCCCTGCGCTCGACCGTCGGGGCCTGGTTGGGTGTCAGCATCAACCCAAGGGTGTCTTCTGGCTCCAACACTTCATATATCTTCGGCTCTTGGTGTGGCACCGGCATCAGCGCTTGGCTCGATGCTAGCATCGGCCATGGGCCGGTACGATCTCGGCCCGACATCAGTGCTGGGGGCTGGATCGGCATCAGCATCAGAACTTGATGCTGAGGCTTCTGGTGTAGCGCCTTCCTCTCCAACAAGGTGTAGCCGCTCCTGATAAACCTCTAATCATCCTCTTCGTAGCCACCCTTGCTCCATGACTCCATGAATGAATTGATCCGGTTCTTGAAGGATATGACCTGGCTCCCGGTCAAGGGCACCTCCGGTCGTGTCTAGGGCATGGTTGGCTCATCAGGATCCCTCTCGTCATCACCCAAACTATGAACCAAAATCTTTTGGCTTCGGTGATAGATGAGGACATTAAGCAAGTTGTTTTTACAATTGGGGTCTTCCCAAACTCCCGACCTGAATGGTTTTACAAGGCTATTCCTCCAACGATATTGGTCAATCATTATCCGAGATATAACCACGATAATTAAAGATTTCATTCGACGAGGGCATATGCTTTGAGGTTTAAACTACACTTGGTTTACACTCAACCTAAAATTTTCTGGCATTACTAATATAACACAAGTGCAACCTATTGGTTTGTGCACTATTTTTTATAAAATAATAGTGCAGGGAGGAGTTGAGTGAGAATTATTGATGGAATATCCATTAGAGTGGCATGAGAGCTTGAGTTTGTAGGGGAAGAAAGACTGTTTCAGTATTACTCTTTGTATTACGATGATTTCAGAAATACATGTATGTACCCGATATGAATTAAAAAACCTACAACATTTTTTCTCTCGAATGAGAGCCTATCCCTAAATTTAGGGTTTTGCGCCGCTTAAGGTTTCTGCCTCCTCCCGTCGCCGTCAAGCTCTTTAATCTCACGACTCTTGTTCGAATAGTGCACCTTGCCGCAATGGATGCCGACGGCGTTGCAAGACTGTCCCTCGAGGAAGAAGAGGAAGAGATTGTGTTCAGTAGAGAGGTCGTACCACTCGAAACTGAAGATTACAGACTCTGTCTTGTTGGATTCCTGCTGACCAACAAATCATATAATTTTCCGGCGTTTGAGAGTCGGATGGCGAGTTTATGGTGCCCAGGTAGGGGAGTCATGATTGAAGATATTGGAGATAAACTCCTTCTGTTCCGCTTTAACCATATCGTCGACCTACGGCGAGTCCTGGACACCGGGCCATGGCTATTTGATGCCAGCCTCTTAATCCTGCATGAGTTGAAGGCTGGTGAGACGCCACGTACGGTTGAACTATATACAGCCCCCTTTTGGGTTCAAGTCCACGATTTACCCCCCGGGTTCTACTCCGAGACTGTTGGAAAAGTCCTAGGTAATTTCGTCGGCCGCTTCTTGGAATATGATGAGAGTAACCTGGTGCCGTATGACCGAGAGTTCATGAGACTAAGGGTCGAGCTCGATGTACGCCGACCACTCAAGAGAGAAAAGAAGATTCGAGCTGAAGGAGGGGAGAGTATAACATGTCTCTTTCGGTATGAGAAACTCCCGAATTATTGCTACATATGTGGGAAGATGGGGCACATAGACCGTTATTGTGAGGTACTCTTTCGGGTGCCCGAGGACAAGATAATCCGCATGTGGATGAGAAACAGAAAGCCCCACCAAGGAAGCACCGCCCTAGGCCAGGTGATCAATATTTAATCCGTAAGGAGATGTCTCGCGTAAACCTAGGAAAAGGCAGGGCCGATGTGGCGAATTGGAGAGGTGAGAAATCTGTTCAGGCAGTCATCCCGAGGAACGTGGGCAATCTGCTAGGTAATCTGGGAGCTAGCTTACATACTGAATATCTGGCCATTGAGCATGGAGAAGCAGCAGTGGCAAGTGAACGACAGGTTATCACGATCCATGATGAGAAGAAAAGAAGGCGAGAGAAGATGCTAACAGACGCCATGGATGTTGACAAGAGCACCGGAGCTAAAGCCTCCAAATCACCAAAAAAGGATAATCAGGATCCAAAAACCCTGATTCAGGCAGGCCTGTCGGACAACAGGTCCTGCCCACCGCAATGATCGTGTTGAGCTAGAACTGCCGAGGATTGGGCCAACCTCGGGCGGTTCAGGCGTTAAATGAACTTGTTCGAGTTCATAGGCCGGACGTGATTATTTTGATTGAAACTCTGGTGAATGCAGCTAGGATGGAAGTAGTACGAAGCAAAATTGGCTTTGAGGGGTGTTTTTCGGTCGATGCTATTGGTCACAGTGGGGGGTGGCGTTTCTTTGGAGAGAAGCTAGTATGAGCCGTTTATTAAACTTTCATCAGAACTATATCAACATGGAAATTATAGATGAAGATGAAAGCAAGTTTTGTTTGACAGGCTTCTATGGTCTAGCTGATAGAAGCAGAAGGCAAGAGTCATGGGATATGCTTCGTACTATTGCTAATCAATACGTGGGTGCATGGTGCTGCATGGGAGACTTTAATGACCTGCTTAATCAATCTGAGAAAAGAGGTCAACATGAACACCCGCAAGCATTAATGCTTGGGTTCCAAGAGGCTGTCTTGGATTGCGGATTAACGGATGTGGTCCTTGATGGATATCCATTTACTTGGCATAGGGGTCGGGGCGTAAGCAAAGTGGAAGAGAAGCTTGATAGGGCCATGGCGAACTGTGAATGGCATGAACGATATCAGGATGCGACACTCCAAAACCTGATCGCCCCAATATCGGATCACACACCAATTTTACTAAACACGAAAGGCAACCCCTACCAACTGAAGGCTCATCGATTCCGATATGAAAATTGTTGGATCCAAGAAGATGATTTCCGCAATGTAGTAGTGGATGCTTGGCGTGGGTGTGTAGGGTGGAGCTTAAATGACAAACTTTGCCACGTTATTGAAGTTATGAAATAGTGGGGTTCAAACTTCCATCTTAAGTTTCGACGCCGTATTAGGGAGGGCACAAAGCAGATGGAGGAGCTTCGGCAAGGAGATGACGACACAGATGATGCTGAATTTGAGGAATGCCGTATGGACGTGCTTCGGGCCATGCAGGAGGAAGAAACATATTGGATGCAACGTGCTAAAAAATTCTGGCTTAGGGATGGCGACAGAAACATGAAGTTCTTCCATGCGTCGGCTAATAAAAGGAAGAAGCGTAACACAATTCGTCAACTCTGAAATGACGCCAGAGATTGGATTACGGAAGAAGATGAGCTAGGACGACATGCTAGGAGCTACTTTGTGGATCTATTCGAAGTTGGGCAACACCATGTTGAGCCAGTGTGGACGTGATTAGCAGTCGGGTCGGAGAGGCGGATACCCGAAGACTACTAGACGAATTCACAAGGGAGGATATTCGACGAGCACTCTTCAGCATGAACCCGGACAAAGCTCTGGGACCTGATGGCCTCAATCCGGGATTCTTCCAACATTTTTGGAACGAAATCGGCGGCGAAGTGGCTGACGAGTGTATTAAGTGGATCGAGGCGGGCTCGCTACCACCGGAGGTAAATCTCACCGACATTGTCCTTATTCCAAAAATTGATGTGCCAATCACTATGCGGGACATGCGCCCAATTTCTCTATGCAATGTGTTGTACCGCATCGTGTCCAAAGCTTTGGCAAACAAGATGAGAGGCTGTGTCGAGAAGTTGGTGTCGGCCGAACAGTCGGCTTTTATACAGGGGCGCTTAATCACGGACAACATTATGGTAGCATATGAGCTCCTTCACAGTATGAAGAAGAGAAGAGGTGTCAAGGTAGGGGACGTAGCGCTTAAAGTTGACATCTCAAAAGCCTTCGACAGGGTGGAGTGGGGTTACTTAGAAGCTGTCATGAGAAAGATGGGCTTTCCCGAGCGTTGGGTTGAGCTTACAATGCAATGCGTCTCGGCAGTGGATTATAAGGTCATCATTAAAGGCGAGAGGTCGGACCGTTTTACCCCAACCCGGGGGCTCCGGCAAGGATGCCCCTTATCACCTTTTCTTTTTATTTTATGTGCAGAAGGACTCTCGGCTTTGGTAAGGGATGCGGCTCGTCGGGGGAGTATCCGTGGAGTGAAGGCGTGTCCAAGGGCACCAATTATATCACATCTTCTTTTTGCAGATGATAGCCTCTTCTTTTTCCGGGAAGATATTTAGGAAGCATGGAGAATTAAGCATATCTTTGATACATATGCAAGAGCATCAGGACAGCTTATCAACTACGCCAAGTCAGGAGTTTTTATGACGCGAGATTTGGATCCTATGGTCAAGACCGGTATCTCGGAGATCCTTGGTGTGCGTGGTCAGATGGATACAAACAGGTACCTCGGGATGCCTGCCCTAGTTGGCCGAAACAAGAGAAGAGTGTTTCAATACATTAGAGACCGCGTTTGGCAGCGGCTTAATTCGTGGGGTGGCCGAAAATTATCAATGGGTGGGAGAGAGGTGATGGTGAAAGCTGTTGCACAAGCGATCCCCATTTATTGTATGAATGTGTTCAAACTCCCAAGTACCGTCTTAGATGACATCCAACGAATGATTAACTCCTTCTGGTGGGGGATGAAGAGCGGAGGACGTCGAGGCATGGTATGGATGAGGTGGGAACGCTTGTGTACAAGGAAGGAGCACGGTGGCATGGGATTCCGAGATCTACATGGGTTCAACTTGGCACTTCTTGGGAAGCAAGGTTGGAGACTACAAACCAACCCGGATACTATTGTTGCAAAAGTTTACAAAGCAAAATATTACCCAAAGGGGGATTATTTGTCGGCGGGACTTGTCTCGAATCCGAGTATGGTGTGGAAGAGTTTCCGAGAGGCCCAAGTTGTGATTCAAAGTGGATGCCGATGGAAGATCGGAGATGGACGTAACATCAATGCTTGGGGAGAACCGTGGATCGTGGGAGCCGAGACTTTGTGTCTTGAGACAAGTCAAGATCCAGACCTGGTGGGACTCAAGGTTTGTGATCTGTTTATACTGGGACTCAAAGAGTGGGACGAGGAACTTATTGAAGGACTCTTGGTGAAACCTCCGGTCGTTGGTCGGGATTCAGCCAAATAAAAACTACTAATGCTAAGAAAATGCGTATAGCAGATCGTATTCCACGGGCCTTCGAATGATTGGCTACTTCAGAACTAACAAATTATTCAAAGAAAAAAAACACTCAGTGCGTGGTGTGAGTTCCACGACTTCTACTTCTAAGAAATGCAGAAAAATTAAAAAGATTAAACTAAAGCAGATTGAGAATTAGGGTTTGTAAACAAGAATGACAGACGAACTTAGACCTTGAATCCCCCTTCGTTCCCCAGAGCATCGGCAATCAACAGATCAGCGGATTTCGATTCTTATTCAATCAATTACTAAGACACCACCATAACTCATTACCCTTAGGTTTAAGACCGGCGAACGTTCGCTCTATCCGTTCTAACTACCAAGATTAACTAGCCGCCCGGGTACGGTCACCTCTCGCAACGACTTAATTAATTGGTGTGATTACTAGTGATTAATGAGTTACTCTTGCAGTGAATTAACCCTAACCGGTTCCTACGAAAGGCACACTCCGATTATAAGGTTAATTGTTTAATTCGATGTTCTAAAGTAAGGCGAGCGTTCGCTTCTATCCTTAGCTTAACAAGAATCTAATCTAGGTGATCAATCCAGACAAGAAACATGCACAATGAAGAACGAATCAAACATGAAAAAGAACTGATTGAATTTCGAATCTAATCACCGCCGATCCGTGACCGCTTTAAAGCCCTGGGTCACTTAGGGTTCATCTAGTCTAAGCTCTAAAGGGTTTAGCTACTCATGATCATTACAAAAGAAACAAAGACAAGGAAAGAGTTCATCATTCAAAGGAAGAACAGAAAAGGATCTGAAAAACCTAATTCAGACGACTCTGACAGACTCCGATCTTCGGTAAGTTGCACTCCTAGCTCCGGTTCTCCTAGGTGGAAGGGATGGCGTCACGATCGCTATCCGACTCTTCGAACTCCAACTCTTCGCTCCAGAACTTCAGAGAATTCTGATCTTGAAAAGTTGTATTATGATTAATTATCAATTCTCCTCTCCTCTTGGGCCGCCAGATTAAGTATAAATACTTAACCCTAGTTGGGCCGGGTTGAGCTGATGGTTTCGCCGAAACCATAGGGATAGTTTCGGCGAAACTGGCTTTGAGTTCAATGCTCCGCCGGCTGTTCAATGTCTTCGGTCCGAGCAGTTGATTGGTTTCGCCGAAACCATCCTTCTCTTGGCATCAGTTGATTTGAATTGCTGGTTTCGCCGAATATGGAGGCCTGGTTTCGCCGAAACTGTAAGTGTGAATGGCAGATTTTCGGTTTGACTTGATTGGCTCCTTGGATCGATTCCAGTTTGATTCCTCGAGGTTCCAATGCCTTAGACACGTCCATGGCTACTTTATTTGACGGCAAAACCTGTGCTAACATGAAAACACTAGAAAACCATCAAATAGACCCGAAACGGGCCAAGGTAACACAAATGGCATGAGATAGGGCAATCGATTGAATATTCGTTATTCTACCCTAAAAACAATGTCTTAAGCAAAGAAATGTCGCTTAAATGAGGCTGATAATCACGTCAAATCGAGTGTCATCAAATACCCCACACTTAAGCTTTTGCTTGTCCTCAAGCAAACTAAATAGAAATGCTCATGTTCATAAATGATAAGATCGATTAAATTGGAGCTCAATCAAAATGAATTATTAGACAGATCGATCCTAGCCTAACATGCATACTGATCAGCCAAACTACCTGGTCTCACTAATAAACTGCACACGACAAGTAATTAGCAATCAATCATGCACGAATTTGACCTGACCGACCAGACTTCTCACACAGGATATATTTAGTACAATGGGGACTCTCACTCTCTGTGTTTAAGGACGTGTTTCTGCTCTCGATCATTTTCTGTTACCGAATTCTGTCATAGGTTTGCATTTCGACCACACCTCCACCACTGTGACAACTCGAGTATCTAGTCAAGAAGGACTTCCCTGCTAGGACCGTAATGAAATCTACACTATTCGGGTTTATAATGAGATGGATGATGGGAATGAATGATGATGGCTTGGTGCGGTGTAGCTTTCGACTAACTTCCCTCGAATCTAATCTATGGCTTCCTACCGTCTAACCAAACACGGTAAGAATAATGAACGCTCATCCTATGATACCCTCAAGCAACCTAGCACTTATTCTTTTTCTTTTGCATACACATTTTTTCTTTTCTTTTTGACTTCGTTCTTCCATTTGTAGGGAGAAGAACGTTTTATTGAACTACACTTTGAAACTTTTCTTATTTTTCTGATTTTTCTGCTTCTCTCTTTCTTTTCTGAAGCTTGATTCTTTTCTTACTTTACTTTTACTTTTTCTTTTGTGCCGCGTTTTCTTTTAGTTGCTAGAGGGGTTTACACGTCTGGACATATTAGCTAAGACCACCTGTTTAAAGGCTATAGGCAGGTTACCACAAACCGACTTCCGGTAGGTCAATCTAGAACTACAACCACAGGGGATCAACGGGGAATGAAAGAAATGGGAAATGGCTGTAATGTATTATCGAACCGAAAGAACAGGCCAAGCTCAAGGGTCTAAACCTAGTGGATTTTATTGTTTGGTAGGCTATCTGGGTTAGTAGCTGAATCTAGGTGCCCCTATCCTTCTAGAACTCGTGTCATCGTGTGGTCTCGAGTAGGTCTCATGCAAATTCTAACACATTCAAGTAAACAGAAAACCACTCAGAAAGAATTAAAATTGCAAGTTACGTGCAATGGATCAAAGCTCACAGTTGGTTTGCTAGTCGGATTCGGTCATTTTCATGCAATCAAGGCTACAAACTACAAGTGTGATTATAAAATTCTGTTCTGACCAGGCAATTTAGCATCAAAGCATACAAGTTGGTTCTCAAGTTCTAGGTTAAGCAGTCTAAGCATCATTATGAAAGGTTCAACAACAACTTAACATCAAAAATCAAGAACTGAGCCATTCTAATGCTAGAGAGACTGGAATGGAATCACAAGGCACACAAAACACAATCAAGGGCAATCAAGTTCATGCAAGGTTCTCTAGCATCCTACCCCACACTTAAATCGGACTGTGTCCTCACAGGACTAATTCTAGAGTTCAGAGTGGAATGGAAGAACCTGGAAGAGGACGGTTGATTTCAGAGGGTAAGCACGGATCCTCGGAGCGGAGGGAAGTGTAACAGAACCTGAAGCAAAGGGAATCTCCCAACTGCCTACAAAACAAAAACAAATGAAACATAAAAAGGAAACCGGGACAAGTGCCCCGGATCCACACAGGAAAAAAAGTTGGATCGAAATCCAAAAATAATAAATAAAAAGTAGACACCAGAAAAGGAATACAACCCGATCACTGCTGGTCCGGTGAACCGGGAGGTGAAAAGTTGAGAAATTCGCCGAGCTGGCGTTGCCACGCCATCTGTGCCTCATATTGCCGGTCGGCTCGGCGCATATGTTGCTGCATAATAGTCCATCGCGCCTCTTGAGCGGCGTTGTCTGTGATGCGCCACTCCTGCAGTCGCTCGTATAACTCTCCCACATCCGCGGGGTGATGTCGCGGCTGGTGAGTATGCGCCGGAAATGGATCTGGAATGCGCGGCGGCGACTGGTGGATGTACCTTCCTGATGGTGCGGCGAGGGTATATAATCTTGAAACTCAGGCGGCGGCTGCGGCTGCTGCTCCTCAGCATCATCTTCATCCTCCGACTCGACCGCAGGTTGGAGTGGAGGATCTGCTGCTACATGGGGACTGAGGTCGAGTTCTAAGTCGTACTCGACCGCCAAGTCTCCTCCAACGGTCATAATTGGGTGTTGTGGAATGTTAGGGCCATTTTCATGGCTGATGCCGACGGAGAGGATGAGCTGACCTATGAAGTTGCCTCCCAAGAGTTTGCGTGGTAGCATCCTCCTCTTGGTCTGCTGGCTGATGATGTGAGCTAGCACCCAGCTGGGGTGGAGAGGGTAGCTCTCTCGGATGGCTCGGTGAAGATGGAAAATAGAAGAATAAATTGCCAGTTCTTCTTTCAACAATCAAAAGAAGTCCCCGGCAATGGCGCCAATTTGGTGAAACCTCCGGTCGTTGGTCGGGATTCAGCCAAATAAAAACTACTAATGCTAAGAAAAAGCGTATAGCAGATCATATTCCACGGGCCTTCGAATGATTGGCTACTTCAGAACTAACAAATTATTCAAAGAAAAAAACACTCAGTGCGTGGTGTGAGTTCCACGACTTCTACTTCTAAGAAATGCAGAAAAATTAAAAAGATTAAACTAAAGCAGATTGAGAATTAGGGTTTGGAAACAAGAATGACAGACGAACTTTGACCTTGAATCCCCCTTCGTTCCCCAGAGCATTGGCAATCAACAGATCAGAGGATTTCGATTCTTATTCAATCAATTACTAAGACACCACCATAACTCCTTACCCTTAGGTTTAAGATCGGCGAACGTTCGCTCTATCCGTTCTAACTACCAAGATTAACTAGCCGCCCGGGTACGGTCGCCTCTCGCAACGACTTAATTAATTGGTGTGATTACTAGTGATTAATGAGTTACTCTTGCAGTGAATTAACCCTAACCGGTTCCTACGAAAGGCACACTCCAATTATAAGGTTAATTGTTTAATTCGATGTTCTAAAGTAAGGCGAGCGTTCGCTTCTATCCTTAGCTTAACAAGAATCTAATCTAGGTGATCAATCCAGACAAGAAACATGCACAGTAAAGAACGAATCAAACATGAAAAAGAACTGATTGAATTTCGAACCTAATCACCGCCGATCCGTGACCGCTTTAAAGCCCTGGGTCACTTAGGGTTCATCTAGTCTAAGCTCTAAAGGGTTTAGCTACTCATGATCATTACAAAAGAAACAAAGACAAGGAAAGAGTTCATCATTCAAAGGAAGAACAAAAAAGGATATGAAAAACCTAATTCAGACGACTCTGACAGACTCCGATCTTCGGTAAGTTGCACTCCTAGCTCCGGTTCTCCGAGGTGGAAGGGATGGCGTCACGATCTCTATCCGACTCTTCGAACTCCAACTCTTCGCTCTAGAACTTCAGAGAATTCTGATCTCGAAAAGTTGTATTATGATTAATTATCAATTCTCCTCTCCTCTTGGGCCGCCAGATTAAGTATAAATACTTAACCCTAGTTGGGCCGGGTTGAGCTGATGGTTTCACCGAAACCATAGGGATAGTTTTAGCGAAACTGGATTTGAGTTCAATGCTCCGCCGGCTGTTCAATGTCTTCGGTCCGAGCAGTTGATTGGTTTCGCCGAAACCATCCTTCTCTTGGCATCAGTTGATTTGAACTGCTGGTTTCGCCGAATATGGAGGCCTGGTTTCGCCGAAACTGTAAGTGTGAATGGCAGATTTTCGGTTTGACTTGATTAGCTCCTTGGATCGATTCCAGTTTGATTCCTCGAGGTTCCAATGCCTTAGACACGTCCATGGCTACTTTATTTGACGGCAAAAACCTGTGCTAACATGAAAACACTAGAAAACCATCAAATAGACCAGAAACGGGCCAAGGTAACACAAATGGCACGAGATAGGGCAATCGATTGAATATTCGTTATTCTACCCTAAAAACAATGTCTTAAGCAAAGAAATGTCGCTTAAATGAGGCTGATAATCACGTCAAATCGAGTGTCATCAACTCTTCAATGCTCGCGATGCTGAAGCCATTCGTTTCATCCCGCTTAACATGACCACCGAGGAGGATAGAAGGGTATGGAACTACACTAAAGACGGTCAGTATTCAGTCAAGTTGGGATACCGTGTGATTATGGAAAAGCTGGTCGACCGGTCACAATTACATGTTGATGGACAGTGGCTAAAGTTGTGGGCATTATCGGTACCGCCCCGTATCAAGATTTTGCTATGGAAAGTGGCGAGACACATCCTCCCAACAAGGGGCAGGCTGCTTGAGCGTGGAATGCAAGTACTGGATGAGTGCGGAGTTTGTAACTCTTTGATGGAAACACCCTGGCATTTACTTATAGATTGTCCATATGCGAAGGAATGTTGGGAGCGGGTGGGCCTGCAGAGGGAAATGGACCGAATCCGGGATGATTCTGACTCCATCTCCGAGTGGCTCTTTGGTGCAATTTCGTCTTTGCCGGAGGAGAAATCTCAAGTTTGGGCAGCGACCATCGATGGGCTATGGTATGAGAGGAATTAGCGAGTTTGGTGCTCGAAAGAAACTCCGCCGTTTGTCACGTCACGAAACGCTCTGGATGCAGCCCGGGATTGGAAGGCGACGAGCTGGCGCGAGGAGGCTGGCCGTGACAGGAGACAACGAAGCTGCGAGATGTGGCACCTGCCAAGAGCCGGTGAGCTTAAATGCAACTTAGACGGGGCAATCTTTGAAACACACCAGCTTTATGGAATGGGTATGATTCTCCGAGACCAAGCAGGCGGGGTGGTAGCTTATCGGACAAATTCAAGGAGTGGACGCCCCGCGCCAAGCCTGTGCGAAGCTCTAGCACTGTACGAAGCACTCGAGTGGTTAGATAGTATGAATCTCCAAGACGTTAATATTGAGACCGAGAGCCAGGTTGTTCACTTGGCAATGACCAACGAGGCAGAAGACATCACTGAATTTGGGGACGTCATTCGTAGATGCCGCACCAAGTTGGGACGGGGAAGAACAGTTAGCTTTGTACAGAGGAGTAGGAACGAGGCGGCCCATGTGTTAGCTAGGTGGTCACGTATCTTAGACACACCAACTGTGGGTGTAGAACCTCCGAGTTGGCTAACCGATGCGCTTCAATGTATTTGCCCGAACATTGACCATTAATATATTGACGAGAGAGCTTGACTTCAAAAAAAAAAAAGAAATACATGTGGGTTGACTGAAGAGGTAGAAGAGGGAGAGGGAAAGAGCCACCGGCGGTGATGAGAGGAGGAGGAGCCGGTGGCAATGGTTAGAGGAAGGTAGGAAAGAGAGGAAGAAAAAGGGTGGGTAGTTTTTTTGGAGAGAGAGGAGAGAGATGGGTCATAAAGTGGTTTTTAATATTAAAATTAAAATTAATATTTTTTATTGTTAATATTTGATTATTATTTGTGCTAACTATGATTAGCTGACAATGGACGAAAAAAATGGACAGAAGTGGACGGTCTATGTTATGTTAATAAGTTAGAAGTTTTGTGACATCTGCGATAAGAAGGGGTTTTGTTCGTCCGAGATTCTAGAAGTCGTTTATAGCCTCGTCTTCTTCTTGAGGTGGGGCTTAGCGTCAATAGGACAATATGAGTAACGTGAGGAGTTGTAATCTGACCTAGATGAAAAATAGGGATTTTGCATGAAATTGAAGAGAGTAAAAGTGGTGAAACTGTATGTGATTGATGGTTAATGAATGATTGTTGTGGTGATTTGATGTGGGGTTGGGGGAAGCGATTAATAATGGTGTTAAGGGATCAGAGTTCTAAATGAGTGATAGAATGAAGGGGTTGGTGATCTTGTGAAATTCCACATTCTGCTATTGTCAGTTGTGGTTGCAGGAGGATGGCCCTGCAAATGTGGGGTAATCCTACGAATGACGAGCAGGAGGGTAACCCTAGACTTGCGACATGGCTACATCTCTCCCTTGTTATGTAGGTGGGGTGGCCAGAAAGTTAGAAGTTTACCCTTGTTGTGCTTATGAACTTGAGAATTGTGGTGTGGAATTATGACATAGAACTGTGATGTGGGATTGATACATGGAATTGTGAACTGGAATTGGTAGAATGAAATTGTATTGTTTGTGTGTGTAGATCAATGTGATTGTGCTAAATGGAATTGGAATGATAGAACCGGTTGAAGCCAGCACTGCCCCCAAATTGTCACCTCTCCTACACTACAAAAAACAGGGAATTTCGCGTCATTTGAAACGAAAGAGGATGGCGTCGGTCGGTCAAAGACCGACGCCAAATACGGTGTGCGTGTTGACCCGCGTAAATAGCGTCGGTCAATAAACGACCGACGCTAAATGATGTCACAAAAACCGACGCTAAATTCTACAAAAACTGATGCTAAATTCAGTTTTGGGTTGGAAACGAAGCCCTTGCCCAAAACCAGATTTAGCATCATTTACCGACATGATTTAGCGTCGGTCATCGACCGACGCTAAAATCATGTACCTATTTAAACTCTCTCAGCCGCCACCCTAACCCTACTCTCACCTCTCTCTCTCCTTCTCCTCCTCAAACCCTCCTCCTCCTCAACTCTCCCAACCACCACCCTCCTCCTCCTCCTCCTCAACTCTCCCAACCACCACCCTCTTCCTCCTCCTCAACTCTCCCAACCACCACCCTCCTCCTCCTCCTCAACTCTCCCAACCACCACCCTCCTCCTCTCAACTCTCCCAACCACCACCCTCCTCGTCCTCCTCAACTCTCCCAACCACTACCCTCCTCCTCCTCAACTCTCCCAACCACTACCCTCCTCCTCCTCCTCAACTCTCCCAACCACCACCCTCCTCCTCTTCAAACCCTCTTCCTCCTCCTCCTCAACTCCTCCTCCTCAAACCCTCACTTCCTCCTCCTTAAACCCACCTCCGGCCTCCACATCCTAGCCGTCGGCGCCGCCAACCGCTTTCACTTCCTCCTCCAGCCATCCTCATCACAGCCACTGCCGGCGCCGCCTTCACTTCCTCCTCCATCCATTCGCATCCTAGCTACCGCCAGCCGCCTTCAAAACCTCAAAACTGGATCCCAAACGACTTGGATGACAACAAGATCTGGAAAAAAAACCCAGATCTGAAAAAAACCTAGATCTGAAAAAAAAATAAAAATAAAAACTAAAATAAAAAATGAAAGTAATATAACAAAATAAAAAATGAAACTAAAAAATGAATATCAAAAAAGAAAATAGACAACAAAAATGAAAAATTGGGTTGGTCGATTAGGGTTAACCGACCCGTGGGTTGCTGGGCTGAAACTGTGTCGGTCGGTACTAATTTTGCTTCGGTTATAGTTTCGACCGATGCTAACATTTAGCGTCGCCATTATTCGCGTCGGTTGAATCGACGGACGCAACAGGTTTTTAGCGTCGGCTATGACTGACGCTAAAAACTCGGTCTAACCGACGCCAAATGTATATTTTTTTGTAGTGCTAGAAGAGTGAGATGCGGTAACGTCTCCTAGAAGAGTGGTGTGATATGTTGTTGTAGTTTGGCCATGAATCCTTCTTTTGCGGCTGAGGATGCGTCTTTGGGACCCCCTTCTGCGGTTGGGGGTGCGTTAGTGAGCCGACAAGGGTGGTGTAGGATAAACTCCTTGATGCCTAATGAACTCACCTAGTTAAATGAAGTGTGAATTGCTGTGCTTGTGTGTTGTGCTGGATGTGCTTGTGAACTGATATTTGTTGTGTTGCAGGACCGAGTTGATGTTAATTTCTTGTTTCTTATAACAAGATATGTGATGATGAGGTGGTTGTTGGTAATCAATTTGTGACGTCGGTTTGTTTATGATAATTGGATGATGTTTATTTGGGGTGATGCATGATGGGTATAGAGGTAGATGGAATTGGCTGATCACTTAGAACCACTGAACAATGATGTTAAAAATGGAATAAACTAGGATTGATACCACTGTGAATTTAATATGTGGAGTGTTGGGACAGCTCCTTGAGGCGTAGGTCGGCACATAGTTAAGTCTAGTGGGTTCACTCAGTTTCATTAGGAAGCTGATTCCCCCCAGTTCTTTGTGTTTAGGTGTCGAGTGCTGGTGTGCGGTTGGCGTATAGGTGGTGGCAGGAAGCAAGGAGAGGATCTTCGAAGGCTTGGACCAGGAGTTGACCATTATTTATTTTAAGTTGACTATTTTGGGTTTGAGATGTTTTGTTTCAGTTTGATTATGAATTTTAAGATTGTATAATGATTCTTGGTTTTGGACGGTTCCTTAGTAATCGAATTTTGAATTTTGAGTAATGGAAGCGCTTCCGATTTATTTCTTGGTTTAAGTATTTATCTCGATTTGAAATCATTATTTATCATTTAATATTTTAAGTCAAACCGTGCAACATGATTTCGGGCGTGTGTTACAATAATCGGCTCCATGGGCGACACTGGTCTCAAATTATTAGGGTTTCTAGGGCATCTGACGAAAAAGATCGGCACCATAAGGTGTGGACATCGAAGTGTTTAAGAGATTATAGGGTGAGGTTATTAGTCACAACTGCCATTCAATTCTACGATCTGCAAGACAGATTGGGATACGACCAGCCAAATAAGGTTGTTGAATGGCTGATTTGAAGCAGTTTCATAGCTCCCTTCCCTCAATGCTTCTTTTCCAGACATCCCAAAATAGTTTGGCGAAGAGAAAAGATCCAATACCACTGTTGAACAAGGATTTGATTCGGATGATCTAGAGCTTGAAGAAAACCAGCGACGGTAGTTGTAACCCCAACCTGAATCATCAGCAACTCTCTTGTCTAAATTTGCTTGCAGTGGCAGTTTAGTGGCAATATCTTCTTCCCTCTCTTTCGGAATTTCTCCATAAGTCATCTCCTCCCCACTTGGGTTTGGTCTAAGGACACTCTGTAGCAATCTTCTCCTCTTTCCTTCTTCTTAAGGGTGTAATACTAATACTAATGCCAATATAGTAATACTAGTATTGTATTTCTTCGATATGTAATGTTAAGATAATGACACTTGAAGGGGGAATTTAAGATTTTTTTCATGTGTTTACATATAGAAGAAAATGTTGCCACATCAAGCAGAGATGGCGATTGTCTCGAACTCAAACTACACCAATCACGCCGCCGATGGAGGAGGGAAGATGGAATCCGATGAGAAACAAGAGGAACACCTTTATGGCTCCTTCGATTCCTCTTTTGGATCTACGGATCGCTCTCAGTCGCTTAGTATTTCTCCTCCGGTGAGCTTGAGTCCTCATCCCAAGTCTCCTGGATCTACACCGACAAGGGAGAAGATTGGAAATGGCGGAGAAGATTGGAAATGGCGGAGGGTATTTGGAACACAAGGTTTGTGAAATCAAAGAAGACAGGGTTTGGGTTTTGAGTTGGGTTGGTTAGGATGAGTAAGGTTAGGTTGGGTTGGTTGATTGTGTTGAATGTAGGTTGACTTAGTGATGTGGCAGTAGGTGACATGGACAAAAAAGGTGAGTTGGATTGCTGATATCAGCACTGAACGAAAAATGGATGGAGACTTGACAAAATGATCACACTAAAATGTTCGTGACCACTATGTTACAAACCCAATACGTTAGTGACCAAAATAGATAATAAGCCCACCTGCTCTGCTCGCAACTTCAACCTTGTGAGAAATGCCAATTTTTTGGGGTGCTGTCCCTTATTTTAGTCCACCATGGCGGGACCATTAGATTCACCCTTCATTTTCACAAAAGTTAGATCAATGGTTTGGGTTCCATGTGTTAGATAATGGGACACAACCGCTTCTCCAAACCACACTTTCTCTTCAAAACCTCACATCTACCCCTTTTCAACCCCGTTTTTTAAATAATTATTTCTTTATTCTTCCTTTTTCTCACACTCAACAAATTTAATTTTAGTCCAAAATATTTAATTCAAATAAATAGGTTTATAAGGATTCAAATCCTATACCAGTATTCTATTCTCAAAGTTTGATTTTGAAAATAAATTTTAATAATTAACGTATGCAGACCGTATGCGTTAATAATATGAATTTGTCTCTTTATCAAAATGATTCTGTTTCTTTTATATTGGGTTAATATACCTTTTTACCCCTCTACTATGGAAAGTTAACAAACATACCCATTTACTATTTTCTAACCGATTTAACACCCTCTATTTTGAAAAATTTAACAAATATGTCACTCTGTTTAATTTTTCATCTATTTTTCATCCGATGTGTTGATTGTACGTGCCACGTCATATTATTTGTATACCTTATCGTGTTTGGAATGTTCCCAATCAAAAATTATTTAAATTAGAAAGAAAAATATAAAGGAATACCACAAACACCTCCGCACATAATAGTGATTATAATGTGATTTTCCTTTATCTTTTCATTTTAATTTAAATATTTTCACCTTGTGGACATCCCAATTAGCGATGTTGTGCACAAATAATATGATTTAGCATGTATAATCAACTTATTAGAAGAAAAATAGATGAAAAGATAAACGGAGGGGCATATTTGTTAAACTTTTCAAAGTAGAGGGTGTTAAATCGGTTAGAAAATAGTAAAAGGGTATGTTTGTTAACTTTGCATAGTAGAGGGGCAAAAAGGTGTATTAATCCTTTTATATTTAATTCAAATAAATGAGTTTATTCAGATTCAAACCATATGGCCGTATTATGTTTTCAAAGTTTGATTTTGAAATTAAATTTCAATAATAAACTTCTGCGGAACTGTATGCATTAATAATATAAATTTGTCTCTCTGTCGAAATAATTCTTTTTGTTTTATATGTAATTCAGAAGGGATGATCACTTTCTGTCTCGACTCGACGACGTTTGACCTGCATGCACAATGTAGTAATTAGGGGTGGAAGATGTAGGGGTATTGACGAACCGAGCCGAGCCGAACTTCACTGTGCTCAAGCTTGGTTCGTTGCTTTTTAGACGAGCTCGAGCTCGAACTCGAGCTAGAATTTTTAAGCTCGTGACGAGCTCGAGCCTGGCTCGTTAACTACACTTAACGAGCCAAACTCGAGTTCAAGTCCAACTTAACTCATTAAAACCACTTGATGCGTCCAATTTTAGCCCAATTTGAAGTTTGTGCGACAAAAAACATCAACGAGTCAAGCTTAAAGACAAGTTTCCTAAAATTTACCAGTTTTTATTGAATATGACAAACCACATGTTTTGTTATTGAGTTTATAATAAGTCATATAGTGGACCAAGTATTCGAGTTGGCTCTCGAGCTCGAGTTCAAGCCAGCTCGCGAGCCTATCGAGTCGAACATGCCCTGGCTCAAGCTTGGCTCGTTTAAAATCGAGCCGAGTCACGAGCGAGCTTTTCTCGAGCCGAACACCGAGACGATCACGAGCGGCTTGGTTCGTCAACAGCCCTAGAAAATTGGGAGGGAATGGGAGACCCATTCCCATATTTCCAAAATCCCAATTCCCAATTCCCAAATTAGGGATCCCATTCCCAATCCCGAATTTAATTTGAGAATTTTTATTCGGGAACGGGAATTCTAATTTGGGAATCGGGATCCCAAATTCCCAAATTCAAATTAACACATAGAATCTTTCTCAAATTTGGCCAAAATTTTGTCACCAAATTTTTATCATCAAACTTTTGCATATGTCGCCGAACTTCCGCCAATGAATTTTCATCTATGTCGCCGGAATTTCTCCGCCGCCGGATTACTGTCACCACCGCCAAATTTTTGCCAACAATTTCTATTCTCGTACTTTCCAAAATGTCGCCAAACTTCTGCCGCCAGATTTCCGTCAACACCACCAAACTTTCGTCGTAAAATTTTTGGCATCGAACTTCCGCTCCCAAATTTTCATGAATGTACTGTCGCCAAAATTTCGCCGCCAAATTTCCATTGATGTCGCCGTACTTTCTCCGCCGCCATATTTCCATCACCACCGCCAAAGTCTCGCCGCCGAATTTCCTTCGTTAGAATTTAGCAATGTCGCCGAACATTCGCCGCCGGATTTCTGTCGACGTCACCGGATTTTTGCTGTTGGAATTATTAGAACCGCCAAACTTTTGCAGCAGATTTTTGTCATTGGACTTCCGCAGATGATGCCAAAATTTTGCTGATGAATTTTCATCGACGTTGCTGGAATTTTTCCGCCAAATTTCCATTGTTGTCGCCGTACTTTCTCCGCCGCCATATTTTCGTCACCACCGCTAAACTTTGCCGCCAAACTTCTGCCGAATAATTTTCATCAATGTCGCCGAAATTCTGCCATCAAATTCTATCTATGTTGCCCAACTTTCTCCGCCGCCAGATTTTTGTCGTCGGACTTTCGCAGATGTCGCCAAACTTTCGTTGCCGAATTTCCATCTATGTCACCAGAATTTTGCCGCCATATTTTCATCGACGTCACCAGAATTTCTTCGCCGTCAGATTTTCGTCGATATCGACAAAAATTTAGCGATAATACCCTAAACCCTAATTGGTGGAATTCAATAGCAAAATTTTGACGGCAGAATCCCAAATGTTAAAATAATTTTGGCAGTATAATCCTGACAATTGAATTATGCAAGTATAATTTATGACAACATATTATTTTATTTAAACTTTACCAGCAAAAAGTTTGAGGGGTTAAGTCCTAAACAAATTGTTCTTACGGGTTAGACTCTGTTTGATGGGTTAGTTTGGTATTTGGGATTTCCCAGACCCAAACTTAATTTCCCATTTTCATTTCTTAAGCCCAAACCCAATTTGAAGTTTAAATTTTGGTACATGAGTTCCCAATTCCCTAAATAATTTGGGAATTTAAATTTGGGAATGGGAATTCCCAAATCTCAATCCCAAACTTCCACCCCTAGTAGTAATTGACAATTAATTGCCAGTACATGCATGGGGTAACAATCTAGTACATGAATAAGGTACATAAATAACACAATTATCTCGACAAAAGATCAAAGTATGCATCAATAATAGTCTAGTAAACGATAAGTACAACGCAAATAAGAACTCATGTTATACAAGATGCAAATGGTGACTAGTGTTCGGATGGAGCTGTGATGGATACGTTTAGCTGAAGAGATTTTATGACTCCCTTAGACCATCTCCAATAAGGAGGGTTAAATTGCCAAATTTAGCTTAAAAATGTACTCCAATAGCAAATGCCAAATTGCCAAATTGCCAAATTGCTCAAATTGAATGACTTGGGTGCCAAATTTATATGGGCAAAGTGCCAAAGTGCTATTTTTTTCTTGAATGATCCGGACCCACCCAAATCCACTCACCAATTAGTGGAGGTTGAGGTGGCTTCCACCCATTGGCCACACTTGTCATAGTAAAAAATTAAGAAAATTAAATGTTGCACCTACAAATGAAATGGAAAAGCAAAGGATTTATTTTAATCCCAACACACTAATAGCTAGTTGTAATTTTTTTATTTATTTAATTCAATTATTTATATATACTATATTTCATTCATACACAATTTGTACCTCTCACATGTTTCAAACACTACTTCTTCTACTTCTAAAAATCTCTCATCAAATTCTTAAACAATGACAAGTCGAGGGCCAAATTAGACTAGAGCTTGAAGTCTTAGCCAAAACTTGTGTCGAAGTGTCTGAGGATGAGATCGTCGGCAACGGCCAACCCGGGCGTGAAAACTCATTCTTTCAAACATGTGAAGAATCTATGACCACTTGACCAAATAATTGATTTGTTGTCATTGATGACGTCATAGTTAACATGGAAAAAATACGTCAAATTTTAAAAAAAAATTACATCGAAATGCTCGTTTTAATTGATGAATAATATCTACATATAAATAATGAACAAATTATGAGAAAAAAAATAACAAAATCAACAATATATAAATACTAATGAGAAATTTAAAGTGCAGTCTTATATATAAGACTGTCATTATTGGAGCAAAACACCTTTTCGAAGTCTTATAAATTGCACTTTGGCAATTTGAGATAATAATTTGGCACTTCTTATTGGAGATGGTCTTAGGATCGAAGCACCAGAAGTTGTTTGGTGGGAGTTGATCTGGTCAGGTATGAGAATTCCAAGTAATAGTATTATCTTTTCGTTGGTGATTACTGATAGAATTGTTACTTTGGATAGAGTTGCTAATTGGGGACTTACAGTTGATATAGGATGTCAGTTCTATGATAATGGCATAGATAGCTAAGCACATATTTTCTTTGAATGTGAGTATACTTGTAGAGTGTTGCAGGCCTTTTTCCCTAGTTTTAATGGGGATTGGGATAACACTTTGGTAGATGCTAGCAATTGGAAAGGCTTGAGTCAAACTGTTCAAGTGAATAGATTCAGGTGGAACAGTGTAGTTAGTGAAATCTGGAGGTCTATGGGAAATAAGAAGATGGATGTTGCTTTTTTGATCTCCAGAATCAAAGAAGAAGAGGCAATGAAACTGGCTTGCAACCGTAGATAGGTTTTTTCTTATAGTTTTTGCCTACGGGCTTGTATTTAGTTTTATAGACTCTTTTTTTGGGCTTAATGCTTTTGATGAATGGAAGTCACACTTATTCATAAACAAAAATTAAATATTTTGGGTTAGCAATTAAAAATGGTTGAGTGTGAGAAAAAGAAATGACAATGAAATAATTAATAAAAAATGAAGTGAAAAGGGAAGGTGCTAGGATTAGAAAGAAGATGTAAGGTTAAAAAAAAAGTGAATTGGGCCCCACTAGTTGACACAAACAACTTCCATTGATATTGCTTTTGTGAAAATGAATGGTAGATTTAATTGTCCTGCCATGACAGGCAAAAACAGGGGTCATCACCCTAAAAAAATTACGAAATACAAGGAAAATTTTAGTATGTTGAAGCTTTCTTGGCCTTGGATTGTGAGTGGATTGTTGGTCTAGTGTGGATCTCATGTGGGTCCACTCACAATTCAATGGCCAAGAAAATTTCAGCACCATATGCTAAGCCGAAATAAAATTAGGGGTCGGGTAAATAATCACTAATACACTAACTTAGCTAAACTTTTAATCACTATTATCTTAAAACTCAAATTAGCCAATTGAGTAGGTTTTGTTAACTTTTTCATCTAAGTTAACGAAAATATAAACTTCAAATCTGACTTGTCAACTGATGTGACAAATGTTACGACCTCACATGTTGCCAAAATTAATTTTTTACCAGATAAATAATAAAAAATTAACAAAAAAATAAACAATGAATAAATAAATAAATAAAATTCAAGGCACCACCACCACCACTTCTGCACAACCACCACAATCGGTCCACTATTTCTTACTCTTCGGCTGTCGCCACACATTGCTATAGCTTGTAAAGGTTAGGTCATGAAAGGCGACGAGGTAAGTGAGGTGTTTGGTCTCCTCCCACCCTCATGCCTTCAGCTACACCCCCCTGCGCAATCTCCCCTTCGATGGTGGCTCCCTATCCTCGTCATCTTCAAAGCATCGCCCTACTCCATTGACGTGAAAGTTAACAAAAACAACATCAATATGTACGACGGGGATCTAGGCCCGACGAAGGAGGAGGTTGGGGGCATTAGGGGAGTCTGGGTACGATGGGGAGTCGGGGCCGACAAAGGACGAGGTTGGGGGCATTGGAAGAGTCTATGTATGACAGGGAGGTGGCTGGGGATGACAGGGGAGTTTAGGAGCTTCAGAAGAGGTTGGGAGGTTTGGCTAGATTAGTGTATTATTCCTGTAAATAACTAAACATACCAGTTACTCAAGTTTTCTTTTGATGAATTCATGATTCGATTATTAATATTTTGATTATGAATATTTTTTTTTGTTAAATAATTAGTACATCCTCAAATTTTGGGTCACTGGTAAAGTGATCCGAAATTTTAAAATGTGGTAGAGTGGTCTTAAAATTTTGCATTATGTGATGATTTAGTCCTACAGTCACTGACGCTAGCATATTGCGTCCATTTCCCATGTCACCACTGAAACATCATCAAAATAAAATATTTTATTAATTTTTATGGCATGTTAGTGCTAACATGGCAAAATGAGTAAATGACTGGAATATGATGTCTTCAACGACTGCATGACTAGACTGTAACATGATTCAATGTTTTGGGACCACCTGCAACATTTTGAAGTTCTATGACCAGTTTGTAATCTGACTTAAAGTTTCAAAATGTATTAAGTATTTGATATTTGTTTTCATTGAACAATAAGTTTAATTAACAAGATAAAGATGATACAAAGTGGGTTAAAGCCATGAAAAAAAAAACAGAGAGTAACAAGTCCACTCAAGTCCATTAAATATCTCAAACCAAAAGATCAATTAAAATCCTAGCAATAAAGTTAAGAAAACTAAATTTCATGATCCGCCTTGTTCAAACCATCATCCATTGCCAAAGTCGAGACCATCGTCGGGAACCACTACTTCATCGGATGTTAGATACAAACAAGACATGAATACATGAGATCCAAAGGCCTCCAAGGAGACGAATGAGAGAACACAAATTTGGAAAATCTAGCCATCAAAAGACTCTCTGGATCAAACTTGTCAACCTGTAATCAAGGAACACATAAGAACCACGCATCTCCAAATCACCACCGCAATGAGTGAAGCAAAGAAGTAGGAAGACAAGAGGAATAAAAGAAGCAAACTCACAAAGCATCTCCCTTTGAACCTCCAACAAAATCTTATATCTAAAAATCATATGAGAAACAACAAGGTCTACCTTATAAAGGGAGAAAATAAAAAAAACACAAGGACAATTATATTATTATTATGCAGGGTGTCAGACTTCTTGGAGCAATGTCTGGTTTCTGGAAAGGAGATTAACTCTCTAATTATGGTTCTTGATCCATTATTAGTGTGGGCTTCGTGAACCAAAATGGTTAGATTACCTCGTGACTGTTAGAGAGTTTTTTATCCTCCAATTGGAAGAGAGCCAAGTCCTATGGGCTAGGCGAAAGGTCGAACGAGGAGGAGAGGAGTCGACATCGCAAACAGAGCTGGTGGGTTGGGGTTTCTTTCACCTTGTTGTCTTAGTCTTTACACAAGGTGGTGACGAGCTGGTCCCTCCAGATGTCGAATTCTATGACACTTCGACCTTCTAGAGAACGGATATGGGCTTCGATTCAATCGATAGGACCACAATAGAGTCAACGAATCCCTTTTTAGACGTTGCAAAAGTGTAGCCGATGAGGGAATCAAGGTCATTGTTGTTGTGAAAGGAAGAATGAAGGGTGATAACAAAAGGTCGAGCTTGAGTTTGGTTTGGATTTTTGTGTGGGCGTTGGCATTAATAAAGAGCCTGCCATGTCAAACTCTATTCGGCCCCTCCCATTTCCAAAAAAGCTCCCAGTTAACCGAGGATCTGGAATTCATAGGTTGGATAATAAGATCATAAGCCGAACGAATAGAAAACAAAAGAGCCTAGGAGTGGATGGGGTTTAAAGAGTTCAGATCCTTTAACCTAGCCCTTTTGGCTAAATAAGGTTGGAGGCTCCTTCAAGACCCGAATAATCTTTGGGCTAAACTCCTGAAAGGCCTTTACTTCCCAAAAACTAATTTCCTCAAGGCTGGTAAGGGAAGTAAGATTTCGTGGATTTGGGCAAGCATTTGTGACGCTAGGGAGATCCTATAGCTAGGAGCGAGCAAAATTTTGTTTAACGGCCAGACTATTAAAGCCTACAATGATCTCTGGGATTCCTACAATCGAGGGCTTCAAGCTCTTCCCCTCTCCCCAATGGTTTGAGAAGGAAGAGCAAACCCCACACATTGGATGACCCCAGTCCAGGAGAAGTGGGATGGTGATTGGCTTAGGGAGGCCATTACTAGTGAAGAGGCTAAGGAAATTAAGAAAATCCCTATAGGCCCGCCCGGTGTTGAGGATCGGTGGGATTGGCACTTCACCAAAGATGGGAAGTTTTATGTTAGGTCTGCTTATCATTGCTTTAGATCCCAGTTGAGGGCGGTAACCTCGAATGACAGAAAAAACATTTGGACAAGAAAGTGTGCGGAGTAGGCCCAATGCCCGGTCTGCGAGGTTGAAGAGGAGAATATCACTCATTGCCTCTTCTGCTACACCCACACAAAGAGAACGTGGGAGAAAGAAGTAACGAACTACTCCCCTCCACCAGTGGGTATGGATGTCATCCATTGGAAGTCTGCTAAAGACAATGCGGAGTGGGACAGCAAGCTTTGTGTGGCGTTGCTCTGGAATATTTGGAGCCCCGCAATGATATTTGTTTTCAATGATAAGGCCCATGTGTGTGACACTACTATTCTCCTTGATGTTCGCCTAAAGACGAAGTGGGAGCGCTCTCCGTCGCGACCTCACCACACCAATCTTCAATCGGCCTCAACCGCCTCCACCGCCTACTAGTTGTAGGGAGATCCTTTGTGATGGTTCATTCTCACAAAACCTCCCGAGGGCGAGTTACGGGATCGTCATTAAAGATCCAGATGGAGTCGTTGTCGTCGGGTATGCGGGTACTCTCGTTTGTTCTTAACCCATTGTAGCAGAAGCGAAGGCTCTTCTATTTGGCACCAACATGGCGATTGCGTCGGGAGAAGAAATGATTGTGAAGTCTGACTGCCTCAAACTGGTGGATGCTCTCAGGAAACCACCTTTCTCTTGGCCTTGGCATTGTGCGGCCTGGCTCTCTACCGAATGAAAATTATGCTACAGGATAACCGCCAAGTCAGAGTAAATTTTACTCCCCAAGCCCTTAACCATTTGGCGAATATAGTGGTCAAAGCTGCAGCTTATGACTCGGGACAAGAGAGTTGTATTAACCATATTTTTCATTCTTATCCTTATTTTTCGTGTAACCCGATTACTCCCACTTAAGTGATGAATACAAAGAGTTGATTTACTGTAAAAAAATGTAACATATATAACTTGTGGTCGAGTGAATTATACTATATGCAAACAAAAATACTATAATGCTTAAAAAATTGAATATAGTTTTTCTAAATAATCCACATAGAAATCATAATTTTGTGCAACATGACCCAACTTGATCAATGACTTAAGTTAAACAAATTTCAACTAAACTAAACCCCATAAATATGAAATATGACGAACCTCTAATTTGGATGGTATATAACTTCACTAATCCATAACTCAAATAAAATAAATTTAAAATATACAAAATTTTCCACACTAACATCTCTAAGAATATTTTTTATTATTACAAAATATTTTGATATTTATTTATTCTTATTATAATCATCTCGTATTAGTTTAATTATATTAAAAAATATAATTTTTCATTATTTAATTTATAATATAATTAATGTGGAAGTACTTAATACATGAGCATTAATAATAGGGAAGAAAAAATAATTAAATTTTAATTTAAATATTATGTGTTGATATGAAATTTTGTAAGGAGGGTTCTATCTTATGTGTCAAAAGCAAATCTACCATACCACCATTAAGATTATTAAGATAGTAGATATATATAGAATTCCTAAACTCTAAAATTTAGATATATATAGATAGTAGATATATATATTAAAATTCCTAAACTCTAAAATTTGAACAAAAATATGATAGAATTTTAATGTTAGGGTACTGATACCCTGGGGTACCGAAGTGTTACCCATATACATATGAAATGTATATAATATTATTCATTCACTTATTATTTAATTAATTAGTTTGGACACTTAAATCACGTATTTCTCCCCAATTTTCATATTTAATTCACATTTTTTGGACTAATTATCAATTTTCTGTCAAATTTGATTAAAGATCGAATTGGCCGAAAACCAGATTCCTTTCAACCAGATTTGAGTTAAATTATCAAGTCTAGCGGCTCCAAATTCTTTTCAATGGAATTATAAGGATGCTTTGTGAACTTTGATTCTACACATACTTGACATTTTGACTTAATGCACTTAGATTTAGGCAATATCTCCATGTTCATCATTTTCAATAAAGATTTGTAATTCACGTGTCCCAAACGGACATGTGATGCGCAAATTAATGCACACAAAGTTTTACTCAATGGATAGCTCCAAAGAGGTCGTTACTTCCCAAGGGTCTTCCTTTCTCTATTACTCAGAACAGTGTGTTAAAGCTAATCGAGGTTTCGTTTTGGTTTGAGAATTGGTTGTAAATGAAATTAACTAAGAATGCAATTGAAATTAAACAAAGCAATTAAAGCAGATTGGGGTTTTTCAGAGATAGACTAAGGCGGTTGTTCAGACTCGAATCCACGCTAGTTCGGTGAAGATGGATGAAACTATGCAATCGACGAAATTCAACAGACTAGACGACTCGGCAAATCCTTTTGTAATCTCTACTCCATGGTCAGGCCGTAGAGATTCAATTCTATCAAACCTACAAGCTCCTATGGTCAAGCTAACTTGCAAGAATTCAAGAACGATCAAGATCAGTGAAATGCCACAAAATCATGCAAAGAGATTAAGTTCTGACAATCCTATGGTCAAGCTATTGGAGAACCTAACGACCTCCTAAACTCTAGAATGAAGTGCATTCATGGTCAGACCCGCAATTCAAAGATAAACCCAGAAACTAACAATTGATCAATTTGCTAGAATCAAAAAGCTTAAATTAGGGTTTAGGAGAAATCGCATCTAAGTCTGAAATATCATCGATTAACATAAACGGGTTAGAAACCCGAAATCATCCATACAAAATCCTATCTAACGCTTCATCTAATCTAAACAACCCTAGAGGTTTAGCCAGACATAGTTACAGAAGAAATCTCAGAAACAAAGAAGAAAAAAATCGGAGAAGAAGACATCTTACTTCGAGTAGACCTAATCTCGATTAATCCTTGAAACTCCTGAGTTAATCCTCGCTAATCCTTGCTCAATCGCATCTCCAAAGCTCCGTCTTCACCTCCGAGAGTGTCTGGTTCGTCGGAGAAAAAGTGGAGAATTGCAGGAGAATGTCTTCACCTCCTGAGTTACTTTTGTTTGTCCTCAAACAAATAGAATTTTGAATCTCGCCCAAATTCACAAATGACAAGATCAACTACACCGAAGTTCAATCTTTTAACAATTTAACCTAAACTGTATCATTCATAAAATGCAACCCACGCATGAAAGAAAATCTACCAAACAAATCTAAGTCTCGCTATCATCTGCACACATCAAGTAACAAGCACCAATCAAGCACGAATCTAACCGAACCGACCAGACTTCCTTACACAGAAAATATAGCAATAGGGAACTCTCACACTCTGTGTTTAGGGACGTGTTTAAGCTCTCAATCACTTTCTTAACCGACTTATGTCATAGGTTTGCATTCCGACCACAATCTCCACCACTCTGACAACACGAGATACTAGTCAAGAGGACTTTGCAAGAGACTGTACTGATTCTATACTACAAGGGCTTATGATGAAAGGATGAAGGGATAAATGATGATGAAAGGTATGGTGCGGTGCAGCAATCAACTAACCTCCTTCGAATCAAAATCTATGGATTCCTACCGTCTAACCAGACTCGGATGGAATAATGTACGCTCGTCCTAGGATACCCTCAAGCAACTTAGCACTTTATTTATTTTTTTCTAATTTTTTTCTCTTTTTTTTTACTGCTTATTGCTTTCGTTCTTCCTTACTTGAAACTTTACTTTGATTTTTCTGTTTTTTTTTTCATTTTTTTTAGTGCTGAATTTTTTAGTTGCTAGAGGGGTTTACACGTCTGGACATACTAGCTAAGACCACCGGTTTCTGGCTATAGGCAGATCACCACAAATCGACTTCCGGTAAGCTAATCTCAGGCTACTACCACAAGGGATCAACGGGGTGAACAAAAACATGGGAATAGGCTGTAACGTAGTATCGAACCTAAAGAACAGGCCAAGCTCAAAGGTTTACACCTAGGGGAATTAATACCGGGACAACTTCTGGCTTAGGTAGCAATTCTAGGTGCCCCTATCATTCTAGTGCTCGTGTTATCGCATGGTTTCAAATAGGTCTCATGCAAATTTTAATGCATTCAAGTACAAGAAAGTCACTCAAAAAGAAACAAGTTGCAAGTTTACGCGCAACAGATCAAGAGCTCACCAATAGCTGCTAGTCGGGTTCGAATCATTTTCGTGCAATTCAAAGTGAAGCTACAAGAGTGATTCTAAAATCTGTTCTGACCGGATTCATTTAATTTCAATTCAAACATGCTGGTTACAGGTTCTAGATAAGACAATCTAAGCATCATTGCGAAAGATTTTAAATCAGTTAAGCATAGCAAGTCAAGAACAGACCAAGATTCAATCATGGAGAACATACCGAAATCGCAGCAAAGCAACCCTAAAAAATAAACATCCCACCCCGCACTTAATGTTGGACATTGTACTCAGTGTTCCACACCAAACAATTAGCATGAAAAAAGAAAGTATTTAGGGGTACCAGGAAATAGATCATAAGGTTGCCAGAGAAGGCATCAGTGAAGTACCGGCGAACAGTCATGGCGGGAGCTGAGGATAGCCTGAAACTGGAGAGAACCTCACAACACGATTAGAGCATTCAAAGTACAGAATAGACCACTAACTCAAGAACAAGATAGACTGACTCAATAAAATAAAATAAAAGTGTGTGCGATCAGCCAAGAGTGCACTTTTAAAATTTCCAAATTTTCTGAAATTAAAAAATAATAATAATAATTTTTTTTAGGTCTCAAAAGTGCGCCCGGAGCCTTTAAAAAGTGTGCCGGCGCACTTTTACCCCAAAAAAAAGTACTTTTTGATTTTTTCGCCGAGAGTTTGGAAATTTAATTCGAAAGTGCGCCGGCGCACTTTTACCCCCAAAAATAGCACTTTTTGACCTGCTACTCGGAAAAATCAATTAAATCATGAAAAATTCGCCTAAAATCCGAGGTTTTAAAACGACCAAATCACGAAATTTGACTCTCAGGGACTGACACACACACAAAACTGACACCACGACTCTACCACGGACTCGTCTCAATAAATTTAAAGACTCCAGACTCGGGTTGCTTCCCGAGAAGCGCTCTTTATTTTACTTCTTTGAGCTAGACGATACCTGGTCTAACTTGCGGCATCCCAGCTCAGAACTTCTTTCAGACTGGCATCCGTGTCCTGAAAGAATACCTTCATCGCTCCACTCTGAAGCACAAATTTCTTCCCGCTAGCATGGTAAAGCTCCAAAGAGCCGTCGCCACGCAATCCAGCTACCTCAAAGGGTCCAAATAGCTCCACTTTGTCCAGGACCACATATGGAGGTTTGGTACGAGTACTTTCATGGGGCGGCGCCTTAGCTTTCTTAGGAGGCTTGTTATTTTTCTTAACTCCACCTGTATCTTGGGTAGATACCATCGCCGCTACCTGATCCTTTAAAGATGAAGACAAATCAGGAGGATCAATATCGGTAAACACCGTATATACTGAAGCATTCTCAAATACTAACGACATGGATTCTTAGCGGAAGAGTGCGCATTGGGATTAAGTGGAGGAATTTCAAATGTAGTAACTTTTTCCTTATCCCGAAAGGTTAACCTCCCAGCCTTTGCATCTATGAGTGCACCAGAAGTGGCTAGGAAGGGTCGTCCCAGGATAAGGGGAATGTTAACACTCTCCATGCAATCAATAACCACAAAATCAGTCATGAAGTAGCTATCATGCACCCTAACTACAACATTTTCAGCAATTCCCCTAGGATGTCTAACAGTTTGATCAGCTAGGTTGATATTCATGGTGGTAGGGGTTAACTTAGGCAGTCCTAGACGCTCAAACAACGAGTAAGGCATAACACTGATGCTAGCCCCTAAATCTGCAAGAGCTCTATCAATCAAATAAATGCCAATAGAACAAGGGAAAGAAAAACTCCCTGGATCAGGTGGCTTTGGCACCACGTGGCTCTGCTTCGGAGCAGACTCGCCAGCTTCATGGAGGGTAACTGAGGCGATCTCCTCTATCTCTTCTGCTCTTGTCTTTTGAGAGGAGTTCTCTGGAAGAGGATTGACAACCTTGTCTTTCTTCTTGTCAGGAATCACGCTTCTCAGCTCCTCCATTCAGCTTCTTCTTCTTGGAGGGAATTTCTTTCATATGCCTCGCATAATCCGGGTTTGCAAGAAGTTCTTCCACTAAAGAAACTCCCATCTTCTGGTTATTGATAGTCACCAGAGTCTTCCCCAAATTCTCCTTGTTTAGCACAGGTCTGTTCAAGGCTGCAGGATAAGGTGCTTTTGGCCGGTAAGGATCGACTGGTGGAGTAGCTTCTTTTCTTTGCTGTTCCTTCTGACACAACTGCTCGATTGGCTTCTCCAATTCCTCTGTGCCATCATGAAGAGAAACTGCTCCACATAATTCTTCCTTAGTTTTGCTTCCTCTGTCATTGCTGGATGATGAGGAAGGAGCTGTGCTAGGCAGAAGACCAACTGCATTCTCCCTTAGAAAGTTGGTTATTGTCGTCACCCGATCGTCTAGCTTCTTGAGAGAAGAGTCGGTGTGTGAGATGTCCTTCTTGTTTGATTGGGTTTCAACAAAAATCTTGTCCAACATGATATCGGAATAGGACTTAGGCGCAGAAGAGCTTGAACCACCGTTATTGTTCTGATTCTGGTTCTGGTTCTGATTGTTATTCCAGCCTCCTCTGTTCTGCCATTGGGAATTCTGATTTTGATTCCCATTATACTTTTGGTAACCCCCTTGATTTCCTCCCTGAAACTGATTCTGATTCTGGTTGTTGTTCCAGTTCCCTCTACTCTACCATTGGGAGTTTTGATTCTGGTGACCATTGGAATTTCTGAAATTGTTGTTCTAGTTTTGGTAATTCCCCTGGTTCTGTCCACCAACATAATCAACCTCCTCTTGTTGTTGGTCTGGGTTACCCTCAAACTTCCAATTACAACTCTCTGCTGTATGATATGGACCACCACAGTTTGAACACGAGGCGGTGACTGCTGCTACAGTTGCCGCTGTAGAAGCAGAGGAAGGAGTGGTTCTAGAAAGCATCTTGAACCCTGGCGGTGGAGCTGTAGGAACACCCGGTGAAGGAGCTATCTTAGCCCTTTCCAGCTCATGCTTTAATCTTTGCACTTCCATCTCCAATTTCGAGTGATCCAACTCCAACTGACTTTGAACAAGGTCTACTGGTGCAGGAACTGTGGGAACAGGGTATTGGGCATTAGCAGAAAATCTTCGTTGCCCTAGACTCCTATCGTCCACCTTTAAGGGATTAGCTTGCATTAGAGACTTGATCCTCATAGCAAAGGCCTTGCAAGCAGCCAAAGCCGCGGCTGCGGGCATATCATCCAAGTCCGTATTCAGTTGTAAAGAGAAATCCTTCCTCTTCTCATAATCCAAGCCTCGGAGGAATATAGAGAACTTGTTATAGTCATCCCATCCATGGTGAGGACAAGCTCGGAGAAGCCCTTGAAATCTTTGCCAAGCCTCATAGAAGTTCTCCTCCGGACCACTTGTGAAACCTGTTATCTGTGCCCTGAGTGCATCGGTTCTGGAAGGGGAGAAGAACTCTTCTAGGAATGCTTTAGCCAGACCATCCCACGTAGTGAAGTGATTCGCAGGATGATCATACAAACACAGTTCTGCTTGACCCTTCAGAGTGAAAGTAAAAAGCTGAAGCTTGACTGCATTATGATCCGCTTCATTGTTAGAGACTGTATGAGCCAGCCTCAAGAAGTTCCTCACATGAGCATTCGGGTCCTCATTAACACCTCTAGAGAAAGTGTTCCCGTTTGCTTGAATCATGTTGATCAAGTGAGATGGGATGTGCAGATTCCGAGTTCCCATGTTGGGAATCTGAATGCACGAAGCTGTCCCATCTATGGTCGGTCGGTTGTAATCCTTAAACGTCCTCTCCGCCATAATTTCTATCTCAGGAGGGACAGGAGGATCTGTGGGAGGATCTACGGTAGCAATGGTGGATGGTGAAGGCGAAGATGTGAAGAGGTTCTTCCTTACTTTAGGTGTCTTGGCGGGAGGAGGAGGTACAAGAGTAGTGCTGAACTGAGTGTAGAAAATTCTGCCCTTGTCAGCTATGCGCTTACTCTGTCTTCTTTCTTCCGTACCTGCAATCTTGCCTGAAACACCACAAACAAGAAATACCAAGTAGTATAAAAATGTGGGAGATAAGAGATGATAATAGAATGAATGAAAAGCTTAAAACGCACAATGCCTTTCCTAGAAAAAGAAAGTCCCCGGCAACGGCGCCAAAAACTTGATGCGCAAATTAATGCACACAAAGTTTTACTCAATGGATTGCTCCAAAGAGATCGTTACTTCCCAAGGGTCTTCCTTTCTCTATTACTCAGAACAATGTGTTAAAGCTAATCGAGGTTTCGTTTTGGTTTGAGAATTGGTTGTAAATGAAATTAACTAAGAATGCAATTGAAATCAAACAAAGCAATTAAAGCAGATTGGGGTTTTTCAGAGATAGACTAAGGCGGTTGTTCAGACTCGAATCCACGCTAGTTCGGTGAAGATGGATGAAACTATGCAATCGACAAAATTCAACAGACTAGACGACTCGGCAAATCCTTTTGTAATCTCTACTCCATGGTCAGGCCGTAGAGATTCAATTCTATCAAACCTACAAGCTCCTATGGTCAAGCTAACTTGCAATAATTCAAGAACGATCAGGATCAGTGAAATGCCACAAAATCATGCAAAGAGATTAAGTTCTGACAATCCTATGGTCAAGCTATTGGAGAACCTAATGACCTCCTAAACTCTAGAATGAAGTGCGTTCATGGTCAGACCCACAATTCAAAGATAAACCCAGAAACTAACAATTGATCAAGTTGCCAGAATCAAAAAGCTTAAATTAGGGTTTAGGAGAAATCGCATCTAAGTCTGAAATATCATCGATTAACATAAACGGGTTAGAAACCCGAAATCATCCATACAAAATCATATCTAACGCTTCATCTAATCTAAAAAACCCTAGAGGTTTAGCCAGACATAGTTACAGAAGAAATCTCATAAACAAAGAAGAAGAAAATCGGAGAAGAAGACATCTTACTCCGAGTAGACCTAATCTCGATTAATCCTTGAAACTCCTGAGTTAATCCTCGCTAATCCTTGCTCAATCGCGTCTCCAAAGCTCCGTCTTCACCTCCGAGAGTGTCTGGTTCGTCAGAGAAAAAGTGGAGAGTTGCAGAAAATGAAGTATGTTTCCTCTCTCCTCGAAATTGGGTTGAAAACCTAATTTTCATCAATATCCGGAATTAAAGCAAAAAGTGCGGGAAGGGGGTCGAAAAGTGCGCAGGCGCACTTTTCTCTCCAAAACGCGCACCTTTACGGCTGTGTTCGGGCAATTTTCTTCGGTCATTTCCCACTCCGTTTGAACTCCGAATTGGTCCCCGTTTGAACTCCGAATTGGTCTCCGTTTGAAGCGTCGAGCTCGTAGAAAGGTTCTCCACAATATGGCAACCTGAAATCTCATCAAAACAACTCGAAAACACATTAAATGACCCAAAAGAGGGCCAACGGGGAATAAAACACATTTTTATAAAAAAATCACTCGAATACATCACAATTCGGTGTCAAACAAGGGAAATGTAGCTCAAATATGGCGAGATAAACGCGGTAAATCTTACGTCATCAACATGCCACAAAGTGGTCGACTCAAGTAAGTAAGAGGAAGATGATGCATCATTTTTATTGATGGTCATTAAATTAAGTTTGAAAAGGCCATCACACATATAACCTTTTCCGACAAAAGTTCTTAGTTATTACAACTTTATCGGAAACAAAAATAACCTTAAATCCTTGCTTGACCAAGAGCGCACTTGCGGATTTCAGGCCTGCTGTTGAGTGTGACAACATTGCCAGAAGTCATCTTCAAACAAATCTTCCTGGAACCTTAAACGTTGGCGGTTGAAGAGTCCCCATGTACAACTTCTCAACGACATTAGATGAGGCGTACGATGAAAACATCTCATTTACAACGCACACATGGTGGGTAGCTCCGGAGTCAATCCACCACTCTTGTGGATTGCCCGCCAAGTAGCACTTGGAGAGCACAGAACAAAGGTCGTTTACGTCATCTTCAACCACATTAGCTTGACCTTTGCCCTTGCCCGGTTTCTTACACGTAGAAGCCTGGTGCCCTGTCTTGCCACAATTGTAGTAGTTTCCAAGGAACTTTTGCTTCTTCATGTTCTTCTGGGTCTTGGTCCCAACCCGAGTTCCTCTTCCTTTTCTTGGAAGAGCACTCCACAATATTTGCCGCTTGAACATTGTGTCCCTTTGCCACCAACCGATTATCCTCTTTGATTCTCAAGCGGACAATCAGATCCTCAAGCATGATTTCTTTTCGTTTAAGTTTCAAGTAATTTCTGAAAAGCTTCCATCCAGGAGGCAACTTCTCAATGAATGCGTCAACCTGAAAGGTTTCATTGATTGCCATTCCTCCATTGTGAAGCGTGGATTATTACGTGAAGCTCATCGACTTTCTCTACAACTGGTTTAGAATCAATCATCTTGTAGTCAATAAATTTGGTGGCAACAAACTTATTCAGGCCGACATTTTCGGCCCTATATTACTTATCTAACGCCTCCAGCAACTCTCTGGAAGTGGCGAGGGGGGCATATACGGAATATAGCGTATCAGCCAACCCATTGAGGATAGTTCTTGCACAAGAAGTCAGAATGCTTCCAAGCTTCTATTGTATAAGAAGTTGGAATGCTTCCAAGCTTCTATTGCCAAGAATCTATCCTTTTCCGGGACCGGTTCATCAGGAGTCGGTACAGACTCCTTGATGTATTTTTGCAATCCCAATGTAGTGAAGTAGAAGTACATCTTTTGTTGCCAGCACTTAAAGTCAGCACCCTAGACTTGCCAGACTTCTCTGTCGGAGCTGGGGCGTGCAGAACTTGGCTTGTTCCGCCTTGGTGGGAGGATTCAGGTGGAATCTCAAGTCCACTCATCTTTCAGTTCAATACTGAAAAATAGAACAAACCAACTATTAGTAACAAATACCAATAGATCTGAGTAGACAACTACAAGAGCTGTAATCTCGACGGAGTAGAAAATCCAAAGATAATAGTCTCCACGGGTTGAGTAGAGAGTCACAAAGATTCTAATCTCGGTGAGTAAAGAGTCACGAAGACTCTAATCTCGAGTAGGAGTAGAAATCCGTAGATTTAGTCTCCAACACAATGTGATCACAACTTTAAGTAATACGCAAAAATTATATAAATCGTAAGATAGTTATTCTGTATGACGTATAGAGAAGCGATCCACGAATAACACTAATAAAACTACATACTAAATATGGAACGTATCAAACCAAAGCAGCAAAGGAATCAAACGCTCACAAAAAGCAAAATATGCTACTGGAATTAAACGCTCACAAAATACAAAGCAGCAACGTAACAATACGCTCATGATGCAAACGATAATAATGAACAAGATGATAATGCCAATAATCACCACTGTTGACAGAAAAAATTTCAAAAGAAAATGCTAACAAGGCAAACCAACTTTAATGACATAACAAGTTCATGCAAAACCAATTATTAAATATAAGTCAATGTTAATAGGGCAAAGATGAGAAACTCTAAACGCTACAGCAAGAACACCACCTTCATCATCATGCTACTGGAAGAAAGAGCCCACATGCGGGAACAGAAGCAAATAAATCATGTTATTGGACAGACTTAACAAACGTGAACATGAGGAATTAAAATAAGCAGTAATGTTCACGTACAGGAAACAGTAAACGGCAGAATGATAATAATTCCGAGTCAATAGACTTCAGGATTTGTCCTTAAGAATTGTTATTCCCTCTACGTCGCCTATGGTTAACGGAATCAATTCTCTCGGGATAAAATGGATTTACCTCACAAGCGTAGCGGTGCTTCAAACGCTAGTGACCGACGAACATAATGAAGGACGCAAATGACACGACTCGATTTCAATTTTGTTGAAAGAGTGAATGCATAAAGCTTTTATGTGTAGAGAATGAGTTTTTAGAGAGGAAAATTATGTGAATGGAAAGTGCAGTGCAAATATTGATCTGTATTTATAGTAAATGAAGGGGGTGCTTTCTGAATAGATACAACTGTTCAGATGGCAGTTGGGCAGTTGACCGGTTTGAAGCAAACAGACATGTTGGTTCGTGCCTGAACCGCTTTAAAATTCGATTCTGGTTTGGATTTAAACCATAGATTCGAAATAACTTTTCGGTCAAAGCAAATCGGTCGGGTCGCAAAAGAATTTAATCAAATCAAATCTTTTGACCAAATCCAAATCCGAGGCCTAGCCCACTTAGTGGGTTTGAACTTTTATATCTAGCTCTACTTTCTCATCAGTTAGCTATGTGGTATTAAATACCCCTTAGCTCATTCCTTCATTCACACATCAAATCCCCAACATTTAAGTGATAAACTTGAATTATTTTGTAGATGTTTTATACAAAACTAATATACTATGCCTTTTATGTGGAAAACACAATCTTCAAATCAACGCTAGAATCAAAGAATAAACTATCACAGTTTAAAGCCTGATTTTCAAAACTATATTGATCGACCAAGTTGATGAGTTTTTTTTTTTTGATGAATAGTAATGATTTTCATATCATAAAAAAAAAATAAGTAGCTCAAGTACAAAGGACCAAGAGATCCGAAAACCAAAGAAACAGATTACAATCCAAACTCAGAACCTACAAACACTACCACCCTTCTTCTTATACAAGAAACATCTAATCTCTTCCTTAATAATTTCCACCAAGGAATCGACACTCTGTAATCTGCTTGTCATCATCCACCTACATCTCTCTCTCTCCATATGTGGCTTATTGCAGCACACCAAATCAGCCTTTGGACACCTACAGGAACAGAATTACCACTCCATTTTCCAGCCAATTCTTGAACCATATTATTCCAATCATCAGTATAATCCTCAGTCGGCAAAACTCCATTCAAGACCTGTCTGCCAAAAACACACTCTGCAAAAATATGTTCTCTGCAATCCACCCCATCATGACACAAGAAATAATTGAGGTCAATAGTGGCTGACCAAGCAGCCACTCGATCCTTCGTAGTAAGTCTATCTGTTAAACCAACCAGCAAACAAAGCTTCTACCAGGGATTAAAGGAGCTTTCCAGAGCAGTTCATGCCAATACACAACAGGATACCTCCTTCTAATAGAGTTCCACAATGTGCTTACTTTGTACTTTGACAATTCCTCCCCATCCCATAATGCCACTCCCTCATCAGTCCAGGTTATATGGACACTAATCTGCTCTCTCAGCTTCAGAATTTGTTTCCAAACCCAGGAGCCTGAGGTAGGCTTCATCCCCAAATGGACTTATTCTTCAATCTGTAGCAAGTAATCCAAGCTACCCACAACGAACCCCCTTTACAGATCAAGTTCCAAAGGTGTCTGATTAGATTAACACTATTCCAACTCGACAAATGCCTCAATCCCACACCCCCTCCTCTTTAGGGATAGCAAGGTGCTTCCAGGCTACTTTAGCTCTTTCCCCTTCCTTTTTCCCCCACAAAAATTTGTTGCAGATCCCTCAATCTCCTCGAGGACTTCCTTAGGATGGACAAAAACATTCATCCAGTGCTGGAGAATCCCACACTACCGAATCAATTAGCTGCAGCCGTCGAGCATAAGCCAAACTACGAGCTTTCCAGTCTTTCACTCTTGCAGTGATCCTATCCACCAAAAGCCTACAATCTTCCTTCCTTAATAGTCCAGCACCAATAGGTACTCCAAGATAACGAAATGGAAGTTTCCCAGCAATAAGACCAAAGGAGTCAGTAATTACCTTAGTCTCATCCCTACTGACCCCAGCCAAGAAGAACTCACTTTTCTCCGGATTACATCGCAGACCTGAACAGTCCTGAAACTCCTTAAGCTTCTGAAAAACACCCTTCAGAGCTTCAAATGATTCCTTGGTGAACACCAGCAGGTCGTCCGCAAAGCAAAGATGAGTAGTTTCAGTTTTTCTACATTGTGGATGATAAGGAATCATCCCTTTTCCAGCTGCAGAGTCCAGGAATCTGAAGAGAAGCTGATGAGTTTTCAATCGCCTAAATCATTTTAAAATTTTGATTGAACTTTAATTATACCATACGTTTCGAACAGAGAATAAGGAACAATCTGTTAAGGTTTTTAGTTTTGCGCTCTGAACCGGTTACGAAATAACCGCTCTTTCTTCCAATTGCTCTACTTCACCGATCGGGAGGCAATTACGTTGCTGTGAGTCTACTGGAGAGCGGTGGGACGAAGGACGTGAGAACTGTGTTCCACTCGTTGTGCTCGGTGAAGGAGAATAAGATGAGAGCGGTTCAAGCTTCAGATCATGACGCCATTGGTGGAATTGATAGCGAATTTTTGAGCCGTGTTGGTGGTTCTGTTCTGCTTTCCGAATCTAAGGCATTTCTTCGAAGGGTTGGTATTGGGTTTGATCAAAGATTCGGGCCCGAGTCATGGAGAGACAAAAAGCAATGAAGCCTACGCGTGAAAAGCCGCGGTGGGTGACAGTTTGTGGGAATAGTTCCGACGAGAAGATAATTGTTACTGTCCTCTTCCTTTTTTTTGCAGAAGACTAACTTACGCTATGTCAGTTGTGGTTGAACGAACCCACGGGGTAGAGGTTGGACGAGCCCAATATGATCCGTTACCCACAGCGGCAGAGCAAGCAAAGGGGCCGATGGACGAGACTTCGTTGGCGATTGAGGATACTATTTCAATAGTGGCGGCGGATGCAGATTGATGATGGCGCTCACAATCTCGCTCTGACATTGTTCAACGACGATGACGACCATGAGGAACAACGAATCTAAGGGGTCTACACGACTCGTTGTCAAAGGGGCTCCCGTCGGCCTACAACGGCGGAACAGCGGTGGCACTTTGGTGGCCGCACTGTTCAAGAATGTACGAATGTAAGTTAAGGGTGCTTAAATTTCAGTTTTCCTTTTTTTGTTAAATCTAATTTATTAGTTTTATTTTTATTTTTATTTTTATTTTTATTGTTATTTTATTATTTCTTTTTGGTTCATTCTTCCTATATGGTCTCTATCTTCATAAATGTTAATTTGTTGCGGTGGTTTAACTATTTATTTATTTATTTATTTTTACTTTACATGATTTGCTTTAGAATTTATACTCACTAGTATAGTGGTTATGGAGATCGTTAATGACTTATATTGTCGTTGAGCATATAACTATTTTGCTTACTGTTGATTTTCATCGAGGGTTGGACGATTATGTTTGCTGGCTACTTTTCGCTCTATAGTATAACACAAGCTTGTTGGCTACTCCAAAAATCCATCTCATCCAGGTACATTCAACCTTTTTATGATGAATTTTATTTATTTTTCACATTGTGTGCTCTTGTTGTCGGTGGGATGATTGGTTGTGGGTGGATAACAAAAGGGATTCAAAATTGGATTACTCTTGACTTCAAAATGAACAAATCACCAGTGCTTGAGGTGGAATTGTGATGGAGGAATTCTTTCATAAAGATAGATGCTCATTGGTGGCACTTTCAGACGGTATGCCGTCCAGTGTGGATGACGCCTCAAGATCAATGTGGATGGTGTCGTTTGCCTCAACGTTGGCGATTCTTCGAGATGGCTCCTTAAAAATTCAGATGGGGTTGTTCTTCGGGCGATTGGGGCTATGTACCCAGATATTGTTGATCCATTTTTTTTCTTAAATTGTTGGCTTTCCAAGATGCGTGTACTTGGTGCTTGTGGGCTGGAATTATGCAGGTGAATATTGAAGGGGCTGCGAAGCTAGTCTGGCCGAGGTTGTTGGACAGTTAGATTCACTCGAATCCTAGATGGGCTATAGTAGAAGAGATTCTTCAGCTGCAAAGAGGAGCTCCAATTTAGCGCTTCATGACGGTTCGCTGTTCAGGTAACAGGGCCACCCATTACGTGGCTTGCATGGCCCTGACTTGATGTACGGTAGATATGATTTCCTGAGTTCGGACTTGATGTTCTTTCCTGATTGTTGTCGATGCCAAAAAGAATTATATCATACGTTTAAGTGAATGGTGCACAATCCAAATAGTTGAATCATCCGTTCAAATATAATTTTGAAAACATTAGTTTAAAGCGAATAAAATAAATTGGTTATATCAATCTTCAAAGTATATTGGGTTGTCACTCGGATACCTGCCCGATAACTGACTAACATGGGTGGGTTTATCTGGTCAAAATGGGTTGTTGATAGGTCGGGTGGACTCGTTACCTGGTTGGTAAGGGCGACGGATGGGGATCAGTTTTGGGTTATTTCACCTACCCTCGTACTCAGTGGGGTGCCCGTAACAAAATACCGTTGTTTTTCTCCTGATATATAAACTTCTGCATCTCTGATAGTAACATTAGGTAAACTTTTCCAACTCTCACAGACTAGACCCGAATATTTTGGACCCGACCCGTTGACTAAACCCGAACCCGCCTGAAAGTTTAAGGTTGGGTTTGCTATATTGGCCCCGAACTCGAAATGACCCTAAACTGAAAACTCGATAATTTTTTGGATGGGTTAAGTTAGCTTTAGGGTTGACCCATTGACCCAAACAATACTACTATAAATATTACTATTTTTTAATGTCACTTATGTATTTTTTCTAATATTTTGTCTTATTTATGATTTTCAATTTTATAAAAATTTTCAATTATTTTTAATCAGGTAAGAAATTATTCATAAATATCACATATCACAAATATTATACTCAACATACGTCATGTTGAATGTCACTAAAAATCGTTGATGTCATAACTAAATACATTATTAGTTGTAAATTTTTCACAAAATGATAATATGGTGCATATTTGATATGAAATTATGTTCCAAAACAACTTTTGACATCCTCGCACATTATCTTATATCATCAGTTCAAGTGCATTGTTTATAAATTGCATTGTTTATAAATTACATCGTTAATATGTGTTTCTATTCATGTTGTACAGACTATAAAAATTTACGAGTCGTTTGGATAGGTGATTTGTGAGTAGGGAATTTCAAATGTCTAGAGATTTAGAATAGCATGAGATTTCATGTCCCCTTGCTATTTGAGAAATAGAAGGTTTGGATGGGTGATTTGGAGAGATTGTTGGGTAGGGAATTCATAAAATAAAAAATTGAAAATTAAATTCATGTTTCAAATCACCAAAATGTTCTTCATTAATCATCTACCAAAATTTGATGGCTTATATATGTGGGTTAATTGTAAATAGCTGAATTATTTGAGGGCAAACTAGTAAAAGTGTATCAAATCTCTCTTAAACTTCCCAAAATCCCTACTTTATTGTGGTGATTTTAAAATCTCTCCTAAATCACTTTGAGCTTACCTAAGAGATTTGAAATCTCTCTCAATCTCCACATATATTTGCAGCCCAAACAAGAGATTTTAATGAAATCTCTAGGGCAGGGTTTTGGGCCCCAAATCACCCAAAATCCCTCCCTCAAATCACATATCCAAACGACCCGTTAATCTTATATTTATTTTTACATCTTACATTCTTCATTTAGTAGTTTAACTTGATTTAGTCAAATTGAGTCTACTTGGTTTAATAATTTTGTGATAATGTTGTTTATTTTTTTTATGACTCAAAGCGCGTGTAACTATAAATGACCTGCAACCCGACCCGAAAGTTTAGGGTTAGAACTCCAAAATTTGAAAAGTTATCTCTTTAGAGATTTACCTCCAAAATTCGAACCCAAACGAAAAAATCTCCGCCAAATTTCTCTCCCACGCTTCTAGACTCTCGATTCTCCTCCTCTTTCAAAGATTTTCGACGTGGATTGATGATTGGAAAGGATGACATGTCATTGACTCGGAGTCATCATGGAGTTCATGTTGTTGTGGCCGGACTCCTGATTCTGCGAGAACATATAAGATGCTTCTGTTCCGTCTTCATTGTTGAATTTTTCTGTTTTCCATTTCTTAGTCCTTGCTAGCATTCACAGCACTATCTTAATCTTAATTTTAAAATAATCTATGGGAGATCATCCAATTGCTTTTGCCACATAGGACAAAACTATTCTCTCAATTTTTCACCTTATCTACAAATTTATAATCAAACATAAAATTTATATCAACTCTTAATAAATGCTCTCACATTAAGAGCTAATTACTAATTCGGTTAATAACATTTTTGGTCATTCAAGTTAAGGCAATATATCATATTGGTCACTTAAACTTTCATCTTTAACACATCAATGACTCAAGTTTGATTTAGGAAAATATTGATATTTTGTCCACTTTTGTTCAGTTTTCCATCCAAAATCTTACGGCCAACCACGTCAACTAAAATAATAATTTTAAAATTTCATGCCATCAACCACTCAATCATTAGATCCAACTCATTTCGATCAAACTCCTTTTAGCATGATTGAAGATTCTCTTTCCTTTATCTTCTTCATCTATAATCTTTAGTAGGCTTCATTCCTTTTCAAGTTTAATACGTAAAGCAATATGTTTATCATTTTCCCATCTCCAATCATCACAATTTATGATGAGTCAAATTTGGCAACTCAAATCTCTGCAACGAGAGAGATCGAGTCATTATGTCCATCACACATTACTAATATTTGAGAGTGTTTCGGCCATGGCGTCCAAGGCAACAACAATGACTCCGTTGGGTTTGCAGTAATTGGTGGATGAGTTCATTGATCAATCTCCATGGAATTGTCAAAAAACATATCCACGGATAACCATTTAAATCAAGAGTACCAACAATTTCAAGAGCCACTACCAACTTTAGCAGCTTCATGACCAATGATTTCACCTCCTTTGTCGTTGTTATGACAATTGGAAGTGTATATGAACACCTTATAGTCTAAGTTTGGAACTTCATAAGGAAGAGTTTTTGTGATGATAGAGATAAGTGAGTTGCGTATATTTGAAATGACTAGAGGGCGGAGATGATGATTTCTTATGGATGCATTGATGGTATTGTGCATATATGGTTATTTGTGAACTATATTAGATATATTGTCTAATATGATTGTAAGTATTGTTAACTATAATATCTCATTTATTTAACTAATAGTTCATGTATACTGTCTATATAAAAATGTTATGTTATATTTTATATTGGCCTAATACACAAATCTAGCCAAACCTTTTGGGAAGATGTCAAATCTAGCCAAACCTTTTATTGTGACACAAATTCGGCCAAACCTAAAATAAATGAGTCAAATCTATCCATTTGACTGATTTGACCACTATCGGTGACGGCCCCTTTGCGTGAAGACGTTAGTTTTGCCAGCTCGGATGCCATGTACTCATGTTCGAATTATATTTCTGTCCACGTCGGATGCCACGTCGTTAAGCAAATACCCTAGGGTTTAATATAAATGGTGTGTAGCGCAACCGTCAACTCTTCCTTCTAGTTTCCGGTAAAAAAAAAACTCTTCCTTCTACGGCCTGCTACGACCGCCGGCTGAAATCTGACCTCTGCAATCGAAAGATAGGTTGCCGCAGTCGGCACTTCTTGTTGAACGAAAGGGCCGTTTGTGCTTCGATTCGCTTCGTAGTCACCATCCAACCTTTTTCGCATTACCCTAATTCATATCTGTTGTACCATTATCTGCCACAGATTAGGGTTCGCATCTACAATCTTATTCGAGCTGACCTATCTTCGGTTCGTTCCTCGCTGCTACAGGGCAATTAAGTTTTTAGATTTCCCCAATTTCGTATTTTGGTGAACATGGCTTAGGTTCGATGGAAACGCAAGGTGGATCGAGTTCTGGAAGTATGTCAACGACGGTAGTATCCTGCAAGCACAACCATCCATGTGCAATCAACACTTCGTGGACAGGGAGAAGCCCGGGCCATAAATTTTACTGTTGTCGACATTGGAAGGTAGGTTCCATCTAGATTCATCTCGACAGATTTCGATTGGGGACGTTTATTGGGGTTGTAAATTCATTGCAGGATAACAAAAATGATTGCGGTTTCTTCAAGTGGGTTGACGCTGTGAGCAGCGGAGAGGATGAATTCATAACCCAGTTGAAGATGGATAAGTGGAGTTTGGAGAAAAAGGTGGATGAGCTAGAGAACAAGGTTGGTGCTATGAAGGCAAAATCAAGACGGAGGAAGTAACAACTGAATATCAGCCACGAACGGATGGCGAATATGATAGTCGAATGTGTAGAGCTGGTGGCTGAAGTCCGGAAAGTCCGAGGAGTGTTGTCTTCGCTGAAGCGCTATGTTGCTAATGGCATTCTTCTGTTGATCGTTCTGATTGCTTGTTTTATGTACTCATTCATCACGGTTAGATAACAACTTTGTGTTATAGGTACAAGGACGGAACATACATCATGTTGTCTCCACAATATCGCTCATTACATCAATATATTGTTTAGATCTAAAACTCCATCGTTCAACACAGTCTACATACATGTAAAGGTCTACTACCTCCGACTTTGGCTAGTACAAAAGCATGGTCATTACTATAGACCACCATTGTAAACACAGTTAAACCAACAGGTCTCGTACCCCCCGTCTTCTACTAGTACAAAAACATGGTCGTTACTATGGACCACTATTGGAAGACACAGTTAAACTAACATCATTCGGGCTATAGCCAGACGTGACAAAAAAAGGGTTCAAAATGTGCCCAAATTACACCATCTTCTGTACCAAACGCCACCATGTCTTCTAAGGACTTTGTGGCTGGCTTCCTGGTACCGGAGTGAGATCAATGATGGCATCATCGTTGTCAGAGGGCCCCAGTTGATCTTCATATCTCCTACCAACACCATTGTGGCCTTCTCCACCGGATGTTATAGCATTTCCATTCTGCCGCATCGACATGAACATTACAAACGATATTCGCATCGTGCCAGATCAAACTGGTAGCATATATGGTGTTAGTCCATGGTAATTTCGTACCGTGAAGTAAGTGTTGCCAGTTTCGGGAAAGTATGCCACCCCGAAACCAGTGTTCGCTACATTCAGTTCCCTCTCTACGATTCTTCTGTTCTGTACGGACATTGACACCGGCTGTAGCAACGTATGGGGCCAAGGTCAGGAATGGACATAAACATAGTTGCAAACTTACAACTACCAAACTATAAAGTAAGAAGAATGAATCTAGTACTTGAACCCCAGCCCTCTTCGGACATGTCCTGGAGTTGTGTCCATGGAATCCGCAGCTCTTACACTTGTTCAGGCGACGACCCCTTTCCCTAACTTCAGAGACTACCTCCATCGGAATAGGATCTGCACGCTCCTGCTCATCCACTAAAATGGCACGGAGTAGCATATATGGTGTTAGTCCATTGTAATTTCCAGTTGGCGTATGCATGTCTAGCGCATTTCCTATGTTCAGCATACGACATGAGCTCATTCAAGGACCCTACCAAACCCTAATGAAATCAAACACATAGACGACAGATTAATGGTAATCCAAGATGTGAAATGTAAACGTAGTAGTCATATTAAGTTAACTCCGGACATACCTTCTGTTGATCAGATATAACACTCTAGCCAACACCATCAACGATCCCAAGGTCTTCCGTTAATGCTCGAATAGACCAGGTCCAAGAGCTTCAATTTTCAGCTTCTACGACAGCCCATGCTATAGGAAAGACTTGGTTGTTGCCGTCTTTTCCTACTCACCCTTGAGGAAACACCCGTCAAACCCAAACATCCGTCTACATCCGGATAAGAAACCCTTCCGCATACTAGAAAAGCCTACGTACATGCGTTTGAAGTACACTGCTGTCTCAGATGGATGAGGCTCAACCTCAAGCATGAACAAACCTGTAGGGCGGCCCTCTTCAGTTCAGCTACGTAACTACGTAACTTTCTTTACTCCATCTTCAAGTCTCCGTTGAGGTGGTCTTCCGCCTTCTTCTTAGCCCTATAACAATGTCGCGGTGGACCTCTATGCCATACCGGAGTCTCACCTCTACAACTATTTGCCCAACACATCCCAGTCACGAGTTTACACGGAACCGCTCAAGGAAGTCAATTGCAATAAATTTAGCCGTTGCTTGATTTATGGATTGTGCTCTAGGGCAGGTATGCCGATCACCTAAACCCCTCACCATGAAGCTCTTGTTACGATGGTACCATGCACCATAAATCCGCCAGTTACAGTCTTCCTCACGACACACAGCCTCGCATCTAGCTTTCCCGGTTCGTAACCAATTCTGATTAGCCCCTGCATAAATAGCCTGCTTCACAACTGCGCACTTGAATTGTGTTGGAGATATAAACTTCATCCCCAACATGAACTGCAAATGCTTGTGGTCACAATTGGGATCGTAGATAGGAGCTGCATCATAAATGTCATCTGGACCATCCTCATCACTGACTAAACCCCTTAGGTGGTCTGAATTTTCTGACCCATGGTAGCTTGATTCACTACCACCATCACAACTTCTGTGGGCTCCGGTTGTACTTCTTCGTTCCCCTCTTGAATCCAGAAATAGGTTCAGGTGCTTCTTCACCTCTTGAGTGTTGTTGGGCAGTGCTACTGTGCATCGGAGCTGACTGTGACACGAGCAACTGATCAACCTCCTCTCCAGATGAATATTCCATGTATGCAACCCTATTCCTAGTCTTCCTCACACCCATACTGAATAAAGCTTCCGCAATTCGTCATAGAAGTACGTATGTCATCATCAATCAAATGTATGAACTCTGGAGCCACCGAATTGTCAATGGGAGAATCTGAGTCCGAATTCATAGTGGAGCCGATTGGGCCTTCTTTGTTATTTGCACCGTAATCAGTTAAAAAGTGCCCTGTCATGAAGATAGTAATAGAGAACCCCTCGCCTATAGCTGACATTAATCCATTTGTGACATCAGACTCGTTCTGAATTTCGTGCAATCCGTCAGCCATGGTCCTGCCAGGGTCCAGGTACCACATACCTTGAACTAAGCGGTACATCACAAAATCAAGGCCTACAAGCTTCAGATGGTAGTAGCACATTTCATCTTTGTCGATGTATATCGTATGTTATGTACCTCCAACATAGGCAAGTACCTCATCACTGAAATCCATGACGCCACTGTGGTGTAATGTTATCTCTAAGCTCGGAGGCATCTGCAGATTATGGAAGCAACGTTTAAGAAGTTGTAAATGCATTTACCTAAACTCTAGACAGAACAATGCCTACTGCCGGTCTGGGGAGAAAAATAAGGGTCAGTGCTAATCACTAAGTGAGGGCCTTAAGCCCTGGGTCATACTAAGGTGCAAGTAAGTCACGTAACAAGTACGGCAACATGTGTCGCATAAGGTCACCCTGTGAACCTAACTTGTTAGTTCATATTTTAATTGGGATCCCGGCTCACGTATGCTGGTAGACTCCCGGGCAGAACATGCAGTACCCAAATGGGTACCTCGTAAACATGCAGCTCTCCGCGGTAAGAGCCTCGAAACCGTTCAGTCAATAGGTTCAACCGTCCTAATGACCTACTCCTAGCAGAATTGACCATATATGGTTTTCTGCAACAAAACATAACAATATAGTCTCCAGCATACGGGCCCTAACTACGTGATCAAGCAGTTCCAGATTATTCCCCTAGAATCATCAAACTAGGTGAATTGTTATCACAATCAGATCACAACAGAACACGAATATCAATTCAGGTATAATATCAAATAAGCAGAACGAGTATAATAATAAATTCATGTATATATCAATAACAATAATTCACATAAGGCCCTAGGGTTGTAGGCCACTATCTTAGCATGCATATAGTCCTTAATAATAATTAGACACATAAAGGAACGTCTAACCCGGTCAGATACGCAAGAGACCCTCACCAGAAATGATTGACAAAACCTCGCTACCAACTTTCCGGTCGAAACCCTAATTCCAGACAACTTTCGTATCACGAATCGTTTAGAACACCGAAACTCAGCAACTTGCGTTTAAGCTCATGTTCAGCTAATTAAGCTCTCTCCTATCTTCTGTACTTAACTCTCAACCTGAGCTTATATGTATAGAGGAGGGAAGTCGGTTTATGACCGCCTCATACTGATCCACACTTACACGCTTAGCTATTAAGTAATTTGAGCTAATCCTCATCTGTTTTTATCAGATCAATGTGCATGGAGGCAATTTCCCATATGACACGTGCCCACTTTTCCTTAATTGTTCCATGCATACATGTATTAGATTTAGCCTTACTTAATTGCAAAGAAATCCTTACTTCCCAAAGTACTATGCTTATCCATTGAACCCTCTTACTTAGCCAACAACAGCACGTGAAAGCCAAGGTGGAAATAATCCACATGTGGCACATTCATCATGCACGCATAAAACATGTGCATGAAATTGCTTAATATTAAGCTTGGAAAAATATGATGATGCTAGTGATGTGCGTATATGCATATCAGTGTTGTCATGACCGGATCGGACTGGCCGGTCCGACCGGTAAAACTGGGAATCGGCACCAAATTTGGTCCGATCGGCCCTCAAACAAGCAGCGGTTCAATTAGGCCAAAAAAGTGGGTCGACTCGGTAAAACCGCTGAAACCGGTCAACCCGCTTCAAGCGGTTTCAGCCGGTTCACTGGTTCAGACGAATTAAAAAAAAATCAGTCTCTGGCTCAAAATTGAAATCGGCGTTTGTCTGATACAAAGAAGACGCCGCCGTCTCTTCTTCTCCGGCCGGCAGCCAAGTTTTTGCCGTCCGTCGTTGTCTACTTCTCCGGCCGACAGCCAAGCCGTTGCCGTCCGTCGTCGTCTACTTCTCCGGTCGGCAGCCAAGCCGTCGTCTACTTCTTCGGCCAGCCGACAACCCTCATCAATCATTGGACTTTGCTGCCAATTTTCATCAAACTGAATGAGTTTCACTGGTTACTCACAGGGGAGGAGGACGCATGAAAGGTTGCTTCAACTTATTTTTATTTTCATTGCTAATGCTTAAAATGAGAAAGAGAATGAGAAAGAAGAAGAGAGAGAAGAAGAGAATGAGAAAGAAGAGGAGATGACAGATGGATCAAATTTGGAGTTAGGGATTTAGGGTTTTGGTAAGAGGGATATATATTATACAAATACAATTATATTATATAAATTTGCCGTTAGGCACATACTCATCAGGTTATAATGTACCAACACGCTTCTCAATATCTTATTTAGTCTGTACAGAAGAAGACAAATTCATGTGTACATTATGTCGGCCAGAGCAAACCACTACACAGTAATGTGAACAGAACACGTTTGACAATACTTAAAAAAAAAGAACATGTTCAACAACTTTTAACCCTAAACCCTACATTGAAACCCACATGATACACCAACAATGGGAAACCCTAAATTAAATGAGATTCCACGGGACCAAAAAGAGCCGTAAACAACAAAGACGTTTTCAAACATAGAGACATCCAAAAGCGAGATACCCTTTTCGAACATGGAAGCACAGAGAGCAATAAACAACACTATCCGACAGATAAGGAAACAATAAAGAATAGGAATCGGTTACCTTGTGGACCCGTCGCTGTCGGTGATGAACAAACTATATAAATCGTCGCTTTCGCTGGTATGCAGCTCCCCAGAAAGTTAATCGACCCTATTTACCCCCAAAATTGATAAACCCTAAAATTCATGTTTGAACAAAGACACCCACACAGCATCAATATCCCCGAACCACGAATCGCGGGTCTGGACTTCGCGTCGTTCCACCGCCCGCTCGTTGCCGTCGAAAAAGAAAACCCTATCGTCGGATTATTGAAGAAGATTACAGAGCAGCGGAGGTGAGAGAGATGGAAGGACGAAGTGAAGAAGGTTCTAGACCGTGGTAATTTTGATTGGCGGTGAGGTTAAATGAATCAGTAAAAATGAAGGCGACGTGGCACGCCACGTGGAAATGAGCTGGTTATGTATTTACCAACTTAGGCCACGTCATTGCGGAGAACTTAACAGATGCAAACAGAGAGATGGAAAAATGAACGGTGAACACCAAAGTGGCGGATTTCGGTTTTTCAAAAGGTTTGGCTAGATTTGACATCTTCCCAAAAGGTTTGGCTAGATTTGTGTATTAGGCCTTTTATATATCACCCATTTATTCTTTTGAAAATCCTATGAACTAAATTTTAAACAATAAAATATTTTTTTACATAAATTGGTCAATATATATTAATGAGTATCAACTAGGTCTTTGAATATAATAAGTTAATAACTGTACCGTTGAAATTTTCGTTCAAATCGTAGGAATTAATAATTATAAACAAAATCACGCCATGACTGAATCCCAAATAAATAGTTAAATACTTGTTTAATTCTCTGAACCGGTCGAACCCGCTTTGAACGGGCCGACCTATTTTGCCGATTTTTCCAGTTCTACCCATTTTTATGCTTAATTGGGCCAGTAATAGTTTATGCACAAACCGGACCGGGCTGTGCTCCGGTTCCCGATTATCTCAGTCGAACCAGCCAGTCTAGTCCGGTTCAGTTCGAACAACACTGGAAAGAACTTATCACATGTTCCTCAATCACCTGAGATTCGAACCCTCCAGATAGCAAAAGAATAAAATATGATGTGTCTAAATAGTGAAAGTGTCCATTGAAGAACTATTTTTTTAAATGCATAAGCAACAAAAATAAGTGTCTCTAAAAGGTGTCAAAGAAGGCAGAACATAACCATTTTTGATGAGTAGTGACAAGTGTACTAATTTATTTTTGGTTAATTGTCTGATTCTAAATCTTCAAAATTTCTATGATAAAATAGTCTACTTTAGCATAAACCACAAAACGCGGGGGGGGGGGGGGGGGGGGGGGGGGGGGGGGGGGGGGGGATTTAGCAAGTTAGACTTATTTAAATTTGCGGCCCATATAGAGAACAGTATTGGGCCGGTGGGGGCTATAGATCAATGGGATTGCAAAATGAGTTTACTCTTTAATAATTTCTTCTATTTATTCAGTTTAACTTTTATTATTTTGACTCTATTATCAAGAGTTACATGTACATCAAGCAAAAAGAAACCACAATTCAAACACTAAGTTTCCATCATTCACATGAAGCTCTAGCAAGAGCTTGAAAAATTAACCAACCTTGCTTCAATGACCATTGCCGAGTGGGGGTAATTAAAGACACCATTATTGTTCTTATTCCCAAGGTCGGAAATTCGGAGTCTCTAGACCAGCTTCGCACTATTAGCCTATGCAATGTGGTTTATAAGATTCTTACTAAGTGCATTGCAACATGTGTTCAGCCTCTCATGAAGACTTTGATTAAGAGCACCCAAGGCAGCTTCGTTCCGGGCAGACAAATATTTGATAACATCATCATCCTCCAGGAAGAGGGGCATTCAATGGAATGGGGTAAGGGTTGTCTAAAACGTATGGTGCTGAAAATTGATTTGGCAAAGGCCTATGATCGTATCTGGTGGAATTTTCTTGAATATACTCTCAGGTGCGCCGGTTTCAAGAAATAGTTGATTAAGTTGATTATGTCTTGCGTCACCTCTGCCAGCTTCAGGATTTTATGGAATGAGAGTTTGCCTTATTGACTTGGTCGAGGAGGGCGCAGCTGTCCCTGAGTTAGACGCCATGGTCGTGGATTTTGTCGGTTTGGATGGGCATTGGAAGTGGATAAGCTTTTACAGGCTCCCCCCACACACAATTGATTTGATTATTGGTATGACACCACCACAGGATGATCGAGGTGCAGATATGTGGGTGTTGGGCGCCGAGGATACTGGTCAGTTTTCTATCAAATCGGCGTACAGGTTGATATGTAGTCAAAATGAGCTTAATCAGGTTGATCCTTGGAAGTCAATTTGGAGATGGAAAGGCCCCAATCGGATTCGGTTTTTTCTTTGGCTGACCATTTAGGAGAAATTGTTAACTAATCACAGCAAAGTTCATCAGAATCTGGCTAAGACGGCCACATGTCCATTTTGCCTCACAGCGGAGGAGACCTCAATTCATGTTCTTCGTGACTGCTCATTCTTCTCAGAAGTCTGGAGTAGGTTTGAAAAGTTTGACATATCTGATAGAAATTGGTGGACCTGATTTCCGATTGGATGTGCCGCTTTGTGAACACAGAGAATGGGGTGCTGTTTGGTATCATCTGTTGGCTGTTGTGGAAGACAAGGAACGAGAGAGTGTTCTTTGATGTTCGTACCTTGCCGGCGGCCGTTGTTGCTCGAAGTCTCAGTTGGTCGACATCGGTAGGTGAGGCTTGGAGTAAGACTGGGAGCATGGTCAGTGAAGGTGCATCCAAGTTTGTTACCAACATGGCATGGGATCCTGGAACCTATGGGTGGGTAACATTAAATTCAGATGGATCTATGGACAGGGTTATGAAGAAGGCTTCGGTCGGTGGGCTGTTACGAAACTCCGAGGGTATGTGCCTCTTCGCCTATACTATGAACCTTGCACTACAACAAAACAAAGGAATTGTGGTGGGTTTTTTAACAACAGTGGCGGTTATAACCTCCACTGTTGTTAACATATTGGCGGTTGTACAACCGCCACTGTTGTACGACCAAACAGCCACAAATCATCCGTCACAATTGATATACATTGGCGGTCAGCAACCGCCACTGTTGTTAATAATAATAATATATATTATTATTATAGTAGTAGTAGTATTCTCTTTCGTCGGTGTTTGAATAGGGAAAATCGAAGGATCGTCGGCGTGGCAGATGTGGCATCGAAACAAGGATGGTTGGGGCGGCAGTCTTCCGTTGGAATAGGGAGGAGACGACGTCGAAAGGAGGAGGGGAGACGGCGTCGAGAAGGCGGACGGAGGTGGGAGGAGACGTCAGTCCTTTAGCTGATCTTCTTTATATTTTCCACCAAAATTGTGGATGATAAACGCACAAGCAGTTACTCCACAAAGAGTTGTGATCTCCTCTAATTTCTTCACCAATCCATTCTTTCTCTTCTTGAAAGCTGTTTTTTTAGCAACTTCATCGCAATGAACTTATGTTGCAACTTTGTTCTCACCATGTGTTTAGTTTAATATTTCTTTTCTTTTTGGGTTTTTGGGTTTTGGCGATTATAAGATTATGTAGTGATGGGTATTTAAATACACATTGTCGTAAGAAAATAACCTAGATTTGTAATTAGATTTGGTATAAACATGGGAACAAATTTAGTGTTTTTTTATGATTACAAATTTGAGTGAAAGTATGGAAATTAAATAAATATGATGCTAAATTGTACAAAAAACGTGAGTATGTACGACTTGGCAATGACACTTTTCATTAAATGAGTAATAAATGTAGTTTAATTTTTTTAAAATAATTAGGGTTTCATTTATAAAGAAACTTTGTAAGTACAAACAAGGCTCAAAAGAGCATAACAAAACCACCCAACCAAGATAACAAGGAGCTAACTCTAACACCTAATCACTCACTAAATCCCCCCCTTTCTCTTGTTATACAAACAGCTCCTAACCTCTTCTTGAATGTCATCTATTAGACATCCACACTCTCGAACCTTCTGTGTATAGACCTTTCCCGTCAAACATTACTGGTAATAAAACACCAGGCCAACCTATACACTCCCTTCCATTTCGCATTTCCAGTCCAGTCTGCTGCAAGCTTCATGAAATTGCTACTAAAATCTCCAGTAATGCAGACCTCAGGTATGACTCTGCTCTATATTGTTTGCGTGTACTCACAGCTTCCAAAAATATGGTCTCTACTATCCACTCCTTTGTCATAAAGCAAGCAGGAAACGTCAATTGTAATCATCCAGGAGGCCATCTTCACCTTTGTAGTAAGCTTGTCTGTAGCAATCAACCAACAGATGAAGCTATTGCCTACAATGCTAGGACTCCCCCAAACCAGCTCGTACCATTCAACTTCAGGATGCTTAACTCTGATCGAGTGCCACACCCTGTTAAGGCTAATCTTCCTCATGGCCTCAACATCCCACAAAACATCCTATTCATCATCCCAAGTAATATGCTCACTTGCCATCTTCCTTAGGTCAAGAATTTGCTTCCAAACCTAGGAACCTACAGCTGTAGGGCTCCAAATATCCCTCCTTCTCAACCGGTAAGCCTCTATCCAGGCGACTCAGACGGAACCAATTCTGCAGATTAGGCTCCATAGGTGCCTTAAGGCATAAGCATTGATCCAACTGGTTATGTGCCTCAGGCCTACACCTCCTTCCTCTTCGGGATAGCAAGATGTTCCCATACCACCCTCTCACCCTCCTTTCCCCAAAGGAACCCATTACATATGCTCTCCACTTCTTTTAGCAAACTCCTAGGGATCATAAAAACGTTTATCCAGTACTGTAGAATGCTATTCACCACAGAGTCAATGAACTATAACTTTCCAGCATAAGTCAGGGTCCTTGCCTTCCAGTCCTGTAATCGAGATGTTATTTTATCAATTAGCTCCTTACAATCTTCCTTGTTCAGCCTCCCTACCCTCAAAGGGACTCCAAGGTACTTAAAAGGGAGGGCACCAACTTTTATGACACAATCCTCCTTCACCTCTTCAATAATCTAGCCATCAACACCAGCCATGAAGAGTTCACTTTTTGCAGGGTTACACTTCAGGCCAGAATGCTGATGAAACTTATCCAAAATCCCAAGACCCCTTTTACAGCTTCTGCAAAACCTTTTGTAAAGACAATCAGATCATCGACAAAGCATAAGACCTCCAGCTACAGCTGCCATGTCTAGGAAATGAGATAAGACCTCCATAGATATAACAAACAGGTATGGGCATAAGGGATCCCCTTGCCCAAGGCCCCTTCGAGCAACAAAATATCCACACATGGTCCCATTCAGATTGATTGACAACATGGTCGCTCCAGACAGACCTTTATCCAGAATATAAAAGTCAAGGGGAAATTCATAGCAGACATAACATCCAAGAGGAACCCCCATTTGACTGAGTTGAACGCTTTCATGAGGTCAATCTTCAAGGCATACCTAGGAGAAGCAGTCTTCTTTCCATAGTTCCTTAGCAATTCATGAGCTAACAAGACGTTTTCCCCTATGAACGTCCATTTAATGAATGTTGACTGGTTCTTGCCAATCAGACAGTGCAATACATTCCTCATCCGATTTTCCATTACCTTCGAGATGGTTTTATAACTGACATTACAACATGAAATAGGCCTGTAATCTTTCATCTCATCTGCATTAATATTTTTGGGACCACCGAGATACTGACAGAGTTAACACAGGACGGGAGCTTCCCATCATGAAAGAAGCTAAGGACTGCATATGTGACATCTCTTCCTACTTCCCTCCAGTTCCTCTTATAGAACCCACCACTAAATCCATCAGGGCCTAGAGATTTATCATTGTGATTGGAGAACAAAGCATCCTTCACCTCCCTATCACTTACAGGTTTGATAAGATCACCCCCTGCTCATCCGAGAGCTTACGCAGGATAATTGCCTCATAGTCTCTTTTTTGAAATTCAGTGCTTTCACCTAAAAGCTTAGTATAGTAGTCAATTTCAATACTCTCCATACCCTGGAAATCACTCACCATACTTCCATTACGCTTTAGCTGCCTTATAGTGTTCCTACTTTGCCTCTGCTTCACATAGTTAAAGAAGAATTTGTACTATTATTCCCTTCACTTATCCAAATGGCTCTCGCTTTAGCTCTAGCAATACTATCCTCAGCATCTCTTAGATTTTCAAACTCCTTTTGAAGAGCTTTAACCTCCATCACAGTGCTATCTGTAGGATTATCAAACAAAACATGCTTTTTACTAATTAGCTTTGCTTCAGTCTCCTTCACCCTCACCTGGATATCCAAAAACATCTCCTTATTAAGGTGCCATCTTTGTCTCCCTCAGCTTAGCATACAATCTATAAAAGGCTTGTCATTCTTCCTTGAGCCCCAAATGCGATGAATGATATGTCCATAACCTTCAGCCTTCTCCCAGCAAGCATAGTACTTAAAGGGTTTGGGTTGGGATTCCTCAACAAGATCAATATCAACAAGCTGAGCACAATGGTCAAAGGACAAACATGGGATGGTTGTGACTTTACTCTTAGGGAACCTCCCCTGCCAACTCATATTAATGAAGATTCTATCAAGCCGCCTAAGAATCAAGTCCTCATCCTATTGTTAACCCAAGTGTATTTGGGGCCTTGAGCAATGTGCTCCACAACGTCACTATCATCAGTCCAGTCTCTAAAATCATTCATACTCGTGAAACTAGCAGGGATACTAGAAGCATCCTGAAGGAGTGGATGGCATTAAAGTCCCCTCCAATCAGCCAGGGGTCTCTATCTACCTTTATCCTGTTCAGGTTTTCAAACAAGCTTCTTCGACGGTATTAATAGTTGAAGCATAGACAAGAGTGCAGTAAAAAGGACTAGAATATCAATTCTAGTATGAATATACTAGGAATTCCTCTCCAAGATAGTAATAGGGATATCCCTCTTCCAGACTAACCAAATTTTGCACCAGGTTTTCTTCATAACAAATATCTATATTCCAGCCAGCAAATCTTTTTTGAACCAGGGCATCAACATTCTGTCTTCTTATTCTAGGTTCTAGTATTACAAGTATATCTATATTGTATTTATGAACATAGGAAAGAATTTCAGTGTACCTTTCTTGCTTATTAAAGTCTTTTATCACTACAAGAAAAAGGACGTTTAACAACGGATTTTTATTTAATCTAACAGCGGATAGGCCGTTGTTAGCTATCTACCATAAACATAATAGCAACTGAATATAAGATAGCATATTTGGACCTGAGCTATTATTTAACATTAAAACACACTTTATTAACACAGGGCTAAGCCGGCTTCGGCCTAGGTTTGTTTGAGATTTAACCAAAAATCCCGAAACCCGATCGTGATATTCTCACACAACCCGTGCCAGGCCTAGAGAATTAAATTGCGGCTTTATAGGTAGCCCAAAGCCCGATTTGACAGGGTCGGATCAGACAAAAACCGATCAAATGGGCTGATCTTCACACCCCTAGGTGTTATGGAGATCAACAATTTGTTTGCGTAACATTTTAAATATTCAAATGAGTATGTGAAAGAAATGTATATGACTATAGTGTATAGAGTCAATCAAGTTAGATGGGTCGGAATAATTAAGTTGTAGGCTAATTGGACATCGATCAATCATACCATAGGTCAAACATTGTGATTCTTCGAGTCATGAGTTCGATATGTCCTAGGTTGTTTGAGTGTAGTGAGATGATATTTTTATATGCCATAGTATAATAACTAAAAAATAAATACAAGACAGTGTTTTATATTTATTAAGAAAGTTATAAGGTTATACGATTAATAAAAAATATAAAGTTGGCAATGTCATACATTAGGTTTGACAATGAGAATAGATCGGTTCAGACACCATAAATCCACTCCCCACCCATTTATTAAACAGTATTATCCATACTCGTCCGATGAGACTAAACAGGTACAAAATTCAAATCATCCCTGCCCCAAAATGAGTAGCGGGTTCGGTTGAACCCCAAATCTCTTTGCATCTAGATTGCAAAGATATTTGGGGGATCAAACAAACCCACTACCCATTTCGGGGATTGTAAGGAGATTTTCAAGATGGAGCTATGATTTTTAGAGCTTTTGAGAGGGAAATGAAGAACTAGTTGACTGAAGGAGAATTTGGCTCTGGTCTGTTAAACATAGATGATATATTGTGGCTAATACAACGTCATTTCATATTGAGTACCCATCAGGTTGGGTATGAGGTGAATACCTTCAAACCTATCTCCACCTATTAACCACTCTAACCGGGTACCGAGTTCTCCCGAACCCGTCATCTTTACACGGTTAACGGGTAATCCTCACTCAGATTAGCCAGATTTGGGTGAGTGCCCGGTTTCCGGATACTAATTACCAAGCCTATCATACACAATTAAATATTAATTTTATTTTATAATTAAATTATTACCTTATTAATAATTAAATTAATAATTCATGAATACAATATATAAATATCTGAAATAACACACCGCCAATAGGGCGGTAGGTACAAAACTAGTTGAAATAACAATAACTAGAGGTTGTTTGATATGATATTTTCAAATAACTAGTTGTTTGATAGATTTAAATATTGAATTTAAGAAATTATTTTTTAAGAGAAAAATAAAAGATATGCTTATTTGGTGGGAGATATTGAAAACAAATGAGAAGAAAATAATAAAAGAAAAGAGATGAAACCACAACTAGATTTTGAGCAAATGCCAATTTGGAAAGAAAAATAAATATCAATATTACTTTTAAGATATTAAGTTATTGACCCTTCAAAGGTGATATTATTTTTTTGGGGTGTTGTATAGGCTTTGGGCTCGATTTTAGTTTGAACTTGGACCTTTTGGATCCTAGTTGGAATTTACCCACTATTTCTCTCGTTCGTGATAATTCAATTAAGTTTGAGATATATAACCCTTGGACTGAATACTATCTAGTGCAAAATGCTCTGAAACTATTTGGCTTTTGAAACTATCTCATTAAAAATTAACCAAAATGATTATTTTATTCAGTAATGAGGAGTCATTACAACCGCTCTCATTATAAAAAGAAAAAAGACGAGAATAAATGGAAACAAGCCTATGACTTATTTTTCTTTCCATTTTCAAAATTCTCAATACGCTCTGTAACCGTCTGAATCATCTCCCTCAAAATCTCGCACTTACAGTTCAATTTCTCTTTCGCATCATCATTTAGATCTTCTTCGCCAATCGGTGGAAAATCCTCCATAAGCATTAACTCCATCTCCATCCACCTATTCTTCTCGATCTCTTCATTCAGCTTCTTCGTAATCTTCCTCAAGCTTTTATCCAATAGAGTTTCATGATTGAACACGAACCACAAAAATTGTGAAAAAAATTTAGCAGGCTAGGCTTACTTAAACTTGTGGCCCATATAGAAAATCGTACTGGGCCAGTGGAGGCTATAGATAATGGGCTTGCAAAGCGAGGTTACTCTTAGTAATTTCATCTATTTATTTATTTTAACTTTATTATTTTTCCTCTATTTCTAAGCGTTCCATGTAGGTCAAGAAAATTTAAAGAACCATTCAAGCACTCAGTTTCAAACATTCACACAAAGCTCTATCAAGAGCACAAAAAAAATTAGCCACCAAAATTATAATTAGTTTATTCCTTATTTCAATCATTAATAAGCGTTTATTGCAACCTTTTTCATCAAGCAACAATAAACGAAAAAAATCTATTACTTATTTTTATTTCACTTTTGAGACCCTCAATTCGCTTAGTAACTTTCTTGATAAAATCCTTTACAATTCTGCGCTTATAATCCAGATTTTATTTCGCGCCATAATCCAGATTTCCACCGCTAGTCCTTGGCAAGTCCTCTTTGAGTAGCAACTCCATCTCCATCAATTGATTTTTCAACACCTTCTTCATCTTCTCCAAGTTTTCACTCGACATAGTCTCGTGGTTCGTCATATACTTCTCTTGCTTCTTCTGAGTCAATAGTTTCTGCCTTTTCAGCACGTCGGTTGCTTCGAACTCGGATGGTCAAGCCTCTAGCTGGTCTTTCTTATTCTTTCCACCGAAATTGTGGGTGATATACTTACAAGCAGCTAAAGAGTTGCGATCTCCTCTAATTTCATCAACAATTCATTCTTCCTCTTCTTGGAAGTTGTTTTTATAGCAACTTCATCGCCAATGAGTTTATGTTGCACCATTGTTCTCACCACGTTTTTTTTTTTAAGATCTTTTCTTTTTGGGTTTTGGTGATTACAACATTAGGTTGTGATGGGTATTTATATACACATTATTGGAAGAAAAGAACCTAGATTTGCAATTAGATTTGATGTAAACATGGGAACAAATTAAATGATTTGTTTTTTTATCATTACAAATGCTCTGAACCTATTTGAGCCTTCGAAACTATCTCATTAAAAATGAACCAAAGTGGTTATTTTATTCATTATTTAAATCATTAATGGGCGGTTGTTACAACCGCTCTCATCATAAACAAAAAGACGAGAATAAATGGAAACAAATCTATCACTTATTTTTCTTTCCACTTTCAAAATTCTCAATACGCTTTGTAACCGTTTTAATCATCTCACTCAAAATCTCGCGTTTATAATTCTATTTATCTTTCGCATCGTCATTCAGATATTCTTTGTCAATCGGTGGCAAATACTTCATGAGCATAAACTCCATATCCATCCACTTATTCTTCTCGATCTCTTCATTCAACTTCTCTGCATCTTTTTCAAGCTTTTATCGAGTAGAGTTTCATGATTGAGCATGTTATTTTTTTGCTTCTTTTAAGGCAGACCCTTGAACTTCTTCAGCACATCGATTGCTTCTGGCACAAATGACCAGACCTCTAGTTGATCTTCTTTTCCCTCTCCATTGAAATTGTAAAAGATGATTTAACAAGCAATCACTCCACACAAAGTCCTAATCTCCTTTATTTTTTTCAATCATCACGTTTTCCTCTTCTTAAAAGTTATTTTTCTAGTTATCTCATTGCTAATACGCTCACGTTGCACTTTCTTCCTCCCCATTATTTTTTCCCTCTTTGTTTCTTTCTTTCTTGTTGTTGGTGAGTATAAAGATTAAATGGGGATAACTATTTATGAGCACATTATATGAAGAACTAAAGTGAGATGGCAATGAGATTTAATGTAAACATGACTACAAATTTAGTGACTAGTTTTATATAATTAGAAAGTTGAGTAAAATAGGGAGGTAGAATGTAAGTATGGTAGCTAATAGAGCTGGAAAAATGTTGGTCCGACTGACTAAAAAGTCAACAACCCGTAACCCGATGAACCCACAACCCGACTAACTAGTTACTCGATTAACCCCCAACCCAAAAAAAAACCGATTGGCCTTATTAAATACACACATTTTTACTAAATTTGTATGAAAAATCTATTTTTTTATGAATTGGTTAAATATTATTCCACAAAAAAGCACGATATAAGAGTTTTTCCCTCCCCAAACTCTACTACTACAAACAAGACCAAAGAAAATTAACTATCCACTATTCCTCCTCCCTTTGACTTCATCTTTAATCCTGTCCACCAAAGTATTTGAATCAACCCCAACTCCACCCGTGTTTCAATTACAACGCTCATACCAAAGATTACTTATCATGTTCCTCCACATAGCCCTGCCAAACTTCTCTGCTGTTAGAGCTGGCAAAATGCTGGCCCGACCCGATAAATTCGCCCAGCCCGCCCAATCCCGCCCAACCCTTGACCTGACTAACCAAAAAGTCAACAACCATAATCCGCCCAACTTGCGGCCGACGAACTCGCGACCCGCTGAACCGATCAACCCGTGACACGATGAACCCATGACCGACCCGACTAACCCGATGACACTATGGACCACAACAAATAACTATTGCTTTTCTATAACTTGAATATCTTTTTTTTATGAATAATTATGGATTTCATATCATCAAAAAACATAGTTGCTCAAAACAAGGATCAAAGGATCCGAAACCAAAGAAATACATAGAGCTCAGAAACTAAAGTCATTGCCACACTTCTTCCTATACAGAAAACATCTAATTTCTTCCTTTATGCTCCCAACCAAAGTACTAGCAGCCTGAGATCTACCGGTAATCATCCTACGACATTGCTCTCTCCATATATGGCTTGCTGCAGAACACCAGATCAATCTATGCATGCCATCCTTTACTGATTTCCGAGCCCATTTTACAGCCAAGCTTTGAACATAACTCTCCCAGTCACCAGTAAAGTCCATATTAGGCAGGACATCCCCAAAAACTTGACCAGTAAACTCACACTCTGCAAAAATATGCTCTCTTTAGTCCACCCCATTAGAACATAAGAGATACTTGAGGTCAATGGTCGCAATCCAAGCAGCCATGCGATCCTTGTAGTAAGCCTCTCGGTTATGATCAACCAACTAACAAAACTGTTGTCAAGGATTGAAGGAGCTTTCTAGGCCAGGTCATGCCAGATAATAGCAGGATATCTCCTTCTAATTGAGTTCTAAACAGTACTAACCTTATATTTTGGCATTTCCTCACCATCTCACACAGCCTCTCCATCATCAGTCTTGGTAATATGAACACTAACTTGCTCTCTTAAGTTCAGAATCTGCTTCCAAACCCAAGAACCAGAGGTAGGTCTAATTCTCCAAAGAGACTTATTCTTTAACCTGTAACTGTTAATCCAAGCAACCCACAGTGAGCCCCCTTGACAAATTAGGTTCCAGAGAGTATAACTTGAATATCTTCTAGTACAAAATTAGGAAACTTACCAATGTGTGTCATTGTGTCTAAACTCGAGCAGAGTTTCGGAGCAGCCATTATATTGTTGTCTCTAACGCAGCATTCATCTCAGCCCTTCATCTAATCTAACGTTCAGTATTTTTTACTTGTTCTTTTTAAGTTTTTCATCTCATATGAACGGGATCTCTTTCCGGTAAACTAATTTCTCGGCCGAATAACGAGTTGACCGAAGAAAGATCCTAATTTTCGGGATATAATTTATGTATGGCGGCTCCGCCAATGATGATACGCTGATTTTTTTTTGTCTCTACAGCCTGTACGAATTCCATACAGAGTATATGTCATATACAGGTTGTAAAATGACATGCAAAGTGTACAGATTTCATATAGAGTGTATACAATTTGTATGAACTATTTACAATCCTAATGTATGAAAAACAAATTGTACAAAAATAAATGTAGAGTGTACCACTATCGTACAAAGTGTATACAATTGGTATACAAATCTCGTACAGATTGTATAAATATAAATATATAGTATAATTCACGTACAGAGTGTATACAGTTCCCCTACAGCTGTACAACACTAAATACAGTGTACAACTCTCGTACAAAGTGTATAAAGTTTGTATACAACTTGTATAAACAGAAGTACGAGATGTATACAGTTTGTATAGACCCCATACAAACTGTATAGACGAGCCAACATGAAATTTGTTAAGGAAGATATTTTTTTCCAGAATCATAAATCTAATGACGACGATCACGTGGGTGGAAAAAATTTCGTCAACGGAGGCTCGTGTGATCGGGAAATTCATCGAGAAACTTTTTGGTTATGAAAAATGGGAGGAAACACCAACAAACTAAAATAACTTGGAGTTATAAACATAGGATTGAGACAACATGATTAAACAACTCAGATCTAACGGTGGATGGTAATTGTTGCATACTCTCTATGTGTTTTGATTAAACATAGAATTGTAGTCGTCTATACTCTCTATGTGTATGGTTAATTTGGAAATTTAAATGGATGGATTTCATTTGTATTTTCTATGAATTAACCTTAAAATTTAGAAAAAGGAACGAGATTATCTAAAACACAAAACATCCATAATTTACAAAGCATCTTGCAACATTCATCTAAAATATAACAATCACAAAACATCCATAATTTACTAAAATGATTAAGATAAAAAAGCATTCATCGTTTTCAATATCTCAAACATTCAACCATCTATTTAGAATGCAACTACCAAACTAAATAATTAAACTATTCAACCATTTATCCAAAATTCTAGTTTCATGTAAGGCTCACTTCTTCTCCTTTGTCTTTTGCATTTTCTTTGGTATACAATAAACAAATTAGGAAAAATGCTACTTTCCCCCTACTTTGCCAATTTAACAAACAGCCCTATATGCTATGAAATGATCGATTTAACCTCTCCTACTATAGCCAACCTAACAAACAACCCCTTCCATCCAAATTTCCGTTAAGTGATGACTCACCAACATGACTCATCCATAATTAAAATTTCATCCATCTCAACTAAACTAAAATGAAAAAAACAAAAAGTATAAAAAGATTTAAATTTATATATATATATATATATATATATAAATACTTTTTAATATTAAAAATTATAATAAAATTTTTTCTAAAATAAATATAAAATTTTCTAAAAATAACTTTGAACTTTTTAAATACAAATACTTATTACCTTTAATTAAAAAAAATAAAAATTAAATCCATAACAAATAAATTTTAAATATTTTTTTAATTTATAAATTTAAAATTATTATTTTTATTGCCTTTTATTTTAAAATTCTTAATTTAGTTGAGTCACTAAAAAGTATGGATAAAAGTCGATGATGTGGCAATGTACTGTTATTAATTATGGATGAGTCATCACTTAATGAAATTTTGGATGGAAGGGGCTTTTTGTTAGGTTGGCTATAGTAGAAGGGGGTAAATCGATCATTTCATAGTATAGAGGGCTGTTTGTTAACTTGGCAAAGTAGAGGGGGGCAAAGTACCATTTTCCCAACAAATTATAAGAAAGGCTATTACAATTCACAAACATATGTACATACTAGCTACTAAAAAGATTACCAACGACATTCAAAACTTCAAATGAACTCTTACCTGTTTTATATCCATACAACCAATTCCGAGTAGTCATTAAAGCTTCGAGAGTGTAAAAAAGGATACAAGTTCTCCATTTACTAAGTACTCTACCTCCTAAGCTAAATGCAACTGAAGTAATTGGAATAGCCAGTATATCTCTTACCATTCGAGATAGTCGAGGATATCGAAACTCATATTTATTCCACCATTGCAAAATATCAAGAACAATTAGTTGAGACACTCCATTAACAAGCTCATATCGAGGGAGCCGAGGATCATCGAGATACGCTTGCAATTCAAACTTTCTAGAACGACTAGCATCATCATCATAAGTATCAAAACCCTACAATGTAAAAATTTAATAAATAATCATTAAAATTTTAATTAAATAGATGAATTCATAACAAATTCTTACAACCAAAGTACTTACAACTGTGGGATCTTCAGAAGTGACCAAACATTTGCTTCTTGAGCAAGTAACTGTGAAGGGTTCATTTTTTTATACTCATCGAAAAGAAGATACAAATCCTCTTGAACATCCATCCACATTAAAGAGTAATCTACGTTCAACATCCCATGACAATACTTAACAAAAGCGATCTTATATTGAGGATCTATAATCACACCAAAGCGAGTAGCAATCTTAATCGTCATAAAAGATTTCAAATTCATTTTCTGATCTAAAAATTGCTGCGTTATTAGTTTTAGATAAAGATTCTAACTTTTATTAGAAAAAAAAAAGCAACTCAGAACCTCTGGAACTAGTTTGAAATAGTGAGTAGCAACACATAAAGCAAGAGGAGAAAAAAGCTCTCTCTCTCATCTTTTTGCTCTCCCCTCTCTCTAAACCTAAAACCTTTTTCTCTCCACTGTTGGGTGCCGCCGGTTACTCTGTTTCAAGAGGCCGGCGGCAGCCCTTATTTATTTATATGCTTTTGCTTTCTAATGTCTTTTTATGTCTTCCTCAGCTGTTTGTTATCTCGATTTCGTTTTCCTCATCCTTTTCGGATGTTTTCTTCATCCTTGTGATGCTTTTGTTTCAGATCTGAGTTTTTCAGAGTCTGATGTGTGTTCGGGATACGATGGGAGCTCTTCATGAGTTTGTTTCTTCTCTTCATTCATGTTCATCTACCTCCTTGCTTCACCCTTTGTGTCGGTGTTTCGGAGATGTTGTGGTTTCCAAAGTGAACCCGGATGCTGATTGTTGAGTTTGGGGCAGAGACTCTCCTTGATTCTAGCTTCTCAGATTTGTCGATCTCTGCTCTCTGCTAGGGGGCTTGGTCTTGTCCTCGTCTTTGATGCTTGCTGCTCTCCGGTGGACGTCTGGTCGGAGCTTCTCAGTCACCGCAGATGAGGATGAGGGATGATGAAGATGGCGGCTGTGTTTTGGGGTGTGTATTAGGGTTTCTAGCTTGTTGGTTGGGCTATTTTATTTAGCTTAAATGGGCTATCTATTAGCTCTAATATACTTTGTCTTTCTTTGGGCTTCGGCCTTAAACATTGTATCCTATTTTCAGTTATAATACAACTGATTACTAAAAAAAAAAAACACATAAAGCAAGAGAGTACTACTGATTCCATCCATTCTCAAGACCAAGACTATGAATTGAATTCATAATTAGTTGGGTTTACTGTATTATGCAAGTAGGAGAAAGGAGTTTCATTAAACTCCATTTTGGTAACAAAACAAGGAAATTATCAATAGTTAGAGCAGCAACGTTTGGACAATTGAAATCCTTGTTCATCAATTTTTAATGGTGAAACCTGAAATATGCACAAAGACATTTGGAAACAGGTAAAAATGGACTATAAAGGTCCCTTGTTGCTCCAAACAACCAAGTTGTCTACATATGATAATTCACCATTAAAAGGAATGGATATGTGGGCAAAACTCCTAATAAATAGGTTAAATGTGGGGAAAAGGTTATATAAATTATACGCATCAAATCACCCCACATTTAAGCTTTTCTTGTCCTCAAGCAATCAACTCAATCGAGATAAGTGCTCCTATCAAACCGATACAAATGTGTTGAATCCTCAACTCAGTACGCTAGTTGATCATTTCACACTCTTTGCACTTGATCAGTTTGCTAGTGTTTAGGTTTTGACAGAACGGAGCTCAAGAAAGGAATTCATCCTATTAAAGACTGAGAGTCTGAAGGAAGAATTCAAACATGGTAACGGGCAACGGCTAGTTTTAAAAACAAGGAAACTGAAGAAGAAATCTGTTGTCTAAAGATTCCCGCATCTGCCTGAAGATTGGATTTCAAGATCTGCTTACAACGGCTCATTCTTCCTTGGATCTACTTAAAGTGATGTTCCTGAAGCTGTAGATCAGACTTTGTAATTCATAAATCAGAGAGATTGTGCAAGTTGCAAAGAAACAGTTGTGAGAATAGTAGCTATAGTTAAACAGTTGGGAACTGGGTTAGTATAGCATTTGATTTCGGGGAGAAATTAAGGGTGTACTTCACAAGCTCGAGGTTCTCATCGATTTGTGGATTCGAATCAACAACTCTCAAGGGAAGAACTCCCTTTGGACGTGGAGTAGGAATTATTAGCCAAACCACGTTAAAAATCTTGTGTCCCCTTACTTTCTGATTTGCACGTTTACTATTCTAAGCCTCGGCTCTTCGGAACTGAAGTTGTCCTTCTGTCCTACTGCTATTGATCAGTACGAGGGTTATATCAAAATGAACCTTTGGTATGATGCAAATGACAACCAAGCAATCCTGAAATAAGATGGAATCCCACACTTAAATTGCATGACAATACAAACTACCGCCTCTTTGTAAACATGAGATGTTAACTTTTTTTATACCTAACGTTTTATCGAAATTTAATTTTGGTACACATCATTTCAAAAGTTTCATTTCAGTCATGATCGTTTCAGAAAATCTGGAAACAATACTTCCGTCCAATTCTATCCAAATTTTTCGTTAAATGCTAACATGGTAGCTAAGTCACACATCCTAGTCAGCTAAAATATTAATAAAATAATAATTTTATTAATTAAATATTAAAATCAAAATTATAATTAAAATCATTAATTTTTAAATTAAAATAAATAATTTTTAAGAATTAAAATTGATCCTAATTTCTAAACCTCTTTTTCTCCACCCTCATCTGACCGTCCTCCTCCCTCCAGCTCCGACCTTTTCTCCATCTCCCTCCGTCTCCGACCTTCCTCCCTCCTCCCTTCCACCTTCGACCCTTCTCCCTCCTCTTCCTCAAAATTAACAACAAAAATTTCATATCTACAAAATAAAAAGTACTAAAATGTTTAGATCTGAAAAAGTTTAGTAATGAACTAGTTAGATCTGAAACGTTTACATATGAATTTTTGACTGATGACTTTCAAGGAGTAAGGAGACAAATGAGGAGGGAGGAGGAGGAGTGAGAGGGAGAGGGAGGAGGGATGAGGAGAAGATATAGGAGGCAGAGGAAAAAGGAGAGAGGTGGAAGAAGGAAGGATAAGGAAGGGAGGAGGAAAGAGGGAAGAGGGAGGACATTTAGAGGTGAATGAGAGGAGGGAGGACGGTTAGAGGTGGAGGAAGAGGGAGGAGAGAGAGGGTATCAAAATTAGGATTAATTTTTATTTTTAAAAGTAATTATTTTAATTTAAAATGTAAATAATAAAATTAGTATTTTATTAATATTTTAGCAGACTGGGATGTTTGACTCAACTGCCACATCAACATTTAACGGAAATGTTGGATAGAATTGGACGGAAATACAGTTTTGAGATTTTCTGAAACTATCATGAATGAAATAATTTTTTTTAAATGATGTATACCAAAATGAATCCGTCCAAACATTGAGTACCATAAAAGTTAACACCCTCTTGTAAACAGTACAAGAATAGCTAGCTTTTAGAAATCTTTAAGAACGAGAAAACTCAACTTTGGGAAAGATGACGCTCTTCCCCCTCCCAATTACTCTAGGACGCGACCATTTCAAAAACCTGGATTAGAGAACTTTTCGAGGGCAAAATGCGTTGCAAGTAGGGGAATATGGTCAAGCTCGTGGCAAGAACTCGCCCAATCACCACCCAGCAAGTCTACCACTTAAATTTAACAATTAAAAGTCTTTTGCAACAAACATTTGGAACTCTAATATGAAACTCAGTACTTGCATCAAACTAGAGAGATCGGGAAGGGCAAGATAGACTACATTTTCTCAAATATTTTGGGCGAAAATGACTCAAACAAATCGAGTAAACTTTTATCAAATCTTTTAAAAGTTGGCTTTTCAAGTACTACAAAACAAGAGACACGGGGGTGCAAAATAAACACAGGAATTCAAAAATCTCATTCCAGGACTCGATCACCACACCAAACTCACCAAGCAATCAGGCGCTCTACTCAAATAAGCAGTTTAAAGCAGCAAGATGAGTAAAACACTTTCAGAAACAGGCATCAACTAAACTCAACCAAACTACAAGGGCTACTTAAAAGCTAACACTCTAAAAAAAGGGAAGCAGTGACAAAACGACAAAAGCAAAACGCCATCACCACCCGAATCTTAGAAAAGAAAAACAACAAAAACAGAAGCACACACGAAGATAGAACAGGAAACCTCCTAGATTTTACTACTAATCCCCACCACACACTAAATATGTGCAATGACCTCATTCCGAGGCAAGGACCAGAATAAAATTTTGAGAAGATGTTATCGCGTGCAAAATGGAAGCTGGTAAAGGACTCCGGGTCAAGTAGCATTTTCAGGACGAGGACCTGAATTAGGGATACCAATTGAAAAACGGAAAACAGAAGCGCAAGAGAAAGAAAAAGTGTGGAGAGAGACAACTCGAATCATGTCTAACGTATTTTCAGAAATTGGATACCGAGAGCACAATCACACACGACACAAGCAACACACGACAAATATATACAAAGACAATAGCAGAAACTGAGAATAGATACTGCAAAGTCAAACAGTTACAACCTAATATCTGATAGAGAGTAGCATGCGAGGAAAATATAGCAACCTAACAGGCTAGAAAGCTAAAGCATGCACTCACAATAGGTCATAAGTACTGAAAACAAAAAAGCAACACACAAACATTGTTCGACAAATCTAGAAACTGAAACTGAAAAAATAGAAAAGAAAAGAGAAAGTTAAGGGCATGTCACCCCTACTAACCACCACCAGATGGGCCTGCCCGGCTGCCTCGACGAGTGTACTAGATGGTAGTATTATTCTACAAGAAGCGAAGGATCAGGTCATTGTACTAAAAAACTTTACTCACGTCACCCCACAATCTAGTGACATCTTGTTGAAGAGCTCCAAAGGACTTCTCCACCTGACGTCGCCATCCACCTTGAACCAACGGCCTCTAAGCCAGTACCAAGGGAACATTACAATGATCAACATCGTCCTTATCTTGAGGACTGTCCTCCTGAGCAGCACTAGTATTTGCACCCCCCCCCCCCCTCTCGCTTGTTGCTACAGAACATGCTTCCTCAACTACCTCCTCCTCATCTCTAACTGATCCATCCTCACTTTCCAAAGGTGAAAGTATGTACTCCTCTTGTCACTGTCTGTCGTAAGTCTCAATATCAAGAGGAGCCAAATGGTGGTGGTGAGCCAGGATGAAAGCCATAATCAGCTTGGGTCGAAGGTTTGACTCAACATCTCTACCTGGCCAATGTGCACCCTCCTCAATTGGCATCCCCCAAAGATTTGCTCGAGTTTAAGATCCTTGATGTGCATTTATATAAGGGGTTCTTTCCTTTGTTTATTGACTTGTTTAGGTCATTTCCTAAGCATTTGAGTGTCATTTGAACCCTCATTTCTCCCCCCTAGGCCGTCGAGGACCTGTGATGGTGTTTCCCTCATTTTTATCATTTATAGGGTATTTGGAGTGATTACAAGCATCAGGACGGCAAGGTCGAGCTAGAAGAGGGCTTTCTTATGGAGTGCACGACGTGCATACCTCTGCAGATTACTATAAATTGACGAGTTTTGGAGTTTCAAAAGGACATCTCTTATCATCCTCTTCAATACCTACGCCCCAAAATTGCCCCCAATCGTCCATCACACCTCGGGAACCTTAGAAGCTCAATTGGAGCAATTGGAGCTAAATATCAAAGGCACTTACCTTGGAATTGAAGCTTGGGGAGTAAGAGTGAAGAATCCACCATGTGTGTTATGGTGATCTCCGTCCCTTATCTCAGATCTCTTCCATGGTTGTACTAGGCTAGACTTTAGGGTTTAACTTAGTGGGGTGATGATTTATGCTAGGATAGTTGGGTGATTGTATGAGTTAAATCTTCAATGGTCAATGTTGTAAGAGATTGGTTCTTAAACCGTGTGCTTATATGTTGTGATTGGTCTTTTGTGGTACGTCTTATATTGTTCAATGCATGAAAGTGAATGGATGATGTTGATTTAAGGTTTAGGAGTTGCAATTGATGGTTTGAGAGATTGAATCATCCAATTGAAACCACTTTCCACTTGATTTTCTATGTTGGCATTTTCACAAACACTTATGTGCAATAAGGTTATTGCTCAATTGGAGGTTGAAAGGCCTTGTAATTGTTATCCTAGTGTTATATGATTGATATGAGAGTATCTTGCATCATTGTCTGGTGTTATGAGATGTTAAATGGAAGATTAGGTGTTTGAGCATTTCATTAAACATGATTAATGCACTCTATTCCTTTTATTCTAGTGTGAGAGCATAGATCGTGTGGCTTAGGAGTAGCAAATAGATTTTGCGAGAGCTTATCGGTTCTATTCAAGTGTTATGCATAGCCAATTGAATACAACTTGATCTATTGATTTGACTTTTCTCTCAATTCTCTTGAGCATGAAGAAATCCCCTACTAAGTTTAACCTCCTCTCTCTTGTTTGAAATTCAACCTTCTTTGTTACTTGAATTGTCGTTTTGCTTAGTTATTATTTTATACTTTTGAGTAACTTGATTGAATCAAACCCTTTTCTTCTAAGTGATTAGACTGTTCAACAATTGTGTGAGTAATAGCCTTCGAGAGAGCCTCAAGGAATACGACCTTGATTTTGTTAGTGATAATACCTTAGTGGTTAGGTTATTAGCTCATTAATCCTTCCCACAATACAAGCTCACACTAGGTAATTCTTCGTGGGAGGAATGTTGTTTTCATAAACAGAGATGATCACACGGGCAGGGTGAAGATGAAACCCGTGGTACACTGCTCGGGCGTAATCAAAGCTAAGAGTGTTGAGGCGATGACCATTAGCTACCAGTATGATAGAATTCCTTGTGAAGATGTGGAGAAAGTGGTAAAGCTTCCTTTTGACCTTCTTAGCAGGTGCCCTTGATGCATTAAATCATACATACTCACCCTTCGTGAACCATTTCTAAAAGGCGGGGGTGGCGCGTGACCCAGGGAGAGTGCGGTCGCGCCGGTCATGGTCCATCTGAAATCACGAAGAAAGCCAAGAGATGAACAATCGCCATTCATAGAAATCTATTTAGTCTAGTGGGGGAAGTACAAAGTTCTTGGTATTAGCTGAAGCAAAACTATGGAACTAGAAGATGAAGACGTGGGAAACATAAGTGTTTTTAAGAAGTTTAAGAACATGGAAAGTCTAAGGGTTTGCGTCTTCTATAAGGTTTATCGAAAGAGAGGTTTGGTGGAGTTCAAGGATTACACTAAATTGATAGAGAAATTTCTTGGTTTCATCCTCGCTTCAAAGTTTTAAGATGAGTGAAAAGTCGGATCAAAAGAAGTCGAGAGAAGTTGAGATCCCAATCTATAGAATGTTCAAGGGGGCGAATGTCGATGGTTGGGGAATTTCCCTTAGACAATAGTTTGATGGAACAAGAGGAAATAAGGCAATGATTTTTGGGTTAAGCAAGGGTGACGATAGTTGTGAAAGGAGTGCTCAACTTTGGAATAGAACATAGTGTGGAGTGTAAAAGTGAGTTGTAGACTAAATGAAGGGTGCAAGGTTACTGGATGTTGAATAAAGGAATAAAATATGAATATAAAGTTTAGGATCTAAATTTCTCAGTCAGGGAAATGACATGTTAATTTGGAAGCTTGATGTTAATGTGTGGTACAAGTTGTTTAACCAGACGTTTATTTGATGAATGGGAAGTTGGTTGAGTTTACGGGTCGAGAAGAGTTACCAGATTTTTTTTTCACGGTGTTGGGTTAGAATTTCAAAAGCAAGTTTTAAAAGTTTAAAGGGTGTCTAATTTTTTATGGGAAAAGAGGTGTTGATAATTTAAAATGTTTGTGAAAATGCTTGATTTTGAATCGTGTTGAAATTCTTTAAGTTAGTTGTTTGAAAGAACTGAGTGATGATTTTCACATGTGGGTTAGAATGATATTTTTAATCTATTTATGAAGTTTTGGATCTTTGTTTTTTGTACTTGAAATTTTAAATCATTTGAAAAGAAATTGAATTTTTAGGATTTTTTTTGGAAATGAGAATTTATGACTTTAAACTGTCAAGGTGTAATTGATTTTAGGTTTCTTTCGAGTATTTCGTGTTAAGAAAGTGTTTTGTGTTCTAACAAAGTAAAAAGGAAGTGAATTGTTTATTTGGAATTCAAATGAGCTTTTGCAGCTTCAAATGCCAAATTGATTTGAAGAGAATTTGCAAATGTTTATATTTCTGTGAGAAAAATGTGTACTTGGGATTCTAAAACCCAGTAGTGAAAGAGATTCTTGTAATAGTTGAATTATAGTAAGTGAACCAAGAAGAGTTAAGTAGTGAAACGGGGAATCGTAAAGAGAAGTTGAAAGTTCGGTGTGTAAGTACAACATACATTATTTTAAGATAATGGGTGTCGCAGGACAAGAATGGATAGGATCATGGATGTGATTAAAATTGATCACCAATAATGGTTTACAGAAAGAAGGAGACATTATAGTTGATTGTAGAAGTGGATGAATTAGAGTAAACGGACAAATGGGTTTCACTTGATGGTTCAATTTACCTTAGAGGAGTATAATCAATGTTCCTTGGATGTTTAAATTATAGTCTTGATAAGGATGTGTTGGATGACATTTCAAAGTTGGAAAATGGGAGTTAAACTTAGGGTATGAAATCGGAAGAGTAATATATAAATTGCACAAGCCTGTAAGTGATGAGCCGGTTAATGAGTTTAAGAAAATCAAGTACATGTGGTTGTGGGCTAGCTTGAAAGTGACATTGATAATGGTTACTACTTAAAAAGAGTTAGCTTCGGTTAGGGCGAAAGTATTTAGCACGGTCGATCAAACCACCTACGCTAAAACGTTGACTCACGTTTGACTGAGGTTTTCGTGTCTATCAAACGTTGACCGACACTAAATCCGATCCTGGTCAAACAAACAGGGTTGACCCAATAGCCTGGATAGTGTCGGTCAAGCGAAAGTATTGGCAATTCCTATCATGATAACACCTTTTTTGTAGGTCACCATGACAACAAAATCACAACCCTTAATTAATTTTAATTAAATCTAATTGTGTATATTAAAAGGACAATAAAGTAATTTACTTTATTATATTTCATAATATTTTACAAATCCTTTCATAATCCATTATTATTCAAATAGTTCTTCTCTCATCATTTCTCATATTTCCGATAACTTGCAAGTTCAAATCTGTACCAATAAACACGAAATTGGTAATTAGCATCAACAAATAATGTACCCAAAATGAAAGAATTAGTGCTTAAGATGAACAAAATCAGCACCCCGATAAAAAATGGCACATAAGTTTAACAAAATCAGTACATCATAGGAAAAAAATCAGTACATAATCTATAAAAAAATACCTCGTATATGACATAAATTGGTACCTTGATTGAGATGTTCAAAGGAAGTATGGTTTTTGCCCTGGTTCTTGTGTAGTTGCCGGTGACTTTCCCTGCATCTTCTATATGTTAGTCCTAGCTCTGACAGTGGAGCATTCTGTTCACAATATACATTACAAAATTTAATTCCAACAAAGAAATCAGTACCTTGTGTTTTAGAAAGCAGAGTGGAGGAGTAGATTTGATGGAATGAGCAAAAGAAATCAGTAACTTGTTTTGGAATTCAGATTTCGTCGGAACTCGTCATCGCATTAGTCCGGCATGGTGGGACCTCGGCATGGTCAGTCAAGTCGGAGGAGGAAGGGTTCAATTGCCGAAGAAAGGGTCCAATCGAGTGCGTTGCCGGAGCACGAGTGGTTGATTAGTGGCGGTCGATTTGGCGATGGTGATATGTTCAACGATGGTGCAGGTGCAAGGTGGTGATTACGGCCTTACGGCGATGAGAGAGTTATCATATATGACAACACTTAAGGGTGTTGTCATAGTAGGGAGCCGGAAAGTATTCTATGACCGACGCTAAATACTCCTCGTATATAAACCTCCTAGCCGGCACAGGTCTCATTTCAGATACCCTCCACACTTTCTAAACTCTCTCAACCCTCTCAAAAATAATCATTTCCTCCAGCTTCCCTTGTTAGGTACCTATTCGTTAATTCAATACCTATTTATTCAGATTAGTATTATTAGACTTTTTTTAATGAATTAGGGTTTAGTGTTATTAGTTATTTTAGTGGATTAATTAGTGTGCATCATTTTCTAGTGAATTAAATTGTGACTAATGTAAGGTATGCATTTTCTAACCATTTTCGTTACATTAATGAATTGCTATATATATTGATGAGTTAGGGTTGAATGAAATTAAAATGTTATGATTGTTATGTTGTTAGCTAAGTATTACCTAATTGCTATTTTTACTCTAAACAATTGCTATTATATTGATTATTACGTACCCAGTTCAATATTGCTATGAAATTTCTATTTTTGCTTAAATAATTACAATATTAATCTATGGTTAAAATTCGTTGATATTAGATTTGTTACCTTATCAACATTATTGTTACCTTGCAATCTTAGCATGAAATTGTTGAGTTAGGGTTGAATGAAATTAAAATGTCCATGATTGTTAATTTTTTTCTAATCAATTGCTAGCTGGTATATCGATTGATATGTACGTATTTTATTAATAATTCTTATCTAATGGTTAAGATTAAGTGATGCTACATTTGTGACAAAGGTTAGGAGTTGATAGAGATTATGATTTTAACTATAGTTCTATTGTCTACACTTATAAATCAGGCATCTTCCAATGGATAAATCTTGGATAATGAACATCGGTTGTCACCAGAGTATAGGGATGACTTAGAAATCTTCTTGAATTTTTCTTTCTCGAATAACAATGATGGAGATCAGATAGTCTGTCCATGTCCAAAATGTGAACTCAAGAAATGGCTATGTAGGGATAATGTGTACGACCATTTGCTTTGTAGGCCATTTTCTCTAGGCTACACTGTTTGGTCTCGACATGGAGAGCGAAACATCGGATCATCTTCGAAGACTGCAAATACAGTAGTACATAGCTATGATCATACGAGATCATTTCTGGCTTTGGTCAATGATGCTTTCAATGTTGTTACTGAAGATGTCCATGGTACTACTAATGCTTCTGAAGATACTATAATGGATGGTGAAGAAGTTGATGTACAAAAGAGGGTATCAATCCTGGACTCGAGGTTCCCACTACAAAAAGGGGGGTTTAGTGTCGCTTGAAGGGGAAGAGCTTAGCATCGGTCGATTAGAAACCGACGCTAAACCCTTGACTCGCGTTTGACCAAGATTTTAGCGTCGGTTGATAGACGACCGATGCTAAATCCAATTTTGGGTCAGAAACGAAGCCCTTGCCCAAAACCAGCTTTAGCGTCGGTTACCGACATGTTTTAGCGTCGGTCAGCGACCGACGCTAAAACGCGAACCAATTGACCGACGCTAAAACGCGAACAATTGACCGACGCTAAAACGCGAACCAATTTAAACCCACTAGACAGACCTCTCTCACCTAAAACCCTAAACTTTTTCCCCTATGAGCCGCCAACCTCAACTCTTTCCATCTCAACTCTCCTTCCCCCTCAACTCTCTCCACCCCCTCATCTCTTTCCACCACCGCCAACAGCCTTCATTTTCACCTCCAGCAGCCGCATCCCAGCACCAGAGCCACCTGTTAGAACCCAAAACCAGGGCCTCTAGCCAAACCACCACCAGGGCACAAGGTGATCCAGAGCCGTATCCCCAACTAGTGCTTGGGCCGAAACCCCAACCCAGCTGCTAACAATATCATCATGGTCAGGCTTTCCGCCGTGACGAGCTACAACAATGAGATATGGAACGAGGAAGAGGATGAAAATGAAATAGATGAGGAAGAAACGACTTGGTTCCCAAACGAGATCTGGAAAAACCCAGATCTGGAAAAAATAAAAATTTAAAATGAAAAAAGAAAATAAAAATAAAAAACAATTATAAAAAAAATGAAAACAAAAAACGAAAAATTGGGTTGGTCAGCCACCCATTCGTTTAACCCGTTTTTAGCATCGGTCTTGGTTTATTTAGCGTCGGTCGCATAAGAACGACACTAAAATTTAGCTCGCATAAGAACGACACTAAAATTTAGCGTCGCTACAATTCGCGTCATTTTTTTAACCAACGCTAAAATATTTAGCGTCGGTCGAGGCGCGGTTTCGACCGATGCTAAAGGCTCGGTTTTTTGTAGTGTCCAATGAATGCAGTTGATGACACGAGTTTCCCTAATGACACAAAGGAGCCCGTTGATGACAATGAATACTTGAGAGCTTTATTGAAAGATGGAGAAGAATCATTATACGAAGGATGTAAAAAGTTCTCCAAACTATCTTTCATTAGGTTTTATCATATCAAGTATATGCATAACATCAACGTTAAAGTAATGTCCATGATTATTGAGTTGGTGCATGAAACATTTGATTTCCCCAAGTTACCATCAAGTATGACCAGTGATGTTAGTATGTTATTATAATCGTGACGAATAGTATGATTATCTACGTTGGAAATATATGTTATGACTGCTATGAAAATATCTTAGTAATGTGATTGGTTAATATTGTCTACATTGTGTGGAATTGAATATCGTGTGCCAAATTGTGGGTTTTACATTTGTGCAGGTTTTGGCACTAGAAGAGTATGAGTTAAGGAGCAAAAGCAAAAAAAAAAAAAATTGGACTTGTTAAGTATTTTAGCGTCGGTCATAATCGATTTAGTGTCGGTCTCGCGTTTTAGCGTCGGTCAACTAGTCAAACGGTCAATGTGAAGTTATCGTTGGTCAGTACATTTAGCATCGGTCACTTAATGATTGACGCTAATATTGGTTCCATCTGCTGACCGGTTGGGTGGTCAATAGATTTAGCATCGGTCTGGTTCGTATTTAGCGTCGATCGTTTGGTGACCGACGCTAAATACGAACCTTGTTTTTAGCCTTGCTTTTTTATGGACGCTAAATAACGCAAATGACCGACACTAAAACCTTATTTTTGTAGTGCTTGAGTTTCTTAGCATGCTTCAAGTTAGTAGACGAACTTAACATGAACAAGGTTCCTGAATTTGAACACCTTTTTGGAGACTTGAGTGTACAAGAGAAAGGAAAAAAGGTGACACTAGTATATATATAAGTCTTGATGGTCTCGTGGGTGGAAGTTCCTGATTTTGGGATCAAACCACTTAAAGGGGGGAAGAGTTGTAATGACACGACCCTAGTTAGCTAACTAGAATTGAAAATTTTTGTTCGAACCTCGTTCGATGAGATTCATTGGACTTTGGTTTGAATTAAATAATTAATTCACGGGATTTCACGTAACCAACCTTTGGAAATTGGATTTAATCGGTCCTAGCCTGGCGATCATCAGCCCACTCCTAAGCAAGAAGCTAAGTAGTAAGCTTGGGGAAAATTGATAGGCCCCAGCTTGGCGACTGTGGGCCTGTGAGGCCCACCAAGAGTCCATCCAGCAAGTGGTCAAGGATTTAACGATTCGTTGACCCTCCCCACATGATTGGGTCGATTGGAGAAACGACATAGTGGGGCTTGGAAACCCCACCTATTTGCGCAAGCAGCCTTAGGGTTTCGGAGGAAGCAACAACCACATGTCATCATCACAGCAACTTCTATGGACGATCACGATCGTCCCAACGAATACAGCCAATCCTTGGCGAACACGACATCAGATGGACGGCCTATAAAAATGGCATTGGCCCCCTTGCAGACAAACATACACTATTCTAATAGGGATTATTCCCTCTGTACATAATTCCCGCTCGCTCACATTTATTCCTTGTTATCAACCAAATCGCCCATGAACTCACTACTATCCCATCTTCCTACTTGACACGAGGCCCCCTACTAAAGACCAGGCAACTGGGCATCCTCATTATTCGGTCAGGCGACTAGGCTGGAACAATTGGCGCGCCAGATAGGGGGAGTAGCAGGACGATCACACGTAGAACGAAGAATTGATCATAGGGCAACTTCCACACACCCAGGGGCAGGGAATGAGGATGTGACCCCATTGAAACAAGTAAATCCAGCGATCGGAAGGAATTTGGATAGTGAGATGGAGCATGTCTCCGTGCATACAACTTACACCGATACAGAATCCCAAACTAGAGGTGGAAGAGGAAGGCGATTGGAGCAAGAGGAGTCGGAATTGGAGGCCTACCAATTGTTGGAATAGCGATTTCAGGCACTAAAACAATAGAACATGGAACTAACTCAACTATTAAAAATGATGATCGCTCAGCAAGCCAGAAATACTCCCCAAACACCAGAAAGCAGAGTCCCAACTCAGATGACCACCAATGAAGTCCTCCAACAGTTCTGCCCGGCGATCAAAGTTGGGAAAAGCCAACTAGCTGTTCGATAGCCGCTCGCAAGAGCAATTTTCGCTTACTTTTACTAGTTGGCTTGGTTCCTCCAAATGACCAGTGACCCCGATGACCATATGCAGACATTCCAAATAGCAATGCAAATGCAATAGGCTAGTGATGCAGCGTATTGCAGAGCTTTGTCAGCAACTTTGGGAGGAAGAGTTAGAGAGTGGTACATGAACCTCACAGAAGGAATTATAACTTCATGGAATGGTTTTGCAAGGATCTTCGACAAGTTAAAGATGAATCATTGAAAGACTTTTTTGACAAATGGATAGCAGTAGTGCAGTCCATTAAGAATGTGGACCACGAAATCGTCTCAGTCATTGTTTCAACCAACTCACAATAGTAGGCTGAAGGAGTAGTCGCTAGTAACCACCATAGTCAAATCACGCTCAGAGTTGGAAGCTAGAGTTCATAAAATAATAATAACTCAGGAGAGAATGGCGTGTACCCAAGACAGTCTATGTGGAGGCAAACTGAAAGATTGCTAGAGAGAAGAAGATATCACGAAGAAAGGCCGGACTACACTCCACTCAATGAGTCTAGAAGGAAAAATTTTTTATATGCAACACAAGGACCATCACATACAATGGCCTGACTTTTTGAAGACTCCACCTGAGCAACGAAGTCACCAGAAGTTTAACGATTTTCACGAGTCACATGGGCATACAACAAAGGAATGTAGAGAATTGAAAAATGAGATTGAGTGATGGATTAGGGTGATTGATGGACTTTAAGTACAAAGCGAAAAGAGAAAACTTCCTAACAGGATAATTGAGGAAAGGAAGAAGTTCATGGTGAGAAGGGAGGAGTCTTCGCCCGATTGCAAGAAACGCATGTGAAGATGAAGTAAAAAAGAAGTCACGTCCTGAGGTGAACAAAGTATACTAGACGATTTTCGGTGGCGAAAGTTTCCCAACAAAAAAAGTTAAGCGTAAGGATGAGGTCCAGGAGGTGATGTTTATTGATCAGGTAAGTCGCCCAATCATCAGCTTTACTGAAGAAGACATAGCTGTATAGGGGGGCGAGCTTGGAAGCAATGGTAATCCAAGTTTTCACTCATCACAACCGAGTAGAGAGGGTAATGGTGGACGAAGAAAGTATACTAGACGATTTTCGGTGGCGAAAGTTTCCCAACAAAAAAAAGTTAAGCGTAAGGATGAGTCCAGGAGGTGATGTTCATTGATCAGGTAAGTCGCCCAATCATCAGCTTTACTGAAGAAGACATAGATGTATGGGGCTGAGCTTGGAAGCAATAGTAATCCAAGTTTTCACTCATCACAACCGAGTAGAGAGGGTAATGGTGGACGAAGGAAGTATACTAGACGATTTTCGGTGGCAAAAGTTTCCCAACAAAAAAAGTAAAGTGTAAGGATGAGGTCCAGGAGGTGATGTTTATTGATCAGGTGAGTCGCCCAATCATCAGCTTTACTGAAGAAGACATAGTTGTATAGGGGGTCGAGCTTGGAAGCAATGGTAATCCAAGTTTTCACTCATCACAACCGAGTAGACAGGGTAATGGTGGACGAAGGAAGTTTGGCGGACATCATAGGCTGGGACTTGTATAAACATGTGGATCTCCCGAGTAGTCTGGTGAGAGAAACAAAGACAACAGTATCAGGATTCTCAGGACACACGATCCCCATCAAGGGGATTGCCACTATGAAGGTTAGAATAAGAGATTGGGACGTACAATCTACACGATCTATTGATTTCCATGTCATGGATTACAAGTCCATATATAAAATGATCTTGGGTCGTCCATCCCTAGCAGCGTTTCAGGCAATCTCATCTCCTATTCTTTAGGCCCTAAAATTCACAGCAGATGAGGGAGTAGGAGTCGTCTTGGGCCATCCATAGATAGCTAGAAAATGTTACAGAGCGGCGACAAAAAGTATTTGTTACAACATCAGTCTAGATGGCGAAGAAGGGGGAACGTTTAACCCCATCAGAGTCAAACGTTCCAGTCCCTCTCTGGGAGGAAGAGCCAACAAAAATGGTCAAGATATCATCATACCTAGAGAAAGGAATTCGCGCATCAAGTGATAGGCCAAGAATCAGCCCAGACGTAATGAAGCATTGCTTGGCAATTGAACCAGGAAGTCGTCTCATACAGCAAAAGAGAAGGAATATTTGCAGAGAGCGACAACAGGCTGTGGCGAACGAGGTAGAGAAGCTGCTGAAGGCGAGTTTTATAAAAGAGGTACGATACCCAGAATGGTTAGCGAATGTGGTTCATGTCAAAAAGTCGTCAGGTTCTTGGAGAATATGTGTTGACTTCACCAACTTAAATGACGCTTGCCCAAATGACCCATATCCATTACCAAACATTGAGTAGTTGGTATATGCCACGGCCAACAACAAATGTTGTCCTTTTTAGACATGTTCTCAGGCTATCACCAATCCCTCTAAACAAAAAAACATTAAGAGAAAATGACGTTGATGACACCTACAACAAAACTATTGCTACATAGTAATGTCCTTTGGGTTAAAAAAACATAAGAGCAACCTACCAGAGGATGATCGAGACGATTTTTGCCAAACAAGTCGGACAAAATCTTGAGGCATACGTGGACGATCACTACAAGAAAATGCTGCATTTGTCACGATTTTTTAGTCACGGTTTTATGAACCGTGACAATTGGGCAAACCGTGACAATTGGTCACGATTTTAGGAAACTGTGACTAATTAGTCACGGTTTTTAGGAAACTGTGACCAACTTTGTCACGGTTTTAGGAAATTGTGACTAATTAGTCACAGTTTCTTAAAAATCGTGACTAGTTCGTCACGATTTCTTAAAAACCATGACCAATTTTGTCACGGTTTTAAAGAAACCTTGACTAAATTATTCACGGGTTCATTGAAACCGTGACTAATTTTTTGGTATCTCTCTCTCTTCCAGCCCCAATCTGTGCCATTCATCAACCAACCAATCCGTGCCATTCATTTAATTACTTTCCTTCTTCTTCTTTCCATTCAATGAGCCGCTGCTCCTTCTTTCCTTATCCTTCTTCTTTCCTTCTTCTTCTTTTTCATTAAATCAGCCGCTGCTCCTTTCCTTATTCTTCTTCTTTCCTTCTTCTTCTCCTTCTTTCCATTGAATCCGCCGCCGGCTGCTCCTTCTTTCCTTCTTGTTCTTCTACTGATATCCAGCCACATATGATGTCGCGCTGCTCCTTCCCTTCATCTCCCAACCAGATCTACTCTCCCATGCTGCCGCCGCATCCACTACAAGTAACCCCCCACAACTTCGACTTACCATCACCAAACAGTCGGTAGCGGCGGGAATCGATGACGGAGGAAGTCGGCTGCGACGGGAATCGACGGTGGAGGCGGAATCGACGGCGACGGAGGGAATCGACGGTGGAGGCAGGAATTGACGGCGGCTGCGAGAATCGACGGTGGCGGCGGGAATCGACGGCGGCTGCAGGAATCGACGGCGGCTGCGGGAATCGGCGGCGGCGTCGTCCAAATAGTTTATAATTTTTTTATAATTAATTAAATTGTAACTTTTTTATTTCTCCAGTTGACAAAATAAATAAAATGAGTGACTAATTCGTAATTAATTGAGACATTTTGTTAACGTTTTAATATTATGGATCATTTTGCAAAACGGAAGAAGTTGATGGGCTGCTCCTATAATTTTAGAATTTAACCATTGGGTCACTGAAAATTTCATTAGAACAATATGGTCACCCAATTTTTCACGATTTCGTTAAAAAATCGTGACTAAAATGACCATTTTTTGTCACGGCTTCTATTGAAACCGTGACTGAATTTAGTCACGGTTTCAATAGAAACCGTGACAAAAAATGGTCATAATAGTAACGGTTTACTAAACCGTGACTAAAATTTTTAGTCACGGTAAAAACCGTGACTAAAAAGTGCTAAAAACCGTGACTAAAGACCTTTTTTCTTGTAGTGGACTGTTGGCTAAGAGCAAACATGAAAGCAATCATCGGAGCGATTTAAGGGAAACCATTCAGACGTTACAACAATTCTCGTTACGGCTCAACCCACTAAAATGTGTCTTTGGAGCAACCTCGGGGAAGTTCCTACGCTATCTCATAACTAGAAGAGGCATCGAGGCCAATTCGTCTCATATCACGGTGATTCTTCCATGTCACCTCCAAAGACTGTTAAAAAAGTTTGTCTTGTCAGGTAGAATAACGACGATCAGTCGCTTTATTCCAGAGTCCCCGACAGATGTGCGCCATTTTTTTCAACATTGAAAAATGCATCTAAATTTGCACGGGATGGCAAATGCAACAAGGCATTCGAAGAATTGAAACAGTTTTTGGTCACACCACTTGTATTGGCATCGCCAAAAGCAAACGAGAACCTATTCTTGTATATCTCAATTTTTACAAGGGCAGTTAGTGTAGTGTTAGTTCGACGGGAAGAGCGTAGCGGCCAACCTATATTTTACACAAGTAAGACCATGGTCAACGCAGAGAGGAGATATCCGACGATTGGGAAGATGACGTATGCAGTGGTATGTGCCGCAAGAAAGCTAAGGCCCTACTTCCAATCACACACTATCCATGTTCTCACAAACTTACCAATCAAGAGTGCCTGAGGTCAATGAGCGTGACCGGGCAATTGGAAAAGTGGGTCATCGAATTAACAGAGTATGACATACGATACAAGCCTCAAACGGTGTTCAAAGCCCAAGTGCTAGAGGACTTTATCGTGGAAGGTGCCATTCAAGAGGAGGTAGAAGAGGGCAATAACTGGACCTTATATACTGATGTCGCATCAAGCAAGAGCGGGGTGGGAGCAGTAATTGTCTTAAGAAGCCCTAGAAGAGTATTACATGAAGTTGTCTTACGATTTGCAGCCAACGGAACGAACAATGCATCTGAATATAGTGCCATAGAGGCGGGGTTACCGATCGCTCGGAGTATGGGTTTCACGAACATCAAAGTATTTCCTGACTCAGCAATCGCGGTGAACCAACTTAACGGGAGATACGAAGTAAAGGAAGAGTCTCTTCTCCCATACTTTGATGAGATCAAGTTAATCATGTCAGAATTCAAGAAAGTAATAGAGCACATCGCCCGAGAGGAAACAGCCACGTCTATGCATTATCAAAGCTAGCGACAACAACAGGCTTTGAAGAAGGATGAATGGTTACGATCGAAAAGGAAGTAAAGGGAAGCAATGTTTCCAGATATATCAAGTTGAGGTAGTAGGGGACTGGCGATCACCCATCATTCAACTTTTGAAAACAGACCAAGTCCTAGACCTCCACATTTATGTCTTCAATCCCTATTGATTACACTTCTCCTCAAGTTTTCGCTAGAGACCCATCTCACTTGGTGGTAGCATATAGTCTGTTGGAGTCCAGTCTCCTACGGCGAACACCATTATCTGGCTTTGGTTCTCATGAGCACTAGCTGGTGTTTTGTCCATTCTTCATTTTTAAGTTTAGGATTTGTCATGGTAGCTTCTATCTGGGCCGCTAATTGAACCACCATCATTGGTTCAGTTGGAGAATTGGTTGCCTATCGATGGACCTAATGGCCATGCTCTGTGTTTGTTTGAGAAGTCGGCTCTATAGGAAAATACCTCATAAATCATGTATGAGAAAGGGCGAAAAGATAAGGGTGAAAGAGGGGGTTGAGCGTGTGTGGAAGAGATCGCTATGGAGACAAAAGTATTAGGAGGGGCTCATTAGGAGTGTGGCACGAAACTTGTATGGTCGTTGTCACAATCTCTGATATCATAAATGATGGGCTCACCATTCCTTTTATTGGTTTCTCTCGAGATCCATGAATGGATCCAAGTGAAATCCTAGAAGCTACATTTGGGTCGTTAAAGGGATCAAGAGTGAAGATCCCTTCTTGGTAACCCTAGATGAACCATATGCTTTGGGCACATCTAATAAACATAGTTAAGTTGTTGAGCTTAAGTTCTGCTGCTAAACCTTGATTAAACTATGACCTATTACTAATTATAAAAACTAGTTATGATAAAGTAATATCGGTATGATAAAGTAAGTTCCCTAGAATTAGGGTTTGCTCCGTCCCCTATAATTAGGGTTTGAAAACAGCGCCGACGTACTGGTTTTTGCTGGAGTTCCTTGTTTTTTGTGCTGATTCCTTTCCTTTGGTAAGTTGCGAGAGAGTGAGATTCTGTAAGCTGCGAAGTGCTGGAGAGAGATACGGACAGGGGAGACGAATGGTGGATCGACAGGTAGAGCATGAGATTGAGCATTTGACCTTGCAAGAGAGGAGGATGAGCTGGAGCTGCTGGACGATGAGGAGGAAGAGCCTGGTGACGATTTCTCATTGTGCTTGGCTGGCATGCTGGTGACGGACAAGGGGTATAACTTTGCGGCATTTGAAGAGCGTATGGCCACGCTGTGGCGACCGAGAAGAGGCATGGCGATTGAGAGAATGGGAAGTAAGCTCATGGTGATTCGTTTTGAGCATGAAGTCGACCTCCGAAGGGCGCTTGAGGGAGGGCCGTGGATCTTTGATCAGAGTTTGCTAATCCTACGCGAGATTAAGCCTGGTGAGCACCCATCAAGAGTGGAGTTGTGCTACGCGGACTTCTGGGTGCAAGTGTATGACCTACCCGCGGGCTTCTATTCAGAATCTATTGGTAGGGGGCTTGGTAATTATGTTGGACGATATATGGAGTATGATCAGAACAATGCTTACATCGATGATGATTCGTATATGCGGCTGCGAGTTACGTTGGATGTGAGGCAGCTGTTAAAGAGGGAGAAGAAGGTGCGTCGTAATCAATGAGAGAGCATCACATGTAGATTCGTTATGAGAAGCTACCGAACTTCTGCTATATTTGTGGGAAGTTGGGTCATATTGACAGGTATTGTGAAGTTCTGTATCGGGTGCCATCTGATAAGCTGGTTCGTTTGTGGGATGAGAAGCTGAGGGCGCCACCCCGCAAGGTACGATCACAACCGAGTGATAAGTATCTGAATAGGAGGGAGGGTCGGATGAGTGGAAGGCTGGCGGGAGAAGGGAGTGGAAGGGGGAGAAGACAGTGGGGAAAAGAGGACGGGAGGGATGGAGGAAGAGAGAAGACGTCGTTGGGAGTTCAGGCACTTCTAGGAAACTTCAGTGCAAGTCACCTCACGGCGTCAATGCCGATCTTGCATGGGAAGGAGGCTGTTGGAAGTGAGGCTGAGCCGCTGGTGGTGCATGATGATCGAAAACGGAGGAGAGATGGAGGTACTGAAAGGGTGGCAGCGACTATGGAAGGAGTAACGTATGAAGGAAGGAAACCTACCAAAATCACCGAAGAAGACTGGACGAGAGTCAAAAAACACACGTCAGAGGCAGGTCAACCAGGAGCGACCTGCCCATCATCATGATCGTGATGGCCTGGAACTGCCGAGGATTGGGCCAACCTCGAGCAGTGGGCATCTTGAGTGAGCTTGTTCGGACTCACAGGCCGGAGGTAGTTTTCTTGTCAGAAACTTTAGTTAATAATAACAAGTTAGAGGAGGTTCGAATCGCTTTGAAATTTGAAGGATGTCTATCAGTTGCGGCACAAGGGAGGAGTGGGGGCTTGGGGATGCTTTGGAAGGAGAAAGATCAGGTGAGGGTTGTGGAGTTTAACAATCACATGATTACCGTCGAGGTGGTGAATAGAGATCGTGGGACTTGGCGGATGACGGGGTTTTATGGGTGTCCTGAGAGTAGGAGATCAGAGTCTTGGGGAATGTTGAGAGATATGGTTGGGACGTAGTGTGTCATTGGGGATTTTAATGATATCCTACATCAGGAAGATCAGAGAGGCAGGTTTGAGAGGCCGCCAAATCTCATCGACGGATTTCGGGTGGCAGTAGCCGACTGTAACTTATTGGACGTGGAGTTGGAGGGCTACCAGTTTACATGGGTGAGAGCGAGAGGTAAACCAAATGGCATAGAGTAGAGACTTGATAGAGCTATGAGCAACCCCGAATGGAAGGAGTTGTTCCCACACGTGACACTAAAGGCTGTGGCAGCTCCAATTTCGGACCATGTGCTGCTTATCTTAAATCTGCAGGGATTGGTACCGAGGCGGATGCGGCGGAAGTTCAGATTTGAAAACAAATGGAAGAATGAGGTGGGATTTAGAGAGGTAGTAGAGAGTAGCTGGCGGAGTGTGACGAGGCGAGGCGTGTTTGGTAGATTGGAGGCTTGTGCTACGAAGCTCGAGGCTTGGGAGAGGGACCGAGCGCTGGCAACCCGTGAGGAGTTTCGGCGGGTTAAAGGAAGACTGGAGGAGCTTCGTAATGATTCTCGAGAGGGGGCGGCGGAGGAGGAAAGAGCTTGCAAGGACCAATATATCATGCTACTCCAACAGGACCAAGCTCACTGGAAGCAGAGGGCCAAACAGTTTTGGATGAAGGATGGCGATCGGAACACGAAGTTTTTTCACTCTATGGCCAATGCGAGAAGGAAGGCGTGGCGCATCATTATTTCAGTGGTATTTTTACCACCGGTGCTTGTTCACCAGAAACTGTAACTGGTGTAATTGACGAACAATTGTATGCATGTGACATTGCCATGTTGGAGGCGGAGTTTACAAAGGATGAGTTCACGCGTGCGATCTTCTCTATGGAAGCTGATAAAGCTCCAGGGCCAGATGGCTTCAATCCGGGATTTTAACAGCAGTTTTGGGACGTAGTTGGCGACGAAGTATGGGCGAATGTCGTTGGATGTACAGGAAATGAACATTGTGCTAATCCCAAAAGTGAACGTGTCGGAGACGATGAAGGACTTGAGACCTATTTCTTTATGCAATGTGCTTTACAGGTTGGTGGTGAAAGTCTTGGCAAACAAATTGAGGAACGTCATGCCTAAATTATTCTCGGAAGAACAATCGACATTCATTAAAGGGCGATCGATCATTGATAATGTGATGGTTGCCTTTGAAACGATACATAGTATGAGAAGACGGTGGAATGCTAAGGTGGGGGAGGTGGCGGTTAAGATTGACATCTCAAAAGCGTTTAACCGAGTAGAGTGGCCCTACGTGGAGGCGGTTCTGAGGAAGGTTGGCTTTGGAGAGAAGTGGGTAAGCCTGTTGCTTAATGATGACAGGGTCGGGCCGATTTTACCTACGAGGGGGTTACGACAAGGCTGCCCCCTTTCACCGTTCTTGTACATTCTTTGTGCAAAATGGCTCACGGCTCTTATCTGCCATGAAGAGGATAAGGGTGATTTGCATGGGGTGCGAGTTTGTCGGGGAGCGCCGTGGGTGACACACCTGCTTTTCGCAGACGATTGTTTTCTGCTTATCAGGGCGGAAGTTCAGGAGGCTAGGAAGCTAAGAGAAGTGCAGGATAAGTATGCGCAAGCGTCGGGAAAATGATTAATTATCAGAAGTCGGGGATCTTGTTTAGTAAGAACACCCATGAGATGCTAGCGGCGGGTATTTCAGAAATTTTGGGGATTCACAACCCGATTGGAGAGGGGCAGTACTTAGGGTTGCCTTCATGCGTTGGGCACAACAAAAGGAGGATTTTCGCCCATTTGAAGGAGCGGGTGTGGAAGAGGATTCAACCGTGGCGTGATAAGAAGTTGTCAAAGGCGGGCCGTGAGGTGCTTGTTAAATCGGTATTACAGTCCATACCTATTTATTATATGAATGCTTTCCTTCTCACCAAGACAGTCGTTGAAGAGATTGAGCGGTTAATGAACAGTTTTTGGTGGGGAACGAAAGGGAATGGACCGGGGGAATACCGTGGATGAGGTGGGAGAGACTTAGTGTGAGAAAGGAGAGTTTGGAGGTATGGGGTTTAGGAGTCTACGAAGCTTCAATGTGGCCATGTTGGGCAAGCAAGGATGGAAGTTGGTTAACGACACCAACGCTCTTGTTTCAAGAATCTACAAAGCTAAATATTATCCGAAGGGGGAGTTTCTTACAGTTGAAGAGGTTTATAACCCCAGCTTTGTTTGGAAGAGCGTACGTGCTACCCAAGATGTGCTCTGAGGAGGCTATCGGTGGATCCTAGGTGATGGTGTTTCCACTAAGGTTTGGCGTGACCCATGGCTAAGAGATGAAGGGGGTGTGTATGTGCAAACAGCGATGCTGGATGGTCGGGAGGAGATGACTGTTGCCGACTTACTTATCCGGGAGTGGGGGGTGGTGGGATGAGGAGATGATCGAGAATATATTCGAAGAGACCGACCGGGAGAAAATTCTGAGACTAAAAGCTCCAGATGGTCTTAGTAGAGATGCGAGGGCCTGGAGACTTAGTAACGATGGGAGCTATACGGTGCGGTCGGCCTATAGAGCGCTGATGGAGGCAGGTAATGATGAGGTCCCCTTGCGCGTTGATGGGGATTGGAATAAACTATGGAACGTGGATGTACCACCAAAAGTGAAGCACTTCTTGTGGCGAGTGGCAAGAGAGGTTCTGCCCACAAAAGTTGCTATTAGGCGACGAGGGATGGAGATTGACACTCGGTGCGGGTTGTGCAACAGTGGGGAAGAAACGCCGCTCCATTTATTCCTTGAGTGCCAGGTTTCAATAAATTGTTGGGAGGGAGCTAGTGGAACACACATACTCAATGCAATTTGGCAAGAGCACACAACGATTGATGAGTGGTTCTTCACGATGCTTCGCACGACTCCAACAACGGTACAACATTTGATTTGTTGTGATGTGGAGTGTTTGGGCAGAACGAAATAGAAAGGTCTGGAGACAGGAATCATGGACGGAGGAGCTGATCCTCAAGGCAGCGGCGGAGTTGATAGATGACTGGAAAGCGGCGCAGCCGCGGGGGGGGGGGTGAAGGGAGCTGTGATCGGTGGCACAAACCCGCTAGTGGGCCGATTGAAAGTGAATGTGGACGAAGCAATTTTTGCTGACGAGCGATTACACGGAGCAGGTGTGGTGCTGAGAGATGACCAAGGTGTGTTTCGGGGCCTGCCACAGGAGTTGTTTGATGGAGTGCTCGCCGAAGGAAGTGGAAGCTGCAGCGCTCCTACATGCGATTCAGTGGGTAGGAAGAATGCAGCTGCATAACGTTGATTATGAGACGGACAGCCAGGTGGTCGCATATGCAGTCAAGGGGAGTGGACAAGATCACACTGAGTTTGGAAGAATTATTGATGAATGTCGGAGGGAACTCCGGAATCAAGCTAATACCACGATTGTTGCTGTTAGGAGGAATAGTAATAGGGTTGCGCATGCGTTAGCACGTAATGCTATTTACTTTACCCAAACCTATTTAGGGGAGGCGTCTCCTGAGTGGTTATTGTATGATTTGAACGATATCTGGAAGCCATTAATATAATTTTTGCCTTTTGGAGTCAAAAAAAAAATTATAAAAACTAGTTATGTAGTCACATAACTAATAGTTAAATGAATAACTGATTATTTTCATAAGCAACTAATTTTTTTAGTTATTTTTGCGTAGCTAGTTATTGTCACGGTAACTATTTGTTTTGACAATTAACTAGGTATTTTAAGTAACTAGTTATTTTTTACGTAACTAGTTACTCATAAGTACTAATTATTTTATAAGTAACTAGTTATTGGAGACTTGTCTGTCTTTCGTTAGGACCTTTGTCGAAGACTTTTCATACCTTGGTCATACCCATACCAAAGACACATCTGAATGTGTTGGGTTAAAAAAAAAAAATCTAAATCTAATGTTGCATATTATGTAAAATTCAAAACACTAAGCAACAACATTGAGATATGTGCTTTCCCAAGACAAATAGAGAGTTGAACTTTCAGTAGTTTGTGATGTAGACTATTTGAAGTGTAAAAGAAACCAAAATGATTATGACTGTTAAGTAAGGCTAGTGACGAAAGAAGAAAATCTAACCTGTCATCCTAAAGTTGAAGAGGGTATGATCTGATTGCTACCAGTTAACTCCAAGCTTCTGATGTTTTGGAGCTGCATTGAAGCCCGTTGGCATGGAACCTCGTCAAATAAAAAGAAGCATGTTTGAGCTCGTCACAAACTGTAAAATTGAACTGTCCCTAACGTACATCAACCCTCCTGACATTTACTCATTCAGTACAGCATTTAAATAATTTGATTTTTTTATAATATAAACCAACACAAGTGTGAATGAATAATTGCAAGAAGAAAATGAAACAAGAATATTGTTTATAATTAATACCAGGCTACTTCCAGTCCGCAGTGCACAAAAGAATGATTCCGCATCAGTCCAAATCCTTATTTCCAGCAAACCCAAACAATTGAGGATTAGATTCCAATATAATTAAACCTATGAGGATTTAAATTTAATTGAGGATTACATAAATAGTAAATACCTTGGCTAATAAAAGTCTGGACACCAACAAGTTTGTTATCCCAACTAAACTCAGAAACAGAGCTACTTCATCCTTGGTTAGTAGTGAGATATTTGAGTTAAGTTTTATCTCGAGTAGCCTCGGACAGCCAAGTTGCACCCCACAACAACTAATCCTACCACATCATTTACTTGTACATGTCATGTTTATAAGTACACACAGTTACAAATCAAATGAATTAATACCTGATAGCCAGAGTAAGAGCAGTAGAAAGCGCATGAGGCACTGTAAGAATCCCTATACTTGACTGCAAACTCGAAAAGTTGTGATCATATATAAGAGATGACCATGATCATTAATTGGCCATGTTACCTATGATTAATCAAGAAGAGAGACAATAATTAAATTAAAAAGTAGTAAATTAAAGATATGGAATGTTGAAGGAGCTTGGAGGAATAAGAAGCATCAACAGACTTGAAGACAATGGAAGCAGGAGAAAGAGCAGCAGCAGCTTCGGAGCCAGGTTTGTTGAGCACCTTATATATTCCCAAATGAATACCAGTGTAAGAAACTGGAATTGAGGTTACAAGAATTACCATCAATTGTAAGGTTAGTGTTGGATAAGCATTCTGCACAAGTCAGGAATTTGGGGAGATGGGCGTTTAAGAAAGATGAAATCCTTTGAGATTGTTGCAAGGTTTATCAAAACCTGCCATCTTAAGTAAACCATGACTCCATATACGAGCTCCCCGTCGATTAATCTGAGGCAGCATGTGAACTGTTTTTCCTTGTACAATATGGATAAACGATAGAGTAAGCATAAGAATTGTGAAAAAAATTACTTTTGGGTTCTGATTTTGTTGAAATATATTATTATTTTTTTTTCCCGTGTAACTAATCTCCTTATTAGGCTTCCTTAGATAAGTAAGTCTGTATCTTATATAGGTAGTCTCTCTTGAGAGGTATCCTAGTTTAGATAGGAAACTAATCAGAGTATGTATATATATTGGCCTGTACTCTCTACCAATAAAAACAATAAGAAAAACCGTTTCTCACAAAACCTAAAATCCTCTAAGTTTGGCAGATTTCAAGTTGTTTACCAAACCTTTTGAATGAACTGATCATGTTGGAAATGACCGGTTCAATTGCAGCTTCCTGACCACCAACTTCTTTCCACTAAGCCATTTTGTCATTCTTGTTTAAAAGGGCTGCTAGAGTCTGGAGATGCAAGACTTGTTCTTTTAGAGCTACTCATGCTTCCCATCGAAAAGCATGACTGACTTTTGACTTGAATAAGCATTTTCTAGAAGTCATGAATGTGACTTGAATATGACTATCATGCTTATGGGTTCTGATTTCAAGCTATTTACCAGAATAAAACCTTTTGATGAACTCATATTGGAAATGACTGGTTGAAGTGCAGCTTCCCGATCAACAAAAGGGTTGTGCTAGAGTTCTTTTAGAACTACTATCATGTTTCTCCTAGAAATGCATGACTTACTTGTAACTTGAACGCTATGATAAGGGAACAGTAATGCACTGACAACATTGATCCCCGATTTCATAATTCCCAAACACCACGACTACCGTAACATAACACCACCATAGTCACAGTCTTGATTATAAGCTAAAGCTCCTACAACAATGATACCTGCACTACCTGAACAAGAATCCTGAAACTGAACTCTTTGGTTTATTGTGGAGATGACTGCTAGCTGCATCAAAATATGAAGTTAAGGATCCTGAAACTCATTTCCAACTTCAAACAGAGATTGCAGGTCATTTCTGAATTGTCTGAGCTTAGATTGAAGATTGCATTTTTTGAATTAGACAACGCGAAAGGCTAATTAGACTTCAACCATCTTAGAGATCAATTATCTCACACACTCATCTGACATAAGCCTATAATATCAACCACGAAATATCAAACTAGCAATTAGCCATATCATATTCATGCAGTACTCACCTCAGATCCAGAGTATTACTGATACAATATAACTCTTTGAGGACATACCTTTGTTCTAGAATCCAGATACCTTTGTTCTAGAATCCACATACCTTTCTTCTAGAACCCATGTGGGGCAAAAGGACAACCAGCTATCATTCTCAGAATTTATGATACAAACATTATTAGTCTACATTAGAATTTGAACATGTACCCATCTAGGACCCTATAGAAGAAACGACTCAACTAAAGGGAAGATAGACAACATCAAGTAAATATCTTAAGGAAACAAATGATCAGTGGAGAAGGTTATAAAGAACCATTAATCACATCAAGCTCGTGTGGTTTCATGAACCAACAAAAGTAGAAGCCAGAACTAAATACAAGCATATTACTTATATATCGATGTTAAGAGTTTCTGCACAACCAAGCAATTCACAAAATAAAAATCAGGCATTGGCTTGATAATTAGAAACTCATGCAATTCTAAAGTTTCCAACAAGATATATTCCAATATATAGACATGGAAGTGTGAAAGAACCCACAAACCAAAGTCCAAAACTTCAGGACAAAATCGTTATCTACCCATCATCGCAAGTTCAGTTTAGAAAGCAAACTATTGGTGGAGAAGAAGGTAGATGAATTACTATTAAGCATATCATGATCACAAAATTTAATGATCCAGAAAGAGTGTGAGAGTGCAGAAGATCGAATCTCATGTCCAAACTGAAATTCACGTAACTGTAGATTCATATAAATCGATTAGGGAAGCAACACTGAGAAACAAGAAAACAAAGCATGTTATTCCTAAATGTTGATAGTAAACACCAAATTCAAATTAGCTGAGACAATGGGTAGCTTATAAACCAAATGTGTTTGTTGGTTCCCTTTTAAGAGCCAAAGCATAAAAAAGGTAATCAAATGCCTAACTTTGGTTGAGCAGGCGCAGAAGCACATTGCCAACACAAAACAAATATTTTAGGTGATTTCTGAATTGTATGAGCTTAGCCTGCAAACAAGATTCTTGTGAATTAGACAACTCATGAAATGTTGGAGGTTTTGCTGAGTGAAGGAGATGAGAACAGTAAGGTGACTAATGCAATGAGTGTTATTAGAAGGTCAGAAAGGACCCCTGCAAGGCACATAATCGCAGAACACCACTCAAACCTCAATAACATAACATTCCTCAAACCAGAAAGAACATAAAATCGATCAGCTAGTACAACTCTGTCATCCTGAGGAACACACCCGCTAATACCAGTCCCCATAGTTGTTGTTAAGGAAATTGTACCAGAAGCAATAACTTTTAAGCCTTCACCTGGCTTAAAGCATAGAATTTCCACTGATGACCTATGAGTGCCAACAACAAAGATCTTATCTACCTCAACCCCACCTAGACACAGAGTTGAAGAGATATTGTGCATGAGATTGATTGTATTTGATCTTGCTTGTTCAAAAAAAATTCGAGGTATAGAAATGCAAGATAACTCACTTAGCAATCGTAAACGTTGCATTTTAACTTTTTCAAACTCATAAGCTGAAAGCCTTCTAACACCAAGAACATACAAAGAGCAAGGATTAGAAGTGGAAACAAAAATCCAATTATGCTTAACTGCACCTAAGCCAACACTTGTATTATTAGGATACCAAGATTTGCAAACTAGGGAGACAATGATAAACCTTCAGCATGTGCAATTTTTGTAGGCAAAGAAACCTGAACTGCAACTTGGTGAATCTGAACCACAAACCATCATTTACAAGTCCACATGCTAAAGTTGAAAAATCTGGTAGGAAGCCAATTAAATCAGTTACATCAGTAAAGCTTACTCCAACTGACAGAATCCTGGTTTCTTCAACAAACTATAAAACAAGATAAGAATTATGTAAGTCTCTTAATCTCATTCGAACTGACCAGGTACCAATTACTTTCTGATATGTAGGAGTGTTCTTTAATAACCTTTCAACAGTGATTCCATTACGAAGAATCCTTAATGATCCCTCAGGAGATGCACCACAGCAGGCAAACATTTTCTCTTTTCTCATCATGGTAATCTACAGTTGATATATCCAAAATTGGTGCAATATTTTGGATAGGATTTATGTGCAGAAGACCTTCATTTTCCATTTTGAGGATAACCCATCACCCATGCCCACAATAGCAGCTAGAAAACCACCTTCAAGCCACATAAGTGCTTTACATGGTAAACCTCTATAGAGACAATCAGAAAGATTGACTTTGGGAGCTTCTGAATCAAATGAAACTTCTATCACGAAAAATTCAGTTCGACAAAACTAGGAGATGGCAGAGGATTGAAATCTCCTTTTCGAAATGGCAATCTCTTTAAACCCTAGTTTTACATAACTGAAGGCAAGCATTTTACTGAAATATTGACGCTAGGGTTTCTCCACAACTAACAATATGGGCATCTCCTGATAAAAAGAAAGTCCCGGGCACCGACTTTATTATCCGAAACCCACGTGTGATTTCTACATTTCCAAACAAATAATTCCAAACTATGCGAACAAATTTTTTAAAAGAACCCACAAACTCGAGTGCTGATTAGACTTCAACCAACTTAAGAGATTTATCTCACACGCTCATTTATTATAGGATTCTGAGTATTATTGCGAAGAGGAACAAATTCAAATCTTCAATGAGCAAAAATAACTCTTCCCACACATGGTTTCCTTCTAGGACCTCGGTAGGCAAAAGGACAAAAAATATCACTCTCATAATGTATTATATATAAGTCAGTGGACACTAGAGTTTGAACAGGTCCTGTCTAGGACCCTATAGAATAGAGTCATCTAAAGGGCAGACAGGCAACCTTTTTATCCAACATCATCCATTACATTTTCTTGAAACAACCTAGTTTTTGTTGCATTAACAAAAAAACTTAAATCACATGCACCATAATTTGAGAAATTAACCTCAAACATGTTCCTCAACGTCATGCACCATAATTTGAGAAATTAACCTCAAACATGTTCCTCAACGTGATCCTCAAGATGAAAGTATTATAGGGAGACTATTTGATACGATTATCAAACATCAATCGTACAATATTAATAGAAATCCATTTTAGGATTTCAGCTCAACCAATAAGGACTTCCGTATGTGTGATTTCCAGACCCGTATTCGAGGGGTACACCTTGAAATAGTTCCCATATAGGACCCCATAGACAAAAGACTCGTCTAGAGGGCATAAAGGCAACCGAAAAAACTGTTGTCAACTTGTCATTGTATATTTATGATTAACCATCTTACAGTAACCATTTTGCCAACCAGCGAATTTCTAAATTGATGGAGGCGACAGATAAAACAGTCGAGTGAAAGGATCCCACCTAGGACCCTATGGAAAACTTATCCAAAAGGGCAGGGGGCTACCTAACGGGCTTCTTGAATTTTGAAATACCAACCTAACGTATTAGCAAAAGAACACGAATTGTATAACCCACAAACTAAATCATCAAGTTTGAAGTTCAAACAATGAAATGGCTGACCTGACGGACGGACCAAAATGTAAATAGAAACCAGCAAATATATTGCTTCGACTTTCCCAAGAAGACAAAATTTGAAATTTATAGTCGTAATCTTGGAAATAACACACAAACAAATGAGAATTAAAACCTTCTAATTTACATCTTTCTCAGCATCATGTAAATATTTTTAGAAAACAAACTGTGAGTGAAGAGAAGGACAACAAGTACCACATAAATCACATCGCACTCGTAAAGTTAATGATTCGACAAAATTAGGAGATGGCAGAGGATTGAAATCTCCTTTTCGAAATGGCAATCTCTTTAAACCCTAGTTTTACATAACTGAAGGCAAGCATTTTACTGAAATATTGATGCTAGGGTTTCTGCACAACTAACAATATGGGCATCTCCCGATATAAAGAAAGTCCCGGGCACCGACTTGATTATCCGAAACCCACATGTGATTTCTACATCTCCAAACAAATAATTCCAAACTATGCGAACAAAGTTTTTGAAAGAACCCACAAACTCGAGTGCTGATTAGACTTCAACCAACTTAGAGATTTATCTCACACGCCCATTTATTATAGGATTCTGAGTATTATTGCGAAGAGGAACAAATGCAAATCTTCAATAGAGAAAAAATAACTCTTCCCACACATGGTTTCCTTCTAGGACCTCGGTAGGCAAAAGGACAACCAAAAATATCACTCTCATAATGTATTATATATATGCCAGTGGACAATAGAGTTTGAACAGGTCCTGTCTAGGACCCTATAGAAGAGAGTCATCTAAAGGGCAGACAGGCAACCTTTTTATCCAACATCATCCATTACATTTTCATGAAACAACCTAGTTTTTGTTGCATTAACAAAAAACTTAAATCACATGCACCATAATTTGAGAAATTAACCACAAACATGTTCCTCAACGTGATCCTCAAGATGAAAGTATTATAGGGAGACTATTTGATACGATTATCAAACATCAATTGTACAATATTAATAGAAATCCATTTTAGGATTTCAGCTCAACCAATAAAGAATTCCATATGTGTGATTTCCAGACCCTTATTCGAGGGGTACACCTTGAAACGGTTCCCATATAGGACCCCATAGACAAAAACTCGTCTAGAGGGCATAAGGGAAACCGAAAAAAGACTTTAGTCAACTTGTCATGGTATATTTATGGTTAGTCATCTTACAGTATCACTTTGCCAACCAGCGAATTTCAGAATTGATGGAGGCGACAGATAAAACAGTCGAGTGAAAGGATCCCACCTAGGACCCTATGGAAAACTTATCCAAAAGGGCAGGGGGCTACCTAACGGGCTTCTTGAATTTTGAAATACCAACCTAACGTATTAGCAAAAGAACACGAATTGTATAACCCACAAAGTACATCATCAAGTTTGAAGTTCAAACAATGAAATGGCTGACCTGACGGACGTACCACAAATGTAAATAGAAACCAGCAAATATATTGCTTTGACTTTCCCAAGAAGACAAAATTTGAAATTTATAGTCGTAACCTTGGAAATAACACACAAACAATGAGAACTAAAACCTTGTAATTTACATCTTTCCCAGCATCATGTAAATATTTTTAGAAAACGAACTGTGAGTGGAGAGAAGGACACCAAGTACCACATAAATCACATCGCACTCGTAAAGTTCATGATTCGACAAAATTAGGAGATGGCAGAGGATTGAAATCTCCTTTTCGAAATGGCAATCTCTTTAAACCCTAGTTTTACATAACTGAAGGCAAGCATTTGACTGAAATGCCAACGCTAGGGTTTATGCACAACGAACAATATAGGCATCTCACGATAAAAGGAACTCAAACACCGACTTGATAATCCGAAACCCACATGCAGTTCCTACATTTTCAAGAAGATAATTCCAAACTGTGCGGCCAACTTTTTTGAAAGAAGCCACAAATCAGCGGTGTAGAAGCTTTCAGATAAAAATCGATAGTTTCCCATCCTTACAATTTCAATCGAGAATGCAAAATACTAATGAGAAGAAAAGAGATGACTAACCGTTAATCACAAATTTCCATGATCCAACAGGAGCCGAAGTGTGCAGAAGAGTGAATTCACCTTACGAACTACGACTCGTGAAACCCTCAGATTTGTATGAAAGAAATAGAGAGATGAGAAACGAAAGAGAGCACCGACTTCTGGAACCGCTAAGCAACATGAGCCAAATTCTAATGAAATAATTTAATTTTGAAGAGAACACCGACTTGTGCAACGACTCAAACCCTCAGACAAATATAAGGATCTAGAAAAGAAAAGACAAGAATGGCCGAAATGGAATAAGATGGGCTTGGCTCCAGCCCAGATACGACTTTTTTCATCGACTTTGCAAGAGATTGGGCCAAGATTGGGCTAAAATGACGTTAATGAAAAAATAGTTTCATTGGTGTCTGACCAAATAGTTCTTTGACCTGAAAGAAGAATTCTTTCCCCTCATTGCCTTTCACCACGTGGCAAATATTTATTAAGTCCCATGTTCTGCTTACCTCATCCCCTTCATTTCATTCACACAAAGTTGAGGAACAACGTCCACAACTCAGTCACCCATGTTCTTGAAATGTTCTGTCATCGACCCTTTCTTATCGAGGGTTGATTTCGCTCCCGAACTGTGGAAGGACATGTTCCCTTCCACATATGAACTCGGACATAGGGTGGTACTTCGATGTGAGGCACAAGCTGATGATGGAAGTGATTCCTGACTCGTTTGATATGTCCTTTACAACTGATTTGGACCAGTTCTTCAATGAGTCGTTCTTTTACTCGATGTCCTTTGAGCAAGTCCATGCGCTTCAGAAGATTGAGCAGGTTTATGGGAAGTCGTTGGATGAGAATACCAAGATGTTTGCCAAGTATTTCATGGAATGTATGAGTTATGATGATTGGCAGGATAGGAGGAAGATGTCTACCGCTGAACCACCTATGAATTCATTTTTCGTTTTTATTAATGCAGTTTGTATTAAGTATTATTTTTTATTAAGGATATAATTATTCATTTATGTTAAAAACACGGACTGGAAATAACAATTTGCTAAATTTATTGCAAACCACGAATGGTTGGGTAAAAAAGTATGAGAAGCCTCAATCATATCATAAATCATCATAATCATCATAATCATCATCATAAAAATAGTCTATAGGAGATTGGGGGAAAGTTGTTGCCACATCAGCTTTTGAAGGAAAACTGATTGGCCACGTCATTGTGGATAAACGCCGCCGTTTTGTTGAAGTGCTGTTTTTTTAGGGAAAACTGTATTGTCAAATGTAACTGACCTGCACTGCGAAACCCAGACCACCCCCTACCTCTGCCGTCCTCTTCCATCGTGATCAAATGTCCCGACATTCGAGAGCTTAAAGTTTGGAAGGAGACGAAAGCGGCCACTGCAGCTGCTCCGGACGCAATTCCTGAGAGCGGTAGAAGGTCTCCAGTTCTTGCCGCCGCCGTCGGAGCACACGCAGCCGAAGCACATTGGCAACGACATGTGGGGCGTCGCCATGGAACGGAGGGACGAGAAGATCGTCGAGAATCTGACCCCTTCTTCTTCCAATTAGATTCCGTGCCACTGGTACTTTCTAATCCAAACCTTCTAAATCCGCTTCTTCAGTTGTTGGAGATTAAAAGTTATAATCTTCTTCTTTTTAAGTACTATGGGCGTGGTTTGATTGAGCCATTGGATTCCAAATCTCCAAACTTAATTGCCAGTTAGAATTCAGAAAGAAGGGTAAGCTTTGGATTCCATCTCCAAGTCTCTGATTGTGTTCTCTTCATTGCTCTTATTTCTTTATCCAAGATTGAATCATGAATTATTTGTTTGATAATTTGAGATTCATAGTTGCACTTTACATTTGAATTCAGACCTGCTCGATTCGAATTCTCATATGCGAGCCTTCTACTTTGTTTGTATTGAAGTTTGCATTTGACAATATTAAAGTAAGAACAATCCTTATCTCCAATCCTTTTTCTTCTTTTCAGTTTCTGAATTTCGTTTAATGCGTCAATTTGGCAAAGTTTGAGAAGATGATGGCCAGTAACGGTGGATTCATAAGGTGTTTGGTTTGAGGTAAGAATTTGGCCCCTTCTTCTTAACCCTAATTTCTTATGCTATTCGACTTTTGCGTTTCCATTTGTGTTGATCCATAGCCAGGAATTGTTAAAAAGTATATGACTCGGGGTGAACATTGATAATCATACGCCATAGTTTGATTTAATAAGATTGTGTTGCAAACGTGGATATCCATATAGATTGTAGAGTCACATTTGATGACACTGATGTCAAGAATTGCGATCAAATAATGCAATATCAGATTGTAGTTCTTATGTTTGTTAGAAATCACCTCTGCAATCGTTGTTTGCTATGAGACAATTACCTAATCTTTTTCTACCAAAAAGGATTGGAAAATAGAGTGCAACTATGAGCTAATTCATAAGATGAACTACAGAAACAGGCTGCTTATTTCATTAATCAACTCGAAAGCTACCTGAGTTAAAAATTCATTATTGGTTTTTGGCTCACTTGACACATCAAGCTTTTTCATAACTACAACTTTTCCATTATCTTTGTTTGCATAATACACCCTGCCGTATGATCCTTCACCGAAGATGATGGCCAGCAACAGTGGATTCATCAGGTGCTTGGTTTGAGGTAATTTCTCTGACCTATAATTTGATTTAGAACTTTCTTCAGTGTTAGTAATTTGAATCTGAGTATTAGATTTTCCTTCTCTATCATGTTTGTTCTTGCTCTGAGAAGAACATTTACAGAAACTCAGAACTTAATCATTCAAGATACCTAACGTTATCCCCCAGTTTTCAATTCGAGATGTTTCATTGATACGATTGTGTCTAATTGAGGAGTTTATAGATTAATCTTTTCAATTAGGGCAAATCTATGGTGATGAACTCTTAGCTTACAATAATAGATATAACTTCTGATTTAATTCTCTGTTTTCCTGCATCAGTTGTTCTCCCTGCAATTTAAAAAAATTCAGAATATGATTCATGATGATCCATCCCAAAAGTAGATACTATACTGCAGTTACCTTTCTTTCGAGTGAGGAGATCTCATTCATGATCCGTTCTTCCTGTAATAACATAAACATGAAATGAACCTGTTCCAGTTGCTGTAGTTCTTTTATATTCAGCCGATGAGGTCCTCACCTCTCAGTTGCCTATATACATATTATTAATGATCTCACATATTGCCTTTTGTTGCTGGAAGCACTATCTCCATTCACATCATTTCTACCATCCATATTCATGCTTGATTCAATGGCAATTCACTTTTCTTGCAGCACAAAACAACTCTCCTTCAGTAATAAACCCAGGTCTACATTTGAGCCTTTTGGGTGTCCTGTCTGTTTCTTCAAACTCAAATGAGCATCTCTCTGTCAAAAGAGTGGACTTCATTCAGTGATACAAGAAAGGTTGGCATTCTATAAACACTATTAGCTTCAGTACTTATTCCCACCCTGCAATAGAAAAGGCAGATTCAGTTGTTTCTTCAAACTTAAATGAGCAGTTGCTTATCCAATTATTCAATTACTGTCAGGTTGAAAGGGTGAAGCAACAATGCTTATTCAAAACCATCAAAAGCAATGATGCAATAATTCCTTTCTTAATTGATTCAATCATTCTCTCAGGTATCATTTTTCTTCCTTTCTAAATTTCTCCCCAATTGGGTTTTTCTCTTAGGTCTTAGAAGAAAACTAATTCAATTTTTTTTGGGTGAGGTGGAGATTTTGGATTGTGATTTTAGGGAGTGGGAGGAATTGTAACAGAGGCGTTAAAAATTAATCAATCAGTTTAATCCCTTCAGAGGAGCTGTTTAAGCCTCATGGAATGCTTCTGTGGTTGATTAGTTTTTGTTCATCGCTTTGTCGTAATCCAACCTGATTTGTTGTGTTTAGTGTGCTAAGTAAATCTTTCATGGTGATATGGCAGATTCCCGAACCTGTAGATGGGAAGCAGAACGCCGCATCAAGTTGGCTGCTTAGTTTAAGAACTCTTGACGGTAAGCATTATCTAGAGTTCTTGCAGGTTGTCTGTATAATTGACCCGTACTGCGTTTAATCCTTCTCAATCATTTGAGTGTAATTGGTGTTTGGTTTAGGAGTGATTTGACTTGGTCGGTGGACTGATTTGTGTTGCTGCTTTAGCATTTCGGCTGTTTGCGTATTGCTCCTGGCGATGCTTTGTGTACTCTGTTTGCCCCAGATTTAGTTTATCCGTTTGTGTAATGGTTCTGGAAGCATGTACGATTAGTTCACATAGAACTTGAAGGTAGTGAATGTCATGTCTTTTCCCCGGAAATTTAGATTTGAGCATGTGACTTTAGATTGAAACGTTTGATGTACAAATTCAAATCTTTATATTCATAATGTGTACATGAAGTTTGTAGGTTGGTAGCCCAATCCTCCACCACATCTACACCTCCCCTGCTGCTACAACAACTGTTTCTGAAGTGTAAAAAAATCAAAGACCTTTCCAGTGCAGAGATATCTTTTTAGTGAGAATGAGTTGAACGGTGGTGATGAAGCTGAAGAGCAATGGTATGATGAAGAGATAGATCATCAACATGCAGATACAAAAGGTGTAGAATCAGAATCAGAAGAACAAGCAGAAGCAGAAGTTGATGACTGAGTTCTATTTTGCTTTGCAAATACTAGCCTTTTCCTTTCTCAGTTTTGTCTCTAACGTTCCTTTGCAATAGTTAAATACTTGAATTCATTGAGGTTCTTCTTAAATTTTGATAGGAGAGAGTTTGATGTAGTTGAAGTTAAGCCATAAAATCAACTTCTTTGGAGGATATTGTATTGTTGTTGCTGTGCTTGGCATAAAAATGCACTAGTTTTTTTTACCCGCCCTTTGGGCGGTTTGATTATTAGTAGATTGTAATCGATTATATTGTGAAGTGATCTCTTTTGTTTTAATGATTGTGCGTGATTGAAGTTGATTTTGTGTTTCATTCTCTCCACTTTATAGACAGTCCTCCAATTACACTTGTGTTCACTCAATATAGGTGCTGGATATATACATATATTTGTAGGTGGGTGCCATGGTGTAGGTGAATGTGTAATTGATTGTAATTATTGAGTCCATTAACAATTTGAGCAGTTACTATTTAATGATAATAACTATTTTGCATTTATATGATAGCATTAATCCTATTAATGTTCATGAGTAACTATAGCCGTTTGTAACATTTGATGGTTTATGAGAGTGAAATGGTTTTTCCCATTTACTGTTCACATGAAGCGTGAGTGTCACTGGTAGTTTTATTGTTTTTGACATATTCCATTTTACTTTAATGCCTTATGATAGTTATGTTCTATAACTTATGCCAACAAATCAATAAACTAAATACAAAAAAAAAAAAACAAAGCCTATCCACGTGTCCAACACTCTGCTTCACGTATAGTACACCCCAGTGTAATTGAGACCTATGTCTCGATGACACACCCACGTATTGCAATCCCCTAGCTCTCATTTCCTTAAATACTGGAGAGTAACAAACAATCCAGTTTGATCATCACACAATCTGGCAACTGGTCTCCCAACACTAATTCTGGCTGAATCCATCTCACTGCATTTATCCACAACTACTTCATCTGAGACATTTACCAAATTATTCTTCTATCATGCAACAAATCAATAATTACCCATTCAAGCCATAGATTCCGCTTTTCACCAGACACATGCTAACCATCAACATAGACTCCCACATAAAGCATGCAACTTGCTCTCTTCAAGCTACAACTTCTTTGATTCAACAAATTGATACAAAAACTCAAATTAGCCCCAAGCTCAAACCTTAACCACAACTCATTAAGTTACAGAATCAAACAAATTGACCTGAGTGTGTTCCTCCTTTACATTGCCAATCATGTTTGGATTTGGAATGCGAAAAGGAGTTGTCTTACCTGCGGTCTGGATTTAGAATGCCATGGCATGGTTGGAGAAGTTGATGAGTTGGCACAAAGATATCATCAAAAAATGTAATAGATACTTGATACTGTAAATCAAACTGTTCATGTTAGTCATATAGGCATGATAGACCAATTCTACCTAATGAAAGGGAATACAACATCACAACAAAAAAGATTCAAAGTATCCAATGCTCGTTGATTTTCAATTTCTGCAGGCTCACTCTTTTAGTACATGTCATGCCTACAATACCTAGCCACATAGTTCACTATCCAAATAAGTATACATCTAGAAAAACTCTTCCCTGAGATTGTCCAGTCCTAATCAAAACAGGAATTTAAGAGTAACAGAAGCCACACATAATCTGAACTTACAGCAAAAAGCCATCTACATTTGATTCCTTAATTTGTGCGACAATAACCTCTCCTAAGCCTGAGTATATGATAATATGAAGAAGCAGTATCAACATGGATTTTTACCCTTACGGTAGCAACTCCTGAAGGCGGTTCTGGAGCTCACTTATGCAGTAAGCAAGGTCAATTCATCAAACACCTCAACTTCTTCTCCTAGATGATCATTCCAGTATCATCTCCATGCTAGCAATCATCGAGGGAATCATATTCCGGATGGAACAACATGAGAATTATTGCTTGAGGCATTCTCACAAACACATAACGTGCATTAACCCAAAAAAATTGAATTTGTATTCTCCTAAGTCCTAACCTTTATTAGTTCATCTTTTCCCACTTCCCACCTCTGGATATCCCTAACCCATCTCCCTAAATCATCATAATGCTTGTGGGAAGATTGTGGCTAAGGATAATTACTACTTCATTAACAAAGACAAACTCCATAATAATTGGCATATTAAGAAACCAATTACAGTGATGCATTCAAGGTCTGCAATTTTTTGTAACAGTATATCTAAAGCTGAAGATCCTGAGAGGTCATACATGTGAAATTGGCAAGAATGACTAACTCTTGTACAGACCAACTCTGAAACTGATTGCATTTAAGGTTAGCCTGAGGATGTGAAGTCACCGGGACAACAGAGGTAGGAACGGGATGGGGTTTGGTTTGGTTTCAATAGGCAAAGCACATTCTATTTCGCATCACAATTTAAGAAGCTACAATATCCCGAGTTCAATAGATTATAGCACCTGAACTGCAGTATAATACTTCCTTGATTGAAAAATCAATAATATCATATGTTGAGGTTACCTAATATAGCCTTTCTGATTTCATTCAATCTCGGAATCACCCTCAGCAAAAGAGTGTTCTGAGGACCAAACAAACATATTTCTATTAGCAAGTAGAAGCAAGTCCTCTATAAATTCGTCACATAATAAACAACAAAATCAGCGAAACAAAATTTGCAGGTTTCATCATCTAGTAATCACCTGCTTGTATAGGTTTCACCTTCTTCTCGAAGCCTATTCCCCCACTGGAAACAAAACTGAACTTGGAGTGAAGGGCAGTTCGCACTATGTAGGTTCACCAACGATGATAAAATGGTGACGTTTTCCCTGATGATGCGGGAGCTCAGTTTTGCGTGAAACAAATACATTCAAAAATATAATTTCATCTATGTCCTAATGTGCCAGTTTATCAAAGGACAACCAAGATAGGACAAAGCCTGATGACTGAAGATCAAAGAAGATAGGAGGAACAGAGAAGGCATTACACTTTGATGGGTTCTGCACTACATCTACATATATATATATATATATATATATATATATATATATATATATATATATATATATATAGCCTATTATATTCCATTGGTTGTTGTTCTCTAAGGGTCAGCCTCCACTCTTCTTACCATCATCTCAAGAGAACTGATCAACCTGTCGCTTCTACCATAAATAAGAACACTAAGACCAGCGTTTCTTATGACCCAATCTTGTTCAAACTAAATCAGGAAGCAAAAACCAGACTCGAGCATCATCTCCATGCTAGCAATTATTGAGGGAATCATATTCTAGCTGGAACAATAGGGGAATTATTGCTTGAGGCATTTTCACAAACACCTAATGTGCATTAACCCAAAATATTTTAATTTGTTTTCAACTCAGTCCTAAGAGAAAAAATCCAATTGGGGAGAGATTCAAAAAAGAAAAAAGATGATACCTGAGAGAAGGATTGAATCAATCAAGGAAATAATCAGTGAGCTGGGTTTTTTGTTCTTTAAACCTAGAAGAAGAGAATATTTGATTGAAATGCGAGCTCGAGAAATGCAAGCCAGTTGACCAGGCCGATGCCAAGGACGATGGAGATGAAATGAAGATGAACCAATCATCCCAGCTTGAAGAAGTAGCCATCGTAGCTGAATCTATAAGCACAAACGGAGAGATTCAGTCACTAACAGAGGAACTGAGCATCACAAAGAGCAGGCTTGAAGAATCATCAGTGAGCTGGGTGCTAAGATGTTGGAGAAGCAGATGGAGAGAGAAGGGTAATTAGGGATGTCGAATTTAGAAATCAGAAATTTATAGAAGAAGCTGAGGGAAAAATTAGAAAGGAAAGAAGAAGGCTATGAATCACGAAAACAAAACGGTGTCGTTTACCTCTGATGATGTGAGAGCTCAGTTTTGCATCAAAAGCTGATGTGGCAGCAGTAAACCCCCAATCTGCTATAGACTATTTTAAGATTTGAATGTGGCCTGATTATTCAGCTTCCCTTCCTCTGAAAATAATAAGATCCAAAAGCCACCATAACTCGAAACCTAAGCATTATGAACTACACACCATAACACTAACGTAAACTTAAACAATAATAATAATGTCATCTACTATACTCATCACAAACCCCACTATCATAAGGACTTGAATGAAATACTAAAAAATAGAATGAAGGGCCACTATCCTATAGCCACGTTCATAAACACATAAGCAATCAACACAAAAAATGGTTATACTAATAATCAACGGTATAACATTTAAAGGATAACTAAATGGTGAGGACTATTTTATATTAATAATGAACATTTAAGGGATTAAACATATAATTTGAATCACCTTTAAATAATATCATTCCAAATCATCAAAAATAAATAAATCATTGGCAATGGGTACCAGTGGTGCTGGATACCATGTATCCATTACTCACCCGTTTATTAAACGGGTATTATTCGTACCTGCCTAACGAGACTAAAAGGGTAGAAAATTCAAACCATCCCCGCCCCGGAATGAGTATCGGGTGAACCCCAAATCTCTCTTTATCTAGATTGCAAAGAGTTCAAGATATATAGAGCTACGATTTTCAGAAAATTATAGTTTTGAGAGGGAATGATAGACTGCTCGATCAATAAGTTGAAGTGAAGAACTGAATGACTAAAGGAGAAATTTGGTATGGTCTACCTTCAAACCCGTCCCCACCCACTACCCGCTCTAACTGGGTACCGGGTTTGCCCGTACATGTCAACTTTACCCGGTCAACGGGTAATCCCCACCCAAATCAACCAGATTTTTGATGGGTAGCCATTTCCCGGATACCAATTGTGAAGCCTAACTAAATGTGTGCAATCGTTACTCATCTTAATCATGGAAATGTGTGAAATCGTTTATGTATAAATGTGTACTAAATTTGTACACATTACATGCACATAATGTGCGCATGCCATCAACACACCTGCCCTTACTTAATCTCAACTCAACAAATATTTCCAAAATCGGCAGATTCCCAACAAGAAATATATGGAAATGATGAAGCACATAATTGATCAACTCAACTAGGAGAATGATACCACAATCGTAATTGGCAGCGTGTCTAGAAAGTGCAGAGCAAGAAACACAAAATTAGACACATTCATGCTTCTAGACCTCATTCTAATTGACGGAAATGTAAGCAACTATTTGTTTTTCAAGAATCCTACTAACCAAAAATTGATTACAATAATTAGTTTTCCTCTAACAATACACAGAGACTAAATACATGTTCAGATACCTCGAAAACATTTAGACAAATATACAACTCAAATACAAGAGCAACAAATATACAAATTTTTAAACTTCAAGATAAAGGACGCTGAACAACACTACAAGCCTGTCAAAAATCCAAAAGCAATAGAGTTCACATTAACAACAATTGTAGAACCAACGACAAATTTGAACAATTGTTCTTCAAGTATGCAATTGTATAATTTATTAACAATTACACCGCCCATTGGGCGGGTAAAAACACTAGTATAATAAAGAAAGTTAATTGGGCAACTAAAGTACAAAACACAACAAGAGCCGTATCACAATGAAAAATCAGAACCGTTAATTAAATTAACGACTGGCAAAGGAAACAACCCAGTGTCCTACGTAAGTGAAGAAGTCGCCCACAGCCGCGTACTCCTCAAACGCCTTGACGTCAAGCTTAGAGTCCACGAATTTGGGGAAGAAGAGCCAGTTTCCAGTTCCCAACACAAACCCAACAGTCAACGCTCTTGAAACCATCTTTGGCAGTTTCCGTTGCTCTGTCACGACGACCTTCTTCACCGCCATTTCCGCTACCAAGCACGCTCCGTGGAGAAAGAAGAACCCCGTCATCTCCCAACTGGGCCTCATCCGTGTCAAATAATAGAAAATCAGCTCGTGCATCAACGCCGATACAACGAACGTCGCGAAAACCGCGGGCAGTGGGGCCCACTTCTCCCGGATCGGGTCGTAGACGGTGGGTCGGAGGATCCGGGTGACGCTCAGATTCCACCTCCTCCCCCAAAATTCCTGGAGCGAGGTGGAGAGGTAAGGCTCGTTGAACTGCGGCTCCAGCTCCAATCCGAGAAGATTCCTTGCGGCGGCTGCAGAGACGGCGAGGATGAGGTCCAGCATGAAGTAGATATGGAGGCTGTAGAGGATTAGGATGAGTTTGGGATGGATACGGTCGCTATAGTCGTATACGTTTATCAATACAGCTACTGAGAGTGCCTTGAGCGTGTAATTGAGTGGGTCATCTCTTCTGGATCTGGAAGCGGCGGAGGGGATTCTCTGCTCGTCCCGCAGGATCTTGATCGGCAGACAAGAAACGGCGAGGAATAAGGGGAGCGACATCGGGCGATGTTGGTCGGCATGATTGGATAAGGGGCCTTTGCCGAAGGAGAAGAGAAGGAGCTTGAAATTGGCTAGCCAGGCGATGAAGAATGCTGTGACTCCTCCTAGGTGAACGGAGGTGAGGTGGAGTGGGAGGTAGAGGAATAGTCCGACGACTGGTATGATGGAAACAAGTCTTTTGGGGCCTTTAGGGATTGAGTTTGGAATTATGTAACAGTAGATTAATGAGATTAAGATTGATATCCATACCTTTATGAACTTCTCTATTTCTCCTCCCTCCATTTCTTTCTTAGTCTGAGATTTGATGGTCAAGAAGGATTACTATTTTATAATCACGAATTGCCGGCAATTTAATTATCAATCAAATATTATCATTATTATTAAATAAAACTCAACAGGGAAACCTTGGCATTTGATTCACCAAATAATGTACACTTTTTTCATGTTATATGCACGGCCCAATCTTTGACTTTTTTGTTAAGTTACTGTTCCTTATTTGAATTGACTAAACCTAAAGTGTTCCCAAAAGGTTAAGTCTGAACCAACGAACCGAACTAGTACCGATTTCTTTGATCCTTCTTCTCTTCCAAATTCCAAGCTTTTGGCGGTGCTGTTCTGCACACTTCGTCCATCATCATCAAGCAGAGGCAATGGAAATGAACCATTTGATTCCAGGTTCTTAATCCACCCGCGTAGCAAGTAGTTCACTACCTGCATTTATGATTCATGAACATGAGCATTCAAAACATCCTAATTCTAGACTTTGATCCATCCCAAGAAAGATACATGTACCTCAGGAACTTCATCGTGTGGGCAGTGACCAGCAGGGCTGAGCTCGTAGTATGATGCTTCAGGGAGTTGGCGTTTCACGTCAAGTCCCCAGATAGGTCTCACCCATGGATCTTCTCTTCCGTACACCAGACAGATGGGAACGTTACTCCTTTTGCAGCTTTGGCAAGCAAGTTCACATTTCCAAACTACATTAATTAGGGAAGAAAGAAAGCTCAGGTTCTCACCAATTCATGATACCCTTACCTAGAAAGAGCCTCGGTGAAGGAGAGTCGTGCAGTTGGAGCAAACATAATAGAGGTCAATGATGCAGCAGCTGCAGGATGTTCGGTTATCTCAACTACACGAGAAATGACCTTGTCAACATCTGTTGATTGGTCAGCGTATACTTGTTTAAGCACCTCCGTGATGCTTCTACGATCACTTATTTTCCTCCATCTGCAAATATGTAGGTGTGATGATTGCAAATTCAAATGGAAAACATGGATATCCACGTTGACGAACACGTTTGTCGAAACTCACAAGAAGTGCATAATCATTTTCACCCTTGCAGGAAGAGGAAAAGTGCCGGACCAGGGAAACACCTTAGCCGCTAATGGAGATTTGCCTGGATTTGGTAAGATTCCCCAGAAAGGAGTGGCATTAAGCAACGTCACACCCTTCACCAATTCAGGATGTGTTGCTGCCAAGTAGAGCGCCACATATCCTCCCAATGAGTTCCCAACTACATAAACAGGTTCACCAATTACCTGCACCCACCAAGTGGAACACAATGAATCAATGGTTTAACATGTACAATCTTCAAGCTTGGGAAACTAGAAGTAGTACATTTACCTCTTGGACGAAATAGCGAACCTGATCCCGCCACAGATCTATGGAATAAACAAGCTCACTGGCCCAAGGTTGAGCTTCATCTCCAAATCCCCACATGGAATCTTTCATTCTTAAGGCATCATTTTTCCCTGAGACTGAAGTTGGATCCTCAACAGGAAGTGACAAGCCCTGTCCCAAGAAATCAATAGCCCATACCCTGTACTGCCGACCCAAATCCTTCAATTGCTTCTCATAATGAAAAGAACCAACACCAAAACCAGGAAGAAACAAAACTTGGGGTGATTCTAGGTTCTCCCAACCAGCTTTCTCATAATGTACTTTCAGTTTAGGCTTCCATTCCCAAAAGCAACTACGTACTGAAGCACCTTTAGCTTCACTTGGCAAACCTGGGATCAACACCTTACCTACTGGTTCTGAATTACCACCACCACCACCACTACCCACTTCATCATCTCTAATCACATAACTACTATTCGTCCCACTCAAAGCACTTGAATTGCTCCTTTGTAAGCTGCCCAGGTTACTACTGTTAGATAAGCTATTCTTTTCTCTTAGACAACCTTTTCTGTAATGTAAACTACTAGCAAGCGAAATTCGAGGGGTTCCACTCTCTGGCTGACGAAAAATTGAGCTCAGTTGACACCTTAAGTTTACCACATGGCATCTAGGAGTAATACTCAAAAGAAAAACTTCCATGCCCAGGTAGCTTTTATTATGCCTGCAGCAGGGATCAGCAGCAAATTCAAAGTGAGAAGAACAATGCCAGAAATTGTTAATCAAGATTAACAAGATAAAGACACCCCAAAAAGAGAATGTTTACTTCAATCACTAACTAAATTTCTGCCGTCTGCAGAAATACAGAAACTGACAACAGTCAATCCTCCAACTGCCCAAAATCAGTGAAAAACTCAAAACCTCAAACCATGGAAGACTCAGAATGGAAAGGAAATCAGATGCAAAATCTGGAGATAACTGCAGATAGGTTCTTCAGCTCCAAAGCTTATGAAATAATATAAATGTAAAACGAAATTCGTGGACGAGAAGCTTCCCCACGCCGATAAAACTGTGGTTGAAATAAAAGAAACGGGGAAATTGTCCGTTCTGGGATCGGTGGGCTCGCTCCGCGCATGGCGCACCTTCAATTCCAAAGCAAGGCGTCATTTCGTTCTTCTGTGGCTCTGGATATCGTTCAAGATTTTCCAGAATAAATGTCAGCCATGAATTCAGATAACTTGATCTAATTAAAAGAGCAGTTTAGTTATTCTCAATTTAATTATTTGTTCACCTTTCTTTTATTTTTTGCGCTTTCACTTTTGTTTCCCAACAACCATTTCCACCAACGTCCCGCCGCTACCAACAAAGTGAACCGCGGCGGATCAATACCATCTCCGACGTCCCGTTCATGCTAAAAGTAGAACAGCTGCTCTTCATCTCCAACACTAAAGTGACATTCCTCAACTTCGACCACAACCAAAGCAGACTCCTCCAATAAACTGTCATCCAATCTTGTTTTTCCAAATACTCTCATCTCTTTCGCTTCTAAATCATCTCTGATGGTCCACAGCCCGGATTTTTTCCCATACAAAAAATCAATTCCCATTACAGGGCAGCAGCAATAGTGTAGTCAATTCCCAAACAAGGGGTCATTGACTTAAAGAGTACCTTAAGTATCAGAAAATAACGCGCCGAGCACCTATGTATAAAATCCTTCAAAATGATCCCGTCATCAAATTCCGTCCAACTTCCATCCAATTTTTCCGTCCAATGCTGACGTGGAAGATACTCAACCAACCCAATTAGCATAAATAATAATAAAATATTAGGAAAATAAAAATAAATCAAAACTAACTAAATAAAATAGTAAAATATGGAATCCACCCACCAACTCCGGCGAAACTCAACCGTCAACAACCGCCGCCCTTCCTCGACGTCACCGCACTTCTCCGCCGTCGTTTTGCGCCGTCCGGCGTCCTCCGCGCCGCCTACAGCTGGCCGAACAAGCCTTCTTCCTCAACTGATCGTCTTCTCGTCTCTTCCTCACGTCTCTTTTCTCCTCCTCAGACCCTCTTCTTTTCCCTGATTCCTTCTTCGCCGGTAACCAGAAATCAAGACGACGAACACCCATTTCCATTTCCTCTTCGCATTTCGCTAATTCCAATTTACCCTGTTTCATTGATTGGATTTAGGCTGAATTGATAATGTAGGAAAAATCGTGATTTAGGGCAGCAGAGATGAGATGAATAGAGCGCGGATGGGGTTTATGAATGGTTGTTGTTGGTTGATGAAATTATGGATTGTTCTTCTTCTTACTCAACAGTTGAATGTTTGTTAATGTCGATTGCTCATGCGAATAAGGTTATAATCTCTGCAACAGCAACGGTTAAGTTTCTGGACTTTGAAGCTGCCTACTGGATGAAAGTTGCAAGTTTTGATGCTCTGCTTCTCCACCTGAATCACCTGTTTTTTTTTTCAAACTCAGCCATTGATCTTGCTGCAAGTGATCTTAGCGCTCTTTCCAGGTATAGTTTTCATTCAAGAATTGAAGCTTTCTCAAAAGTTCAGAGTTAAGAAAGCATTAAACAAGTTGGCTTCAAACTTGTAAAAGCTTGTTACTGTGAATCTGTAATGGTAATGTTCATATTTTTGCAGAATGTTCTCCAAATATAAAATCCAGTGAAGGCTACACTAAGAGTTGGACTTCACTGCTCACTTCAGATGAAGAAAGTACAAGTGAACATTGGATCTCTTCAATGGTGTGATGTTTGCAGACAAGCAGATTAACTAGAAAGGGAGGAAGGCATGTCTGGACTTAACATAACAGTCAAGAAAACACTGGCCATTTATACTTCTGATTGTATAGATAATGGATCTGCTTATAGGAAAACTGTTCTGAAAATTTTGTTCTTGCTAAACATAAAAATACAACAATAGCACCATTGCTAATTCAACCAGATTGCTGAACCATCCAGGAAAATACTCCGCCTCTAGCATTTGCTGCTGCTGCAGCTGTACATCGTCGAGCTCGAAATCGAAATTGAAATCGAGACCAGGCAGCCGGTATATTTCACCGTCTATGTCCAGCTCTATATCTGGAAAAGCTGCTCTTTCCTTTGCACTGGCTCCGTCAGTCTGAGTTGATTCCTGGTTACCGGCGAAGAAGGAATCGGGGGAAAAGAAGAGGGTCCGAGGAGGAGAAAAGAGACGTGAGGGAGAGACGGGAAGACGATCAGCTGAGGAAGAAGGCTTGTTCGGCCAGCTGTGGGCGGCGCGGAGGACGCCGGACGGCGCAAAACGACGGCGGAGAAGTGCGGTGACGTCGAGGAAGGGCGGTGGTTGTCGACGGTTGAGTTTCGCCGGAGTTGGTGGGTGGATTCCATATTTTATTATTTTATTTAGTTAGTTTTGATTTATTTTTATTTTTCTAATATTTTATTATTATTCATGCTGACTGAGTTGGTTGAGTCATCTTCCACGTCAGCATTAGATTGAAAAATTGGATGGAAGTTGGAGGAATTTGACAACTGGACCATATTGAAGGATTTTATACATAGGTTACCGACGCGTTATTTTCTGATACTTAAGGTACTCTTTAAGTCAATGACCCCAAACAAGGGTTGTTTTTGCCACCTCATTCGTAAATCGCCGGTGAAAGTGGCGATTTCTATTTCTTTCTCTCTCACACTTTTCCTATTGACGGAGCATTTTGCTTTCAAATTGGAAAAATAGCACTTTGGTCCTTCTACTTTGCCAACTTAACAAATAGCCCCTATTATATAAACCGTTCTTTTTACACTTCTTGTTTTGACCAATTTGTATTTTGGGTCCTTCCATTTAGGGGTGGGAATTCGGTTAAGGTTAATGGTTAAAACCGATTAACCAACCAAAATCGGTTAACCATTGGTTAATCAATTATTCGGTCGGTCAAGGAGGTGGTTAACCATTTTTAGCAAGTCGGTTAATGGTTAAAATGCGGTTAACCGACCTTGACCTACTTTGACCGAAAAAATAATAGAATAATGAGTTCTAGTGCAAGTGTTTATTTACATGGTGTATAATTTATGACTGAATTAACCGATTCCCTACTTCCATTTCCATTTCAACTAACGTCTTCATGACGTTAAATATGTGCACATGTTTTCTATTTTGATATTCGTATGTTCGTATTTCGAAAGGTGTATATAATTGACTGATGTTACTCGTATAGTACTGAATCCGCACCAATTAACATTATGAAGACGTTAATTTAAATGGAAGGACAAAAAATACAAATTGGTCAAAGCAAGAAGTGTAAAAAGAACGGTTTATATAATAGGGGGCTATTTGTTAAGTTGGCAAAGTAGAAGGACTAAAGTGCTATTTTTCCAATTTGAAAGCAAAATGCTCAGTCAATAGAAAAAGTGTCAGAGATAAAGAAATAGAAATAGCCACTTTCACCGGCTATTTACGAATGAGGTGGCAAAAACAACCCTTGTTTGGGAATTGACTACACTATTGCCCTATAATGGGAATTGATTTTTTGGACTACCCCTGTATGGGAAAAAATCCCCACAGCCCGCAGTCCGGCTATGGCTCTGAGAGCCATATCTCTCAGATTCATAGAGAGATGGCGGGCAAGAGAGAGAAAATAATTTTGGGCAGAGGAGAGAGAATGTTGGAGGAGAGAGATTGTTAGGTGTTATGCCATTCATACATCGATGTTATGACGTTGTTATGATGTCGTTATGTCATAACAATTGTTATATCATCGTTATGTGAGTGTTTTTATCGTTATGAGATTTTGGTATGTCATAACATCGTCATAACACACTGTTATACCATCGTTATATGAGTGGTCTTTTACCGTTATGAGAATTAGACATTTCATAACACCGACATAACACTTATTTATGAGTTCAACATATTTCACTAAAACTTCAATAAACTATATCAAGATGGATATCATTGGACTCGAAAAATTATAATAAACAACATTTGTGAATGTTAAAATGTGATTTGAGCATTATATTAAGAGTTATACTAATAAAACTAAAATTAGGGGTAATTGAAAGAAAGAAAGTGTGTCAGATTTTTTAATTCATTTTATGGGGAATAGGTTTTGGGCAGCTGACCGGCGCGTGGGGAACAAGCGCGGGCAGTTTTTTTTTATTTTCCAACTCATTAAACATTTTCGTTTTTTATTTCTTTGTGGGGTCAATGCCACATGGCGTGATACTATTGGTCATTAATCTCTCAGATGGATCTGAGAGAAAGACATCTTAGAGCCATAGCAAAATTCCACAGCCCGACCATTCCAGCTGCGGTAAATAGGTCTTCAACCTCTTTCATACCCAGTCCCCTTTTCAAGGAATTACTTCGTTTAAATGCCGAACCAGGATTAATATACGCGGGGTCAAATTATAAACTGAAAATAGGTGTTACCGGTTAAAAAAATTGGATTTGGATACTAGTAAAAAAATTTAATGAATCTAATACTACGTAAAAATACACAAGAATTTTTTTTATTATAAGTTGTTTGATTAGTAAAAAAGAATTATGTATGACACCTGCAATTTTTTCTTCAAATTTGGATGATTTATTATCAAATATTATAATTATTACATATTTTTTGGTGAGAAACGGACGCTAAGCGCCTTAATCATTGATCAAAATCGAGTGAGGTTTTACGATGCCCTAACAATCAAGCCGCAGGAAATAAACAAGTCTACAGTCTGAAATTAAAACATTGTGACTCCCAAACGGGTAGCCATAACCAATACTAGCAAGGAAGTCGGTCGCACGATTCCCTTCTCTGAAAGTATGCTCGACCTTCAGACTCCAATCCCTTCGCATCAAATCTTGGAATTCAAGAGTCTCCATCACATGCTGATGTTGTGGTTCTGCATTCTTTGTAAGCAGAGTAATTACAACAATAGAGTCCATTCGGAGAATCACCTTCCTATAGCCTGCATCCCACGTACGTTCCAAGATTCATAGAGTAAGCCAACAACCCTCTACCATCGAACTCCTGCAGCACTCCTCCTGCTGTCGCTCTCTTCGTCGAAGGGTCTAGGGACCCATCCGAATTCAAGATAACCCACCCATAAGGGCCTGGATCCCACTGAATATCCACCATTCTCCTGCTCATAGCATTACCAAGGTCCACCTTATCTCTTTCCAAAGGAACCTCCACTTGATGGGCCCAATTGACGGAACGAATTGCAGCAGCAACCACAGAGGATTGTGTACCTGAGAAAATTCGCTATCACTAGAACATAACGAGAATATAGTCGCAGGCACACTTTGCGACTAAGTTAGTCGCAGGCCAGTCCTGTCTGCGACAAAGCCCAAGGCTCCCGACTATTTATTGGACTTAGTCACAGGTGCATGCGACTAAGCTCTAGGCCCGCGACGAGCTTTATCGATGTCGTCTACGACTAAGCTCCTGCCTACGACTATGCCCAACCTGATCAATTGGTTGGACCAGATTTAGTCATAGGCCTCCTGTAACTAAGCATCTGGCATGCGACTAAACGTAAGAATGACCACCCCTCCATCCAGAGGTGTTTGTCATTTGTTCGTTCCACCAAAAATTTTCATATTCTCTCCTCTCGGTCTACAGTTCCTCTCGAGTTTGGTAAGTGTTTCACCGAAATCACACATATTGCTGACCAAAAAATCTATTGTTTGATGATTTCTTGTTGTTGTTTTCTTCATTTCGACCATTTGCTAGTTGATTTTGATGATTCACGGTCTGGGCGACATAGTTTTTCCTCTTTTCATATCGACTCTATCTCTAATTTTGGTAAGGATTTCATTCCCAAATATGTTATTTCGTGTATTTTGGTTTGTTCGTGAATGGTTTATGAGCTGTGAAGCTTATTTTGTCGTGTAGGCTGGTATTATAGCTTGCAAGTCTCTAATTCACTGTTTTATCCCTTCTACTGACTGTTTTTTTCCTTGGTAAGGATAGGATCATTAGTTTTTTTGCTCATGCGTTCTTCGAATTATGGAGATAATTTTGTTTGTTGGAATAATTTAGATTCATAATTTTTTATCCGCTGCTATTGATTAATTTTTACTTGTTGTTTGTTTTCCAGCTTTTTTTTTAATAATGTATAATTGGGTGATGACAACACTGGAAACCATGACCTCCTTGTCACAAGTTTAAACTCTTACCATTGTTTTCCAGCTTTTTGTTTAGTGTAGCTCTTTTTTTTGTCTCCTACACTTTTTGCCGTTATACAGGTTGGATTAGATTTGTTCATACATGCAAAATGGTTTACCGTTATTGGAACCACGAAAAAATTGATTAATCAACCAAATTTGATTGCTATTGAGGAGCACTATAAGATTTGTATACAAGTTAATTCACCTTGATTTCCTTGCCTTGCTTAATTCTACTATTTCGGTATTTAGATTATTGTTAATCTTTATTATAGTAATGTTTAAAAAAGATCATAACTACCAATGATATCTGTTTATTCGAATCGCACGAATTTGGCCAAAATTTCCAAGCTAGAGCCCTTGACCCAGTCCAACATGCCCAAACGAGTGTGTCTGGACCCTCCAGTGGGTCCAAAACTATCCCAGCAGGCCTAGTACCTGGCCTGGTGAGAGTTTGTTTAGTCGCGGGCCAGGCCTGCTGCGACTAACCCAGCTTTGTCGCGACGATTTTAGTCGCAGGCAAGATCATGGTTACAAGCCGAATTGAGCTGATATTTCACTTGGCTCGAGCTCGGCTCATTTAATTTTTGGTCGTCTCAAGCTCGGCTCGAATTCTATTCAAGCTTTGATAATTGAGCTCGAGCTCGATTTGCTTAAAAAAAGCCTGATTCAAGCTCGTTCGTTAAGCTTCGTAAATGAACCTTTAAACGAGCCAGAGCTCGAGCTCGATTCGAGCTTGTTCGTTAAGATTCGTAAACGAACCTTTAAACAAGTCGACTCATTTAATGTGCTAATTTTAGTTCGTTTAGGCTCGTTTACAATTAAGCTCGTCAACATAAAAATTAAATTAACATACAAAAGTTTCCAAGCTAATCCAAAGTTCTCAAACTTCTAAAATTAAGCGTTTACAGAGACATAAAATCAACGATTCTGAGTGTACGAAATAAGAGTTAATGAAATGTACAACAATCACAAAAGTAACAATGTAAGTCTAGAGAGTAATGAGAAGTAGCCAGTACACTATTAGATTGTTGTGAAACCACTGCAGCCTGCCTCCACTGCTTCTCCCATCCCTCCTTGGTGTTCTGTTGGAATTCAACCGACTATATGAACAACATGATGCCTGCCAGATAGGGAGAAAAAACACAAACTATACAAAGTCAACTCATCACAGAAACATACAGATCTTTGTTGACCGAAATTGCAGAATTCCTTATTCAAGTATCTTAAGAAAAAAAGAAGCAAGTGATGAATCAAGAACAACGACCAGAGAATTAGTGGTTCCATAATAGTGATTCAAGAACAATATGATTATATCACAAAAGTCACAAATTAAACCAAATGTTGCTTAGTGGTTCCAAAATTAGCTATTATTTATAACTCATGGTTGTGGTCGGTATAAACGCAAGCAAATCATACCCAATTAGATTAAATATAGCATTCCTAAGTATAGAAGAAACTCTATACGTAGTCAATCAATATCAACTAAGAACTCAACACATAACAATAGGGGATAAATACCTCTACTTATGGGAACCATTTCTCTTAATCCGAGCTGCCTATCGAATCACAATCCTGAATTTAGCACAAGAGTTGGTACTTTATAATTAGTGTAAGGTCAGCTTAGCAGTCGTCAGTTCATCAAACACTCTATAAACAAATCAACTCAACTGAGTAAAGAAAAAACAACTATCCAAATTCCCCATAATTTGAACCCTAACATAAAATGATCAACGAAACTGAAATAAAGTGAATTCAGAACTGAACTTCCATGATTTCATATTTCTATTCTGAACTCACTTGCCAAAGAGTAATCGGCACCGACACCGCTTAATGAAAGCACAAAGTTTGTTCTACAACAAGTCAATCTCAACATCCACATCCACTTCGTTCGTCACGCTTGTAACCTTCATAAATAAAATTCATAGTCAGAATATATATGTAATGAAAGAGTTAGCGAATTCACCTAGATGAATAGAAAACTAAAACTTACCTACTAGATCTTGTTAGACTATAATGATTTTTCAACCAATCTTGTGAGAAAAGTAGCGCCTCACTAGTCTTCTTCCCCAAAGATGCCCGACTTGGATCAATCACTCTTCCTCCTGCAATAAATGTAGCTTCTGAAGCTACCAACTAACACGCATTGCCATGATTTCAGTATATGTAACAATATCTTGTAAGACGGTCCATTATCCCTCCACCAGTCAATAACATTGAAATCTCTAGTACGCTCTTCCAAAGCTTCAAGATAGAAATCAAGTTCAGATTTCACAAAAGTGGAAGCAGAACTAGTCACATTTCTAATAGTAGAACCGAACAAGTCTTGTCCTGTTAATTTTTTTATCTTTCCCGCTTTCGCTACTAGTTGTTGCAACTGTTTTAACTACCATTTCACTTGGATTATCAACATCTCTAGCTTTATATTCCTCAACATACTCCTGAAACACCTCATAGAGCTTATCGCGAACTAATTTCACTTGTCCGTGGTAAGTATCTTCACTATAAAAATTCGGAAAAGCAACTTCAATAATCACCCTCAATTCTTGGATCCAACACAACAGAAAATGTCATGACCAAGTTATTGTCTCCCCAATACTTATCAAACTTCTGCTGCATTTTTGTCGTCATCCTTTCATTCTTTCATCGCCTAATTGTATAGTGTTCTTCAACAACACTTTAACTCTCCAAAACTCAGGAAGAAACACATTAGAAGTTGTATACGAACTCCCAAAGATAATAGTCATAACATCACTAAATAACTCAAGAAATTGACAAACATTAGACATTTTCAACTAATCTTCTTCTGATGGCAACCATTTGTACCACTACAAAAATTTGCCGGTTTAGCGTCGGTCGCAGATGCGTCTTAGCGTCGGTTACAGATCGACGCGAAATATTTTAGCATCGGCCAAAAAAGCGACGTCAATTCCACCGATGCTAAATTATTGCATTGAATATTATGTTCAATGTCATTGAACCCTAACTCATCAATTATTGTTCACAATCCAGTGTAATATGACGAAAATTGCAAAAAAATACATACTGTACACATGGGATGAAGATGCAAAACAAGGAGAAATTATGATACAAGAAGGGACTATCACTGATAAAGTTACGACACAATTAGTAATCATAAATTTAAAATTATGTTAAATTATTTTGAATGACACTGCATAATAATGCTAAAAAAACAAATACAGTGTTTAAATTAATATATACATACCTAAAACCAATGAGGAGAAAGCAATGACGAGACTGCGTCACCGCTGCTCCAAGCTCAAATGGAGTTACACCTACCAATTAACCACAATTTAAATCACTAACTAATAATGCACACTAATTCATAAACAAATTAATTTACTAACTAACAATACACAACAATATATTCCCAAATTATTTCACTAACTAGCTAAAATATCAAAACCCTAATTTATTAATTCCCAGCCTAACAATACATACAATAATATTCAAAAATTATTTCACAAACTAACTACTAACACTAAAACTATAACTAACTAATTCACTAACTAAATAAAATATAATATTGAAATAAGAAAATACAACCTTAGGAGAGTTGAGAGAACTGCACACTGCAAAAATGAAATTTTTGTCTGTTTGGGAGTTTAAATAGGACAAGAATTTAGCGTCGGTCGACGATCGATGCCAAACTAGACACAGAACCGATGCCATACTCCCGTGATTTTGGCGGCAGTTTCGGCCGACGCTATCTTCTTCCACCAAAGCGACGCTAAAATCTGAGTGGGTTAGGTTCTTAGTTCGGACCAGACTCAGGTTTAGCGTCGGTTATCTATCAACCGACACTAAACCCTTAGTCAAACGCGAGTCAACGATTTAGCATCAGTTTTTATCAACTGACGCTAAGCTCTTCTCCATCAAGCAACGCTAAACCCCTTTTTTTGTAGTGTACGAATGATCTCTTAAAAGATATTGAGAAAATACAGGCTTGAACTCTAAGGCCACAAATAGCATGAAATATGCCGAGTTCCAACGAGTGCAACAATCAAGAGTAATTAAGCTTCTTCCCAGACAACCGAAGTTGTTTAGCAATCTCACGAAACAAATTCACACGACTCTCAAACATAGCAATATGTTTGACACTTTGACGAACATTTTCAAGTAGCCCCTCTATTTCTTTCAAGACAAATCACACCAAGATCTTAAGTATGTGAGCAAAACATCGAACATAAAATATTTCTCCATCCAGAGGAAGCTTATTCACAAAAGTCAGAGTGTTCTTGAGAGTTCGCATAGAAACGTCATTGTAAGAAGCATTGTCCAAAGTAATTGTCCATATTTTGTTCTCAGTATCTCAATCCACTAAACACTTTTGCAATGCATCACAAACAATAACTCCATAAAGAGGTGGTCGAACATGACAAAAGTTAAGCACACGCTTTTGAAGCTTCCAATTTTTATCCACAAAATGACATGAAACAACCATATATTGGATTGTTTGATTAGACTACCACAAATCAGTTGTTAAACTCATTTGTTGGACATTTTAAAGAAATTCCTTGATCTTGCCCTTAAACGTCTCATATGTGCTAAACACATCGGATGTAGTACTTGTACGACTTATCCTCTAATATAATGGATTGGCAGTTTTCATCATCATTGTAAACATGTCATGCTCAACAGTAGATAAAGGCTTCTCAATAACGATAATCCAATGTGCCATCATTTGTCTCAGTTTTGACTGATCATACATGAAGTTCTCCACAACATTGACGCTCTCGGCATTGTTAATAGTTGCAACTATGTTCAGTTGTTGTTGGTTCTGATCCGCAAGATTCTTTGGCCACCTTGGACATCGTTCAATGTGTCTACCCAAATGAGTCGTAGTACCTAAAGAACCCATCTTTATTTTAATTTTGCAATGAATGCACTCCAACTTCGTGATCTTGTCAACTACAACTTCTTTGAAATCACCCCAAACATACGACGTTTTCTCCTCTTCCATTTATAGTAGGGCTGGGTTTAACTTGCTCACTAGTTGGATTTTGATTGCCTTCTTGCTGAGAAGAACTATTCATTGTTGCAGTACCGTCACCAATAGTGCGTGAATTAGTCATTGCAGTAGTAGAGATTGCTTCACTTACTAGATTAACGGGATTCGAAGAAACTTCTTCGTCAATAACCATCCTGCAAAACAAAAATAATGAACAATATATTAAGACACTAAAAATAAAAAAGTAGCAACAAATTCACTTGGATTCTTTCTAGGTTATCCTCTGCAATCTGACTTTGTAGCCATATGAGTAAGAGATGCAATATAATTCACTTAAGCAAATCAAATATGCATCATTAGGGGAATGGGTTACCCCCTTTCAATGAAAAAATTTCTTATTATCTTACCAAATACAGTAAGAACAATAAAAAATAAACTAAAGAAAAACCTAGGGCAAAAGAAGAAGAGAGTATAAGAATCTTGTTCCTGCAAAAGAATCTCCTAAGGCCAAAAAATTGTATCCTAATTGTTTGTATTATCCAGTTATCTCAAAACATTATGAACTTAGGAACAAAAGCATAATCTAACTCACTTCGTAATTTCAGTTTATTGAACCATAAAAGCTAGCAAGTAGGAGTCAAAGAAGGAACTGGGTTTATAACATATATATGGAAACGGTATAACAGTAATGAAATTGATATATAATGGGTCTAGTTAACTGCATTTTGGGTCTGGCTGTGGAATTGGTTGATGATAAGGGAGGAGATATACAAAGGAGGAGGAAGCACACGATAGAGATACTGGGATGGGGATTACCAACGACTAGGAAGAACACGATAGAGAGGGAGATGAGATATGACCAGCAATGTGGAGGGGCGATGGTCGACGATCATCGTTGCAGCTAGGGGCGGACGGCGACTAGGTTTATCGATATGATGATCGTCAGAGATCGGAGAGATGAGAAATTAGGGTTGTGTCATGGGTGTGTGGCTCGTGGCGGCAGCTGCGGGAAAATGGAAATTAGGGTTGGGGCCTTGGGGGACTTGGGTTCAGTGAGCAGACTTAGGAATTAGGATAATTAGAGTTTGTAAGTATTAATCAATTAATCAAACTAGAATTAGGAATGATATGATATAAACTTATTCTACATGTTAATAAACTTTGAAACATCATATAAACCTATTATATTTTATATTTTGAATAAATTCTAATTTCTAATTAATAAACTCATAAACTCACTAAACTCTAAAATTCATTAGATCCAAATTCACTAAACTCTATGACGTGTTATCGCAAAACCTAATTCACTAAACTCTATGACGTGTTACCGCGTAATTAACTAAGCTCTATAACGTGTTATCGGCTTATCGCCACACTCTAGTTCACTAAACTCTATAACTTCTTAACCCCAAACACTAATTTACTAAGCTATATAATGTGTTATCGCGAAATCCTAATTCACTCAACTATATATCATGTTATCTCCGAATCGTAGTTAACTAAACTCTATAACTTGTTAACCATAAATCCCTAATTCACTAAACTGTATAACGTATTATAGTGAGACCCTAATTCAGTAAAAATCTATAACAATCTAACAAACTCTATTAATGGACCCTTAGTCGATGTTTACATTCTAACAATCAACATTAAGCTATAATGTCAATTCATATCAACATTAAGTTATAAGTTGTTATCCCTAAACCCTACTTCATTAAACTTTATGATATGTAATCATGCCATAAATGCAATAGATAATTTAAGTTATCAAATATATCGTCAAACTCTAATTCACTAAACTCTATAACTTGTTAGCCCTAAACTTTAATTCACTAAACTTTATAACATGTTATCGATTTATCGCCACACCTGATGCACCCGTCACCCCGTGGACACGTCCAGAGAAGTCGTGGACACAAAGCCAAGAGAAGAGCTTCAAGAACATGGTCACCGCGTACGTGGATGCTTGGAGCCTGACCGAGCACGAGGAGGATGACCGTCGGATGCTAAGGAACGGATGCACGGTGCTGAAAATGATGATGTCGGACCAAGTGCCGAGAGCGCTCATGTTGACCGAGGCTGACCCGGTGCTGAACACTAGTGCCGAACGAAACACTAATGTCGACCCGGACACCTAGACTGATGTCGAGCTGGATGCTGAGTCCCGACCGATCACTGATGTCGAGCCGGACAGGGACGATCGACCGAGTGATGCTGACCCGAGAAAGATAATTGATGTCGGTCCGATACACGATGATGTTGGGCCGCTGCAAGCCGAAATGCAAAATTTGGATGATGATCGAGAGACAAAATTCGAGCCACGCGTGGAATGCCACAAATCCGACCGAGACTAGGAATCCACGCCACGCACGGATCACCGCGAATCCGGCCAAGACTAGGAATCTGTGGCGCACTAGGATTCCAATCCCGCGACCAAGAACCTTGGTATTCCTAGTCCTATCCAGAATAGGAATGTCGAGCATTGAGATGTCCTTGCCGGATTAAGACTCTGATGTCGGTTTAGGAGATTTTAAGACTTATTTGGATTTTCCCTTTTAGCAGTCGAATTTATTTTTCCTTTTTAGATATACTTCAGAATATTTATTATTTTAGAAGTAGTTTCATATAAGGAAAAGGAGAAGTCCTAGGTCGACCTTGATCCTATAAATTGGAACTCTTGTACCACGTTTTACACAGACTTTAATGAATTAAATTGATTTCAAAACTTTTGTTCTTTGTTTCCTTCTGGCTTTTGCTCGTTGTTGCATAGCTTTTAGGTTGGTTTATCGTGGCCAAGGTCACCACCCTTGACTTTGTGACACTATTTGACATTGATACTTTGGGTTCCTTGCTCTTTATAGATAGTGAGTCCAAGTACGTTTCCATACTTGTTTTGAGGATTGTACTCGATTGCTAGGTTGTCGAGCATTTGGTAAAGGGTCACGGCCCACGGTTGTCGACGGTTCATATCAACACCGTAGTTCACTAAAATCTACAACTTTTTTACCCTAAACCCTAATTTACTAAGCTATCTAATGTGTTATCGTCAAATCCTAATTCACTCAACTATATAACGTGTTATCGCCAAATCATAGTTAACTAAACTCTATAACTTGTTAACAATAAACCCTAATTGACTAAACTCTATAATGTGTTATCGACATACCCTAATTCACTAAACTCTATAGCTTGTTAACCCTAATCACTAATTTAGTCAACTATATAACGTGTTATCGCCAAACCCTGATTCACTAAAGTCTATAACGTGTCATCCCTAAATGGTTAAAACCTAATTCATTAAACTTTATGATATGTTACCATGCTAAATATGTATTAGATAATTTAGTTTATAAAATACATCAACAAACCCAAAACCCCAACCATATTTACATTATAATAAGGAAACCCAAACCCCTAATATAAAGTCCTAAATCCCTCATGTTTAAATCTCAATACTGTCATGAACGAGCTTGTTCATGAACTTATATACGATCTTGTTCATGAACCTCTAATCAAACTTGTTTGTGAATATACACACGAATATCATAAACGAGCTTGTTATCGAACTATTATGCGAATATGTTCGCGAACAATAAATGAGCCTACTATTCGTGAACAATAAACGAGCCTGCTCGCAAACAAGCCGAGCTAAACCCCTTTGGCTCGGATTCAGCTTGTTTACAATTCTAATATGTTCACGTACTGGCTCATTTCGAATCAAATCGAGTCACGAACATGTTTTTCCCGAGCTGAACGTCGAGCGATCTTGAGTGGCTCTGTTCGTTAACAGCCCCGCATGCGACTAATTTTGGCCCTGCCTGCGACTATTTTCAGTCGCTGTTGTAGTGTATATGTCTGTTAAAATTAATATAACAAGTACATAACAATGATATAACATATTAAGAACATAACATGATTACGAACATAACAATGACATAACAGTTATATAACAACATGACATAAAAATGTCTATTAAAGTTTCACGTGTTGATGCATTGTACTAAAACCATAAGCTTCATTTACAGAATTGTATTAAGTTATACATAAAAACCATAGACTTCAAATTGTTATGTTAGTGTTATATGTATGTTATATTTATATAAAGGTTTCATAAAAGAAACATAATAACGACTTAATAGGACAATAACAAGGGTCATGAAAAGGACATAACAATAACATAAAAAACAAAATGTTGACATAACAAAATCATGATATATTCTTTCATGTTCTTCATCCTAAACTATAACCTTGATAGAGTTCACGTTTACAATGATATGTTAGGATACAACAATGTCATAACAACAACATGACAATGACGTATTAGGAACATAACAATGTCATAATAGTGATATAACAATAACATGACATAAAAATGTTTGTTCAAGTTTGCGTTTTGACGCATTGTACTAAAACTATAAGTTCCATTTACATGAAAGTATTAGTTATATACTCAAACCATAAGATTTTTCTTCCAAAATTGAATAAAACATATCAAATTGATGTCATTATACTCGAAAAAATAAACAAACAACATTTGTGAAGAAAAATAATTGTTTTGATCATTGTAAAAAAAGTTATAGACATTAAATTAAAAAATGGGTAGTAATAAAAGTAACAAAGTGTATGTGAGCAGGAACCACTTTTGGGCAAAAAGTTAAATAATGTGTCAGGCATATAATTGAAAAGAGTGACCATAGCCTTGTGCTCCGCTCACTCTCGTCTCAGTCGGCTATTTGGAAGGGTTTGGCTCGGGAATGGCAGGTGATGCTCTGTGGTGCCAGGTCTGCAATCAGGAATGGGCATGATACACTGATGTGGACAGCTAGGTGGGTTGATTCGGGTGATAAACTGATTGATTGGCTGCAGGATGATGCTAGTACTCCAGACATTGACGAGAGAGTGGTCGAATACGTCGACTCTGATGGTAACTGGGATGTGAGAAAACTCTCCCAAACTCTTAGACATGAGGCAGTGGAGATGGTTGTAGGTATGTCCCCACCCCAACAAAATAAAGGAGATGATCAATGGGTTTGGGGGGGTGAGCGAGATGGGAAATTCTTCATCAAATCGGCTTACAATCTCATTTGCGACCTGCCGACAGTTCCTCACCCAGACCCTTGGGAGGCTATATGGAAATGGAAGGGACCTAATCGCATCAGATGCTTCCTCTGGCTCGCAGCTAGCAATCGGCTCCTTACTAATGCTCAGAGGCAACACCAATATGACTGAAGATGCAAGCTGCCCACTCTGCAATCATAGCGATGAATCAGTTACCCATGTGCTACGAGATTGTAGCTTCGCGAGAGAGGTTTGGAATCGCCTTGCCGTGTTTGATACTGCAGACCCGCTCTGGACATCTGATACAGCAGCCTGGGTTTTCCATCATTTGAAATGGGAAATGGATTGATCTTTGGGGTCACGTGTTGGCAACTTTGGAAGCTCAGAAATGAAAAAATCTTTACTGATTCCCATACACCAGTTACTGCAGCCACCATCAAAATTGGAAATTGGATCTGCTCTATCAAATCAGCCATGGAGAAGGACATTTCGCTTATGGGAAATGGCAGGTTGTGGGAAGTGGTCGAGTTGGCTTGGGACCCAGGACCTATGGGCTGGATGGTCCTCAATACCGACGGCTAGTTAGTTCGGATCGTCGGCGGGCAACGGCAGGAGGTCTTTTAAGAGACGCCGAAGGTCGATGCACTCTGGCTTACACAATGAACCTTGGGTACTGCTCAATTACTAGGGCCGAGATGAGAGGGGCACTCAGAGGACTCGAAATTGCGTGGGATGCAGGATAAAGAAGATTGCCGTCCGTTGGCGGCCGTCAAATTGCTGACAAACTCGGGGGAGCCGAATCACCAACATGGAATGGAGACCTTGCGTTTCCGTGAGCTCATTAGCCATAATTGGGAGGTGACCATCGAGCACACCTACAGAGAACGAACTGTGCTGCAGATTTTCTTGCCAGCTTGGGATATGACTATCCTTTTGGAAGTCACATGATACCTCTTTCTGATTGTAATCTTGGCTACTTTCTTCGATATGACTCTCTTGGGATTTCTATCCCTCGGTCCATCTTGATTAATGACTAGACGTTAGCCGTCGTTTCTTACCAAAAAAAAGAAAAGAGTGACCATATATAGTTTGCTTTTTATTTTCCTCGCCAATCAATTTTGTTCATTGCCAATATTACCCTTATTCACTTTTCCCCATTTTCAACCTAAGATGCGAGAAAGGCTGATCCAACAACCCACGCTCTCTCAGATGAATCTGAGAGACTGAGCTCTCAGCTCAATAACGAAATTGTGAAATTCCAGTGATTTATTTCCTATGGGATTTATCTCTACATTCCTGACCAATGGCGAAACTAGGGGAGTTCGGGAGCCCCAACTCCCCTCTACGGCTTTCCCGGTATGAGTGTAAAATTTGGTATTTTTAAAGTTTGGTGTCAGGTATTTGATGTTCGGCTCCCATACTACATTGTTTTGGTAAAATGTTGTCTTTTTTTTTGCCAAGGCAAACTCCCGGGGTGGGGAGAACCAAGATAGCGAACCAACTTAGGAGATACAAAAAGAAAAAAAGAAAAAGAAGGAAGGGGGCAGGGATAGCGAAAAATAAAAACCGCTAACACACTATAATCCTTCAAGGACTATTAATAGATGCAAAAAGAGAGATTGACTAACAGAGAAGAAGCAGGTAGGAAACTCAAAGCAAATTTTGCAACCAAGTGAGCCAACCCATTTTGTGTTCTCAGAATTGTGTTATATTTCAGTCTTGAGAATTTTGGGATTAATTGTCTTATTTCTTGGATAATAGCACCAGCTAAGGGGTGCAAAGTCTTGTTATCCATGATTTTTTTTGTACTACTTCTGCATCCCCTTCAATATGCATTTCCAACATCCCAAATTTTAAACACCAACGTAGAGCTTCCCTAACTGCAATTCATTCAATTGTAAAGGGGTCCCAAATTAGATGAAAACTTTTAGCACTTGTGAAGACAATATGACCACCCGCGTCAAAAACCACAAAGGTAATAGCTCACCCTACTTCTTTAGAAGTACCCCCATCGACCTTAATATGGAAATTAAACGAAAACTTAATTTCCGCATTGTAAGAGTTACATGATGCTTTTTGGAGGATAAATCTTCATTTTTACTAAATAGTTACTTATAATCAACTCATAGTATGTAATAATTATTATATTTGGTGGAAGACCTTGTAGTCTACTGGTTAAGTAACTACACCTCCATGAAGGAGGTCGTATGTTTGAATCCACACTCAATCATAAAAAAAAATTATATTGATTATCAATGATCCACATTTGAAGAAAAATTATCGATGGCACGTATAATTCTTTTAGTACTAATTAAACAACAGATAATTAAAAAAATCTATGTATTTTTACTTAATATTAGATTTATGAATTTTTTTCTACTACCAACTTTGGATTTGAGATATATGGAATGGAAACTGATCACCAATGAAGTTAGTCATATGTTGAAAAGGGGATTCAACACTTTATAGAATGGTGTTGAATCTCATCCATGATCGTCTGATTCATCTCGCGATGCGTATTGATATGTACCCGTGAGAGATATTTTTGGTACCGGCATTCAGTACATTCTCGGTTCCCAATCATGATTTGACATGTACGGATGACAGGAGAGAAAAAAGTGAACCAGCTATAAAAATGAAACCATGGCAACAATAAATGCGTAAATTTGATTTTTCTAGCTCGTTTCTCTCTCCACATTCTCCCACTTGATTCTCTCTCCACAATCCCCCACTCGATTCTCCATTTTTTTTGTTCATACTAATACAAAATCGAGAAAATGTCGACGGAAAGACCTCTTCCCGAAGATCTTGGTCAGTTTTGGTGTTTCTCCAAATTTTACTCTCGCCAATTTCATGCAAAACCCTAGCTCTTATCTAAATCGAGTTTCTACTCCTCGCGTTAGTTATTAATGTTTATCGATGCAGGGACCTCACTTGTAACAGAAGACGAGGCTCTAATCGTCTTTCAATCACTCAGTTGTAGGCTTTTCTCTCTCTAAAAAACGTGGCTCCCCTTCTTACTGACACCAAACAGTAGTAGCTTCCCACCTCCAATTCACTAATATACTTCTCCTCGCTCCCGGGAACCCGTATGAATAAATGGCGCCTTGATCCGACTTCTATAGCTCCCAGAATCAAGGATCAAAGTTGAGAGAACCATTTGTTCGCCAAAAAGTGTTGCAAGTTGGTTTGGGGAAGAATAGGAATGAAAACCCATCAAAACGAGTTAATTAAGTTGTTCGAGGCTGATACATGACATGTTTCATATACATGGTATTTATCTATAGTACATGTCGTGTATCATAAACACAGAATCTTGCACCTTCATCTGTACATCTCGAGCCAAAATGACTCTAGGGGTGTGTGGCCAGGATTGATGGAGTGTTGGCCACGTTTAGAGGTGACGTGAACCATGTCAATGATTGTGACGAAACCCAATAACAATCTATGGCACAAAACCAACGAACTTGAAATCTTCAATAAGGGGGCGAAAGCAAGATAGATGTTAGCCACGAACGAGGGTGAATATCTCACCTATATGACTGTCTCTCTCCCGAGTCTGAATCCACGCATTCTCAAAGAACCCTAACGAGTTAAAAAGTCAAACAAGCTAAAAGCTCAAATTTCATTAATAAAAAATATTCTATCTAAAAAACAAGGGGTGGGGAAGGCTTTACCCAAGATTCACAATGGTTAAAAGAGGAAAAGAGAAAAAACCTATTCCTACATGGAAAGGTAATAAAAAACTAATATTGTTTCCATTGTGCGGATCCGTAGCTGACACCCCCTCCTTTTTTATTCCTTTTGGGGTTTATTCGGGTGGGAATCACTGGGAGGCCAAGAGGCCAACCGACCTTCTCCATCTCCAATCCCTCTTAGCATCTTGCACCTTTAGCCCCTAATTTTGTTTCCATTGCAACACCAAAAGGCTAAAGCCTTCAAGTTTGAGAGTTTGGCCTCTTGAGACTTTTCCAATGCTCCTTATCAAATGACCAAATTGTTGTTATTGAACTCCAAACCTCCTACAATGCAGATTGCCAAATTGCTAAATTGCCAAATTAAAGTGATTTCATTGTAAAATTTAAAACAGCAAATTGCCAAATTGCTATTTTGTGGTAGTGGGTTGGACCCACCACTGAAAAAGACATCATTAAGAGAGAGGGTTTAAGAGTCCACATGGAGTGCTCTCATTGGCCGATTCCTTCATTTTATTGTCTTATGTTCCATGTCTTGTACTTTGATTTTAATGTTTATTTACGTTTATGTCTCATGTATTAATCTAATGTGAGTACGTAATTATGTAATGCGAGTACGTGTTGGCATGTCACGTTCGGGGGTTCCCATGTGAAGTTTGAATTAGTTTCAACTATAACACGTGTTCAACTAATTATTTTGGTTTCATTGATGACATCGTAATCGACAATTAAAATAAATGACATCCAATTGGAAAAATACACAAATCAATAAGATTAAAGGTGACTGAATAGTTGATGGCATAACTCTCACATGATCAAATATGTCCAAATAGTTGATGATACAACTCAGTCTATCAAACATGTGAGGAACCTATGACACATGTTCAACTAATTGTTTGAGTTTCATTGATGACATCGTAAATTTACAATAAAAACAAATGACATCAAAATAGAAAAAAATTACATCGAAATGTTCGTGGTAGTTAATAAATACTAGCTATGTAAAAATTATAAATGAATTATTGAAGGAAAATAGAATAATCAACAGTTATATGAATGTTAATCATAAAATTAAAGTGCAGTCTTAAATTTAGAACTTCACCATTGGAGCAAAACAACTTTTCGCATACTTAAATATGACAATTTGACAATTTGAGATGGCAATTTGACATTTAGCATTGGAGATGGTGTGAGTTGCACATAGTCATTGACTTTACTATAAAACAATAATTTTTTTTTGTGCTGGCCCATTTTTCGATCCGCCGCGGTGGGGCAGGCATCAGAACCGTCCAATTTCATCAACGGCTAGGGGAAGAGGAGTTGTGTGTGGGTCCCCGTGTCAGATGTGTCAGCTGTTTGCCCTTATTATTTTATTCATTTAACCTATTTAATTAATTACCATCGGACGAATCAAATCGACGTATACGATTTGGGCCGTATACGAGTTTGCAGCTTTGGGCGAGAAAATTTTGGCAGAGGGTCTTGGGCGGGAAAATTTTGGGAAAGGGTATTATGCGGGAAATGGAACAGGTGAGATATTTTCTAGCCAAAGGCTTTAGGGTTGGTTTAAGTATTGTTTGGATAAAGAGGAAATAGAGTTAGAAGATAATTTTTTTCATCCCTCTTTAAGGTGGTACTTTTGACCCTTAACCCAACTTCTTGACAATGGATTGGAACAACCCTGACGAGATCATCGATTTCACGGTCAATGTAAATGTAGAAGACTGAAGCTTTGGGGAACTGGTATCAGTGCAAGGCTTAGGGTTTCTTAATAGTAATATGGTCGGTGAAGGAGATGGGTTACAAGGTGGTTCTGCAAGGGAATCCATCAAAGTAGATGGAAGTTGTGCATAGGGTGTGTCTCCCAAGAACCAGTGGCGGATCCAGGATGGATCATGACACTGGGCCATTTCGTCAAATTATAATATATTGGGCTAAATCAGAAAAATTACTGGGCCAATTCATTTATATACATGAAATGCACCCCATTTATGTTGATTTAGACGAAGCAGAAGAAGCAATCCTCGGGTTTGACATGAACGAGGATCTAGGCCTAGAAGGAAATAACCATGAGGAAGTGGAGGAAGAAGTGACAACATATATATATTCTTATCTTTTTCATATGCCATCTTCCTCTTCCATCTGACTGTGCTTCAATTTTTAAGGTCCACGATTGAGTGTAGCCCCCAAAACATTAGATTCTCGAACTTAATGCTCATGTTCTTTGTTTGTTTATTAGGATACAGTGAAAGCATATGCAGAGGGGACCTTGGATCCTACGAAACACACGTGTAGTAAAGACCAAGTGAACGATAAGTAAATGTCTAGTGCATGTGTAGTAGTGATCTGGTAATCTAAGATCACGATATTGGGTGGTACGTTTGCCATGAGGAGATTCTGTAGTTCATTCACGTGCGTTGGTTTGTTTATGTGTTTTGGGGTTTAGGGGGGAACTGTACAACTCCTTCCATGCACGAGGGCAATCTTCTATTTATGAGTTTAGGCTTCATTTATTGCTAAATAATATGGAACATTGAATGAAACATTTAATACTTCCCACCTACTGGTCAATTAGGGTTGAGAATCTGGCAGAGCCATAATATATATGTAGTAAAGTTGGACAAGAGGTACATAAGGAAGCGATGGACTCATCTAGCTCCTTCTGGTTTTTTCATAGGCATGGCTGGCATACCCAGAAACATATATCAGTTGGAGGAGGAGCGGTACATTACCCTGCATGCTCAGTTCGGTGGGGTGGTGAGGATTTCATATCGGGAGGAGATACTGCCCCGTCTGCTGAGTAAGCACACAAAGATGTTGGTCACGTATGCTAACAAGGGCGTAGAGGAACTAACTAACCTCCTCAGAATGGTTTCACCATACATGTGCCGTCTAGAAGTGATGTCTGTGTCAATCAATCACCAATGCAGGCACGTCGTTCCTCCAACAGCTCAGCAGCATGCAAGAACCACTCCTGGTGTACAATCGCAGGCAGCATCAAACACGAATCCTTCTTCGTCTAATCCAGTTACCGGAGAGCCATCAAAGAGGTTGGAGATTGTTGTCAAGTTTCCACGGATGCCAAAGCCGAGTAAGAACACACAGAGGTACAAAGTCAACACTGAAATCTGCGGGAGCAAAGAGAAAAACAAATGCAAGAAGTTGGCAGCCCGGGAACAAGCGTTACGTGAACTGGCAGAGGAGAGGGCAGGTTAAGTTGGTAGCATCATTCCTAGTGAGCACAACAAACCCGCTGGACGTGTCCCCATTCTTTTGCTCTCAGCAAAGTGGAGTTATTGATGATTGAAGACAATTTATTTTGTGATGATATACAACAAATTATTTTGGGTATAACCTATGAGGTACTTGATGACGTTAGATTTACCGTGTTTATCTCGCCACATTTGAACGACATTCCCCTTATTTGACTTCGAATTGTGATGAACTTGAATGACTTTTATGAAAAATATGTTTTATCTCCCGTTGGCCCTCTTTTGGGCAATTTGATGTTGTTTCGAGTTGTTTTTGTTGAGATTTCAGGTTACCACGTTGTGGATAACTTTTCTACGAGCTCGGCACTTCAAACGGGGATCAATTTGGAGTTCAAACGGAGCGGGAATCATCAAAAGAGCTGAAGGTCATTTCCAGGGGCAAAAGTGCGCCTAAATCCATGAAAAGTGCGCCGGCGCACTTTTCTGGTGCTGCCAGGCGCACTTTATTTTTGGCGTCCTGTAAATTTTCCATCGGCCACAAAAGTGCGCCATTTTCATGGAAAAGTGAGCCGGTGCACTTTTTAAGTGCCGCCGGGCGCACTTTTTTCCCAGGACGGATTTCGGAGAGTAAAACAGGGTTTTCAAGGGAGAGACGGGGAGACTTCATTCTTAATTCTAATTTCGACGAACCAGACACTCTCGGAGGAGGATATTGAAGCTTTGAAGTGATGATTAAGCGAGGAGAAGCGAGGATTAGCTCAGGAGTTTCTAGGATTCGACAGGATTAGGTTTACTCGGAGTAAGATGTCTTCTTCTCCAGTTTTCTTCTTCTTTGTTTCTGTGATTGCTTCTGCGATGATGTCGAGCTAAACTCTTAGTTTGTTCAGATTAGATGAAGTTCTAACAAAGCTTTGTATGGATGATGTCGGGTTTCTAACCCGTTTATGTTAATTGAGGTTTATTCAGACTTAATTTAGATTTTTCTAAAACCCTAATTTGAAGCTCTTGAATTCGCAGATTGACCATATCGTAGAATTTGCTTCATCTTTGTCTTGCGGTTCTGACCATGGACGTGAGTCATTCTAGGGTTTAGAAGGTCATTAAGATTACCCGGTGTCTTGACCATAGGGCCGGTGAAATTAATCTCTTTGCATTTCTGTGCGGCGTTTCATTGTTCTTCGTGCATTCTTGGAGATTTATGAGTTATCTTGACCATAGGAACTCATAGGTTTGCTAGGATAGTTTCTCTGCGTCCTGACCATGGAGTAGAGATTGCCAAAGGAAGCGTCGAGGAATTGAGTCTGTTAAAACCTTAGTTGCATTGCATCATCCGTCTTAGTCGAGCTAGAGCGGATTCGAGTCTGGACAAGCGCCTCAGTCAATTCTTGAAGCTCCATCTTGTTTGCCTGCTTGATTGGTTTAATTTGCATTTCTAGATTTTTAGTTCATTCACCACCATTTCCAAACCAAACGTTTAAACCCGAATAGCTTATTCCACATTAGTTGAGTAATAGAAACAGAAAGACCCTTGGGAAGTAACGATCTCGCTAGAGCGATCTAGTGAGTAAAACTAGTGTGCATTAATTTGCGCATCAAGTTTTTGGCGCCGTTGCCGGGGGCTTTTCTTTTTCTAGGAAAGGCATTGTGCGTTTAAGCTTTTCATTCACTCTTTTATCATCTCTTTTCTCCCCATCTTTTTCATGATTTACTTGGGTAGTGCTCTTGTGTTTTGAGATGCAGGACTACAGGTTCGATAACAACCAAGGATGGTACAATAATGGAATGCCACTTAATGATTACAACCAAGAGTGGAGTACATCATGGCAACCATGTATGCCAAACTGGAATGAGGAACCACCACCATTGCCTTCTTGGCCAGAGCCACAAGCTACACACTACTACCGAGATTACGAAGAGGAATATCTACATTCGCACCAGTACCAACAATAGGAGTCTTATACAGATTTTATGCTGAATAAGATCCTCTCGACTCTACGAGCTCCTAATGTTGTGAACGTCGAGATTGAGCAACAGTATCAACTGATGGAAGAAGATTCTCGAGAGCTGGTCGAAGAAGAAAATGATAACCTAGCCCATGACTGTTGTGAGCTAGAGGTACCTGATGAAGAATCTTTGACAATGGTGGTAGATGAAGATGTGGAGCTTATCCATCTCTTGATTGAAGCTGAAGATGAGCATCTGGATATTGAGGAGTTATCCTCATTTGTGCTTCCGTCGAGCCAGCCTGTAGTTCCAGATAGAGATGAGCACATGGATATCGAGGAGTCACCTACATTGGTAATTCAGACAACTGAAACTGAGGAGGGCAATGATTCTGAGGTGTATGAGCTCAACTTCCAGAGCAACTTGGATGACATTGGTGTGGAGCAGACTGTAATCATCGATTATAACACACCATACTATCTCTTTCCTCCTCCAGTAGGAAAGTTTGAGAAGAAAAGGTCATCCGAGCAGAACAAGGATCTACTTGAGCACCATCGACTGCATCTTGCTCCTTCTGACGTGCTATTTGGAACTAAACCGCCAGCCTTGAAGAAGCTGTTTGACTTCAAGGAACTTTTGAGTTGGGGTGCATAACCAGGTATCGTCTAGCTCAAGGACGTTAAAGGAGAGCGCTTCATGGGAGGCAACCCATGTCTGGAGTCTGTTTTGAGTTTTTGAATTAGTTGTTTAATTTTGAGTTTGTGTCGAACTGTTGTAGTTCTTGAGTCAGTGGTCTATTCTGTACTTTGAATACTCTAATCGTGTTGTGAGGTTCTCTCCAGTTTCAGGCTATCCTCAGCTCCCGCCATGACTGTCCGTCGGTACTTCACTCTTGCCTCCACTGGCATCCTCATGATCTACTTCTCCGGTACCCCTTTACACTTTTCTTCACTGTTGTGCAGTCCATTGAGGACAATATCCAAATTTAAGTGTGGGGTGGGGTGTTTGTTTGCATGTTTTGCCAAGTAATGGGCGGTGATTGTGCCTTGTTTTGTCACTCTTTCACAACTTCCCATTCTCGGTAGCAAGTAATTTTCCACATTGCTTAATAACTTCTTGGATTGCCTACTGTCTTCCATATGGTGAGATTGATGTGGTGCTTTGGCTTTAACCAAATGTGTGTGTGAGAACCTGAATTATGACCATCTCCCATTCTTCTTGCTCTTAGTAGTCTAGGAGCTTGCCCTTATCGTGTTAGTGAACAGTTGACTTGTTAATGTGTAAGACTTGGTCTGTCTGATGCTCGAATTCTCTAGTTCAATGCCTGGATCGAGTCTAGATAAGGGATCTTTTAATTTCGTGCTTTAAGTTGTTTTTGATTTTCCCAATCAAAGAAAATCTGAAAAATGAATGGTTTGGTATTGAAGTTGTGGGTCGATTCACGAGCTGGCATACGTGCCTGCCCATTGCTGTAGTCCCAAAGGGAAGTCTCAATGTGGCATTCTTCTTCTAACCTACTCCCGATCGTGGCTGGGGTCTAGGATAACGCAGAATTCCAAAGGTTTCCGGCTGCTCCATACCCGGTAGTATCCACACTGTACCGCCCATTCGAAAAAAAAAGGAAAAAAAGAAAGAAAAAAAAAGATGAAGAGAAAAATGAAATGCTCTTTAATTTTGTTCTAGTCGTGTTTCCTTATCTAGCAAGTGTCCGGTTGCGTTCTAGAGTAAGTGTTGCGGAAGTAAGCGTTGTCTTGCCTTTACCAAGTCAGGTTGTTCACTAGCTCGTTAAAGTCTTGTTCCTCTTTCGCTCTGGCAAAAGTTTGGTTCTTAATTGTGTGGTTAGTTGGGTAATCATCTTGTTTGGTAGAAGCACCGTATACATCTTTCTAGGAACCAAGAGGTTTTCGGTTTGCTCATTCAAGTTGGTGCATTGTTGTGGTAAAGTTCTTGTTTGAGGACAAACAAACGTTTAAGTGTGGGGTGATTTGATGACATTAGATTTACCGTGTTTATCTCGCCACATTTGAACGACATTCCCCTTATTTGACTTCGAATTGTGATGAACTTGAATGACTTTTATGAAAAATATGTTTTATCTCCCGTTGGCCCTCTTTTGGGCAATTTGATGTTGTTTCGAGTTGTTTTTGTTGAGATTTCAGGTTACCACGTTGTGGATAACTTTTCTACGAGCTCGGCACTTCAAACGGGGATCAATTTGGAGTTCAAACGGAGCGGGAATCATCAAAAGAGCTGAAGGTCATTTCCAGGGGCAAAAGTGCGCCTAAATCCATGAAAAGTGCGCCGGCGCACTTTTCTGGTGCTGCCAGGCGCACTTTATTTTTGGCGTCCTGTAAATTTTCCATCGGCCACAAAAAGTGCGCCATTTTCATGGAAAAGTGCGCCGGCGCACTTTTTAAGTGCCGCCGGGCGCACTTTTTCCCAGGACGGATTTCGGAGAGTAAAACAGGGTTTTCAAGGGAGAGACGGGGAGACTTCATTCTTAAATCTAATTTCGACGAACCAGACACTCTCGGAGGAGGATATTGAAGCTTTGAAGTGACGATTAAGCGAGGAGAAGAGAGGATTAGCTCAGGAGTTTCTAGGATTCGACAGGATTAGGTTTACTCGGAGTAAGATGTCTTCTTCTCCAGTTTTCTTCTTCTTTGTTTCTGTGATTGCTTCTGCGATGATGTCGAGCTAAACTCTTAGTTTGTTCAGATTAGATGAAGTTCTAGCAAAGCTTTGTATGGATGATGTCGGGTTTCTAACCCGTTTATGTTAATTGAGGTTTATTCAGACTTAATTTAGATTTTTCTAAAACCCTAATTTGAAGCTCTTGAATTCGCAGATTGACCATAACGTAGAATTTGCTTCATCTTTGTCTTGCGGTTCTGACCATGGACGTGAGTCATTCTAGGGTTTAGAAGGTCATTAAGATTACCCGGTGTCTTGACCATAGGGCCGGTGAAATTAATCTCTTTGCATTTCTGTGCGGCGTTTCATTGTTCTTCGTGCATTCTTGGAGATTTATGAGTTATCTTGACCATAGGAACTCATAGGTTTGCTAGGATAGTTTCTCTGCGTCCTGACCATGGAGTAGAGATTACCCAAGGAAGTGTCGAGTCATGGGGTGTTTGTTTGCATGTTTTGCCAAGTAATGGGCGGTGATTGTGCCTTGTTTTGTCACTCTTTCACAACTTCCCATTCTCGGTAGCAAGTAATTTTCCACATTGCTTAATAACTTCTTGGATTGCCTACTGTCTTCCATATGGTGAGATTGATGTGGTGCTTTGGCTTTAACCAAATGTGTGTGTGAGAACCTGAATTATGACCATCTCCCATTCTTCTTGCTCTTAGTAGTCTAGGAGCTTGCCCTTATCGTGTTAGTGAACAATTGACTTGTTAATGTGTAAGACTTGGTCTGTCTGATGCTCGAATTCTCTAGTTCAATGCCTGGATCGAGTCTAGATAAGGATCTTTTAATTTCGTGCTTTAAGTTGTTTTTTGATTTTCCCAATCAAAGAAAATCTGAAAAATGAATGGTTTGGTATTGAAGTTGTGGGTCGATTCACGAGCTGGCATACGTGCCTGCCCATTGCTGTAGTCCCAAAGGGAAGTCTCAATGTGGCATTCTTCTTCTAACCTACTCCCGATCGTGGCTGGGGTCTAGGATAACGCAGAATTCCAAAGGTTTCTCCGGCTGCTCCGTACCCGGTAGTATCCACACTGTACCGCCCCCATTCGAAAAAAAAAGGAAAAAAAAGAAAGAAAAAAAAAGATGAAGAGAAAAATGAAATGCTCTTTAATTTTGTTCTAGTCGTGTTTCCTTATCTAGCAAGTGTCCGGTTGCGTTCTAGAGTAAGTGTTGCGGAAGTAAGCGTTGTCTTGCCTTTACCAAGTCAGGTTGTTCACTAGCTCGTTAAAGTCTTGTTCCTCTTTCGCTCTGGCAAAAGTTTGGTTCTTAATTGTGTGGTTAGTTGGGTAATCATCTTGTTTGGTAGAAGCACCGTATACATCTTTCTAGGAACCAAGAGGTTTTCGGTTTGCTCATTCAAGTTGGTGCATTGTTGTGGTAAAGTTCTTGTTTGAGGACAAACAAACGTTTAAGTGTGGGGTGATTTGATGACGTTAGATTTACCGTGTTTATCTCGCCACATTTGAACGACATTCCCCTTATTTGACTTCGAATTGTGATGAACTTGAATGACTTTTATGAAAAATATGTTTTATCTCCCGTTGGCCCTCTTTTGGGCAATTTGATGTTGTTTCGAGTTGTTTTTGTTAAGATTTCAGGTTACCACGTTGTGGATAACTTTTCTACGAGCTCGGCACTTCAAACGGGGATCAATTTGGAGTTCAAACGGAGCGGGAATCATCAAAAGAGCTGAAGGTCATTTCCAGGGGCAAAAGTGCGCCTAAATCCATGAAAAGTGCGCCGGCGCACTTTTCTGGTGCTGCCAGGCGCACTTTATTTTTGGCGTCCTGTAAATTTTCCATCGGCCGCAAAAAGTGCACCATTTTCATGGAAAAGTGCGCCGGCGCACTTTTTAAGTGCCGCCGGGCGCACTTTTTCCCAGGACGGATTTCGGAGAGTAAAACAGGGTTTTCAAGGGAGAGACGGGGAGACTTCATTCTTAATTCTAATTTCGACGAACCAGACACTCTCGGAGGAGGATATTGAAGCTTTGAAGTGACGATTAAGCGAGGAGAAGAGAGGATTAGCTCAGGAGTTTCTAGGATTCGACATGATTAGGTTTACTCGGAGTAAGATGTCTTCTTCTCCAGTTTTCTTCTTCTTTGTTTCTGTGATTGCTTCTGCGATGATGTCGAGCTAAACTCTTAGTTTGTTCAGATTAGATGAAGTTCTAGCAAAGCTTTGTATGGATGATGTCGGGTTTCTAACCCGTTTATGTTAATTGAGGTTTATTCAGACTTAATTTAGATTTTTCTAAAACCCTAATTTGAAGCTCTTGAATTCGCAGATTGACCATATCGTAGAATTTGCTTCATCTTTGTCTTGCGGTTCTGACCATGGACGTGAGTCATTCTAGGGTTTAGAAGGTCATTAAGATTACCCGGTGTCTTGACCATAGGGCCGGTGAAATTAATCTCTTTGCATTTCTGTGCGGCGTTTCATGGTTCTTCGTGCATTCTTGGAGATTTATGAGTTATCTTGACCATAGGAACTCATAGGTTTGCTAGGATAGTTTCTCTGCATCCTGACCATGGAGTAGAGATTGCCAAAGGAAGCGTCGAGGAATTGAGTCTGTTAAAACCTTAGTTGCATTGCATCATCCGTCTTAGTCGAGCTAGAGCGGATTCGAGTCTGGACAAGCGCCTCAGTCAATTCTTGAAGCTCAATCTTGTTTGCCTGCTTGATTGGTTTAATTTGCATTTCTAGATTTTTAGTTCATTCACCACCATTTCCAAACCAAACGTTTAAACCCGAATAGCTTATTCCACATTAGTTGAGTAATAGAAACAGAAAGACCCTTGGGAAGTAACGATCTCGCTAGAGCGATCTAGTGAGTAAAACTAGTGTGCATTAATTTGCGCATCAGTACTCAGGGTTGTGTACTTTGAGTACCACGCCGGTTATCTGTAAGTGTGCCATTTTGAGTACAAACTGACGGTTACAGGTGTTATAAACCATGAGTATTAGGCAGTTGTAATGCAGGTTTGATTTAGGTAATGCCATAGTTAATTTCAGGCACAACATGAAGTTGACAAACTGTTCGATGGGTAGGAACACTCTTGCTAAGGAACATCAGACCTAATCGTTATAGTAGGCTTCTAACTTGGCTACCTCGCACTTCAGACGAGCGATTTCTTATTTCAGATCTTGTATTTGTTCTTCCTATTGTTGGTGTACCATGACCATCTCATCGAAGACCACGCCGCCGCCATGCTCCATTGCTCCCCGTTCCTACATTTGCACCACATTGACATTCGACACCTCCCAACTTTCTTGGGGCAGCCAATGTAGTACTTGTAAGGGGGTGTAATCCCCAGCTGATCTCGGTTCCACCAGTAGCAGCTTCTACACACACTACAAAAAAAAACGCTAATTAGCGTCGGTTGAAACGTAGCAATTTAGCGTCGGTCGGTCATCAACCGACACTAAGTGGTTGACCTCGCGTTTTAGCGTCGGTTGATAGGCGATCGACGCTAAAATGGGACAAAGAGCCGACGCTATTATCCGGTTTTGGTTCGTTTTTTGGCTGACCGGGCGCTTAAATTGGCGTCGGTCAGCAGAAAGAGAATAGCGTCGGCTATGACCGACGCTAAAACGCGTGTTTTATAGCATCGGCTGACACGCGTTTTAGCGTCGGTCATCGACCGACGCTAAAATGCGTAATATTTAAACCCTCATCCTAACCCTAATCTCAAATCTCTCAATCCTCTCCTCTCTCAATCCTCTCCTCTCTCTCCTGAAAGTCTCCTTCCCCCAAACTAACCACCACCCTCCTCCTCCTCCAAACTCTCCCAACCACCACCCTCCTCCTCCTCCAAACTCTCCCAACCACCACCCTCCTCCTCCAAACTCTCCCAACTACCATCCTCCTCCTCCTCCAAACTCTCCCAACCACCACCCTCATCCTCCTCCAAACTCTCCAGCCGCCGCATCCCAGCCGCCACCACAACTCCGCCGCCGTTCCGCCGTTCCACCGCAGTCCGCCTTCACTTCCTCCTCCAGCCGCCGCATCCCAGCCGCCGTGCGCCAGATCTGGGAAAAAACCCAAATCTGGAAAAAAACCTAGATTAGAAAAAATAAAAATAAAAACAAAAATAATAAATAAAAAATTAAAATGAAAACAAAAAAACAAAAAAATTGGGTTGGTCAGCCACCCATTCGGTCAACCCGTGTTTTAGCGTCGATCGTGTTTTATTTTAGCGTCGGTCGACCAAAAACCGACGCTAAAATATAACGTCACCACATCTGGCGTCGGTTCGGTCGACTGACGTTATTCAATATAGCGTCGGTCGCTGACCGACGCCATAACGCGCGTCTGACCGACGCTAAACTCCTTTTTTTTGTAGTGACATAAAACACAAAAGACATATGAGCAGTTGCTGATACTAAAGGGCCGATGCTAAACGACTTTAGGTCAAATAATCAATAATTGATGACACTCGATTTGACGTGATTATCAGCCTCATTTAACCGACATTTCCTTACTTGAAACGTGGTTTTAGGGGTAAAATAGCGAATATTCACTCAACTACCCTATTTCCTACCGATTTGGTTACTTTGGCCCTTTTTGGGTCAATTTGATGGTTTTCTAGTGTTTTTGTGATTTGCACAGATTTTTGCCATCATTTACGTAGCCATGGACGTATTCAAGACCTCAAGGAGTGAACCAGAATTCAAACCGAATTCAGAACCGAAGATCCAACTGCCCAGCACAATATTTTCGCCGAAAATACTACACAGTTTTCGGCGAAAATACCTTCAGAAAACCCACAGACGGAATGAGCTGAATTGCAATGAAGTTTTCGGCGAAAATACTATAATGTTTTCGCCGAAAAGTTATGAAGAAATCAGCCGACGGAAGCAGCAATTTACAAAGGAATTTTTGGCAAAAATAATCCCTTTTTTCGGCGAAAATAATAGAACAAATCCGGCGACTTAGGTTTAAGTATAAATACTTAAACCGGCGGCCCAGGAAAGATTCATTTATCATTATTCATATTTTTCACGAATCAGACTTTTGAGAGTCAGCCGACTCTAGGGTCGATAGATAGAGTTTAGAGAGTTCGAAGAATCGTGGAGAGATCGTGACGCCATCCTTCACCTCGGAGAACTCGGAGCTTAAAGTTGAAGTTCCAGGAGATTGAAGCTTCGCGGGAGTCGTCAGAATTGGTTTTTCAGTTCTTATCTGTTCTTTTTCTGTATGATGATCTTCATTGTTGCCTTTGATTCTCTTGTTTCTGATATGAGTAACTGAACTTGTAGAGCTTAGATTAGATGAACCCTAAGTGACCCAGGGCTTTAAAGCGGTCACGGATCGGCGGTGATTAGATTCGAAATTCAATCAGTTCTTTTTCATGTTTGATTTGTTCTTCCTTGTTCATGTTTCTTGTCTGGATTGATCACCTAGATTAGATTCTTGTTAAGCTAAGGATAAAGCGAACGCTCGCCTTACTTTAGAACATCGAATTGAACAATTAACCTTATAATTGGAGCGTGCCTTTCGTAGGAACCGGTTAGGGTTAATCCACTGCTAGAGTAACTCACTAATCATTAGTAATTGCACCAGTTAATTAAGTCGTTGCGAGAGGCGACCGTACCCGGGCGGCTAGTTAATCTTGGTAGTTAGAACGGATAGAGCGAACGTTCGCCGGTCTTAAACCTAAGGGTAAGGAGTTATGGTGGTGTATAGAAACTGATTGAATTAGAATTGAAAACCGCTGATCTGTTGATTGCCAATGCTCTGGTGATCTAAGGGGGATTCGAAATCTAAGTTCGTCTATCTTCTCGTTAGTCAACCTTTTACTTTTCTATCTTTTATTTTCCTGCTTTATTAGATTAGAAGTCGTGGAACTCACACCACGCACTAAGTGTTTAAACCTGAGTAATTTGCCAGCTTCTTTGAGTTGTCGATTAGTAGAAACCTTGTGGAATACGATCTAGTCTACTTCAGTAGGTTAGTTATTTGATACCGCTAAACTGCAGCATCAATAATCCATCATGATTTATCGTAGATCATACCTCGTAGTGCAAGCCACTTGAATGGGGCCGTGCGGGACATTTGGGAGGAATCATCCTCGTCCATTAGAGATGGCTGAAAATATTTTGTTTGGTTCAGTCAACGGAAATAAACCCTGTTCAGGGGGGTTTAAATTCGCAAATGGGGTTCCAATTAATGAACTTGGTGAGGTTGGTGTACCCACTTTCTGAAGTCATTTACTTGCACGTTATGTTTTCGATACACATCTGAAAACGTTGTACTGATAAAGTAACAATATAGTATACTGACAGTACGTGACGGGTTCGTCATAAATTCAAACCCTGTTTGAAAGGTGAACGTTGACTTGGTTGTTTTATATAAAATATTACGATAATCTGAACGATTGAACATTAGGTGTTCATTACAGAGCAATCACTGACAATATTACGATAATCTTAAGGGTTGCGAAGAATGAAAGCCTCTAACTCCTGAATCTTGTACTTGAGACGTTCAATCTCTTCGAGCAGCTCATCGATTCTCTCCACATTGTCGTCGGAATGGATGACCATTTCATCATACGCAGTTGGATTCTCGTTCTCTACCAGATCTCTCTCTTGCAGTTTGCACCACGTTTGATCCGACAACTACCCTCGATCTGAGGACACCCGAGGTAGTGCCTGTGTGGGGAGCAACATTGTTTGTATCTCAGATCCACATGAAATACCTTAGCCGGGAGTCCACAGTCGCACATGGGGGATTACACCCCATGCCTCTACGAGTACAAAAGGGTGTCTTTGTAATCACACACCACAATATTAAATGTAGGGGGAGTTAGTTAGGTCATACTTCGCGCTTCATTGCTGGTCTGACCTTAGTTATTGGTTGCAACGGAGGAGTTGATCTTGTCATTGCTGTCGAAGTTGACTACGCGGTTGTTGCTTTTTTCAGATTTTGAATTTAGTATGTCGTGTTAATCAGACCATGGAGGGGTTGGGAACTATTAATGTTGAGGTTGAAACGCCGTGAAGGGGGTTAGGTGTACCCACTTACTGTTTCAATAAATGTTGTTTTGTAAAGAAGCGCGTTTGCAAAAGTTGACAAATGCGTAATATTCATTTGACCCATAATGGATAAACTAATGGTATAATTTAGGTTCAGATCAGATTTACAATTGGTACACAATCAGTAAATAGTAAATAAGTGCATAGTTAATGTTTACTTCAAACTCTCCATGAATTGCTCAACCCTCGCCACCCTTCAGGATAAATCCTTTATCTCATCTTCTAAGACGTAGTCGTGCGAATTTGTGTTGCTTCCTTCACCGCCTACTTGGCTCTTCATCATAACCTACGTCAATGTGGACTGTAAATCTCAATTTTCATCTGAAAGGACCCGATTCTGAGACACCAAGTGGTCCACTACACCGACGTGTTCAATCTCATCATTCAAGGCTCCGACTAGGGCTACCTTGTCATTGTGGCTGCTACTTTGTCTTCAAACCATGCAAAATATCCACACCCATTTGATGCGTTTCCGCAGCCAAAATTTTTCCTACCAGCGGTTGGAGCGTCGACGAGAGGACTTCACACCACAAATCGCAAAGGATTTCATGGGCTTCGTACGCGAACTAGTCGATTGGCTTAGTGTTACAAACTAATCGTGTCATTATGGATTCACCCCTGTAGTGGATGACAATAGCATTTCAATTTGATTTGTATAAGGGCATTACAATAAGGAATAAGACTGAACGTAACACAACTTACCAGCATGGTCAACGCGGGTTTGTCTGAGCATGATGTCGTATGGGGGGTTAGGGTGGGGGTGGGTGGGGTAGACTAGGAAGGTTGATTATGTAGTGTACATGGGGATGCTGTTGGTGACTGATGGACGGGCCAAAGACCACATTAACGCCTTAACAAAAAATTTGAATATAAACTGTTTCCCAAGACATGCATCCAACTGCCCATGACCAAATGCATATTTATTAGGGTTTCAGTTGGCACACTTAATTCGTATTCCTTTCCTTTCCAAATATCCACTTTACAAACCCAACACAAACATACCAACTTCTCTGTTCAACTTCCTTTCATCCACTAACTGTTTCAATTCCAACTTCTCCAAATTATTAACGCAAAAATGGCCAGTAGGTACCTAAACTCGGTTCAATTCCCCTTGGACTACAGCCGTAGTTGGGCAGATGCTGAGTACCAAGAGTACATATTCCCAATCTCTTGAAGTGGATCTACGTCAACCGGGAATACTACTGAGGCTCCTGAAGATGTGAGCAGAAGAACTGGACGACATCGATGATGCGGACGGGTACACGCACAGTTCCCGGTTGGACGCATATGTAAGTGAACTCAACCACTTTAGTTTATCTAATACATTCCATGATGGTACATTCATCCAAACTCGTTAATGTAGGTTCAATGGATTGAAGGATTCTTCTACCCCAAACATGTATGGGACAAGACATTGGAGGAAGGCAAGTTGTACGTCCTAAAGAATGTTATGGTAGTGCCAGCGCGACCATTTTGATGAACTTGCTCTTCTCGGACCGCCCTATTGCTTACAAATAGAGAACACCATCGGAAAATATCAGAGGGTTTTGGTGCAAGGTGGTTCTCATCGACCGGATTCGAGTCCGTCCCGATGGGTCCCTCCTAGACAACGTCGACAATGATGTCTAGTATGTAGGTAAGTCTTTTAACGTAAGCATGGGTTATCTACGTTGATAGCACCATAATTATGGGTTATTGATAAACGATTGTATGACAGGTTTATCAAATAACTACTAAGCTAGAAGCTAAGTAGATCGTATTCCACGGGTCTTCTAATAATCGTCTACTCAAATGTAAAGGCAGATTACTCAGGTTTAACACGTTGTGCGTGGTGTGAGTTCCACGACTTCTATTCTAGAAAATGCAAGCAAATCAAAAACTAAATTGAAAGATAGATTTAAAGATTGGTTGACTTAACAAAGACGACAGACAAGCTTAGACTTCGAATCCCCCTTAGTTCACCAGAGCATTGGCAATCAACAGATCAGCGGATTTCAATTCTCGTTCAATCAATTCTAAGACACCACCATAACTCCTGACCCTTAGGTTAAGACTGGCGAACGTTTCCTCTATCCGATCTAGCTACCAAGATTAATTAGCCGTCTGAGTACGGTCACTTCTTGTGATGACTTAACTAACTGGTGGAATTACTAACGATTTATGAGTTACTCTTGTAGTGGATCAACCCTAACTGGTTCCTACGAAAGACACACTCCAATGAATAGGTTAATTGTTGATTTGGTGTTTTAAAGTGAGGCGGGCGTTCGCTTCTATCCTCAACTTAACAACAATCTAATCTAGGTGATCAATACAGACAAGAAACATAAACAACGAAGAACAAACCAAACATGAAAGAGAAACTGATTGAACTTTGAATCTAATCACCGCCGATCCGTGACCGCTTTAAAGACCTGGGTCACTTAGGGTTCATCTAGTCTAAGCTCTAAGAGTTTAGCTACTCATGTTCATAACGACAGAATCAAAGACAGAAACAAAGTTCATCATGAAAAGGAATAACAGATAGAAACTGTAAAACCTAATTAAGACGACTCTGGCAAGGCTTCGCTCTTCGGTAATCTTCAATCCTAACTCTGAGTCTTAGAGGTGAAGGGATGGCGTCATGATCTCTTCCTGGCTCTTTGAACTCTCAAACTCTGCTCTCTCTAACTCCTTAAGTCTGGAACTCGTGAAAGTTCTATTATGAAAAGTATATTTTGTTTTAGCCGCCGGTTAAGTATTTATACTTAACCTATCAGCGCCGGATTTGGCCTGGAAGTTTTCACCGAAAACTTCTGTGTAAAATGCTGGATTCCATCGACTGATTCTCCTGTGAGTTTAATGTTTAGAGTTTTCGGTGAGAACTTGACTTTTCGCCGAAAACTTCTTCTTGTATTGCTCTGCCGATTTCTTCTGTAGTTTTCGACGAAAACCTCAGGTCTTTTTCGCCGAAAACTTATGTGTAAAACGGGGCAGGATTTGTGTTGACTTGATTGACTCCTTGGATCAATTCTGGTGCGATTCCTCGAGGTTCCAATGCCTTAGACACGTCCTTGGCTACTTTATTTGACAGCAAAAACCTGTGCTATCATGAAAACACTAGAAAACCATCAAATACACCCGAAACGGGCCAAAGTAACACCAATGGCACGAGATAGAGCAGATGAGTGAATATTCATTATTTTACCCTAAAAACCATGTCTTAGGCCAAGAAATGTCACTTAAATGAGACTAATAATCACGTCAAATCGAGTGTCATCAAATACCCCACAATTAAGCTTTTGCTTGTCCTCAAGCAAACTGAATAGAAAACGCTCATGTTCACAAATGATAGGATCGATTAAATTGAAGTTCAAGCTTTCACAATGAATTATTAGACAGCTACTTCTAGAACAAGAAACCTAACATGCATACTGATCAGCCAAACAACCTGGTCTCACTAGAAACTGGACACGACAAGAAGTAGTTACCAATCATGCACGAATTTGACCTGACCGACCAGACTCCTCACACAGATAATATTTAGTACAAGGGAAACTCTCACTCTCTGTGTTTAAGGACGTGTTTCTACTCTCAATCATTTTCTGTTATTGAATTCTATCATAAGTTTGCAATTCGACTACATCTCCACCACTGTGACAACACGAGGAATTAGTCAAGAAGGACTTCCCTGCTTCGGACTGTAACGAGTTCTACACTACAAGGGTTAAGATGAGATGGATGGTGGGAGTGTGTGATGATGGCTTTGGTGCGATGTAGATTTCGACTAACTTCCCTCGAATCTAGCTTATGGCTTCCTACCGTCTAACCAGACACAGGTGGAATAGAGTACGCTCGTCCTAAATACCCTCAAGCAACCTAGCACTTTATTTCTTTACACACTTTTTTTTTCCTGAATTTTCTTCGTTCTTCCATATGTAGGGAGAAGAACATTATTGAACTGAACTATAAACTTGAAAACTTTTGAACTCTTTTTCTACATTTTCTTTTTTGAATTTTTTCTTATTTTCTTCTTTTTCTATTTGTTTCCTATTTGTTTCTTTTGTGCAGATTCTTTCTTTTAGTTGCTAGATGGGTTTACACGTCTGGACATAATAGCTAAGACCACCTGTTTAATGGCTATGGGCAAGTTACCACAAACCGACTTCCGGTAGGCTAATCTAGAACTACAACCAGAGGGGATCAACGGGGAATGAAAGAATGGGGAATGGCTGTAATGTATATCGAACCGAAAGAACAGGCCAAACTCAAGGGTTTTAAACCTAATGGATTTAACGTTAGGTAGGCTGATGACACTCGATTTGACGTGATTATCAGCCTCATTTAAGCGACAATTCTTTGCTTAAGACATGGTTTTTAGGGTAGAATAACGAATATTCAATCAATTGCCCTATCTCGTGCCATTAGTGTTACCTTGGCCCTTTTCGGGTCTATTTGATGGTTTTCTAGTGTTTTTGAGTAAGCATAGGTTTTTTAACGTCAAATAAAGTAGCCATGGACGTGTCTAAGGCATAGGAACATCAAGGAATTGAACCAGAATCGATCAAAGGAGCCAATCAAACCGAAAATCTGCCATTCACACTTACAGTTTCGGCGAAACCAGGCCTCCATATTCGGCGAAACCACAGTTCAAATCAACTGATGCCAAGAGAAGGATGGTTTCGGCGAAAAGAGCCCAGGGTTTTCGGCGAAAATGCAAGGGAAAATCACTGGCACCAACATAAGGTATTTTCGGCGAAATTGATTAACTCTTCGATCCGAAAATAGAGTACAGAGAAATCAGCCGGCAGTGTCTTCAATTGCAAGAATATTTTTGGCGAAAATACTTCATTATTTTCGGCGAAAATCCCTTCCAAATCCGGCGCTGTATTGGAAACCCTAAAACGTACCTATTTAAAGAAGCAGCCGGCAACAATAATTGAAGAAAAACAACAATTCATTATTCGTATTTTCTCAAATCAGACTTTTGAGAGTCAGCCGACTCTAGGGTCGATAGATAGAGTTTAGAGAGTTCGAAGATCCGTGGAGAGATCGTGACGCCATCCTTCCACCTCGGAGAACTCGGAGCTTAAAGTTGAAGATCCAGGAGATTGAAGCTTCGCGGGAGTCGTCAGAATTAGGTTTTTCAGTTCTTTTCTGTTTTTCCTCTGTATGGTGATCTTCATTGTTGCCTTTGATTCTCTTGTTTCCGATATGAGTAACTGAACTTGTAGAGCTTAGATTAGATGAACCCTAAGTGACCCAGGGCCTTAAAGCGGTCACGGATTGGCGGTAATTAGATTCGAAGTTCAATCAGTTTCTCTTTGCATGTTTGATTCGTTCTTCATTGTTCATGTTTCTTGTCTGGATTGATCCCCTAGATTAGATTCTTGTTAAGCTAAGGATAGAAGCGAACGCTCGCCTTACTTTAGAACATCGAATTAAACAATTAACCTTATAATTGGAGTGTGCCTTTCGTAGGAACCGGCTAGGGTTAATCCGCTTCAAGAGTAACTCATTAATCACTAGTAATCACACCAATTAATTAAGTCGTTGCGAGAGGCGACTGTACCCGGGCGGCTAGTTAATCTTGGTAGTTAGAACGGATAGAGCGAACGTTCGCCGGTCTTAAACCTAAGGGTAAGGAGTTATGGTGGTGTATAGAAACTGATTAAATTAGAATTGAAAACCGCTGATCTTGTGATTGCCGTTGCTCTGGTGATCTAAGGGGGATTCGAAATCTAAGTTCGTCTATCTTCCCGTTAGTCAGTCTTTTAATCTTTCTGTCTTTTGTTTTCCTTTGCTTAATAGATTAGAAGTCGTGGAACTCACACCACGCACAACGTGTTTTAACCTGAGTAATTTGCCAGCTTCTTCAAAGTAGTCGATTAGAAGAAACCTCGAGTCGAATACGATCTGCTATACGCTTTTTCTTAGCATTAATAGTTATTTGGTTGAACGCATCACAACGACACGCTCACCAAATTGGCGCCGTTGCCGGGACTCTTCTAATTGTTTGAAAGAAGAGTTGTCAAATTATTCTTCTACCTTTCCGCCTTACCATTTAATTTTCCTCCATATTTTCATGATTTACCTGGGTAGTGTTTTTGAGTTTTAATTATGCATGATTACAGGTGGGATGACCAGTACCAAGAGTGGTATGTCGATGAAGCACCGTATATTGAGGATAACCAAGAGATGTATATGCTAGTTCATCAGCATCGACAACAGACGACGAGAATAGAATCCTTCTTGGAGAATATCTCTACAGAGCTACAAGCTCACAAAGAGATAAACTCACAGGTTCATCAAAATCGACAACAGACGACAAGAGTAGAATCCGCCTTGGATGATCTCATTTCGAAGCTGCAAGCTCGTCTCACGACGGACATCAAGCTTGAGCAACCAAATCAATTAATTGAAGAACACGCTCAGGAGATGTTCGAAGAGGAAGATGAGCCCGTCCATGACTATCATGAGCTAGAAGAATCCTTGGCGGTGGTGGTTGATAAAGACAAAGAGCCAATCCATCTTGAAGTTGAAGCCGAAGAGGAGCACATAGAGATTGAGGAGATACCCTCACCTACACTTCCGCCGAGTCAACCCGTAGAGAAGATGGAGCTCATTGAACATGCCGCGCCGTACTACCTCTTTCCTCCTCCAGAAGGAGAATTCAAGAAGAACTGGTCATCCAACCAGAACCACGATCTACTGGAACACTACCGATTACATCACCCTGCTGGAGTGCTACATGGCACTCAACCGCACACCTTGAAGAAGACGATTGACTTCAAGGAACTCCTAAGTTGGGGTCCCTAACAGGTACCGTCCGGCTCAAGGACGTTAAAAGAGAGCACTTCGTGGGAGGCAACCCACGGCTGGAGTCCGTTTTTGAATTTTTGAGTCAGTCTTTTCGTCGTTCGAGTCAGGTTCGGGGGAGCCAAAGTGTTAGTTTAATTTCGTTTCATTTTGATTTGTTTTCGGTTGGGTTTTTAAAAAAAAAAAAGTATTTTCGGTGAAAAATAAGAAATTTCTATCCGAAAACTGCAAACAGTGAACTTCTCATCATTTTTGCCAGTTTTTGAAGATATTTTCGGCGAAAATATTATGAAATTTTCGCCAAAAATTTGTTCTGTTTTGAAAATCAGATTCCTTTTTTCGGTCCGATTCTAACGCATACTTGATCTCCAAATCGGAGCTCTGTAGCTCCAGTTATGCCCGAAACAAGTTTTTCACGTTTTTAGCCAACTTCATCGCTTTCCGTCCATTTTCTTGAGTCGTGTCTAAAAGGTTAGTTGTTGGGTTTTCAATTTCGAATCTTTTGACATATTGATTATTGAATTTCGACGAGTTTAATACCGGTCTACCTCGTTTTGCGTGTCTGCTATTTCGGTGTGATTTTTTCTGAACTAATTGAGCTTGGATGATCTAGATTGCTCTAGGAGTGTCGTGCTGTGAATTTGAAAAAAAAAAGAGCCAAATATTTTCAAAATTCCCCTTAACCTTCTTTGTTCGACTTTTATTCTGTGTGGATCCGGGACACTTGTCCCGGTATCTTTTTGATCTTTTTGTTGTTTTTGTTTTGTAGGATCTTGAGTAGCTACTCTGCTATGCTTCGGACGCTCCGTGTTCATCCCCTACACCGACCATCACCATCCAGGTTCTTCGTATCTCTCTACTCTAGATTAATTCTGTGAGGACACAGAACCGTTTAAGTGTGGGGTAGGATTCTAGGATTATGCATGATCTTGCTTGCTATCTATGATTCTGTGCTATCTATGATTCTGTGGTTCAAATTTGAAAATTTCTCTTACATAGAATTGCTCAATTCTTGACTTTTGATGTTAAATTGACTTCAATTTTGAACAATGACGTCTAGACTGTTCCACTTAGAACCTGTAACCAACGTGTTGGAACTGATATTAAATGAGTCTAGGTCAGAACAGATCATAAATCACTTCAGTAGTTGAAACTTGAATTAATTGAACTGATTGGTCTGTTAATAACAAAGCTCGATAACACCGTTCTAAGATGATAAATGCTTGCTTCTTCCATGTTTTTCACTCCATACTTGTTCACCTGTGATTGTGGCTTGAGATTAAACGGAAATCCAATTCGAAATCTTGTGTAAAAAGTTATAACTAGCTAGGATCAAATGGCTAAATGGTTAAATCAAGTAATTGAGTTGTTCAAAGTAATTGTTAAGTTCTTAAAGTGCTGAAAATAAAGCTAGGCAAGCCCGACACCTAAGTGAAGTGTTCGGGTTGAGCACTAGCATAAGCACAAATACTGTAAGCTAGGCAGGTCCAACACCTAAGTGAAGTGTTTGGTATCGAGCACTAGTATGCAGTAAATAAATTAAAGGAAGAAGTTGAAACTTGAAATAAATTGTGGTTTAAATCAGTCCTAGCTAGAACATGTAACGTACAGATCTAGAAACGGATGAAGTCGAGTCGATAGCCACGTCACTTTTCCTACCTCCGCATCCACATCATGGCTAGAGCTTAAAGTATTTTCTCATTAGAATTGGTGTTATCGTAGTCAGTTAATCATGATTAATTGTTTTGCCAAGAAACGAGCTTTGTTAAAACCACTACTTGAAGTGTGCAGAAATCGGTGAGATCAAAAACTTGTTTGGTTGATGTTCTTGCATGTGTAGGTCACTTTTTCTACGTGGAACAGTCTAAACCAAATTGTTAGAATTGAATCTCGGTTTAATCTCGTGTCATTTGTGAATTTGAGTGTGTTCTAGTTCAGTTTGCTTGAGGACAAGCAAAAGCTTAAGTGTGGGGTATTTGATGACACTCGATTTGACGTGATTATCAGCCTCATTTAAGCGACAATTCTTTGCTTAAGACATGGTTTTTAGGGTAGAATAACGAATATTCAATCAATTGCCCTATCTCGTGCCATTTGTGTTACCTTGGCCCTTTTCGGGTCTATTTGATGGTTTTCTAGTATTTTTGCGTAAGCACAGGTTTTTTGCCATCAAATAAAGTAGCCATGGACGTGTCTAAGGCATAGGAACATCGAGGAACTGAACCGGAATCGATCAAAGGAGACAATCAAAGTCAAACCAAAAATCTGCCATTCACACTTACAGTTTCGGCGAAACCAGGCCTCCATATTCGGCGAAACCAGCAGTTCAAATCAACTGATGCCAAGAGAAGGATGGTTTCGGCGAAAAGAGCCCAGGGTTTTCGGCGAAAATGCAAGGGAAAATCACTGGCGCCAACAGAAGGTATTTTCGGCGAAATTGATTAACTCTTCGATCCGAAAATAGAGTACAGAGAAATCAGCCGGCAGTTCTTCAATTGCAAGAATATTTTCGGCGAAAATACTTCATTATTTTCGGCGAAAATCCCTTCCAAATCCGGCGCTGTATTGGAAACCCTAAAACGTACCTATTTAAAGAAGCAGCCGGCAACAATAATTGAAGAAAAACAACAATTCATTATTCTTATTTTCTCAAATCAGACTTTTGAGAGTCAGCCGACTCTAGGGTCGATAGATAGAGTTTAGAGAGTTCGAAGATCCGTGGAGAGATCGTGACGCCATCCTTCCACCTCGGAGAACTCGGAGCTTAAAGTTGAAGATCCAGGAGATTGAAGCTTCGCGGGAGTCGTCAGAATTAGGTTTTTCAGTTCTTTTCTGTTCTTCCTCTATATGGTGATCTTCATTGTTGCCTTTGATTCTCTTGTTTCCGATATGAGTAACTGAACTTGTAGAGCTTAGATTAGATGAACCCTAAGTGACCCAGGGCTTTAAAGCGGTCACGGATTGGCGGTAATTAGATTCGAAGTTCAATCAGTTTCTCTTTGCATGTTTGATTCGTTCTTCATTGTTCATGTTTCTTGTCTGGATTGATCCCCTAGATTAGATTCTTGTTAAGCTAAGGATAGAAGCGAACGCTCGCCTTACTTTAGAACATCGAATTAAACAATTAACCTTATAATTGGAGTGTGCCTTTCGTAGGAACCGGTTAGGGTTAATCCGCTTCAAGAGTAACTCATTAATCACTAGTAATCACACCAATTAATTAAGTCGTTGCGAGAGGCGATCGTACCCGGGCGGCTAGTTAATCTTGGTAGTTAGAACGGATAGAGCGAACCTTCGCCGGTCTTAAACCTAAGGGTAAGGAGTTATGGTGGTGTATAGAAACCGATTGAATTAGAATTGAAAACCGCTGATCTTGTGATTGCCGTTGCTCTGGTGATCTAAGGGGGATTCGAAATCTAAGTTCGTCTATCTTCCCGTTAGTCAATCTTTTAATCTTTCTGTCTTTTGTTTTCCTTTGCTTAATAGATTAGAAGTCGTGGAACTCACACCACGCACAACGTGTTTTAACCTGAGTAATTTGCCAGCTTCTTCAAAGTAGTCGATTAGAAGAAACCTCGAGTCGAATACGATCTGCTATACGCTTTTTCTTAGCATTAGTAGTTATTTGGTTGAACGCATCACAACGACACGCTCACCATAGGCTATCTGGCTTAGTAGCTGAATCTAGGTGCCCCTATCATTCTAGAACTCGTGTCATCATGTGGTCTCGAATAGGTCTCATGCAAATTCTAACTCATTCAGGCAAACAGAAAACCACTCAAGAAGAATTGAAATTGCAAGTTACGTGCAATGGATCAAAAGCTCACATTTGGTTGCTAGTCGGATTCGGTCATTTTCATGCAATCAAGGCGACAAACAACAAGTGTGATTTTGAAAAATCTGTTCTGACCAGGCAATTCAGCATCAAAGTATACACATTGGTTCTCTGATTCTAGGTTAAGCAGTCTAAGCATCAATTCTAATGCAAGAGATACTGGAAAGGCACCACGGAACACACAAAAACACAATTAAGGGCAATCAAGTTCATGCAAGGTTCTCTAGCATCCTACCCCACACTTAAATTGGTCTGTGTCCTCACAAGACTAAAACTAGAGTTGAGAGTGAAATAGAGGAACCTGGACCGAGATGATTGGTGTAGGGGATGAACACGAGTCCTTGGAGCGAGGAGGGAATCTACCAGAGCGAAGGAAAAAGTTGATAAGGAATTTATCAAGGTCGTATTCCTCAGGGTCCCCTCATAGGCTAATACTCACCACATTCGTAAACGGTCCAAACATTTAAAATGAGATTTGGTTTGAAAGAAAACAAGTTAAAAACATAAACAAGCAAAGTAAAATTGACAAGAGAAATTGAGGATCAAACAAGAGAGAAAGGAGTTTAGTCTAGCAAGGGGTTTCTTCAAGCTCAAGGTTCATGAAAGCTGGATTGAATCTCAAGCAACAATGTGTAATTAATGACCATGCATCTCACTCAAGTAGAATCAACGAGCTCTCGCACAATTGACTCTCTATTCCTAGACCAAATGCACCATGCTCTCGCTATGTGAACAAAGGGAATGGAATGCTTTAAACTAGCTCAATGAAATGCTTGGAACTTGAATTCTATATCAACAATCATCTAGCACAAGGTAAATGATGCAAGACACTCTCATGTCAATCATATAACACTAGTCTAGCAATCACAAGGGTCTTTCAACCTTCAAATGAAAGAAAACTCAATGCACACCAAGTGTTTGATAAAGTGTCAACAAGGAAGAACAAGCTCAAAATGGTTGTAACTTGATAATCCAATCTCTCAAACCATCCAATTACAATCCTACAACCTTAGATCAACATCAATCAATCATTCTCATGTATTGAAAGACATAACAATACCAAAAGAGTAAATCAAGCTCTAATGGCTACAAAGCACAAGGTCAAGGATCATCATCTTACACAAATGGCTATAAAAACATCAATCCATACAATCAATCACCTATCCTAGCTTGATCCATCCCTCACTAAACTAAACCTAAGTTTAGCCTAGCTTAACCATGGAAGAAACCTGAAATTGAGGAGAGGAGACCATCCTTGCTTCCATGGAGGATCTTCTCACTTGGCTCTTCAAGCTCCAATCCAAGGGTGGAAGGCTTCACTTAGATCTTCAAGTTGATCAACAATTGAGGGAGGTTGGTGTGTGTTTGAGGGAGAGGAGATGATGGAGTCGATGATGAACAATTGAGAGAGAGAGGGAAATCGGCGATGGTGTTGTGGAAATAATGAATTGATGCCTTAAACTCACGCCTCTTTCACCTTTATATAGCACGCCGGACTTGCCTGATATTTTCGGCGAAAATTCTGTAGGATTTTCGCTGAAAACGCCCTTGAAAACACGCTGCTTCATTCCTTCTAAAGTTTTCGGCAAAAACTTTGAATGTTTTCGCCAAAAATGTTGTCAAAGCACAAAGGCCTTCTGTCTGCTTCGAGTTTTCAGGACCGAGGACTTGAAAACTTCGCCGAAAGCTTCTTCTTCGGCGAAAACTATGTGATAGTTTCGCCGAAACTGTCTTCAGCTGAAAGTCGTATTTTCTTCGATTTTGCCACGTCCATATCTCCTCCGTCCTAGCTCCGATTGACCTCCTGTTTGATCCCACATGCTCCTTGTCACTAGTAATTCAATGCCAAGACCTGAAAATACAAAGAAAACGGCTCCAATAGACAAGGAAATGGCCTCAAAGTAGCAACCAGACAACAAATGGACATTTAGTACAAAACATCAATAAAAGCATATTAAGCATGGCATTTAAGGATCAAACACGGGCATTTCATAGGTCAATCGAGGACTTAAAATGCACTAAATATGATCACATCAAATTCCCCTACGACTAAGCTTTGCTTGTCCTCAAGCAAAAGAATCAGAAAACATCCAAGTTCACAAATGACAAGATCGGCTCCATTGAGATTCAAGCAATAACAATTCGATTTAAACTGTTCCACGAACAAACTAAACCTACACATGCAAGAACTTCAACCAAACAAGTCCAGACCTCACTAATATCTGCACACTTCAAGTAGTGGTTAATTGGGATACAGAAAAACCGACCACGACAACACCGACTCTAATTAAAAGGACTTGAACTCAGGAGATGGAACGGAAAAGGCGGGGATAGGAGAGTGATGAGTGATCATGATGTGGCTATCGACTCGACTTCATCCGCTTCTAGATCCGCACTTTACAAACTCGGGCGTAGGATCAAGGGCTACATTTGAGAACTTCTTTTTTTTCCTTTTCTTTTCTTTCTCTTTTCTTCTTTCTTACTGCATACTAGTGCTCGATCCAACACTTCACTTAGGTGTTGAACCTGCCTAGCTCACAGCTTTTGCCTTTGCTAGTGCTCAACCCGGCACTTCACTTAGGTGCCGAGCTTGCCTAGCTTAGCTTTTCTTTTCTTTTCTTTTGAACATTTTCTTTCCAAATTAGCCACTTGATCCTTAGCCCCTTATAACTTCAACACAAGATTTCGAATTGCATTCCGTCTAATCTCAAGCCACAATCACGAATGATCAAAAAGATGGAAAAGGGGTGAGAATACTGACTGCCTTCATCATTTTAGACCGGTGTTATCGAGTGGTACAAAAACACGTATCAAACCAATCAACCAACATACAGGAGTGATAAAAATCTCTGTTCTGGCCGAGACTCATTTGACATTAGCTCTAGCATGCTGGTTATAGGTTCTAGGTAGGACAGTCTAAACGTCATTGTGAAAGATTGAAGTCAATTAAACACCAAAAGTCAAGAACCGAATGATTCTACAGTAGAAGGAATCGACATTCAATTAAGATCAAGCAACTCAACCACACAACACATTAGACTTCTACCAACAAATAATCACACCAAACCTCAAACTCCCCTACGACTAACACGAGCATTGTCCTCAATGATCGAGAGAGAGAGAGGGTAAGGTGGAACGAGGATACCGCATTGGTAGAGAAAAGCTTAGGAAGCCAAAGTAGTGGAAGAGTCCCATAGCGCTCATTGTGAAGAGTGAACCTCCTAAGTGCTTGCCAAAATCCAACTCAATGAACTAGAAACAACACAAAAACAAAAAAGCAAAAAGGTAAGGATAACATGGGTTGCCTCCCATGAAGCGCTTTGATGTGACTTTAATTAGTGCATTTTAAGCTTATGAATGACCTTTGAAATGCCCGTGTTTATTCGTGAAATGACATGACTTATATGCTTTTATTGAAGTTTTGTGCAAAGTGTCATTTTGTTGTCCGGTTGCCACTTTGGAGCCAAATTCGTGGTCTATTGGAGTTTCCTCTGTGCGTTTTCAGGTTATGGCATCAAAGTACGGATGACAAGGAGCGCATAGGAGCAAACGGGAGGTCATTTGGAGTCCGGACGAGGGAGATATGAGCATTACAAGATCGAGTTTTCTGCAGAGTGCAGGGGTGCACGCCGTGCAGGTATGCACGCCGTGCATGGGTGCACTCCTTGCAGGTGTGCACACCGTGCATGGGTGCACGCCGTGCACTGCCCCCTGCACTATAAATACTCTTGTTTTTGGCCATTTTGGGGCATTCTATGATCTCTCTTGAACCCCAAACACATACCCACAAACCCTCAAACCCTAGAACACATTTTTGGAGCAATTTGAAGCCATTGGAGCTAGGATTGAAGCCAACAAACCTTGTGAGAAGTGCTTACAAGTGGAGAAGTGAAGATCATCTCAAGGATTCATCCATGGTGTTCTTGGTGACCATTCTTCCTTCTTTTCTCTTTACTCCCTTGGCCATGTGTGGTTGAGTTTCTAGGGTTCATCTTGGATGGGTAGATTAGTTGTGCTATGATAGAGAGATGATTGTATAGAACTTGCCATGATTGATCTTGGTTGTATGAGGATGATTCCTAGACTTGTTCTTAATGCCATTTTATGCCATGTTTGCTTAATTTGGTCCATTCAATGTGATTTGATGCATGAGAGTGCTTGGATTGCATAGATTGTAGGTCTAGGGATTGAAGTGAGTGTGTTCTAAGAGATTAGATCATCTTATTTCAACCATTTTCACTTGATTTCTCTCTTGGGCATTTTATCGAACACTTGGTGTGCATGTGGATTTTCATTCAATTGAGTTTGAAAAGGCTTTTTGGTGAATCTCTTAGTGTTAGAGCATTGATATGAGAGTGTTGTGCCTAGCCTTGTGGTCATAGAGTCTTAAGAGAGGGTCTTGAGTCTTGGCATTTCATCAAACACTTAGAATGCATCCTCTTTCACTTAGCTTGAGAGCGAGAGCCTAAGTTGAGTGGTATTAGGATAGGGATTTGGTGCTACGAGAGTGCATTGAGTCTATAGAAGTGAAATGCATGGTCATCCGAATGCAAACTCGATCTTGATTAGCTTGTTTGTTCAATTAGTCATCTTGAGCATAATGAAACTACCCACCAAGAGAGCCCCTTTGTCTTTGATTTGATCCACCTTTCTTCTTGCTTAATCTTTGTTAGTATTGCATTTCTTTGCCTTTGTTTCTGAATTTCTAAATCAAACCAATCAAATTTCAAATGTCTAGACCGTCTATGAGAAGTGTGAGTATTGGTCTATGAGAGGACCCCGTGGAATACGACCTTGGTAAAATCGCCTTTTATCACGCTTCTTTAATGTCTCTAGCTAGACGAAACCAAGAGCACTCAAGGCATAGCCAAGGATAAAACCTCGACCGTACCAATAGTATCATTAATCACATAATGCTTAAGTCGATGGCCATTAACCTTAAAAGGCTCGGTTTGAGAGGGAGAGATTACCTCGATGGTGCCATAAGGAAATACTTGAGTTACCGTGAAAGGTCCGGACCAACGAGATCTCAACTTCCCAGGAAAGAGCTTGAGCCGAGAGTTATATAGGAGGACTTGGTCACCAACTCTGAAATCCTTGCCCGACTTCAAGCGGGAGTCATGAATAAGCTTCGTCCTCTCCTTATATAGCTTGGCACTCTCATAAGCATGATGGCGATACTCTTCAAGCTCATGTACCTGAAATTTACGCTCTTCTCCTGCGAGACTCATATCAAGGTTTAGAAATTTCAACGCCCAAAGAGATCGGTGCTCAAGCTCTACCGGCAAATGGCAAGCTTTGCCATAGACCATCCTATAGGGAGTAGTGCCTATAGGGGTCTTATAAGCCGTGCGGTAGGCCCAAAGAGCATCATCAAGCTTTGTCGACCAATCTTTTCGTGATTGGTCAACCGTTTTCTCCAAAATCCTCTTAAGTTCCCTATTGGTTACCTCGGCTTGGCCACTAGTTTGAGGGTGATACGAGGTAGACATCCGATGAGTGACATCGAACCGTCGACACACCCTATCGAATTGTCCTTGAAAGTGAGTACCTCGATCACTAATAATAGCACGAGGAGCACCAAAACGGGTAAACAACTTAACAAGAAACTTCCCTACAACACGGGCATCATTAGTAGACAAAGCTTGTGCCTCCGCCCATTTAGACACATAATCAACCGCAACCAAAATATACTTGTTACCATGCGAAGTAGGAAACGGTCCCATAAAATCAATACCCCATATATCAAATATTTCGACCACTAACGAGACATGTTGAGGCATTTCATTACGGGAAGAGATGTTACCTGAACGTTGGCAAGCATCGCAAGACTTGACAAAGTCTTGACAATCTCGAAAGATCAAAGGCCAAAAGAATCCGGACTCAAGTACCTTGCGAGCCGTGCAATTTGCCCCATGATGTCCACCCGTAGGTCCGGAGTGGCAATGAAGCATGATGTCCCTCGCTTCACCATGGTTAACACATCTTCTAATTATACCATCGGAGCCAACTCGAAACACAAAGGGATCATCCCAATAGTAATGCTTCAAACCCGCAAAGAACTTCCTTTTGTCTTGAGTGGAGAGGCCCTCCTTCAAATATCCACTAGCAAGATAGTTAGCTAAATCCGCAAACCAAGGTTCCTCGAACTCCATTGTCGCTAAAGCGAATAATAGCTCATCAGGAAAGTTGTCGTTGATTTCTTAATTACCATTGTGTACCAATTCAGCTTCTTTCAAACGAGACAAGTGATCGGCGGCTACATTCTCGGATCCCTTCTTATCCCGAATTTCAATGTCAAACTCTTGTAACAAAAGAACCCAAAGAATCAATCTTGGCTTAGCATCGGTCTTGGATAGGAGGTACCTCAAAGCTTGGTGGTCCGTGAAGACAATAGTATGTGAAAGCACCAAGTATGACCTAAACTTATCAAAGGCAAACACTATAGCCAAGAGCTCCTTCTCCGTGGTTGTATAGTTCCTTTGAGCTTCATTGAGAGTCTTGCTAGCATAGTATATCGGATGGAATCTCTTGTCAATTCGTTGGCCTAGAACCGCTCCAATAGCGTAATCACTAGCATCGCACATCAACTCAAATGACTTTGACCAATCCGGAGCAATGAGTATAGGAGCATTTGTGAGTTTACCCTTTAGGAGTTCAAAGGCTTTCAAACATTCTTCATCAAAACGAAATTCCACATCCTTCTCGAGAAGCCGAGTCATAGGGGTAGTAATCTTGGAAAAATCCTTAATGAAACGCCTATAGAAACCGGCATGCCCCAAAAAACTTCTAACGGCCTTCACGGAAGATGGTGGAGGAAGTTGAGAGATGGTCTCTAGCTTCGCCTTATCAACGTCAATGCCCCTCCTAGAGATCTTGTGTCCTAGAACAATCCCCTCATTGACCATGAAATGACACTTCTCCCAACTTAGTGCGAGATTGGTCTCTTCACAACGGTGCAACACCTTCTCGAGATTCCTCAAACAAAGATCAAATGAATCCCCAAATACCGAGAAATCATCCATGAACACCTCCATGATGTCTTCCACAAAATCATCAAAGATAGCAAGCATACATCGTTGGAAGGTGGCGGGAGCATTACATAACCCAAAAGGGATTCGTCGATAAGCAAACGTACCAAAGGGGCATGTAAATGTAGTCTTCTCGATGTCCTCCGGGGCAATCGGTATTTGGAAGTATCCGGACATGCCATCCAAAAAACAATAGTACTCGTGACCGGAGAGACGCTCGAGCATTTGATCCATGAAAGGTAGAGGAAAGTGATCCTTCCTAGTGGCCTCATTGAGTCGACGATAATCTATGCAAACACGCCATCCGGTGATCGTCCTTGTCGGGATAAGCTCATCCTTGTCATTAGCTACCACCGTGATCCCTCCTTTCTTGGGAACAACTTGCACGGGGCTAACCCAAGGACTATCCGAGATAGGAAAGATAATCCCCGCATCCATGAGCTTTATAACCTCTTTCTTCACAACCTCTTTAATGTTAGGATTCAATCTTCTTTGAGGTTGCACGACCGGCTTAAAATCTTCCTCCATGAGGATCCGATGTGAGCAAAATGTGGGACTTATACCTCGAATATCTGAGATGCTCCATGCAATAGCTCTCATGTACTTCTTGAGAAGCTCCACTAGACGGTCCTTTTGCTCGGGTAGAAGCTTAGCATTGATGATGACCGGTAGCTTAGAGTTTGGCATGAGAAAAGCATACTCCAAATGTGTGGGAAGAAGCTTGAGCTCAAGAGTAGGTGGTTCTTCATAAGAAGTCTTCACCCTTTCCACCTTCGGAAGAGCAACAAAAACTGTCTCACTCTCCAACTTGTCTCTCCCTTCATCAAGGTAAGCCACCTGAGCTTTTAACTCTGGGATGTCTAAATGTTCCTGCACATTCATTCTAAGGCAAACATCCAAAGAATCTCAACACACGAAGTTAGAAATACTACACACACTAGCCGAAGCGATAGTATCACACGAGTACTCTAAATCATCTTGTGCGTGAGCAAACTTCATGCCATCGGCTATGCAAAACGTGACACTCTCTTGTCCTACTCTCAATGTCAATTTCCCATTATGCACATCAATTAAAGCACGAGAAGTAGCAAGGAATGGTCTACCAAATATCAATGAGACATCCACATCATCGGTATCAATGACCGCAAAATCAACTAGGAACACAAAAGGACCTACTTTAACTAGCACGTCATCAACAATTCCCCTAGGACTCTTGGTCGACTTGTCCGCAAGTTGAATGTACATGTGAGTAGGACGAAGATTAGATAATCCTAGTTTCTCAAATATGCAATAAGGCATGACATTGATACTAGCACCTAGATCCGCAAGAACATTAGCCAAAGAGGTATTACCTATAGCACAAGGGATAGTAAAGGTACCTGGATCCTTAAGCTTCTCCGGTGGACTCTTGAAGAGAACGGCGGAACATTCCTGATTGAGGTGGACTAGAGGTGTCTCCGGCAGCTTCCTCTTGTTGGTGTAGAGTTCCTTCATGAACTTAACATATTGAGGCATCATAGTCATAGCTTCGGGAAACGGAAGAGAGAACTGCATTTGACTAAGCCGCTCCACAAACTTCTTAAAAACCTTCTCAAGGCCATCCTTACTCACTCGAGAGGGGTATGGAAGCTTAGGCTTGTATGGAGGTACAACCGGTGCGGGAGGAGAGACCGGAGGTGTACTTGATGTAGCTTTACTAGGTTCCTTAACAACCTTAGTATTCACATTATCCGAAGGAGGTTCGACTTCAACCTCAACTTCATCCGAAGGATCTTTAGTATCATCATCATCGACTATTGGATTAGGAGCTTGTACCTTTTGGGAGACACTTGGGGAAGAGGTTGTGTCTTGCAAAGGTTTTTCGCTTCTCAATGTCACTACCTTGCAATGATCCGGGCCCTTGGGATTGACCTCGGTATTGGAAGGTAAAGTGCCCGAGGGTCGCTCCGAAAGTGCCTTAGAAATATGTCCCAATTGGTTCTCCAAATTGGCAATTGAAGCTTGTTGATTCTTGATGAGTTGGATCATTGCCGCATTGGTGTCTTCTTGAGAGATCGAAGAACCACCTTCCTTGTTTTGAGGAGGCTTGTTGAAACCGGGTGGTCCTTCACCTCTATGGTTGTACATTCCCGGTGGGGTAGGACCTTGGGAACCTTGATTTGGATGTCCACTTTGATTCCATTGATTTCCCCCTTGGTTCCCTTGACCTTGGGGTCCTCATTGAGTCCATTGGCTACCTTGGTTTAGGTTACTTCCTTGAGACCATTGGTTGCCTTGATACCCCCTATAACCTTGATATCCTCCTTGATTTCCTTGATTGTAACCCTTGTTATAGCCACTACCTTTACTCCCTTGGCCTTGGTAACCTTGGTTAGACTTGTTGTACCAAGGCCAGTTATAGCTACCTTGATAGTTACCTTGGGGGGCTGAAATTAGAAATCCTTGACCTTGTGCGAAGCTTACCTCCTCATTGTGATCGCCTTGACCAGGCTCAGGAGTGGCGGAAGGGCAAGCACTGACTTCGTGACCCTGACCCCCACAACATTCACAGCAATATATAGAAGCTACCGGAGGATTACCCACATGTGATGATGGAACCTTGGAGGGATGCTTAGGCATGCTTAGGTTACTTACTTGGGATGCCATAGCATCGATCTTAGACATGAGGAGCGCAAACATAGGGTCATCTTCATCTCGATGTCCCGGTAACTTATGCTTCTTCCCATAGGTAGATGAATCCTTTGGTGCATCAACACTTATAGCTCTAGAGTCATAGTGCGTGTCACTTCCATACTTAGAGCTTGGAGGTTGTTGTTGAGACCAACTCCTTGTCTTGTTGGCCATCTATGCAAAGAGTTCTAGAGCATCTTCGGGAGTGAGCGTCCTTAGATCACCTCCGGCGGCTTGGTTGATCATCCTTGTATTCTCAAAATCAAGGGACCTAGCAAAGATATCCGCCAAGCTCCATTCGGCGAAGTTGTGATGAGGACAAGACCGAAGAAGGGCTTGGAACCTATTCCAAGTCTCATGGAAGAGCTCTCCCTTGTGTTGTGTGAAGTGGTTGATTCGATCCCGAATTGCATCCGTCATATAGGGGGGAAAGAACTCCTCAAGGAAGGCTTCGGCTAGTCCCTCCCATGTAGTGAATGTTCTACTAGGTTGGTTCTCCAACCAAGACTTGGCTCTACCTTTGAGTGAGAAGGGGAAGAGTTGGAGTCGTACACAATCCGGGTGAACTTGATCGTTCTTTACCGTATCGCATATCTCTAGGAAGTCCTTCAAGTGTCTAGATGGGCACTCTCCATCTATACCGTTGAACACCACTCTGTTCTGCACCATCTGAATCATATTAGGCTTCAATTCAAAGTTTCTTGCATTTACCAGTCTTCGCACGATACTCGAAGCTGCCCCTTCAAGGGTTGGGCGAGCATAATCGGCTAGTGTGCGCCTCGCACCTCTTTGTGATTGATCATCTTCATTAGTGTGATGTGAATGTACCGATTGGTCATCGTCATCTCCGTGTTGAGACATAGTGTGATGCGAATGTACCGATTGGTCTTCTTGTTCTTCAACTGTAGGAGGTGGGGATGTAGTCCGTGGTTCGAGCACTTGTTCTAGTCCTTGGAGTCATGCTTGAAGACGAGCTGAACGCCTCATGCACTAACCCAAATCTCCTGCAAACAAGCACAACAAACACACCCGAGTAATACAACGATGCGGGATAACAAAGTAAACAAAGAGTAACAAGGAAGCAAAAAGGAAAACGGAAGGAAGTGCAAAGATCGGTTCACTAATAATTGCTTTCTTAGGAATGAGAGGTCCCCGGCAACGGCGCCAAAAACTTGATAAGGAATTTATCAAGGTCGTATTCCTCAGGGTCCCCTCATAGGCTAATACTCACCACATTCGTAAACGGTCCAAACATTTAAAATGAGATTTGGTTTGAAAGAAAACAAGTTAAAAACATAAACAAGCAAAGTAAAATTGACAAGAGAAATTGAGGATCAAACAAGAGAGAAAGGAGTTTAGTCTAGCAAGGGGTTTCTTCAAGCTCAAGGTTCATGAAAGCTGGATTGAATCTCAAGCAACAATGTGTAATTAATGACCATGCATCTCACTCAAGTAGAATCAACGAGCTCTCGCACAATTGACTCTCTATTCCTAGACCAAATGCACCATGCTCTCGCTATGTGAACAAAGGGAATGGAATGCTTTAAACTAGCTCAATGAAATGCTTGGAACTTGAATTCTATATCAACAATCATCTAGCACAAGGTAAATGATGCAAGACACTCTCATGTCAATCATATAACACTAGTCTAGCAATCACAAGGGTCTTTCAACCTTCAAATGAAAGAAAACTCAATGCACACCAAGTGTTTGATAAAATGTCAACAAGGAAGAACAAGCTCAAAATGGTTGTAACTTGATAATCCAATCTCTCAAACCATCCAATTACAATCCTACAACCTTAGATCAACATCAATCAATCATTCTCATGTATTGAAAGACATAACAATACCAAAAAAGTAAATCAAGCTCTAATGGCTACAAAGCACAAGGTCAAGGATCATCATCTTACACAAATGGCTATAAAAACATCAATCCATACAATCAATCACCTATCCTAGCTTGATCCATCCCTCACTAAACTAAACCTAAGTTTAGCCTAGCTTAACCATGGAAGAAACCTGAAATTGAGGAGAGGAGACCATCCTTGCTTCCATGGAGGATCTTCTCACTTGGCTCTTCAAGCTCCAATCCAAGGGTGGAAGGCTTCACTTAGATCTTCAAGTTGATCAACAATTAAGGGAGGTTGGTGTGTGTTTGAGGGAGAGGAGATGATGGAGTCGATGATGAACAATTGAGAGAGAGAGGGCAATCGGCGATGGTGTTGTGGAAATAATGAATTGATGCCTTAAACTCACGCCTCTTTCACCTTTATATAGCACGCCGGACTTGCCTGATATTTTCGACGAAAATTCTGTAGGATTTTCGCCGAAAACGCCCTTGAAAACACGCTGCTTCATTCCTTCTAAAGTTTTCGGCGAAAACTTTGAATGTTTTCGCCGAAAATGTTGTCAAAGCGCAAAGGCCTTCTGTCTACTTCGAGTTTTCGGACCGAGGACTTGAAAACTTCACCGAAAGCTTCTTCTTCGGTGAAAACTATGTGATAGTTTCGCCGAAACTGTCGTCAGCTGAAAGTCGTATTTTCTTTGATTTTGCCACGTCCATATCTCCTCCGTCATAGCTCCGATTGACCTCCCGTTTGATCCCACATGCTCCTTGTCACCAGTACTTCAATGCCAAGACTGAAAATACAAAGAAAACAGCTCCAATAGACAAGGAAATGGCCTCAAAGTAGCAACCAGACTACAAATGGACATTTAGCACAAAACATCAATAAAAGCATATTAAACATGGCATTTAAGGATCAAACACGGGCATTTCATAGGTCAATCGAGGACTTAAAATGCACTAAATATGATCACATCAAAAGTAGTAGACCCTAAGCAAAGGGAATCTACCAAACTACCTGCAAAACAAAAACAAATGAAAGATAAAAAGGAAACCGGGACAAGTGTCCCAGATCCACACAGGAAAAAGTTGGATCGAAATCCGAAAAGAAGAAATAAAAAGAAAGGACAAAGAAGAGGATACCCGATCACTGCTGGTCAGGTGCATCGGGAGGTGGAATGTGGAGGACGTCGTTGACCTGCCGTTGCCATGCCAGCTGTGCCTCGTACTTCTCATCATCGCGATGCATGTGCTGCTGCATAATAACCCATCTGGCATCCTGGGTGGCGGTGTCTGTGACTCGCCACTTCTGGAGTCGCTCGTACAGCACTCCAAGATCAGCTGGATGCGGTCGGTGCTGAGGATGGGGCACCTGGAATGGATCCTGGAGGGGCGACTGTTGCTGATATGCATACCCTGCCTACTGCTGTGGCGAGGGTATATGATCGTCAAAATCCAGCTCCGACTGAGGAAGCTGCTCCTCAGAATCATCTTCTTCCTCCAACTCGGCCTCGTGGTAGAATGGAGGAGCTGCCGGCACCTCTGGACCGTGGTCCAACTAGAGGTCGTACTCGACCGCTAAATCACCACCTACGGTGTGTACTATGCGACGTGGGACTTCCGGGCCATATGACTGGCTGAGACCGTGGGAGATGATGAGTCGGCCTACGAAGTTATCGCCAAGGAGTGAGCGAGGCGGCTTCGGCTTCTAGGTCTTCTGGTGGAAGAGGCGTGCAAGCACCCATCCTAGATGAAGCGGATAAGCCTCTCGGATAGCACGGAGAAGTAGGAGCTCCTCTTTGCTGATGTGGTGGTGGTCCTTCTCTAGAGCAAACAACAGGGATCTACGCCAAACCATATGAATGAAATGATAGAGATGGTGAGAGAGTGACCTGACGGAGTTATGAGCCTTGGTCTGAGCGTCCGGCACTCCAGTGATGTGGCTCCAGAGCGCGTCATATTCCTAGCCTTTGCCCAAGTTGTTCTGCCAGCCGAGGTGGTAACCCTAGTAGTGCTCCAGTGGGATGCTGATATGAGCTGCGAACTCATCGTAAGTGAAGTCCCTGTACACCACACCAAGATAGAAGGAGATGACCTTCTTGTGCTGCCTCCTCTTGTGCTCATCCAGCTCGAAGGTGGACCAAAATTCCTGGAACGCGACGTCTGGGAAGCTGTCAGCTATGGTGGTTAGCTCCAGAAGTCTTGAAGGTGCCAACGAGTGGAGAACATTCTGGTGCCAATCCTCATCGTGCGCGAGGTGGGAGTCAAGGGACAGTGATCGCACGTCGGCTTTGGGAATGTGCTGGAGCTTCTGGTAGCGCTCAAAGTAATGCACGGGCAAGCGGGCAACAGTGGGGTGGTACCCGACGCGGCCTGGGAATGCCGGAGGAGGGCCGTGGATGGCGGGAGTGACTGGGGCTGGTGCCCTGGAGCTAGAGCCGGTGTCAAGTCTGGCCTTAGTCCTGTTCTCATTGGTTACATTCCTATTTCATAGCAAGAAAAGAAACCAGATTAGTCAAACTAAGAACCTACCCCACACTTAGTAGAAAAACTCAATTTCACAAACAAATGAGAAAAACCGAGTGGGGGTAAGCAAAGCGAGTAATCGGTAATTACAATGAATCACAAAACACGCAAGGGACTAGCCAGAATGTTAACATCACTATTAGAGTCCAGAAGTCAAACCGACATTCAAAAACTCAACATTATAACGCATTGAACACTAATCATGGCAATTACTAGAACAAATCGAGAAATGACGGCATAACATCAGCTCTGACAACCAACAAAGTGATACAAACGTGAATGGACAAACATGACAGCCAAATGAGCAACAACAGTTCATGGTCAAACCGACATTTCATGACAAGTCAACACCACAAAGAATCATCCTTTAAGCATAGCAATTCAAGACCAAATGGTATCATATTTCAGCACAAATCTCCCAAAGCATGATAGAACAGTCAAAAGTAATTAGTTCACCAAAATTCTCACGAAACAGTTGGCACACAAATTGAGGTAGACCGAAAAAAGTCAACCAAAGTCAACCCCGACGAAATGCAGCATTCAACATGTCAAAAGACTCGTAATGAAAAACTCTACAACTTACCTTGAAGTCCTAGTGGCTGAAAACGAAAGGACGGAGAAGAATCGGTGAAAAACTCGCGAATTTAGGTTTTGGCGGAACCGAGGCTCTTGAGCACCGATTCGGACGTTCTACGGCTTAAAATGATCAGGAGAGGATGAGGAAGGGTGCGGTGGCGGTCGGCAACGGCGGTGGTGGAAATGGGCGGCGGCGAGGTTAAAGTGAGTGGCGGCGATTTTTTGAAAATAAGGGGGGTGTTTTGAAATTTCGTTCGAAAAATGCGAGGGGGAGAGAGAAGGGAGACCGGGAAAAGAAACGAAAAAGGGGGAAGGATTTTTGGATTTTCTCAAATTTTTTGGTGAAAAGAAGTGCAACTTTTCGCCGAAAAATTTAGTTCAAAACGTCTGCCGGATTTTAAAGTGTATTTTCACCGAAAAGTATTAAAATTTTCGCCGAAAAGTTTATCAAAAATTGGACAGAAAACACAGTGGGTTTTAAAGAAGAGTTTTCGCCGAAAAAAGTGCAAGTTTTCGGCGAAAACTTTGTCCTGTAATTATTCAAAACATTTTCGCAATTCCGGCAAACTTCAGAAATTCAGAACTATTTTGACCAAAATCGGAACAACCTCAAACAACTTGCGATTGAAACGATGACACACAAACTACACACGAAAAATAAGAAATCATGCAAATGACACTTTTGGCTCCCCCGAACCGACTCTAAAATACTGAGTTCGACACAAATTAAAAGCTGACTCCAGCCGTGGGTTGCCTCCCACGAAACGGTCTTGATTAACGTCCTTGAGATGGATGATACCTGGACGGTATTAGGAGACATCCCAATTCAAGATCTCCTTAACACTAGCGTCGGAATTCATGAAGTAGAGCTTCGGGGTACTTCCGGCGAGCGTGAATTTCTTCCCGTTAGCATGAATGAGCTTAGTACGTCCATCGGGAAGGTGGTCGGTAATCTTGAACGACCCAAACAGTTCTCTCGATAGATCATCCTTCGCAAGTGTTACAGTGGAAGGAATGAGAACAATCGGCTTTGTCTTTTCTTTAGCCTCCGGCTTCATTTCACCGGGATCTGTGATCTTTGGCGCTTCCTTGGAAGATGCGTTTGGATTCTCCTTCTTCACTTGCTTCTGCGCCGGTGGCTTGACAGGAATTGGTGCTGCAACTGGCTCGGAAGAGGATGGTGGAGCAACTGGCCTCCAGACCATTTGAGTCTTCTTTTGATTCTTCCTCCGTAGCCTGCCAGGTTCCTTGCTTGGCGGTGATTGAGAAGAAGAGGCTTTCAGTTCCTTCTTCTTTGGTGGTTTTTATGTCGTGGGTCCGGGCTTTTGCTTGATAATCTGTTCAGCACCTGCAACAACAGTTGATCTAGAAACACTGGAAGAAACATCAGTAACGGAGCTGACCGAGGTGAACTCCACAGTTTCAACAGCAAGACAGTGCGGTTCTTCCTTCATAGGAGTGTATTTCATACCGTCCTTAAGGCGGAATGTTATCGTTTCCTTACCAACCCTCAAGGTTAAAGAACCACTCGGAACATTGATTTGCATTCCGGTTGTCGCCATGAAGGGTCGACCTATAAGAATAGTAGAATCCTCCTCGCGAGTATCTATAATCACAAAATCAGCTAAGAAAGTGAAAGGACCACATTTAGTAATAACATCCTTGATCTCTCCTCTAGGCGTTTTCAAAGATCTATCAGCAAAGACAAGTTGCATGCTAGTCGGCTCAAGTTCTCCTAGATTCAATTTCTCGAACAAACTCATAGGCATGACATTGACAGACGCACCTAGATCAACCAAACTACGTTCTATCTCAATATCATTAATGACTAGAGGTAGTGTGAAAGAACCAGGATCAGAACACTTAGCTGGATATGGCGAGGAAGGCTTCTTACTACGGGTGGTAGGATATTGACGTGCGAGATTTAACTCACAACAATTAAGGTCGTATTCCACGAGGGCTCTCTCAAAAGCTACTACTCACACGGTTCATGGACGGTCTATTCATTTGAAATTGGTTTTAGTTTGAAATAAGAACAAATGAAAACATAAAGAAAACTAAACAAACAAACAAAGCGGTGCAAATCAAAGGTAAAGGAGGTTCACTTGGAAAGATAGATTTATCATGCTCAAGAGGAACAAAAGCATAAACAAGCCAAACATGATCGAGGTTGCAATCGAATGACCATGCAAATCCCTTCTATAGACTCAATGCACTCTCGTCACACTAAATCCCTATCCTAGAACCACTCAACCTAGGCTCTCGCTCTCAAGCTAAGTGACTAAGGATGCATTAAAGGTGTTTGATGAAATGCCAAGCTACAAAACCCTCTCCTATGACTCTATGACCACTAGGCTAGACACCACACTCTCATGTCAATGCCCTAACACTAAGAGAATCATCCAAAGACTAATCAAAGTTCAATTGAATGAAAAACCTAATGCACACCAAGTGTTCGATAAAATGCACAAGTGATAAATCATGCAACTATGGTTGAATTGAGATGATCTAATCTCTTAGAACACACTCCCTTCAATCCCTAGACCTACAATCCATGTAATCTAAGCACTCTCATGCATTACATCACAAATGATAGACCAAATTAAGCCATAACACAATTTGGAATTAACAACAAGTCTAGAGATCATCTTCTTACAATCCAAGATCAATCATGGCAAATTTGTACAATCAACCTCTATCCTAGCATAACTATCTATCAATCCAAGGAAACCTAGGAAATCAGCCACACATGGCCAAGGGTACAAAAGAGAAAGAAGGAGAGATGGTCACCAAGAGCTCCATGGCAATCCTCTTCTTGCAAGCTCCTCTCCACAAGGTTGTGGGCTTCAATCCAAGCTCCTTACTCCAATTTGCATCTAGCTCTAGGGTTGATGGTGGATAGGTGATGGAAGAGAATTGAGAGAGAAAAGGGTTTTTGTTTGAGTGTTAAAACAATAATGAATTCATCCCCTTTTAATTTTCGTCGGCTTCCCTTTATATACTACACCAATTCTGCTTCACATTTTCAGCGAAAACTTCATAAGTTTTTTGCCAAAAATTCCTTCATAAATCACCGATCCAGCCATCAATTCCTTCTAATGTTTTCGGCGAAAACTCTGAATGTTTTCGCCAAAAATTGCTTTGAAAACCTCTGGCCAGCTCTTCATTTCCTTCATATGTTTTCGGCGAAAACTCTGAAAGTTTTCGCCAAAAATCTCTTTGAAAATCAAGCCTCCGCCTTCTGCCATTCTTCTGCTTGAAAGTATTAAGGGTTTTCGGCGAGAACTTAGGGTTCTCGCCGAAAACTTCTTCAGCTTTGATGTGCACTTTCCTCGATTTTGCAACGGCCATATCTCCTCCGTTCTAGCTCCGATTGACCTCCCGTTTGATCCTACGTGCTCCTTGTCACTAGTACTTCAATGCCAAATCCTGAAAATGCAAAGAAAATAACTCCAATAGACACAGAATTGGCCTCAAAGTGGCAACCGGATAACAAGATAGCACTTCGCATAAAACTTGAATAAAAGCATATAAATCATGGCAAAATGAGATCAAACATGGGAAATCCTTAGGCTAATCAAAGGCTTAAAATGCACCAAATAACATCACATCAGATATCCTTCTTTGTTCCCCCATATGTCAGTCTCGATCCTTGCGTTCGGTAGCAATGCACTTGGGAATGAAGGCTTCTCGTAGTACGTAGGCGCCTCCTTCTTTGCTTCCTTCTTCTCCGGAACTTCAATGGCCCTGTATAAAATAGAAGAAGTATTAGTAGGTGAGTTTGTCGGATTTTGAATAGATACCATCTTAGCTTGCTCCTTTCTTGGATTCGACTCGGTTTGGCTCGGGAGCTGGCCAGACGGGCGACCAGATGCTAACATGCTAGAGATCTGGTTCACTGCATGTTCTATTCTTTGACCGGAAGCAATATGTTCCTGGTTGAGGAGAGCTTGAGCTTTGAACTGACTATCATGATCGTCAAGTCTGGTGATGATCTGATTGAGCTTCTTGTTGAGTTCACTAACCTTGTTGTCCTTCTGATGCTGCTGTCCTGTATAAGTATTGTTCAAATATTGATTTTGGCGATTGCCAGGAGCTGTTCCATAGTTACCCAAATTTCGGTGCGGCGGCTGGTAGATACCTCCCGTCGGATTGTTTGGCTTCTGATCTGGAGCTGAACCGGTTGATCGGTTGTTCTGATTCTGGCCTTGGTTCTGGTTGGCACCGACGTTGTAGGGAGGGCGATCTTGGAAATTCCCTTGTTGTTTGTAGTTGTGGTAGCCAACATAACCTTGTTGATTGTTGCTGAAGCCTTGAGAGATGAAATTTACTTCTTCGGTAGACCAGACTTCTGCTTTGCCAAACTTCTGGCATTGGCTTCCGTTATGCGCACAAGCTCCACACCACTCCCAATCAGCAACGTAGACAGAGGCTGCTGGCGGCTTGATAGGTGTAGTAGACTTCTTCAGAAGCTTCTCAACTTCTTCTTTAATGGTTGCTTCAAGATCGAGCTTGCTTCTTGATCCTTCTGATCGTACCCAGTTCCTTGACTTGGAAGCACAGTTCGCGAAATGGAGAATAGTAGCTTCAGGTGTGAGGGTAGTGCAATCCCCTTCAGCTAGGGAATTGACCCATTTAGCATATTCTTCACGAAGACCTCGAGCAAAGATTTCAGCTAACTGTCTCTGCTCGAAACCATGGTGAGGACAGTTGTAGAGAAGTTCTTGGAATTCATTCCAAGTGTCATATAAGCTCGCACCTTCCTTTTGAGAAAATCTGGCGATGCTGTCCTTGAAGGTTGTTGTTCTGGAAGGAGGGAAGTACTCTTCGACGAAGTCTTGAGCAAGAGTATCCCAATCTCTGTAGTAACTAGGTGGTTTGCCAGTGAGCCACCTCTTAGATGCGCCTTTAAGAGAGAACGGGAAAGCTCTCAAGCATAGAGTGTTCTTGTCGAGATTCCCATTCTTGAAAGTGCCGCAGAGATCGATGAAATTCACCAAGTGAGTGCACGGATTGTCAAGTGGCCTGCCTTCAAATTGTAAATCCCTAGAGATCACGGTCAAGAAAGGAATCTTGATCTCATAGTCAGGATCTCCTTCAATGCGTGGCACGGCGATAGAAGATCGAATGCTAGTCGTGCTCGGCTTGTTGTAGTCAGCTAGACTCTTTGGCGCGACCGGTGGTGGTGGTAATTGATCACCCATCCTAGGAGATGGAGGAGGTGAGAGTGATTCGGTGGATGAAGCGGATGAAGATGAAGATGAAGATGAGGAACTCTCCTTCAGTTCCTCGATCTTAATTGGAGTGAAAGATGGAGGTGGATTGGTTCTGCCTTGCTTCAGAATCTGTGGTCGCTTCGGTGGAGCAGAGCTACCCGGTTTGTCTACACTCTTAGCCCTGTCGTTCTTGGTTAAGGAGCGCGTGAGAGGACGGTGCTGCATAAATCTGTAGGAAACCTACAAATAACAAAAACAAACACAACTAGTGTAAAATCGAAGTGGATGGAAAAATGAAAGGTGGAAAGTAGAAGAATAAAATGTCAGTTCTTCTTTCAAACAATTAAAAGAAGTCCTCAGCAACGACGCCAATTTGATGAACGATTGTATGACAGGTTTATCAAATAACTACTAAGCTAGAAGCTAAGTAGATCGTATTCCACGGGTCTTCTAATAATCGTCTACTCAAATGTAAAGGCAGATTACTCAGGTTTAACACGTTATGCCTGGTGTGAGTTCCACGACTTCTATTCTAGAAAATGCAAGCAAATCAAAAACTAAATTGAAAGACAGATTTAAAGATTGGTTGACTTAACAAAGACGACAGACAAGCTTAGACTTCGAATCCCCCTTAGTTCACCAGAGCATTGGCAATCAACAGATCAGCGGATTTCAATTCTCGTTCAATCAATTCTAAGACACCACCATAACTCCTGACCCTTAGGTTTAAGACTGGCGAACGTTCGCTCTATCCGATCTAGCTACCAAGATTAATTAGCTGCCCGAGCACGGTTGCTTCTTGCGACGACTTAACTAACTGGTGGAATTACTAACGATTTATGAGTTACTCTTGCAGTGGATCAACCCTAACTGGTTCCTACGAAAGGCACACTCCAATGAATAGGTTAATTGTTGATTTGGTGTTTTAAAGTAAGGTGAGCGTTCGCTTCTATCCTCAGTTTAACAAGAATCTAATCTAGGTGATCAATCCAGACAAGAAACATAAACAACGAAGAACAAACCAAACATGAAAGAGAAACTAATTGAACTTTGAATCTAATCACCACCGATCCGTGACCGCTTTAAAGCCCTGGGTCACTTAGGGTTCATCTAGTCTAAAATCTAAAAGTTTAGTTACTCATGTTCATAACGACAGAATCAAAGACAGAAACAGAGTTCATCATGAAAAGGAATAACAGATAAAAACTGTAAAACCTAATTAAGACGACTCTGGCAAGGCTTCGCTCTTCAGTAATTTTCAATCCTAGCTATGAGTCTCCGAGGTGAAGGGATGGCGTCACGATCTCTTCCTGGCTCTTTGAACTCTCAAACTCTGCTCTCTCGAACTCCTTAAGTCTGGAACTCGTGAAAGTTCTATTATGAAAAGTATATTTTGTTTTTAGCCGCCGGTTAAGTATTTATACTTAACCTACTAGCGCCAGATTTGGCCTGGACTTTTCGGTGAAAACTTCAGGAGTTTTCGCCGAAAACTTCTGTGTAAAATGCTGGCTTCTGTCGACTGATTCTCCTGTGAGTTTAATGTTTAAGAGTTTTCGGAAAGAACTTGACTTTTCGCCGAAAACTTCTTCTTGTATTGCTCTGCCGATTTCTTCTGTAGTTTTCGGCGAAAACCTCATGTCTTTTAGCCAAAAACTTATGTGTAAAACGGGGCAGGATTTGTGTTGACTTGATTGACTCCTTGGATCGATTCTGGTGCGGTTCCTCGAGGTTCTAATGCCTTAGACAGGTCCTTGGCTACTTTATTTGACAGTAAAAACCTGTGCTATCATGAAAACACTAGAAAACCATCAAATAGACCCAAAATGGGCCAAAGTAACACCAATGGCACGAGATAGAGAATATGAGTGAATATTCGCTATTCTACCCTAAAAAACCATGTCTTAAGCCAAGAAATGTCGCTTAAATGAGGTTGATAATCACGTCAAATCGAGTGTCATCAGTTATCTACGATGTCTATGGTGTTTGTAGACATTGATGGGCGCATGAAGGCTGTTAAGATTGGCATGAACCAGTGGTACGAACCTGCGGCCAAGTGGCTGCTCATTGAGAGGACTCCCTCGTCCAGGGAAACACCAATATGGATCAAGGCTCCAAAAGACGACTTGGCAGACGAAATGTCATTGGCACTGTCCAGGTTGAGAGATATGGAGTTGGAGGCACCGGTTATACTTGCTTTCACAACAATGAGGGTGACAAGGGATCCAGGTATTACAATTTATATATGTAGTTCACTTTTGATTTTAAGCAAAATTTTAACTTCATGCATGCATACCAGGGGGTTGGTAGGGTACGGGGAAGTGGTTTGGGCGGATATCGTGCTTAAACCCACGGATTCATCGGATGTAATCAAAGGGGAGTACAACCATCTGTTCTCCGACTACTACCACCAGTAAGTTTGTAACTATTTGTTTCCTGACTACTACAACTACTTGTTCTCTTAATTCGTTGCCCGCTTGTACAGATTCGCTAGCTTGCATATGCCGGTTTCTATGACCAAAGATCTATCTCGATGGCCTGACGCAACATTGACCCACCCGCTACCTAGGCAGCGTCGACTAGCGGACATCCCAGTGGAAGATGGATGGCGCCCACGAGCCAGAATGGTACGTCAGTTTCGTTGTAATTGAACTAGATGACATGTGCATCTCTGGGCCTGACTATTCCTTTTCATGCAGATGCCGGCTCGAGTACTAGTGATCGTAGAGTCACTCACAGAGAGGCCAGACGGCGGGCCTACGTGGGTAGCTCCGGGAATCAATTGTCGAGACGAATCGGGGGAGAGACGCCTACGGACGACACCCCTTGTACTATCTCTGCTGCTAGAGTGCAACCGTAACAGTTTGTGGAAATGGATGAAAACATAAGGGGCCGTTATGGAGGAGGCCAAATGGTCGTTGTGTTAGTCTGTTGGTGGATTGCGAGTTTGATTGTGGTTAAGGTCGTCTTTCATAGGGACTATTTCAACTGGTGTTAAGGATTCGTGTCGACTAGGGACGTATGGAACAAGGAGGGCGAGGGGGTCATCAGGGGGTTTAAAATTTTGTGTTGTTATTTGACAAGTTTGCATCTCGAATGTTTGAATAACTGTCTGTTGCCTTCTTTGGAAGACTTAATTAATGGTTGCATATCGATATGTACTTTCTTTGCTTCACGAAGGTTCTCATACTATTTAACTATGGTATAGGCTTAGTACCAACTAGGTGCAGTGTTATTTTAAGCTGAGTAAGTTATCAGTACACGTCGGTTTCATATCAAGTCCATATAGACTAGTGTTAGTTTAAGCTAGAGAAACTGGACGTTATTAGGTACACTTGTGCTAGGAAGTTGTATAGTATGACTTCAAATGCTTCAACTTCAACGTATGGTTAGTATGTCGGGGGTTCATGGTGAGTAAGTTATTAGGACACAGTGGGTCTAGTACATGTATAAGACCGGGGCTGCACTAATTCAGTTAGAGAATGATAATAATGGAAATGTCTCAACGAAATGCTTAAATAGTCACAAGCCACGGTCACACAATGGGAAGGTCTGCTTGCCAATGATAGGTTAGAAGAACTACTTCTTATTTTTCCGTTTCCGGTTCTTGGATAAAGAGTGTTCGTACGCTACCATTATAGCCTTACCATCTTCCGTCTCCCATATGCTATTGTCCTCTACCATTGCCAACATGTGCGCTAGATCTTCCTCATAGTATCCACCTCCCCAATGACTAAAAACCTACTTCGTTGTTCGTCCATGAAATTCCTGTCAAAGTACTCCACGAGGTACATGATGAATATACCACAGCTATTACCATCTGGCTGCTAAGGGCAGTCTGGAACATGCCACTCTCATGTGCTTAAGCGGTGGGAATGTATCCTTGAACCGGGGTTCTTTGTAGAACTCCTTGTCGCATGGAATGTTGTTGAGAAGCACTTTGTGGTGCCTCTTCAGGTCGAGGACAAACAAGTAGAAGTTCTTGTACATTTCCCCACCATGTATAGGGAAGAAAAGTTGCATTTGTACTATGTCAGTACGTTTCGAGTTTACACTTAGTATGTGATAAGTTCACACAGAGTACCATACCAGTTCACACGTATCCAATAAATTCCCAAAACGGTAAGGAACCTTGTTCACGTCAATCGCATTCAGTAGCATCTCCTAAAATTTCAATTTCGACATCACCATATGGGGCTCTCCACCCACCCTCCACCTCCGCCGGTACATACTCCTAACAGGAATCGAAATGGAGGTTATATTAAATCGTAAATAAAAATTCGTGATGCAAAAACATGTAACCTTACCGCAAGTTTAGATAGAAAGAAAAATCGGGTGAAGTGACCCATCTTCGTCATGTTCTCCCGGTTGAAAAGGTGGTTGAACGAATCGATAATTTGGACGTTTAGGTAATAACGCGGCTTGAAAGTAACAAACTGGAAGCTAGCCACAATGTTTCCTACCTCTGGGAACCGACACACAATTGCACTCCTGCAGGAACACCGGTATACAACCAGTACGTACCATAATAGTTTAACTAGTAGATAATAAACTGAAAAAATGACTGGAGGACAGGGTGACTTACTCATTAAAATTAGATTTCATCAAAAGGAAATCAACAAACTTCATCTGGGCAGTCGATAGCGCAACGAATGAACTCTCCCTCTTCCATCATGCATTCAGAGTCCTCTTTCTTCTATTCTTCGGGTTCTCTATGACAACAGGGGTTGTACTGCTGCATGACCGTTTATTTGATTCGTCCTCAGCCTCGATTTCACTTCCTTTTTGTCTTGATTGTCTTCTTCTTCTTTCTTGTTGTTTTCCTGTCCTAAACCCCCTTGTTTTCATTGTCTACTTCTTCTTCCTTGTTGTTCTCCTTCCTTGACCCCCCTTTGTCTTCATTGTCTTCTTCTTCTTCATTGTTGTTCTCCTGCCCTGACCCCCCTTTGCCTTCATTGAATTCTTCTTCTTCATTGTTGTTCTCCTCCCCTATTTCTTCCTGCATTTGGCCTGGATTTTCTTTCCCCTCTGCCATTTCCTCTATCGTAGACACCTTTTCACCGACTACCCCCTTATCAGTGGCTTGTTCTGAAAGACTGTTGACAGGTGCATCAGGCCATCTCATCAATACAGCGTCAACGTACTTCAGGCGTGCTTCACACTTCTCGCACTTTGCCTCTTGACTAGCCACTGATGCCTTCAACGTAGCCAGCACATCACGGTCTTCTACCATCTGTTCTAATCCGAATGTGCTTAGCATCTCCACCTGCAAACACACCAAAATTACGAGATACGCATAACAAAGCAAAGCATGTAGGGGGAGGCGGGTCAAGATCCTTGCTTACCTGGCCTTGGTTGGGGGTTGAATCTGTCATGATAACGAAGTCATCCTTCAGGTGAAACGGAGCGAGAGGCGCCCCCCTACTAGACCCTAAACCCCCAACAACCTCCTCCAGTACTAATGTACTCGTAGCGCCGAAGAATTGTTTCTTCTTCAAGCTGGTTTGCAACTCAGCCCTAGAACGTATCCTCATCCTGAATGTTTGGTCATCATTTCTAATCTCATGCAGGGCTGTTGCGATGCTCCCATCATCCCAGAAGGAACATGTCGGATGCTCTTCAACGCGCACCTCCTCCAAAACCAGCATGTCAAGCAGATGTAGCTGCACGCATGAATGGGGTTAGACTTTAAAGTTTGATATTCACGATTAGGAAAAGGATTGTCACATACCACAGTGAGGTTCATGTCCCCTCGGGGTAGGTGGCGATCGTACCAGTCTTCAGCTTGACAAGTCCACTAATGACGGTATCAACAACATGTTGCACCCAATGTGCATATCCCATGTTAATCCTGAATGAGTTCCCAGTCGCTAACAACTCCCACAGTGCAATGAGGATATGCATCTTCGCATAAGCGATGGGGTCCTTCGTATCCCGCCAAGTTGTGTAGATATCCTGAGTATTCAAGAACCTTGCCCTCCCCACAAAACTTATATTTATCTCCTTTTCCAGCTTGCTCAAGTCCTTTGCCCCACATAAATGGGGTTCACCACTCTCCCTTCAGTGGGCACACCATACACTCTACCCACGTCACCAGCCTCTAGCGTCAGCAACTGCCCAACTACATCGAAGGTCTTCGTTACTAGATTGAAAGAATCGATGAGTACCTCCACCAATTCTTTATCGATGAGATGGACCAGCTTCAACAGACCATGGAAGTTGGCCTCCTCCAAGTACTTTTTCACTTAAAAACCCTTCGTGAACTTCTCAATCTTCGAGTTAATTTCAATTATCCTGTTCATTTTTCATCGAAATGAAATGCCCTTTTTCAGACGGTGTCTGTGCCAGACTCAACTCGGTAGCGTTTGACCTGCAATCACATTGCTTTCATTCACAAGTCCAAGTAACCCCACAAACAAGGGCAGGTAATGTGCATGTATGTTCTTAGTAAAGCCACACAGTAACAGAATTCCCTAAACAAATAAGGAGCAGAGTGCACATTATTCTACTCTTCGAAGCTTACTTAACCAAAGAATCTTACTTGTTTGTCGGAATCGGTTCGAGTTCCCTTCACAGTACTCGGCTTGTCCTTCTTCGACGTTGTCCGCCCGTCCATCTTCTTCTTCTTCGTCATTGTCAGAATTATTGGAATTTCTCTTTCTGGTTGAGTTCAACTGAACGGAGATGATGCAAGTAACCGTGTCAATACTAAACCCTAATCCCAAACACCGCAACCGCAACTGAAGCAGGAGGCAAAGAATAAACCCTAGATTCTAACTTACTTGCGATTCCGATTCTTTGAAAATATGAAGAATGTCCACTTAGGGTGATGAGATGGTAGCAACTTGGTGACACTAAGCTGGTGAAGTAGGAGGCGAAGAATCAGAGTTAAATCGTCCAATGGGTGTGTCTTCGATTTTGGAGGGAATGAACATGGATAAGAGGGAATGAACATGGATAGGAAGGAGGTAACGCTCAAAACTTCCTTCTTACCGTATACCAGTTGGATTTTCACGCCCAAAATTCAAATTCAATTTCAATTTCGAATTCAATTTCAAATCAAAATCATATACGGTGCTTGGGCGTAGACAAAACCGTATACGCCCCATTATTTAATTAGCCGGAATAGGTTAAATGAATAAAATAATAAGGACAAGTCGCTGACACATCTGACACGGGGGCCCGTACATAGGGGTGTTGACGAACCGAGCCGAGCCGAACTTCACTGTGCTCAAGTCTGGCTCGTTGCTTTTTAGATGAGCTCGAGCTCGAACTCGAGCTAGAATTTTTAAGCTCGTGACGAGCTCGAGCCTACTCGAGCCTGGCTCATTAACTACACTTAACGAGCCAAACTCGAGTTCAAGTCCAACTTAGGTCATTAAAACCACTTGATACGTTCAACTTTAGCTCAATTTGAAGTTTGTGCTACAAAAAACATCAACGAGTCAAGCAAAAAAACAAGTTATCCTAAAATTTACAAGTTTTTATTGAATATGACAAACCACATGTTTCATTATTGAGTTTATAATAAATCATATAGTAGAGCTAGTATTCGAGTTGGCTTTCGAGCACGAGCTCAAGCCAGCTCGCGAGCCTATCGAGTCGAACATGCCCTGGCTCAAACTTGGCTCGTTTAAAATCGAGCCGAGTCACGAGCAAGCTTTTCTCGAACCGTTATTGAAATCGGACGGTTTTGATGCCTGCACCGCTGCGGCGAACGGGCCATCATAAAAAAAGAATTGATTAAACAAAACAAGCAACGTTTGTTGTGGTGGTGGCCCTGTCTCATTGATTCCATTCCAGTGTAAAAAAAAAAAAACACTCTCAGTAAAAGAACAGTTAAGGAGGTAGCTTAGATAGAAGAGATTTTGACTGCCCAATTATTATACAACGAAACAAAAGAAAAACAGAGAGCCCCCAGAATCCCAACATAAAACCGCCTTCATCTTCATTTTCATTTTCTCTTTCTCATCCCAGCCCATCAGCAGCAGTGACAGTGTGACTTTGCCTTTTCTTTTGTTGCTTCTGTTGCTCTGCCACAAATCAATGGCGGTGGTCTTGCGCCAGTGCGGTAACTTTGAGAGAGAGAGAGATAGGATAGGAGGTGCATGAAATGAAAAAAACAGAGTATTCAGAGAGGAGCTTTTAAATTTTAATAATAAATGGTTGCTTTCATGGGGTAAGTAAGTAGTCTTGCAGTGCAGTCACAAATTTCGGTAGCTTTCATTTTCAAGGCTAATTTTTGAGGAAGAAAAGAATAAGGGGGGAGAGTGTGGCTGTGGCCCTATAACTTGTTGGCCTTCCTTTTGTTTGCTAGCAAGCATGACATGACTCACTCAACACTCACACTAACACTCGCTCCTCTTTCTTTTCTTTTGGGTTTCACAGCTACTGCTCATCATCTTCCTCTGCTTCCTTCATGCGCCTGAATTTTTCTGTATGCTTTTTAAGGGAAACATTCAACCTTCCAATCCAAGTATTTTCCACTCTCCTTTTGCTGACTAGCTTCTTACATAAAACCCCAGCATCAATTTCAACTTCTCCTTCCTCCGCTCTAGTTCTGAGTTTCTCCTTTTGATTCACACACGGGAATTCTTCCTTTTCCCTCTGCTTTCTCTCTTTACCTTTTCCCTGCTTTCCTTTTTATTAGTCTCCTTCCGTTCTTGGGATTCTCCACAACTAAGAGACACTTCCCCTTCTACTTTCAAGTTGGTTTGTTGGCAAATTCCGGCAGCAAAGGGGAAAACCTCAGCGGGTTTTTGTTTTACTTCTCGTATCGCCATGGATGGGTATGAAGCAACACGGGTAGTATTTTCTAGAATCCAGAACATAGACACAGAGAACGCTTCCAAAATCATGGGTCTCCTCCTGATACAGGACCAAGGTGAGAAGGAGATGATCAGATTAGCTTTCGGCCCTGAAACTCTGCTTCACTCAGTCGTACTCCAGGCCAAAAAAGAGATGGGACTCTCATCTCCTGCAAGCTCTGCTTCCCCTGTTCTCTTATCCAGACAGACTTCATCACTCAACCCAGCTTCTCTCCCCTTTTATTCCAACAAAGCAAGTTCTGACCTGGTTGATGATTTTCATCTTCATGACCAGTTGTCTTTCCTTAATGAAACCAGCTCTGGGTATCTTTCACCTGCAAAAAGGTCAGATCTTCTTTACCCGCAGCCATCGCCAAACTCTTTGCCAAGCCCTACTTCTTCTTCTTCTTCTTCTTCTTACTTGGACTGGGGAGGAGGAGGGTCTTTTAACCACAGGAGGAGCTGCTCAGTGAGTGATGTTTTGGGTTCTGAGGATCCTAATTCTACAGGGATTGGGTGGAGGTCTTGTCATTACTTTGCTAGAGGGTTTTGTAAGAATGGAAGCAATTGCAGGTTTGTTCATGGTGGAGGGTTTGGAGATGGCTCTGATAATGCAAGCTTGGTAGGTTCACCTGATGGAAAGATTGATATGATGATGGAGCAGTCCCATGAAATACCTAGATCTAAGAGATTAGCTGCTGCTGCTGCTTTAATGAATGGTGAGGATATGCACAAATTTGGGAGAGCTAGGCTTGATAGAAACGATTTGGTTAACCCAGCTTCTAGGCAGATCTACTTGACTTTCCCAGCAGATAGCACTTTCAGAGAAGAAGATGTGTCCAATTATTTCAGGTTCATGTTCAATCCCATATACATATATTCTTCTTGCGCTATTCTTTGTTGTCTTGTCTGATACAAGTTTGTTGCTTTATTATTGGGTGATGAAGCATTTATGGGTTAGTTGAAGATGTGAGGATTCCATATCAGCAAAAGAGGATGTTTGGGTTTGTGACATTTGCTTATCCTGAGACTGTGAAGTTAATCTTGGCAAAAGGGAATCCTCACTTTGTTTGTGATGCAAGAGTACTTGTCAAGCCTTACAAGGAGAAAGGCAAAGTTCTAGACAAGTACATGCAAGCAATCTCTGTTTCAGCTCTGATGTTTTGTCTTTGTTTCTCTCTTCTTCTTCTGTGAATGAGCTGAAATCAATTTTGGGTTCTTTGCTGTTTATCCAGGAAGCAATACCAACACCACCAGCAAGTTGATGGAGTGGAATTTTCACCTTGTGGTACCCCAACTGGCCTAGATGCAAGAGAAGCCTTTAATCACCCACTTGGTATAAGAATGTCTTGCAACACTCAAGACATGTTGTGGAGGAGGAAACTGGAGGAACAAGCTGAATTGCAGCAAGCCTTTGAGCTTCAAAGTAGGAGGTTCTTGAATTTGCAGCTTCAAAGTAGGAGGTTCTTGAATTTGCAGCTTCTTGATGTGAATAAACATCAAAATCACCATCACAATCACCAAAGGGCTCTTTCCACTGGAAGCCCTATCCCTTCTCCAACGCACTATCCTCAATCTCCCAATCTCTTCTCTCATCCTGCTGCTGCTTCCTTTCCACTCCGCAGCTCCATGAAATTTCCTCCACCACTATCACCATCTCAGGGTAAGTTATTGTTTTACTTTTTCCCAACTCAGAACTTTTGTTAGCAAGGTTCTTTTTTCACTGGGTAATTTTACAAATTTGGGTTGCAGATAACTGCAGCAGCAGCAGCAGTTTGCCAGCTATATCTGTTGTCCCACAGGAGAGACAGCAGCTGACATCAATTGATGATTCTGGCAAAGAATCTAATGGCCATGTAGGGAATGGAAGTGGGAAAGAAAACTCCCATTATGGGAATAATGATTTGCTGCAGGAAAGGTGATTGAAAGCTTCTTTTAGATTGTGTTAACAAATATGGGTTGGATTTGGTTGTTAAATTGGTGATAATGGAAAGCAAATTAATGCAGCAAAGTCTTTTCCTTATGACAGTTTTGAGCACATCCTTCCTGATAGTCCCTTTGCATCTCCTACCAAAGACACTGAGGAATACTTCTCCTCTCCTGCTGCTGCTGCAGATGCTTCTTCACTGGACATGACAAGTTTCAAACCATTCAATTATCAAATGCCTAGGTATGCCAGCCTTGTTGAATTCAAATCCAGGACCCAAAAAATAGAAAACCATTGAATAACTTTTATAGTCATCATCCTCTGGGTTTGGTGTCAGGTTTTTATCAGGACATGGAGGCATTGTTGTTGGGATGCATGGAGGGACAGGGGTTCCAACCTGCCCTGTTGGAATTTAGCTATAAAACATTAACACCATGAGGCTACTTTGGGTAAACCACTGTTTTAACTTTGGATTCCTTTCCTTTCGCTTTCTTTCCCTTGCTAATCATTGTTTGTTTTAAAATACCCTAAATTAGGATGAATTATTTGTAAGGCACATAATATATAAGTTATTGATGTGGGGTTTGGTTGGTTTTGCTGTTTGTTTTCCTCACCTTTCCCTTTCTTTGTTACACAGGAAAAGGAGGAAAACAGAAGCAGAGTTGAGACTAGTAGTAATGTGTGAGCCCTCCAACTCCACTCAAAAACACAAACAAAAAGAGGCACTCACATCAAAAAAAGGACAAGAGAGAAATGCTGATTTCCGTATCTTTACTTTTTTATCAGTAGTCGCTACCAGCCACAGCACAATTCATCATCATCCACCACAACTATCCATTATCACTCACTATACTAGTACTTAATTACTACTACCTTTTTTTTTTTTTTTTCTTTTCTTTCACTAGTAGCAGTAGAGAGTAATAGTATGATGAAAACATGCCCCGCAGGTGTTCAAAGAAACAAGGAAACAGACATGTAACAAAAGGAAACAGAAAAGGTCCCATATCAATATTATATAATAATAGAATATAGGTTGAAAAGTTGCTGTTAATTTTCCTTCTGGTTTTCTTACCCTCCTCCCTCATGGTACAATAGCAGCTTCATGTGTTGGTACAATTCCTTGCAAGAAGCTGCTGAGAAGTGAGAAACAAGTTGTGTTGATAGTAGTAGATGGTGAGAAAGTGGTGGTGTAGAAGATGGCATGAATTGGTGGGGATTCAAGATTCAAGTGATGCAGATAGGAGATGGAAGATGTCCACTTGATTTCAGCCGTGCCCACCCCCCGTTGTTGTATCTTTTCGTTAATTTTACAGGGGACTTTATTTGTTTAATCTTATCTTCATGTTTTATTATGGCCGCAAAAAGCTCATGTGGAAGTTGTGTGAGACAGAAAGGAAAAATTTGGGAAATGCACTGGTTTTCCAAATTCGTACTAGTACGGATGGACTATGAATTACTTATCAAAATGATATATGCAATTTTAATGTAATCATGGTTCAGTTTCATTTCACAATAGTTTAAGTGATCGAGACACAAAATTACACTGTCCGGTATGATTTTAAATTCATACTCATGTTTTTGTGTAAGGATATGGCGGATACTAGCCTTCCCCTACATCATACGGGCACCCACTGCATGGAGGGCATTACTTTTAGCCGTTGTCGACACCACTAGATTTTTCATTGTAGTCGTAAGGATGCCACCGAAGAATCCTGATAGAGTCGGTACTCGTCAGTGGCGGAGCCAGAAAAAGGTTCAAGAGGGTTCGATGTTTGTAGATAGTCAACTAAATAATTGAAAATGCAACTCCAAATAGAATTAAAAGTGAATAGCATAATACTTAAGATTCTTACAATAAATGAGTAATAATCATCTCACAATGTTTACAACGAACGACGACGAGATTTCATACTCTGAAAACATTGGGATGCAAGAGAGAGATTCTTTGTCGTAAAACAAGATCGGTTTGTAAAGAAATTTCACCGACCTTCCAATCTTCAACTAATTGTGTTTTACCCTCGTCGATTTCTATCATAGCTAAATTTGGTACATCTTCGTCAGTTTCCACAGGGGAAGATGAACATAAAACGTGCAAATACATATAAAAGCATAAACCCTCATAGTCATCAATATTAGGTGGTCCACGGGAAGCTACAACTACACGATGAAAATCTTGTGCAAATAATCAAGGTGCACTGATGGGGAGAAAAACCTCCTTCAACAATGATACTTGGCTTTTGACCAGGATCGTATTCTCGCAGGTCTCTAAGTCTGGCTTACTCAGTTCTGAGAGAGGTGTTCAAATTGGTAGGACACAAACGCACACACTTTGCAATCACAATCACAATACAAGGCAGACTTAAGCTATAACGAACTAACTCGAGTACGGGCTTAAAGAGCATGGAAGTAGGGGTTAACAACAAGTTGTTCAAAGCGCGCACAAAGACAAAACACATGATGGATGAAATGGAAGAGAGATAAGGGTCATGCAAGTTTCCCCTTTCCGGTTCATGAATCATGATCACACAACTTTGGACAGAACAGTTCTAACAAGCTAGATAGATCTTTCAACTTAACACCGACACGAATCCTAAGCTCACGGGTCAAGACAATTAGGACTCAGCATTAACCACTAATCAAAAGGGCATTGGTCACCATTTACAATGATCAAGTAGAATGCGCACAAGGTGTTCGATGAAATGATTTTGGGTCTTTAAACCTAAAAAGTCATAGCTAACATGCTCTTTTTCGAGTTATGATGCAACTATGATCATCCCTATGATAGCAATGAAAGGAGATACTCATGAATCAAGGCATCACCAAGTCAAAAAACAACCCTAATTAATCATGCATCTATGTCAAGGATACAAGAAATAGAAGATAAAGAACATATAGGTCTGAATCACATCTGAACTTGAATTAAACCGAAATAAATCCAAAATATAAGAGTGTAATCAATAATCAACCCCCCTAAGGTTTCACTCACTGAACCCTAGAGGGTTTAGTTACAGCAGTACATAGTGGAGATCTGAGAAATATGACCTAAATAGAAAGAGATGAAAAACTCTACCGATTTCTTCGTGTCCGGATGATTCTTGATCTTCGTCTACTGTTTCTGTGATGGGGAAAATGAAGGATGATGATAGGGAGATGATTTCTGGACTCTGAGAGGGTTTTACAGGTGCTGGAGGTCGGGAGTGTTCATCAAAAATGAGCTGGGAATGAAGTTTCCCATTTTGAGGTTTCTAAATCTGGATTTATAGCTGCTGGCATGTAACTGGCGTGCACGCCGTTTACACGCCACTTGCATGCTCTGTCTCGCTGACTCTATGCTATCTCCTTTTCCTCACCTAGTGTAGCGTTGTAATTACGCTAACCCTTCAAACTACGACCTAGCGTAGCGTTAAACTTCAGAACTTGATACCTTGAGTGTCTGGACTCCGATTCGACCACTGTTTGAACCTGTGGCTTCGTATCAACGTGATCTAAATAACGGTATGGCCTGAAAACTCATCAAACAATCATTGGAAAATGTGAAAATTAAGATGAATAATCATTAAATTGACCAAAATCATTCAAAGGAAAAGATTAACACTCAAATACCACACCATTATGTATCAGATATGGGGGATAAAACACGAATTTCTATTCATCATGCACATTTGCATTTTCAAGTTCATCTTTAACATATTATCGATTTTGTTTAGCATTTCACAAATGATCTTCATATTATCGATTTTGTTTTGCATTTCACAAATGATCTTGTCCTACTCTAGTATGATCCAATTCTTCTGGCGCTTAACCGCCTCAATGACAATCACCACCTCCAATTTCTCCAAAAGCTACAATTTTCATCCTTCTCCTTGGGGACACACAAAATAACAGTCCATGTCTTACGAATTCCACCTAGCAACACGTCAGAGACAGAAGACCCATGGTCCATCATATGTGTCCACTCATCCATTTCTTATCGTGATGCATCTTGTACATGATATTTCTCACGTATGCAAACCAAAGTTCCAAAAAAAATTAGACAACATACAAAATGAATGGAATAAGGGGGATGGACAGTATTCCTTACCATGACTGCTCAACGTCATTGTTGTTGTCTCGATATACTAAGAAGGAAAAAGAATGAGGGTGTGAATTTGGTTTGTGTGGTGATAAGTGCTGTAAAACGCGGAAGCAATTTCGAGTTTTGAGTAATGTTTTGGAGATAAATAGAAAGGAGTAGAAACAGTAAAACGAATAATCGAGAAAAGACTAGATATTCATGTGGTTCTATCAAATTGATCTACTCCACAAGAATGCTGAGCTCCACATCCTCCTCATTCACATCGTTGACTCCTCCGCTAGCTACTCTAATGACTCCTATCTAGTACAAGTACCAAATAAAGTGCAAGTATTAAATATAAAAAATGAAAACGCAACTTCGCTGATAGTACTAGTTGATAACCTTCTCGCGATAGTACTAGTGCGACAACCTCTTCGCTGATAGTACTAGTGAGACAACCTCCTTGCCGACAGTAGTGCCTGAAAACTATAAAGTAGCACATACTAGTACTGCAGAATAAAAAAAAAGTAAAAAAAAAAACAAAAAATGATAGCAAGTATACTAGTGTAAGCGAAAAGTTGTATGAAAACCACAATAATAGATTTGTGATGGAGACGATGGATCCGAAGAGATGACGGCAGATTCGAAGCATCGATGGAGGCTTTGAAACATCATGAAGGAAGAAGGATGACAATGAGCTATATGGATGTTGACGTGAGAGGAGTAGAAAGTCATTAATGTTGAAGATAGAGTGACGACCTCGAGAGATGAAGATCTTAAATATACTATAAAGTAGTGCCTGAAAACTATAAAGTAGCACATACTAGTACTGCATAATAAAAAAAAGTAAAAAATAAAAAACGATAGCAAGTATATTAGTGTAGACGACAATTTTTCTGAAAACCGCAATAATAGATTTGTGATGGAGATGATGGGATCCCAAGAGATGACGACAGATTCGAAGCATCGATGGCGGCTTTGAAACATCATGAAGGAAGAAGGATGACAATTAGCTATAAGGATGGTTGACGTGAGAGGAGTAGAAAGTCATTAATGATGAAGATAGAGTGATGACCTCAAGAGATGAAGATCTTAAATATCCGGTGCACCCACTAAAAGTGGGTGCACCGGGTACACCCATTAACATTTTGATAGATAAACATGTTTTTTAATATTTTTTTTTCGAGTATAATAATCTACATGTTGTTAAAGGATATATAAGACGATTTGAACAAAAAACTAATTTGGTAGAGATGATAATCTATCATATTGAGAAAAAATGCAGCTGTAGAAAGAAACCTGAAGAACAATAGGTATAATCTTATACTATGATGACTAAAAGTTGTAATTAAGCTCAATTTAGACTTATTAAGATTAAATCTATGATATAAACGATTAGTTCAATAGAAATATCACTCTAGATAGCACAAACGTCAGTGGGTGTACCCGGTGCACCCACTTTTAATGGGTGCACCGAAGCGTTTACCATATATATATATAGTAGATCAACCAAATTTTTTTGACACATAAGATTTAGCCTTCCTTTCAAATTTCTACATCATCCTTAATTTTTTACATAAAAAATCATAATGTATTTCTCTTATTAAATGTCATTGATTGCACAATTATATTTATATCTAACTCTACAATCAAATACATATTTAATACCTTAGAATTATAAGTATACATTTTATTATAAAATATACTTTTATTATTAAAATTAAATAATTTATATTTATCTATAATATACAAAGATACAAATTTTTTAATTAGTTACATTACTATATTATAATCTAAATCCAATATCCAACTAGAAAATTATGTTTAAAGACACATTAAATAATATTAAGACATAAATGTATATTTTAGGAAAAAACATAGATTTATTGTGATAACATTAGGAATCGAATCTGCGTCCAACCAATTTGACAGGAGGGGCAAAAACGTCTTTTTAAATGAAAAACCCCATCTCTTCCCCTTCGTAAACACTGACGCCGCCGCCTCCTTTAATCTTCTATTTTCAGTCCTTCGTCCACCTCTCCTCGCCCAACGAACTCTTCCCGGCAATCATGGATAGAAGCCTGAGGTGTCTCCAGTGGTGGTCATAGGAAGAAAAACCCCATGGTGTTGCTGTTGTAGGTGAGATGTTTTTTTCCGACGACTGGCGATGTCATCTGGGAGCGAGGTGGTAGGTGGAGCAGCTATACAGGAGCGTGGAGGCCGATGGAGCAATGGCGGCCATCGGAGTAGCAGTCCCGGAGCAAAGAGGATCATCGAACGACGAAACGTAGAGCATCGGCGACGGTGGCCATTCAGAAACTCAAAGGTTGAAGACGATGTAAAGAATTATTTAATAATTATAAACAATTACAATTTAGTCACTCTATTTCTATTTATAGATAGTTTGATTGGTTAGTATTAAAATTTGCAATTTTAGTCACTATTTTTTATGTTATTGACATTGATAACTAGTTAACTCGATTGGTTAACTAACTAGTTAGATTTAGTTGAAGAGATAACTAGTTAACCAATTAACTAGTTAAATTTAGTTAACGAGTTAACTAGTTATCTAATCGAGTTAACTAGTTAAATATCTTGTTAACTAGTTAAGAACAACATACTAGTTAGATAACCTATCAACAAAAAATCTTGTTAAAACTTGATCATGAAAGTTCGTTAACTAGTTATAAGTAAATGACTTGTGAACTAGTGCAAATAACTAGTTATCAGCAAAAAATCTGTTAACTAGGTAACAGTAAAATCAGGTGTTAAACATTTTATTAAAAAAGGTGTTAACTAGTTAACATGTACTTCACCGGAAAAATCACTGGAGTTTGGTCAGTCACTGAAAAATTCATCAGAGTCTCACCGAAAAAGTCACCGGAGACGGCGCCGGTCAGTGGAAAGTAAATGGAATATTTAAAAAATTAAAAATTAAATTAGGTGTGAAATATCCTAAATAACCCCTAGCAATATAGACCATTGGATTGGTAAAAAAGGATGAAAAGGTGGTCAAAGGATGATCTAATGGTTAGAAAATGGTTGGACCAAAATTCAACCCCTGAAAAGGAGTTGGACGTTGGTCAACAGCCATAACCTTAGGTGAAAAAATAACATAAAATATAAGCTATATCGTTAGGCTTATAAAAATTAAGTAAGCTAATAAAAAAGTCAAGTTAGAAAATTTGTGTTTTTTATCCTTTAGGTTGGGTATGGCGATCTTGAAGTAGGTTAGACTCAGGGCCGTTCCTGAAATGTTGGAGGCCCTGTTCTAAATTTACTATGTGGCCCTATTAAAAATGATAGTTTAAACTCAATTTGTTGTGTTAACCTAAGTGACTAAATTGACTTGGTTAGGCGGGTATACCCATTGATTGGGAGCAATAACAATACTCATTCATGATGGTATATACGTCTAACCTTATACCCGTAAAAAATATACTCTCCTTAGACCCGACCTTCCATGAAGTGGGTTTTGGGTGTTGAGGTACATTGACTTAAACCCATTGTCATTCCTAGACTGTATAAAATTTATTAACAATTAAAAAAAATATGTAAAATTAAAATAATATATAAAGTATAACTAATTATATTTATATATTTAATAATAAATTTAGAGAAAAATAATGACAATGAAAATAGAAATATCACTTAAAAAAACATTGATTAGAAATTAGAACAAAAAACTTAGTTTTATTTTGCCAAAGATGAGAATTGAACCCTTAACCACTTAGAACAAAACAATCTATTAAGCCACTAGACCACCATTACATTTCTATTTACCTTTTGCCAGATTTGTTTATAATCGAAAATTATGAGGCTCCCGAAATTTTAAGGCCCTGTGCCGTAGGGCATACCAGCACACCCTCAGGTCCGGCCCTGGTTAGACTCTGTAGTTCAGATATCATTTTCTCTTAATAATCATAATACACTACTTAAGTGTCGTAACGAAATTAAAAAAATCATGCATATCGACGGGGTCATGAGAATATTTTTATTGTATTACATAATATAAAAAATATAACACATACCGTGTAGGGTTATAAAAATTAAGTAAGCTAATAAAAAATCAAGTTAGAAAATTTTTGTTTTTTTAATCCTTTAAGGTTGGGTATGCCGATCTTGAAGTAGGTTAGACTCTATAGTTCAGATATCATACTAACATATCATTTTCTCTTAATAATCATAATACACTACTTAAGTGTCGTAAGGAAGTTCAAAAAAATGATGCATATCCTACTAAACATGTAGACATGGGGTCGTGAGAATATATTTTAGTGTATTATATCATATAAAAAATATCATTACTTTTTTAACACAACATATTTTCACCTAGCAAAACGACATCATAATCAATCACTTTAACTAGAATATTGTAGTTTTCACATATTAGAAATAAGAAATGATAATGTGTAAAGTGTAGAGAAACAACAAGTTTAAACATATGTTAAAGAGAGAACATAAACTAGAGATGTTGTAAATGCCGAGCAGTAAATAAATAAATAATCATGAAAATGATTTATTGATTGAAATTTTTTTTTGTGAAAAAGCGGGGACAAGCCCCTATTGATTAAAAGAAACTGCTCTTGGCAAGGCGACCCAATCAGGTCGTACCGAAGCTAGTTAGCCAAAGAGGAGTTCGAACATTGAAACAAATACATGCCGACACTATAAGAGTGTCCAATATTAGCTAAATAATCAGCCGCACAATTGGCTTCACGATAAACATGAGATAAAGACAACTCCCAATCTCTTGCTCAAAAAAGACAACTCCCAATCTCTCGAAATCAACTCATGGAACTCTACAATTAAAGCGGCATGTTGGGAAGAAGGGACTTCTTCCTTTTGCAGAATAGACACCACAACCCAAGAATCAGTCTGGATGGTGACTTTTCTAATGTTGAGGGAGCAGACAAGCTTCAACCCCTCCACAATAGCTCTAAACTCAGCTCTCGTGATTGAACAGTTGCCAATATTTGCACAGAAAGCACGAACAAAGCCTCCCTTCTCATCACGTATCAACCCCCCAATAGACATTGCACCAGTATGACTGATTCGAGAACCATATGTGTTAACTATTGACCAACCCTCATCTCCCAGCCGCCACGCAATCAGTTGGGCATGCCGAGCTAAACTCGGCACTTCTCGGCCTAACTAATTAGTCTAGGGCTGGGAATCGGGCCGGGCTAAGCCCTGACCGGTCAACCGGGCTTCCGGGCCGCCCGAATACCATTTAATCAACCCGAGCCCAGCCCTAGGGTAGTGGCCGGGTAGCCCGGAGCCCGGTCAACGTGGGTCCGGGCCCGGCCCGGGTACCCGGTTGACTACCCGTTCAACTTAATAAATCTATTTTTTTTTAAGAAAACCTAATAAATATTACTTTTATTTCAGCCATAATTTATACAAACCAAATTTGTAGATGGGAAAGAGAAATATATACTCCTGATCTCTATAATGGGGAAGAAAACCTAATAAACCATCCTCCTGATCTTGCTTTTGTTTACACTCTTCCCAAACACAGTGCTTCTGTTTCCATTCTTCTGACTTTTCTTGCCTTCTTCTTTGCTTCTTCATCTTTTTCTTCTAGCCTTCTTCTTCTTCTTCTCTTCTTCAGTCGTCATCAGCAATTAGTTACTCATAAGGGCCGAAATTTCATACTCGATTTTGAAGGACGAAAGGATATAGGAAGTTATTTAGGTCGGTGGATCTGGATAGTTGATATATTTGAAATTGTTAGATGAAGGAGAAGAGAGAGTAGGATATGGTTTCTTGATTCTTTGGGAGAAGAAATCAAGAAAAGAAGAGACTAAGGAAAGGGAACGGCGGATCAGCAAAGAAGAAAAGAGGTGGAGGAGATATTTGTTATGTCAATTAGGGTTAGAGAAGGGGATGGGCATGCTTGTATTAAAATGGAATGGGTTGGGCCCAAAAAATTACTCATATTTAAACATTTTAATAATCCGGGCCGGGTCTAGTTCGGGCCGGGCTTTTTCGGGTTTAACCCGAAAAGCCCGAAACCCGAAACTCTCTATTTAACTGACCCGAGCCCGGCCCTGAATAATTTTATCCGGGTTTTCGGGCTACCCTAAGCCCGGTTTGACCGGGTCGGGCCGGGCTTAACCCGGTCAAACGGGCCGGGTTTCCCACCCCTAGATTAGTCTTTTAGCTCGAGAGTACAAGGCTAGTCCAAAACTCACATTGTTCCCCAACAGCAGAAGGTGTCTGATTAAGCTTTTCAAAGATGAGCTTATTCCGAGCTCTCCAAAGGAGCCAATTTGTAATACCAAATTTGATGTTGTTGCTCGTGTCCTTGAGCATAGCGGACCACCAACTCTCAAAACTGTTATGCCTCCCTCTTTCAGAAATTGCCGAAGGGAGGGTCTTGGCCCATAACTGCGAGGCAAACTGACAATAAAAAAAACATGTGAAATAGATTCAGTCTGAAGGGAGCATCTTGGGTAGATACCTTGGTTCTTAAGATGCCGCCGGTTACATTCCTCATTGGTAAGAAGGCGGCTATGCGTGTGCGAGCCACAAAAAGTGTTTGATCTTGTTAGGGCCATTCCAGCGCCATATACGATCCCATATCGGTTCTGTCATCTCCGTTGAAAAACCATTCAGAAGTTGAAAAGCAGAGTGAATTGTAAACTTTTCATTAGGTTCCAAACCCCAAACAATCGAGTCCCGTCCGAGATTTATCCTTGGAGGTGTCATTCCAATGACCTGCATAGCAACATTCATTGGGAGAGCAGAAAATAAGAAATCAGAATTCCATTCACCAGTATCAGTGCAGATATCAGCAACAAGAAGAGAAGTGTTAACTCCCTGAATATTCAGTGCATGGTCAATAAGAACAATGCCGCTATCCACCCACCGATCCGTCCAGAAACAAGTGACTCGACCATCGCTAATGCTCCATTGAAGCCCATTAACCACACACGGCCACACTTTTAAGATCCCTCGGCCAAATAGCCGAAAAACCTGATTTACGAGCTAAGACATACCCAGTTGCCATCTTTTTAAGGTACTTATCAATCAACACCTTAGCCCAAAGCTCAGAGGGACGATTCAGCAAACACCACATAATTTTCATGAGGAACGCTTTATTCAGATCCTGAGCATTACGAAGCCCCAAACCACCCAAATTCTTTGGTTTGCACACCGTCTCCCAATTAATATTGTCAATTTTCCTAGCACCCTTTACCGAGCCCAAGATAAAGTTTCTAATCTTCATGTCAATGCTATCACGGATAGACGCTGGGAGGAACGTTGTCTGCATGGCATATGAGGGAGACTCTACCCACAAGTGAGATGTTGTGCGCTTTCCATCCTACAATTTGTTGTCCATCCGATTCAGGATATACTCGTATGTGGCTGTAAGATGAGCACCCCAAGGTATCATCCCAAGTCTTGTGTGCCAGGAATCTCAAGCACCTCTGAAACCACACGAGAAATATTACGATCCATTTTAGCTGAGAAAAATACCCTTGACTTATCCTTATTAATATTCTGCCCCCAAGCCTCGTAGAACCGGCGAAGAATATTGAGAATGACCCGAGCTTGCTCCCTGCTAGCATTACCCATGAAAATCAGATCATCGGCAAAAAAGACATGGGAGAGGGTTTGCCATTTCTGCCAAGTCTAACCGGTTTCCAGTACCCAAAATTAACTGCCGAAATCACCATCTGGCTGAGTCTTTCCATATAGAGCGTGAAGAGATAGGGCGAGAAGGGACACCCTTGCCTCAAACCCCTTGACAGAACAAAAGAATCCGAGCAACAGCCATTCCACAAAACGTAGTAAGAAGGAGTAGAGATACATCCTATAATAACCTCACAAAGACTCGGAGGAAATCTCGTGTGCTCCAAAGTATCTCTAACAAAACTCCACTCAATCTTATCACATGCTTTAGACAGATCGATATTCTTATCGGGGACCATGTACGGCTTCTTATCGGGGACCCTGTACGGCTTCTTATCGGGGACCCTTGACAAAGTATGAACCACCTCCTAAACAATCAAGATATTATCTGTAATATGTCTGCCAAGAACGAAACTAGTTTGAGAAGGGTGTGTGAGGTCGGCCATAAAACCCTTAAGCCGGTTCGCGATGCATTTAGTAAGGGTCTTATAAACCACATTGCAAAGGCTGATATGCCTAAAATTTGACATAGAGACAGGAGTAGAAACTTTGGGGATGAGGGTGATCAGAGTCTCATTAATTCCTTTGATCTTGTTCGGATACTGAAAGCAGCTAGAGATGAAGTTGATGAAGTCACGACCCACCATATACCAACACCATTGAAAGAAAATAGGACTAAAACCATCCTTCCCTGGCGCTTTAAGAGGCCCCATATTCTTAACGGCCAAGAAATTTCAGCCGTAGACAGAACTCTGCTCAAATCTGCCCGATCATTTTTGCCAATTTGCGCCGAGAACCCTCTAAGACTCGAAATCATCTCCCCATTTGATTGGTAAAACTTTTGAAAGTGCTCAGTAGCCAAATCCCGAAGCTCCGGCTGAGACGTGATCCAAACCCCATTTTGGTCCTTGATACGAGTAATTCTGTTAAAGGCGCGTCTTCTAAGTGTGGCCAAGTGGAAGAACTAAGTGTTTCTATCCCTTTTATAACCCACTTGGAACGAGATTTTTGTAACCAAAGAGAATCCTCCTGCTAGAGAATAGTTTCCAGCTTTGACCTAATCCTTCTTTCATCTGCCAGATTAACCTATGAGGGAGACTCTGCAGACATAACCTCTGTAGCTTCCAAATCCTTGGTCGAACACCGTTTCCTACGAAAATATTTACAAACACAAATTTATTCCAGTGACACAAATCATTCGTGAGACTGCAAAAGGCACCAGGCAGCTCCAAGTTAACATTCCATTTATGATTAATGACATGCTTGAAATTGGCATGAGAAAACCAAGCTGACAAAAATCTAAAAGGCTTAGCATTTGGCGAATACACTTGCTTAAGAGGACGAAGCTGGATCGGCCGATTATCAGATTTAATTTTGTGGAGATGCAACACAGAGGATTCACGAAACCGATTTAACCAACAAGGGTTAACCGAAGATCTGTCGAGACAAATAAGGATATTGTTCCTAGCCCAAGTGTATTTCAGACCTTGGATCGGGAGATCGGCAACGCCACAAATATCCATTGTGTATGAACGACTTATTGCAAGCACAACTGAATGTGGCTCCTCCACGCTTATCATTAGCGGATAAAATTGAGTTAAAATCCCCGATGACCACCCAAGGGTCGCTCATTGAACCAAACAAACCCTTCATAGTATCCCAAAGAAGAACTCTTTCAGTAGCTGTGGGACTTGCATAAATCGCAGTAACAAAGAAGCGTGAACCATCCTCCAATAATCCTTTAAAGTGAACAAACTGTGATCCGAAAGAGATGATATCGATTTTGATATGGCTTGAATCCCAAACAACCCAGATGTCACCCTTGAAACCAACGGCATCTCGAAAGTTGGAGTCAAAACCCAAGCCCTGAATAACCTTAGCTGCCTTTGCTCCACTGATTTTTAGTTCAACAATGATTGCAACAGAAAACTTAACAAAATCAACATACAACTTGAAACTAGTAAAAAACGGCTTATGGCCCGCGCCACAACAATTCCAACAAAAAAAATTTGATAACATAACAAACAAGGAAAAAGTTAAAAGAACTCCCTGAGCCACCGTAAAGCTGAAGACATCAGACATTACAGTTCCTCTATGGAGGAGGATGAGCTTTTGGCTCCAATTTGATGGGACGACTCCCTGAACTCTAAACCCAAGAACTCGGAAGAGTCCTTGTTTTTACTTTTAGAGATCTTAGTACTCTTAGGAGGGATGCGACCTCTGTTAAGTGCAAAAGTCTGTCGACTTCCCGCTTTGGGAACATCTCGTGAGGGAAAGGTAACTGGCGGATCGGAGGAAATGACAGGGGCAGCGGCAGTCTTCCCGCTAGTCTGGACAACAGGAGGGGGTCGAATGTTAGTGAGAGGGCCTTTCATAGAACAATCCACATGAATGCTCAAATCTGGTTGAGGATGAAAGGGGCTAGCTTCAAGGCCCAATTCCATGGGAGTGGAACCTTCAATAAACGACGGGGAAGAACCCGACCCACTCTTAAGTGGATCAACATTTTCTTTATCAAAAATCAGACTGTCCCCACCAAATCCCCCTTGCAATGAGCTTCCAACGGTTCTGGATCCTTTGCAATCAATTCATCCGCTGAATCCTTAACAATTAAGTCTTCCACTGATTCCTCCCTACCGTCCTTAATCTCCAATGCAGTGATGCGACCTTATTTCATGTATTTTAATCCTACAATCTACCCATGTTTTCCCCGTGTTTGATCCCTCTATGTCTTAGTTTGTGTGCTTTTCAAGTCCTTTTTCACAGTTTGCATTATTGCTGCCCGAAGGTCACTTGTGGCCCCATTTTATGTGCTTTCTATTTTCTTTTGTGCACTTTTCAGACTAGGAAGTGATAGTACACTACAAGAAACGTTGAATTTAACAGCGGCAGATTTGGAAATTAACAGTGGCCAGGATCGCTGTTAAAATAATTTGACAGCGGGCACGTGCCGCTGTTAAATTGGCCAATAGGAAAGGCTTTTAACATAGGCAAAATGTGGCTGCCGTTAAATGAAATATTTTAACAGCGACTATAGGCCGCCGTTAAATTATGTTGTCGATTAAAGTAATAGCCGGAGCTCCGGCGATTGAGCCGGAACTCCGGCAATAGTCCAGATCCATCTTCCTCGCCGATCGTCCTCCTCCTCCTCTTCCTCCTCCTCTTCCTCCTCCTCTTCCTCCTCCTCTTCTCCTCCTCTTCCTCTTCTTCCTCCTCCTCCTCCTCCTCTTCCTCTTCCTCTTCCTCGATGCGGTCGTCCGCAGGCGATTGTTTCCTCCTCGACGCCACCGTCCGCAGGCGGCTCCACCTTCATCGGAAGCCGCTCGTCTAGGCGCGCAACGCCACGGGCGGAGACGGCGTACAGCTCGCCGGAGACTTGGTTGGATCCGGAGTTAGGTTTTGCGAAGAAGAAGAAGAAGAAGAAAAAAAAAAAAGAAGAAGAAGAAGAGGATGAGGATGATCAGCCAAGAAGAAGAGGAAGAAGAAGAAGAAGAAAGATCAGCGAGGAAGAGGTGGATCGGCGGTTGACGGCGAGGAAGAGTGGATCGGCGGTTGATGGCTTCGAAATCGGAGAAGGAAAGGAGAAATCGAAGAGAAGTTAGATCCGACGGACGAGAATTGTGAAATTGTGTTTCTTTAGTTAGATCCGACGGATGAGAATAGTGATCCGCGTGAAATAATTTAATAGCGGCCGCCAGCCGCTATTAAATGTAATAATTTAACAGCGGCCAAGTGGCTGCTGTTAAATATCCCGATTTTTATAATTTAACAGCGACCATTTCAGGGCCGCTGTTAAACATCTGCTGTTAAAATAGCTTTTTCTTGTAGTGGTAGAGGTGAAAAGGAATCCTTAGGATCAAACGGGATCTGAATTGGAGCTTGGATGAGGGATAAACGAGCGAGGAAAAATCACGGTTTGTGCAGATTTGGGGTACACGACGTGTAGTAATACACGGTGTAGTCATACACGACGTGTATTCCCATCAGATTTCTATATATTGATGATTTCTGGAGTTCGAAGGGGGATTCATCACTTCTTTTTCATCACCCATGACCGAAGAACACCCCACTTCATCCCTCACACCTCTAAAACCCTAGGAGGCCATTTAAAGACCTAAATGGGAGCAATTGGAGCTAAGGATTGAAGCTTCTAACCTTGGATTGCATCTTGAAGTGTATGTGTGAAGATTCCTCCATGGATGTTATGGTGATCTCTTCATTTCCATTTCAGATCTTCTCCATGGTTGTGCTAGGCTAAGCTTTAGGGTTTAACTTAGTGGGGTGATGATTCATGCTAGGATAGTTGGGTGATTTTATGGGTTGAGTCCTCCATGATCAATGTTGTAAGAGATTGGTTCTTAAACCTTGTGCTTATTTTCCATGTTGAGCTATGATTGATCTTCTATGGTACATTTTACTTCATTCAATACATGAAAGTGATTGGATGATGTTGATTTAAGGTTTAAGGATTGTGAATGATGATTTGAGAGATTGAATCACTCTTTTACAACCATTTTCCACTTGGTTTTCTTTGTTGGCATTTTCACAAACACTTGGTGTGCATTAGAGTTCTTGCTCAATTAGAGGTTGAAAGACCTTGTGATTGTTATTCTAGTGTTCTATGATTGATATGAAAGTATCTTGCATCATTGCCTTGTGTTAGGAGATGTTAGCTAGGAGATTAGGTGTTTGAGCATTCCATTCACTACAAGAAAATAGCATTTTAACATCGACATCCTAACTGCGGACATAAATTCTCTGTTAGAATAAAACTCTAACAGCGGATTTTTAAATATCCGCTGTTAGCTGACAACGAACAACCATCCGCTGTTATCCATTTAATTCACGGGGCGCCAAAATATCCCGCCTTAGCGGGAAATTAAAATATTTGGGGGTGAAACCTAGCAGCGGATTTGACCGCAGTTAGGTGATCCGCTGTTAGGTTTTTGCTGATGTGGCGATCCGTGTGCATATCCCCAACCAATGATTTGTTTCCTTTCTTTTCTTCTTTTACAAATCCAAAAAAATCCCTAATGCCCCAAAAAATAATCCTCTCTTCTTCCTTCTTCCCCCAAAAATGATTTACCTCCCTCCTCCTCCTCCGATGAACTCCGACTTCGGCCAGCAGTGGTTGCGGAAGAAGAACACGTGGTCGAACACTCCGACTCCATTTAATTTCAGGTTTGGTTGATTCTTCTTTACTTGTTGATGAACTAGGGTTTTAATATGAGATTTAATTTTTGTGTTTGATTGATTGTTTGATTAAAGGTAGAGGAAGAGAAGAAGAAGAAGAAGAAGAAGAAAGTAGAAGAATAAGCAGAAGAAGAAGAATAAGTAAAAGAAGATGAAGAAAGAAGAAAAGAAGAAGAAAGAAGAAGAAGAAGAAGAAGAAGAAAGAAGAATCAAGAAGAAGAAGAAGAAAGAAGAATCAAGAAGAAGAAGAAGAAGAGGAAGGAAGGAGAAGAAAGAAGAAGGAAGCAGAAATAAGAAAAAGAGGAGGAAGACCAGCAGAAATCTGCTCCGGCGAGCATGTTTCTGCAATTTTTTTAATTCTGATCGGAACTCTAACAGCGGATAACATCCCTATTATAATTTTAATCCGCTGTTAAATTTAACTACGGATATAGAGATATCCGCTGTTAGGTTTAACAGCGGACGTGTATCCGCTGTTAGATATCCTTACGTTAGTCAACCTAACAGTAGATACGTATCCGCCGTTAGGATTGCTAACAACGGCCTATCCGCTGTTAGACTAAATAAAAATCCGCTGTTAAACCTCCTTTTTTTTGTAGTGATTGAACTTGATTTTGGACTCGATTCTTTTGGTTCTATTACGAAAGTGTAGATCATGTGGTTTAGAGTAGTGAATCAATCTTGCGAGAGCTTATTGATTCTACCTAAGTGTTATGCATGGCCAATTGAATACACATTGATCCTTTTGACTCAACTTGACTTTCATTACTCTTGAGCATGAAGAAATCCCCCATTAAGTTAACCTCCTCTTCTCTTGTCTGAACTTCAAATCTTCCTTGTTTAGTTATTGTTCTGCTTGTTTAGCTTTTGTTTATGCTTTTGAATTACTTTATCAAACCAACACCATTTCTAAATGTTTAGACCGTCTACCAATTGTGTGAGTATTAGTCTTTGGGAGAGCCTCGAGGAATACGACCTTGAGTGTGTTAGTAATCTTACCTTTTAGGTTGGTTATTAGCACGTCATGCAGCAAAACTGTTTCCTTTTCCGTCATTTCTTGCCGAAAAAGATGATTTAGAAAGGGATGTCACAGCTTTGCCCCCGGTTTTGGTTTGCGCCTATTTTTTTTTACTTGCATCCAAGGGCCAAAATATTCTTCCACCTCCGGGCAATCTTGGGATCCCCAACCCCTTGAAAAACTGGATTAGCAAACAAAGTCGTTTGATTCTCAACTATAGCAACTTCCGGTTCTTGCTTACAAGTTTCATCCTTATGGCCATAGCACCCACAATTGAAACAAATAACATGTAGACCTTCATACTCAATCCGCCGGACTCTTCTTCGCAAACAATACTTTGAGAGAAGAGGTTATCGATAAATCAACCTCAACATAGATTCTCACAAAATTACCTCTGCTTCCCTCAAGAGTCGTATGATCAATACGAACTGTTCGGCCAATGCGATCACCAATGAGTTTGAGAATCGAGCTATCAAAATATTCAAAGGGAAGGCCCAGAAGACGAACCTAGACACGGAGTGTCGACATAAACGTTTCTTCCGGTCTGAAATACTGTCTCCACTCTTAAATAACCACTTAGTGATCATTAATCATCCATGGACCCCCAACATAGCACGTTCGTAATCAACCACAGTTTCAAACCTCACGATGTAAAAACCAAAACCCACGTCAGAGACCTGGATACTACCTTTCTTCGAACATAATGGGCAGGGGCGGATCCAGGATTGAATCAAGCATTGAGCCAAAATTGAAGGAAAATTTTTCAAGTCGCGACAACAAATTTGAACAACATAAAAACTCTTCAAATCTATACCTGCAACTTCAATTTTACCATTCTAATTATGAATGAGCTAGTTATTAATATTTGGACTTTAATTAATTAAATTTGAAACTAAGTCTAAAATTAATCCACGATTGAGTCGAACTAACACAACACTGAGCCAATATTAAAAAATGCACTGAGCCAAATTCGAAATACCCAAAAATATATACTCGATAATCAAGGACGGAATCGAAAGAGGGGTGAGTCGGGGCTCACTCAGGCACCCCCTAGATCTACCCCTGATAATGGGGGTAGCTTAAGGCTCATGAAGGAGAAGGGAAAGCATCAGTCAAGAGTGTTCACAATAATGGCATGGCGAAACTTATGACGAACAAGGGCCTTTTCTTCATCTGGAATACGTATAGTTGGGCACATTGGATCATCGTCCTCCACCTCAACATCAGATTCGCTCGAGTAGATCTCCTCGTCTTCAGTGGATTGAGCAGCCCAAAATCCCGTCACCTTATCCCGGAAGGAGGGCTCCATACCAGTGGGACATGACGATCCAATCTTCACAAACGTTTCGGAGCAGCCATCCGAGCCCTTTTCACTACCTTGGTCGGCGATGTCAAAATAGTAACCCTCGGATCTATCGGTGGGGGTTCCATCGAGACAAGAACAGAAACGAGGACTAGCAAAGCTTTGAGAGAGAAAAAAATTCCCTCTGGGAATTTGATTGAAATTTAACTGCGTATAAATATTTGTATTTGTATAATATATGATTCAATTGAGTTAGATGTGTTATGTCTACTGAATGGGGGCTAATCATGCTACGGTCAATCATATCACAAGTCAAACAAGTTTTGAATTATCGAATCATTAATTGGTGTCATTAGGGGTCACTAGCAAAAATAATATAAAATAGAAGAAGAGGAAACAAATAGGGTTCTCGAATCGAAAAGAAAAAAAGTATGTGAGCCATTATCTACCATAAGAATAATATGAGCTGAATTTGAGATATGATATTTGGCTTGAGCTATTTTTTACAACATTAAAACACAATTTATTAACACTGGGTTGACCCGGGTTCGACTCGAGTTTTGTTTGGGGTTTACCCAAAAAACCCGAAACTCGGTCATGATGTTCTCACACAACCCAGGTCAGGCCCGTGAAATTAAATTGCGGCTTTCCGGGTAGCCCGAAGCCCGATTTGACAGGGTCGAGTCGGACAAACCCCAATTAAATAGGTCGACCTTCACACCCCTAGGTCTCATGGAGATCAACGATTTGTTTGCATACCATCTTAAATATTTAAATGAGTTTGTGAAAGAAATGTATATGACTATGTACAACATTAGAGTCAATCAAGTTAGATGGGTTGGAATAACTAAGTTGCAGGCTAACTAGGCATCAATCAGTCATATCATAGATCAAATATTGTGATTCATCGAGTCATGAGTTGTGGTCATTATGAAGACAATATTTTTACATGCCACAATATAATAACTAAAAAACAAATACAAGACAATATTTTATAAGTAGCTTTTGTACCTACCGCCCTATGAGCGGTGCTGTTTCACCCATTTTTTTTATCATAATAAGAATTAAAAAATTCAAATAAATTAATTATTATTTATTATTCTTAATTTCTACTAGTATTTTACCCGCCCGTCGGCGGGTCTAACCTCCATATGATATATAATTCTAAATTTTAGAAGAAATAACAAATAATATGAAACAAAATTATTATTGTTAAGATAAATTACATTAATCATTATAATGGCAGGTCCAACCTTCATATGATATATAATTCTAAATTTTAGAAGAAATTACAAATAATATGAAACAAAATCATTATTATTAAGATAAATTACACCAATCGTCATACCTTTTACCATCAATAAAATTCTTATTGATTATTGGGATGCTAATTTAATTTTAGTGAATTTGATTGATTGTTTTACGGAAAATAACACTTTTGCCCCCTCTACTCTTTCAACTTAACAAATAGTCTCATACACTATAAATCGTTCTTTTTACCCCTTCCTACTTCGACCAGTGATTTATTGTATAGGAGGTTATCTGTTAAGTTGGCAAAGTAGAGGGGAGCCAAGTGCTATTTTTCAATTGTTTTATACATTAAATGTTGTTGATAAGGTACATGTTGCTTATTTATTAACATATCATGGATTTCTAAGTAGGAGATGCTATTGATAATTTTATGTATAGTTACTATTTGATATATGTAATTAATTATTTTTAATGTTAAAAATTTTGTGTTAGTATTTAATTTAAAATTATGTACAACTTATCAAAATCATGTAAATGAATATTAATATGATTTTTGGTGGTTTTTCCATAGAGTAACTAAATATTATTTTGGTACATAGAAATATCGTTTTTATATCAAGTATAGTTTTAATATTTTTATATTTTTAATAAAAAATAATTTCAATTTTAGTTTACTTAACATACATTTATAGAATTATTTTTTAGGTGCATAGGCCCGTTGCCCCTTAAATAAAATAATAAAATTGCTAATGGGCTTTAATTATTTTTAAATATTAACTTGGAAAGAAAATTGAAAGCTTATAATAGCATAAAAAATGAAAAACGGGTATAGAATTAATACTTACAAAAATGATAAACCAAATAAATCATATTTAATTATTTTTAATATTAATTAATCACGTTGGAAAGAAAACTTTAAAGCTTATAATAGCATAAACAACGGGGAACGGGTATGAAACTGATATTTTTATTTTTATTAGATAATTAAATAAGATAAAATTAAATAGAATAAGTATTAAATATTTACATATTTAAATTTTAATGAAATACTAAAGTGAGCTTAAAAAAACTTATCATCGGTTTATTAAAAACAATTGGTGAAGGTTTGTTAAAATATGAATGAAACATAAAATCCCACAAAACGTGGGTAGTGGATTATTTTGAAATAATAATAATTAATAACGGCAGTTAACAAAAATTTGTGTTATCATTTTCATTTAAAATTAATTTAAATAATTATTAGTTAGATAAAACATTGTGATTGGTGGAATAGCTAGAATTAAGGAAAGAGCTTTAAAATGAGGGGGTCTTTTATTTTTCTTTATATATTATAGTAGAGTTATTGTATTATTACTCACAATTTCAATATAAAATTTTAATGAGTATTTTTTACCTTAGAGATTAGTTTGACTTTGATTATTTTATTATGTATTTTTACACCAAATTTGTAATCAATGGTCAAATATATTTATCAATATTTTGGCTTAGATTTTGGAAATATATTTTTAACGGTTAATTTTTTTAAATAATCTTTGAGATTATTAATCGAATATTCTATTTAATTGAATAAAATAAATTAATTTCAAAAACCAATTTAACCTTATCCAGACTTCATTATTCAGCTAGTTTGTTATCAAACTCAATATTCATAAACTTCATTCATACCTTAAAGGTTGCTTAGAGGTAAGTTGGTGATGAAAATCTGAAGACGCTAAGTTCGAAACAATAACTTATTTAGAAATACGTCATTCAAATATAGGAAATGTAATCTTTGAGGATGGAAAGTTTCATTATAAATATAAAGCTCATATGTAGTCCGCAAAACCTCATGACAATAAATAATTATGATCATACTTTCGTCGCTTACTGGTATAGTGCGCCACCGAAATAATATTGCTACGAAAGACCTAGTTGATACTCATTCATATATATTGACAAATTTATGTATAAAAATATTTTATTATTTAAAGTTTAGTTCATGGGATTTTGAAAAGAATAAATGGGTGATATATAAAAGAATAAATGGGTGATATATAAAATATAACATAACATTTTTATATAGACAATATATATGAACTATTAGTTAAATAAATGAGATATTGTACTTAAGAATACTTACAATCATATTAGACAATATATCTAATAGAGTTCACAAATAACCATATATGCACGATACCATCAATGCATCCATAAAAACATTGTCATCTCCGCCATGTTGTCATTTCAAATATACACAACTCACTTATCTCTATCATCACAAAAAGTATTCCTTATGAAGTTCCAAACTTAGACTGTAAGGTGTTCATATACACTTCCAATTGTCATAACAACGACGAAAGAGGTGAAATCATTGGTCATGAAGCTGCTAAAGTTGGTAGTGGCTCTTGGAATTGGTAGTGGCTCTTGGAATTGTTGGTACTCTTGATTAAACGGTTATCCATGGATATTGTTTTTGACAATTCCACGGAGATTGATCAATGAACTCATCCACCAATTACTGCAAACCCAATGGAGTCATTGTTGCTGCCTTGGACGTGATGGCCGAAACAATCTCAAATATTAGTATTGTGTGATGGACATAATGACTCGATCTCTCTCGTTGCAGAGATTTGAGTCGCCAAATTTTGACTCATCATAGATTGTGATGGTTGGAGATGGGAGAATGATAAACTTATTAATTTACATATTAAACTCGAGAAGGAATGGAGCCTACTAAATATGAAGATTATAGATGAAGGGGTTTGGTTGGATCGAAATGAGTTGGATCTAATGATTGAGTGTTTGATAGCATAGAATTTTAAAATTATTGTTTTAGTTAACGTGGTTGGTCGTAAGATTTTGGATGGCAAATTGAACAAAAGTGGATGAAATATCGATCTCTTCCTAAATCAAACTTGAGTCATTGATGTGTTAAGTATGAAATTTTAAGTGACCAATATGATAGATTGCCTTAACTTGAATGACCAAAAATGTTATTAACCAAATTATTAATTAGCTCTTAAGAGCATTTATTAAGAGTTAATATAAATTTTATTTTTTATTTAAAATTTTTAGATGAGGTGGAAAATTAAGAGAATAGCTTTGTCCTATGTGGCAAAAATAATGGAATGTTCTCCCATAGATTATTTTAAGATTAAGATTTAAGATTAAGATAATATTTATTAAGAAAGTTATAAGGTTTAATAAAATAATATAAAATTGATAGTGTCATATATTAGGCTTGGCAATGAGCACATATGGGTCCAGACACATATTCACTCCCTGCCTATTTATTAAACAGGTATTATCCATACTCGTCTGATGAGGCTAAACAAGTACAAAATTCAAATCAGCCCCGCCCCAAAATGGGTAGCGGGTTCAGTTGAACCCCCAAATCTCTTTGCAATCTAGATGCAAAGAGATTGTGGTATTCAACCGAACCCGCTACCCATTTTGGGGCGGGGCTGGTTTGAATTTGTACCCGTTTAATCTCTAGATGCAAAGAGATTGTGGTATTCAACCGAACCAGCAACCCATTTGGGGGATTGCTAGGAGATTTTCAAGATGGAACTACGATTTTTAGAGCATTAGGGTTTCGTGACAAACTATATCGATGAGCTGAAGTGAATAACTGATTGATTGAAGGATAATTTGGGTATGATCTGTTAAACATAAATGGTATATAGTGGCTAATACAACGTCATTTCATATCGAGTACCCATCATGTTGGGTATGGAGCGAATACCTTCAAACCTATCTCCACCCATTAACCGCTCTAACCAGGTACTGAATTCGCCCGTACCCGTCAACTTTACCAGTTAACGAGTAATCCCCACCCAAATCAGCCAGATTTCGGGTGAGTACCCGGTTTCCCGATACTAATTACCAATCGTATCATACACAATTAAATATTAATTTTATTTTATAATTAAATTATTAACTTATTAATAATTAAATTAATAATTTATGAATATAATATATAAATATCCAAAATAACACACCGTCCATAGGGCGGTAGGTATAAAACTAGTAGATTAAGAGAAAGAAGAAGAAGAGGCAAGGAAAGAGAAAGAGGAAAATGAAGAGACTAGGAAAGAATCTTAATAATTATAATGGTGGTATGATATATATGGGTTTGACCGGATGGCTTGTGGTGACTACACTTTTATGTAGTAAAAAATACTACATTAATATCAGTTGTTAATGATAGAGATTAAAATAGGAGTGTAAATTAGTAACAAACATTAATTATAATTTTATCATTCATAATTAAAATTATTCTACAAAAAAAAATCATAATTTCCTAGAAGGTTCTTCAACTCGTCGCAACATCGTGTCTCATCGTCGACGATTATGTTCAGCTCACCATTGTTGGTCGATTTCACCGCTCCATCGAGTACTAGTGCCAAATAAAGTATATATGTTAAGAAAATACCCCATTAGTCACGGTTTTTTAGCACTATTAGTCACGGTAAAAACTGTGACTAAAAAATTTAGTCACGGTTTAGAGAATCGTGACTATATTGAACTAAAATTTCTGTCACGGTTTGCTAGGAAACCGTGACTGATTTTAGTCACGGTTTCACTAAAAAACCGTGACTAAATTTAGTCATTTTAGGCACGATTTCTTTAAGAACCGTGACTAAATTCTGTCACAGTTCTTAATGAAACCGTGAAAAAATTGGGTAACCATATTGTTCTAATGAAATTTTTAGTGACCCAATGGTTAATTTCTGAAATTATAGGACCAGATCATCAACTTCTTCTGTTATGCAAAATTATCTATAAAATTAAAATGTTAACAAGATGTCCCAATTAATTACGCACCAGTCACTGAATTTATTTATTGTGTCAATAATAACCAAATTACAATTTAATTAATAAACCAAAATTAATAAAAAAATAATAAACAAAAATTAATAACCAAAATTTATTGATTCACGTCGCCGCAATCGCCGGTTCCTGTCGCCGCCTCCGATTCCTGTCGCCGCCTCCGATTCATGTCGCCGCTGCACCGATTCCCGTCGCCGCAATCGTCGCCACCTCCGATTCCTGTCGCCACTGTGCCGATTCTCGTCGATTCCTAGCTCTCTTTCTCCGCCTTCGGATCTGGAAACCCATTCGCACGACCTGGAAATCCATTCGCACGATTTGGTCGGATGAAGGCGCGCAGATGATCTGCATCTAGACCTGGTTCAATCTCTCGCATGATCTGGTCGTCGATTGCGTTCGTCGGTGGCGGAGGCTAGAGTTCATGCACGATCTGGTCGTCGATGGCAGCGGATTGGGTGGAGGGTTCGTGAAGGGAGGGTCGTCGACGGCAGCGGCGGGTTTGGTGGAGGGTTCGTGAAGGGAGGGCCGATTGGAAGTGGATGGAGGATGGAAGAAAGGAAGATGAAGGAAGAAGAAGGAAGAAGAAGTCGGAGGGAAGGAGAAGTTAGAGGGAAGAAGAAGGAAGAATAAGTTGGAGGGGTTGTTGCAAATATATTGCCAGCGTGGAGTGGAGGAGTGTTATTGGCCAAGAGAATTAGTCACGGTTCCTATAAACCGTGACTAATTTTGTCACGGTTCTTATAAATAGTGACAAAATTAGTCAGAATTTTTGAAAATCGTGACAAAATTAGTCACGGTTTCTTATAAACCATGACTAATTAGTCACGATTTTTATGAACCGTGACAAAATTTGTCACGATTTCATAAAAATCGTGATAAATTAGTCACTGTTTTCAAAAATCGTGACTAATTAGTCACGGTTCACAAATCCGTGACTAATAATCTGTGACCAGTCAGCAATTTTCTTGTAGTAAAGATCTTAATGTAAAGAAACTAGACATGCACTAGTATGAGGAAGTAAAAAAATTGCAGATCTAAAACTTGCACTAGTGGAGAACCAAGATGCACTAATACAGAAACCAACATGCACTAGTGAAGAATCAAGATGTACTAGTGTAGAATCAACATCCACTAGTACATTACAAATCATATACTTGTGCAGAAAAATTAAAATATGAGAAGCAAATACCTTGTTGGCCAATACGCTACGGAGAAGAGGTGGCAGTCATGGAGTGGGTCTACAGAGAAGAGGAGGCGGTCGGGGATGGGGTCTACAAAGAGGATGCGACAAGAAACGGGCAAGGGGATCTACGAAAAGAGAAAGACAGCGACGATGTGGGCATCGTCTGTATGGTGGCTGGAGAAGAAGTATGTGAAATCAATTTTGGTAGAGAGGGAGAGAGAGAGAAAAAAAAAAAGAGAAGGAAGAAGAAGATGTGGGTGGCGGAATGGAGCAAAAATTGAGGGGTCCCAACACTAATAATAATAATAATTTAAAATTCCAAATATACCCTCTCATTCTTTTAAATAATAAATAAAGATAATAAATGATGTGACCATTTGATTGGCTCACATTAATGTAGTATTTTTTACTACATAAAAGTGTAGTCAGCACAAATTTGCTAGGTTCGAAACATCACAAATTTCCACATCATCATTCAATTTTTAAATAAAAAATTATTTATTTTCTCTCTTTCCTTTCATTAAATGTTAAATACTTTTAAATTAAATATCTTATGAATGAAAAAATTAAATAGATTATCTTAACATAAAAATTAATATATTAATAAGATAATTTTAATTTTTAATATATTTAAAATTATGAAAAAATAGTATACTAATTATATACAAATATTTCATTGGAAATCTTTGTGAATCACTTCTCTAATAACTATTCATTTTATTATATCGTGTTTAACTATATTCTATACATGAAAAAATTGATATCTTATAATTATTCGCATAAAAAATATTTTATAAATATTGAAAAGTAAGATTAACTTCAATAAAATATACTTCAACTAAGATTAAACAAAGATAATAAGATCAAAAAAGGATTAAATACTGAATAAAAAATTATCACAAACATTTTTTAGAGGTGTCAGTGGTTCATACTTACCCGATTTTGATTTTTTTACTACGGTATGGATTTCTGTATTCATATGTTACTAAAATTTTAAGTTCTTATTCGATGGGTCGATGGTCTTGAATCTTGATCATGTATAAAGTTGGGTCATGTATGAGTTTGTTTGAACACTCCGGTGCACCCGACTAGGTGGGTGCACTAAGTGCACCCGCTTGCGTGTCGCGATCTCATCCGTCCGTTCAATCAACGGATCTCAAGCCTTTGAATTAAATAGGATTAAATTAATTAATTTTATTATTATTCTATTCCACACAAGACATATTACATTTAAGTACCTATTATTATACATAATTGCAAAATTAAGTTATAACATTCTAATTGATTTCAATTAAACATTCATCCATTTTACACGTTATCTCTCCCCACCCCCAACTGACAACCCATTATCCCCCACTGACCCATTCTCCCCCCCCACAACTGACATCACAGACCTCAACCCCCACCCCATCGACACATCCTCACTCTTTCTCTCCTCAATCTTCCTTTCTTTCCCCGATCTCAACCCCCCCACCCACCGACCCTTCCTCAATCCAACATTCATCACGTATCTTTTCCGACCACCGCCGATCGCGATTTCGACGAATGCCGCTCCAATCCCTACCACTCTCATTCTTCTCTATTCTTCTCCTCTTCATCCTTTCATTCTTATTTCCCTTCAAGCAGATCCGTTGCCGCCATCATATCCTCTTACTCGGTCAGAGGCCGTCGTTCCCCGTCTGAGTTCAGTCCTCCGACGTCGTGTCTCCGTACGTCGCCACCACCTGTCTTGACTTCCGCCGTTCGTTTCGGTAAGGGCTTTTCCTTCTTCTTCCTTTTCCTTCTTTTTAATCATAGATCTGATCGACCCTTCTTTCTTGCATGTCGTTCCCCTGTGAGTCCTTCTGAGTTGACTTGGTCGGTGCCGTCATTCCCCTTCTTAGTTCAGTCATCCGATGTCGTCGCCGCCACCTCTTGACTTCCGCCGTTCATTTCGGTAAGGGCTTTGCATTTGCCCTGCCATCGACTAGCCTTTTGATATGTTGATTTTGAATACAAGTGAGAGATTGCATTTTGAGGGGTTTTTGGTAGATTGGCGGTGTTTAAATATTAGTTATAACTGGTGTCCTGGAAATTGTGTGCAGGATAAACAAGAGGAGTTGGGTTAATCATCCAATTGAAGGAGCTTCAGAGCTGGGTTAGCTGCTTATAATCATGAAGGCACTCATTCTCGTTGGAGGGTTTGGAACACGTCTACGGCCTCTTACCCTCAGTGTCCCTAAGCCACTGGTTGATTTCGCCAACAAGCCTATGATTCTGCATCAAGTTTTACTTCCATAAACACTATTTATCATGGATCCTTGTTCTGTTTCATAAGCACAAATGGATCCTTGTTCTTAGACTGGTCGCCATAGTTGTGAAATGTGTTTATTGGATCCTTAAATTTCCACTTCATTGAACACTTTTGAGCCTGTTTACTGATATGAACCAAAGCCAGGTTGGCTCAATCCACACAACTCGGTTTGAACAATTTGCAAACGAAAACACAATCAAGATAGAAGATGGAAATTGGACCAGAACCCTTAGCTATAGAGCTAAGAACTCAAGGTATCAAGTGTGTGCGGTACCACGAACTAAGGGGTGAATACCCTTATCTCGATAAACCAAACTTCCTAAGCCAAGCAACAACGAGCAAAAGCTTAAAGGAACAAATACTGTAAACCGAAGTCTGAATTTCTTTAATTGTGAGCAAACAAGCTGATTTGAAACAAACTACAAAGAACCCTTTAAATAGGGTAGGAGAAAATGTGTCCTACACCAGATTCGCTGAATCTAGTCATCTAGAAAAACTACACCATTAATTGTTCACACTTAATGCAAGTGCATGGTTCTAATGTGGAAGTGAATGAACATTAATGCAAGTGCATGGTTCCAATGTGGAAGTGAATGAACATGAAAACAAATGCATGAATGGGGATGAAATTCGTTCATGAAGGCCCCTCCACTTTCTTAAATGGCAGAATGGTCATTGAAGATCACAAAACGTTTAAATCTTGTCGTTGGATCATCATTCAGTTTCGTCAACCATCCTAAGTAATGTCCAGCATCCTTGCTCCAATTCTTCATGCTTTGGCATACTCCAAGCCTCTATGAATGTTGCCACCTTGTTCCTGAAGGCCTTGGTTTGACTCCTAGTGATTGGACCAGTTGATGTCCCAAGGATGTCCCCATCATTCCCCCCTTCTTGAAAAGGATTCGTCCTCGAATCTGAATCTGCAAAATCATCATAAAAAGGGGTTAAATCGGCAACATTAAAAGTAGAACTAACGCCATAGTCTCCCAGTAAGTCTATGCGATATGCATTGTTATTTATGCGTTGCAAGACTTTAAAAGGACCCTCCCCTCTAGGTAGCAGCTTTGACTTTCTCTGTTCTGGAAACCGCTCCTTCCTGAAATGTATCCAAACAAGATCTCCTGGTTCATACACCTTTTCCTTGCGTCCTTTGTTGGCATTTTGAACGTACTGCTTTGTCCTACGCTCAATGTTGAGTCTAGCTTTCTCATGCATCTCTTTAACATACTTTGCTTTTGCTTCCCCATCTGTATTAGATAACTCATGCAAAGGCAAAGGTGATAGATCCAAGGGAGTCAATGGATTAAATCCATACACAAGTTCGAATGGTGTATACTTAATAGCCGAATGCACAGCCCTATTATATGCAAACTCAACATGTAGCAAACACTCTTCCCAAGTTTTAATGTTGGACTTGATTATGGCTCTAAGCAATTGTGATAACGACCTATTGACTACTTCAGTTTGACCATCAGTTTGTGGGTGACAAGTAGTAGAGAATAGTAGCTTCGTTCCTAGTTTACCCCAAAGAGTTTTCCAGAAATAACTAAGAAACTTAGAGTCACGATCCGACACAATAGTACGAGGCATTCCATGCAATCTAACAACTTCCCTAAAGAACAAGTTAGCAATATGAGATGCATCATCAGTTTTATAACATGGAATGAAATGTGCCATTTTTGAGAATCTATTGACCACCACAAAAATTGAATCTCTACGACCCCTAGTCCTAGGCAAGCCTAACACAAAGTCCATAGATATATCAATCCAAGGTGCAGTAGGAATAGGGAGAGGAGTGTATAACCCGTGTGGTTGTGATTTAGACTTGGCTTGGTGACAAGCCACACATCTGGCTAGGTGTTTCTCCACATCATGCCTCATTCTAGGCCAGTAGAAGTGCTCTTGAAGACATGCCATCGTTTTGGCAATTCCAAAGTGCCCCATTAACCCGCCTCCATGTGCTTCCATGACTAAAACATCTCGACACGAAGAGTTAGGCAAACATAACTTGTTCTCTCGAAACAAGTATCCATCTAACCTATAATATTAATCATGAGCCGAATGTTCACATGCCTTGTACACATCTCCAAAGTCAGTATCGGTGTCATATAAGTCTTTAATGTATTCAAAACCAATGAACTTAACACCAAGAGTAGAGATAAGAGTGTACCTTCGAGATAGGGCATCAGCCACTATGTTCTCCTTACCTTGCTTGTAACGGATAACATAGGGAAAAGACTCAATGAACTCAACCCATCGTGCATGCCTCTTGTTCAGCTTGTGTTGAGCTTTGAGATATTTCAATGACTCGTGATCAGAATGGATGACAAACTCCTTTGGCCATAAGTAGTGTTGCCAAGTCTCTAATGCGTGAACAAGTGCATATAATTCCTTATCGTAAGTTGGGTAATTCAGAGTAGCTCCATGCAACTTTTCACTGAAGTTTGCAATCGGTTTCTTTTCTTGCATGAGCACAGCTCCTATTCCAATTCCTGAAGCATCACACTCGATCTCAAATGCCTTGCTGAAATCGGGTAGCTTCAGAACTGGTGCATTGGTGAGTCTCTCCTTTAATAGCTCAAATGCCTCTTGTTGAGGTGTTCCCCAATGAAAGGGTACATCCTTTTTCACTACGGCAGTGAGTGGTGCAACAATAGTACTGAAATCCTTCACAAATCTTCGATAGAAACTGGCCAAACCATGAAAGCTCCTAACATCATATATGTTTGTGGGAATTGGCCAATACTTGATTGCCTCTATTTTCTCCTCATCAACCCTGATTCCTGTAGAACTAACAACAAAGCCAAGAAACACAAGGTGATCGGTGCAAAAGACGCACTTTTTCATATTGGCAAACAGTCTTTCCTTTCTAAGGGTTTCTAACACCAATTTTAAGTGTCCACCATGATCCTCTAAATTAGATGAGTAAACCAGAATATCATCAAAGTAAAAGACTACAAATCTGCCTATGAAAACCCTAAGCACGTGGTTCATCAATCTCATGAATGTACTAGGTGCATTTGTCAAACCAAATGGCATAACCATCCACTCATATAAACCATGTTTAGTCTTAAATGCGGTTTTCCATTCATCTCCTTCCTTCATTCGAATTTGGTGATATCCAGATTTTAAATCAATCTTTGAAAAGATAAAAGCACCATGTAACTCATCTAGCATATCATCAAGTCTAGGAATAGGATGACGATACTTTACCGTGATGTTATTGATAGCTCGACATTCTACGCACATCCTCCATGATTTATCCTTCTTTGCCACGAGGATAACCGGTACGGCACAAGGGCTCATGCTTTCTCGAACATGCCCTTTGTCCGTTAACTCATCCACTTGTCTCTGAAGCTCTTTGGTCTCTTCCGGATTGGTTCTATATGCGGCCTTGTTAGGGATGGATGCCCCTGGAACAAAGTCGATTTGGTGCTCAATTCCCCTAATCGGTGGTAGTCCTTTAGGAATCTCCTCCGGAAAGATATCTTCAAATTCCTGTAATAATGAAGAGATAACACTAGGAAGAGAATCGGTTACATTAGCATAATCAGAATTCAAACACTCCTTGTATACGATAACCATGAGTGGCATCCTAGAAGTTAAGGTTTGTTTGATCTCACCACGTGTAGCTAAAAGGTTTTCTCTCCTCTCGGTCTCACTTTTTTTTAGCTTCATGACATACCATTTCTGTTTTTGCACTCGAATGGGTGTCACTCTGTTTCTTTTCACTCTTCTCTCTTATTTTGAGCTCCATCTCTTTCTTCTCTCTAGCCTCACGAAGTTGTTGCTTCTCCAATTGATCTTGGTACAATTCGGTTGGTGACAAAGGCTTGAGCTTGTAGGTTTGCCCCTTATGGGTTAAGGAATATAGATTAGCCCTCCCATCATGAAGAGAAAATCGATCAAATTGCCATGGCCTCCCAAGCAGAATACGAGCAGCCTCCATAGGTACTACGTCACAAAGAATTTCGTCAGTATATCGACCAATACTGAAAGGGACGTATACCTGACTTGTCACTTTTAGCTCTCCTGCTTTGCTAAGCCATTGAAGTCTGTATGGCTTAGGATGTCGAATGGTGGTGAGCTTCATGCCTTCTACGAGATCTTGACTTGCTACATTCGTGCAACTTCCTCCATCGATAACCAGATTACAAAGTTTGTTGTGGATGACACAACGAACATGGAATAGGTTCTCCCGCTGATCCAACTCGTCTTTAACTAGAGTGCTCAATGCTCGAATGGCCACTCTATTGAACTTCACCAACCCTTCTAGAACCATTTCTTCCTCTTCCTCCGATTCCTCCTTTTGGACTTCACCTTCTTGGAACTCCTTATTGTCGTCCTCATCATCCGTGAACACCTCTCCATGTTGGATCACCATAGTGGCTTTATTAGGGCAGTCCCTAGCCATATGTCCACGCCCTTGACATTTGAAACAAAGAACTCCACTCGGCCGATTAGTAGTATTTGAAGAACCAAATTGAGGATTTGAGGTACCTTGAGTGGTTTTAGGTTTGTTAAAGCCTCCCGAGGTGCCTTCCTCTTTCTTCATGGTATTCGTCTTCTATGATGGTGTGGTAGTGGTTGGCGTATTGAATCTCCATCTAGTGCCAAGTTTGAGTTGCTTCTCCACTCGTATTGCTATTCGCACCAATTCATCATAGTCGATGAAATTCTGCAAGTTGACTTGATAGGCGATTTCCCTCTGTAAGCCTCCTAGGAAACGTGCAATCTTGGCATCCCCATCTTTAATTAGATCCAATCGAGACACTATCATCTCGATCTCCTTATGGTAGTCTTCAATAGTCATACCACCTTGCTTTAAAGCTTGTAACTTAATGTGTAAATCTCGGCAATAAGAAGCTGGAACATACTTCCTTCTCATGACACGTTTCACATCCTCCCATGTTCCAATAGGCCTCTTCCCTTCGCGCTCCCTTTGTCTAACTTGCTGACTCCACCAAACAGAAGCGTAGTCAGTAAATTCTACAACAGCAAAGGTTACCTTCTTGCGATCAGAAAATTGATGGCATTGGAAGAAGAATTCCATTGCCCTCTCCCAATCGAGATATGCATCCGGGTCTGATTTCCCTTGGAATTTGGGAACCGAAATTTTTACCCCTCGGATATCATCATCCAGCATCACTCCTCTTAAAGCTTCTCTATGTGGCCTTGCTCCACCTCGTGGAGGTGCATTATCCTCCACATCAGAATCATCTATCCTTGGCTGATTATTCTGGATGGCCGCGGTGAGGGTTTGAGCCATAGTGTTGAGTGCTTTATGGAACTCCGTCCTCATCGCATTCATTGCTGGAACATACTTCCTTCTCATGACACGTTTCACATCCTCCCATGTTCCAATAGGCCTCTTCCCTTCGCTCTCCCTTTGTCTAACTTGCTGACTCCACCAAACAGAAGCGTAGTCAGTAAATTCTACAACAGCAAAGGTTACCTTCTTGCGATCAGAAAATTGATGGCATTGGAAGAAGAATTCCATTGCCCTCTCCCAATCGAGATATGCATCCGGGTCTGATTTCCCTTGGAATTTGGGAACCGAAATTTTTACCCCTCGGATATCATCGTCCAGCATCACTCCTCTTAAAGCTTCTCTATGTGGCCTTGCTCCACCTCGTGGAGGTGCATTATCATCCACATCAGAATCATCTATCCTTGGCTGATTATTCTGGATGGCCGCGGTGAGGGTTTGAGCCATAGTGTTGAGTGCTTCATGGAACTCCGTCCTCATCGCATTCATTGCTGCTTCGAACCCTGCTGGATCTGTCATCTTGAACAATGATTAGTGACAATGGCCTCACCAACTCTCTCTAATGAACCTCACACACTCTTTCTTTTGCCTCTCGTGTTTCACACAAGTTTTTGGTGAGAATAAGATGAAACAGAAATCGGCAATAAGCAAGTTCGTTATGAGCAGTTGCAAGTTTCTTCAAAGCTTTAGAAGTAAAGTAATTCGAAATTCAAGTAAACACAACCCTAGCTGAGTTCACTCTAAGCCCTAGTCAGATTTCTTTGCTGGGTTTTCGAAAACAAACTATTCAAAACGAATTTGACTTTGAAAGAACAGAAATTGTTTACCCGCCCTTCTTAGATTTCCGCTATAACTTCTAGACACAACCTTGGTGAGGTGGCTTTGCTTTGATTGGGTCGAAATTATTCTTTTGGACCTCTTGATTTTTAACTTTGTTTCTTCTTATCCTGCACACCAGCTTTTACCACCAAGAAATTGTTAGTACAAAACTATAAATCTGAAATCACACAAATCAAGATTCAGCCAAAAATGTTACTATATTTTTTTTTTATAATCCAAAGAAAAACAACAGAAGCTTTGATCCAAGAGTTGAACCGAGCTCTGATACCAAACTGATATGAACCAAAGCCAGGTTGGCTCAATCCACACAACTCGGTTTGAACAATTTGCAAACGAAAACACAATCAAGATAGAAGATGGAAATCGGACCAGAACCCTTAGCTATAGAGCTAAGAACTCAAGGTATCAAGTGTGTGCGGTACCACGAACTAAGGGGTGAATACCCTTATCTCGATAAACCAAACTTCCTAAGCCAAGCAACAACGAGCAAAAGCTTAAAGGAACAAATACTGTAAACCGAAGTCTGAATTTCTTTAATTGTGAGCAAACAAGCTGATTTGAAACAAACTACAAAGAACCCTTTAAATAGGGTAGGAGAAAATGTGTCCTACACCAGATTCGCTGAATCTAGTCATCTAGAAAAACTACACCATTAATTGCTCACACTTAATGCAAGTGCATGGTTCTAATGTGGAAGTGAATGAACATTAATGCAAGTGCATGGTTCCAATGTGGAAGTGAATGAACATGAAAACAAATGCATGAATGGGGATGAAATTCGTTCATGAAGGCCCCTCCACTTTCTTAAATGGCAGAATGGTCATTGAAGATCACAAAACGTTTAAATCTTATCGTTGGATCATCATTCAGTTTCGTCAACCATCCTAAGTAATGTCCAGCATCCTTGCTCCAATTCTTCATGCTTTGGCATACTCCAAGCCTCTATGAATGTTTCCACCTTGTTCCTGAAGGCTTTGGTTTGACTCCTAGTGATTGGACCAGTTGATGTCCCAAGGATGTCCCCATCATTTACTTTTAAACTATTGGCATGCACAACCTCCCTCATTCTTGGATGTCCTTTTATCTAGATTGAGGCTCTCAAAGCTATTGGAGTGACAGAAATGGTTTTGGCCATAAATTATCAGCCAGAGGTAAGCATATAATGGGTTTGAAGTTATGTGTATGAATCCATTTCATTACAGATTAATATGATGCTGAATGGTTCTTTGTTTATATTTGTTTGTGAAGGTAATGCTGGCTTTCTTAAAAGAGTAGGAGAAAAAGCTTGAAATTACAATCACCTGTTCTCAGGAGACTGAGCCGCTTGGCACGGCAGGTCCCCTGGCTTTGGCAAGAGATAAGCTTATAGATGGTTCAGGTGAGCCCTTTTTTGTCCTCAACAGCGATGTTATAACCGAGTATCCTCTGAAAGAAATGATTGCATTTCACAAGACCCATGGAGGGGAGGCTTCCATTATCGTAACCACGGTAGATTTGATAGCAGTTTGGATGTTTCTATAAGTTTGTCTCCGTGCTAAACCTTTTTTCTAATTTTCTAGTGCATCTGTTGTACAAGGCTGATCATACAACAGATACCATGTCTAATTGAAGTAATTCTTCTTTAGATTAGATTAGATTATATTAGATCATTGCTTCTTACTGCTGATTTGGTGGGTTTTAACTTGTGGAAAGCTAGAAACCCTTTTAACTTTTGTCTTGTGATTTGGTTGGAGTCAAATAGTGTTGTGCTGTTTTTGCTGAATTCTTCTTCTATCTACAAGTTTAAGCTTGCATTCACATGATGGTGTGTGTGTTCATATATGGTCCTAGGGCTGACTAATGGTACGGGCTCGGGTACCCGTACCCACTAAGCTTCGGGTAGTGGGTACCCATAACACGCGAAATCAATCCCGAATCCCGAACCCGAACGGGTAGTGGGTACCCACTAACCCGACCGGGTATTAGCGGGTTCGGTACGGGATACCCACTAAGCCCAATAATAAATAACAAAATTTAATATTCACACATTCAACCCCAATTTTTAATTTTGTATTAGCTCAATATTTAGATTAATGGATTTACTGACCAGTGGCCGGTGTCCGGCACTTACAAACTCACTGCCCAGTTGCCCAAGACCAAAGTCCAAACAATGAAACATCAAACAACAAAACATGCTTTCAACTGCAAATATATTGAAATTCTAATGATCAATCCCCAAACATCAATGTAATTTCTATCTAATAAACGTCAAACCCCAAACAGCAATGTAAAGTGTGAACTGTGAACAGTAAATAAACACCAAACTCCAAACAGTAACAATTTCTGCCAAAATATTCAAATCACCAATTCAAATAATTTCAGCAATGTAAAGTGTGAATTGTTAATGAATGTGACACAGTGGATATTCGGCTGGGCCATATATTTTCAGCTTGAATTAATATTTAAGGGTGTTGTGTTCGGCCCTTTAGTGGGTATCGGGCTTTTAAATGTTCGGGCTCGGGATACCCACCGGGCTAAGATATTACCTTACTCAATCCCGAAGCCCGAACCCGTTCGGGTAGTGGGTACCCATTACCCGAACGGGTACAGTTCGGATTCGGGAATACCCACTACCCGCGGGCCAAATTGCCACCCCTATATGGTCCAACGACTCATCAATGTGTATGATTTATTTAGGGTTTTCTGTAGAAGAAGAAGAGATCTTATTGTTGGCACACGCGGAGATGTACAGCCATTTATTGCAATCGGTAAACGACTGCAGGTAAAGTTAAAACTCCTGTCTCCTTTTTTAACGGTTGTGCTATATGTGTATCCTTATGCTATTGAGGATGTACTTTATAGATGCATGACCTGGTAGTCTCGTTTTATGTATCTAGTGATGCCTTGTTTCATCATACCTTTCTTGTTTTGTTCTTGTTTCAACTCCTTTTGAATTTATGAAGATTTTAATTGAATCCTTTTTTGTTTCTTTTTTCAGAATTTTCGAATCAAGGAAGAATGTGTTGGGAGACGACTTTAAGGTGTTATTGTGAGTTCCTTTGTTACTGTGCTTTTAATTCCTTGTTTGTGTTATCTCTGTCTTGTTTTGGTGATAGTCCTATGTCATCTCCAGGTGGATGAATCCTCCACTTGGGCAGTTGGAGATGTCACGAAAGGATAAATTTGATGCATGCTGCTTTAATGGAAGCAGTGGCTTTGTTCTCTACTTCATAATGAACTAAAAAAATTTGATTACATGTAAGTATCAATAGCATTATCTTGTCCATCACACTTTGGTCTTGTAAAGGTTAGCAGGGATTTGTTTATGGCAAAGCTATTCCAACCTCCTTTTTGAGTTGCTAGTTTAGGGTTCAATTTAAATTGGTTTATCCTTCATAATGCTTTGATTGTTACTTTTTTTTTGTGGTATTATGTATGTGTCGACAAATAGCCCCATCATTTTCCTCTCACGTGTGTTACTGAAGCCATCTCTTGAAAGTTGAGTCCCGGTAGTTTGAGTAATTATGATTGAGTGGTTTATTCTTATGGCTCTAAAAATAGATCATGATTTATGAAACTTGAAAGAGTGTTTGTTCTCTCTACCTTGGTGAGCAATAGAAGGACTAATATCCAGTCATAAAAGTGGACCTTAGTCTCTCATTTAGAAGTTAGAGAAGATGAATTCAAGCTTCAGTTGGATTTATTTAGAAAGAATTGGTTCTAGCTTTTAAGAAGAGGAATGTCTGAAAGTTTAATTTCTGTGCAGGATTATGGTGACCGTGTCAGACTAGCAACTCATTCAACTCGGTTTGGCTGGGACGAATCAACTCAGTTTGCTGGGTAGGAATCAGCTCAGTTTGCTGGGTGGGGTTCGTTTGGTTCGAAAATTAAGGAAGCCCGGTTGGGGTTCCGGTTTGGTTAGTGACATCGAACTATTTAATATTGGTTGGGTGGGGTTCGCTTCCTATTAATTACCAAAAAAAGTTTGGTGATTATTAATATTGTAATAAATTAATGTGTCTTTATTAAGGTAAGAGTTTGTTTTTGTAGTAGCTTGTGCTGTCCTATTCAATAGGCAATTTTTTAGGCAATTTAATAGCTGCTAATTCAACTCATTAATATGTTAAGAGATTGCATCCGCATTAGCTATTTACTATAAAAGGCCAACCCACTATCCTAAGATCTGCTAATTCCACGCCAAAGAGCAGTTCCTTTGATTTTTTTATTACGTTTTTCGGCAGTCGCTGCCTCACTCTCAGGTAAGTACACAACCAGTTACGTACTTTTAATTCACATCATCTGTTTGCAAACTCATTCTCTGTTTGCAAACTCATTAATCAACTGAAACCGATCCCTTGCTCTTGTGAAAGAACCAAAACTAACCTGCTGTCCCCCAGCACGTCAGGAAACCAGAAGCAACAGCCCAGCAGCCTTCAATTCCACAAACACATCAGACTAACGAAACAGAGGGCAAACCCTTGTACCTAACACAGCTCAAAATTCCACCCCATACTTCACATCCTCTGTTACGTAATTAATCAACGCCTATGCGGAATAATACTACCAGTCGTAATTAATCTACTCATCTTCTGTTTCCTGCCAGTTGGTCGTCTTCATAGCCTATTCGGAATAATACTACTGTAATGCCAATTTGAAAGAACAACCCTTAAGTCATGGGTTCTCGAGCAAGGTAATCGTTCTTTTTTCTAGCTAGTATAATTTTCTTCTTTTTTGTAGTTTCATTCATCATATCAGGCGACAACGATTTTGCTAGAAAGCGTGTATTGCTATGTTAATTGACAGTAATTGTACTTGCACTGATTTATAAGTATTTTCTTGATCTGTTTTTAGGTATCAATTTAAAAATCGAAGGTAGAGAAAGATGATTCAAGTGTTTTAATAATTGGCCATGGATCGAAGGTTAATTCTTCATCTATCGCTGTGATTTGATTTAATTTTTTTTATACTTTCATATGTCGTTTTGATTTGAATTAGTTTTTCATCTCTAATTGTGATGTTATTTTATTTACTCTTATCTTTTAGGGTACTAGCAAAGTAAGAAGATTGGAAGATTCAATTACAGTTCGCGATGAAGAGGCTACAACAATGAAATCAAAAATTCGGAAAACAAGTGTGTCTCATACTCCAGCGGGTGACATAATTGATCTCGAAGAGGATTCAGATGTCATAGACAACAAGTGCAAAACAAGTGTGTCTCATACTCCAGCGGTTGACATAATTGATCTCGAAGAGGATTTAGATGACATAGTCAACAAGTGCTTACCGGGATCACTTGTCCAGGTATGCTAATTAAAGATGTTAAACATTTACACTTGCTCATTTAGTAGACAATAGTTAGTAATAATCCCTTTTTTTGTTAATAGTTTGAGATGAAGTTTCCAAGAGTAGAATATATGGAGCTTGATGAAACAGAACTTGAGGTTGCGTACTACATATTTGTGGATGGACTTTTATCTAATGTGGTGTTGGTACAAAATGCTCATTGTTTTTGTGACCGCGGGTCGATGTGGTCTTTACTTCCTGGAAAGTGGATGGACAACTTTGTAAGTGTTCCATAACTAATATCTTAAAGAGCGGTATAGTATTTATTTTTCAAACTTTTTAAGATACCGCTCTTTAAGATATTAGTTATGGAACACTTACAAAGTTGTCCACCCACTTTCCAGGAAGTAAAGACCACATCGACCCGCGGTCACAAAAACAATGAGCATTTTGTACCAACACCTCATTAGATAAAACTCCATCCACAAATATGTAGTATGCAACCTCAAGTTCTGTTTCATCAAGCTCCATATATTCTACTCTTGGAAATTTCATCTCAAACTATTAACAAAAAATGGATTATTACTAACTATTGTCTACTAAATGAGCAAGTGTAAATGTTTAACATCTTTAATTAGCATACCTGGACAAGTGATCCCGGTAAGCACTTGTTGACTATGTCATCTAAATCCTCTTCGAGATCAATTATGTCAACAGCTGGAGTATGAGACACACTTGTTTTGCACTTGTTGTCTATGACATTTGAATCCTCTTCGAGATCAATTATGTCAACCGCTGGAGTATGAGACACACTTGTTTTCCGAACTTTCGATTTCATTGTTGTAGCCTCTTCATCGCGAACTGTAATTGAATCTTCCAATCTTCTTACTTTGCTAGTACCCTAAAAGATAAGAGTAGATAAGAGTAAATCAAATAACATCACAATTAGAGATGAAAAACTAATTCAAATCAAAACGACATATGAAAGTATAAAAAAAAATTAATCAAATCACAGCGATAGATGAAGAACTAACCTTCGATCCATGGCCAATTTTGAAAAAACTTGAATCATCTTTCTCTACCTTCGATTTTTTAAATTAATACCTAAAAACATATCAAGAAAATACTTATAAATCAGTGCAAGTACAATTACTGTCAATTAACATAGCAATACACGCTTTCTAGCAAAATCGTTGTCGCCTGACATGATGAATGAAACTACAAAAAAGAAGAAAATTATACTAGCTAGAAAAAAGAACGATTACCTTGCTCGAGAACCCATGACTTAAGGGTTGTTCTTTCAAATTGGTGTTACAGCAGTATTATTCCGAATAGGCTATGAAGACGACCAACTGGCAGGAAACAGAAGATGAGTAGATTAATTACGACTGGTAGTATTATTCCGCATAGGCGTTGATTAATTACGTAACAGAGGATGTGAATTATGGGGTGGGATTTTGAGCTGTGTTAGGTACAGGGGTTTGCCCTCTGTTTCGTTAGTCTGCTGTGTTTGTGGAATTGAAGGCTGCTGGGCTGTTGCTTCTAGTTTCTTGACGTGCTGGGGGGGGCAGCAGGTTAGTTTCGGTTCTTTCACAGGAGCAAGGGATCAGTTTCAGTTGATTAATGAGTTTGCAAACAGAGAATGAGTTTGCAAACAGATGATGTGAATTAAAAGTACGTAACTGGTTGTGTACTTACCTGAGAGTGAGGCAGCGGCGGCCGAAAAACGTAAAAAAAAAATCAAAGGAACTGCTCTTTGGCGTGGAATTAGCAGATCTTAGGTTAGTGGGTTGGCCTTTTATAGTAAATAGCTAATGCGGATGCAATCTCTTAACATTTTAATGAGTTGAATTAGTAGCTAATAAATTGCCAAAAAATTTGCCTATTAAATAGGACAGCATAAGCTATTACAAAAACAAACTCTTACCTTAATAAAGACACATTAATTTATTACAATATTAATAATCACCAAAAAAATTTCAGTAATTAATAGGAAGCGAACCCAACCCAACCAATATTAAATAGTTCGATGTCACTAACCAAACCGGAACCCCAACCGGGCTTCCTTAATTTTCGAACCAAGCGAACCCCACCCAGCAAATCGAGCTGATTCCTAGCCAGCAAACTGAGTTGATTCGTACCCAGCCAAACCGAGTTGAATGAGTTGCTAGTCTGACATGGTCACCATAATCCTGCACAGAAATTAAACTTTCAGACATTCCTCTTCTTAAAAGCTAGAACCAATTCTTTCTAAATAAATCCAACTGAAGCTTGAATTCATCTTCTCTAACTTCTAAATGAGAGACTAAGGTCCACTTTTATGACTGGATATTAGTCCTTCTATTGCTCCCCAAGGTAGAGAGAACAAACACTCTTTCAAGTTTCATAAATCATGATCTATTTCTAGAGCCATTAGAATAAACCACTCAATCATTATTACTCAAACTACCGGGACTCAACTTTCAAGAGGTGGCTTCAGTAACACACGTGAGAGGAAAATGATGGGGCTATTTGTCCACACATACATAATACCACAAAAAAAAGTAACAAACAAAGCATTATGAAGGATAAACCAATATAAGTTGAACCCTAAACTAGCAACTCAAACAGGAGGTTGAAATAGCTTTGCCATAAATAAATCCCTGCTAACCTTTGCAAGACCAAAGTGTGATGGACAAGATAAAGCTATTGATACTTACCTGTAATCAAGTTTTTTTAGTTCATTCTGAAGTAGAGAACAAAGCCACTGCTTCCATTAAAGCAACATGCATCAAATTTATCCTTCTGTGACATCTCCAACTGCCCAAGTGGAGGATTCATCCACCTGGAGATGACATAGGACTATCACCAAAACAAGACAAAGATAACACAAACAAGGAATTAAAAGCATAGTAACAAAGGAACTCACAATAACACCTTAAAGTCGTCTCCCAACACATTCTTCCTTGATTCGAAAATTCTGAAAAAAAGAAACAAAAAAGGATTCAATTAAAATCTTCATAAATTCAAAAGGAGTTGAAACAAGAACAAAACAAGAAAGGTATGATGAAACAAGGCATCACTAGAGACATAAAAGGAGACTACCAGGTCATGCATCTATAAACTACATCCTCAATAGCATAAGGATACACATATAGAACAACCGTTAAAAAAAGGAGACAGGAGTTTTAACTTTACCTGCAGTCGTTTACCGATTGCAATAAATGGCTATTCATCTCCGCGTGTGCCAACAATAAGATCTCTTCTTCTTCTACAGAAACCCCTAAATAAATCATACACATTGATGAGTCGTTGGACCATATATGAACACACACACCATCATGTGAATGCAAGCTTAAACTTGTGGACAGAAGAAGAATTCAGCAAAAACAGCACAACACTATTTGACTCCAACCAAATCACAAGACAAAAGTCAAAAGGGTTTCTAGCTTTCCACAAGTTAAAACCCACCAAATCAGCAGTAAGAAGCAATGATCTAATCTAATCTAATCTAATTTAAAGAAGAATTACTTCAATTAGACATGGTATCTGTTGTATGATCAGCCTTGTGCAACAGATGCACTAGAAAATTAGAAAAAGGCTTAGCACGGACACAAACTCATAGAAACATCCAAACTGCATATCAAATCTACCGTGGTTACGATAATGGAAGCCTACCTTCCATGGGTCTTGTGAAATGCAATCATTTCTTTCAGAGGATACTCGCTTATAACATCGCTGTTGAGGACAAAAAAGGGCTCACTTGAACCATCTATAAGCTTATCTCTTGCCAAAGCCAGGGGACCTGCTGTGCCAAACGGCTCAGTCTCCTGAGAGCAGGTGATTGTAATTTCAAGCTTTTTCTCCTACTCTTTTAAGAAAGCCAGCATTACCTTCACAAACAAATATAAACAAAGAACCATTCAGCATCATATTAATTTGTAATGAACTGGATTCATACACATAACTTCAAACCCATTCTCTGCTTACCTCTGGCTGATAATTTATGGCCAAAACCACTTCTGTCACTCCAATAGCTTTGAGAGCCCCAATCTAGATAAAAGGACATCCAAGAATGAGGGAGGTTGTGCATGCCAATAGTTTAAAAGTAAACAGGCTCAAAAGTGTTCAATGAAGTGGAAATTTAAGGATCCAATAAACACATTTCACAACTATGGCGACCAGTCTAAGAACAAGGATCCATTTGTGCTTATGAAACAGAACAAGGATCCATGATAAAGAGTGTTTATGGAAGTAAAACCTGATGCAGAATCATAGGCTTGTTGGCGAAATCAACCAGTGGCTTAGGGACACTGAGGGTAAGAGGCCGTAGACGTGTTCCAAACCCTCCAACGAGAATGAGTGCCTTCATGATTATAAGCAGCTAACCCAGCTCTGAAGCTCCTTCAATTGGATGATTAACCCAACTCCTCTTGTTTATCCTGGAAATCAGTTATAACTAATAGTTAAACACCGCCAATCTACCAAAAAACCCCTCAAAATGCAATCTCTCACTTGTATTCAAAATCAACATATCAAAAGGCTACTCGACGGCAGGGTAAATGCAAAGCCCTTACCGAAATGAACGGCGGAAGTCAAGAGGTGGCGGTGACGACGTCGGATGACTGCACTAAGAAGGGGATTGACGACACCGATCGAGTCAACTCAGAAGGACTCACAGGGGAACGACATGCAAGAAAGAAGGGTCAGATCTATGATTAAAAAGAAGGAAAAGGAAGAAGAAGGTAAAGCCCTTACCAAAACGAACGGCGGAAGTCAAGACAGGTGGCGGCGACGTACGGAGACACGACGTCGGAGGACTGAACTTAGACGGGGAACGACGGCTCTGATCGAGTAAGAGGATACGATGGCGGCAACGGATCTGCTTGAAGGGAAATAAGAATGAAGGGATGAAGAGGAGAAGAATAGAGAAGAATGAGAGGGGTAGGGATTGGAGCGACGTTCGTCGAAATCGCGATCGGCGGTGGTCGGAAAAGAAACGCGATGAATGTTGGATTGAGGAAGGGTCGGTGGGGTGGGGGGTTGAGATCGGGGAAAGAAAGGAAGATTGAGGAGAGAAAGAGTGAGGATGGGTCGATGGGGTGGGGGTTGAGGTCTGTGATGTCAGTTGTGGGGGGGAGAATGGGTCAGTGGGGATAATGGGTTGTCAGTTGGGGGTGGGGAGAGATAACGTGTCAAATGGATGAATTTTAATTGAAATGAATTAGAATGTTATAAGTTAATTTTGCAATTATGTATAATAATAGGTACTTAAATGTAATATGTCTTGTGTGGAATAGAATAATAATAAAATTAATTAATTTAATCCTATTTAATTCAAAGGCTTGAGATCCGTTGATTGAACGGACGGATGAGATCGCGACGCGCAAGTGGGTGCACTTAGTGCACCCACCTAGTCGGGTGCACCGGAGTGTTCACCTTAATTTTTTATACTATTAAAGTATGTTGATTTAGGAAAGTAGTTAGGATCCACTAGATCATGAGTTAATACAATTATATGAGTTAGACATGTTGTGGGTTTATTGATCGGTTGGAGGACAATCATTGTGTAGTTAAAATGTACTTAAAGTTTTGTCATAGTTCATATTGGATTTAGAGGTTTTATGCCAGCTAAATGAACTAGCTAGGTTTGAGTTTAGTTTAATTAATGAGTAGGTTAGTCAAGTCACATGGCGGTCGGATTTTGAGATGTTTGACCGACGACTTTGATGGTAAGTTAAATGGAATGATGACAGATAGCAAACAATGGTTTCTGACAGAGAAAGAAGAAAAGGTTCAAACAATAGTTATGATTACACATACAAGTCCTATTACACACACATATAAAAAATATTTTTAAATATTATATAATTAATATCATTAAAAAAAATTAAATTAAACCGGCCAATAGATCATGTACAAAACTAGTTATAAGAGTGACGAGTGAGGTCTAAGATGGAGAGAATGAATAAGAGGTGTAACCGTAATAATAACATAGTTCATAAAAGACTCTTTCTTATTAAAGATAAATAAAATAAATTATTAATGAGGTATAGAATTGATTGATTTGTATTGATTTACTAAAAAGTACTATAGAAATCGGTAGTCATAATATTATTATTTGTGCCTTTTTACCACTGCTTGGCTTGGGAGGCAACGAAGCGCATAACGAGCCACATAATGGGCTGCCATTATAACTTCTTGTGGGACCGCCATGAGTCAGAACTGAGGAGAGGCGCCATTAGATTGCAGATATCTGCTATTATGGCTTCCCCTTCACATGAAAGTATGAGACGCTCTGAAACTGAGTGAATCACTTGAGTAGCATCACCTTTAATATCCACTTCCGCCCAACACATATTCCGATATAATACGCACACATCCCTAATAGCCAATAACTCTAGCAAGAAAGGGTTAGTAATTCCATGATAAGAAATACTTGTTGCAAAAAGAAGACCTCCATCGGCGTCTCGGACGACCAACCCAACTGCATCTCCAGAGCCAACCGCGGTTGCACCATCTACATTTATCTTTTTATTGAGGAGCGCTAGGGGAATCCAAAATGTAAGACGACAAGAAAGTTGAGGTTCCAGAGAAGGGAGGAAATGAAATTTTATCAATATCAAATGTAAATTGTCGAAGAAAACTCGAATTCGACCTTGAAGCTCCCAAACTCGTCTGAGAGCCGATTATATTCCCGCCAACATTTTCCGGACTGGTCCAAAGAAAAAGAGTAAAAGGCTTAGACCAACCCGTTCTTGAGACTCGTAGGCACCTCCGAGGAAGGGATTGGAACGCCGCAGAAGCCATGGCAATGGGATAGAACATGATAGCTACTCCTACGACCTGAGTTAATTAATAGAGAAAGGTTGTAGGAGCACCAAATATACAAAAATCATCACAATAAGGGAAACTAAGCCGAATGAATTCGGTATTCTATTTATCAACACATAAATCGCTGGAGAGAACACATAAAAGCTTATACAATTTTTGTCGAGTAAATCTTGGAGAGAATTGAATTGTAACATTGTTTATTATTTTGGGCAGGTGGCCAATAAATTGGCTTAAAATTTTTTGTATCAATCAATTACTTATATTACGCTACATTAATGCCTTTTAAAAATGAAAGTTTGTCATTTCAATTAATAATTAAGATGGAATTAATTAAGATGATATATTGTTACCCTTTCCCGTATTGATTGATATCATTATAACCATATTTTGAGGAACTTAATTTAATACTTTTTTATTTAATTTCAATTTGGGTGTAATTTTCTTTAATTGACAAAAGTTGTTTGGATTTGGAACTAATTAAATCTTACCTCAATTAGTTAATTTAACATTTAATGCTTAATTTACTTAATTGTGTCTTTGATTGATTAATTTTAAATGTGTTTGCTAAACTACTATTTTTTTTTATATTGGTGGGCCTAACTTCCTCGTTTTAATCTACTCACTTAAATAGGGTAGCTAAATCATGCTCAATGTTACTCTGTTTACAGCATGGTTTCTGTATGCATAATCTTACTCTGTTTGCAGTCGAAATTCCGAATTAAGGGTTAGCCTTATGTTTAGGTGTGTACTTTAAATCAAACCCCCCACTCCACCCCCCCCCCCTTCCCCACCCCTCCTTTTTTTCTTTTTTTTTTCTTTTTAGTTAGGATGGTGCACGATCTATGGTCCTCCGTAAGTGGAGCTGCCACGACAAAAAAAAAAAAAAAAACGCTAAGCACAGATAAACCGAGAAAATCTCCTGAGGAAACTGCCTGGAGATTCCTGCCGTTGGTCGAAAACCAGCAAACTGACCAAGTGCTTGGAAATTGTGGAAGTTGGGAAGTGCAGTTATGACAATTCCTAAGAACAGGGAGGAAAAACAACCTTGACATGCAACTTAAATACAAACCTTATTAACCTTGTACAAATCACGTGAGATATAATAACATAATTAAGTTATTAAGAACTTCCAACATAATGGAATCTCCCTCGATTCTTTTCCCAGCAAACAAGAAACAACTTGTTGGATAATTACACCATGTAGAATGAAGCCACAAAGAAGTTGAAGGGAAGAGAAAACCTTAGAGAAAGTAGTATTCTTTCGCCTCACTGCATTACTTTTTTATATAAAAGAAATATCAAGAATTTCTCACTTGCAAAACTTTCCAGCTCCAGCTCCGGATATAACTGTTTTCTGCAACAAAACATTGCCTAAGCCTTGTGTATTGATTTAGCAGACATCAACTGCAGCCTTCAGTTATTTGTTTTCCAAGAACAATTATGATATGAGTTTTATGGCTCTCTAATCTCTATTAGGCCAATACCAAAGTATCCAACTTAACATAAGATGTGATTTATCTTTTACATGTTATAAATATAAATCAACTGTAGGATATGATGATACATATATAAATATTTCATATTTCCCACGTCTCTGCTAAAAGCTACAAGACTGTTTAAACTCTGACGAATAACAAAACACGTTATCGAGATGAGGAAGCTGCGGGTCCTTTTACAAACAGCCTCCCTATATCTTCTGTAACAATATTGCTCCTGTGAATAACATAAAATAGACAGTCAGCCAAAATCACTTCAACACAGAAAGAATAGCAAAGATATATAATAGTGAAGAAACATAACCAGTCAAATTGATATTGCAAAACTTTCTAGATTGTTGAGTTGGCTGGCAATCAACACCATGTCTACACACATCCAAGTGGGAGATTAAATTTCCACTGAATTGAACCACACTTTTACATCCAAGTGGGAGAAACCTCTAAAGTTGCCGCTATAATACTCCAACATTGATATTTACAGATGTTTCATTGATATTTCAACTTCACATTGCCCATTACCATCTTTTAGCATCAACACTTTGGTGCATGGGCACATGCACTATTCGCCCCACCATACTTCTCATGTTGTGAATTTAAATTGCAACCAAACTAGGACTTGTAAACTACTGAAAGCATGCATGGGCAAACCTAATATTGCTCAAGCTCCAGCACTTTAAACTTAGATAACGACTGATCAGGTTACTCAAGTGATAACACAATTGGCAGCAAAGGGGAAAACAGTTCTAGATATTCAATCCACAGTTAAAAATACAACGTGTTCATGGATATGATGGAATCTGGAGATTAAGAACTGGACATGACACTAATATCAAACTTCAATCCGAGAAAAACACCAAAGTTTATGAAAGCTCACCTTCCTCTCAGTTGAGGAGGAACCAACATGCCACTAGCAGTATCAGGAACATTCTTTCCCTGCAGCAAGTTTCCCTTTGGCAATTTGCTATGAGTGGATGAGGAAGGTAGACCAGTTGAGTCTCTCTTGCGTGATGTTGTCTCACCCACGACAGGTCTAACCCAAGACATGTGATCACTTCCTCTAACAACCGAAATAGATGGAGAGTTCAGGAGAAGGGAAGCATCAGGAAGTTTCTCATACGTTGATGGTGGTGGATCACTTTCTTGCAGCCGATTTGACGAAAACCCATGCATCCTACAGAACCACCAAGAAGAGAAGATGAAGCCAAACAACATAATATACATAACTTGACAAAAGGCACTCTTATTCTCAATGGACTGACTGCATAGCACAAATATGGTTGCTTTCAACCAGAAAAAAGCCTCCATAAACAAACCTACCACACCAACAAACACCATCTACAAACAATATAAGATAACATAGAAAGGAAGAAGATAAAGTTGCAAAGATTCATTATCTGATCAGAAAATTAATGAGCACAGAATGACCAGAATTAGTTATACAGTTGGAATAGGAACAATATTAATGGTTTAACATGGATATTGAAAATGTTTAAGGAACAATATTAGGCCCTCTTATATGAGCAAACTACTGTTATTTAGTTTCATAGCGGAAGCAGTGAGTCTTTTCTGATGTGAAGATTTTTTCTACCTCTTCATAAAGGAATGAAGAACAGTTTAGGACAAACTATTACTGGAAGTTTCTTGATTAATCTTTTCAACAGTTTCATCAATAATCAGTAGAACAATGCATCAGACTGAACTTCTAAACAATTTCTCCTAATCACAAAATACTTTTCGAAGTCGAACTTTCTAAGCAATTAAAATATGATCCGCTTCAGCCTTACTGAGACTCGACAAAGTCCTACCCTAAAGTCGAGTAAAATTGAAGGAAAAATGTATATCAAGTACAGGAGAGAAAGCTGAAAAGGAAACAGTCAGAAAATTACTGTTTGCTGGGAGGAGGAGAGGGATTCGGTTCCGGACCCTGAACTTGAGGTTCGGGTGCAGGTTGAGAAAGGAGTCGTATCTGTTCAGCAGCTACGTCTTCCGGCAAGTCGTCGTCGTCCGAGGAGGAAGCATAATCGACTAGAGACATCTCTTCTGTCGCCGCCCGTCGATGAGATCAATCAATTGTCTATTCCAGTCTTCTCGAGTCCCCCACAAATTACTGTGTTCTCGTCTTGCAAGACGCACCGTTTCATAGAAACAAATAATGAAGCTTATATTATCTTTTTTTTTTGTGCGTAGCACTCCTAGGCGGGAGCGTGCTATAAATCGTGAACCATGCTAGGAGCTAAAAATAAAAAGGAAAAAAGAAGGGGGAAAGGAGGGGGTTGGGGGGGTGGGGTGGGAAATGACTGTGAACTCAATCAGTTGAAATATTAAAAAAGTTACATTCATTGGAGTTCGAGAGAAAAATCTTGAAAGAGGATCTAAATCCGAAACTTTGGAGCACCGAACTTGATCACATATATACTTTGAATTGAGCAATGGCTTATCCTCGAATTGAGGATAGCTATTATTATGCCCTAATCGGCGAGAATGAGCCCTTATTGGCAAGATTATGTCCTTATTGACGAGTTTATACCCAAATGACAAGGAAATAATTGTCATCACCTCTTCCGTCTCCTGACTTACTGTACGAAAATAACAAAATCATTAGTTGGATCAATTAAAAAAAAAGTTAAACAATCAGCTTTTATCTACGAGGAAAAAAATATTAAATGAAACAAACTAAACAAGAACAAATAACGAAAAATAAATAATTGAGAGATTAATTGGAGAAAATTAACGAACCATTAATGATAAAAAAAAACAAATCATTAATAAAGGTAATAATTAATTGGAGAACAATTAGGGAATCAAAGTAGCAAACCATTAATTGGGGAAAATTAGAGAATCAAAATTAAGTAATTAACTTTATAATTAAATCTAAATGATCAAAATTAGCAAATCATTAAAAAAAGTAATAATTAATTAAAATACAATTAACGATATTACCAAAATGCCATCGGCTGAGGTCACCAGCCCACCGCCGGCGGCGGCCACCCTCCGCCTCTTCTTCCACATATTCAGCGTCTTGATCCACAGCTGTATCCTTCACCCAGATGAACAGAACCATGATCCGATCAACCCTTTCCCGAGTTCTTTAATCTGATCTCTTGGTAGAGTCGTCCTGGTCTCGAAGCTCACAAACACTACAGACCTCGCTGGCTTCCCCTCCAGCCCCTTCACCACCGCCTCCGCTCACGTCATTGTCTCCAGTTTGGCCTCGAAACCATGGGGGATTAGCCAACTGTACCTTCGATTCAAAACAGAAAACACATAAAATTGACATCGCCAAATCAATAAAAACACTACCGTTTTCGACCGATAGGGCTTTCCACAAGCAGTGCAGACGAGATTAAGTACGGCCTCTGTTGACTCGGAGAAGTTGGAGTGCGAAGTCAGCTAGGCGTGTTCCTGAGCTTCCTCAACGGACTTCAACAAGGCTCCGCAATCCCCACTTGTGTCCGGTGGGCCTAGGGCAACGATGGTATAGAGGCATCTAGCGATGATGTTTCACGAACCACCAAAGGTATTCCTGGCATTCGATCGGGTTAACGTTGCCCCAATAAGTACCTGCGGGTGCTGGAGCGGGTCACCGTATCACTAGTACTTGTGAGCAGGAACCGGGCCCCGACCAGCTTCGCCAACCCGAGCATGTTCAGCGTCCCGACCACGTTCATCTGAATCGTCTTGACCGGGTTATGCTTGTAGTGGACCGGCGACGCCGGGCAGGCCAAATGGTAGATCTGGTCAACTTCGAGCAGCAGCGGCTCAACGACGTCGTGTCGAATCATCTCGAATCTAGGGTTCTTGATTTGGTGCATCACGTTCTCTTTCCTCCCCGTGAAGAAATTGTCCACCACGATTACGCTGTCCCCTCTCGCGATTAGCCTGTCGACGAGGTGCGAGCCGACGAATCCGCTGTCCTATGATACTATTTGATTTCAATTTATATTATCCTTATTATTTGAAGAAAAAAGGTCACGTGAAAAATTATAAAAATTCAAATAAATTAATAATAATGATTAAAAAATCATATACTTCTTAAAATTAATAATTTTGAGATAAATTATTGCTAAGAAATTATGTAATTAAAAAATGGACTACGTTAGTAAAAATAGATTGTGTTCGTAAAAACGGATTGCGTTAGTAGAAAACGGATCGCATTAGTAAAAAACGGATCGTGTTAGTAAAAAATGGATCGTGTTAGTAAAAAACAAAAATGGACTACGTTAGTAAAAACGGACTGCATTAGTAAAAAAGGACTATGTTAGTAAAAATGGACTGCATTAGTAAATACGGACTGCAAGGACATAATTGTCCATTTATGTTAAAAGTACGGACTGCGTTAGTAAAACGCGGACTACAAATAGCAACACCCTAAAATAACAAAGAAAACTGAATAGACTTTTCAGGGTTTCCCTACAACTATTAGGGTTTTTCTTGGTTTTTGGTGCATAGCATCTTTCAAAGTTTCGCTTTTCTCACCATCTCTATTGCAAGATTTGATTATGTCGGTCCTGATTCGAACAACATGGATGCGTTATTGGGTGTGCTTCATCTCACGGAAGAAGATGATGAGGGTTTAGAGTTTGAGCTGATAAAGATTGGTCCTGTGAGGAACACCTAAAAGGGGAGAAGAAGATCCGGATGTTCGGAGCTCTTTGGAGTGTCTGCAAATTCAAATATGAAAGGTTGCCGATGTTTTGCTATATTTGTGGAAGGATTGGCCATATCGACCAAATGAGCGAGGGTTAGTTCACGAATCCGGACATAGAATCTCCATGACTGTGGGATAAAAGCTTCTGAGCGCCACCACGAAAGTAAAATAAGCTCGGAAGGGAGTGTGGTTGGTCGAAGGGCTGAAGGAAGAGGTGTTGCAAGGTAGTCGACAGCACTAGAGTACTCCGAACCCGGCACCGAACCTGTTGATCTTACAAGGAAACTATGACGCTCATGTGGGTAATAAGGAAGTTATGGCTGTTACATCTGAGGACTCACGACCACTGAAGTGGTTGGCATGATGATCGACAAAGAGAAGAAAATGCGTCACACATATTCAGAAGCTGAACCTAATGGAAACATGAATACCGAGGAAGCAAGATTGGAGATCCTCAACAAGAAGTTTAAAGGTATCCATGATAAACCATCAAACCTGGCAAGGGAAGACTTGTTCGACAAGTTCTGCTAGGAATGGTGTGTTAATCGTGAGTAGGAACTGTCAGGGACTCGACCAACCCCGAGCAGTTCATGTTTGAGGTTCCGGCCATGTGTGATTTTGCTTTTTGAAACTCTTGTTAGTAGAAGTAGAATGGAGGAGGTTAGATGTAGTTTGAAGTTCGAAGGTGTTTTTTGGTGCCTGCCAAAGGTCGTAGTGGGGGTGTGAGTGTCCTTTGGAAACATGAAATAAATGGTAGACTGATTTCTTATTCCTGGACTTACATAAATCTTGCGATCAGTGATGAAAGGGAGGGCACGTTTCAACTTACAGCTTTTTACGGGTTATCGGAGCGGCAAAAACCTAGGAAGTCTTGGGATTTATTGAGAACATTGTCAGGAAACGCCAGCAATGACTGGCTTTGGATGGGCGATTTCAATGACTGCGTACAGAGGAGAAGAAAGGCAAATGTGAGCATCCAAACTAGTTGCTTGCGGGATTCAAGGAGACTATTGCAGATAGCGGCTTGATTGATATTCCTTTCTAGGGCTATCCATTTACTTGGTGCAGAAGCAGAGGTACTCCGGAAGCCGTGGAAGAGAAGTTGTACAGATCAATGGACTCGCTAAGTTGACACGAGCAAAATCCTATGGCTATGCTCATGAATCTAATCGCGCCTCTCTTTGATCATAGTCTGATCTTGCTGAACACGGACGACGGAAGCGAAGCGAGCAGAAATCGATCTTTCAAGTTCGAGAATTCCTGGTTACATGAACCTCAGTTCCAACAGGTTGTGGAGGACTGTCGGCGAGGGCTTGGCAAGCTTGATTTGGTGGAAAAGTTGTGCAGATGTAGTGAGGTGTTGTAGCTTTGGGGCCGACGTTTCCATATACGGTTCAAGCAAGAAATTAAAGTTGGGAAAAAGAGGAATTTATGAGGCAGAGAGAGATAGGGAATTCATTTTCACACAACGAGTACGAATTGTGCAGAGATAAAGTCCTAGGTCTGCTGGAAATTGAGAACACTTACTAGAGCCAGAAAGCAAAAAATTTCTGGAAGTTGAGTATTTCTAGTCACTTTTCTCGGCGGGGCAATGTAATACTTTGCTGGTTTTAGAGGTGTTGAAAGCAAAGGTCAAGAAAGATGATAACACAAAGCTAAACCTCCGTTTTACTATTGAGGAAGTTAAGTTGGCTATTTTCAGTATGAGGAAGGAGAAGGAACCGGGGTCGGACGGGTTCAACCCAGGTTTCTACCAACATTTTTTGTCGATAATTGGAGAGGAGGTGGCCACGACTAGGCCTGGCAGTTCGGGCTCGGTTATTCGGTTTGATCAAAAACTGACTGAATTCAATTCAGTTTTGGTGACCAAAAAATCGAGCTCACCGTTTCGAAATCGGCCGCGGTTATTGGTTTTAGAGAATTTTCGGTCATTGGTCAATTCGGTCAATGACCGAAATTGATCAAAATGACCGAATGACCGAACTCCAATCAGTTCTTCTTCTTCCCATCTTCACACTCAGAGATCTGCTTCTTCTTCATCCCATCTTCAGTCTTCACACCTAGACATATGCTTCTTCTTCTTCACAACCAGTTCTTCTTCTTCTTCTATTTCTTCTCTTTTTTTTCCAGATCGTTGACATAGGGTTCCCAAACCCCAGTTCTTCGTCTTCCTCCTTTTTTCCAGATCGTCGAAGAGAGGCTTGGTCTTGTTCCTCCTTCTTCCTCCAAATCGTCAAACAGATCGAAGGCACCCAACCCAGTTCTCTACTTCTCCCTTTTTTTCAGATCGAAGAACAGATAGGATGGGTAGTTGGGTACCCAATTCTCTTCTTCTCCTTTTTTCAGATCGAAGAAAAAAGATGATGGGTTCCCCACAAACCTAGATGGCTAGATCTTTTTCTTCTTTTTTCCCCCTTCAGATTGAAGAACATGGAGGATCACTACAAGAAAATCCAACATCTGTCACGGTTTTTTAGTCACGATTTTGAGTAACCGTGACTAAATTAGTCACGGTTTACCTATAAACTGTGACTAAATTAAATGTTCAGGCTTCTCTCTCCAAGTTGGCAATCCGTGCCAACAAGATTCAGCCAATCAGGCCTCATCTCCCTATTCCCTAAATCAGATCTCTCTCCCTTCTTTATTCTTCTTTTCATTCTTCTTCTTCTGTACTTCTTCTTCATTCTTCTTCTTCATACTTTCTCTCCCTCCAATCAGATCGTCATGCCATTGGGGGAAATGGCAGCCGACATGGAATCGATGGAGGAAGAAGGGTGGGGTTGGGAGAGATCGTCGGAGGACGAAGAGGAAGGAACGAGTGCCGGCGACCTCGACCTGGCGGCGGACCACTGTCCCTGACCTCTACCTGGCGGCGGACCCCTGTCCCCAACCTCGACCTGGCGGCAGACCCTTGTCCAAGACCTCGATTGGGTAAGACGCTGAAAATCCGGTGGGGATCTGGAGCTTTGGGAGGAGGCGGCGATGGGAATTGAAGGCGGGCAGCGACGGCGATGGGAATCGAAGGCGGGCGGCGGCGGCGATGGAATCGAAGGCGGCGGCGGCGATCGAATCGAAGTCAGCGACGACGATTCTAATTTTTTTTATTAGTTAAAATTGTAATTAGGTTATTTTTTACACAATAAATAAATTCAGTGACTAGTTTCCAATTAATTGGGATATCTTGTTAACATTCTAAAATCATGGATCATTTTGCATTTCGGAAGAAGTTGAGGGTCTGGACCTGTAATTCATGAAATTAACTAATGGGTCACTGAAAATTTCAATAGAACAATTTGGTCACTTGATTTATCACGGTTTTAAAAGAAACCGTGACTAAAATGGACATTTTTAGTCACGGTTTCATGTGAAATCGTGACTAAATTTAGTCACGATTTCACATAAAATCGTGACAAAAAATTTAGTCACGGTTTCAGTAACTAAATTTTTTAGTCACGGTAAAAACCGTGACTAGTGCTAAAAATCGTGACTAAAGACCTTTTTTCTTGTAGTGGATGGGTTCCCCCACAAACCTAGATGGCTAGATCTCCTTCTTATTTCCAGATCTTGGAACAAAGGGTCCCCCCCCCCCCCCCCCCCCGAATCCAGATCTTCTTCTTCTTTCTAGTTCTGCTTCTTCAGTCTTTCCAAATCTTCTTCTTCTTTCTATTTCTGCTTCTTCAGTCTTTCCAAATCTTCTTCTTCTGCTAAAATCGTCTTCTTCTTCTTCCCAACTCTTCTCTTCTTCTTCTTCTTCTTCTCCTTCCAAACTCTTCTCTTCTTCTTCCTAAATCTTGAATCTTCTTCTTCTTTCCATATCTTTTTCTTTCTATTTTCAGATTTGAAGTGTACTATGAATCGGTTCTATTTTCAGATTTGAAGTGTACTGTTGAATATTTTCAGTTCGGGCACGGTCAATCGAATTTGAATTCGGTCACGATCACAATCACTGATTTAGGGTGAATTCAAAATTGGTCACCGACCGAATTCGGTTTGGTTTGACCAAAACCGACCGATTTCCACTCCTAGCCACGACGTCCATTGGGTGGATGGAATCGGGCCAACTGGCAAGAGATATAGCACTAGTATAGTGCTTTTCCCCAATAGCACGAGCATAATGCTTTTCCCCAAAGTTGAATCGTCAGGTATCATTAATTTTTCCTCTTCTTTTTAATTTATTTATTTAAGGTTTTAATTTCTCCACTTCTCTCTGGATAACTTTCCTCATGTTCATGAATACAAAAGAAAGGCTTATAAAAAACATTCCAACTAAGCTAAATTAATAATTTTATAAGTAACCATCATAATTTTTTAACAGATTATTTAATTGGTCTTTTTTATGTACTCACTGGAATTTATTTGATTGATTTTATTAATTTTCATATCTAAAACCAACTATATAACTTTTTTCCCTTATATTTTTAAAGATATTTTGCATCCAAAAGCTCAATTTGTAGAGAAATGTCATTGAAAGATAGCCTTTTATTTGCCAACTTAGTAGACACCTCCCTATACAATAAAACACTATTTTTACCCCCTCCTAGTTGGGTTCTTTCATTCCAATTATCGTCTTCTTTACGTTAAATATGGACACTTTCACACATCGATGGGTAGAGATATCAGAGGTAGAAGGCAGAGAGTTGGTCATGGAGCTATATTTGGGAGGTATCACGAAGAGTATGATGAAATACGAAGGGTTTTAAAATCACACATTTTATTCGTCAATTTCATCATATCTATTTATATTCCTAATTAAAAAATGCTTAGTAAGTTAATACATGGCTACTAGAGTTAATGTGGTGTATTGAATTCACATCAATTAATGTCATAAAGACGAAAGTTTGAACAGAAAGACCAAACAACAAAGTGGTCGAAGTAGGAGTGGGTAAAAAGAGAAATTTACAGTATACGGGGCTATTTGTTAAGTTGGCAAAAGTAGATCCAAATCAACCGTTGTCAAGCCTATTCATTTATGTGAAATTTTTCATGACTTTTTTTTTCATTTATGTGAAGTTTTTTTTATATAATTGTTATAGTTAATTTCACATATTAGCACATCAAATACACTATATTATATTTATTAAAAAATTTATTATTGTGTGCACATATGTGCGGGAAATGAAAAAGTAGTTCGGCGTCTCATTAAACTAAGATGGAAGAATGTTCACTAACTACACGTGCATGAATCTATTTTCAATATACTCGGATAGAGTCAATGTTTGCCAGAAAATCTTGTATGAGAACACTCATTTTGTTCTCACCATGAGAACACTAATCTTCACCTTTTATTCTTTTAATCTAATCCAATGGCTTAAAATACATGGGCATCTTTGTAATTTTAATAATTTCATTAATTAAATCATAAAATACTTATATCCCATGATTTTTGGAGATTCTGTCTCCACATTCTTCTCTCCAAAACGGTTTCCCTAAATTGCATCTGTTCACCATGAATTTACAAGTTTTGATGCAAATTGTTTAGGTACATGATACCTATTAGTATTACATTTGCGTGGAACCTTCATCGCACGAACATGTTCCTAATTCTTATAATAGTACACATTTATGTTTTTAATTATTATAATAGGTACACATTTATGTTCCTATTTATTATAATAGGTACACAATTATGTTCCTAATTCTTATAATAGGTACACATATATGTTCCTTATTCGTATTATATGTACACATTTTAGTATATTGTCCATGATGGAATCAATAGGCAAACAAGGAATTTGTTCCAAATCAGTGAAATCAGGACACAAAATCAACAACAAGTAGACAAAATTGGAATCAACATCTAATACACTAAATTATAACATTGTTTCAAAACAAAATTTAGAAACTTCGTACCTAATATACTAGATTGGGACATTGTATTTGAACAAAATTTACAAAACATGTACAATTGGTACCTACTCGACTCCGTAGGTACAGAAGAAGAAGAATCAAAATTTACTTAACTCTGTACCTAATATACTAGATTGGTACAGCGGATCTGAAGAAGAAGAAGAAGAAGAGGAACGACGATAGACAGCGGCTCTGAAGCGGGCTCCATCTCCGACCAAGCTTCGACGACGAGCGAACGGTGGTGGGAAGCGGCTCTAACAGCGCGCTCCATCGCGAGGAAGAACCTCTCCGGCCAAGCTTCGACGACGGGCGAACGGCGGTGGAAAGCGCTCTGATAGCGGGCTCCATCGCGAGGAAGAACCCTCTCCGACCAAGCTTCGACGACAGGCGAACGACGATGGGAAGCGGCTCTAACAACAGGCTTCATCGCGAGGAAGAACGGTAGTGGGCAGCGGCTCTGAAGCGGGCTCCATCTCCGGCCAAGTTCCGACAACGGGGCGAACGGCAGTGGGAAGCGGCTCTGACAGCGGCTCCATCATATAAACCCTAATGACGACATTTATATGGGATATGAAGAACAAAAGGATATGGCGACAGTTATATGATAAAACAAAACCCTAATTTAGTTATATATACTATTGTTACTATTTTACCCTTTTAATTTTAGCCATTAGATTTTAATATCAAATCTAAGGGTTCTTAGCTATGTTCTCATGTGAGAACACTTTGTAGTGTTCTCACGCCAGTTAACCTGAATGTTTGCATACCACACATGAACCTCCATGTATGGTAGTTATATTATGTATCAATGTCGTCATATTTGTTACATAATTATTATGGTTTCAATTTCATAAAATGTTATGATATAAACTTTTATTGTAATGCTACATTACATTATAGAACATGATCTTTGTATGTAATGTTATGTTACATTATAGAACATCATCTTTGTTACATTACATTAGAAAACATTATTGGGAATAACAATCTCACATAACACACTTGCCGATAATGTCAAAATAGTGAGGGTATCATCCCATATTTGCAAGATATATTTCTTAGTAACAATTTTTTTAGGAATAAGGAGTTTTATTTAAAAAAAATCATGAAGGTCTATACACGATTTTCTATCTCTACTACTCTATACAAGAGACAAAAACCTATAAACTACTCAAAATTTCCACTCTATCTTTGTGATTACTTCTATAAGCCTGAATATCATCTACTACCCTTACCATGCAAGTCTCCACTGTGTTCCGCTCACCCCCAAAATGTCTTGCACATCTCTCTCTCTCCATATACATTTAAGGATCATAATGAGCTTCAACATAATTCCTTACTTTCTTCAGCATCGTGTCCCCTTCCAAGAGGAGGTTGTACTAAAGACATCATCCCAGCTGAGGCATTTAAAGCAGTTTGTAAGTAACTCAGTCATTAGCTGAGTAACATTATTTCTTTATCATAGATTGTAATTTTTTTAGTTTTAATCATATTCTATTGATTCTTCAGTAAAATTTTCTTTCTAAAACTAATCTCATAACAAACAATTCTCACAACTAATTTAATGAATAATTGGTAACTTTTGCAATTGGCTTAATTTGAATGATTAAATATGTATTGAGTATTACTTAGAGTTAACATTGGTGTGTTTCTATATTATCCGAACTTAATGAAGTAAAGAACATTGAGATTAAAATGATATGGGTTGGTTACTAAAATGGTCACTAAACTTTGGACAAATAACCCGGCGATCACTGTGTTCAAAAAATTTCCTAGCACTCACTAAACTTTCAAGATTTAACGAAACAGTCACTGTTAGCTACAGACATCCATTTTGCCGTCTGTCTGCCTACGTGGACAAGCCACTTCAGATGCCACGTCAGTGAAGTGCGCCATGTCACCTATTCCCTAACCCAAGGCTGACCGTTCACCCAACCCGAATTAAACCCAACCTCGGAAAACGTGCAGCCCAATATCTGAGATAGTGATTTCCCACCAGGCGATTCTTATCTTATCTTGGAAAGAGAAAGGGATTGTCAGTCCCAAAAAAATATATGTTCTCATTCTTCTCCGGGAAGACGAAGCTTCTCTCGGAAACCGCTTGTCTCATTCCATCCTTCAAACACAGTATCGAAGAAGAAGGCGATTCGATGACCGGAAACGCAAAGGAGAAGGAGAAAAGAAAGTGTCCCTCAAGTAAAGGCTGGAAGCAACGCAAACATGGAGAGCGTATGTCTGTGTATCGTAAGTTTTGGTGTACTAAGTTGTCTGAAATTTTGGGTTTTAAGCCATTAGCCCTCAATGTCGTTCCCATTTTTGAGTTTTGGTGTAAATGTGCAGGTGATGGCTCAAAGGACTTCACAATTGAGATTCATTACGGATGGTCTTTCGGTGAATGGGGGTACTACGATGGAGATGTGGAGTGGTTCGACTACGTCGACCCAGAGAGGTTCTCCCTAATGGAGTTGAACAGAATGGTGGTAGGATTAGTGAAGAAGGAGGATTACATGCAGTATTTGTGGCTGCCGGACGATAAGGATATCAACGACGGCTTGTTTCCCATCTATAACGATGAGGATGTGGGTACCATGGTCAGTGGAAGGAAAAGAGGTATGGTGTTAATCTACATCCAATTGCGTACGCTGTCATCGAGAAGGAATGCACGGATACCTGGGAGTGGTTCCTGGGTCACTTGGGAATTGATTTAGGCATCGACGGTTCATCCGGGTGGACGTTTATGAGTGATCGCCAGAAGGTAACATGCCCTTATATTCATTTGTGCCAATATATGATCTGCCACTGTACGAACTGAATTTATGTTAAATTGTAAGAATATATGATCTGAACGTTGGTTTCTTTTTGCGAATATATGCTCTGAACTTGTTATTCATTTGTGCCACTGTACGAGCTGAATTTATGTTAAATTGTAAAAATATATGATCTGAACGTAGGTTTAGGGTGCCAATATATGATCTGAACTTGTTATGAACGCATGGACTGATGAACGTGATACGAGACATGTATCCAAATGCCGAGCATCGATGTTGAGTGCACCACATGTACGTAAACTTTAGTGGGAAATTTGGCCGCACTAAGAGGTTGAAGGATCTACTGTGGGGAGCAGCACGAGCTACATACAAATCTGAACACCAAGCATGGATGGACCTGTTGGAGAAGGAAAATGTGAACTTCACTGATGCGGAACGGACTCCACATGCCTGGCTTCTGCTACGTAATCCGGAGCAATGGTGCAAGGCATACTATCAAACCCAGACGAAGTGCGAGATGGCATTGAATAACTTGTGTGAGTGTTTCAACAAGTACATACTCGAGCCAAGGGGATTGCCAATTGTCAGTTGCCTCGAAGCAGTATGTGTGCTACTGATGCGGAGAATGTACAAGAAGCGAACCGAAGGGGAAAAATTCGGGTCCAGTCAGTTGTGCCCCAAACCAAGGCAGAAGCTCAATATTTATAAGGAACAAGCGGCCCTTTTTACTCCAACGTATAACGGTGAAATGGAGTACCAAGTTCGTGGCCCACGTGGCCAATTCGTGGTTGATCTGCTCACACGAACTTGTGCTTGCGGGAGATGGCAGTTATCAGGGATTCCGTGTCCTCATGCTATCCGATGCATCCAATACTGCCAGGAGGACCCAGAGAGGTATGTTGACAACTGTTACTCCATCGACGTGTATAAGTCCACCTATGAAAAGTCTGTACGGCCACTGAACGATTCGTCACAGTGGAGCCGAAGTGGATTAGAGCCCTTACACCCACCTCAGTTCCCGCCGCCGAAACGAGGGGCAAAACAAACAAAAAGGCGGAAGGAGGCAGGGGAGCTAGAGATTCCACGGACCACACGGACGGGGGTTGCTGTTGTTGCTGTGAGTAGGAAAGGGGCGTCAATGACTTGTAGTACGTGCAAGAAGAAGGGTCACAACAAAAGAGGTTGCAAGGACAGTGGGACCAGATCTACATCGTCAACACCTGCCACCGCTAACCAGCCTACTACGGTGAGTACTTATTTTGTTTGAAACCAGATTGCTATATTCGCTCATGTTCTAAACCCTTATTTTCACTACAAGAAAAAAGGTAATTAGAACCGTGACTAAAAATTTTAGTCACGGTTTAGTAAACCGTGACTAAAATGACCATTTTTGTCACGGTTTCTGTTGAAACCATGACTAAATTTTCTGTCACGGTTTCTATTGAAACCGTGACTGAATTTAGTCATGGTTTCAATAGAAACCGTGACTAAAATTAGTCACGGTTTCAATGGAAACCGTGACAAAAATCAGTCACGGTTTAAATAGAAACCGTGACAAAAAATGGTCATTTTAGTCACGGTTTTTTAACGAAACCGTTACAAAATTGGGTTACCATATTGTTCTAATAAAATTTTCAGTGACCCAATGGTTAAATTCTGAAATTATAGGACCAGCCCATCAACTTCTTCCGTTTTGCAAAATGATCCATAATATTAAAACGTTAACAAAATGTCTCAATTAATTACGAATTAGTCACTCATTTTATTTATTTTGTCAATTGGAGAAATAAAAAAGTTACAATTTAATTAATTATAAAAAAAATTATAAACTATTCGGACGACGCCGCCGCCGATTCCCGCAGCCGCCGTCGATTCCCGCCACCGCCGTCGATTCCCACAGCCGCCGTTGAGTCGATTGCCGCCGTCGATTCCCGCCGCCATCGTCGATTCCCGCAGCCGCGTCGATTCTCGCAACCGCCATCGATTCCCGCAGCCGCCGTCGATTCCCACAGCCGCCGTCAATTCCGCCGAGAGTAGATCTGGTTGGGATATGAAGGGAAGAAGGAGCAGCGACGGCAACATGTGTGGCTGGATATCAGTAGAAGAATAATGAAAGAAGAATAAGAAGGAAAGAAGGAGCAGCCGGCGTTGATTGAATGAAAAGAAGGAGAAGAAGAAGGAAAGAAGAAGAATAAGAAAAGAAGGAGCAGGGGTTGATTTAATGAAAAGAAGAAGAAGAAGGATAAGGAAAGAAGGAGCAGCTGCTCATTGAATGGAAAGAAGAAGAAGAAGGAAAGTAATTAAATGAAAGGTGTGGATTGGTTGGTAACTGAATGGCAAGGATTGGGGGCTGGAAGAGAGAGAAACCAAAAAGTTAGTCACGGTTTTAACGAAACCGTGACGAATTAGTCACGGTTTTTAGGAAACTGTGACTAATTGTACGTTTAACCACAAGTGAGGTTTCTAAACTGACAATAGCACGGTTTAACCGGACTAAAAAATCGTGACAAATGCAGCATTTTCTTGTAGTGTTTGTTTTACAGCGTGGCTCTCCAGTTGCGGTTAGTACTAGCCAAAGACGGAGGCCAGCAGATGCTACTGACTTCATGCCTACTACGCGTGCCCCTTTAAACGACTCACCAGCTAGGAACACAAGATCGAAAGCGTCAAGGAGAAATTAGTAGGATTCTGTTTGGGGTCGAGGTTCATACAACTCCCCCTATATTTTGTATATCATGTGGATATATTTTGGTCTGCTAGGTTGGGGTTGATTGTACTAAAAATCCCCTTTTTTGTACATTGTATAGATTACGATAGGGTGGTGGTCTAAGTAGGTGGGTAGAGCCAGTGAGAGCTCCCCTTATTTTGATGTAATCCGTAACAGACAACTGGGTGGTGGATTGGGTAGGTGGGTAGAGATAGTGAGAGCTCCCATTATTTTGCCTTAATTTGTAACAACCATGCTGATGACATTGATGGGTGGTAGATGCGTAAACCACCCTCTATCGACGGTGGTATAGGTGTAAACCACTCTTGTTATAAAATTTGTGTTACGTTTGAATCATCTCGTATTTTGCTCCGAGTCAGTAATTGGTCCCTACAGCCGACGGACACTATCACATCTCGAACCATGTTGTGTCATTACTGAATATGATAAATATCTACTTTTCCGAAAATTGAGTGACTTCGCCGTTAATAGATGCAAAAGTTCAGTGACTACTAGGTTGAAATCTGTCAGTTCAGTGACTTCGAGGTGGATCTGGAAATAAATTTGTTCTTCTTCCAAAGCACATACAGATCATGTTCGTATGAACCCTATTTCGATTGGGTTCAATCCTTTACAATAGTTTACCAATTACAATACCTATCAGAAGAATGCAAACAACCACGAAAGGGTGTTGATTAACCTCCACGATTGACTTAGGGATCTGTGCTTTCCCAACAAAACCAATCCCGCCGGATTCTGTCGCATCGGCTGCTTCGAATCCACTTCTTCGCCGATGATGCTCTCTCCATCAATGGCGTTCTCCATCGTTCGAAGCTTCCACACCAGTCCGTTGATAACCACCTTTGCCCGAAAAGGAATGGGTTCATCGAACCACGCAAAATAGTGGCGACTCCTCGACGATGAACCCTAAACAAGTCCAGAGATTAGGGATGAATTGGATGAGATTGGGAAACAAACACAAGGACCTTACCTTCTTCATGCTCCCACATCTGAAGAATCTTCTCCCGGGGTTTTCCACCATCCACAAAGTTAGAAGCACCACCTCTGCTCCACATACACATCTCCGTTGGAACTCTTCCATCGACATGAGCTTTTGGGGCTGAAATGGGGAAGAAATTTTAGTCCTGGTGCTAAATGGGTGGGGGGATTTTGCTGCGGGGGGTAATTTGTATACTCCAGCTCAGATATTGGGCTGCACGTTTTCCGAGGTTGGGTTTAATTCGGGTTGGGTTTAATTCGAGTTGAGTTTGATTCGGGTTGGGTTTAATTCGGGTTGGGTGAACGGTCAGCCTTGGGTTAGGGAATATGTGACATGGCGGACTTCACTGACATGGCATCTGAAGTGGCTTGTCCACTTAGGCAGACAGACGACAAAATGGATGTCCGTAGCTAACAATGACTGTTTCGTTAAATCTTGAAAGTTTAATGAGTGCTAGGAAATTTTTTGAACATCAGTGATCGCTGGGTTATTTGTCCAAAGTTTAGTGACCATTTTAGTAACCAACCCAAATGATATAGATTATGAATAAGAGAGAAAATTAAAAATGTTGTTTTGCTTAGGCCCGCCACCGGGCGGGCAAAAAAACTAAATTTTTAATAGAAGATATTATATATCATAATAGTTGTTCAACTCCTTTAAAGAGTAGTTGATACAAAATCAAATCAATGACGAAAAATGGAATAAACTAGAAGATAGTAGCTTGTCAATAACTTTTTTGATGAATATAACTAAGCTCAATTCATAATTTTTTTTAAGGAACTTCAGTTCTCAAATTCTTTTTGGGATGAATAGTAATTTCATTTCAATCCAAAAAAATGAGAGAGGTGACCAAGAGATCAAACCTCAAAGTTTGCAGCATACAATCCAAACTATAAACTACAAATCTACAAACTTAACCAAAAACCCATTGAAGAAATGGCAGCAGAAAAAACTTTACTACCCAACGCTTGAAAAGCTAACTCCTTAAGAATAAACTTTGCTAGATCCTCAACACTTGTGTGGGAGAGACCATGCACACGGGCACATCTCTCTTTCCAAAGACACGAAACAACCGCCATCGAAGCAGCCCGAACCACAAATCATTTGGCATTCGTCGACTTTGCAATGTTACTAAAGAGAGCCAACAACATAGTCCCATCTCCAGAAACCAAAACAGAGAGCTGGCCGAGGAGTAAATCTACTAACCTGAAAGAGTAGGCGTAATCAAAGAAAAGGTGCTGATGGGTTTCTGGTGTACCACTGCTGCATAACACACAGGCTGGATCCATAATCAAGCCCCATTTAATCAACATGTCCCTTGTTGCTAAGCGTCCAAGCACAGCTACCCAAGACAAGAAACTGTTACGAGGTCGACTACCAAACCCCCAAATTAGATGGTACCAGGGAACCTGAGCACAGGGAGATTTGGATTGAGCTCCAGATTATCAAAACCTTCATATTGGCATGGACCACATTATCCCACTTAGCAGCGCCAACATCAAGGGAGAAGTGGGTCAGGAAAGCTGTCCTATGCTTGAGCAACCGCCTCCAAACCCATGACCCAGACCCTATCAAGAGGGTAACAAGGTCCCTCCCCTTCACCTTGTAAAAACGAAGCCACGCCACCCAAATGGACCCCTGGCTAGCGAAAACATCCCATAGAAGATGAAAGATTAGTGCTTGGTTCCACATTTTCATGTCTCGCAAGCCTAATCCCCCTCCTTCTTAGGGTATATAAGCTCGGTCCAAGCCATCTTTGCCTTCTTTCCAGAATCTTCATCTCCCCCATAGATAAGAGGCACATAACTGCTGAATTTTCTTAATAATATCATTGGAAGGGAGAAGACACTCATCCAAAACTATGAAAGACTTAGCAAAACAGAATTAACCAATTGAAGTCTGCAAAACTTAACATTTTTGCACTCCAACCTCTGATTCTACCTGTGATTTTGTTTATCAAAGCAGCACAGTCATGGATAGTAAGCTTACTTGAGATGAGTGGGAGCCCCAAATACCTCACTGGAAGGACACCAAGTTTGAACCCTGAGAAAGTGGTCATATGAAAAAGGGTGCTATCAGGGATACCAACACTGAAGATGTCACACTTCTCCAGAACCGGACCAAGAAGTAAACTTTCTCAGAATAGATACAATCACCTCCAAGCCATAGAAACTGCCATTAGAAAATATCATCATATCGTCTGCAAATGCAAGATGAGTCAGTTTAAGCTTCAGACATTGCGAGTGATAAGGTAAGTTTCAAGATAGCCCCTCAATGTCTAAAAGGCTTGATAAACCCTCCCCCTGTATAACTCCTTTCTTGGCAGGAAAAAACCCATGAAGACCTCCATTAAGCGATATGCTATAAGCAGCTGAATACACACAAAATTTTAGCCAACCCAAGAAGATACTAGGGAACCCCATTGCCTTAAGAATGTTAAAAAGATAGCCCCAGTGCATCGAGTCGAAGGCTTTCATGAGATCTACCTTGACTATACAACATGGAGAAATACCTGTACGATTATACATTCAAACTAATTCTTGAGCCAAGAGGATATTGTCAACTATCTTCCGATCCTTCAAAAAACCAGACTGAGATGCACTAATAATATCAGGCAAAACAAGCTGCATTCTAGAGGTCAGGATCTTCCTATACACTTATAGAATAATGAACAACATGAGATAGGACGGTACGTACTCATTAACCTTCGAAGGACTTGCAACCTTAGGAATGAGAGTAAGAGAGGTTACATTGAACTCCTTAAGCATCTTAGAGGTGCTAAAGAATTCCATAACATCAGCAGTAAAATCTGTCTCAATAACACTCCAAGCGGACTTGTAAAAGTTTGCACTAAAACCATCCGGACCAGGTGAACGATTACCATCCATATGGAACATTGTCTGTTTGATTTCCTCACTTGTGACTGTCTTGCAAAGCACATAACAGTGTTATGGAGTGAGAAACTTGTTGAGGATTTGCTTAAGGGTTTCAACCGAGCGGGAGAGACAGAAACGTCTTCAGTACCTAGGAGGTTTTTATAGAACCCAACAAACACAACCACAACATTGCCAGTATCTGTTAAGAGAAGACACGCAGGAGTACTAATTTGCCGAACAGTGTTAAACGCATTTCTTACCTTCACAGAGCGATGAAAGAGATGTGTATTTTGATCACCCTCGGCAATGATTCTAATTCTAGCCTTCTGTCGCATGAAAATCTCTTCAGCCTTTTGCAGAGCCAACAACTTTTCAATAGCAGATTTCTCCTGAACCACCAAATCACTAAAAGGACTCGTTAACAATCGGACCTGAACATTAGCAAGGGCTGAGACAACATCCTTAACTCGAATAGAAATGTCACTAAAGGAAGCTTGATTGAGACCCTTCAAAGCAATCTTTAAATCCTTTTGCTTCCAGAAAAGTTTGAGCATAGGCTCTCCAGGGACAACAACTGACCAAGAGGATTTGATACAATCTAAATAACCTGAGTCCTCTTACGAGTCCTTCTCTTAGGGATCGACAAAACTTCCGGGACTTCCTCAATCTACTCAAGACTAAGAGCACCGAAAGCATTGTTAGCGATAATGACAGGCTCAATAGGAATAAATACTGGCCTTTACTATAGATTTGGGTTTAGAAAAACCTTGATCATCTGAAAGACCAAACAATTGACGGGCTGAAGTTGTTGAGGAGCCAGGTGGCCCCTCTGATGTAGTCACCTTCGGAGTAATGGCCGGACCATCAGAGGCCAGAGAAATTACACCCTGAGGATTCTGCAACCCAACTTGCCTCTCCATATTTGAACCATCCAGTGTGGATGATTCTTGAACCAGGTCATTCAGAGCGCTCTTTGTACCATCAGAGGTCTTCAAAACCGCATCCTTAGTCACCTACTTCTGAACCCATTTGGTAACGTTCCCTACTGTAATACAACCACCTTTTTCATGACCAAAACCATTATAGCTAGTACAAAGTAGTGGGGGGTTTAAATATTCAATACCAATCTTCAGAGTACCTCCACCATCTATGGAGATGGGTAAAAAACTTAGGAAGGGACGACTAGCTAACATTAGAACACATATCTTCAGAACCTCTTGCCCTACTATTGTACGAGCCGAGATATCCATGTTCAGGGGATGACTTAGTAGGCTAGCTAGCATACTCAGAAAATCCCTAGACCGTAGATCAATCGGAACGTTTCGAAGATGAATCCAGACAGGAGCCATAGCTGCAACAGGAGGTATTGGTTAATATCGGGAGCCCATCGCCGGAACACCACAAGGGTGTTCGCCATATGTCACGGCCCGCTGGAAATCACCTACCGAGCGACACTCTCTGAAGGGAACTGAAAAAGATATAGCAGCGAATCATTGTCCGGAAGCACTGAGACTCCACAGAGCCCATCCCTCCCCCACAACCGATTCGCAATCAAGTGAAAATCCTTCTCCTTCGGAACTGTGCCTGAAAATTAACCTACCAATCAAGTAGTTAGGCGAGACCTATTAGCCGCTAGCACCAATTTCGGGACTTGCAGCACACCATCCACGATCTGAGGCTCAACAAAATGGAGAGACTCAGAGACATCAAATAGTTTGACCCAACTGTTGGCGTCCTCTGAACTCGACAAAGCCAGCGACATGAAGGGAACTATAGAAAAGAAAGAAGAAACGGGAGAACCGGGCGGTAGGAGACCAGGCAGCTGGCGACCAAAGAATCAACACCGACCAAAGCGACCGACGAAGGAAAAAAAAACCCCTAGAACCCTTCAAAGTTCAGAGAAAAATCCGTACAATCCGTAAGTGATTTAAGTTCTCAGATTTTTTCTATTTTAAAAATGCAACAAATAGGAATATCGCCCATCGTGGGGCTCGAACCCACGACCACAAGGTTAAGAGCCTTGCACTCTACCAACTGAGCTAGACAGGCTATTGTTTTTCTATTTGAACTAATTTTGTACCATTAACTCATAACCGGAAGATCAATTTATAATCCAAATGACATGTAACTTCACTTATGTTTTAAACTCTAAAACTATTTCGGTACACACAATTTTTTCTAGTAGGTAGCTCCCAGGGGAGATCTTAAGATAATCATACATTCACCCTAACTATCCACCCAAGCTGAGAGATTCACCACTCACCCACTTGGAAGACATCAGGGAGCTTGACGCACCACATAATGGGAAGCTCTGTGTACCGAACGGCGAACTATCGGTAGGCGGAGACCAGGAGAAGACCTCAGGAACCAACAAATGTCTGCTACAATTGAGCCACCAAGGGAGTAGTTAAAAGACTGATTATTCACCAAGGAGGCGACCGTGGTGGCATCCCCTTCAATATCTACTGCTTGCCATCCTTGGCGGAGGGCAAGGGCACAAACATCCCTGTAAGCAAGAAGTTCAAGAACAAGAGGATCAGAGATACATGGATAAGTGATTCCCGTCGTGAAGAGGAGAGACAGAGGAGTCACGAACAACCAACCCTATTGCCCCTCCCGTTGGTGCTGCCGTAGCTCCATCAATGTTGATCTTTAGGCGGTCAGGGGAGGGGGAACACCAAATACTAAAAGAAGGCGGAGGTGGTAGGACATGCAAGGGAAGAAAAGAGCAGGGTCAAGGGAAGTAGGGAGAGTTTGTCCCAACTGTATTGGACGTGACAGTACAAGGTGGGTATGAAGAATTGAAAATTTTCAAAAACCACTATGTTACGTGACTTCCAAATCCGTCACCAAGCAAGAACCCATAGGTTGGTTGAGTCCAAAGAAAAGGAACCAACCCTTGGAATCTAATCCTGGTAGCCCCCAATATAACAATTTATCTTACATAAGGCTTGGTGGAACTTTGCAAACTTCAATCCCCTTTCATGGGCTTTCATTTGAGGAGGCATGTTAGTAAACAATATAATATCCATTCAAACATAGTCAGATCACTTGACGAGGGTGATTGGGTAGCGTGTCCAGTTAATTGGGATAAGCCACAACCATGTCCATATTATGCATCAACATTAGATCTGTTCACATGGGTGCATTGTACGGCATCCACTCCCCAAGAATGCCAACACTATCTCAAAAGTGCTTCCTCAAATATAACCCAATGTTGTTCTAACTCGTATGGTGCTTATATAACCCAAAAATGGCAACTGGAAGTTGCTTGAGCCTTCCATTTCCATCCACAGCAGGAAGTGTCACCTACGACTTTATTCAACAGTGAAATGTGGAACAGTAGATGTATTGCAGCAGTTGGTGGAACCTGTAATTCATATGCCACTGCCCCCACTTTCTTGAGCATCAAGTAAACCCTCTCCCCCACTTGAAAATCTGGCCAAGCCTGTTTTTGTTAGCTTGTTGCTTCTAACGGTTTTGTGCCCTGGTATTCCTCAATTAACTGGTGCTAGTGCTGAAGCTTATATTCCACGGCTGGTCTGGCTATGGAGTTAGGGTTCTAAAGGTCGAATATGGGAGGAGGGTATCCATATAGAGACTCAAATTGAGTGATGTTGAGGTTGTTGGGGCAGTTGGTGTTGTACCACCATTCAGCTAGTGGTTTCCACTAACTCCATTTTCTGGATGCACCATGAATCATACACCTCAGGTAGTCTTCCAGTCACCTGTTTAATCTCCCAGTTTGTCCATCTATTTGTGGATGGTAAGTTGTAGAGTAATGAAGATTGGCTCCTTGAAGTTTGAACAACTCTTTCCAGAAAGCACATATGAAGTTGGTGTCTCTATCAAATACAATGGTGGTTGGCATCCCATGAAGTCTGAACACCCCCTCCATGAATTTTGTGCAATTGTCAGTACTGCGTAGGGGTGAGAAATCAGTATGAAATGTCCATACTTGGTAAGCCTGTCTATCACCACTAGAATCACCTTGCCCTCTGATTTGGGAAGTCTCTCTATGAAATCCATAGAGATGTGTTTCCAAGCTTGATCTGGAATTGGTAGAGGTTCTCGCAATCCTGGGTAAGGGACATACTCTACTTTACATTGCTAACAGGTGTGGCATTTGGCTACCCAAGCCAACACTTCCATCTTTAATCCTGGCCAGAAGAAATATTTATTAATTATACCCTCCTGAGTGACCCCGTAATCAACCTTTTGTACTTTAGCAGACCTTATGAGAAGAATAAAGTGAGGGACCTCCACTGTGAACTGAGGCGGCTACTATGAGTTCTGTTGCTTCTTGGTCATCAATGTAGCTCTGTTCAATGTCAACCATCCATTCAGGTATCGAAGCAGTGATGCTTGCACATTTTCTTCTGACAGGTTTGGTTCATGAACCTTGATAGGGCATCCACAGCTTTGTTTACCTTCCATGCCTGAACTTAATTTGGAAATCCAACCCAGTAGTTTGACCAAACCCTTTTTCTGTAGTTGAGTGTGGATCTTCTACCCTAGCAGGTGCTTTAAGCTTTCATGATCTGTTGTGATTGTGAAGGTTCTTCCTTCTAGATAATGCTTTCGCTTGGTCACTACAAACAACACTGCCATATATTCTTTCTCATAGGTAGACAACCCTTGGTTCTTGGGGCTTAATGCTTGATTGAGGTAAGGAATTGGTCTCCCTCCTTAAATTAGCACAACCCCCTATGCATGTACCTGAGGCATCTGTTTCAAGGTTAAAAGGGTTCTTGGAAGTTTGGAAGGGCAACACGGGTGCCTGTGTCATGTCCAGTTTGAGTGCCTCAAATGCCAGAGTAGCTTCAGAGGTCCAATTGAACTGCCCTTTCCTTAGTAAGTTGGTTAGTGGTTTACTAATCAATCCATAATCTTTTATGAACTTTTTTGTAGTAACATGTGAGTCCTAGGAACCCTCTGATGGACTTGAGGTTCCTTGGCTCAGGCCAGCTGCTCATGGCTTCTACCTTCCTCTTGTCTGTGGCCACCCTTTTTACTAATGATGTGTCATAAATGCTTGATTTGAGGTTGTCCAAACGAGCATTTTGACATCTTGATATATATGATATATCTCATGTTCTCTGAGCAGTTGAAGGGTTCTGGCTAGGTGTTCTTTGTGAGCTTTTTCAGTTGGACTTTAAACCAATATGTCATCAAAGAAAACCAAAATGAACTTCCTCAGATAAGGAGCTAAAACCTGATACATCAGAGATTGGAAAGTTGTTGGTGAGTCCAAAGGGCATCACCTTGAACTCGAAGTGACCATGGTGAGTTCTGAATGTTGTCTTGTATTGATCCTCAAGCAGTTTCCTGATTTGATGGTAGCCAGCCTTCAAGTCCAACTTGGTGAAGTATGCATCACCGTGCTGCTCATCTAGCATATCCTCCATCATACGAATAAGAAACTTGTCCTTGATTGTGAGGTCATTGAGTCAACGCAGAACCTTCAAGCCCCATCTTTCTTCTTGACCAGAAGAACTGGAGAGGCCAAAGGGCTGCGACTGGTTTGGATAATGTTGCTGGTGAGTATTTCCATGACCAGCCTCTCAATTTCATCCTTCTGAGCAAGGCTATACCTGTAAGGCTTGAGGTTAATTGGCAAGGCGTTAGCCTTTAAGGGTATATATATGATGGTCACATGATCTTAGAAGAGGCATTGTGGAAGGTGTATTGAACACATCTTCATACTTCTATAGGATTTGTTGTAAGAATCTAGGGACCAAGCTCACCTCCTCTTTTATGTTGAACTGCATCAGCTGTTCGACTAACATTGTTATTTTCCCTTTCTACATACGTCTATACATCTCTTTGCAGATGATGGCTTTGTAGTGGCCTGTATCTTCCATGCCTTACAACAACAACAGTTTCCCTTCCACTCAAATGCCATAGTTAGCTTGTCAAAGTCCATATGAACTAGACTAATGGTCCTCAACCAGTTGAATCCCAAAACTAGGTAACTTTCTTTGAGGGGAAGTATTGGCATCAAATGCAAAATTTTGACCCTAGATGAGACAGTTAAAGCCCTTGCATTTTGTGTTGCTCATGAGGGAATCACTATTGGCCATCTTGACTCTCATTGGAGTTGCAGGTTGCTGGTTGAATTTCATTTCATATGCATACCTTTGGCTGAGGAATGTATGGCTGCTGCCAGTGTCTATTAAGATCAGGAGAGGCTGCCTGCAAATTCTCCCTTTAACCTTAATTGCACAACCAATAATAGTGTTTCCCTCAGCCTTCACACATACCTCCATCAGCTCAATTTCCCCATCTTCATTGGCTTCCTCCTTTTCAGATTTAGCCTCTTCTTCCTCAACTTCCAAGGTGTTTAACCTTTTCTTAGCACAAATGTCCATAGAAGTATCTATCTCCACATTTGTAACAAGATCCTCAGTTCCCTCGAGAAGGGTTTACCCCAACTCTTGGTGCCCCATGTTTCATGGAGGTGCCTGCAAGGGTTCTAGGGTCAGGATTCCAACTGTTGGAGGGCCTGAACTTCTTTTTCCTTGCTTCTATGGAGGCCTCTTACATTCGGACTTGAAGGAAGGCATATGTGAGATTAGAGGGATTTGAGCATGAGGAGCACATGTTGTATTTCCTCATCCATTCCATTGATGAAACTGTTGACAAAGTAGCCCTCATTGAGTGTGGGGGTCGGATTCAGCATCCTGGATCAACTCCTTTAAATTCTCTTGGTACTCAAGAACAAATCCTGTTTGTTTGAACTTGTTGAAACTCCCTACCACATTTACACAAACTGAATCTCCAAACCTCCTTAGCACTTCTTCAGATAGCTCATCCCACTTGAGGTTTTGCCGATCCATTGACCTTCCTTGGTACCAGATGTCAGCTCTCCCATCCAAGAACAATGAGGCTACTTCGACTTGCTGGTCCACAAGTGTTTGGTGGATAGTGAACAACTTGGCACATTTCCTTATCCAGGAGGCAGGGTTGGTTCAAGAGAAGTACGGAAAGTCAAGCTTTGGTATGTGAGCTGCTAACTGGTCTAGTCGCAACAACATACCTCTGCCTTGACGATCTCCTTGTCCTCCTTCAAGGAAGCGTTGGAAAATCTCCTCTAGCCTCTGGGTAGAAGCAAACAGCTCGTTCTAGCTCGTTTGTAGTGCAGTAAGGGTTGCACCATGCCTGTCCACCGTGGCTGTGATGTTGGCATGGTTCTGCTATTGTGTGGCCTGAGAGATGCCATCTGCTCTTCTAGTGTGGTAAGGTGTCTGCCATGGTTACTAACCATATGAGCTTGTATGTTGGGGACCGCTCTGGTACCAACTTGTAATGTCTCGGGGGTTTGATTCTGGCGATTAGGTTTGATATTCTGATTCCTGATCTCTGTAGCGCTGAAAGCTGAAATAGACTAAGCAGGAGCAGTTTCTACTGTGCTAAAGAAAAAAACTATCAGAAAGCACAATTACAAAAGTAATCCTCCATTCTAGGGAAATTCAAATACATACTGAACTTAAATAAATTACTGAAATGGTCCTCGACATTATATCGTGAAACCGCTCGTTGGCCATGGAGAAGGAGCGAGTGGTGGAGGAAAAGAGAATGACATGAGAACTGAGGAAAAACCATAAACCAAGCAATGGCGGAGATAGGGGGAGCTAGGGGAGCCGCGGCGCCCCCTCCCCCGGTATCGAGTGTAAAATTATATGTAGTATTTGGTGTTTTCGGAGTTTGGCGCCGGGGTATTTGAAGTTCGGCTCCCCCACTACGATGTTTTGGTGAAATGTTGTCTTAAATTTTACAAAATAGTTACTCAGAATCAACTTATATGTGATAAAAAATCATCCAAATTTGAAAAAAAAATTGCCAGTGGCACATATAATTCTTTTTTACTAACTAAGGCCCCGTTCACTATAAATTATCTTAAATTATATAATCAAGTGAATTATATAATTTAGATAATTATAATTCATAATTGAAATTCTGTTTACTTGGTGTTTTATAAATTATGAATTTAAATAATTTATAATAATAATCTTGTTCATTACTTAAAAGATGACTTAAAAAATATGAATACTGCTAGAATACAATGGAATCACATATAACACTCACCAACACTCGACTAATTATTAGCACATTCATTTCCTCGAGCATCGTGTCAAACAATAAATTTTCTTTGACTGGAGACCATACCAATGATCCACCAATCTCCACACAGTCGTCAGATTGTTGTGGTTCATGATTCATACTAAATACTAATTAACACCAACAATCTAATTAAAAATAATGCTCGCTAATGTAATGTCACCAACTAATCATGGGAGAGAAAGAACACATAATCAATATATAAGTTACTTTGAATTGAAAATTCACTAATCATAGAGCTCATATACATGGTACACTTGAAAATAACTATGTATGAAATGTATATGGATTGATTTGACTAGTATACCTTTAATGGTGACTTCTTAGCACATTAACAATGGAGTTTAATTTCATGGATAGAAACTTTGCTTCCTTTACTTATCCACCAAACGCCAAGTGTGAGGTTATATATGACATGTGGATGTCAATTTGCTAAGTAGCTGGAGAGTAAGCTCATTCCAATTTTCATTTCCTTATCCGCATTTTGGGAGAATAACTAGAGAGGAAATAGGGCAGAGCTTCAAGCGAGATAAGCTCAAAATGATGTTATCCCTTTCGATTCACACCCTGCCCCCTATCCTATCTGATCTCGTTGGTTCCTCCGCTATATACGCCTCATACAGAAGCATCTGATCTCGATCATCTACCGTCGGCGGCAACGTCCCACAGCGGTGATGAACAGAGAAATGAAATCAGAAAACAGAGCCTCCCTGTCTTCTTCTTCCTCCTCTTCTTCAATTACTAATTAATTTCGTTTTAGTTTTGGTGATTTAATAGTGATTGATGTAGAAACAACATGATTCTGCATGAGCGCGAGTTTCATGAGCTGGCTGAATGGACAATTCACGACCTACAAGAGAGATTGGTGGTTCGAATGTGAAAGAGTTTTCCATGGTTTGTTCGAATTGGATTGATATGGATGATGGATCATTGGTTGTTGTGGTGCTTTGGTGGCAGGAATATGATGATACGGTTCAAGTGGATGGATTTGATATAAGCAATGGGGTAAGCAAATCTCTAATCAGATACAACATTTGATAAGTATGAGGATGAATTTAACAGTGAATGTAATTTATAGTGATTGTAATTTATATTGATGATTAGTTGTTGTTAAGTTATGCTAGAAATTAGTAGGGTAGCTGAGATTGCAATGTAAATAAATCTGCAGAATAGTTAGTTGGTTGAGGTATATGTGGAAGGGGTTGTTGGGGATTGAATTGTGGGCTAAATTCAAGGAAGAGATGATAATTCCCTGTCTCCTAATTATGAAATGCATATTTTTTAATTTTCATAAGTTACTTTTTTTTATTTTTATAATTCAGCCGAAATTATGTTTGTATTATTTAATTGCATTTTTTAATTTCTAACTAAACAGTATTATTAGTATATTATGACATTATTTAATTTTATTATATAATTTTTAGATTATTAATTGATAGTGAACAGGCCCTAAGTAACTTATAATCAAACAATTTATTGTGTAGTTTTACGTAGTATTAGATTCATGAAATTTTTCTACTACTATTCAAATCCGAATAATTTTTTTTGCCGGTGGCACCCATTTTCAATTTATAATTTGGCTTCCCCCTTATACCAATCCTGGTTCCGCCATTGCTCATAAGGAGTAGAAAGCTCTCATGCGAGAGAAAAAATGTTCCTCGACTTCCTCGTTGCTTACCTTCGTGATGTGTTTTTCCGTTTTGTCACGACGTTGAAATTATTTTCGTCCATTTTGGTTTACTGGCTTTGGCTCAATCGTTTGCATTCGATGTAATGTCTTTGAGTAAGTTATGTCGCTGCTATGTGGTAAATTGCAATTCAAGTACGGCCACCATTGAAGGTGCCAATTTTAGTGTCGGGGGTTTTTAAATTTTAGTGTTACAGATACTTGTGTCTGGGTACATCGAGGCAATGACGACAAATGAGACATTGGAGGATGTTACTATGCACATCTTCAAATTGTCGCTAGTTTGTGCAGTGTAAAATTGAGGGGCCACCAATACTCGCCTTTCAATTTAGTGTAATGAGGTTGTTTTGTTCAACCTCGTCCTCAAGTTCCAATTGATTATGGTAATCAAGTTCAACCCCCTTACTCCTTCTGTCCGTCCATTTGCTTTAAGGTTTCGTCATATTCAAATTGATAAACAATTGACTTTGAGATGTTTTGTCTAAGGAGGTGGGAGTTTTATCATGAATGTTTTGTCTCCTAGTTAACAAATCATCGTGATGAATGTTGTAATGATGAAAGGGTGCTATGAATTGTCTCTTGTCACTGAATGCTACTGCAATTGATCTCAACTTTCAAAAAAATCTCTCCTTTCTGCTGAATAGCCTACACAATGCTCTGAGTGGTAATGAAAATGCTGTATTAGGATCTTGTTTTAGTCGAGTAAAATCAACAAACAGCCTTCTTTGTCTTCTGCGATATTGTTTTCTTCCTTAAGTGAAGATGTGACTCATGAGAGAAGCTTGAGATAAACTACCCTGTAGACAGATACCCACTGAAATGGGTTTTGGTTATTGGGTGAGTATGTTGGAGAATAAGCAAGATTCCCTTTTATGATGGGCTTATCTTGAATACTTCGCGACCTGTGGCTCTGAATTTACCAGAAAAAAGGTCGTTTGATTCAATGGACATTAGAGCCTCATAGCGTTCTGCAGATATTGTAGATTTATTGGTTCTCAGAAAAAACATCCCATGTGAATCAGTAAGGTTGCAGGTGTGCCCATGTTTGTCAGATAACTTTCTGCATTAGAGATCACCAATTGATTGAATCCTGTGAACCATTGAAAGTAACTGCTCCAATAGGTCTGGCATGTTACATGTGCTACAATCTACTGAAGAGTTTTTTCTTCTTCTTTCTATTTGGGTTTGCATTTCTCCTCTATTTCCATCTTAACTGAAATTGTCTGGCACATCAGTTATGGAACCCTTGGTTGAGATCATATCATTTAGTTGTATGGTCTTAGTTTACAGCACTGTTCTGTAAATGATAAGTGAGTATAGTTCCTTTGTTTGTAGTCTGCTAACTTTTGCTTGTGTTTTATCAAGTAGATTCCTTCTGATATCTTGTCAAGTCTAGACTAAAAAGTGGAACTTTCTGTCAAAAGATTACTGTATTTGTGTGAAACCTAGTTAAAATTATTTCCTATTTCTGACAATGACTTGCCATGGATTAATGAATTTTCATGCTGAAACGTATATAGAAGATAATGTCTCCAAGATGGGTCATCAGGTTCATTGTACACAAATCCTTTTACATTGAAGGCTGAAACAAAGAACTGCTCAAGTACGAAATCATTGTACAAATAGGGTGGCTTGTGATACTTTAAGTGTTTGTATCTAATAATTTGTCTGAGACAATTGTTTAAAGAATCTCAACTGGTATCTAGCTATATATTTACACATGGTTTATATGGTGGCACATACCCATCAAGCCATGAGGAGTTCTATTTGAGTCTTGCTCTTTAAATTGTGAATTGTTAGGAGAAAGGTAGTGCTTTTTGAAAGATTCGTTGACCTGGAGCAAGTATTGCCAAAGGGTCATAAGCAGACTTTCTTTGAACTAGGATATCCCATTTGGGACCAAAGTGATCTTTCCATTCTTGCTGTGTGGTATAGTGGGGTAGATACTGCTTCACACCTAGCTTGGCTGTTTTGCAGAAATCTAGGATCCTTTTGTTTTGAATCAAGATGTGTTCTAACCCATCAGTTCCTTTGGAAGAGGGCACTGCTGATGTAAGGAATGCCACCAGATAGAATATATCTTCATCTGGAATAACAACAGATGTCTTGTTGTCCCACCTGAACGAAGAATCAATTAATAAGTTGAAGTTGTTAATATTATATTTTGAAAGAGGATATTCTGAATTGCCTACGTACTTACTTTGATCTGTTAACCGGATATATGAGGACGGGACCATTGCTAGTGTCTGTAAGTATATTGCCAAAGACATGATCAGAAAACTCGTGTATTTTGCTTCGAGGGATGAGAAGATTGAGCCATGGATGCGGAACATCCCATAACCCTTTAGACCGTAGTTTAACCTCTGAGATGTGAACCCTATCCAAGAAGTCTATGTATGGAACTTGTGATATAAAAAGTGTTGATGGAATGTAACGTAATTGAGACAACAGGTCCATGACTTCCTGCATGGTCCACAAGCAAGATATCTTAGTTGAGTCTGGAGCATGAGCATGATTGAAAGTTTACTAGAAGATTTCTTATTTAATTTATGCTTACCTCATATGCTGCATCCTTGTTATCTTGGTCCAAGTATTTGGCTAACTCCAGGCAGTAGAGGGTTTTTCCATCAGAATTGAATTGGCTAGCATGAACTGGATCTTGAGGATTGAAGGATGATCTCCAGTTATTAAGGAGGCCAGTCCTGTTGATGATCACAAATCCTTCAATATAGTCGAATGTGTTCCTAGCTGATATTAGATACTCCTGGTCACTAGTAAACGTGGCAAAGTCCGAGTAGAGAACTCTGATCCATTTCACCTGTAAATTGAGAAGGTGATCATCATTGTGAGTATATCAGATAACTATAAACTTCAAAAATTGGTTTGTAAACTCTCATTATTACCATATGAGGTGCTGGTTCCAGGGATATTCTTGCCCGAGTTATGATGCCAAACTGACCAAGTCCGCCTAGAACACTGTGGAAGAGGTCGTCATTCTGTTTCTCTGAGCAGTTAAGCACATCTCCTTTTCCTGCAGAGTGGTAAGGTGAATTTCAGGTAAGCTTATATGATGTAAACAGGTGGAAGCATATACTTGAAGGTCCGTGTATTTGTAGCCCTTGTAGCATTTACCTGTAATGACTTGCAGGTGATGAACATTACTTATTTGAGGACCATGTCGAAACGCCTTGCCGCTAACCCCAGCATTGGATAAAGTCCCTCCAACAGTCAAATGTAGGTAGTCTGTCCATGATTTAGGAGCCAACCCATATTTCAGAGTTTCTGTCAGGATATTTATCCATAACTCCCCACCTGAGACGTCCACATATGGTTGGCTCCCTTTGAAATGAACATGCATTTGATGACTCTGAAGTGACTCCATGCTGACAACAACTCCCTGATGGGCTTGTGACTGACCCTGAAGTGAGTGGCCATGTCCTCTAGCTGCAACGGTGAGTTGAGAACGATGACCCATCTGCCAAATATGGTTTATGGTAGTGGCAATATCAGCAACAGATTTTGGATGAAGAACAGCCAAAGGATACATCTGAAACCGATTCCCGAAGTCTTTGGCTACATGGTGAAGTTGATCAAATGAGAAATGACCATCTAGGGAGAGAGTATTCAGAGAAGAATGCTTCTTGGTAGGGGAGCAATAAGGATTTACTGTTACTAATACGCAGCTGAGGAACAAGATTGATACGCTTCTTAAGAAGAAGAAGATGATGTTGTGTTTGAAGAAGCTAGCAGGTGGATATCCCATAGTTGTTTTGCTGAGAATGGAAAGCAAAGAGAAGAGAGCTAAGGAAATGAAGGGGTTGATGACAGAATTTATAGGGAAAAGGAATTTGGGGTATTGGGTAATGGCAGAGTCAACCATTCCATATTATTCAGTTGGAAGAAACCGTATGAAGACTGCCGACCTGGTAAAAGGATTATTAGCCATCACAAACACACAAACACACACACACACGCCAAGTTGAAAGAGAAAAAAGTCATTAGAAAGAAAGATTTATCAAATCTTTGAACTTTTTCATAACAGTTGCTACCACCACCACCTGATCTTGCACCATATGGAATGAATTTGATTTATTGATCAGTTTACCAAATTTTAAGGTTAAGTTATTTCCCATTTGGGAAATAAAGTGAGATGAATGATTGGAGTTGCAGGGTAAGCGTATCTTCAGTCCCTCACAGAGGTCGCAGTCTGTTTCTCTGTTTGTGTCTCCCTCCCTGCCATACATACTGAAGTCTGATAGATTTTGTTCCTCTCTTGAGATGAGATGATAATGAGACGAAATGGGTTTGTGTAGTCTTAGACTGTAGTGGTACCTTGAGCACGTGATTGTCTCAATTCACTAATGAGAATATGAGTAGGTTTGGCTGCCTGCCAGTGCCATCCATCCATCCATTCTTTCTTTCTTTGTTTCTTTGTTTCTTTCTCAGTCGTCTCTTAAATTTGTTGGGGACAAAAAACTAAAATGATTTTATTGTTTATATGTCGGATCCAAAATTGCAAACAGAATCACTCTCTAAAAGTATATAATTGTGAGGGGGTGGGTGTTTTGTTTATATTACAACTTTTTAGGCAGCCCAAGTTGCATAATAGTGAAGGACTGTTGTGATGTTGGTTTTTGTTTGCAGAAAGGAAGCACTTATATAAGCACTTCTTCTTTCCACGGTGTTGGTTGGGCAAAAGAGCTTCTTCTGCTGTTTGACTCATCACTGTTATTTGTGAGTCCTCCGCCATTTGTGGAAGAACGAGGTGGTAGGTTCCTACTAAATAAGTGATGTTATCTGCGACTGACTGCCAACCCAATGTTCGAATCCATAGGGAGGGAGAGAAACAAGGGAAATTTTTCTAGGCTTTAGGCTTATTATCCATTTTGGTCATTAAAGGGTTTGTATTCACTATTTAGTGATCATTAACCTTTAATTTGTAATCTAATTATCATTAATCTATTACTTTCGTAATAATGCTGTTATTTCGTTAACTTTCCTTCCAAAATCTCCGTTAAGTTAAGTGTTGATATCATTAAGCCAACTTAACAATTATGTTTACATCACCCCTTGCTATGTCACCTAATTAAATTCACCCTAGACTCAACCCAACTAGCCAAACAAACCCAATCTAAACAAACCAAACTCAAACCCACAATCCAGCTAACCTAGCCTTCTTCTTCCTCATCTTTCTTTTCCACTCCTTCTTGCTTCACCACATCTTTATTTGCCAAAACATTGTTGTCAACAGAGGAACCTTGAGGAGCGAATCCCCTATAACATCCAAGGCGGCAACTGAGGTAGTCTAGGGTTAGAGAGAGGGTAAGTTAGAGAATAGACTAAAAGCCTCGAGTGCCCATAATATATCCTCATTTTCTCCTCACCTTTTCTCACATTTCCTTCTCTTCAATTGTGTTTGTTTTTTTAGTTTCTTATCGTCGTTGGTTTTGGTGATGGTGGTCGTAGAAAATAATCGCTTTGGCATTCGATTTTCTCTCCCAGTATGCAAAGTGAAAGCATTACGCTACCGTGGCATCGCGTTTTGCGATGACTTTTAATTTCTAGCCATTTTTAGATAAATCCTAAGCAAAAACCATTTTGTTAAAAGTTTAGCAGAGTTCACAAGTTATTTCATGCTTTTAATTGAAAATCTAATTACAATATTAAATTAATAATTTATTAATATTTTAGCTGACTGGGATGTGTGACTCAGCTACCACGTCAGCATTTAACGAAAAATTTGGATGGAGTTTGACGAAAATACCGTTTTGAAATTTCCTAAAATGATCTTGACTAGATTAGAACTTTTGAAACGTCGTGTACAAAAATGACATTTCAACCATACATTAGGTCCCAAAAATGTTACTTTATGTAATATTATTCCCCATCCAATTTCGGACTCCTTTCCGTTAGCATTAGTAGGAAGATTCTTTTATGTTCTAAACTCAAAGGTGGGAGTGTTTATTTCTGAACTAAATGTTACTATTTTCGGCATACGATCTGCGTCCAACCAAACAGGGTTGGACCGGTCCAACCAAGGGCAATATTTCCATTAAAAAAATTAAGGGAACCTAAACCTAACCTAATCTCCATCCCCGCCCAGAAACACAACCTCGCCGTCCGATTTCCTTGTCCTCCTCCAAGCTCCACCGCAGCATCGATTCTCCTCTAGTCATCATTCTTTTTTTGTCTCATGTGATTTTGAATGATCGAAAAATAAATAGCGACGTCAGATCAATAGTTCCATCAGAGCAACAGAGGCGTCAGAGCAGCAAAAGCATTAGAGTCACCAGCGTCGTCTCGAATTCCTTGTCTTCCTCCCATCTCCACCGCACCATCGATTCTCCTCCGGCGAGAATTTCATGTCGTCTCCTGCACTTTTGATTTATCGGAAAACAAATAGCGGCGACGTCAGATCAGTAGCGGCGTCGGAGCAGCAGAGGCATCAGAGAAGCAGCGGCGTCAGAGCTACAGAGGCGTCGGAGCAGCAGAGAAGCAGCGGCGTCAGAGCTACAGAGGCGTCAGAGAAGCAGCGGCGGCTGACGAATAGCCAACGAAGCAACAACGGGTTGTAGAAGAGTCATTGTTTTATCATCCACTAAAGTCAAGTGATTGATTTGCATTTATGAAAACTGTGAAGATTATTTATGGTAGTTATTGAAAATTAACAATTTTAGTTATTGATTTTTAGGGTCCAATACTTGAGTAGTCCCAAAACTTTGGGGCGGGTTACAAACTCGTCCCGAAACTTTGTTTTGTTAAAGATTGGTCTCATTAGTATGAACTCCATTACGACGTGGTACTCTTTTCCATGTCATCATGTCCACATCAGTTAAATACTAATTAAATAATAGACACGACCAGAATCGATCTTATCCATCCAATCAAACCGGTCAACTGAACTCAAAACTAAAAATCCATCCAATCGAACCGTCCCTCTCCTCTCCTTCCATTTCATCTCCTCCAACGATCCTTATGCCATGAAATTCCGCTTCATCGCCGCTGATTCCCTCCAAAAGCTCATCATACTCGCCGCCTTAGCCGTTTGGGCGTATCTCTCCCGCTGCAGAACTCTAGAATGATGATTACGCTTTTCTCCCTCTCAACTTTGCCAAACACTTCCGTTACGGGAATTCGGGGACGATTTGGGAACGCTACCAGCATGGTGTACATGACGTTGCGGAGGGTGAGCTCCCTGGAGTAGTTTTTTCCGGACGGGTCGATTCGAAATCGTCGCAATGTTGGACGGCTCCAACTTGAACAGTCGATCCATTTTTCTGGGGGAAATTGGATTGTGGGTTTTGGTTGGGAGAATGAAAGAGGAAACCCATGAACTGGAATTGATCGGAATATAAAGGAAATGATGAATCGAAGGAGGAAGATGCCGAATTGTCGGTGGAGAAGTGAAACGCCTTCCTAAGCTTCTTAGCCTCGTGGCCAGCATTCGACACCATTCCTATTGTCGCCCGACAGCTGGAATTAAGAAAATTAAGTAAACCTAAACGTAAACCTAACCTAATTTCCATCCCCGTCCAAAAACACAACCACATCGTTTGATTTCCTTGTCCTCCTCCAAGCTCCACCGCACCATCGATTCTCCTCTAGCGAACATTCTTTTTTGTCTCCTGCGATTTTGAATGATCAAAAAACAAATAGCGGCGTCAAATCAGTAGTTCCATCAGAGCAACAGAGGCGTCGAAGAACCATCAACGTCGGAGCAGCAGAGGCATTAGAGTCACCATCACCGTCTCGAATTCCTTATCCTCCTCCCAGCTTCACCACACCGTCGATTCTACTCCGACGAGCATATTTTTTTGTCTCCTACAGTTTTGATTTATCGAAAAAAATAGCAGCATCAAAGTAGCGGCGACGTCATATCAGTAGCGGCGTCAAAGAAGCAGCGGCCCTACAAAGTGCAATTCGTCACTTAGCCAATCCGGGCTTTTTTCCAAGCACCGTCTTGCTACGGGCACCGACTCTTTTGATCTTTCAAGGCCAACGAACAGCCGATGAAGTAACAACGGGTTGAAGAAGAGTGACTATTTTGTCATCCACTAAAGTCAAGTGACTGATTTGCCGTTATGAAAATTGTGAAGATTATTTATAGTAGTTATTGAAAATTAACAATTTTAGTACTGATTTTTTAGTAATAAAAGTGACGATTAAACTAAATAAAATTTGTTAACTAGTTTTTTTTATAAATGATTTGTTAACTAGTTATTGCATGATGATGTTAACTAGTTAACTTGATTTGGTTAACTAGTTAACTCGATTAGATAACTAATTAACAACGTGATAACTAGTTAACTTAATTGGTTAACTAGTTAACTCGATTGGTTAACTAGTTAACTCGATTAAATTGATTAACTAGCTAACAATAAAAACAGGTGTTAACTAGTTATCAGTAGAAAAATGTGTTAACTAGTTAACATGTACTCGTCGGAAAAGTCTTTTTTTTGTGTGTGTGTGTGAAATGTCTTAAATACCCCTAGCAATTTAGAAATTGGATTGGTAAAAAGGTGAAAAAAGTGGTCAAATGATGATCCAATGGCTAGGAAAGGGTTGGAACAAAAACCAACCCCTTCCAAGGGGTTGTACCCCGATTAGCTGCCCTTTTCCAAATAAAATTGAAGTGGAATTTCAAGTGAGTTTCTAACTGGATGATTTTTTTCTAGAATCTTCCACCTTATGAACTTTCTTGCAGTGGTGTTTGGCGACTGTAGTAATGTTCATTTATTATCTAGTGCTTAGTTTAATGGTTGGTAACTGGGGTCATCTTCATCCACTTCACCTTCTCTTTCTTGTCCCACTCTTTCATGGGCATTGATAGTTGTTGATCTAGTGTTAGATCTAAAATTCACTGGAAATTCTATTTTGGCAGTTATTGATGGTGTCTTGAAGATATCTCAACTGGCGGTTGATCTAGAAGTAAAGAAAATTAAATTTACTCATGTTGCGTAGTTTTTAGGGTATGTATCTTCCTCTTATTCGTGTGTTTGTTTCCGTGCGGCACCAACTTTGGGAATACGAAGTTTTGTTCAAGATTTTGTTGGGGTTCTTCATTTTTGAATTTTCTTTGCTTGATTTGGGTAATTGGGTTTTGAGTTGTTATGGCATATACAATTACTAGATTATCATTGGCCCATTGGTTGATTTTTGTGTTAATATTTTAGTGGAAAATTATTTTTATTTATTTTTATTTAGATTACTTAGATTTGTCGTTGATTTTTTTTCTACCTTTTTTATTTCTACTTTTTAATTTATAATAATTTAAATCATATCTTGGTAAAAAAATTATGAATTTGTTATAAGTTGTTGGGATTTGATAGACATAAGCATTATAGTTATGCTTTATTTGTTGTTACGTTAATTATACTGACACTTGTATTTTATTAAAGAATTAAAAAATTTTGTTTATCAAAATTAATTTTGATCCAAAATACCCTCATTCCTAGAATGAAGGACAAACTCTAAAATTCTAAAAAGCTGACGTGTCAACTGAAAAAAGGGGATTTTGTTATGAAACTGATGGAGAACTATGAACTATGAAGTAGAGAGGAAAGACAAGAGAAAAAGAGGAGAGAGTTGCTTCTTCTTATTCATACCAATAGATACAATGATGTGCTCTATTTATAGACACATAATACATAACTCATATAAACTAATAGTAACATCCCAACCTTTTCTGACAAGATATTGTCCGCTTTGGGCCCAACCCTCACGGATTTGTTTTTGGGTGTTGGTGGGATTCGAACCCATGACCTCCTCCTTTCAAGATCAAACCCCCACCACTACACCCCAAAACATGTCATGTTAGTTAAGGTTGAACTATTCCACATAGCCCATGGATCTCCCCCGTGCTTTGTCGATGTGGGATTTTCCTAGGATGTCACATACACCCCCCTCAGGGACTCAACGTCCTCGTTGAGGTTTTCCCCACCGTCGTTCAAGAGGGACGGGGAGAGGCTCTGATACCACTTGTAACATCCCAACCTTTTCTGACAAGATATTGTCCGCTTTGGGCCCAACCCTCACGAATATGTTTTTGGGTGTTGGTGGGATTCGAACCCATGACCTCCTCCTCTCAAGATCAAACCACCACCACTACACCCCAAAACGCGTCATGTCAGTTAAGGTTGAACTATTCCACATAGCCCATGGATCTCCCCCGTGGTTTGTCGATGTGGGATTTTCCTAGGATGTCACATACACCCCCCTCAGGGACTCAACGTCCTCGTTGAGGTTTGCCCCACTGTCATTCAAGAGGGACGGGGAGAGGCTCTGATACCACTTGTAACATCCCAACCTTTTCTTGTCCGCTTTGGGCCCAACCCTCACGGATTTGTTTTTGGGTGTTGGTGGGATTCGAACTCATGACCTCCTCCTCTCAAGATCAAACCCCCACCACCACTACAACAAAATGGCCATTTAAAGGCGCCAGGTTTGCAGCGGCCACTATTTGGCCGCTGTTAAATAAATTTAACAGCGGCTATGTGGCCGCTGTTAAAATGACGCATTCTGATTGGCTGGTTTTATCTCACACGGATCGTCATTTTACTAGAACCCTAATTCTTTTCTTTCTTCTTCTTCTTTCCGCCGCTCTTCCTTCTTCCTCTTTTGCCGATCTTCATCTGCTTCTTCTTTTTCTTCTTCTCTGCCAATCTTCCATCATCATCTCTTCTTCCTTGTCTTCTATCATCATCAGGACAAGGGAAGATTTGCTCGTTGTTGATCTCATCCGGAGCAGATTTGAAGAATGAGAGGAACGATACGGCGCTGATTCCAGCGAAGAAAGGCGGCGGTGGAGAGGCAGCGGACGCGATCTTGGACTACAAGGTTGCGAGAGATCGTTCTGGAAGGCAGGATGTTGAAGAAGCATTCGAGGGGTGGGACATGGAAGAGCGGCGATGGAGATGGTTCCGGCGAAGGGGGTACTCTGATGGGAGAAGTGGTGGTGGTGGTGGGGGAAGACGCGCGTGGTGTGTAAGGAAGCAAAGGTTGGTCTGGCGACGAAGTTTAGGTGGAACCGGCAGAGGATGATGGACTTAGAGGAGCCAGGGTTGTTCCTTAGGGTTGCTGGGATTCGTCGGAGGTCTGGCTCTTTGGCCGAAGCTCCGACTAAAGTTTTTTCCAGAAGAAATAATTTAACAGCGTCAATTAGGCCGCTGTTAAACTGAAGTAATTTAACAGCGGCCAAATAGCCGCTGTTAAACTGAAATAAACTAACCGCGACCACTTCTGGCCGCTGTTAATTTTTTAAGCATTGGCTAATTTAGCAGCGGCGCGTGGCCGCGATTAAAATAATTTAACAGCGGCCATGGCCGCTGTTAACCTTGATTTCTGCCGCTGTTAACTGCACAGTTTCTTGTAGTGCACTACACCCAAAACGCGTCATGTCAGTTAAGGTTGAACTATTCCACATAGCTCATGGATCTCCCCTGTGCTTTGTCGATGTGGGATTTGCCTAAGATGTCACACTAATTTAATTACATATGAATAGAGAGAATAATGAGTCATGAATGGGAAACATCCTATGTGAAGGTAGCATCCTAGGTAGCGTTTTATGTGAAGGTAGCATCCTATGTGAATCATGGACATTCACTACAATATTATTCATAATACTCCCCCTTGAATGTCCAATGGTTAATGATATGCCCCTTACAACTTTACCAGAGAAAAATCATTAGAAGGAGAATACGTCTATAGGGATAATACATATATAGGGATATAATATATTATTCATATAATACGCTATCGCATACTGCCTCATTAACAACCTTACTAGGAAAACCCAATGGGAAAAATCATGGTTAAGGAAAAAGAGTGCGGTGCGTATTAACTCCCCCTCATGATAGGATGACTCAAAATCGTTCAATCTTTGAACTTCAATTTTATGAATGATCTTGATGTATGAAGTAACTTTGTGAACAAATATGCTAGATTGTCACTTGATTATAATTTTCACTAGTTATTCCACTGGTATCTAGAAATTCGTGTTGGAAAAATAACTTCGTAAAACACATATTCTTTTAGCTTTTCTAATGCGATCCTCTTACAACTTGAGGATATATGTACTCATTATGCATGATCTATATGATCATGCATGTGAATGATGATGTGGCTTTATAGTTTGTTTCACAAACCACCAAATAGTTATATTGCCAAGTGAACTCAATTTATAATTGACCAACACAAAGATCGTATCGATATTCAAAGACCACGTAACTCACTGACATGTCTTTCAATATGCTCAAATAAAATAACTTGAAATCTTATGTTATTTGAACATAACATAGTATATGCTTCAATTGATCTTCATGTCATTGAGTGAGAATAGAGTATAATCTTGCCAAACTATCTATTGATAGATGAATCAAGTCTTATATGACTAGCAAGATTCATGAGTGCTCTTGTTGCACTAAGATACGGTACTTCAGGACAAAATGATTCTTACTTTACTGATGTATATTGACATCTACTCACATATAATGATCTTACTACCATCAAGGTAGTTATGGACAATATTTATCCATATCGAAATTTTCAACATTTCGGTAGTATATCTTTGTTGATAAACAACAATCATGTTTGAGAGATGCTCAATCTGCAAGTGATTTGCAATGATATTGTTTCATATCTTTCATCTCAAACTCTTTAATCAAATATCTAATTTCTTTGAGAAACTCTTCACGAGTCTCAATAGCTAATCAAATAGATAATAAGATGATGACTTCTTAACCTTTGGAAATAAAGAAAACACATTTTTCAAAACAAAAGAAAGTCATAGAAATTTTGATACGATATATTCAAAACAAAAAAATTTTAATGATAAAAATCAAGTATTAAATATAAAATATAAAATATTAACAAATAAAATATAGAAAATATTTGGTATACGAAATATATCATTCTTTCTCAATCTCATAATTCGTATGACGTCAATTCAATATAATTGAATACTGTTCAAGTAAACGTGACTTATTGTTTGCATTTAACAAAATGAATCATTCCGGGAATTTCATATACGCATATCTGTCATTATTAGATAAACCATACATATAGGTTGTAATTGTAACATCCCCGCCCAACCGAACGGGTTAGAACTCAAGTCTGGGTGACTAGAGTGCCGGGAACGGTACTTAAGAGGGTCTCTTGAGGTCTGGGACGTTTGGGTGGGTGCCGGGTTGAAGTTGCAAAAGGGGGGAATAGTGCACAGTACCAAAAGTGCTGATTTTGGGTCCTAATGTGCGCAGGCGCACATTTAGAAGTGCCAGGCGCACTTTTCAATTAATTCAGCAAACTTTCGGCAGAATATTCAAAATGTGCGCCTTTTGGGGGTCAATGTGCGCTGGCGCACATTTTGACATGCCAGGCGCACATTTCGTGCATAAAAGGACGGAATTGCACGGAAATCCGTATTTTCTTTCCCTTTCTCTCTCCCCGAAAAACCATTGACGAACCAAGAGCGAGCAACCTTCGAAGGGTGATTCCGGGAGCTGTAGAGGTCGGAATTGAGTTCCGTTTGTTGCTATGGATTTGTAGCGACGAGGAGAAGAGATCGCTAACCTCTATTTTGGGTTTCTGGGTGTAGGTCGTGAGCAGTAAGGAAGGGTAGAGCTACGAGTTTGGTGGTTGGAAATCGAGTTTCTGAGGAACTAGAAGACGATTAGAGCCTCGTCTTCTATTCCAGGTGAGGGCCTAGCGTTGTGTAGGTAGTTTGGACAGCGTGAAGAGTTTCAATTGGACTTAGAACAAAACCTAGGTTATGCATGAAATTGATGAGCGTAAAAGGGGATAAACTGTTCTGTGAATGTGCTTGATTGCTATTGTTGTTTGCCGTGGTTGATCGTTGTTGTTGATTTCTATGGTTTGGGTGGGTTGTAAACTGAAGTTATCTAAGTAATGGTTTGATATAGAAGTGAGAGTTAGGATGGTGGGGAAATGAGTGCGGGTGCTATGTTATTATGAATTGCTGGTTGTGGATGCAGGAGGGTGGCCCTGCCAATGTGGGGTCGCTCTGAACAAGAGGAACAGGTGGGTGACCCCTAGACTCATGACATGGCTTCCCCTGTACTTGCAGGTGGGGGTGGCCGGTGAGCTAGCCGGTTATCCTGTTGAATGTGATGTGTGTGCTGTGAACAAGACAGGGGCGTGGAGGACGAGATGTGTTGTGAACTATGGACTATGAATGAGATGTGGCTGATTTGTGTTGTGTGTTGGTAGTAGATGTGATGTATGAGTTGAGAATGTGATGTTGAGAATTGTATGTGGAAATAGAACCGGAAGGAGCCCACACTACCCCACCCGAGGTACTGGTTGTTGAGTCTGATCCATTGGGGTGGATCCCTTGACATGGGTGTCAAGGGAGTGACGAGATTGATGATGAGATTGATGATGATGATGATGGTTAATGAGAACGCGTTCCCCATGCGGTAGGGGAGCGCGAGGACTTCCCATGCGGTAGGGAAGTGCGTCGGCCGGCCGGTGGTGGTGTGGATAAGCTCCTTGGCGCCTAATAACTCACCTAGTTAATATGAATGTGTATGTTTATGTGGTTGTGGTTGTGGTAGTGACTTGGTTGATGGATGTGATGTGATGATGCTGTGTGTGCCGTGGGTTGATGTATTAATTCTGTGTGACCCTATTGTTATGAATTGTGCTTGAGAACAAGAACTGACCAACGTGATCACCTAGACTGCTTTTAGGGAATTAAAATATGGAAAGGGGGGTTGGGTTTGGTTCCATTGTTGAATGTCTTGTGCGGAGTTGGGACCGCTCCATAGAATAGGACAACGTGTAGGTAGGCCCAGTGGGTTCACTCAGTTTCAATAGGAAATTGATCCCTTTCTCCCTTTCAGGATCTCGTAGCTAGAGAGAGCGGTGTGGTGCCAGAGTTGAGGGTGGATTCCGAGGAGTGCTGGGCTGAAGCTATGAGGTGAAGACTGGTGCCTACTTGGAGTTGACCTATTTTTATATTTCAGTTGACTTGGGCATTTTGGGGGTTTTACTGGGATTTATGTATCTCTCTGGCTACGTTGGATTTTATGGGTTTTTATGTTGGATTTGGAGTTGTAAGCAGTTTATGTTTTCATGGTTTATGGAGGCCTCTCACTTAAACTCTTATTCAAAGTTTGGATTTGATTGTTATCTCTGTCGTTTTTCACTGGGTAATACTCGATACCGGTTCAACCTTGGGTTTCACCGAGCTGATTCAGGTCGGGTGTTACAAATGGTATCAGAGCCTGGTTTGTCGCTGCTGTACCGGTTGATTATCTTCTTTCTTTGGGGAGTAATTAACCTCGTTGGGAGGGAGGATGAGACATCGGTACGGGACCGACATTCCAAGGGTTTTTGTTTTGTCAAACTGTTTTAAATGGGTGGGATGTTTTGAAATCAAGTGGTGAATTGAGTTGTTTAAAGTTTCTTGAGCGGTCAACTGAAATGTTTAATGTCCTCCTGTAGTGAATCCAGTCAAGCAAGGGGAAGTAGGTCCACTGGGAACTCGGGTTTTGGAGGAGGAGCTCCTAGGTTTCAGCCGAGTCTGTTGAAGGGATGGAATTTTGGGGAGTTCATTGGGGAAGCGGCTGATCCTGAAGTGGCAGAGCAGTGGCTCCAGGAATGTGAGTACAAGTTCCTGCAAATGGAACTTGAGGAAGGGTTGAGGGTGCAAGCAATGACTTTTCTGCTCAAGGGGCATGCACTGAACTGGTGGAGGTCGATGCCACAGAGTCGAGTGGTTCCGCCGGAGATGGAGATGGATGAGTTTGTGGAGGTGTTTCGTGATCAGTTTTGCCCGGACCTTTGGCGTGAGGAGAAAGCCAAGGAGTTCATGAGTTTGGAGCAAGGGGAGAAGTCCGTTCTGGCATATTACATAGAGTTCACTTCTCTCTCTAAGTGGTATGATGAGCGGGCCAACCGGGAGAGGAAGCTCATTACCAAGTTCAAGAATGGGTTGAGAGTGGAGATTCAGGAGGGAGTCACCACCGCTGACATGGGGAGCCTTGTGTCAGTTAAGGCAGCGGCTTTAGAAAGGGAAAGGCTGGAGAACCGAAAGAGGGAAGAGAAGAAGAGGAAGGCAACTGCCCCGCCTACTCAGTCTGCCATTCACAGTTACCCAGTGAAGAGAACTCAGACTTCCTTTTCTGGGTTCAGGGGCAGCCAGTCAATGCCAACGAGGGGTGCGATGACTTGTTTCACTTGTGGCCGACCAGGTCATAAGAGTGTGGCTTGCCCTGCTCGTACTAGTGGCATAGTCCGTTCGGGAGGAGCACCGTCTGGGTTACCACTATGTGACAAATGTGGGAAGCGTCACTTTGGAGTTTGCCATCTGTTGGCAGGTGTGACCTGTTACACTTGCGGGCAGCGCGGACACAGGAGTCTGAACTGTCCAACCAAGAGAGCTACCCCAACTCAGTCTGTGGGATCGGTGCAGGGTCCTAGAGCTCCGTCTGGGAGTTACGGAGGGAGAGGAGGAGGCAGCTTTGGTAGGGGTGCCGGACGAGGGACGGGAGCTAATGCCACACCTGTTGGAGCTGGAGGGGAGCAAGGGAGGTTGTACGCTCTCACTAAAGGTGCGGCAGAGAATGCGAACGACGTGGTGACCGGTATGATCTCCATCTTAGATCTTTCCGTTTACGCTTTGTTTGATTCGGGGTCAACCCATTCCTTTGTATCTGAAAATGTTTGAGTAGTTTGGGTATTGTAGCTAGTAGTTTGGGTGTTAGTTGGGGCGTCAGAACTCCTTTGGGGACTTCTGTTTGGGTGGATAGAGTCTGTAGAGGGTGTAAAGTGCTAGTGGGAGGTGTAGAGTTCTTGGCTGACTTGGTGGTGCTTCCTTTCAATGAATTCGACGTTATCCTCGGCATGGATTGGTTGGCTAGGCATGGGGCTTTGCTTGATTGTCAGAAGAAGGAGGTGTTGCTTCAGGTGGGAGGTGTTGGTCAAGTGGTGTTCAAGGGTGTTAGGAAGAGAGAATCTGCACCTATGGGGGTAATTTCAGCAATGCAAGCCTTTTCTCTGATCCAAGAAGGGTGTGAGGCTTTACTGGTGCAGGTATCAGTTGAGCGGAATGAGGAGTTGGAGAAGGTACCAGTAGCTCGGGAGTTTGCGGATGTGTTTGAGGAACTACCCGGAGCACCGATCGAGCGTGAGGTGGAGTTCAATATAGAGCTGGTTCCTGGAACTGCTCCAATCTCTATTCCACCTTATCGCATGGCACCGGCGGAGTTAAAGGAGTTGAAGGAGCAATTGCAGGAGCTCTTGGATAAGGGGTTCATCCGCCCAAGCGTGTCACCGTGGGGGGCACCGGTGTTGTTTGTGAAGAAGAAGGATGGGTCGATGCGGATGTGTATTGACTATAGGCGGTTGAACAAGGCGACGATCAAGAATCGTTACCCACTTCCAAGGATAGACGATCTCTTCGATCAATTGCAAGGGGCTGAAGTGTTCTCGAAGATAGACTTGAGGTCGGGTTATCACCAGTTGAAGGTGGAGGAAGGATCCGTGCCAATGACAGCATTTAGGACCCGCTATGGACACTATGAGTTTCTGGTGATGCCGTTTGGTCTCACCAATGCTCCCGCCGCGTTCATGGCTCTCATGAACAATGTCTTTCACGAATATTTGGATAAGTTCGTGATAGTGTTTATTGACGATATCCTCATTTATTCTAAGACTAGGAAGGAGCATGAGGAGCACTTGAGGATTGTTTTTCATAGGTTGAGGGAGCAGCAACTATTTGCCAAGTTCTCGAAGTGTGCCTTTTGGTTGGAAGAGGTATTGTTTCTTGGGCATGTGGTTTCTAAAAGAGGCGTGGAGGTTGACCCAAAGAAGATTGAAGCGGTGGTTAATTGGTCTCCACCTAGGGATGTGTCGCAACTGAGGAGCTTCTTGGGGTTAGCTGGTTACTATCGAAGGTTTGTAGAGGGGTTCTCTACCATAGCGTCTCCTTTACATAAGTTGTTGAGGAAGGAGTCGAAGTATGAGTGGAGCGAGGAATGTCAGAGGAGCTTTGAGGAGTTGAAGAAGAAGTTGACTTCAGCTCCGGTGTTGACCTTGCCAGTAGAAGGTGGAGAGTATGTGGTGTTTAGTGATGCGTCCTTGCAAGGACTGGGCTGTGTGTTGATGCAGAATGGGAAGGTTGTCGCTTATGCCTCCCGACAGCTTAGGGTGCATGAGGTGAACTCCCAACCCATGATTTGGAGTTGGCTGCAGTGGTGTTCGCCTTGAAGTTGTGGAGGCATTATTTGTATGGTGAGACGTTTAAAATCATGACTGATCACAAGAGTCTTAAGCACCTTATGGATCAAAAGGAGCTGAATGGTAGGCAACGGCGTTGGGTGGAGCTCTTGAAGGATTATGACTGTACCATTGACTACCATCCTGGTAAAGCTAATGTAGTTGCGGATGCTTTAAGTCGAAAGGAGTTGGTGGATCTTAGAGCTTTAAGGGTAGAGATGCAGTTAGATGATGTGGGAAGTTTGTTTGCCAAGCTTAACATTAGGCTATGCTGAATGATAGGATTGGTGAGGAGCAGCTCAAGGATGCTACTCTGGTGGCTATTCGAGGGGAAGTTGAAAAAGGCATGGATAATGGATTTGAGGTAGTTGGCGGATTGTTGAAATGCAAGGGTCGTGTGTGCGTGCCGGAAGTAGAGGAATTGAGGAAGGGGATTTTGGAGGAGGCTCATTCCTCGATGTATGCTATGCATCCCGGGATGACAAAGATGTACAATGACCTGAAGTTAAGTTTTTGGTGGCCAGGAATGAAGAAGGATGTGGCTCGTTATGTGGCGACTTGTTTGGTTTGTCAGAAGGCTAAGGCGGAGCATAGAGCTCCGGGTGGGTTACTTCAGTCCCTACCTATTCCGGAGTGGAAGTTTGCGGACATCACCATGGACTTTGTATCGGGTTTCCCGCCGACTAGAGAGGGGAAGGATGCCGTGTGGGTAATAGTTGATCGGTTGACGAAAGTTGCGCATTTCATACCCATTCGGTTTAAGCCTAGTGTGGAGGTGTTGGCAAAGTTATATATAGGAGAGGTGGTAAGGTTGCATGGGGTTCCTCAATCCATCGTCTCTGATCGGGACCCGAGTTTCACGTCTCATTTTTGGGAGGGGCTGCATACAGCATTGGGAACTAAGCTCAAGTTCTCGACGGCGTATCATCCTCAGACGGATGGGCAATCGGAGAGAACGATCCATACTTTGGAGGAGTTGTTGAGAAGCTGTGCTATGGAGTTTCAAACCCCTTGGACTGAATTGCTACCTTTGATTGAGTTCGCCTATAATAACTCGTACCATAGTAGTTTGAAGTCTGCTCCTTTTGAGGCTTTGTATGGGAGGAAGTGTAGGACGCCTTTGTGTTGGGATGAGGAAGGTGCGAGGGTGTTGTCGGGTCCTCAAGTTGTGCAAGAGACGGCGGATCGGGTTAAGATTATCAAGGAGAGATTGAGAGCAGCTCAAGATAGGCAAAAAGCGTATGCTGACGGTCGTGCTAGAGAGCTGAGTTTCAATGTTGGGGAGAAGGTATTTTTAAAGGTGTCACCGTGGAAAGGGCTGATGCGTTTCGGTAGAAAAGGGAAGTTGGCGCCTCGGTACATCGGCCCTTATGAGATTCTCGCTAAGTCGGGTCCGGTGGCTTATGTGTTGGCTTTGCCGAGGGAGTTGGAAATGATACACAATGTGTTCCATGTGAGCGTGCTTAGGCGGTATCATGGGGACCCTTTGTAACATCCCAGTTCTGATTAATCGGGTTGATCTGAATAGTTGGTCGGTTCCTTGTTGATTAAAGCTAGGAAGAATTTAAGTCGAATTAAATTATTTATTTTCTCTAATTTATTTTACCCCAATTAATGAGAATCAGACCTTTCGAGTTAGGTAGTTTCGAGTTAACCGTCAAGTCGAGGTCCCGAACCAATTGGTCGAACCAATTTGATCCGACCCAAGCTTGGGTCAGCTGCCCATTAAATTGGCCAAGTGGGAGAGATGGGCTCAGCCCGTTTCTTGCTGTAAATGGGAGAAAGAGGGCTGGTCGGGTTAATCAAATGGGAAGGGAATTTGGGTTTCGGCTTGGTTATTAAGGAAGAAAGGAAAAGGGCTTCAAGCCCGTTCAGCAATTGGAAGAAGGGTTTGGCTGGGAAAAATAGAAAGGGGAGAGAGGGGGGCGGTTATGTTTTGGCTGCACGAGAATTGAGGATGAACGGGAGAAGGTTTGGCGGCTTGAGTCGGGGAACTGAAGAAGGAGCTTGGCTCCGATGCGGACGTTGGAGAAAGGGGAGATCATCGGCGGCGGCACTCAAGCTTGGACGTCGAGGTGTTTGACGAGAGTCGGAAGCGCAGCTCCGGCCGGCGATCTGGAAGACGAGAGAGAGAAAAGGCGTCGGCGGTGGTTCTAATAAGAAACCGGGGTGGCGATGATGACAGCGTTAGTTCTTGGGTTTGGGGGCTCGGATCTCTGGTTGCGATGGCGGCGGGATTAGAAGGCGGCGGCGGCTAAATCTGAAGGTGGCGGCGACGTTTTCACAGATTCCAAGGTAGAGGGAGCGGCGGCGACGGTGGCCGGAGTCTTCACCGGCGGCGAATGGTTCGTCGGAGAAGAAGCGTGACCAAAGGTCAACCCTGAGCAAGTTCAGGGATTAAAGAGCATTTACTGAAAGTTAAGTGGCTGTTTGGTGATTTCTGTTAACCTGTGGTCCTTTTGGAAGTTTGACACTAAGGGTCCGTTTGGCAGATCAGCTTTTGGAACAAGTTGGCAATCCAGAGTTTTGGGCGTAACTCCTTCGTTAGAGCTCCGATTGACGAACCGTCAGGACCAGTGGAATCAGGACAGCGAGACGAACGTTCTAGGACAGAAGTCAAGGGCTGTATTTAGGCTAAGGTGAGGGCTTAGCGTTGTGTAGGTAGTTTGGACAGCGTGAGGAGTTTCAATTGGACTTAGAACAAACCTAGGTTATGCATGAAAATGATGAGCGTAAAAGGGGATAAATTGTTTTGTGAATGTATTTGATTGCTATTGATGATTGTCGTGGTTAATTGTTGTTGTTGATTGCTATGGTTTGGGGTTGGGTGTGAACTGAAGTGAATTAAGTAATGAATTGACATAGAAATGAGAATTAGGATGGTTGGGAAATGAGTGCGGGTGCTATGATATTATGAATCGCTGGTTGTGGATGCAGGAGAGTTGCCCTGCCAATGTGGGGTCGCTCTGAATAAGAGGAACAGGTGGGTGACCCCTAGACTCATGACATGGCTTCCCCTGTACTTGCAGGTGGGGGAGGCCGGTGAGCTAGCCGGTTATCCTATTGATTGTGGTGTGTGTGCTGTGAACATGACAGGGACATGGAAGACGAGATGGGTTGTGAACTATGGACTATGAATGTGATGTGGCTGTTTGAGTTGTATGTTGGTAGTAGATGTGATGTGTGTTTTGAGAAAGTGATGTTGAGAATTGTATGTGTGGAAATAGAACCGGAAGGAGCCTGCACTGCCCCCTAAAACTGCACTATGGGTGCTAAGTGCCTCTTCAAGGGAAAGAGGTGCGGTCACGTCTTCAAGGGAAAGGCGTGATTTGTTTGGTTGAGTCAAGTTAACGATTCCTTCAAGGGAAAGGTCTCGTGGTATCCTCCAAGGGAGAGGATGCGTCTTGGACCTCTCCAGGGGAGAGAAGTGCGTCAGGCCGGCAGGGGTGGTGCGGGATAAACTCCTTATTGGCGCCTAATTACTCACCTAGACAATTTGAATGTGAATGTGTTGTGTTGTGTTGCGTGGTGATCTGGTTGACTGGTGTTGTGGTAATGTTGTTGCGAAGGGAATTGATGCTTGATCTATGTTATTCTGCTATTCGATTTGTACTTGAGAACCAGAACTGACCAACGTGCTCACCTAGACTGCTTTAGGGAATTAAAATATGGAAAGGGGGGTTGGTTTGGTTCCATTGTTGGATGTCTTGTGCGGAGTTGGGACCGCTCCATAGAGTAGGACAACGTGTAGGTAGGCCCAGTGGGTTCACTCAGTTTCATTAGGAAACTGATCCCCTCTTAGTCTCTCTTTTCAGTTAGAAGTAGAAGTTGAGCTTGGAGCAGCAGTCGTTGGGTTGTTAGCAGTTGGAGCTTGGAGTGAGCTAGAAGACTGAAGGATGGTGACCGAGGACTTGGAAGATGTTTTTGGTGTTTTAATCAGTTGACGTTTTGGGGATTTTGGAAACATTTATGTTGAGAAATGAGTTTGAAATTGTATTCTGGTTTTGGTTTTGGTTTTGAACTATGGAAGCTTCCACTTAGTGTTGTTTTATTTTATTTTATTGTAATTTAATGAGATTCTTATAGATTTAATTTTTGTACTTTAACCCGTGACACCTTATTCCCGGTCTAACCAATGGGTTCGACCCGGGCGATTCGGGTTGGGGTGTTACAAGGGTATCAGAGCCTGGTTTGTCTCTACTGCATAGGTGAACTGTTCATTTTGTTAGAGGATTAGCTACCCTCTAATGGAAAGGATAGAACATCGATACAGTACTGACATTCCAGGAGTCTTTCAAATGATTTTTTTTTATTGGGTTGGGGATTTTGAAATGGAAGTGAGTTCGGATTTTGGAAATGAAAGTGGGTTTTAAGAAAGAGAGTGATTTGAAAATTTGTCAACTGGGAGCGTTTTGGTCCTCGGTCCTCCTAAGTCACGAAGAAACCAAAGAGACGAAGTGTCGTAGCTTTGAGAAGGTGGATTAGCTGGAATGGGGTGTTGGATATGGAGAAGTGAATGGACAGTAGAAATGGAAACAATAATTAATTGGGATGTTAATTACCATGAGCATTCAAGGAAAAGAGTTAGTAGTACTAGATTTAGTCAATGGTCGTATCCTAGGTGTTGAAGCTTAAAGGAAGTTCCTATAGTTTTGAGTGTTAATGCAATTAGATGGAAGTTGTTGAAGTGGTTTCAGAAGTATGGTGTGGAGGGTAGACGACGTACGCGAGGCTTTGAAGTTGTGGAGTAAGGCTAATGATCAGAAGCGGAAGTTTGCACGCTACGTGGCTAAGTGCTGAGTGGAGGTTTGTGATTTCGGGACGAAATCCTTTGAAGTTGTGGAGAGTTGTAACATCCCAGTTCTGATTAATCGGGTTGATCTGAATAGTTGGTCGGTTCCTTGTTGATTAAAGCTAGGAAGAATTTAAGTCGAATTAAATTATTTATTTTCTCTAATTTATTTTACCCCAATTAATGAGAATCAGACCTTTCGAGTTAGGTAGTTTCGAGTTAACCGTCAAGTCGAGGTCCCGAACCAATTGGTCGAACCAATTTGATCCGACCCAAGCTTGGGTCAGCTGCCCATTAAATTGGCCAAGTGGGAGAGATGGGCTCAGCCCGTTTCTTGCTGTAAATGGGAGAAAGAGGGCTGGTCGGGTTAATCAAATGGGAAGGGAATTTGGGTTTCGGCTTGGTTATTAAGGAAGAAAGGAAAAGGGCTTCAAGCCCGTTCAGCAATTGGAAGAAGGGTTTGGCTGGGAAAAATAGAAAGGGGAGAGAGGGGGCGGTTATGTTTTGGCTGCACGAGAATTGAGGATGAACGGGAGAAGGTTTGGCGGCTTGAGTCGGGGAACTGAAGAAGGAGCTTGGCTCCGATGCGGACGTTGGAGAAAGGGGAGATCATCGGCGGCGGCACTCAAGCTTGGACGTCGAGGTGTTTGACGAGAGTCGGAAGCGCAGCTCCGGCCGGCGATCTGGAAGACGAGAGAGAGAAAAGGCGTCGGCGGTGGTTCTAATAAGAAACCGGGGTGGCGATGATGACAGCGTTAGTTCTTGGGTTTGGGGGCTCGGATCTCTGGTTGCGATGGCGGCGGGATTAGAAGGCGGCGGCGGCTAAATCTGAAGGTGGCGGCGACGTTTTCACAGATTCCAAGGTAGAGGGAGCGGCGGCGACGGTGGCCGGAGTCTTCACCGGCGGCGAATGGTTCGTCGGAGAAGAAGCGTGACCAAAGGTCAACCCTGAGCAAGTTCAGGGATTAAAGAGCATTTACTGAAAGTTAAGTGGCTGTTTGGTGATTTCTGTTAACCTGTGGTCCTTTTGGAAGTTTGACACTAAGGGTCCGTTTGGCAGATCAGCTTTTGGAACAAGTTGGCAATCCAGAGTTTTGGGCGTAACTCCTTCGTTAGAGCTCCGATTGACGAACCGTCAGGACCAGTGGAATCAGGACAGCGAGACGAACGTTCTAGGACAGAAGTCAAGGGCTGTATTTAGGCTAAGGTGAGGGCTTAGCGTTGTGTAGGTAGTTTGGACAGCGTGAGGAGTTTCAATTGGACTTAGAACAAACCTAGGTTATGCATGAAAATGATGAGCGTAAAAGGGGATAAATTGTTCTGTGAATGTATTTGATTGCTATTGATGATTGTCGTGGTTAATTGTTGTTGTTGATTGCTATGGTTTGGGGTTGGGTGTGAACTGAAGTGAATTAAGTAATGAATTGACATAGAAATGAGAATTAGGATGGTTGGGAAATGAGTGCGGGTGCTATGATATTATGAATCGCTGGTTGTGGATGCAGGAGAGTTGCCCTGCCAATGTGGGGTCGCTCTGAATAAGAGGAACAGGTGGGTGACCCCTAGACTCATGACATGGCTTCCCCTGTACTTGCAGGTGGGGGAGGCCGGTGAGCTAGCCGGTTATCCTATTGATTGTGGTGTGTGTGCTGTGAACATGACAGGGACATGGAAGACGAGATGGGTTGTGAACTATGGACTATGAATGTGATGTGGCTGTTTGAGTTGTATGTTGGTAGTAGATGTGATGTGTGTTTTGAGAAAGTGATGTTGAGAATTGTATGTGTGGAAATAGAACCGGAAGGAGCCTGCACTGCCCCCTAAAACTGCACTATGGGTGCTAAGTGCCTCTTCAAGGGAAAGAGGTGCGGTCACGTCTTCAAGGGAAAGGCGTGATTTGTTTGGTTGAGTCAAGTTAACGATTCCTTCAAGGGAAAGGTCTCGTGGTATCCTCCAAGGGAGAGGATGCGTCTTGGACCTCTCCAGGGGAGAGAGGTGCGTCAGGCCGGCAGGGGTGGTGCGGGATAAACTCCTTATTGGCGCCTAATTACTCACCTAGACAATTTGAATGTGAATGTGTTGTGTTGTGTTGCGTGGTGATCTGGTTGACTGGTGTTGTGGTAATGTTGTTGCGAAGGGAATTGATGCTTGATCTATGTTATTCTGCTATTCGATTTGTACTTGAGAACCAGAACTGACCAACGTGCTCACCTAGACTGCTTTAGGGAATTAAAATATGGAAAGGGGGGTTGGCTTGGTTCCATTGTTGGATGTCTTGTGCGGAGTTGGGACCGCTCCATAGAGTAGGACAACGTGTAGGTAGGCCCAGTGGGTTCACTCAGTTTCATTAGGAAACTGATCCCCTCTTAGTCTCTCTTTTCAGTTAGAAGTAGAAGTTGAGCTTGGAGCAGCAGTCGTTGGGTTGTTAGCAGTTGGAGCTTGGAGTGAGCTAGAAGACTGAAGGATGGTGACCGAGGACTTGGAAGATGTTTTTGGTGTTTTAATCAGTTGACGTTTTGGGGATTTTGGAAACATTTATGTTGAGAAATGAGTTTGAAATTGTATTCTGGTTTTGGTTTTGGTTTTGAACTATGGAAGCTTCCACTTAGTGTTGTTTTATTTTATTTTATTGTAATTTAATGAGATTCTTATAGATTTGATTTTTGTACTTTAACCCGTGACACCTTATTCCCGGTCTAACCAATGGGTTCGACCCGGGCGATTCGGGTTGGGGTGTTACACCCTTCTCATGTAATTCAGCCGGAAGAGGTGGAGATTGAGCAAGACTTGACTTATGAGGAGAAGCCGGTCGCGATCGTGGATAGGCAAGTCCGGGTCTTGAGGAATAAGCAGATTCCGCAGCTCAAGGTGGTATGGAGGAACCATGAGAGCGAGTCGGCTACTTGGGAGACTGAGGAGAGTATGAGGCGGCGGTACCCGGAGTTAGTGGAAGTGTATGATTCAGGTATTAATTTCCCTTGATGCATGTTTTTGTGTTTGCTCGTGGTGGTGTTGATTCCAAGAAGGTCTAGGGTGTGTTCGGTATCATATTGCTAGGATGAGTTAGGGATGATTTCGGGGACGAAATCCTTGAAGTTGTGGAGACTTGTAACATCCCCGCCCAACCGAACGGGTTAGAACTCAAGTCTGGGTGACTAGAGTGCCGGGAACGGTACTTAAGAGGGTCTCTTGAGGTCTGGGACGTTTGGGTGGGTGCCGGGTTGAAGTTGCAAAAGGGGGGAATAGTGCACAGTACCAAAAGTGCTGATTTTGGGTCCTAATGTGCGCAGGCGCACATTTAGAAGTGTCAGGCGCACTTTTCAATTAATTCAGCAAACTTTCGGCAGAATATTCAAAATGTGCGCCTTTTGGGGGTCAATGTGCGCTGGCGCACATTTTGACATGCCAGGCGCACATTTCGTGCATAAAAGGACGGAATTGCACGGAAATCCGTATTTTCTTTCCTTTCTCTCTCCCCGAAAAACCATTGACGAACCAAGAGCGAGCAACCTTCGAAGGGTGATTCCGGGAGCTGTAGAGGTCGGAATTGAGTTCCGTTTGTTGCTATGGATTCGTAGCGACGAGGAGAAGAGATCGCTAACCTATATTTTGGGTTTCTGGGTGTAGGTCGTGAGCAGTAAGGAAGGGTAGAGCTACGAGTTTGGTGGTTGGAAATCGAGTTTCTGAGGAACTAGAAGACGATTAGAGCCTCGTCTTCTATTCCAGGTGAGGGCCTAGCGTTGTGTAGGTAGTTTGGACAGCGTGAGGAGTTTCAATTGGACTTAGAACAAAACCTAGGTTATGCATGAAATTGATGAGCGTAAAAGGGGATAAACTGTTCTGTGAATGTGCTTGATTGCTATTGTTGTTTGCCGTGGTTGATCGTTGTTGTTGATTTCTATGGTTTGGGTGGGTTGTAAACTGAAGTTATCTAAGTAATGGTTTGATATAGAAGTGAGAGTTAGGATGGTGGGGAAATGAGTGCGGGTGTTATGTTATTATGAATTGCTGGTTGTGGATGCAGGAGGGTGGCCCTGCCAATGTGGGTCGCTCTGAACAAGAGGAACAGGTGGGTGACCCCTAGACTCATGACATGGCTTCCCCTGTACTTGCAGGTGGGGGTGGCCGGTGAGCTAGCCGGTTATCCTGTTGAATGTGATGTGTGTGCTGTGAACAAGACAGGGGCGTGGAGGACGAGATGTGTTGTGAACTATGGACTATGAATGAGATGTGGCTGATTTGTGTTGTGTGTTGGTAGTAGATGTGATGTATGAGTTGAGAATGTGATGTTGAGAATTGTATGTGGAAATAGAACCGGAAGGAGCCCACACTACCCCACCCGAGGTACTGGTTGTTGAGTCTGATCCATTGGGGTGGATCCCCTTGACATGGGTGTCAAGGGAGTGACGAGATTGATGATGAGATTGATGATGATGATGATGGTTAATGAGAACGCGTTCCCCATGCGGTAGGGGAGCGCGAGGACTTCCCATGCGGTAGGGAAGTGCGTCGGCCGGCCGGTGGTGGTGTGGATAAGCTCCTTGGCGCCTAATAACTCACCTAGTTAATATGAATGTGTATGTTTGTGTGGTTGTGGTTGTGGTAGTGACTTGGTTGATGGATGTGATGTGATGATGCTGTGTGTGCCGTGGGTTGATGTATTAATTCTGTGTGACCCTATTGTTATGAATTGTGCTTGAGAACAAGAACTGACCAACGTGATCACCTAGACTGCTTTTAGGGAATTAAAATATGGAAAGGGGGGTTGGGTTTGGTTCCATTGTTGAATGTCTTGTGCGGAGTTGGGACCGCTCCATAGAATAGGACAACGTGTAGGTAGGCCCAGTGGGTTCACTCAATTTCAATAGGAAATTGATCCCTTTCTCCCTTTCAGGATCTCGTAGCTAGAGAGAGCGGTGTGGTGCCAGAGTTGAGGGTGGATTCCGAGGAGTGCTGGGCTGAAGCTATGAGGTGAAGACTGGTGCCTACTTGGAGTTGACCTATTTTTATATTTCAGTTGACTTGGGCATTTTGGGGGTTTTACTGGGATTTATGTATCTCTCTGGCTACGTTGGATTTTATGGGTTTTTATGTTGGATTTGGAGTTGTAAGCAGTTTATGTTTTCATGGTTTATGGAGGCCTCTCACTTAAACTCTTATTCAAAGTTTGGATTTGATTGTTATCTCTGTCGTTTTTCACTGGGTAATACTCGATACCGGTTCAACCTTGGGTTTCACCGAGCTGATTCAGGTCGGGTGTTACAGTAATGACATCCATCAAAGACAAATATTTTCCTTCACAAATTGTCAGACTAATCATATAATGAAAAGTTTTTGCATCCACCAAATGAAAATACTTTTCATCATAATCAATACTATATAGGTTTTTGTCATTGTACAAAACATTTCAAAATGAGATGTTTTATAACTCGCAATTTTACGATTTTCATTATAATCGCAGAGAGATAAATATAGATTTCTCGTTTGCTTACATCTTCGTGTATAGAGACTTTTTATATTAAAAAAACTTTTCATTTTTCTAGGGAATATAACATTGTCGCAATCATATTTTCCATTTTGGCCAATCATTTCTTTCTTTGCATGCATTAATGAATTTGGCTCATGATCCTCATTTTCTCTTTTCAAATTTAGCGCTGCATTGTAATGAATTTTTTCATCAACGTTGACTTCATCATGATTCCAAAGTTTTCCATCAAATACATATTTAAGTGATATATCTTCCATTCTTAATTATGATGTAGCTGATGCTCTTCGGGAGCACATGTATTTGTTTGTTATCCTTTATCTTACCCTCAATTTTGATCATCTTAATTTAAAGCTCCTTTTTACTTTTTGAGGATTTATAATTTTGGAATCAATTGATTTTTCATGCTTCATGAGTGCTTTAGACTCATTTGTGTTTTTTACCAATACGAAAAACACTTATGTTGGAGCAAATGTAGTTGGCATAAGAGATTTTTTATGTCACTATATCTGAGTCGTTAAACGTCTGACAGTTGATCAACTCAACTTTGTTAATGAATTATCATTGTGAACTTCAAGTTCATATTGTTTAGTGCGAGGATCAAAATGAGATAATGATAATTCATTTCAACGAATCTCTTTGTCCAATCTTTGATTTTCTCCCCCTAATGTTGGAAAATTTTAATCACAAAATGACGTGATCATCTAAATGAGTCATCTATAAATCTTCTGACAATAGTGTAAATATTGGACTATCAACGAAGACTCGTACCCAACGTATATAATTTCCCAATCTCTTATTGAGACTTATCTTAATGAATTGTGGTGGAGCAATTAGAATGTATCACATCCAAATATTCTTATATGGGAAATATGAGGTTTTGGCCCAAATTATAAAGGGGAACTCATTATAACTCTTTGGCATAATGCAAATTTATGTTTTTAACTTAGAGAAACACATATATAAGATAATGAGAATATTTATTCTCAATGACGTATTTCACTTATTGGATAATCATGAAAATATGCTCATAATCAAGATGATTGAGCTAATAATCTCGTGAGTATATACTCTAGACACATGTGTATGTCTAGTTGGGTGTATCTCATGGATCCAAATATCACCCTTATTCTTTTTGTATGTGATTTATTGCTTACTTTTATCAATGATTATCTAACCATCAATTTAGTGTGAGAACAAGCAACCGAAAATATTTTTTTTAGTGTGTGAAATATTTTGAAATTAACCACGTAACTCTCAATTTGCATAATTGTAGAACCGGGATGGTCTAACCAGTTATGCCAAATAATTTTGCCAGGAGAAGTAAACTTTTAGTTTACATTGGTAAGAGCTTCAATGTGATGACAAATTATAATACTTTCAATGTTTTGTCATCATAATCTATATATATGAATGTGATGAACATATTTGATTATTCTTGTCTTTGTTTTCACAATATAATATCCATTAATGTGATATCTTTATAACTTAATATATTCATACACAATTTGTAGATTATAATGCACCATCAATATTGAATCTCTTTCCTCTATGTAACAACTTTTGAGGATGTAATAGCTTAAAAATTTCATCAATATGGAAATTTTTCATCTATTGAATAATAGTAATACATGAGCACTTTCTAGTATTAGTTTTGGGTCATTTCTTTGCCATATTATAAAATGGAGTATTTCACATATTTTATTGATGGTAGCGCTTGTATAGATCTCATTTAGAATGAGAAACAGAATATCACAATTCTCTTATTTTCAATTATCAATTTCACAAAAGTCATTGTTTCCTTCACAATCGATACAGATGATATACTTGTGAATAATTGATAGTAATTTGATACACCATTATTTATTTGTAATTCTACAACCAATACAATGTATGAACATTTCTTAATTCTCACTAGGAGCATTGTGATTGCATACTCCTTATTAGATGTTGAATTTCACCACTTTGATGCATTCCTTTGGAATATAATTCTTTTGATATCATTTTTTTAAAACATTCACATCATGGAATGTAAAAGTCGTAATAGTGTCATTCAAACTATGATCATCTAACAAATTTGATAGCTGTATCACCATTATATGATCATATTCATTCTCTCTTTAAAGTTTTGTGAAAGACACTTGAAATTTCATTCTTATAACCATTAAAATCATAGATGAATGTATTCTTTTGTCCACTTGTGGAAACATAGATATTGTCACTTAATAGACATATGATTATAACCATTCATATCAAGGAATGATATTATGTCTCATGAATCATCAACATTTGAGACTTCCTTTGGATAACATGTGTATTTTGGTACACTTATATATTCTCATGGAATGCAATTGTATATTCCAAAGCATTGGTTCAAATACCAATCTTTCTCACATGAGTCATAATCATGTTTTGCTACTTAGAACTGAAGAAATGTTGTTGCATATGTGTTGGATACATTCTCTTTGAGAAATGACATATAGTCTTATAGACTATTGATATTCAAATAATTCCAACATCCAACCATCATTGTTTCCAAATCATCATAACAAATAGCTTTCACGAATAGAAACAATTAAATAATAACACATATGAACAATAACTAATTGAAACTTCATAATACAGAGTCTATACCTTATGATGACGATCTTTTTCTCCAAGGAGTAAAGCTTCGTGAATCTCCAAATGGGCAGAGCTTCATGCTGATAACGTGTTATGAAACTGATGGAGAACTATGAACTATGAAGTAGAGAGGAAAGACAAGAGAGAAAGAGGAGAGAGTTGCTTCTTCTTATTCATACCAATAGATACAATGATGTGCTCTATTTATAGGCACATAATACATAACTCCTATAGGCTAATGTAATTACACATGAATAGAGAGAATAATGAGTCATGAATGGGAAGCATCCTATGTGAAGGTAGCATCTTATGTGAAGGTAGCATCCTATGTGAATCATAAACATTCACTACAATATTATTCATAAGAGATTTCCCATTAATGTATTTATAGATTCGGCTCTTATCCTTAGGAGATGAGAGCAAGAAATTGACCCATTAAATTTGTCCCTTAAGGAGACTAATGTTTGGGTAACTTTTAGAAATGTTATGCTTAAGCTAATCACGACGGAGGTTCAGCTAGCTTGCTAGCCATATGGGTACCATTGTGCATATATCACTACAAAAAAAGTCCTTTAGCGTCGCTCGGAGGGGAAGTATTTAGCGTCGGTCAGTGAGGAACCGACGCTAAACCCTTGACTCGCGTTTGACCAAGGGTTTAGCGTCGGTCGCTTATCGACCGACGCTAAAACATGTCGATAACCGACGCTAAATTTGGTTTTCGGTCGAAAACGAAGCCAACCAGCTTTAGCGTCGGTTATTGACATGTTTTAGCGTCGGTTACCGACCGACGCTAAAACAGCTGCCACCCTAACCCTAATCTCATCTCTCTCATCCTTCTTCTTTCTCCTCCAACCTTCTTCTTCCTCTTCCATTTTCTTCCTTCTTCCTCCTCCATTTTCTTCCTTCTTCCTCCTCCAGCCTTCTTCTTCCTCTTCCATTTTTCTGACCTTCATTCTTCTTCTTCCTCTTTCTTCTTCCTCCTCCAGCCTTCTTCTTCCTCTTCCCTTTTTCTGACCAGCCTTCCTCTTCTTCCTCTTTCTTCTTCCTCTTCCTCTCTTCCTCTTCTTCTCCTCTTCTTCCGTCTCGCTGCCATCGCCACCGCCATCGCCGCCATCGCCACCGCCATCGCCGCCATCGTCGTCGCTGCCGTCGCTGCCACCGTTGCCGCCGCCAGCACCAAAAAAAACTGACCTAATAAATCTAAAAGCACCAAAAAAATATGACATAATAAATTTAAGTGACCAAAAGGATGACCTAATAAATCTAAGTGACCAAGATGCATAACTGGAAAATGGAGTGACCAAATCTGAAAACAAAAAAAAATTGGGTTGGTCAGCGATTCATTTCGGTCAGCTCAAAATTAGCGTCGGTCGTGGTTTAATATTAGCGTCGGTCGTGGAAGAACCGACGCTAAAATTTAGCGTCGCTACTTTTAGCGTCGCTTGTTGTAAGCGACGCTAAATATTTTAGCGTCGGTCAATGACCGACGCTAAACTCTCATTTTTTTGTAGTGTATTTGTGGTGAAAAGCTTCAATATGAAGGTTTATGTTTGTCATGGCGGGTCAATTGCAAGTGCAGAAGCGTTGTTTGTACAATTGGGGGATGTACTGCCGAGATTTTGATTGAATACCCTAATGTCAATTAATATGAAACTATTAAGACTGCTTAGGTTAAGAAGGATGTTTTATAGTCTTCATCAGAACTTAAGGTTAGTGTTGTGTTAAAGTAATACATCTGAGTTTTTTCTGAAAAAGAAGATGTATTTGGATGAATGATTTTCTTTTTAGGGGACTGGAGAGGGGTGGGTTGCAATGATGTTGATGATTTTATGCAAGTTAAAGCTTCTCCTATTCAGAAGGGAGAACTCTTTTGAGCCTTAGACAAGTTAATGTTTGTAAGAATTACAAGAAAGAGATAAATGTTGACGATGCTAAGAAAATGGTTGTGAGAGAAACTAGCAAAATATCTAAGGTTGCTAAAAGTGGGTACCGGTTACCCCAACTACCGTTTGTGCTATCTAGAGTGGTATTTTCATTGAACTAATCATTTATATCAATAGATTTAATCTTAATAAGTCTAAATTGAGTTTAGTTGATATTTTAGTCATCATAGTATAAGATTATACTTAATGTTCATCAGACTTCTTTCTACAACTACATTTTTTTCCAATATGATAGATCATCATCTCTACCAAATTAGTTTTTTCATTCAAATCACCCTATCTATCCTGTAACGACATGTAGATTCTTATACTCGAAAAAACAAGATATTAAAAACATGTTTATCTATCAAAACGTTAGTGGGGGTAACCGGTACCCCCACTTTTAGTGGGGCACCAGAGTGTTCACCATATATATATATAGATATAAAGTTGCTATCTTAAGGTAAGACACAAAAATTAAGATATATATATATATATATATATATTATATATATATATATAATATATATATATGTATGTCTAACTATGGATTTATAATCCAATCATTTTTGGATAAGAGTCCAAATTGGCTAACAACATGGAGCTAGAGTATCACTACGGGAGTGTGTGCTCCTACTCTAGATTTTTTTCCATTAGATAACTCCCGCGGGAGCGCTGGAGATAACCATGCATTCAGAAAATTAAGTGCACACTCAAGCCGTGAGGTTTACCACACTCCGACTTGGGAGGCAACGAAGCGCATGACGAGCCACATAGTGGGCTGTCATGTTAATCTGTCGAGGAACCGCAAGAAGTCTGATCCGAGGGCGAGAATCCAGAAGTTGACAAATGTCTGCTATTAGAGGACCTCCCTCCCGTGCAAGGCATAAGTAGCTTGAGACTGCTCTCTTAACTTCTGTGGCGTCACCTTCTATATCCACCTCAAGCCAGCCCATATCTCGGCACAGGGCACACGCATCTCTCACTGTTAATAATTCAATAATGAAAGAATTGGAAATTCCCGGATAAGAAATATTTGTAGCGAAGAGAAGACCTCCCTCGGAATCATGAACCACCAGGCCTGCTGCACCGCCTACATCTGGAAGGAGCGCCCCATCTATATTGAGCTTTAGTCTTGGATATCTTGGAGGGGACCAACTGGAGTTTCAGAAAAGAGGGTTGGAGGTTGAGCGGGAGCAACAGTGGGGAGAGAAGATAGGTTATCAACGTCATAGGAAAATTGTCTGTGGAGAGCCATTGAGGAAGATTGGAATTTCTCAAAAACCACCCAATTCCTAGATTTCCATATTCTCCACCTGGTTAAAACCCATATAGGGGCCTCTAATGGATGAGAATATATAATAGTCCTCCAAGAAATCGCCGGGTGAGTATGAGGGATTGCATCAAGTCTAGGTTAATTATCCTAAACAATGACGAACTAATAAGCATTTAAAAAGGATGTGTTCTATAGTTTTCGTTTCTAAAAAAAACACGGGCACATGTCAGGAAGTGTCATCCCTCTAGAATTTAACCCTTCTAGAGTAGGGAGAATTCTATGACATGACCTCCAGAGGAAGAAACAAAGTTTAGGTTGGATCCGTAGGTCCCAGACCGATCGCCAAAGTAAAGGATTTGTCGGTGGAGCTAAAGACGGGGGTTTTTTCTTTTTTGGTCGGACCCGAAGGGCCTGCACATACCTAGATGAGGTATTATACTGTCCACTGGAAGTGAAGTACCAGAGTGGATGGTCTGGCTGAGCCGTTATTGGGAGGGAAATACTTGAAATGGCCTGAACTGAGTCGGGATGAAAGAGCATGGATAACCGATCCAAGTCCCACTGACCAGCTATGATCAGGGAAGAGATTTGGATCACTATGCCCGGAAGTAGAGGATGACAAATATAGGGAAAGAAGGATTCGGGTTCCCATGGATCCATGGACATTCAAAGATAGAAAGCATTGGGCGGGAGCCAAGATGCCAAAGGAGACCTTGCATCAGAAGGTCCCTACAATGTAAAATACTCTGCCAACCCCAGGAGGGGTTTGATTGTTTCGAGGCGTTTAAGAAGCATTGCGAGGGGAAGTATTTCCCCTTTAGAAGCCTAGTAATTAAAAGGTTAGGTTCCATTAGAATTCTCCAACTTTTTTTAGCTAATAAGTCTTGGTTGAATGCTTTAAAATCTTTGAAACCCAACCCTCCTTCTTTGGACAAGCAAAGCTTTGACCAACTCCGCCAGTAAATGTGGCGCTGATCTGTCACTCCCCCCCCCCACCAGAATTCAGCCATACGGGAGTCTAAGGTTCACAAACCCCGTTGCTAAGTTTGTAAGAAGACATGATGTAGATGGGGAGGCCCGCGACAACTGATGTGAGAAAAGTATGAACCCCCGCAGGAGAAAGGGTGGCCCGCTTCCAACTATGTAACCTTGTCCTCAAGGAAAGCGAAAGTGTCTTTTTTTTATTTTAGCACCACACATGGGGCTCCTAGATAAGTGGTCGTATTAATCGACAAATTTATCTGGAGGAGTTCTGAGTATTCCTCTATTAAGTCCTCTGGAACATTCTTGCGAAACAGGACTGAGCTCTTTGCATAATTGATACGCTGCCCATTCAAAAGCTGATATCGTGTGAAGAGGGAGCGAAGGTGGACCAGAGACTGTCGAGTGACTCAAATGAATACCATGGTATCAACAGCAACATTAAATGGGTGATCATCGAACAATGCCCATTTAGCTTAATCCCATGCAAAGTTTTTCTCTGGAGCTCTAATTGAATGAGATGAGAAAGTCCTTCGGAGTAGATGGAGAATAAGAGGGGCGATAAAGGATCACCTTGTCGAAGTCCCCGCGTCAGAGCAAAATATCCTTCAGGATTCCCATTTAGAAGAACTGCCATTGTCGTAGAGGCCAAACATTCGTGAACTAAAGAAACCCAGATGGGGTGGAAACCTAAAGTTAAGAGAAGAGGAAACAAGAAATCCCACTCCACTCTATCATAAGCTTTTTCCATATCTACCTTTAAGGCCAAAAAGTGCAGCTCACCAGAGTTGTAGGTTTGTAAGTAATGAATTAATTTATGAGCGATGAGAATGTTGTCTGTTATGCATCGACCTCTAACGAATCCATTTTGTGTCGGGTTAGCAGAATGATAGCTAGTCGAGCAGCAATAATCTTTGAAATGATTTTATAAAAAACTGTACATAGGCCAATTGGTCTCACTTGGGTCATGTTGGTAACCTCCGCTACCATTGGGATCAGAGTTAACCAAGTATGATTCAATCCTCTGAGCATATGTCCCCGCCTGAAGAAATCTTGAACTGCTGAAATTACATCAAATTTGATGATTTCCCAATATCTCTGAAAGAAAAGACCAGTGAAACCGTCTGGTCCAGGGGCTTGATGTAAACCAATGGCAAAGACGGCTTGTCTAATTTCTTCTTCTGTAACTGAAGCCAAAAGATCCTGATTAGTTGCCGGTTAATGACAGAGTGAATCCCAATCTCAGAAACTGCTGCTTGTGACCCATCATGTTCCGAGGTGAACATATGTTGGAAATAAGAGGCAGCCAAAATCCCTTTATCTTTTTCCGATGAGATAACATTCCCTTTTCGCGTCTTGAAGGTCACCAATGAAATTTCGTTTACATGTAGCAGTCACTAATCTATGGAAGAAGGACGTATTAGGGTCTCCTGATTCCAGCCTTTGATTCTAGACTTCTGTTTCCAATATACTTCCTCTTGTAATTGCACTTTTGAGCGTTGTGATTCAAGATGATGTACTTCAACCCAATCGATTGTGGGGGATGCGAGTTGGAGTGATAGGGCATTGTCAAGGTCTTTTAGAAGACGAGCCAAATTAGACCTCCCTCCCCGACACCAGCCAAAGAGGAGGTGCATGTCGTAGATTTTTTAGCTTGTCCGCTAATCGAAATATGGCACTCCCGTCTTTACATGGTGATGCCCAAGAATAAGAAATGAGATTTAATATTTATGGATTATCCACCCAACAACAATCAAAACGAAAAAGTTTCTTTGAGATTGGCGAGGGAGGCATTGTGCGCAGAATAATTGGTGAATGATCCGAGCAAATTGGGGGAAGGTGTTCAACCGTTATTTCTGGGAAAAGTTCGAGCCATGAGTCATTTAAAAAGAAACGGTCAAGTCGCTCATCTATTAGAGAAGAAGGAGACTGTCTGTTCGACCAAGTGAATTGTGGACCACTGAAGCCAATGTCAATTAGACTCATCTTATTTGAGAAATTAAGTAAAGGTGAAATGTTGCTTCTGTCTAGAGGAATACCACCCTTTTTTCTGAGATAGACATCATGCAATTAAAATCGCCAAAAATTGCAAGTGGCTCTATATGATGTTCTGCACGGAGAGCGATTTCGTTTAATTGATTTGTCCTTGTAGAATGTTAGTTTGAAAGATAAACACCTATCAACTATATAAAATTATTGGTATCTAATTCACTAGCGATGCAAATTGCATAATCCAACGAGAAGACAACTCTAGAAGGGAAGTCGGATGACCATGCAATGGTTATTCCTCCTCCTGAATTATTACTTAGAACATGGAAGTAATCAGAAAAACTACATTTAATTAAATGGAGGATAAGTCCCCGAACTTACACGAGTTTCACATAAGAAAACAAAGGAAGGTGCAATAGTATTACATAAACATTCTAATTCTGAAACTGTATCAGGACCTCCCAACCCTCTACAGTTCCATGATAATACCATCATAATCCCTTGGCGACCGAACCCTCTACAGTTCCATGATAATACCATCATAATCCCTTGGCGACCGACTCTTGGTCGGTCACCTCCACCATGGCATTAAGAGCTACGTCTGTTGGTCCTTCTGAAAAGAGTGCTAAATCCTCGTCGTCCGAAAGCTCAAAATCTGACTCGTAATCCTCCGGATCAATTGATGGACTTAATCCACTGTTCAGATTCGTCCCTGGGCCTGTAGGCCCAAATTCCTGCCCAATGACATTATCCTCATCCAAAAGAGATCCAACAGTTGGGAGTTGAAGAGTTAACGGGCCTGAGCCCGTCTGAACACAGACCTCAGTAGTTGGCCCCCTGCCCCAAGTCTTCCAACCTTTTAATTAGTTGTGGGCCACCGATCTGGCCCACATCATTCTCCCTTATTCTATTAGGGTTGCTTGTGCCGCCTTCTGCAATGCACAAAGAGGGTAGTCGGCAGCAGGAACTTGATTCCCCAATCCCGCCGCCATCAATCTCCACAGGCTGCTTTCTTTGCCCGTGAGATGGACGAATGAGAGAAACTCCATCGTCGAGATAAATCGTGCGTGTGTCCGAGGAGCCATCGCAATCAAGGTCGAGTTTCGGATCTGTTTTCATGGATGGTTGAACTGAGACTTGATACCTAAACCTTACATTACCTTGAATGTACCCATTACAACCCTCATTACTTGTGTTTCTTGAATACTCTGACTTCTACTTGCTTATTATTACTCTTGTCGTTTATCATTTCATCACTTCACACTTCCTATACATGTTTTTGCACTATCTTGCTACTTGATTACGACCTTGTGAAACATCACACTTCTCTCTCCCTGTTAGTTGTCTTACTTGTTTACATGATTGTAACAACCCACCCTAGGAGACCTGGTTGAACCACTAGTTCAACCCATACATTACTCGACATGGGGGTTGCTGATCCAAATAAACCAACACAATCACAAGAGTTCAACCATAAAATCGGAAGCGATAACAGAATATACCGAAGAACCTTGAATTAATCATTATAAAGCCAAAAGGCACAATCAACATCATACAAGGCAATGTAATAAACCAGCACAAAGCTAAATTCAAATACAAAGAAAACTCAATAAACATCTTGAGAATCCCGCCAGCTCACTCTCCCACTCCAGCTCCACACTCCTGTAAACTCATCTAGAAACCACAACAGAAAATAGAAGAAAAGGGTTAGTTCTAATCACTGAGTGTCTAACTCGCAAGCTCAAAGTTATGCTAAATATAAATCCTGACATAAAGACAATCTCGGTAATCCTTACCGCCAAGAGATCACCACCCTTAAGTCAACCGTTAGAAGTGCCAGAAACCCCTAGTTTATCGTTCCAGTAAATATTGGTCTTAAAGGACCATCCGTCCACTAAGGACCTCCCTGGATGGTCGTTAATATACGAACCACTAGAACCTTTACCTTTTCCGTCACCTAGGGGATTGTGCAATCCAGGGCTAAGACAAGCACCAAAATCTTCTACTATGGGGTAGTAATCCCCAAATATTTCCTATCCCGACCTCTGGCCTTAGCTAGAACCGATTTCTGAATTAACTGTTAGTTACCCTTTAACCCTTATCTTGTCTAGCCAACTAGTGGCTAGACCGGAATACCCGTCACAAGGACAAACAACAAAGAACCAAACACCAAAATAATTCCTTTGAACCTTAACCGAATAAACCCTCGAGCTTGAGGAACATTAAATCATAAAACTTCTCACCTTAACTGACGTGACACCTCAGATTCTTGTATGAAATGATCTTCCTCGTCGTCCTGGTTCCAGCGATCTTGACGGTTCAAAAATCGGAGCCTTAATGAAGGAGTTATGGACGAATATCTGAATCACCAACCGAAACCTCTAAACCAACTGTCAAGCAAACCCTTAGCTGAAAATATCCAAAAAGACCCATTGACTTATAGAAAACGCTAAACATCCACTTAACTTTTCAGAGGAAGAAGACCAGTCCGCGATCTTTCTTAAAGCTTGAAAAAGGGCCTCACTTCCTCCCCGTTCACTCCTCTGACCACCGGCGAGCCCTCCGATTGCCGCCACATGCTTCCAATTTCCTAAAGGTTGGTTTCATTGGCCATCGTCACCTCAAAACAGACATCCCACTCCACAGTTATTGGAGTTACCACCATCCTCCTCAAACTTTATGCCAACAAACCTAGCCGCCGCCTCTGCTTCATTTTTCGTGTTGCACCACTGCCTCTCTCTCCCAGTCTCTCCTTTTTCCGTGCCACCAACCTTACCTCTCCTTTACCTTAATGAACCGAGCTACTATTGAGCAAGTGGAAACATTTGATCCCTTTCTTTGGGTCCCCAAACCTGACGTCCCCCTGACCTTTACTTCCCTTACCCTTACTCCCTCGTTTCCGAAGCTATAGTGAGCGGCACACTTTCCGGTAACCCCTTCCCTTTCTCCATTCTGTTGAACCCTTCCCTTCCGATAGGTACTAGTGTTTATTGAGTGCAATCATTTTGGGGACAAGGGAAGGGGTTAACGAAAAGTGTGCTATAAAAGGGGTTGAACAACAATGGGACAACAACTTGCAAACAAACAAAGAACAAAAGTGTTGACTATAAGGGACAAGTCAATGGGGCTCAAAGAGCATGGTAGATAAAAGAACGAGACAAGGCAACAGACAAAGTAATCAACGAAGGAAGATTCATAGGCAATGAACGGGAGGGGAAAGCGGGGATCATCAATAGGCTTGGGGGCCACTAGGATGGGGGAAACCAGGTTATTGGGGGAGTTTTTGCAAGACTTGCACAATTATAATCCTTCTACCACTTCAAAGAATGTTAACTTAGACTCTCTAATGAGAATCCAACCTCATGCATCAATGCAAGACAAGCTAACCACTCTCACTTGGCAAACTTGACAAAACAATCATGCACGCCACATGTTCGATGAAATGCCTAAGTGAGAAATTCACTTAAGAAAGACTAATCTACATGCAACTACTCTCACTTAGCACTTACATATCAGTATATAAGCATCAAACGAATTAAGAACCAAACACTCAGCACTCAAGGCTACAAAGATGCATATCTCACAATCAACATCCCAAGCACAAGAAGAGAATGAAATTGGAACAAGAAATACTTGCATAAACATTAGAAGAGTTTTGGTCTTGCATGCACAACCCCATCCACTTAATTACACCCCATGGTTACCCTTACACCCATTAAATCACCCATTACCCCAACCCTAGGTCTAGTGTGCCATGGAAGAGAGAAGAAGACAACAACTCCTAAATAAGAAACTCGGAGAAGAAGACATTCTTAACTCTTGAATGGTCTTGGGATGGATGGATGATGGAGGGAGACCTTAGGGGGAATGGTCTTGGGGAGGGCGGATACCTTTTTCCTTCGTCAAAATCTCCTTGGAGGCACCAAAAAGTCGTACACCCTCAAAAGATCTAAAGATGGGCCTTTTATAGTCCTGGATCCAAGAGGGCGCGGCCGCGGGTTTAGGTTAATCGCTGGCGTCAGCGGGCACAGGATTTAAGAGGTCGCGGGCGCGTGGGTCGATAACACAGGGCAAGAATCCTCCAACACCAAATTTCTCCCAAAACGTTAGGCGGAACGCGCATTAATTTAAGCGCGACTGCGTTGTCTAGTGGAGCGCGGCCTGGAACACTTCCCGGGTGCCAACTTGACAAGATCACTCCGGGAGCTGTAGATCTCTGATGATGAACCGTTTGAACTGAGTGAAAGATCTCACGGGACTTTCCACGTACGTGACCTTAAAAACATAAAAAAGAATCGAAACTAGGTGAAAATGGACGGTGAATGTCCCTAGTCACCATAATCGTATAAAATGTCGAAATAAGGTAAAAAGGGAATAAACCAAGGGAAAAGGGTTATAAAACTCCTGGAAAAACTGGTTAAGTGCGCGGGGGGGGGGGGGGAAGTGATATAAATTTCGTACATAAACGATTGAGTTAATTTTTTGAGTATTCATAGGAAATACACGACTCTATACTTGCATTCGAGCATGGATATGATATCATCTTCCTTCGTCAAAATCTCCTTGGAGGCACCAAAAAGTCGTACTCCCTCAAAAGATCTAAAGATGGGCCTTTTATAGTGCTGGATCCAAGAGGGCGCGGCCACGGGTTTAGGGTAACCGCTGGTGTCTGCGGGCGCAGGATTTAAGAGGTCGCGGGCGCGTGGGTTGGTAGCACGGGGCAAGAATCCTCCAACACCAAATTTGTCCCAAAAACGTTCGGCGGAACGCGCATTAATTTAAGCGTGACCGCGTTGTCTAGTGGAGCGCGGCCTGGAACACTTCCCGGGTGCCAACTTCACAAGATCACTCCGGGAGCTGTGGATCTCTGAATGATGAACCGTTTGAACTGAGTGAAAGATCTCACGAGACTTTCCACTTATGTGACCTTAAAAAACATAAAAACACTCAAAACTAGGTGAAAATGGACGGTGAATGTCCCTAGTCACCATAATCGTGTAAAATGTTGAAACAAGGTAAAAAGGGAATAAACCAAGGGAAAAGGGTTATAAAACTCCTGGAAAAACTGGTTAAGTGCGCGGGGGGGGGGGGGGAAGTGATATAAATTCCGTACATAAACGATTGAGTTAATTTTTTGAGTATTCATAGGAAATACACGACTCTATACTTGCATTCGAGCATGGATATGATATCATCTTCCTTCGTCAAAATCTCCTTGGAGGCACCAAAAAGTCGTACTCCCTCAAAAGATCTAAAGATGGGCCTTTTATAGTGCTGGATCCAAGAGGGCGCGGCCACGGGTTTAGGGTAACCGCTGGTGTCTGCGGGCGCAGGATTTAAGAGGTCGCGGGCGCGTGGGTCGGTAGCACGGGGCAAGAATCCTCCAACACAAAATTTGTCCCAAAAACGTTCGGCGGAACGCGCATTAATTTAAGCGTGACCGCGTTGTCTAGTGGAGCGCGGCCTGGAACACTTCCCGGGTGCCAACTTCACAAGATCACTCCGGGAGCTGTGGATCTCTGAATGATGAACCGTTTGAACTGAGTGAAAGATCTCACGAGACTTTCCACTTATGTGACCTTAAAAAACATAAAAAAACTCAAAACTAGGTGAAAATGGACGGTGAATGTCCCTAGTCACCATAATCGTGTAAAATGTCGAAACAAGGTAAAAAGGGAATAAACCAAGGGAAAAGGGTTGTAAAACTCCTGGAAAAACTGCTTAAGTGCGCGCGCGGGGCGGGGGGAAGTGATATAAATTTCGTACATCAATGATTGAGTTAATTTTTTGAGTATTCATATTAAATACACGACTCTATACTTACATTCGAGCATGGATATGATATCTTTGCTTAGCAGCGATCTAGGATGACCAGTTTAACATATAAGGCATTTTTTGGAATTTTTTTTGCCTCTATAGAGTTATAGAGGCATATAGCTTAAGTGCCACTCACGCTGTTGTGACTAAATGTCTTTAGAGGCAAATACGATGACACATGTTATCTATCAATCGCAATTTTACGAGGATATTTTTCTTTATTGGACTCTTTAACTATTTACATGATTTTCTACTCTTTTGCTATCTACGAGGTTTGAACCCGAGTGGTTGAAGAAAATGTGCTAAGTTGTTAGTTCTTACCACTCGGTTCATGAGTACTTACTAATGTTTTTTACGCAATTTTTAAGTATGAATTATAAAACTCAATGATATGGAGAAACTATGCCAAGGAAAAGAAATCAAAATTGAAAAAAAACGTTAATTTTTTCTTACTCATTATTAGAAAATAAATCGTTAGCATTTATTATATATATATATAGTTAATTATCTAACATTTATCATCGTGATCATATGGGTGAAAAATTTATCGTCGACGGAGGCTCATGTTATAAAAATATCTGTTGTGAAACATTTCGGTGATAAAACATGAGAGAAAACTTCAACAAACTAAAATAACTTGGAATTATAAACAAAGAATTAAGACCACAAGATTAAACAACTAAAATCTAACGGTAGATGATTATTGTTGCATTGGATGCAACAATGCATTCAAAATCTTGATTTTTATCTTAAAAAAAGCTTACAATTTTACAATTTATTTGATGTCTAGCAATCATGATTATTCCATGTAAAATCTATAGATCGAACAAATGGTAGAACCCATCTCAATTAAAATTTTAGAATATTATAGAATCTATGATTTTTTTTGGATTTTGCGATTTCATTTTCTACGTGAAAACGACCAGTTTCTATGACTCTGTTCTTGTTGGAACCAAGACAATTAAATTATATTGGTTTTTTCTTCAGTTTTTTGTCAAGACTTTTATTAATTTAGTTAAAGTTGGTTATTAAAATAAAAATATGCGTAAAATATAATTGTCTGATTCCTAGAATCGCTGTCATCAAGAGTCGATTATCATCTTTATTTTCTTTCCTCAACTATTTAAGACTTACGTAGTCAATTTTCTTACTTTTCTAATCAACTCAAACCTATTAGATGATCGAATATGAGAACACATTGTTTATTTACGTAATTATGGTTAATGTAATATTGTACTAAATATTTTAGACATTAGTTCATAAAATCTTACGATTCTACAATTTAAATCTAAGATAACGATTTCAAATAAGTTTTCAATTCTACGTGGAATCTTGATTTTGACTACCTTAGATGCAACAAAGCAACACCGTTGTCATGGGAATCTGACTCGAGATAAGGTGGTTGTTGGATAAAATCAACGCGGATCAGAAAACCATAACAAAATCGAAATCAAAAGAAAACTGTAATCGAGGCCTGTGTTTGCACAGTTTCCTTAAGATAGATTCGCCCTACACAAGGACATCTTTCTCCCAGGATATAGCGATTTCAACGGTGTTTCAACACCGTCAAACGCAACCACGCTTGAGCAAAGCGACAACAGACGAACCGAAAAATAAAAAGAAAGGAAGAAGAATAGAATTTTTGGGAGAGAGATTTCAGTATTTGAAGGTGTGTGGAAAACTGAAGGGATAGGTGGGTATTTATAGGGGAAAATTCTGGAGCAAACTCTTTAGTTGAGCAATGTGGTATAAAACCACTTTCTCACATTACTCCTTTTCCCACCAAGGTACTTTGAAAATCAATTTCTCATTCACCTTAAATCCATTTTGGACGGATTATATCTCGATTCGAAGCTCTCTTGTAGGAGAACAAGAATACGTAATCACCTTACAAAAAGTTGTTACTTAACCCACTCATAATCACATCCCAAAATGGTACAAACCCATTTGGTTTACCCAAATTTTCCAACAGTCCCCACATGAATGAAAATTGGACTCAAGACTCTGACGACACTGACAACTTTGCTCAACGGTCAAATCCCGCATAGGATAGGTAGGTGTTACCCCTTGAACCTTCCCTTGTGAAGCATACCGACTCTACTGGCTAGATGGTAAACGCGATGTCCTTGAACCATCCTGCCGCTCGTGTAGACGATGATACACTGCACACAGGATCCTTCCTAACGTGATCTTGTTCTCACTGTTATGTTCATATGGCCCTGAACATCTGCCTGGTTCTGCGAGAGTTTAAGGAATTTGCGCCCCCACAATTCCCTTGAAGCGGCTTTCACTCTAACATAGGTGATCCTTATCTCAGAATCATTAAAAGCCTTGATGCTTATCCTTAACCTTATCACTGCTTATAGGAATGGGTTGGGGTTGCCCCCATAGTGACTCTAATAGTTCATTCAAGTAGGTTGTCCCTTTGAACCTAGATCTTGGGATCTCCAGTAAACTAGGTTGGGTTTTCCTTCGAATAAACTTTATTTCAAGGGCTTTAATCCCTTCCCATTGACAACTTGAGCACAGCCTCTCGATTTAACCCTTTGGTTAGCGGATCCGCAAGGTTATCTTGACGATAACTCTTATTTTGAGAGAAGTTGTCTTATGGTATATTGTCTACCATCAAGTAATGTGATGACTACTTTCACTAGTCACCCCCACATTTAAAATAATGAAAAGAAGTATTTCTTCTATTCAATAATTTATATGGAGTCTTATTAGTAACCTTTCCATATACCTTATTTAAAAGGTAATTAGCTGACACACAGCTCCCCCACTTGTTGTGGGAACTCATAGCTTATTGACTTGGCATTCGGCTTAGGAACTCATATGTTCCTTAACAATTGTTCATGCTTGTATATCTAACACAAGAGCATTACTTGACACACAAATTTCATGTAGAATAATTCTAATTCATGTAGCACTAAGCCACAATATAAGATCCAAGCGTCCCAGATTTATATATATGGTCTAGTACCACCACCTAATTATATAAGAATCAAACGTCATTGATTTTCATATAAAAGAATTTTTCTACCATTATTTGATTGTGCCAATAAGATTACACACATTGGTCAACCCATCGACCAATTGTTCAACATGTCATGAACTTATAAATGTTCTCAAACATTTTATGGTCTACATGACTTCAATATCTCCTTTAACACATTAAGGAGAACATTTGCCAAGCCAAAATTGAATGTGTACAAATTAAATATCACTTTCTTTTGCCACTTCTCAAAATTCATAAATGAATTTATTTGGTTTATCAACATGATTAACCATCACACTCTTAGGTATTTTCAACAACACCACAACAAGAGTCATTTAATGATCTTCACAAGAGAAATCATCCACTATTCAACACTCGTTGAATTGTTTGTCATGTTTCCACAAGAAACATACATTTTCGACTTGATTCACAAAGAATCATGTTCAAGGTTTATAGTCTCAATGATGGACCATCATTCCAACCTTCAAGAATTTACAATTTGACATGAAGTCAATCCAATGTACCAAACATTGATTTTTTTTCAAATATTTCAAATATTTCAAATAAAGTATTTAGATCAATCTCGCTACTAATGGAATTAGTGCAATTAATTTGGTTCGTTTTAAATCAAAATTGACTCAAGCCACTTAATTGCATCACCAGATCCAAAGCTAGTTTGATCAAAATACAAAGATTCAACATAAATGCATAACCATAGTGTTGAAACTTCCATTACAATAAATAATTACGAGTCATCCAAATTAGCAACCAAATAATGCTAATTTAAATACTTTAATTAATTCTTCAATTAAACCATAATTAAGGGATACAAAATCCCATAATAAAATTTAAATACCACACAAATAGTATTTAAATTACACGTTAAAAGATTTGAGAAACTTAGCTAAATCATTGTGCGCGTAAAAAAGTAAGTCTATTTCAAGCAATTAAATTACCAATTAAGATTAGATACTAAATCAATCTCAAAAGGTAAGTAAATCGCATCTAATAAATTGTGAAATAGAAACCTTCCAAGTTAATCGTTTGAATTAAATTCAAATATAACTCTCAATTAAAGCACACAACTAATTTAGGTAACTGTGTCAAAATCACTATTAATGGAATAAGTGCAATTTAATTTGATTGATTTTAGCAAGATTGCTTCAATCGTTTAATTGCATCACCATATCCAAAGTGATTTGACCCATAATCAAGTTAATTCTTTGAAACGAATTCAAAGAATATTAATTTAATCAAAACACGCAACTATTTCAGTTAAACCTTAAAGTAAAACCTCCTATCAATAGAATTAGTTCAATTAATTTGGTTGTTCTAAAGCAATATTGCTCACAACCATTTAACTGCGACACCAGATCTAAGCGATTTTTACCCAAGTTAATTCTTCGAAACAAATTCAAAGAAATAATTTAATGAAAATGAACAATAATTTCATTTAAATCTTGAAGCAAATTTTCGCTACCAACGAAAATAGCGCAATTAATTAGGTCACTTTAAAGCGTCATTGCTTCAACCTTTTAATTGCATCATCAGATCCAAGCGATTTTTGCTCAAGAACAATAGACCAAATTGAATCCATAGCGAATTCACCATAACCAAACAATAGAATTCAAACAGCTACACGAGTGTGAGAATTCATTCATAGTATCAAACGGATTTACAACGATTCTAAACAAGTATCTGAATTGGTAAATACATTACTAAGATTCAAGATCTTAGATTACCAATAAACTAGTTAGAATACGAAAATCGTAAGTGTGATTGAATTAAACTAAATGACGTAATCACACAATCATAACACTCATATTTGAAACACAAATCTAAACAAAAAGCTAAGATAAACCACTGAATAGTAGCGATGCAGAGGCCTTAATACATAAACAATTAAGCCACACAACCCATCTTATTCATATGTGGTGGAAACATGAGCACCATAATTGATTCCAATTATATCAACCTCCTCGAACAGTAACAAACCAATTCAATATAATCAGAAAAATTGTTGGATGATTACAACGTTAGAGAATTAAGTCTGGATCTCAACATATATAATCAGAACACAATTAAAAACTAACGTGTCCAACAAAATATTCAATTAACTAATAAGATTTAGTTGACCCGATTAACTAAAGAAAGAACCAAAAGATATCAAACGAGACCCTTCAAAGATATTGAATCTGAGAGAGAATATCTTATAAACCAAAAGCAAATAACTAACTAGAATTTAGAACACAAACATGGTATTATCGCATTTCATACCATGACTAAAGCAATTTAAAATTGGAAAAGAATTTAACCAGCAACGTAAAGGGAAATTCATCTAAAACCCAATGATTAATGTGAACCCAAACCAAGATTCACCCGACCATTATAAAGCTAAGTAAGATTAGCACATCATCAAAAGAAAGTACAAAGAATGGCGGATTCAAAGTTAAAATAAAACACCACCATACACAAAAATTTAATCACAAAAAAACATCATGTTCTGCTACGGAAGTATAAACCTCAATCAGAAATGATAATCATTGTTAACATCAAACAAGAATCTATCTTAAGTTGTTGGACAAAATCAACGCGGATCAGAAAACCATAACAAAATCGAAATCGAAAGAAAACTGTAATCGAGGCCTGTGTTTGCACAGTTTCCTTAAGATAGATTCGCCCTACACAAGGACGTCTTTCTCCCAGGATACAACGATTTCAACGGTGTTTCAACACCGCCGAACGCAACCACCCTCGAGCAAAGCGACAACAGACAAACCGAAAAATAAAAAAGAAGGAAGAAGAATAGAACTTTTGGGAGAGAGATTTCAGTATTTGAAGGTTTGTGGAAAACTGAAGGGATAGGTGGGTATTTATAGGGGAAAATTCTGGAGCAAACTCTTTAGTTGAGCAATGTGGTATAAAACCACTTTCTCACATTACTCATTTTCCACCAAGGTACTTTGAAAATCAATTTCTCATTCACCTTAAATCCATTTTGGACGGATTATATCTTGATTCGAAGCTCTCTTGTAGGAGAACACGAATACGTAATCACCTTACAAAAAGTTGTTACTCCCAAAATGGTACAAACCCATTTGCTTTACCCAAATTTTCCAACAGTGGTATCCTTCCATGGTGTTGTAAATCAAAGAGGAAAATTGGAAGTGGTTTTCAAAATGGAAGAAAAACGTACTAACCCAAATATTTAGACTATGTTATGAAAGTGATGGAGAACTATGAACTATGAAGTAGAGAGGAAAGACAAGAGAGAAAGAGGAGAGAATTGCTTCTTCTTCTTCATCCAAATAGATACAATGATGTGTTCTATTTATAGGCACATAATACATAACTCCTATAGCTAATGTAAATACATATGAATAGAGAGAATAATGAGTCATGAATATGCTCATATAATTACACATGAATAGGGAGAATAATTGGTCATGGAAGACATTGATTCTTATGATCAATAAGAATCAATGTGAAGGAAGCACCCTATGTGAAGGTAGCATCCTATGTGAATCATGGACATTCACTACAAATATTATTCATAACACTCCCCCTTGAATGTCCAATGGTTAACTATATGCCCCTTACAACTTCACAAGAGAAAAATCAGTAGAAGAACAATACATCTATAGGGATATAATATATTATTCGTATAATACGCTATCCATACTGCCTCGTTAAAAACCTTACCAGGAAAACACAATGGGAAAAACCATGGTTAAGGGAAAAAGAGTGCAGTGCGTATTAACTCCCCCCTCATGATAGCATAACTCAAAATCGTTCAATCTTTGAACTTCAATTTATGAATGATTTTGTTGTATGATGTGTCTTTTGTGAACAAATATGCTAGATTGTCACTTGATCATAATTCAATAATTATTCCACTGGTATCTAGAAATTCGTGTTGGAAAATAACTTGGTCAAATGCACATTCTTGTAGCTTTTCTAATGCGATCCACTTACAACTCGAGGATATATATATATATATATATATATGCATTGTGCATGATCTATATGATCATAGTTTATGAATTATGATGTGGCTTCATAGTTTGTTTCACAAACCACCAAATAGTTGTATTGCCAAGTTGACCAAATTTATAATTGACCAACACGAAGATCATATCGATATTCAAAGATCACATAACTCATTGACATGTCTTCAATATGCTCAAATAAAATAACTTGAAATCTTATGTTATGCGAACATAACATAGTATATGCTTCAATTTGATCTCAATGTCATTGAGTGAGAGTAGAGTATAAGCTTGCCAATATATATGTTGATAGATGAATCAAATCTTATGAGACTAGCCAAGATTCATCAGTACTCTGACTGCACTAAGATATGATACTTCATGACAGAGCGATTCTTCATTACTTTATCGATATATATCGAAATCTACTCAAATATAATGATCTTACTACATAAAGATAGTTATGGACAATATATATCCATATCGAATTTTCAACACTTAGTAGTGTATCTTAATTTGTTGATAAACAACAATCGTGTTTGAGAGGTACACAATGTGCAAGTAATTTGCAACGATATTGACTCATATCTTTCATCTCAACTCTTTAAGCAAATAGCCTTTTTTTTTAGAAACTCTTCTTGAGTCTCAATAACTAATCAAATAGATAATAAGACGATGACATCTTAACCTTTAGAAATAAAGAAAACACTTTTTCAAAACTTAAGAAAGTCATAAATTTTTTGATACGAATATAGTTTCAAAATAAAAAATATTTAATGATAAAAATCAAGTATTAAATATAAAATATTAACAAATAGAATATAGAAAACATTTGGTATACGAAAAATATCATTCTTTCTCAATCTCATAATTCGTATGTCGTCAATTCAATATGATTGAACACTATTCACGTGAACTTGACTTATTGTTTGTATTTAGCAAAATGAATCATTCCGGAAATTTCATATACGCGTATATGTCATTATTAGACAAACCAAACATATAGGTTGTAATGACATCCATCAAAGACAAATATTTCCCTTCACAAACTACCAGACCAATCATATAATGAAAAGTTATTGCATCCACCAAATGAAAATATGTTTCATCATAATCAATACTATATAGGTTTTTGTCATTGTACAAAACCTTTCAAAATGAGATGTCTTATAACTCGCAATTTTACGATTTTCATTATAATCGTAGTGAGACAAATATATATATTTCTCATTTGCTTACATCTTCATGTGTAGAGACTTTTTATATAAAATTTTTTCATTTTTCTAGGGAATATAATATTGTCGCAATCGCATTTTCTATTTTGGCCAATCTTTTCTTTGTTTGCATGCATTAATGAATATGGCTCATGATCCTCATTTTCGCTTATCATATTTAGCGCTGCATTGCAATGAAAAATTTCATCAACGTTGACTTCATCATGATTCCAAAGTTTTTCATCAAATACATTGATGTATATTTCGTTCATAATTATCAGGTACCTGATGCTCTTCAGGAGCACATGTATTTGTTTGATATCATTTATCTTACCCTCATTTTGATCATCTTAATTTAAAGCTCCTTTTCACTTTTTGAGGATTTATATCTTTGGAATCGATTGATTTTTCATGCTTCGTGAGTGCTTTAGACTCATTTGTGTTTTTACCAGTACGGAAAAACACTTATGTTGGAGCAAATGTAGCATAAGAGATTTTTTTATGTCACTGTATTGGGGTCACTAAAAATGTCTGCCAGTTGATCAACTCAACTATGTTATTAAATTATCTTTGTGAACTTCAAGTTCATATTGTTTAGTACGAGGATCAAAATGAGATAATGATAATTCATTCCAACTAATCTTTTTCCAACCTTTGATTTTCTCCCCCTAATGTTGGGAAATTTGAATCACAAAATGACGTGTTCATCTAAACGAGTCATCTATAAATCTCCTGACAATAGTATGAATATTTTACGATCAACGAAGACTCGTACCCAACATATATAATTTCCAATCTTTGTTATTGAGACTTATCTTAATCAATTGTGGTGGAGCAATTGAGATGTATATATCACATTCAAATATTCTTACATGAGAAATATGAGGTTTTGACCCAAAACCAATTATAACGGGGGAACTCATTATAACTCGTTGGCATGATGCGAATTCATGTTCTTCTTCTAAAGATACATGCATATAGGATAATATTCTCAATGACGTATTTCACTCATTGGATAATAATGAAAATATGCTCATAATAAAAATAATTGAGCTAATAATCTCGCGAATTGGATGTTGCGAGTATATACTCTAGACACATGTGAATGTCTAGTTGATGCATCAATTAAAATATATAGATGAATCATATGTTGGGTGTAGCTTATGAATCCAAATATCACCCTTATTCTTTATGTAAGCGATTCATTGCTTACTTTTGTCAATGATTATCCAACCATCAACTTAGTGTGAGAACAAGCAACCAAAAAGGTTATTTATGTGTGTGGAATCTTTCAAAATTAACCACGTAAACTCTCAATTCGCATAATTGTAGAACCGGGATGGTTTAACCGGTTATGCCAAATAATTTTGCCAGGAGAAGTAAACTCTTAGTTTACATTTGTAAGAGCTTCAATGAGGATGACAGATTATAATACTTCCAATATTTTTGTCATCATAATCTATATATGTGAATGTGATGAATTACATTCATCATCTTGTCTTTGTTTTCACAATATGATATCCATTAATGTGATATCTTTATAACTTAATATTCATACAAAATTTTGTAGAATATAATGCATCATCAATATGGAATCTCTTTCATCTATGTAACAACTTTTGAGGATGTAATAGATTATAAATTTCATCAATATGAAAATTTTTTATCCATTGAATAATACATGAGCTCTTTCTAGTATTAGTTTTGGCTCCTTTCTTTGCCATATTATAAAGGAGTATTTCTCCTTTATTGATGATATATGCCGATACATCATCGATAATGTATATCGATATTACTTGATGTTGATAGTGCTTGTAAAAAATCTTATTTAAAACGAGAAATAAAATATCACAATTTTCAATTATCGATATCACAAATAGGTGACGATTGTTCTCTTCACAATCAGTAAAGATGATATTTTCCGAATAATCGATAGTAATTTGATCCATCATTTGTAATTGTACAACTGATACGATGCATGAACAATTCTTATTTCATTAGAATCATTGCATACTCCTTACTAGATGTTGAATTTTATCACTTTATTCATCAAGAATTTTCAACTTCCATTTGGAATATACTTTCTTTGTAATTCGCCTTACATTATGACCATCCAAACAAAATATTGTTTGCGTATATAAATGATGATCATATAATGTCATATTCACTCTTTGAAATGATATACCATATATAATTTGATGCATTCCTTTGCAATAGTTCTTTTGATATCATTTCTCTTAATTCATATCATGGATTGTAATAATATCTTATACATTCACTTCATGGAATGTGATACTGTATTTTGGACCATTGACACTCAATCATATACATCATTTATTACCCAATATAGGGAATTGTAATAGTGTCATCCGGATTATGATCATCCAAACAAATTTGATAGTTGTATCACCATTTATGTGATCATATTCATTTTCTCTTTCAAGTTTTGTGAAAGACACTTGAAATTTCATTCTTATGACCATCAAAATCATAGATGAATGTATTCTTTTGTTCACTTGTGAGAACATAGATATTGTCACTTTATGGACATCATTATAATCATTCATATGAAGGAATGATATCATGTCTCATGGATCATCAACATTTGAGACATATAAGTTAATACTTTTTCTTTGGATAACATGTGTATCTTGATACACTTATTCTCATGGAATGCAATTGTATATTCCAAAACATTGGTTCAAATACCAATCTTTCTCACATGAATCATAATCATGTTTGCTACTTTGATTTGGACAAAATGTTATTGTAGCATATGTGTTGGATACATTCTCTATGAGAAATGACAAATATTCTTCTAGACTATTGATATTCAAATCAAATTCCAACATCCAACCATCATTTTTTTTCCAAAATCATCTCAATGAATGGCTTGTGCCAATATGAATCACGTCTTTGATATAATCGTACTTGAGAACATAAACAATAAAATAAAACATATATGAACAATAACTAATTGAAACTTCATGAGATAGATTTTATACCTTAAGATGATGATCTTGTTCTCCAAAGAATAAAGCTTCGTAAATCTCCAAGTGGGCAGAGCTTCGTGCTGATAACGTGTTATGAAAGTGATGGAGAACTATGAACTATGAAGTAGAGAGGAAAGACAAGAGAGAAAGAGGAGAGAATTGCTTCTTCTTCTTCATCCAAATAGATACAATGATGTGCTCTATTTATAGGCACATAATACATAACTCCTATAGGCTAATGTAAATACATATGAATAGAGAGAATAATGAGTCATGAATATGCTCATATAATTACACATGAATAGGGAGAAGAATTGGTCATGGAAGACATTGATTCTTATGATCAATAAAAATCAATGTGAATGAAGCACCCTATGTGAAGGTAGCATCCTATGTGAATCATGGACATTCACTACAAATATTATTCATAACAGACTAGTATTAGAATAGATTTACTGTACTGCACACATCAAATATATTAATTGTAATTTCACTATGCAAAAAATTCCATATTATTGAAGTTTAAATATTAATTAAATTAATCTATGGGAGATCATCACATTATTTTTGCCACATAGGATAAAGCTATTCTCTCAATTTTCCACCTCATCTACAAATTTTAAATCAAAAATAAAATTTATATCAACTCTTTATAAATGCTCTCACATTAAGAGCTAATTAATAATTTTGTTAATAACATTTTTGGTCATTCAAGTCAAGACAACATATCATATTGGTCGCTTAAACTTTCATGTTTAACACATCAATGACTCAAGTTTGATTTAGGAAGAGATCGATATTTCGTTAATTTTTGTTCAATTTTCCATAAATCTTACGGGTAACCACGTCAACTAAAATAATACTTTTAAAACTCCATGCCATTAAACACTCAATCATTCGATCCAACTCATTTCGATCCAACCAAACCCCTTTTAGCATGATTGAAGATTCTCTTTCCTCTATCTTCATCTTTAGTAGACTCCAATCCTTCTCGAGTTTAATACGTAAAGCAATACGTTTATCATTCTCCCATCTCCAACCATCACAATCTATGACGAGTCAAAATTTGGCGACTCAAATCTCTACAACGAGAGAGATCGAGCTATTATGTCCATCATACAATACTAATATTTGAGATTTGTTTCTGCCATCGCGTCCAAGACAGCAACAATGATTCCATTGGGTTTGCAGCAATTGGCATGTTCATTGATCAATCTCCATGGAATTATGAAAAAAAACATGGATAACCATTTAAATCAAGAGTATAAAAAATTCCAAGAGCCACTACCAACTTTAGTAGCTTCGTGACCAATGATTTCACCTCCTTCGTCGTTGTTATGACAATTGGAAGTGTATATGAACACCTTACAATCTAAGTTTGGAATTTCATAAGGAAGGGTTTTTGTGATGATGGAGATAAGTGAGTTGTGTATATTTGAAATGACTAGAGGACGAAGATGACAATGTTTTTATGGATGCATTGATGGTATTGTGCATATATGGTTAATTGTGAACTCTATTAGATATGTTGTCTAATATGATTGTAAGTATTGTTAACTATAATATCTCATTTATTTGACTAATAGTTCATATATATTGTCTATATAAAAATGTTATGTTATATTTTATATATCACCCATTTATTCATTTCAAAATCCCATGAACTAAACTTTAAACAACAAAATATTTTTATCCATAAATTTTCCAATATATATATTAATGAGTATCAACTAGGTCTTTCGTAGCAATATTATTTCGGTGACGCACTATACCAGCAAGCGACAAAGTACAATCATAATTATTTGTTGTCAGGAAGTTTTGCGAACTACATATGAGCTTTCTATTTATAATGAAACTTTTCCATCCTCAAAACATTGTCTATATTTGAATGACATATTTCTAAATAAGTTATTGTTTTGAACTTAGCGTATAGATTTTCATCACGAAACTTACCTTTAAGCAACGTTTAAGGTATGAATGAAGTTTATGAATATTGAGTTTCATAACAAAGTAGCTGAATAAATGAAGTCTGGATAATGTTAAATTGGTTTTTGAAATTATTTTATTTTATTCAATTATATAGAATATTCGGTTAATGAACTCTAAGATTATTTTTAAAAAATTAACCATTAAATTATATATTTCCAAAGTCTAAGCCAAAATATTGATAAATACATGTGACCATTTATTACGAATTTGGGAATATAAACATATTATTTTAATATAAAAAACACATAATAAAATAATTATAGTCAAACTAATCTCTAAATCAATACATGATTTAACCAATGTTGTCAAGACCGGACCGGACATCAAAGGGTCTAGGGAGAGGTTCAAGGGTTTAAGGTCCGACCGAGATCAGACCGCAAAAATCGGTGTATAAAACCGTTCATACAATTAATTAAAAAAATATGAGTTGTTTTAGTAATTACCTATAACTCAGGTATCAAATTGTAATAATACCACATATATATTAATTATCTACAAACCCTACACCTATTTCTCTTTCATTACCACCGCAGCGCCGCTCCCTATTCTTTTCCTCTCTATTCTTCCTTTCTTCCTATTTCCCTCCCTATCTTCTTCGTCCTCATCTAGATTCACATTACTCTTCTTCTATCTTCTTACATGGGTCAACTAAAGATCTGCAGATCCCCCCTCAATTTCATTTATTATATGATTTTATTTTCCTCTTACCTGTCCTCTTCTTTATACACCTTTAGTTGTTTGAACTTTACATCTTAACAATGGCGGATAAAGTTTGGTGATGAGGAGACTTATATAAGGTTTGGGAATGGATTTCGAATTTCAAACTCTGATGGGAGGGGTGTTTCACGATTTGTTATTTTTAGTTCACTAACTATAAACAAAATTGCTACAGCCTAGCACTTGGGTCTTGGGATGGCCAGGCAAAGATCTCGATTCGAACTTTGATCTTTAGCTATGGAAACGAAGATCGAAGATGCAAAGGGCAACGACAAAGGTCTGTGATTTGAAGTTGAACCGGGAAGAACCGGATCTTCCGTCCTAACGGTTTTCAAGGGTTTTACGGTTCGACCCAAAAAATCGTACCAATTGACCCGGTGATAATTTTATCTCAGACCGGACCGGCTTGGGGTTCGGTTCCTGGGTTTAACGGTCGAACCGGCCGGGCCGGTCCGGTTTTGACAACACTGGATTTAACATATAAAGTTTTTTTAAAATAAGGTAAAAAAACACTCATTGAAATTTTGTGTTGAAATTGTGAGTGATAATACAATATTTTGTGTTGAAATTGTGAGTAATAATACAATGACTAGAAATTAAAGAATAAAAAATAATATTTAATTGTATTTGTTTTTTTTTCTTTTCTTATTATGATTAAAAAAACGGGTGAAATAGCACCGCCCATAGGACGGTAAGTACAAAAACTAGTATGAGAATATGCTAGAACGTTGCTTAAAAAGCTTATATGTGCAGCAGCTACGCCTACTATGACAATAGAGACATACAAACCCACAATGAGGATAAAGACTCCTATTCTAATTCAGTATTGTATGTACAAAGTATGCAAGCGACCCCAATCGCACTACGGAGATTGAGTTCTTGAACGAATTGTATACCTCTGAACTATATTGGTCGAGTGGCAATTCCTAATATGAGGACTCTCTTAAGTGTCCTTATATAAGGACACTAATCTAGACTTTTTATTTATTTAGTAGAAATCTAATGGTTAGTATGAAGTGGATATTTGGGTAATTTTCTTAATTAGTAACTATTTCAATTAAATATTCGAAATGAACAAAAACGTGTATTTTGTGATTTGGAATTGTACAGTTACTTTTTTCCCATCCTCCAACTTCTAATTTCCCATTGGAGATGACAACGTGTTTTTACCAACGACAATCGAGCATACGTTCTCGCTGAAATTATCATAATTTTCAACGACGGATTACCATGTTCCTAATATCCGAACTGGATCATAGTATCAATTGTTAATTTGGTTCCAAATCAATTATCCTGGAATATTATTTAAATCGATTTAAAATGGCTTTATGCACTATGTTCCAAATCTTATTTAGATCCATTAACCAACCCAAACACTTTGTTCCAAATCCACAACATAGAAACTCCAATCAAATCGATTAAACAAAAATACAACCCTAGTTCCGAACTAAAACCAATCAATCTATTAAAAAAAACTAGTACAAATACTCACAAACTGGAACAACGTGTTCCTAATTGTTAATCTGGAACTACGTGGTTTACAAAGAAAAACACGATTCTAATAGGAAATTGGAACAAAATCATGGAGATGAAGAAGAAAGAAGCAACAACCCTCGATTCCAACTCGTAACCTCGCGGGCCGGAGACGAGGACGAGGCTGGTTTCATTAAGCGGCAGCGGCGTTTGGTTGGATGTGGTCGAGGAACCGCCGCCGCCGTTGGTTGGAAGAATAGAGATCTCGATGGCGGGGCCAGTTCCATTAAGCGGCGGTGGCGTCGTTTGGTTTGTGGTCGAGGAACCATCGTCGACGTCGGCTGGAAGAATAGATAGTGCGGCGACTTCAACTATGGCGGGGAGAACGACGTTGTGTGAGGCTGGAAGAGCAGAGAAAGGGGGCGTCAGCGTCGGCTGGAAGAGCAGAGAGAGTGGGGGCGTTAGCGTCGGTTGGAAGAGCAGAGAGAGAGGTGGTGGCGGCTTGAAGAATGATGTTGGGCGGACGGCAGTTTGGAGATTGACGAGATCTAGAAGAAGGGAGATTGAGAGAAAAACTTCTGGCGGCGGCTAGGGTTTGGAGAGTTTTTTTTGGTTTGGTGGCTAATGGCTGATCCACAAACCCTAACCATTTAAATAGGTATCCAAATGACTAAATTGCCCATAACTTATTCCCACCGTTAGATTAGGATCCTCATCCAACGGCTGCAAATAGTGTCATTAAATAAGGACTCTTATAGGAGTCCTCACAATAGGAGTTCCCGCGGCAATTACTAATATGAGGACCCCATAAGTGTCCTTATATAAGGACATCAATTTACGCCCTTAATTTATTTAATATAGATCCAATGGTTAATATGAAATGGGTATTAGGGTAAATTGCTTAATTTGTACTGTTTTTTAATTCTCATTTTTTGTTCCACTTTTAAATTGTTACCCCCCATTTTCCCCTTTTGCACATACCTAGTTCCCCACAGTTAGATTAGGATCATTATCCAACGGCTGTAAAATATGTCCTCACATAAGGATTGTTAATGGAGTCCTCACAATAGTAGATCTCGTAGAAATGATACTTCATCTTTTTGTTTCCTTTGACAAGTCTTATATGTCCACTCAATTTCAATAAGATCCAACTCAAGCAAAGGCTCATTTATATATGGTTTCTTATAGGAATCTCTTGTCTCCAACTATTGTAGATCTCTTTGAATTCTTTGAAAACTATTTAGTCTTGAGTTTTCGTGTCCTATACTTTACTATGGATCACTAGAGTAAAACAAATTTTGACTACTTGTTTGAGAAGTCAGGACAAAAGATGTGTTATGATTTATTAGGGTCAAATACTTGAGTAGTCCTGGAACTTTGGGATGGGTTACAAACTCGTCCCAAAATTTCATTTTGTTACAGACTCGTCTTGTTAGTATGAACTCTGTTACGACATGGTACTATTTGTCACGTCATCGTGTCCACATCAGTTAAATATTAATTAAATAATATACTCAGCTCAACCTAATCCACCAATCAAACCGGTCAACTGAACTCAAAACCGAGAATCCATCCACAACTCTCACAATCTCTCCAAGCTCTCTGTATGCACCAGCTCCATTGACATCTTCCACACCGACGAGGACAACAAACCCCCAGGCCAGAATCCAAATCTTGGAGCCACGCTAAGACTTCATCTACTCATCCGATAACGACTCCGAGAAAGACCCTAGATGTTACTCGCTCCCGGCGACCCCGCCGATGTGGAGGAATCGCGACAGAGGTTTTGGCGACAAATGAGTACGCTAGCGAGAATGAAGTAGGGAGTGAGGCAGTTACGAGGAGGAATCCGAGGAGACAGATCTTTAGTATAATTAATAGGGAGAATGGCCGAGGGATGGTGGTGATAACGAGGCCGAAAGGAGGTAGGAGATCTCTGTGTATGGATATGGGGAAGTAAAGACTTGTGTAGGTATCTAAGGTTTGAGCTAGAACACGAACGGATGGTTGAGCTTCGACGGCAATTCCGCGGTATCCAATTGCCGAATTTCCAGCCCCGGTAAGCTCTGCAAATTTCTCTGTCAATAAATTTAGGGTGATTAAATTTGAGTTTTGTGAATTGATTTTCGGTTTTGAGTTCAAATGACCGGTTCGATTGAATGAATTAGGTTGATTTGAGCCGAGTATATTATTTAATTAATATTTAACTAATGTGGACATGATGACGTGGCAAATAGTACCATGTCGTAACAGAGTTCATACTAACTGGACGAGTCTATAACAAAATGAAGTTTCGGAACGAGTTTGTAACCCGCCTCAAAATTTTGGGACTACTCAAGTATTTTACCCTATTTTAAAAGATACAAATATTTAGAAATACATGTTGTTTGGGGAGTGAGAACCCCATTAGTTTGGTTTTGTATGTCTAGAAGGAAGATAGAACCGACCAATACTAAAGAAATGAAAGATGAAGATTTATGATTGCAAAGAGAACATCATCATAATGCACATATAGTGAGAATTGGTGGTCAACCACTGGTCCATGTAAGAGAGGGGCCTTCATGTCTCCCTAATGCTACTTATCTTCATTTAATTTTTATACGATTTAAATTAGATTACTTAACATTTGTCATCTTTGTAATTCTAGGACGGCTAAAGTGGCCCCATTCCTCCTTTTCAAACATTATCACGTTCTTCAAATGCCATTTAAATTTAATTACCACATAAAAACAAAACTAACCAAACATGATAAAAAGTACAAATAACATGGATATGGTCTACTTAAATCCAAATTTAAAACTAACCAATCATTAAGATGTATGTTAGTATATTTACATGTTTTATTTGGCCCTACCAGATATTATATATGTATATTATTTTTTATACTTTTATAGAATTAGTACATCCTAAACAAGTATCAAAATTCTTTACATGCACCAAACACAACAAAACAAGTTTCAATAAAATTATTTACATACTAATCATAGTATTTTTCACATATGAACACTAAGTAACAAATATGAATAACTTAATCAATGACCAACAGACAATGTTCGCATAGGGTTGAAGTGTAAGAATGTTATAAGCAATCAGAAGAAGTAACTGAATGCTATAAGTAATATAATCAATAAGTAAATGCCGAATTTTACAAGTGAATGAACCCTCACTTATATGAGGTGACATTCAAAGAGCCCTAAAGTCCTAAACCAAATCAAAGTTTAAAATAATATAATACTACATGTCCAACATCACTTAGGACTAAATAACAATAAACAAAGATAGAAAGCTAAGACCCAAAAGGTTTGGAATTCAAGGGAAAGGGCGGCGACAAGGGGAAACACTAATTAGGTTTTTGGTGGTGGCGACAGGACGATAAATCCTAGTGAAAGATGGACTAGCGTGGATTCGAAAGATCGATGGTTGGTGGGCCTTTGATCCACGAAGGCCGAAAAAGTAGGGATGGGACCTTGGACTTCGATCCACGAAGGCTGAAAAATTAGGGATGGGTTCAAGATGGTGGCGCGGGGCGATGGCCCGTTTGGGACCGTGGCAGATCAGGGGTGGCTACCCAGCTGGTGGCGGTCCGTGGAGTGGTAGCCCGATTGTCGGTTTGTAGCATGGAGGATGGTGCTGGCCAGTTCCAAATCGATCTGCCATGGAAAGTGGTGGTGTGATAGTGAACAAGGGTGGTGCACGGTCGTGAAAAGGGTTGGCGATACGGCGGACAAGTGATCACCCGTGATCACTTATAATTGTGTCCAACAGTATCGAATCAGATTATCTTCGATCTCCTCTTACGGCACCTTGCTCTAATGCTCTATGAAGGTCGTGATGTTCTTCCTGAATGAGTTGGGTTGGCTCTGGGTGATTGGTCGATGATCAACAGTGGTGGCCACGCTTGGGATGGCCTCATCAAGCCCCCTTCTTGAAGAGGATTCATAATCGAATCTGATCCTCCTATCTAAACGTAATATGTTGTTAGGTTAGCCACATTAAAGATTGCACTAATGTCATAGTCTCCTCGAAGATCGACCCAATATACATTATTGTTAATCCATTAGAGAACCTTGAAGGGTGATCTTCTTTGCTCTGGAAACATCTCCTTCCTAAAGTGAATCCACATCACGTCTCTTGGATCAAAGATGACCTCTCGCCACCCTTTGTTGGTATTCTTGACGTATTGAGTAGTCCTCCTCTCGATGTTAGCTTGAGCCTTCTTATGCATCTCCTTCGCGTGTCTTGCTCTTGCATCTCCATTTTTGTTGAATGGCAAGTCCATGAAAAGGCAATTGAGATAACTCTAAGTTGAGTGGAAACTGCTAGAGCGTCCATCGCACCTTGCCCTTCGGAACGGATATAACAATTCTAAGCCACCTCGTGATCCTCCGAAGGAGGGTCATAAGATCTGTCTGGAAGGGGAAACCCGTGATGGTCAGAGGGTATGAGGGGAGGCGGGGACTCATGGTTGGTGATTGGGGTAAGACAGGTTGTCTTGGATTATGGTGAGACGCGCACGAGGAAGCATCGACGAAAAGAGGTTTCCACTACCATAGGATGGGAGTGAAAAACCTTGCGTTTCTTGCCTTCATATGTCCAACACGAGCTGCAATAAGTGATGTCAACTGGGAATGGTCTTGCATGGGTTGGCAATTAGAGCCATCAAACGGAGGGCCCTCGCCAACAGGAAAAGATGACACATTTGTTGGGCAGTGAAGAGAGAAAGGGTTCCAATATACATCAGCTTCTAAAAAAATACATTCAAGCCACTTTAACTATCCTCCTCGCAAGGTAGTTGGAAGTTTTTGTATATTGGTTTTGATGGCGCGGATGGTGTGATAGGCTGATTTAACAGAGAAATCACCATTCTTGTTAAATTTCCATCTCCATTCGTCTTGTAGACTGGCGAGACCGATAAGAATACATTCGATTGCGGCCTCTTGTTCAGTTGAGCAAGTTTGGTCTAGAGTTTCACTATCCCATCTACGAGGGTTGTCGAGGATCCACTTAGAGACATTATGAAAGTGCCCTACATCCGTGTTCAACATTTGGGTGGGTAAGTGAGGGATCCACGGTGGAAGTAAGGTCGGTTGTGTTACCATTTCCGATCACCCTAATTGTACCAACGTTCAAAGATTCTTGAACGTCGTAGAGGCTTGACCAGATCCATGAGGGTCTAGCTCCTTTCTTGGCATTGAGGAAATTTTTCTTTGGAAAGTACCGACTCTTCAGAACTCGAACCCAGAGGGGATCTGTAAGAGTGTTGAGATGCTAAGCTTGCTTTGCCAAGAGGTCACTATTGAAGTTCTCAAAGTCTTTAAACTCCAGTCATCCATCAGATTTGGGTGAGCATAGAATATCCGCATGTCTCCAATGAATAATTCTTTTGTGAAGGTTTCCCAACCAAAAAAGGTTCCTTAGCATCGAGTTCATTTTATTTGTAAGATGCTTCGTCAGCCGGAAAAGGATTATTATATAGGTTGGGGTAGCTTGGATGACAGCCTTAATGAGAGTTTCTTTTTCTGACGGAGAAAGGATGGAGCTCTTCCATGATTGTGCTACTTTGTCCATACGCTCGGTGAGGAAAAAAAAGTTTCTTTCCTAGAACGTCCCCATTCACTTGGAACTCCCAAATACTTTGATTAATAATCTCGTGCGATGAACTTGATCCATTTTCTGCTAAAATAAATTGTCGTTTTGGATTGATTAATTTCTTGGCCAGAAAGGGTCCCATAATTAGCCACGGCTGACATGATTGTATCCACTTCTGCTACGGTGGCTTTCCCAAAAATAATATTATCCTCTGCAAAAAGGCAATGGGTAAGATGGGGGCCTCTTCGACAGATAGAGATACCTTGAAGAACGTTTCTCCTAACACATCTGTCAATGAGAAAGGAGAAAGCATTGGTCATGAGAATAAATAGAAAAAGGAAAAGAGGGTCTCCCTGACAAAGGCCTCTCAAAGGCTGGAAGAAGTCTGTTGGTCGGCCGTTGAAAAGAATGGAGAAATGAACAGAGCGAACGCAGCTGGAGATCCTATCACACCACCGATCAGAGAAGCCTTGAACTTTAAGGATGGGAAGGAGACAATCCCAATCAACTAGATCATAAGCTTTTCTCATGTCGAGCTTGAGGCAGAGGTCTTCCTTCTTGTTGAGACTAGTTCTGAAAGAGTGGAGGACTTCGTGAACGATAATAATATTATCTTGGATCATTCTTCCTCTAGGGAAGGCGGCTTGAGATTCCAAAATAAGCTGAGCTGTCCAAACTTTAAGGCGGGAGGCCATGATTTTTGAAATGACTTTATACTTGAAGTTACAGCAGATTATGGGCCTGAATTGGGATAGGAAGAAGGATTATGAAGTTTTGGAATCAAGACGAGGTGAGTGTCATTCCAGTTATCTGGCATTGTCGAGGATCTAAAGAACTCTTTTATCTCATCACAAAAAAACGACTGCTGATGACACTCATTTTGACGTGATTATCAGCCTCATTTAAGCGACATTTCCTTGCTTAAGACATAATTTTTAGGGTAGAATAACGAATATTCAATCGATTGCCCTATCTCGTGCCATTTGTGTTACCTTGGCCCGTTTCGGGTCTATTTGATGGTTTTCTAGTGTTTTTATGTTAGCACAGGTTTTTGCCATCGAATACGGTAGCCAAGGACGTGTCTTAGACGTTGGAACCCCGAAGAATCACACATAAATCAACCGGAGAGATCGCTCAAGTCAAAGAAAACGCCTGCCCCATTTACACATGTATTTTCAGCGAAAATACCCTTGGGTTTTCGCCGAAAACGAAAGAAGGAATCCACTGCCCCGAGTAGGAAGAAGTTTTCACCGAAATTCCTATATTACTTTGGCGAAAATCCCAGTTGAAATCAGAAAAACTCGGTAGGTATAAATACAGAATTCGGCGGCTAATGAAAAGGGGGAATCACTTAACACACACACACAAAAACTAAGACGGAGAGAGAGACAGGGCAAGTGGATAGAGTTCGAAGAGCCAGGAACGGATCGTGACGCCATCCATCCATCTCGGAGAGCCAGTGCTAGGAGTTGAAGATTCAGCAGATTGAAGCTGTTCAGGAAGCATCGAAAACTAGGTTCTGCAGTTCTTCTCTGTCTTCCTACCTGAGATGTATTCTTTGTCTGTCTTCGATTCTGCTGTATCGAATATGAGTAGCTAAACTTGTGTAGCTTAGATTAGATGAACCCTAAGTGACCCAGGGCTTAAAGCGGTCACGGATCGGCGATGATTAGATTCGAAATTCATTCAGTTTCATCTTTCATGTTTGATTTGTTCTTTATTTTCTGTGTTTCTTGTCTGGTTTGGCCACCTAGATTAGATTCTTGTTAAGTTAAGGATAGAAGCGAACGCTCACCTTACTTTAAAACACCAAATCGAACAATCAACCTTATAATTGGAGCGTGCCTTTCGTATGAACTGATTAGGGTTGATCCATTGCTAGAGTAATTCATTAATCATTAGAATTTGACCAGTTAAGTTAAGTCGTTGCGAGAGGCGACCGTACCTGGGCGGCTAATTAATCGTGGTAGCTAGATCGGATAGAGCGAACGTTCGCCAGTCTTAAACCTAAGGGTCAGGAGTTATGATCGGTGTCTATGAACTGAATGAACTAGAATCGAAAATCGCTGGTCAGTGACTGCTGTTGCCTCGGTGATCTAAGGGGGATTCGAACATTAGTCATCTTGTCTGTCATCTTTCATCATCAATCTTTCAATCTTTCTTCGCTTTATTTCTCATTTCGAATTATCTTTGCATTTTAGTATAGAAGTCGTGGAACTCACATCACGCACAACTTGTGTTTAAACTTGAATTAAATTGCCAATATACCTTTGAGTAAGGAAGTAGAGGAAACCCCTGGAATACGATCTACCCTAGCTTTTGTTAGCTTTGTTAGTTATTTGGTTGAACCCGAACAACGATCTTAGGTTCACCAAATTGGCGTCGTTGCCGGGGACTCTTCTATTTCGTTGAACGAAGAGTTGGCATTTTTATTCTTCTACCTTTCCATCTTTCATTTTCCATCACACTTTCGATTTTACACCGGTTGTGTTTGTTTTTGTCTCTTGCAGATCATAGCAGGTACAGAAACGGATCACTTCCGTTCCAACTTCCTTTACCGCAATGGTTACTCTTAAAAGTGTTGCGGACTACAGTAAGCCGCGTGCATCCAACTTTCGATCCCCATCACCGTGCTTTCTAAGGACGATGATCCTGACTATGAGATTAAGATCCCTCTCCTAGAACTGATCTCTAAGGACGTGCAATTCGAAGGAAGGCCAGATGATAACCCCTACACCCATCTAGATGACTTTTTGGCTGTCTGTAACACCTTCAAGTCTGGGAACCTCAACAAGAACGCTTTGTATCTCTGAGTCTTTCCTTTCTCTCTCAGAGGTGCAGCTAAGCAGTGGCTTGGAAGCAAGCCGCCTGGTCGTTACACTAACTGGGAGATATTAGCTCAAGATTTTGTTGAGGAATACTTTCCTCCCGCAAGGACTACAACTTATAAAGACCGCATCTCCAGATTCATTCTGAGAGAGGATGCAAGCCTGTATGACACTTGGAATGAATTCCAGTCTCTTCTCTTCGACTGCCCTCACCATGGGTATGAACAAAGACAGTTGGCTGAATTCTTTACTCGTGGTATGCGCAAAGAATCTGCAAACTGGGTCAATTCTCTAGCTGGCGGAGATTGTACCGCCCTTACTCCCCAGGATGCTCTTCTGCACTTTGCTGACTGTCCTTCAAAGTCTAGAAACTGGGAGAGGAAAATAGAAGGAAACAAGAGTCAGAGTCAGATGAGTGTTGCAGAGCAGATCAAGGCAGAGGTTCAGAAACATCTACAAGCAGCTGGTATTCCCCTCGATCCCCCATCAGCCACCATCTCTTCAGTTGATTGTGGATGGTGTGGGTCATGTGCTCATAACGGTGGAAGCTGCCTCAACTTTGGCACAACAGAAGTTTGGTCTACATAAGAGATAAACTTCATCGATCAGGGCTTCGCTAACAATCAGAAAGGCTATGCCGGTTACAGAAACTACGTGCCACGGAACCAGAGCAACCGGTTAGTGGATCCTTATTATAGACCTTCGGGATTCATTGGAGGACAACACCAGTCTCAGGCTAAGCCGTACTACAATAGAGACATGGATTATGAGAAGAAGTTCGATCAGATTATGAGCAGACTTGACGACCATGACATTCAATTAAAAGCTCAAGCTGCACTCAATCAAGGACAGAGAGCCCAGAGCCAGAGGATAGAGGATGCTATAAGTAATATGACTAAACTCTTTACCAGCAATCCTCTCCTTAATCCAGAAGCATTTCAAGCAGACTCCGGTACAAAGAGCGAACACGCTCAAGCTATTACCACCAGGAGCGGTAAGCAAACAACTGATCCCAAGGCTCTAGAACCTGAAGAAATACCAGATACCCGTGCTGCCACGGACATGCTAGAAATAGAAGATATCACAGAAGAGGAAGAAGAACATCTGCTCCTCCTCCTCCTAATCCGCCCAGGACAGCTCCTGAGCCTATTTTGGTGCCATATGTTCCTCGGATTCCCTTCCCCAAAGCTGCAAGGAGCAAGGCTAAGGATCACGACACTCAGTACAAGAAGTGGTACAATGTTCTTAAGAATGTAGAGATCAAGATACCAGTGACTGAAGCTGTGGAAATCATACCACCACTTGCGAAATTCTTTAAGGATCTCGTGAAGAAAGTGAAGAACGGGGAGGCGTACTCTATCACGCTTACTAATGAATGCGCATCTATTCTCGGTGCGCCATCTCCCATCGACAGCCGCCACCACCCCCATCTAAGTGTCCTGATCCCGATTCTTTTACATTACTGTGCATTATCAATGGCATTAAAATCGATCGCAGTCTAGTTGATTCTGGTGCTTCTATTAATGTTATGCCTGTTTATCTATATGAAAAGATGAATCTAGGGCAATTAAAACCGATTACTTTGCATCTCGTGTTAGCCGATAGGTCTGTCAAACTACCTAGAGGTATAATAGAAGATGTAACCGTTTGCTGTAGTCTGTTTACTATAATGGCAGATTTTGTTGTTTTAGATACTCGTGAGTTAGACGGAACGCTTATCCTAGGTCGACCTTTCTTAGCAACTGCTGGTGTGAATATAAACTGCAAACAAGGCCTGTTAACTTTAAGCGTAGGTCAAGAGAGTGTTGCATTTTGCATTAAAGATAGCATGAGATATTCTGTTGCTCAAGATGATAAATGTTATGCTGTTGATCTCCTAGAGTTGGCCTCAGCCAACTCCATTACTAATGCTTTATCTAGTGATCCGCTAGAGTTGTGTTTGATTTCAGGGATTGATAATGCGTTAGACGATCCAGAGCAGTGCTTATGGCAAGATGAACTAGACGAACAGAAGGCAACATTCACACCCATCACCGCGCCTACACATATTGAGCCAGCGTCGAGTCGAATTACTACCTCATACGAGAATCCGCCAGAACTTACTTTGAAGGAGTTACCTGACCACCTAGAATACACATTTCTGGGGAAGGACTGCCAATTACCAGTCATCATTAGTTTGAATCTATCTCCCGAGCAGAAAGATCAATTGATTAGGCTACTCAAGAAGCATGTCCGAGCTATTGCCTGCAGTTAGCAGACATCAGAGGCATCTCTGAAACCTTCTGCAAACATCGGATATTGTTGATGAAGAATTCAAACCAGTTAGACAACCCCAACGCCGACTTAACCCTCTGATGCAGGAACTTGTAAGAAAGAAGTACTCAAGCTTCTAGATGTCGGTATCATCTATCCTATTGCCGACAGTCCTTGGGTCAGCCCGACTCAAGTCATCCTGAAGAAAGGAGGAATCACAGTCATCCCTAATCCAAAGGGTGAACTCATTCCTACCCGAACAGTTACCGGATGGAGAGTCTGCATCGATTATCGACGACTCAATGATGCCACCAAGAAAGATCACTTCCCACTGCCGTTCATTGATCAGATGCTTGAATGATTAGCTGGTCATGAATACTACTGCTTCTTAGACGGGATGTCCGGTTACTTCCAGATCCCATTGAGCTTGATGATCAGGAGAAGACGACCTTCACATGCCCATTTGGTACGTTTGCTTATCGTCGTATTCCTTTTGGTTTATGTAATGCTCCCGCTACCTTTCAGAGATGCATGCTTGCTATATTCGGGGATCTGGTAGAGAATGTGGTGGAGGTGTTCATGGACGACTTCTCCGACTATAGAGACTCATTTTCTAAATGTCTGGCTAACTTGGAAAAGGTGCTAGCCCGTTGTGAGGAAACCAACCTGGCACTTAGTTGGGAAAAATGTCACTTCATGGTTACAGAAGGTATTGTTCTTGGCCATAGAATATCTAAGACAGGTATAGAAGTCGATCGTGCCAAGCTTGAAACCATTGCCAGCTTACCCCCGCCGACCTCAGTTAAGACAGTTCGAAGTTTCTTGGGTCATGCTGGATTTTACCGAAGATTCATCAGAGATTTCTCCAAGATCACTCTACCAATACGAAGCTTCTTGAGAAAGATGTTCCTTTCGTCTTTGACAAAGCCTGTCTTGAAGCTTTTGAGACCTTGAAGACTCAACTCACCACCGCACCGAATCTTACAGCACCGGATTGGAATCTCCCATTCGAGATCATGTGTGATGCTAGTGACTTCGTTGTTGGCGCGGTTCTTGGTCAGAGAAAGGAGAAGAGATTTCATCTTATCTACTTTGCGAGCAAGACACTCAATGATGCTCAAAGAAGCTACACTACTACGGAGAAAGAGCTCCTGGCTATCGTTTTCTCCTTTGATAAGTTTAGACAGTATCTGGTTCTTTCACATACCATTGTCTACACAGATCACGCCGTCTCTGCGCCATCTATTAGCCAAGCAGGATTCAAAGCCACGTTCATCCGGTGGATCCTTCTACTCCAAGAGTTCGACATTGAAATTAAAGATAAAAAGGGAGCAGAGAACTTAGCAGCGGATCATCTTTCCCGACTGGAGGAATCGCAAACAGGTAAGTCTACTACCCCTATCAATGATTCTTTTCCTGACGAGCTGTTGCGTGTTGAAACGTATGAACAGGTTAACAGCATAGCTATCGAGCCCTGGGCAATTCCTCACGCTCAAGATCTGAGTAATGCCGCTGATTCATAGGAGCCTTGGTATGCTACTCTGGCTAATTATCTCTCGCACGGCATTGTGCCCCCTAAGCTGGATTTCAATGCACGAAAGAAGCTCTTTAAAGAAGCCAAGTCATACTTCTGGGATGAACCTTTCTTATACCGCATTAGTCTTGACGGGATGATCCGGACATGTGTCTCTTAAGCGGCTGACATCATGCGTAAGTGCCATGAAGGACAGTTCGGAGGACACTTTGGAGGAAACCGCACGCAAGAAAGGTACTCGAAACAGGTTTTTACTGGCCCTCAATCTTCAGTGACTGCGACGTTTTTGCTCGACGTTGTGATGCATGCCAGCGATCAGGTAACATCTCTAACCATAATGAGATGCCCTAAATTGTTTCTTTAACTGTTGAAATTTTTGATGTTTGGGGAATCGATTTTATGGGTCCGTTCACACCCTCCAACGGAAACAAGTACATTCTTGTAGTCGTTGATTACGTTTCTAAGTGGGCTGAGGCTGAAGCTTTACCCACTAATGATTCTAGAGTGGTGGTTGGTTCCTTACCCGTCTTTTCACGCGTTTCGGTTCACCTTGCTTCATCATAAGCGATAGGGGTACCCACTTCCACGGACAATTCGACCGGGTGTGCAAATGCTTTGGTGTCACCCACCGAATGTCCACGGCTTACCACCCTCAAGCGAATGGTCAGGCGGAAGTGATGAACCGTGAGCTCAAGCGGATTCTTGACAGGACAGTTGGCCGGTCTCGCAAAAACTGGTCATTGGTAAACGTGTCGTTGTGATGCGTTCAACCAAATAACTACTAATGCTAAGAAAAAGCGTATAGCAGATGTATTCGACTCGAGGTTTCTTCTAATCGACTACTTTGAAGAAGCTGGCAAATTACTCAGGTTAAAACACGTTGTGCGTGGTGTGAGTTCCACGACTTCTAATCTATTAAGCAAAGGAAAACAAAAGACAAAAGATTAAAAGATGGACTAACGGGAAGATAGACGAACTTAGATTTCGAATCCCCCTTAGATCACCAGAGCAACAACAATCACAAGATTCAGCGGCTTTCAATTCTAATTCAATCGGTTTCTATACACCACCATAACTCCTTACCCTTAGGTTTAAGACCGGCGAACGTTCGCTCTATCCGTTCTAACTACCAAGATTAACTAGCCGCCCGGGTACGGTCGCCTCTCGCAACGACTTAATTAACTGGTGTAATTACTAATGATTTATGAGTTACTCTTGAAGCGGATTAACCCTAACCGGTTCCTACGAAAGGCACGCTCCAATTATAAGGTTAATTGTTCAATTCGATGTTCTAAAGTAAGGCGAGCGTTCGCTTCTATCCTTAGCTTAACAAGAATCTAATCTAGGGGATCAATCCAGACAAGAAACATGAACAATGAAGAACGAATCAAACATGCAAAGAGAAACTGATTGAATTCGAATCTAATTACCGCCAATCCGTGACCGATTTAAAGCCCTGGGTCACTTAGGGTTCATCTAATCTAAGCTCTACAAGTTCAGTTACTCATATCGGAAACAAGAGAATCAAAGGCAACAATGAAGATCATCATACAGAGGAAGAACAGATAAGAACTGAAAAACCTAATTCTGACGACTCCCGCGAAGCTTCAATCTCCTGGATCTTCAACTTTAAGCTCCGAGTTCTCCGAGGTGAAGGATGGCGTCACGATCTCTCCATGGATCTTCGAACTCTCTAAACTCTATCTATCGACCCTAGAGTCGGCTGACTCTCAAAAGTCTGATTTAAGAAAATAAGAATAATGAATTCTTGTCTGATCAATTGTTGAATGAATGGCTGCCGACTCCTGCTTTAAATAGGGTTGATTAGGGTTTTCTGATTCTGCCACGGAAAAGGAAGATATTTTCGCCAAAATATCAAATGATTTTTGGCGAAAACTTTAGTTAAAATCCCCTGTGTTATTTCTTCTATGATTTTCGCCGAAAATAATGAAGTATTTTCGCCGAAAATATTCTTGCAATTGAAGACACCGCCGACTGATTTCTCTGTACTCTATTTTCGGATCGAAGAGTTAATCAATTTCGCTGAAAATACCTTTGACTCGGCATCAGTTGGTTTGTACTATTATTTTCACCGAAATCAATAGGATATTTTCGGCGAAAATATCTTTGTAGTCGGGTAGGGATTTGCTTTGACTTTGATTGGCTCCTTTGATCGATTCTGGTTTGGTTCCTCGAGGTTCCAATGCCTTAGACACGTCCATGGCTACTTTATTTGACGGCGAAAACCTGTGCTAACACAAAAACACTAGAAAACCATCAAATAGACCCGAAACGGGCCAAGGTAACACAATTGGCACGAGATAGGGCAATCGATTGAATATTCGTTATTCTACCCTAAAAACAATGTCTTAAGCAAAGAAATGTCGCTTAAATGAGGCTGATAATCACGTCAAATCGAGTGTCATCAAATACCCCACACTTAAGCTTTTGCTTGTCCTCAAGCAAACTGAACTAGAACACACTCAAATTCACAAATGACACGAGATTAAACTGAGATTCAATTCTAACAATTTGGTTTAGACTGTTCCACGTAGAAAAGGTGACCTACACATGCAAGAACATCAACCAAACAAGTTTTCGATCTTACTAATTTCTTGGCAAAACAATTAATCACAATTAACCGACTACGATAACACCAATTCTAATCAAAAAGACTTTAAGCTCTAGCCATGATGTGGACGCGGGGGTAGGAAAAGTGACGTGGCTATCGACTCGACTTCATCCGTTTCTAGATCTGTACGTTACATGTTCTAGCTAGGACTGATTTAAACCACAATTTATTTCAAGTTTCAACTTCTTCCTTTAATTTATTTACTGCATACTATTGCTCGATACCAAACACTTCACTTAGGTGTTGGACCTGCCTAGCTCACAGTATTTGTGCCTTTGCTAGTGCTCAGCCCGAACACTTCACTTAGGTGTCGGGCTTGCCTAGCTTTATTTTCAGCAGTTTAAAGAACTTAAAATTGATTCGATTAACTCAATTACTTGATTTAACCATTTAGCCACTTAATCCTAGCTAGTTATAACTTTTTACACAAGATTTCGAATTGGATTTCCGTCTAATCTCAAGCCACAATCACAGGTGAACAAATATGAAGTGAAAAACATGGGAGAAGCTAGCATCTATCATCTTAGAACGGTGTTATCGAGCTTTGTTATTAACAGACCAATCAGTTCAATTAATTCAAGTTTCAACTACTGAAGTGATTTATGATCATGTTCTGACCTAGACTCATTTAATATCAGTTCCAACACGTAGTTACAGGTTCTAAGTGGAACAGTCTAGACGTCATTGTTCAAAATTGAAGTCAATTTAACAACAAAAGTTAAGAGTTGAGCAATTCTATGCAAGAGAAATTTTCAAATTTGAACCACAGAATCATAGATAGCAAGCAAGATCATGCATAATCCAAGACTCCTACCCCACACTTAAACGGTTCTGTGTCCTCACAGGACTAAACTAGAGTAGAGAGATACGAAGAACCTGTGACGAGATGGTCGGTGTAGTGGATGAACACGGATAGCCCGGAGCGGAGCGGAGTAGCTACTCAGGATCCTACAAAACAAAAACAACAAAAAGATCAAAAGGATACCGGGACAAGTGTCCCGGATCCACACAGAATAAAAGTCGAACAAAGAAGGTTAAGGGAAATTTTAAAAATATTTTGACGATTGAATGAGAAACTGAAAGAAGGAAGAGAGAGAGGGTGAATCCGGATTTTAAAGTGAATATTTTGGGTGATTTTCAAAAGAATTTTCGGCGAAAATAAGCGGGTGTTTTCGCCGAAAATTTTAGTTCAAATGCACTGCCGGATTTTCGAAGGCGTTTTCGCCGAAAATAAGCATGTGGTTTCGCCGAAAATATCAGTTCAAATGGCTGTTGGTTTTCAAAATCAATTTCGGCGAAAACAGTATAAATTTCGGACCGAAAATATGAAACAGGGAGACTTAGTTGAAAATCCAAAAGGTGATTTCGCCGAAAATGGTAGGGTGATTTCGCCAAAAATTTTGAACTGTTCGGGTTTAAAATATTTTCGCAAATCCGGCCAACTTCAGAAAATCACAGTTAAATCCACAAAAATCGGAAAGACCTCAATCAACTTGCGACTGACTCTATGACACACAGATTCTACACGAAAAATAATAAATCAGACAAACTGACACTTTGGCTCCCCCGAACCTGACTCGAACGATGAAAAGACTGACTCAAAAATTCAAAAACGGACTCCAGCCGTGGGTTGCCTCCCACGAAGCGCTCTCTTTTAAAGTCCTTGAGCCGGACGATACCTGTTAGGGACCCCAACTCAGAAGTTCCTTGAAGTCAATCGTCTTCTTCAAGGTGTGCGGTTGAGTGCCATGTAGCACTCCAGCAGGGTAATGTAACCGGTAGTGTTCCAGTAGATTGTGGTTCTGGTTGGATGACCAGTTCTTCTTGAATTCTCCTTCTGGAGGAGGAAAGAGGTAATACGGCACGGCATGTTCAATGAGCTCCATCTTCTCTACGGGTTGACTCGGCGGAAGTGTAGGTGAGGGTATCTCCTCAATCTCTATGTGCTCCTCTTCGGCTTCAACTTCAAGATGGATTGGCTCTTTGTCTTCAACCACCACCACCAAGGATTCTTCATCAGATGCTTCTAGCTTGCAATAGTCATTGGTGAGATTTTCATGTTCATCTTCATACAGCTCTTGAGCATCTTCTTCCATCAGTGGATTTGGTTGCTCGAGCTCGACATCCACTACGTTACGAGCTTGCAGCTTCGAAATGAGATCATCCAAGGCGGATTCTACTCTTGTCGTCTGTTGTCGATTTTGATGAACTTGGGAGTCTATCTCTTTGTGAGCTTGTAGCTCTGTAGAGATATTCTCCAAAAAGGATTCTATTCTCGTCGTCTGTTGTCGATGCTGATGAACTAGCATATACATCTCTTGGTTATCCTCAATATACGGTGCTTGATCGACATACCACTCTTGGTACTGGTCATCCCACCAGTAATCCTGCATAATTAAAACTCAAAAACACTACCCAGGTAAATCATGAAAATATGGAGGAAAATTAAATGGTAAGGCGGAAAGGTAGAAGAATAATTTGCCAACTCTTCTTTCAAACAATTAGAAGAGTCCCCGGCAACGGCGCCAATTTGGTGAACGTGTCGTTGTGATGCGTTCAACCAAATAACTACTAATGCTAAGAAAAAGCGTATAGCAGATCGTATTCGACTCGAGGTTTCTTCTAATCGACTACTTTGAAGAAGCTGGCAAATTACTCAGGTTAAAACACGTTGTGCGTGGTGTGAGTTCCACGACTTCTAATCTATTAAGCAAAGGAAAACAAAAGATAGAAAGATTAAAAGATTGACTAACGGGAAGATAGACGAACTTAGATTTCGAATCCCCCTTAGATCACCAGAGCAACGACAATCACAAGTTCAGCGGTTTTCAATTCTAATTCAATCGGTTTCTATACACCACCATAACTCCTTACCCTTAGGTTTAAGACCGGCGAACGTTCGCTCTATCCGTTCTAACTACCAAGATTAACTAGCCGCCCGGGTACGGTCGCCTCTCGCAACGACTTAATTAACTAGTGTAATTACTAATGATTTATGAGTTACTCTTGAAGCGGATTAACCCTAACCGGTTCCTACGAAAGGCACGCTCCAATTATAAGGTTAATTGTTCAATTCGATGTTCTAAAGTAAGGCGAGCGTTCGCTTCTATCCTTAGCTTAACAAGAATCTAATCTAGGGGATCAATCCAGACAAGAAACATGAACAATGAAGAACGAATCAAACATGCAAAGAGAAACTGATTGAACTTCGAATCTAATTACCGCCAATCCGTGACCGCTTTAAAGCCCTGGGTCGCTTAGGGTTCATCTAATCTAAGCTCTACAAGTTCAGTTACTCATATCGGAAACAAGAGAATCAAAGGCAACAATGAAGATCATCATACAGAGGAAGAACAGATAAGAACTGAAAAACCTAATTCTGACGACTCCCGCGAAGCTTCAATCTCCTGGATCTTCAACTTTAAGCTCCGAGTTCTCCGAGGTGAAGGATGGCGTCACGATCTCTCCACGGATCTTCGAACTCTCTAAACTCTATCTATCGACCCTAGAGTCGGCTGACTCTCAAAAGTCTGATTTAAGAAAATAAGAATAATGAATTGTTGTCTGATCAATTGTTGAATGAATGGTTGCCGACTCCTGCTTTAAATAGGGTTGATTAGGGTTTTCTGATTCTGCCGCGGAAAAGGAAGATATTTTCGCCGAAAATATCAAATGATTTTCGACGAAAACTTTAGTTAAAATCCCCTGTGTTATTTCTTCTATGATTTTCGCCGAAAATAATGAAGTATTTTCGCCGAAAATATTCTTGCAATTGAAGACATCGCCGGCTGATTTCTCTGTACTCTATTTTCGGATCGAAGAGTTAATCAATTTCGCCGAAAATACCTTTGACTCGGCATCAGTTGGTTTGTACTATTATTTTCGCCGAAATCAATAGGATATTTTTCGGCGAAAATATCTTTGTAGTCGGGTAGGGATTTGCTTTGACTTTGATTGGCTCCTTTGATCGATTCTGGTTTGGTTCCTCGAGGTTCCAATGCCTTGGACACGTCCATGGCTACTTTATTTGACGGCGAAAACCTGTGCTAACACAAAAACACTAGAAAACCATCAAATAGACCCGAAACGGGCCAAGGTAACACAATTGGCACGAGATAGGGCAATCGATTGAATATTCGTAATTCTACCCTAAAAACAATGTCTTAAGCAAAGAAATGTCGCTTAAATGAGGCTGATAATCACGTCAAATCGAGTGTCATCAGTCATCTAAGCTCAATGATGCCTTATGGGCATATCGAACTGCCTACAAGACTCCCATCGGTACCTCACCGTATCAGCTGGTCTATGGCAAGTCATGTCATTTACCAGTTGAGCTTGAGTACAAGGCATTCTGGGCTAACAAAGAGTTGAATATGAGCTATGCAGTTGCAGGTAATAACCGCCACAACCAGATCGCTGAGCTTGAGGAGCACCGTCTCCACGCTTATGAGAGCACGAAGCTATACAAAGAGCGCACGAAGAGAATCCACGACTCCCAATTGAAGACGATCAAGCAGTTTTACCCTGGAGAAGAAGTGCTCTTATATAACTCTCGATTAAAGCTCTTTCCGGGTAAGTTGAAATCCCGATGGTCTGGCCCTTATACCGTGGTCCGACAGACACCCTTAGGCAGCGTCTACATTAAATTGCACGATCAAGAGCCGTTTGTGGTCAACGGGCATAGGCTTAAGAAGTATCTGCAAGGATTAGCTGTCTCTTCCATCGACGTGCACTACTTCACAACGGAACCGTGACACGATTCCAGGTATCGTCTGGCTCACGGACGTTAAACAAGAGTGCTTCGTGGGAGGCAACCCACGGCTGGAGTCAGTAACCTGTCGTTTTGAGTCGTTTTTGTTTTAAACCCCCTTTGAAAAAAAAAAGAGACAGTCGCCGTTTTCAAATGTGTTTCGGCGAAAACATGTCATTGTTCTCACCGAAGCCTTGTTTTCACAATCAACCTGTATCTCCTGTTCAGTATTTTCGGACCGAAACCACCAGCTTTTCGCTGAAAAATTATCCTCCATTTCCACTAAGGTTTTCGCCGAAAATCTATCTGCCTTTTCGCCGAAAATTATGGTTCAAATTCACCTTTTTCTCCTGTTTGAAATTTTTGAACCGAAAAGCCCCAAGTTTTTTCGCCGAAAATATTCTGTGCTCCCTTCGACTATTTAAGCGGCCCCATCCCTCATATTTTCGGTCCAGCATCCAAAAACTTTAAATGTTCGGCTATCCCTCCCTGCTTTGAAATACGCCACCGCCCGAACGCTCGTCGCCGCCCCTAATCCGCCGATCAGTCACCACCACCGTCTCCTTAGCCGCCGCCGCCGACAGTCAACCTTCCCCCTTCCCTTGCCCCTGTTTCAAAACCCTAGAATCGGAGCTTCTCAACTCCGATTCCGGCTGACCTAGTTTTTCAAAGTTTCTCATCGATTTCACGAATTTCCAATCGTTTTCTTGAGTCATGTCTTCACGGTTAGTTGTTCAGCCCTTGATTGTGAATCTTTTGGTTTTTTTTACTTTCGGTTTTCGGCATGGTTGACTATGGTTGACTTTTTGGTTCTCCCTCATTCTTCATGATTGCTTTGTCGGTATCAATTGGCTAGGTTTTGGCATTCCTTTGTGATTTTTTCGGAATCGTGACTTGTTGTCTGTGAGATCGTGTTCATGAATCATTCCATTCTTCATGCTTGCTAAATGACTTGACAGCTCTTTAATGCTATATCTTGTTTCGATGATCTCTCGGTTAATTTGTTTACCCCAACTTGTCAGCTTAAGTGTGGGGTAAGATTCTTGTCATCTGATGTTGGTCATCTCTAAGTTGTGTTTTACAGGGCTCCCAAGCGTTTTAAGACTACCAGTGCAGATAGAGCGCAGCGATCCTCAGCTCGCCAGACACGGACACCATCATCCCCGAGGATGCACCGACCCATGCGACTCCTATTTCATCTATTCCTACGCCTACAAATGGGGCCATACATCCTTTCATCGCCGCCCTGGAGCCGCACCAGCTCGAGGTCTTTCAGAAGATCAAAGACATTCCTCCGGCTAAGGTGGCAGTTCTTTCTCTTGACAGTCTCAAGGCGCACAATCCGGCTTGGCACTCTACCATTGACACCGCCCTTCACAAAGCCGGTTTACGAGTGCTGACCGCTCATGGTTCTTCCTACCCGCTTGTCGCTCTTCATGAGTTCTGGAGTTCATTCCGGCGCCTCACCCCGAAGCCCATTCGCGAGCAGAAATTCGTATCCTTCCGCCTCGGTGGTGTTCTCCACGAAAAGTCCATTCTCGAGTTTGGCTGCCTGCTGGATCCGCACGAAGACCTCACAACAACGTCCGCGGGCTACAAGGACACATGCTCCATCACGAGTGCTCCTTACCCAGACGTGTGGAGATGGGCCTGCTGCGAAGATGAGACCTCGCCTATCATCAACCCCACGGTCGGTGACAACTTTCACCCTATTCTTAAATTATTGCATTATGTTTGGGTGCAATCTCTGTGTTATTGCAGCAAGTCGAGCCGTCACTATGTCTCTTTGGAGGAGCTCGTCTTATTCTGTGCTTTAGAGGAGGATTCCAACATGCATCCCGGATGGTGGTTTGCACGATTCTTTCACAAGCGCACTTCCGCAAAGAAGTTTCCTTCTAAGCTTCCAGGAGGGCCCTTCATTTCAATTTGATCGATAATCTCCAGCTCGGTGACAAGTGGGGTCTCGATATTCCTCGTGTCCCGATTGAGCGTATAGGTGCTGAACTCGCCATAGCACGGGGCATCGACCTTTCTGCAGATTTTGAGCATTGCACATCGCTCCCTCACCGCACTCACCAGTCAGTTGACCGCTCGCCGTCGCGAGCGCAAATCACCACGGAGATGAATGAGAAGTTGATGCGTATTGACAAGTGGCAGATAGACTACTCGGCTGGTTCGCTCCAATGGCAGAAGGACCGAGTAGCACATGAAGAGACGCAGAACGAGCGTTGGTCCATTCTTCAGCAGTTTATGGCTGACCAGTCAGCCAGACACAAGGACGAGCTCGCATGGCGACAGCAGATAGAGCAGCAGTTCGCCATTTCCCCCATTACCACTCCACCCCCTCCCGCGGAACAGTGATCAGGTTGTCTCTACCCTTTTCCATTTCTTTTCTTTCTTCTTTTCGGGTTTCTACCCAATTTTATTCTGTCCCGGTTTCCTTTTGATCTTTTTGTTGTTTGTGTTTTGTAGGATTTTCAGTCGCTACTCTGCTCCGTTCTTGCACCTCCGCGTTCTTCCACTACACCAACCATCACCCTCCAGGTTCTTCGTATCTCTCTCCTTCAAATTAGTCTTGTGAGGACACAGAACTGTCTAAGTGTGGGGTAGGGTGTTAGAGAACCATGCATGATCTTGATTGCCTATATCTTTGTGTGTGCCTCGTGATTCCTGTCCAGTCCCTCTAGCAATAGAATGGCTCAGTTTTTTATTTTTGAGATTAAGTTGTTGTTCAAACCTTCATAATGACACTTAGACTGCTTAATCTAGAACTTGAAAACCAACTTGTCTACTTTGATGTTAAATTGCCTGGTCAGAACAGAATTTAAAAAAAAATCACACTTGTAGTTTGTAGCCTTGATTGCATGAAAATGACCGAATCCGACTAGCAAACCAACTATGAGCTTTTGATCCATTGCACGTAACTTGCAATTTTAATTCTTTCTGAGTGGTTTGAATGAGTTAGAATTTGCATGAGACCTACTCGAGACCACATGATGACACGAGTTCTAGAAGGATAGGGGCACCTAGATTCAGCTACTAAGCCAGATAGCCTACCAAACGATAAATCTACTAGGTTTAGACCCTTGACCTTGGCCTGTTCTTTCGGTTCGATAATACATTACAGCCATTTCCCATTTCTTTCATTCCCCGTTGATCCCCTGTGGTTGTAGTTCTAGATTGACCTACCGGAAGTCGGTTTGTGGTAACCTGCTTATAGCCATTAAATAGGTGGTCTTAGCTAATATGTCCAGACGTGTAAATCCCTCTAGCAACTAAAAGAAAATCGGCACAAAGAAAGAGTAAAGTAAAAGTGAAGAAAAGAAAAATTTGAAAAGTTTCAAAGTTTCTAGTTCAATAAAACGTTCTTCTCCCTACAAATGGAAGAACGAAGTGAAAAGAAAAGTTCAAAAGAAACAAAAGAAGAAAAAATCGTGTAAAAAAGAATAAGTGCTAGGTTGCTTGAGGGTATCATAGGACGAGCGTTCATCATTCCACCCGTGTTTGGTTAGACGGTAGGAAGCCATAGATTAGATTCGAGGGAAGTTATTCGAAAGCTACACCGCACAAGCCATCATCATACATTCCCATCATCCATCTCATTATAAACCCAAGTAGTGTAGATTTTATTACGGTCCTAGCAGGGAAGTCCTTCTTGACTAGATACTCGTGTTGTCACAGTGGTGGAGATGTGGTCGAATTTCAAACCTATAACAAAATTCGGTAACAGAAAATGATCGAGAGCAGAAACACGTCCTTAAACACAGAGAGTGAGAGTTCCCATTGTACTATACATACCCTGTGTGAGGAGTCTGGTCAGTCAGGTCAAATTCGTGCATAATTGGTTGCTAATTACTTGTCGTGTGCAGTTTGTTAGTGAGACCAGGTAGTTTGGCTGATTTGTATGCATGTTAGGTTTCTTGTTCTAGGATCGAACTGTCTAATAATTCATTGTGTTTGATTGAGCTCCAATTTAACCAATCTTATTATTTGTGAACATGAGCATCTCTATTCAGTTTGCTTGAGGACAAGCAAAAGCTTAAGTGTGGGGTATTTGATGACACTCGTTTTGACGTGATTATCAGCCTCATTTAAGCAACATTTCCTTGCTTAAGACATAATTTTTAGGGTAGAATAACGAATATTCAATCGATTGCCCTATCTCGTGCCATTTGTGTTACCTTGGCCCATTTTGGGTCTATTTGATGGTTTTCTAGTGTTTTTATGTTAGCACAGGTTTTTGCCATCGAATACGGTAGCCAAGGACGTGTCTTAGACGTTGGAACCCCGAAGAATCACACATAAATCAACCGGAGAGATCGCTCAAGTCAAAGAAAACGCCTGCCCCATTTACACATGTATTTTTGGCGAAAATACCCTTGGGTTTTCGCCGAAAACGAATGAAGGAATCCACTGCCCCGAGTAGGAAGAAGTTTTCGCCAAAATTCCTATATTACTTTCGGCGAAAATCCCAGTTGAAATCAGAAAAACTCGGGTAGGTATAAATACAGAATTCGGCGGCTAATGAAAAGGGGGGAATCACTTAACACACACACACACAAACTAAGACAGAGAGAGAGACAGGGCAAGTGGATAGAGTTCGAAGAGCCAGGAACGGATCGTGACGCCATCCATCCATCTCGGAGAGCCAGTGCTAGGAGTTGAAGATTCAGCAGATTGAAGCTGTCAGGAAGCATCGAAAACTAGGTTCTGCAGTTCTTCTCTGTCTTCCTACCTGAGATGTATTCTTTGTCTGTCTTCGATTCTGCTCTATCGAATATGAGTAGCTAAAATTGTGTAGCTTAGATTAGATGAACCCTAAGTGACCCAGGGCTTAAAGCGGTCACGGATCGGCGGTGATTAGATTCAAAATTCATTTAGTTTCATCTTTCATGTTTGATTTGTTCTTCGTTTTCTGTGTTTCTTGTCTAGTTTGGCCACCTAGATTAGATTCTTGTTAAGTTAAGGATAGAAGCGAACGCTCGCCTTACTTTAAAACACCAAATCGAACAATCAACCTTATAATTGGAGCGTGCCTTTTGTAGGAACCGATTAGGGTTGATCCATTGGTAGAGTAATTCATTAATCATTAGAATTTGCACCAGTTAAGATAAGTCGTTGCGAGAGGTGACCGTACCCGGGCGGCTAATTAATCGTGGTAGCTAGATCGGATAGAGCGAGCGTTCGCCAGTCTTAAACCTAAGGGTCAGGAGTTATGATGGTGTCTATGAACTGAATGAACTAGAATAAAAAATCACTGGTCTGTGACTGTTGTTGCCTCGGTGATCTAAGGGGGATTCGAAGTCTAAGTTTGTCTGTCATCTTTCTAGTCAATCAATCAATCTTCAATCTTTCTTCGCTTTATTTCTCATTTCGAATTATCTTTGCATTTTAGTATAGAAGTCGTGGAACTCACACCACGCACAACTTGTGTTTAAACTTGAATTAAATTGCCAATATACCTTTGAGTAAGGAAGTAGAGGAAACCCCTGGAATACGATCTACCCTAGCTTTTGTAAGCTTTGTTAGTTATTTGGTTGAACCCGAACAACGATCTTAGGTTCACCAACTGCCAATAATGTCCCATAATCTTCTGTAGAAATGTCTTGGGTAACCGTCAGGACCATGAGATTGCTTAGCCCCTAAGGTGAACACCGCACTTCGAATCTCCTCATTGGTTATTTCTTTTATGAGGTCCTCGTTCATGTCGTGGTTGATAATACTTGGCATTTCCATTAAGTCATTTGTGCCCCTGGTTAGGTCTACTTGTGAAGAGGGTTTTGAATTGTTGGATTGCCATACGGTTTTGCTCAGAATCGGCTGTGACCCATTCATTGTCATCGTCTTGGAGACGAGAAATTTTATTTCTTTGGCGATGATGGATCACTGAAGTATGGAAGAAAGCCGTATTCTTATCACCTTCCGCAAGCCATCTAACATTCGCTCTTTGCCTCCACATTACCTCTTCACTAGTCCAAATGGAATCGAGTTCATCCAAGAGCTCCTTCTCTTCTTGAGTAATGTCTGAATTCCGGTGAAGCCGACTAATTTCCTCTAGCCTTTCCTTAATGATGTTGCTTCTTAGGTTAAGATCAGAGTTTCTTCCACGGCTCCAATTACTTAGATCACGAGAGCATTCCTGAGAAAGATGTTGCATTTTTCGCCTCTTCAAGAAATAAAGTTATTGATGATAATATTATCACACTCTGGCTCTTTTAGCCATCTCGCGTCGAATCTGAAAGGGTAGTTTATTTTATTTCAGTGACCATGAAGGGCTAGGCGAATGAGACGGTGGTCTGATCCAATCCTCTTCTCGTGAAAAATAAGGGCTCGATCAAATTACAGTTAACATTCCCTGTTAGCGAGAGCACGATCGAGGTGGACTTTGATCAGGTTGTCTCCTTGTCGACCATTTATCCAGGTGAACAGATCGCCTTGGAAGCCAATGTCGAGAAAACCAATGTTTGAAATGAAGTTTCTAAAAGACGCGGCTGACGAAACTGAAATATCTGATCCTCTTTCCTTTTCAAACTGAAATACACGACGTTAAAATTGCCTAAAATTATCCAGGGTCAGCTTTACCACTTGCAGATTTGTGACAGCATCCCACAGCATACTCCTATCTACAAGGTTACATGGAGCATAAACGAAAGTACCACGAAATTCATGATGAAGGCCGATGGCCGTGTGAATAAAATTCTTGGAAGATGAAATGATACGGATATGTATGTCATTTGCCCACCAGAGCGTTAGGCCGCCTGTAAGGTGGGTTGGGTCGACATAAAACCCATGTGCATAGTCCAGCTGATGATCTGTAAAACAGTGATCAAATACTACCAAGCTAGAAGCAAGATAGATCATATTCCACCGGTTTCTTCTAATCATTTACTCAAATATGCTGGCAATTTATTCAAGTTTGAACACGTTGTGCGTGGTGTGAGTTCCACGACTTCTAAACTAAGATGCAGGAAAATTAGAATGAAATTAAAAGACAGAATGAATTGTTGGTTTAGACAGACGACATACAAGCTTAGATTTTGAATCCCCCTTAGATCACCAGGGCAACATCAATCAACAGATCAGCGGATTTCAATTCTCGTTCAATCAATTTCTAAACACCACCATAACTCCTGACCCTTAGGTTTAAGACTGGCGAACGTTCGCTCTATCCGATCTAACTACCAAGATTAATTAGTCATCCGGGTACGGTCGCCTCTCGCAGCAGCTTAACTAACTGGTGCAATTACTAGTGATTAATGAGTTACTCTTGAAGCAGATTAACCCTAACTGGTTCCTACGAAAGGCACACTCCAATGAATAGGTTAATTGGTTGAATTGATGTTTTAAAGAGAGGCGAGCGTTCGCTTCTATCCTCAGCTTAACAAGAATCTAAACTAGGTGATCAAGGAAGACAAGTTTATGCGCCAAACCAGGGAAGATGTCTGGCGACTAACCCTAGCTTGCAAAAACCTAATCTTGGCGATCAACCAGAAAAGAAACATAAACAATCAAGAACAAAACAACCATGCAAAGAGAAACTGATTGAACTTCGAATCTAATTACCGCCGATCCGTGACCGCTTTAAAGCCCTTGGTCACTTAGGGTTCATCTAATCTAAGCTCTACAAGTTTAGCTACTCATGTTCATAACAAAAGAATCAAAGGCAGAAACAGAGTTCATCATCAAAAGATAGAACATATAGAAACTGTAAAACCTAATTAAGACGACTCTGGCAAAGCTTCGCTCTCCGGTAATCTTCAATCCTAGCTCCGAGTCTCCGAGGTGAAGGGATGGCGTCACGATCTCTTCCTGGCTCTTCGAACTCTAAAACTCTGCTCCAGAACTCCTTTGAATTCTCAAATTATGATGTATTATGAGATATATCTTCTTTTGGGCCACCGGTTAAGTATTTATACTTAACCCTAATACCGCCGGATTTTGCCTGGAGTTTTCGCCGAAAACCTATGAAGTTTTCGCCGAAAATTCCTTTGTAAATGGATCAATCTCGGCTGCTTCTCCTGTGATTTTTGGACCTTAGGGTTCTCGGCGAAAACTTGGAGTTTTTGCCAAAAACTTCAGTTGTTGAACTCAGCCGATTTCTTCATGAGTTTTTGCCAAAAACTCTAAGGGATTTTCGCCGAAAACTGCAGTGTAAATTGGAGCAGGATTTGGTTCGACTTGATTGACTTCCCGGATCGATTCTGGTGCGATTCCTCGAGGTTCCAACGCCTTAGACACGTCCTTGGCTACTTTATTTGACGTCAAAAACCTGTGCTAACATAAAAACACTAGAAAACCATCAAATAGACCTAAAACGGGCCAAAGTAACACAAATGGCACGAGATAGAGTAGTTGAGTGAATATTCGCTATTCTACCCTAAAAACCATGTCTTAAGCAAGGAAATGTCGCTTAAATGAGGCTGATAATCATTTCAAATCGAGTATCATCAAAATATCCCACACTTAAGCTTTTGCTTGTCCTCAAGCAAACTGAATAGAAACGCTCACGTTCACAGATGATAAGATTTATTAAATTGAAGTTCAATCAGACACAATGAATTATTAAACAGATAATTCCTAGAACAAGAAACCTAACATGCATACTGATCAGCCAAACAACCTGGTCTCACTAAAAACTGCACACGACGAGTAACAGCAGCCAATTATGCACGAATTTGACCTGACCGACCAGACTCCTCACACAGGGAAAATATAGTACAATGGGAACTCTCACTCTCTGTGTTTAAGGACGTTTCTGCTCTCAATCATTTTTTGTTACTGAATTCTGTCATAAGTTTGCAATTCGACCACATCTCCACCACTGTGACAACACGAGTAACTAGTCAAGAAGGACTTCCCTGCTAGGACTGTAACGAATTCTACACGACAAGGGTTTATGATGAGATGGATGATGGGAATGTATGATGATGGCTTTGGTGCGGTGTAGCTTTCGACTAACTTCCCTCGAATCTAGCTTATGGCTTCCTACCGTCTAACCAGACACGGGTGGAATAATGAACGCTCGTCCTATGATACCCTCAAGCAACCTAGCACTTTATTTTCTTTATACTTTTTCTTTTGACTTCGTTCTTCCATTTATAGGGAGGAGAACGTTTATTGACTAAAAACTTGAAACTTTTCTGATTTTTCTGCTTTTTATTCTTTTTCGACATTTCTTTTGTTTTTCTTCTTCTCTTGTTTTTTTTTCTTTGTGCCGATTCTTTCTTTTAGTTGCTAGAGGGGTTTACACGTTTGGACATAATAGCTAAGTCCACCTGTTTAATGGCTATAGGCAGGTTACCACAAACCGACTTTCGGTAGGTCAATCTAGAACTACAACCACAGGGGATCAACGGGGAATGAAAGAATGGAAAATGGCTGTAATGTATATCGAACCGAAAGAACAGGCCAAGCTCAAGGGTTTAAACCTAATGGATTTATCGTTAGGTAGGCTATCTGGCTTAGTAGCTGAATCTAGGTGCCCCTATCATTCTAGAACTCGTGTCATCGTGTGGTCTCGAGTAGGTCTCATGCAAATTCTAACTCATTCAAGCAAACAGAAAATCACTCAAAAAGAATTGAAATTGCAAGTTACGTGCAATGGATCAAAAGCTCACAGTTGGTTTGCTAGTCAGATTTGGTCATTTTCATGCAATCAAGGCTACAAACTACAAGTGTGATTTTTAAAAATCTGTTCTGACCAGGCAATTTAGCATCAAAGTATACATGTTGGTTTTCAGGTTCTAGGTTAAGCAGTCTAAGCATCATTATGACAGATTGAACAACAACTTAACATCAAAAATCAAGAACCGAGCAATTCTAATGCTAGAGAAACTGGAAACGCATCGAGAAACACACAACACACAATTAAGGGCAATCAAGTTCAAGGTTCTCTAGCATCCTACCCCACACTTAAATCGTTCTATGTCCTCACAGGACTAAACTAGAGTAGAGATATACGAAGAACCTGGAATGAGATGGTCGGTGTAGGGGATGAGCACGGATAGCCCAGAGCGGAGCAGAGTAGCTACTCGAGTTCCTACAAAACAAAAACAACAAAAAGATCAAAAGGATACCGGGGCAAGTGTCCCGGATCCACACAAAATAAAAGTGGAACAAAGAAGTTTTAGGGGAATTTTGAAAATATTTTTGACTCTTTTTTTTTCAAATTCATGGCACGACACTCCTAGAGCAATCTAGATCATCTAGGCTCAAGCAGTTCAGAAAAAAATCACACCGAAATAGCAGGCACGCAAAACGAGGTAGACCGAATATAAACTCATCGAAATTCAATAATCAGCATGTCAAAAGATTCAAAATTGAAAACCCAACAACTAACCTTTTAGACACGACTCAAGAAAATGGACGGAAAGCGACGAAGTTGGCCAAAAACGTGAAAAACTTATTTCGGGGATAACCGGAGCTACAGAGCTCCGATCTGGACGATCAAGTATGCGTTGGAATCGGACCAAAAAAAGGAAACTGATTTACAAAACAACACAAGTTTTAGGTGAAAACTTTAGAAGGACGCTCCTGTTTGCAATTTGAACTTGGTTCTCGCCGAAAATTCATTTAAAAATCCCCTTTTTTCTTTTTCAAAAACTGACGAAAAACAAATCAAAATGAAAGAAAATTAAACTGACACTTTGGCTCCCCCGAACCTGACTCGAACGACGAAAAGACTGACTCAAAAATTCAAAGACGGACTCCAGCTGTGGGTTGCCTCCCACGAAGCGTCCGGTGATCAAGAGTCATCCATTTACAAAGGAATTTTCGCCGAAAATTCTTCAATATTTTTGGCGAAAATATCAGGCAAAATCCGGCTGAATTAGGGTTAAGTATAAATACTTAACCGGTGGCCCATATACTTTTCATACCTCATAATTTCAATCATAATTTCCAGACCTAGGAGTTCGAGAGAGAGTTTAGAGAGTTCAAAGAATCGTGGAGAGATCGTAACGCCATCCCTTCACCTCGGAGACTCGGAGCTTGGATTGAAGATTACCGGAGATTGAAGCTTCACGGATTCGTCAAATTAGGTTTTACAGTTCTTCTCTGTTCTTCCTACCTGAGATGTATTCCTTGTTTGTTTTCGATTCTCTTGTTCCTAATATGAGTAGCTAAACTCGTAGAGCTTAGATTAGATGAACCCTAAGTGACCCAGGGCTTTAAAGCGGTCACGGATCGGCAGTGATTAGATTCGAAGTTCAATCAGTTTCTCTTTCATGTTTGGTTTGTTCTTCATTATTCATGTTTCTTCTCTGGTTGATCGCCTAGATTAAGTTTATGCAAGCTAGGGTTAGTCGCCAGACAGCTTCCCTGCTTTGGCGCATAAATTTGTCTTCCTTGATCGCCTAGTTTAGATTCTTGTTAAGCTGAGGATAGAAGCGAATACTCGCCTCACTTTAGAACATCAATTCAACCAGTTAACCTTATAATTGGAGTATGCCTTTCGTAGGAACCAGTTAGGGTTAATCCGCTTCAAGAGTAACTCATAAATCATTAGTAATTGCACCAGTTAAGTTAAGTCGTTGCAAGAGGCGACCGTACCCGGGCGACTAATTAATTTTGGTAGTTAGAACGGATAGAGCGAACGTTCGCCAGTCTTAAACCTAAGGGTCAGGAGTTATGGTGGTGTTTAGAAATTGATTGAACGAGAATTGAAATCCGCTGATCTGTTGATTGTTGTTGCCCTGGTGATCTAAGGGGGATTCGAAATCTAAGCTTGTCCGTCGTCTGTCTAAACCAACAATTCATTCTGTCTTGTAATTTCATTCTAATTTTCCTGCATCTTAGTTTAGAAGTCGTGGAACTCACACCACGCACAACGTGTTCAAACTTGGATAAATTGCCAGCTTCTTTGAGTAGTCAATTAGAAGAAACCTGTGGAATACGATCTGCTTAGCTTTCCAGCTTGGTAGTATTTCATCACTGTTCTGCAACTCATCAAACTGGCGCCGTTGCCGGGGACTCTTCTATATTGTTTGAAAGAAGAGTTGGCATTTTATTCTTCTACTTTCCATCTTTCATATTCCATCGCACTTCGATTTTACACCGGTTGTGCTTTTTTTTGTCTTTTGTAGGTTAAGAAAATTCAGAAGCAAATCACTTCCGATCCACCTTCCACTACCGCAATGGCTGCTCAAAAGAGTCTTGCGGATTACAATAAGCCAAGTGCTGCTAGCATTCGGTCTTCCATCTTCGTGCCGCACAATGAAGATGGTCCTGCCTATGAGATCAAGACCGCCTTCTTGGAAATGATCTCTAGGGATCTACAGTTTGAAGGGAAGCCTCACGATAATCCATGCACACACTTGGCGGATTTCCTTGCTTTTTGCGAGACTTTTAAGAGTCGAAGCCTCGATAAGGATACCTTGTGCTTGCGAGTCTTCCATTTCTCACTTCGAGGCGCCGCAAAGAGATGGCTCCTTAGCAAGCCACCCGGTCACTACACCAACGGGGAGGATCTTGCTCAAGAATTCATAGAGGAATACTTCCCTCCTTCCAAAACAAATGCTTACAGGAACAACATCTCATGGTTCAGACAGAAAGAAGGAATGAGCTTATACGACGCTTGGAATGAATTCCAGGAACTCCTCCACAGCTGCCCTCATCATGGCTTCACTCAGAGGCAGCTAGCCGAGATATTTGCTTGGGGTATGAACGAAGAGTCATCTGAATGGGTTAACTCCTTAGCTGATGGAGATTACACCGCACTCGCACTGGAAGCTGCTCTTCTTCACTTTGCAAACTGCGCATCTAAGTCGAGAAGCTGGGAGAGACAGTTTGGAGCAACTAAGAGCCGACCAAGCCGTGAAGATCAGATCAAGATTGAAGTGCAGAAAGAAATGAAGAAGATTTTCGGTAACTGGTCTTCAGAGGATGTGAACTTTATTGATCAAGGCTTCACCAACAATCAAAGAGGCTACCCCGACTATCGTCAGTTCAGACAACTTCCTCAACAACAAGGAAGCTTCCAAGAGCGTCCTCCTTACAGTTTTGGATTCAACCAGAGTCAGAATCAGTACTTGAGCGATAGTTATCAAGATCAACCTCAGAGATCTACATCAGGGAACACAAGGGATATCGAGGTAGACAAGAAGCTCAACCTGATCATGGCACTCGATAACTATGAGGAGAAATTTAAGCTTCAAGCTGTCATAAATCAAGAACATGAAGCTCGAGGTCAACGAATGGAGAGCATGATTAATAACATGTTTAGCTTGCTAACTAGTAGCCCCCTCCTTAATCAATCATCGGTTCAAGTCGACTCTACCCACGGCTGAAGTCCGTTTTTGAATTTTTGAGTCAGTCTTTTTCGTCGTTCCAATCAGGTCCGGGGGAGTCAAAGTGTCAGTTTAATTTCCTTTCGATTTGATTTGTTTTCTGTTGGATTTTGAAAAAAAAAAAAGAAGAGTCAAAAATTTTAAAATTCCCCTAAACCTTCTTCGTTTCGACTTTTATTCTGTGTGGATCTGGGACACTTGTCCCGGTATCCTTTTGATCTTTTTGTTATTTTTGTTTTTGTAGGAACTTGAGTAGCTACTCCGCTCCACTTCGGACTCTTCGTGCTCATCCGCTACACCGACCATCTCATTCCAAGTTCTTCGTATATCTCTACTCTAGTTTAGTCCTGTGAGGACACAGAACGATTTAAGTGTGGGGTAGGATGTTAGAGAACCTTGCATGAACTTGATTGCCCTTAATTGTGTATTGTGTGTTTCTCAATGCCTTTCCAGTTTCTCTAGCATTAGAATTGCTCAATTCTTGACTTTTGATGTTAAATTGACTTCAATTTTGAACAATGACGTCTAGACTGTTCCACTTAGAACCTGTAACCAACGTGTCGAAACTGATATTAAATGAGTCTAGGTCAGAACATATCACAAATCACTTCGGTAGTTGAAAATTCAATTAATTGAATTGATTGACTTGTTAATAACAAAGCTCGATAACACCGTTCTAAGATGATAAATGTTAGCTTCTCCCGTGTTTTTCACTCCATATTTGTTCACCTGTGATTGTGGCTTGAGATTAGACGAAAATCTAATTCGAAATCTTGTGTAAAAAGTTATAACTAGCTAGGACCAAGTGGCTAAATTGTTGAATCAAGTAATTGAGTTGTTCAAGTTAATGGTAAGTTCTTTAAAGTGCTGAAAATAAAGCTAGGCAAGCCCGACACCAAGTGAAGTGTTCGGGTTGAGCACTAGCATAAGCACAAATACTGTGAGCTAGGCAGGTCCAACACCTAAGTGAAGTGTTTGGTATCGAGCACTAGTATGCAGTAAATCAATTGAAGGAAGAAGTTGAACTTGAAATAAATCATTGTTTAAATCGGTCCTAGCTAGAACATGTAACGTACAGATCTAGAAATGGATGAAGTCGAGTCGATAGCCACGTCACTTTTCCTACCTCCGCATCCACATCATGGCTAGAGCTTAAAGTATTTTTTATTAGAATTGGTGTTATCGTAGTCGGTTAATTATGATTAATTGTTTTCCCAAGAAACGTGCTTTGTTAAAACTACTACTTGAAGTGTGCAGAAATTAGTGAGATCAAAAATTTATTTGGTTGATGTTCTTGCATGTGTAGGTCACTCTTTCTACGTGGAACAGTCTAAACCAAATTGCTAGAATTGAATCTTAGTTTAATCTCGTGTCATTTGTGAATTTGAGTGTGTTCTAGTTCATTGCTTGAGGACAAGCAAAAGCTTAAGTGTGGGGTATTTTGATGACACTCGATTTGACGTGATTATCATCCTCATTTAAGTGACATTTCCTTGCTTAAGACATGGTTTTTAGGGTAGAATAACGAATATTCAATCGATTACCCTATCTCGTGCCATTTGTGTTACCTTGGGCCGTTTCGGGTCTATTTGATGGTTTTCTAGTGTTTTTATGTTAGCACAGGTTTTTGCCGTCAATAAAAGTAGCCAAGGACGTGTCTAAAGCATTGGAACCTCGAGGAATTGCACCAGAATCGATCCAAGGAGCCAATCAAGTCAAAACAATTCCTGCCCGGTTTACAAAGGAGTTTTCGCCGAAAATACCTCAGCATTTTCGGCGAAAATATCAGTACAAATCGACTGATGCGGACTGAAGGAAGTTTTCGGCGTAAACCCTAAGTTTTCGACCGAAAACTATTGGACCAAAAATACAGGAGAAAGCAGCCGCGGACCATCTATTTACAAAGGAATTTTCGCCGAAAATTCTTCAATATTTTCGGCGAAAATATCAGGCAAAATCCGGCTGAATTAGGGTTAAGTATAAATACTTAACCGGCGGCCCATATACTTTTCATGCCTCATAATTTCAATCATAATTTCCAGACCTAGGAGTTCGAGAGAGAGTTTAGAGAGTTCAAAGAATCGTGGAGAGATCGTAACGCCATCCCTTCACCTCGGAGACTCAGAGCTTGGATTGAAGATTACCGGAGATTGAAGCTTCACGGATTCGTCAAATTAGGTTTTACAGTTCTTCTTGTTCTTCCTACCTGAGATGTATTCCTTGTTTGTTTTCGATTCTCTTGTTCCTAATATGAGTAGCTAAACTCGTAGAGCTTAGATTAGATGAACCCTAAGTGACCCAGGGCTTTAAAGCGGTCACGGATCGGCGGTGATTAGATTCGAAGTTCAATCAGTTTCTCTTTCATGTTTGGTTTGTTCTTCATTATTCATGTTTCTTCTCTGGTTGGTCGCCTAGATTAAGTTTATGCAAGCTAGGGTTAGTCACCATACAGCTTCCCTGCTTTGGCGCATAAATTTGTCTTCTTGATCGCCTAGTTTAGATTCTTGTTAAGCTGAGAATATAAGCGAACGCTCGCCTCACTTTAGAACATCAATTCAACCAGTTAACCTTATAATTGGAGTATGCCTTTCGTAGGAACCAGTTAGGGTTAATCCGCTTCAAGAGTAACTCATAAATCATTAGTAATTGCACCAGTTAAGTTAAGTCATTGCGAGAGGCGACCGTACCGGGCGACTAATTAATCTTGGTAGTTAGAACGGATAGAGCGAACGTTCGCCAGTCTTAAACCTAAGGGTCAGGAGTTATGGTGGTGTTTAGAAATTGATTGAACGAGAATTGAAATCCGCTGATCTGTTGATTGCTGTTGCCCTGGTGATCTAAGGGGGATTCGAAATCTAAGCTTGTATGTCATCTGTCTAAACCAACAATTCATTCTGTCTTGTAATTTCATTCTAATTTTCCTGCATCTTAGTTTAGAAGTCGTGGAACTCACACCACGTACAACTGTTCAAACTTGGATAAATTGCCAGCTTCTTTGAGTACTCAATTAGAAGAAACCTGTGGAATACGATCTGCTTAGCTTTCCAGCTTGGTAGTATTTGATCACTGTTTTGCAGCTCATCACCTATGAGAATGGTAGAATCATCCTTACTAGTGTCGATGATAACATAATCAGCTAAAACATGAAAGGACCACATTTAGTAACAACGTCTTTTATCTCTCCCCTAGGGGTTTAAAGTGATCTATCAACAAAGACAAGTTGCATACTAGTTGGTTCAAGTTCTCCTAGGTTCAATTTTTCAAATAAGCTCATAGGCATAACATTGACAGACGCTCCAAGATCAACCAAACAACGTTCTATCTCAACATCATTAATGACAAGAGGTAGAGTGAAAGAACCAGGATCAGAACACTTAGCTGGATATAGAGAGGAAGGTTTCTTGCTACGAAGCATCAAGATATCCTTCTTAATTCCCCTTCATGCCGGTCTCGATCCTTGCATTCGGCAGCAATGCTCTTGGAAAAGGAGGCTTCACATAGTACGGTGCAAGAGGAGGATCATCCTCCTTAGGCGCCACTTCCTGTGCTTCTTTCTTCTCTGGGGATTCAGTGATCCTGCGTAAAACAAAATAAGCATCAGCAGATAAGCTTGTAAACTTTTGAACAATTACCATCTTGGCTTGCTCCTTTCTCGAATTCGGCTCTGTCTGCTTAGAAGTTGGCCAAATGGTCGACCAGATGCTAGCATGCTCGAGATGTGGTTGACAGCTTGCTTAATTCGTTGACCGGATGCAATCTGTTCTTGATTGAGAAGAGCTTGAGCTTTGAACTGACTGTCATGATCATCGAGTCTGGTGATGATCTGACTAAGCTTCTTGTGCAGGTCACTGACGTTGTTCTCCTTCTAGTGCTGCTGACCTGTATAGGTGTTATTCAAATATTGATTCTGGCGATTGCCAGGAGCATGATTCTGGCGATTGCCAGGAGCAGTTCCATAGTTACCCGGATTACGGTGTGGCGGCTGATAGACACCTGCGGGCGGATGGTTAGGCTTCTGATCCTGAGCTGGACCAGCTGGGCGGTTATTCTGGTTCTGGTTATGGTTGGTGCATTATTGTAGGGAGGTCTATCTTGATAGTTCTCTTACTGCCTGAAGTTGCGGTAGCCAGCATAACCATTTTGATTGTTAACGAAGCCTTGTTGAACAAAATTTACCTCTTCGGCGGACCAGACTTCCGTCTTACCAAAATTCTGGCATCGGCCTACATTATGCACACAAGCTCCACACCACTCGCAATCGGCAACATAGACAGAGGCTGCCGGCGGCTTGATTGGTGTGGTAGACTTCTTCAGATGCTTCTCTACTTCTGCCTTGATAATAGCTTTGAGATCGAGCTTGCTCCTTGATCCTTCTGATTGTCCTCCCAGTTCCTTGACTTGGAAGCACAGTTCGCAAAATGAAGAAGAGCAACTTCAGGTGTGAGTGTAGTGCAATCCCCTTCAGCTAGGGAATTGACCCACTTGGCAGATTCTTCTCGAAGACCTCGAGCAAAGATTTCAGCTAACTGCCTCTGCTTGAATCCGTGATGAGGACAGTTGTAGAGAAGTTCTTGGAATCGATTCCAAGTATCGTATAAGCTTTCTCCTTCTTTCTGGGAGAATCTGGCGATGCTGTCCTTGATGGTGTTGTTCTGGCAGGAGGGAAGTACTCTTCAACGAAGTCCTGAGCCAAAGTATCCCAATCAGTGTAGTATCCAGGTGGTTTGCCAGTAAGCCACCTCTTAACTGCGCCTTTCATAGAGAACGGGAAAGCTCTCAAGCAAAGAGTGTTCTTGTCGAGGTTTCCATTCTTGAAAGTGCTGCAGAGATCAAGGAAATCCGCCAAATGTGTGCACGGATTGTCTAGTGGCCTGCCTTCAAACTGTAGATCCCTAGATATCATAGTCAAGAATGGAATCTTGATCTCATAGTCAGGATCTCCTTCAACGCGCGGCACGGCAATGGCAGATCGAACGCTAGTCGCGCTCGGCTTGTTATAATCAGCTAGACTTTTCTGTGCAGGTGGTGGTGGTGGCTTTCCGCCTGGTGGTGGTGGTAACTGATCACCCATGGTAGGAGATGGAGGAGGTGAAAGTGACTCGGTGTATGAAACGGATGAAGATGACGGTAAAGGTGAAGATGAGGAACTCTCCTTCAGTTCCTGGATCTTGATCGGAGTGACAGATGGAGGTGGATTGGTTCTGCTTCTCCTTGGAATCTGTGATTATCGAGGTGGAGCAGAACTGCCTAGTCTCTCTATACACTTAGCCTTGTCGGTTTGAGAGCGAGTCCAAGGGCGGTGATGCATGCACCTGTGAGCAACCTACAAATAACAGAAACAAACAAAAACCAGTGTAAAATCGAAGTGGATGGAAAGATGAAAGATGGAAAATAGAAGAATAAAATGCCAGTTCTTCTTTCGAACAATCAAAAGAAGTCCCCGGCAACGGCGCCAATTTGATGAATCTGCAGAACAGTGATCAAATACTAACAAAGCTAACAAAAGCTAAGGTAGATCGTATTCCATGGGCCTTAATGATCGATTACTCAAATAAGCTGGCAAATTGCTCAGGTTAAACACTTCGTGCATGGTGTGAGTTCCACGACTTCTAATTCTAAGAAATGCAGGGAAATTAAAAATTGAAACTGAAAACAGATTGGAAATTAGGGTTGAAAACAGAGATGACAGACGAACTTAGACTTCGAATCCCCCTTCGTTCACCAGAGCATAGGCAATCAACAGATCATCGGATTTCAATTCTCATTCAATCAATTCTAAGACACCACCATAACTCCTGACCCTTAGGTTTAAGACCGTCGAACGTTCGCTCTATCCGTTCTAGCTACCAAGATTAATTAGCCGCCCGGGTACGGTCGCCTCTTGCAATGACTTAACTTAATTGGTGGAATTACTAACGATTTATGAGTTACTCTTGCAGTGGATTAACCCTAATCGGTTCCTACAAAAGGCACACTCCAATTATAAGGTTAATTGTTCGATTTGATGTTTTAAAGTAAGGCGAGCGTTCGCTTCTATCCTTAGCTTAACAAGAATCTAATCTAGGTGATCAATCCAGACAAGAAACATGAACAATGAAGAACAAATCAAACATGAAAGAGAAACTTATTGAACATTGAATCTAATCACTGCCATCCGTGACCGCTTTAAAGCCCTGGGTCACTTAGGGTTCATCTAGTCTAAGCTCTAAGAGTTTAGCTACTCATGTTTATCACAAAAGAATCAAAGACAAAGATAGAGTTCATCTTTCAGAGGAAGAACAGAAAAGGATCTGAAAAACCTAATTAAGACGGCTCTGGCAGAACTTCGATCTTCGGTAAACTGCAATCCTAGCTCCGAGTCTTCGAGATGGAAGGGATGGCGTCACGATCTCTTCTTGGCTCTTCGAACTCTAAACTCTCCTTCAGAACTCTTGAGAATTCTGAGAATTTCGGTATTAGTTGGAAATTATGATTCTGAAAAAGTATATTCTGATTTGGGCTGCCGGTTAAGTATTTATACTTAACCCTAATACCGCCGGTTTTTAACTGATATTTTCGCCGAAAATGTGAAGTGATTTTTGGCGAAAATCTCTTTGTAAAATGACTGAACTCCGGCTGCTTTTCTCCTGTGTTTTTTGGACCATTGGTTCTCGGTGAAAACTTAGTGTTTTCGCCGAAAACTTCCTTGAGCGAGCTCCAGTCGATTTGTTCATATATTTTTGCCGAAAACCTTAGGTGTTTTCGCCGAAAATTCCTTTGTAAAATGGGGCAGGATTTGGTTTGACTTGATTGGCTCCTTGGATCGATTCCGGTGCGATTCCTCGAGGTTCCAACGCCTTAGACACGTCCTTGGCTACTTATTTGACGGCAAAAACCTGTGCTAACATAGAAACACTAGAAAACCATCAAATAGACCCGAAACGGGCCAAAGTAACACAAATGGCACGAGATAGAGCAATTGATTGAATATTCGTTATTCTACTCTAAAAACCATGTCTTAAGCAAGGAAATGTCGCTTAAATGAGGCTGATAATCACGTCAAATCGAGTGTCATCAAAATACCCCACACTTAAGCTTTTGCTTGTCCTCAAGCAAACTGAATAGAAACGCTCATGTTCACAAATGATAAGATCGATTAAACTGGAGCTCAATCAAACACAATGAATTATTAGACAGATAGATCCTAGAACAAGAAACCTAACATGCATACATATCAACCAAACAACCTGGTCTCACTAATAAACTGCACACGACAAGTAATCGTAACCAATTATGCACGAATTTGACCTGACCGACCAGACTCCTCACACAGGGAAAATATAGTACAATGGGAACTCTCACTCTCTGTGTTTAAGGACGTGTTTATGCTCTCAATCATTCTCTGTTACTGAATTCTGTCATAAGTTTGCAATTCGACCACATCTCCACCACTGTGACAACACGAGTAACCAGTCAAGAAGGACTTCCCTGCTAGGACTATAATGAATTCTACACTACAAGGGTTTATAATGAGATGGATGATGGGAATGTATGATGATGGCTTTGGTGCGGTGTAGCTTTTGACTAACTTCCCTCGAATCTAGCCTATGGCTTCCTACCGTCTAACCAGACACGGGTGGAATAGTGAACGCTCGTCATATGATACCCTCAAGCAACCTAGCACTTTATTTCTTTTCTTACACATTTTTCTTTTCAACTTTTCTTTTGACTTCGTTCTTCCATTTGTAGGGAGGAGAACGTTTTATTGAACTAAACTTGAAACTTTTCTGATTTTTCTGCTTTTTCTTCATTTCATTTTTTTTTCGAAATTTTTGCTTCTTTTATATTTTTTCTTTGTGCCGATTCTTTCTTTTAGTTGCTAGAGGGGTTTACACGTTTGGGCATAATAGCTAAGACCACCTGTTTAATGGCTATAGGAAGGTTACCACAAACCGACTTCCGGTAGGTCAATCTAGAACTACAACCATAGGGGATCAACGAGGAATGAAAGAATGGGAAATGGCTGTAATGTATTATCGAACCGAAAGAACAGGCCAAGCTCAAGGGTTTAAACCTAATGGATTTAACGTTTGGTAGGCTATCTGGCTTAGTAGCTAAATCTAGGTGCCCCTATCATTCTAGAACTCGTGTTATCGTGTGGTCTCGAGTAGGTCTCGAGTGGATTTTGGTCGCCGGAGTGGATTTCGGCCGCCGAAAAGCTAGTTTGTCCAACTGATGGGGCCAAGGAAGAAGACGACCAAAACGGCGTCGTTTTGGGTGCTGGACGAAAATAATAATAAAAAAGTCATTGTTGGGATTCGAACCTGAGTCGTTTAGTGCTGGTTTGGTTTCAAAACAGCTGGTCTACTAGTCCATCAATAATTATTACCCAGCTTGGTCTTAACTCGGTCTAATTGGTGATTCACCTTTTTACATTGAATCCTACCAACGACCAACTCGAACTAACCCTTACGCCTCGAATGAACTTGTGATCCCCTTTTTGTTAAAATTCGAAAAAAATTCAGGGTGTCACAAATGAGGTGGAGAAGAGGCAAGACGAGCAAAATAAAGTTTTTGAGCGGTTGTCTTACTCGATCGCGGAGCTTAGTGACAGATTGTGGGATTTTGAGAAAAATTTGGCCACTCAGACCGTTTAAGATCAATGCAACGAGCTTCAGGAGGCCGAGGAAGCACTTAGATGTACTACAAATAAAGTAGCCTTCTCTCCAAGCTCAAAAGAAGAAGAATTTTTGAACCCGAAGGGTGAGGCACTTTGTGGAATCGCATCAACTCCTACTTTGATCAAGAGTGCCCTCATCCCACTCAAGGCACCGACAGTAGTGGTGATTCTGATTGCCCCAAAGGAAGAGCCTTCCCCCACCTTGGATGAAATGGCCACAAGAGGCACGACCACTACTAAGGCATCTACAAAATGCCTTAGTAGGAGGAAGCAGCGTCGCCAAGAGTTGAACATGGTTGAGCAAAGGAAGATGGAAGACTTGGCTTCGTACTCCAACCTCAAGAGGACTCGCCCTACTCCCACCGGCTCCCTTGAGTTCACTATCCACATTAGGGAGCATTCAAGTGACTTTCTCAGAGCATCTTCCTTGCAAGCATATTGATGACATGAATTACAAGGAACTCCTAGGATGGGATGGTGATTTCAAAAAATATAGAATGGAATGCCAAACTGATAAAGTACATAATTGGTTCTGGAAAATAAAAAAAAGAACCGTTCCAACAAATAAAAAGGAACTGTTCCAGAAAATAAAATAAAAAAACTATTCCAGAAAATAAAAAAAGAACTGTTAACTCATGACGCCATCAACATGAAAAATCCTAGAGAAATTGATAATCCGAAAAGTATTTAAGTATAAGGTTACAAATCCTGAAATAACTGACATGAATTAATTATAATATTAAAATAATAATTAAAAAGGTAAAATAGTTAATTAATAGAGAACAATTAAAAATAAAATTATCATAATATCCATCTAATCTTAACCATTAGATCTTCATTAAAAAAATAATGATGCATATTAGTGTGCTCATGTGAAGAACAAACTTAGTGTACTCATACTAGGTATTTCCCAAGTGTATAGTAGATTATCGAACAATTAGAGTAAAATAACTTCCTAAAACAAATGTAAGAAATGTTTGACCAGTTTATTGACATAATATAAAATACATATGATAGCATAATAAATTAATAAGGTTATAATATAAAGTATAAAGACATGATGATGAGAATGTAAATTTTTTTTTTTAGCTAATGAATGTGGTTGGGGGCTGGCTGCTCCATGCCGCCATTTTGCCTATTTCAGACCTTCTTTTGAAGCAACTACTTATTAAGTTTTAGATTTGAGAAAAACGTGGTTTTAGTTTTAGCAAAATCATTTTAATATATAATAATAAATATGTGGTTTGGTCCAATTCCAATTATAAGGAACCTTAGTTTAGTATTATTGTCATAATGGACAAAGTGGCAGACATTGAATCTTACTTCCACAATAGGAAAGTACGTCTATATGTTGTGTTCTTGTTTTTTTATTGTTGCAATCTGGAATCTTTGAACATTGATTCTGGCTGTGACTTGTTGGACTACAATTTTCATGACAATGATGCAATTTTGTTGCATCCAATGCAACAATTATCATCCACCGTTAGATCTGAGTTGTTTAATCATTCGGTCTCAATTATATGTTTATATCTCCAAGTTATTTTAGTTTGTTGGAGTTTCCTCCCATTATCCATCACTGAAAAGTTTCTCGACTAATTTTTCGATCAACCGAGCCTCCGTTGACAAAAATTTTTCCACCCACGTGATCGTCGTCATTAGATCTATGATTCTGGAAAAAATTTATTTTTCTGAAAAAAAATATTTTCCTTCACAAATTTCTTGTTGCCCTGTCTGTACAGTTTGTATGCGGTTTATACACACTGTATACAAACTTTATACACTTTGTACGAGACTTGTATACTCTATATTTATTGTTGTACACTCTGTAGGGGAACTGTATATACTTTGTACGTGAATTATACACTATGTATTTATTTTTGTACAATTTGTTTACCAACTATATATAGTTTCTACGAGAGTGATACACTCTGTATTTATTTTTGTACAATTTGTTTTTTTTTCGTACATTAGGATTTTAAATAGTTCATACAAATTGTATACATTCTATATGAAATTCGTACACTTTGTATGTCATTGTACAACCTGTATATGACATACACTCTATATGAAATTCGTACAAACTGTAAAGACGAAAAAATTCAGTGTGTCATCATTGACGCTCCCATACATAAATGATGTCCCAAAAATTAGGATCTCTCTCCGGCCAACTCGTTATTCGACCGAGAAAATAATTTGCCGAAAAGCGATCCTGTTCATATGAGATGAAAAGTTTAAAAAGAACAAGTAAAAAATATCGACCGTTAGATTAAATGAAGGGCCGAGATTAATGCTCTGTGATTCTGGCTGTCACTTGTTGGAATATGATATTAGTTCTCCTAGGTTTGATTATTTAATATATATATATTATAATTTCATTTAGAATAAGACAGTTTTGGATGGAAAATTTGAGTTGAAGAAATTTGAAATTTGTAGTTTTGTACCAAAGCCATGGCCCATATTGTTTTAATGTGTGGGGATGACAATTTAATTTAGGTCCTCTTTTGGGATAGCTAGCCCATTCTAAAATGAAATGGGTCAAGTCAAGTATGCATTATTTGTTATTGGGTCAGATCCTTATTTATTCTTTCGGGTCTACTTTTTACCCATATAATATTAACATTAACTTTTGTTTCATCTTTACCTACCTCAACTATGGTGATTTTGATGATATGGATTTATTTCGCTACTATAATATGGTTTTTTTTTACAATGAATTTAAGTTGGTACCTAGAAGTTCTGTTAGGATTGTTCATGAACCGAGCCGAACTGAACTTCACTATGTTCAAGGTTGACTCGTTGATTTTTAGACGAGTTGAACTCGAACTCGAGCTAGAATTTTTAAATTTGTGACAAGTTCGAGCCTAGCTCGTTAGGTCATTAAAACCACTTGATGAGTCAAACTCGAGTTCAAGTCCAACTTAGGTCATTAAAACCACTTGATACATCCAATTTTAGCCTAATTTGAAGTTTGTGCGACAAAAAACATCAACTAGTCAAAACTAAAAAGCAAGTTATCCTAAAATTTACAAGTTTTTATTGTATATGACAAACCACATGTTTCATTATTGAGTTTATAATAAGTCATATAGTAGAGCTAGTATACGATTTGGCTCTCGAGCTCGAGCTCGAGCCAGCTTGCGAGCCTATCGAGTCGAACATGCCCTGGCTCAAACTTGGCTCGTTTAGAATCGAGCAGAATCACGAACGAGCTTTTCTTGAACCGAACACCGAGCCGAACACGAGCAGCTTGGTTTAACAACAGCACTAAGCTTTGTCAGTGTCATGCTAAATATATATTTTAAAGTATTTAACCTTTTCAAAATTTTTTATCAATGTAAATTTTTAATCATAGAAAGCATGAAATAACGGTATAAAATACTACACCTAACAAAACTCTATAAAATTAAAAATTAAGTTAGCTACTAAAGAGATTCACACTAGTATTTGTCTACATTGGTCCAAGCTTAAATCTGGCATCCTTCCGAAAATGACTAATTTAAATAGCGCGAACTTCTCCTAGTTTGCCGATGTGGTATTTGAGTTGTTATCCAAACCTAGATTCAAGAAGACGCTAAGCGCTAGATTCATGACTAATAAAAACATGATAAGACGGAGGATGAAAGGAAGAAGGAAGAAGGTTGTGCCGATGTTGAAGAAAAAGAAAGACTGGAGGTCAACCGTCGGCGCTAGTGAAAGTTAGAAGAAGCTAACTAAACCCTAATTCTAATAATATTTTAATTAAAATATAATTATGGTTTAAAAAAAAAAAGTGGCGTCTTATTCATTTTCCACCGGCTAGGCAACGCCTAGCTCCGCCTCCGATCGCCCAGGCGTTCCGCCGTTTAATTCGCCGCTTAATGCAAAGGCGAGGCAGAAGCCGGTGCCTAGCGCCTAGGCCCGCCTTTTCGAACCATGATCCAAACACACAAGAAATTGATGGTGTCTGATTAATGGAACCAAATTACAGCAACAAATTGATGGTGTAGAGAAGATCCATCCATCCTCTTTGATGAATGAAAGAAAAACTTAAAAATTACAGCAACAAATTTCAAACTCAGAACCTTTCCCAATCTTGTTATTTACTTACATACATGCAACCTAATTAAAACACAACCATTCACTTCATCATCATCATATACTGATCTACATGGAAGTCTAAAATGCACATTGAGGATCCCAAGTCTTGAAAGAGCAACCAGAATCAATGCTGAGATCTTTGAGTGTCCTCCTGTTAGATCTCATGCCACCAGCAGGAAGGCTTTTCAAGCTTGGAGACCTCTGCTGGTTATAATTACAATAGTAGCTGCTGTTGTTACGTCCATTACCATGACATGCTGCTGCTGCTGACAGAAACAACCTCCTGTTCTTGTATGGAGAGATACCATCCGAGTTATAAGCCTCAACTGATCCAGGCCTGATCCGTGGGGAGCTTAGTGATCTCACTTTAGCTTTAGCTGACTCAGTTGCTGCCATGTATGAGAAGAAGCTTGCTTTCTCTGCTGCAATGATCTTCTTGAGATTGGAGAGTTTACTTCCTCAATGTGGTGGTGTCTCCTTAAGCCTCTCACTTTCAGGTGTTTAGCTCTGTCTTCTCCTTCTTCTTCTTCTATTACAACTTTCTTGTCAATTTGTTTGTCCTCCCATTCAACCAACCATTGCCTTAACTTACCATCAGGTTTGCTTCGATCCGAATCTGACGAACTCTGAAGAATTTTGTGGTTTCACCATTAAAAATACATAAAGGTTGTTCCTTTTAGGAATGTGAAAAAGGAAGGGTCATTAGTTATTTACCCGGTGGCAAAAGGAGTAGTAGTCTTTGATCCTTTCCCTCTTCATTGAAGCTTCTATCTTGTTCATATACAAAGCATCTGCTTCTTCCTTAGTTAAGAGGCTACTGTCCCATGTTCTCTGACTGTTCTTGTCCACCTGAAATTGCACTAATTAAGTTAGCTAATAAAGAAAAATCCTTTATTTCTGCCACATGGTATTCTGTTTTTGTCAAGGTATGTTTGAAAGAGAACACATACATGATACATCAATAAGTCAAAATTGTGGAAAATAAACTGCTACCTCAGCAGTTTCCCACTGAGTAATAAAGCTTCAATGAGGAATATGCAGTGTAGAAACCTTTATTATTTTGTCCTTGAGGTACTGGAACTGATTGGTTGGCTCATCAAACTGACAAGTAGTCTCATTATAATCAACCATTGGAAAACTATTCCTCCTTGAACTTGAACTGGATGCTGCTGCTGTTTGTGACTGAATATTCACAAGGGACTCGAGGCATTTCAAGGCTGTGATTGCCTGCCGCCTCACATTTCTGCCACGAATCATTGCTTGAAGCATTACAATCCCCTTCAGTGCCCTCAAAGCCTTCCTGGCCTGTTGACATGATTAATTGAATATCAGAGCCATGATCATTGTTGTACAAGTTAAAACAACATATGTATATAGAGAGAGTTTCATAACACATACAAGGAAGCCCCTAAAGGTAGATTGAATCTTAGTGGCAGAAAATTCTTGAAGATCCCTCTGGTACCGCAGAATCCAAAATCCATCAACAACAGCAGCGTGATCCTCCTGAGGTTTGAGAGGTGAACTGTGCCGCTTGTCACTTTGAGATTGCCAATCAACATCAACCCCAACTTTAGCCTGATGCTCTTCTTTGTCATCTTCATCCAAAGTTGGTGTAGTTGTGATTGCTAATGTTGTTGTTGGTGGTGGAGCTGTAATGGAGGAGGCTAGCCTGTTCTTGACATCAAACAATACCCATTTTCTTCTCTTCTCCTTCTACAGACAAAGAAAGAAACATAAGACTGATGGTTTTAACTTTTAATTGTAAAGAAAAGCATAAAGCAGACAAGTGCATGGCAATTGTACCTTTTCTAAATTGGATTGTGAATCAGAAGCAAAAAGCCTCTTGAACCAGTTCCATGGCTTTCCCATTGGAGAACTCTGCAACTGTGGAAAGATGAAAGAGACAGCAACTGATGTTGTAGTTTTGGTGATTGAAACAAAAGAAAGGAATGACAGGTTAAGTTATTGAGGAACTGCTACATATGCAGAGTAAGTTGTGAAAGTGGCAGAACCAAATATAGAAACTTTATATTATTGTGACTTAAGAATGAGGGAATTGAACGAGGATGTTGGAAATGGAAACACAATAAAGCCAGGAATTAAAGTGCCTTACCCATCTCCTGAAATCCTGGAGGTGATTTAGTGCATGTCAACCAAACCAGGGAGTTGCCACTTGAAGAAATATTGGTTGAAGATAGTAAATGAGTGGAAGTTTGTGCCAAGACACTAGAGTTGCATTCTAATGCTCAAAAAGATCTGCTTGAGAAGTGAAATACACAAGCACCAAAGCAAGCACAATTCCAAAACAAGTTGCTGACAGGTAAGGCTCTCATAGGGATTTGGGAGGGATGTCTGTATTTGTAGTGTAGTCTCTCAATCATCTGAGTTCATTCAAGTAAAAAAAGACTGTGTATCTGCTGGAATTATTCCTTCATTTGATACAAAGGAAATGGTGGGAAAGAAAGAGAAAACCTTTACATGGGAGCAGTCTATATATGACTGACACTGAATCCCTTTCATGGATGGGGCCTTCCTTTGCTTCTTCAATTCAATGACTCAAATGGGTCCTCTTCTTCACACTCCATCATTTCTTCTTTCTCTTACTTACAAAACCAACTGTCATCAGACATTATCAAATGTGTGTTGGGTATGAAATTACTGAACTGCCCATTTTATGATATCATCTGTAAATCACTCTTCTATGTTCTAACCACAAGTTTTAAAACAATTAAGCTCATCATCATAACTTCGAAATAGTACATTTGGATATAAATAAGGTAAAGCTAAACATGATTTTATAATAATGAATATTCGTTTTAATATCCATTTTCCTCCTTTAGTCCAAAACAAGGTGCACCTAGGCACTTGTATTTTTATAAATAGTAATTATGTCAGCTTTACCCCAATGACACTCCAATCTCGTTGAAATTGAGGTGGTGTTTATGTTAAGGTACAATTGGTATGTGGATAGAGTTGAATTAAACAACACGCAGATCATGATTTTGAGTATTCAACTAGCATACAATTATTATGTATCCACATGACTGATTCGTTTGCTACGTGGAAAATTCAAGAGATTTAAATTCATGCAATTCAATTTCAATTTCATGTGTTTGGATGCTACGTGTATTTTAAAAGCAATACACAATTTTGGTAGTCCAACCAACGGTTCGATGAATGAATTTTCTAACTATGAATATATGATGATGAATTTCTCGACTTTAAGTATTCATAGTCGAAAAATTCTTTCATCGTACCTGTGATTTGACTACCAAAGTTGTGTATTGTTTTTAAAATACACACCAATTAACTTAATATCCAAACAGAATTGCATGTCCAACTTACTCTGTTGAAATAATATATGAAATGACCCTTAGGACATTCACCATATCCAATGCCTATAATAGGTTTGCAGAGCATGGGCATTTGTAATGGGTACAAATGGGTGTTCCCTTCCCTACAAAGATATATGTTGATGACAGTAATAAGATGTGCATACTATATATTGTACAGTAGTGGTGGAGGGAGGAGATAGGGAAAGAAAGAAGAGGATATCAGGAATGGGGGGTTTTACATTATTGAGGGGTTGAAGAGCAGTTGCAAGCAATGTGGAATAACTGAACTACATGCACGATCATTAATAATATATGATTATTAAAAAATTCAATATTTATTTGCCTCCGTGTTTTACTGTACGTAATCCATATTTCAACATAAATAGACTATTATATCACTGTAGTTCGTATTTACTAACATTATCCGTTTTTACTAACACAATCAATTTAACGTAGAGCGCTTTTACTAACACGATAGCTAATCGACGTCCAAATTTTTGTAAGGGTTTGAATGTTCCAACCTTCATCTCAACCACTAGATCACCCTTTGACCCTTGACCAATCTAATGGTCTAGATTTTCTAGGGGTATTTTGGACATTTAAAATATAATATAATTCTAATTTTAAAAGTATTTTTATTCCGGTGACCCGCCGCCGGTCTCCGAAGACTTTTCCGGCGATCGGTGACAGTTTTTTGTGACTTTTCCGGCGAGGAAATGTGAACTAATTAACACTTTTTTTTAAGACAACTAGTTAACACCTGTTTTTACTGTTAACTAGTTAACTATTTTTTCTGATGATAACTAGTTATCTGAACTAGTACATAGGTTATTTTATTTATAACTAGTTAACGAATTTTCATAATTAATTTTTAACAAGATTTTTTGTACAGATCATCTAACTAGTTATGTTGTTCTTAACAAGTTAACATTATGCTTAAGATAACTAGTTAACAAGATTTTTAGTTGATAACTAGTTATCAAAATTAGTTAACTAGTTAACATTATGATTAGATAACTAGCTAACTAGGGTTATCTAACTAGTTATGTTATTCTTACTTAGTTAACTAGTTAACATCATGATTAAGATAACTAGTTAACAAGATTTTTTAGTTGATAACTAGTTATCAAAAGGGAAAATGGTACATTCCTCCCTTCTACTTTGTCAAGTTAACAAACGCCCCCTATACTATGAAATGATCAATTTACCCCCTCCTACTATAGCCAACCTAACAAACAGCCCATTCCATCCAAAATTCCGTTAAGTGATGACTCATCCATAATTAATGACAGTACATTACCACATAATCAACTTTCATCCTGAAAAAAGATATGAAAGACGTCAACAATAGAAACCAAAAGATAGGAATAACATGAAATAACCCATACCCGTGAGTTTGGGAATTCTGTAGTTTAAACTTCAATTTCGGTTGAGCTTTTTCTAAATCAATTTCATATGGAGAGTTTATGAATTGAAAGGGCTCTCTCTTTTTTTTTTATCCATATATACCTGAGCCTCTTGGCCATATGTCCTTACTCGTGTGAAAAAAATGTGAGATAGAGTGCGACACATAGCATACGAAAAACTAGATATTGTACATACGAACAGGAAACTTGTAAATACGAGTGTGATACACATAACATACGAAACACCAACACTCTCTTTAGTATAGTAGACTAAGTTCGGAATACGGATGTCAAAGTAAATATTCTTTCTTGCTTGACTAAGGAAGCTTCAAAGGATGAAAGATGACATAGCTTCCCCCAAAAAAGGGTACAAGCAGAAGCTTCCCGATCAAAGCATAAGCATTCATGAAGGCTCAGTGGAAAGCTAACTCCTATTTACTAGGTTTGGTCCTGAAGAGATGCAAACTTAGAAAATATACCACAATCTTCTGTTGAGTCGTCATTCATTTCATTGTTTTTTCAGGAAGGAAAATGATCTTCCGTCATCATCATATAATAAAACAATGTTTAATGTTATTTGTACGTATGGAACATACAAAAAATTACCTCAGGATATATATGAGAATACTCTCATCTGGATCATTGGTTTGAGACCACAGCCTGAAAATAGATGGCAGAGATTTACTTAAACACAGCCTCGACACTAAGGTTTCAGGCCTTTCACAAGTTTTGGTGTTTACCCAATCTAACATTTGTTATTATAATTAACCGAAGATAGTAGGGTTAAAGCTGCCATGCGGCCCTACTTCCATCAACTGCATACCTAGGATAAAATGTGGCTCATACCATTATAGTCTTCATAAACTGCACGTTATGCCATCATACTTAAGATTCTGCGCCGTATGCCATTAAAGTAACTTTTGAGTGCAGCCACCGACTTTTATAGGTTTTCCAAATTTTAGCAGGTCACCATTTGCTAATGTGCCTGCCACATAAACTACTAGTGGGACCAAAATAAATTTAATAATAAAATTAAATTATCTAAAACAAAATTTTACTTTAAAATAATTAAAATAAAATTGGTGAACATTCTCCATCTTTCCCTCCGCTCCGCCGTAGCCGCCGACTCCTTATCCCTCCCCCGTAACCCCGACTTTCTATTCCTCTGCCGTAACTCCAGAAGGCATAATTTTCTAGGCACCCAATCACCGACCATCAGTAGAATATCGGCTATCCAAATCAATTAGGTCACAAAGAATTGGTGTAGAATTAGGGTTTATAAGAGCTCCATGAATTCAGATCCAATTGGTATTGAATTACAGGGGAACAGTGCTAAAATTGATTAACTAAACATATTTATATCTGGGCGTTGACATCGAGATGGTCGGCGATCAGGAACCCGATCCGATGACCTGGTTCGAGGGGAACCTGAAGAGCTTCCACGCGACGTAGGTTGGAGACGATCAGTAGAATGGCGTTGAGGGAGTGCTTGGCCAAGGAAGGAATGATTGACTTGAAGATTCTGATGTTCCTCTGGAGGAGGTTGAGCCTGGACTCGCCGGGGTTTTGGCGGGCGCCGGCTGTGACGATGCAGAGGTCAGATCTAGCAGTGCCGGAGGAGTCAGTGGAGGAGAGGATCTTGGTGCGAGGGAGGAAGGCGGCGACGTGCTGGCGGTCGAGCATCTCGCTGCTGAGTTTGTCGTCGTTGGCGTCGACGAGGGAGAGCTTGTCGGCGAGGTCCTACGGCGGCGGATGTGAAAAGGCGGTGGTGTTATGGCTTGAGGGAAAATGGCAGGAGAAGATAACATAGTTGTTTATTTTCGTTTTCAATTTCTTTTATTATTATTTTTTTTTGTCCAACTAACTTATGTGGCTGCCATGTAATATAGTTTACCGGCTGAGTCACGGAAAACCGGAACCTTTTTTATTTATGCAGTTAATATGTACTTTAATAGCATAAGACGCAGAATCTTAACTATAATGGCATAACGTGCAATTTATGAAGACTATAATGGTATGGGCCGCATTTTATCCGCATACCTACGTACATCCTCCCCACATGTTATAATTTGTTGTGATGGGGAATGGTGAGATGTCTAATTTCATTCACTTCACTGTTGCAGCACTGTCTTTAACTTTATCTCCACAACATGGAGGAGGAAGAAAGAAAAAAGGGAAATTGAAAAAATTAAAAATAAAATAAAATAGTTAATATGAAGTGGCAGTCATGTCACACACCATATAAGAATTTGAACACAGACAACTAACTTTGTCAGGCCATGTAGGATGATTCTGTGCGAAAACTGACGGCATTATAATTTTGAAAATGGTGTCAATAGTTCGTACCATTCTAGGAATTTGAATAACAAAATGTATAGAGTTATAATAAGTTTAAAGGTCATACTGTATAAGGGTATTAAGCCTTGTTTCATCACCCTCTTTCTAGTGTTATGATGTTAATATGATAGGATTGCACTGTCACTGTTAGCACTTAGCACGTGTTGGGCCGAGCACAAATGACATGTTTTTCTCAAATTTAAGTACAAATTATCAACATGAAATGTCTAACTTCAACAGCCCAAACACCCATCGTTGTGTTATGCCAAAAATAACACCTATCGTTGTACATTAATAGCATTGAATACATAGCAAACTAACTTCTCACTTTGCCGAACGATTTCAAATATGCATGGTGTGCTTGAGCTTCACAAAGAAATTGTGTCCATGTGTTCCCTCGGGTTGCTTCCTCATCCTTAGGGCCACTCACGAATGAGTGGAATCAAATTTTACTGTGCTCAAACTTGGCTTGTTACTCTTTAGATGAGCTCGTGCTCGAACTCCAAGTATAATTTTTAAGCTCGTGTCTAACTCGTTAACTATCTTTGACGAGCTCAACTCAAATTTCGCTCATTAAAACCACTTGATGTGTCCACTTTGAGCCCAATTTTAAGCTTGTATACTAAAAAACATCAATGAGTAAAGTTATAACAAATAAGTAATCCTAAAGTTTACAAATTTTTACTTTTCTCATTTAAAAATGGTTGAACTTAAATAATATACCACTTGCGTTTCATTAGTATTGAGTCTATAATGGGCCATATAGTTGAGCTAGTATTCGAGTTAGTTCTCAAGCTCGAGCTCTATCCGACTCGTGAACCCAGTCGACCATAATGAAGATACGATTTCAAATTAGTTTATTTCTATAAATATTTCTTTTCCATTTCCATTAGAAGATATTATCCAGTATAGTTGTAGGATGTATCTTCTTGTTTCAGTTTCCTTTCAAAAACAAACTCCGTACCACACTTTACCTATTTTATAAATTCCACCAGCCTAAGGTTGGCAGGTGAGCCTTTCTCTTATCATGGTACAAAAGCCTAATTTACGGTTCAATTTAACCGTCTCTCTCACAAAACTTTTTTTTCCTCTACGCCTCTTTCTCTCCACTACTGCCTTCCCAATGTCGACCACAAACCCACCAACCTCGGCTACATCTCCTGTCTTAATTTCCTCTCTCCCAACCTCTCTATCCATAAAACTCACTGCTGAAAACTACATTCTCTATAAGCTCCAATTCGAGCCGCTCCTCGCAAGTCACTATTTGTACGATCACATTGATGAGAGTACACCCATTCTCGATGCCACACTACATATGGTGATGTAATCCCTTGTACGTGACTTGGTGTTGTCAAGACAAGTTCGTCTTTGGTTGGATCATTAGCTCGGTCTCTGAAGCTGTTTCCACACTCTCATCGGAGTCACATCCGCCCACGATGCCTGGAACGCTCTTGCATATGCCTATGGTGCGGGCAACTCATCACAAATAAGATCCCTAAAATCTCAACTCTATGATGTACATCAGAACTCAGATTCAGCATTGGTGTATTTAAATTGGGAAAAATCAATTTTCGATCGCCTATTCTCTTGGTGCTACAGTTATGGAGGAGGATTTAAATCAGTTGATACTTCGAGGGCTCAATTCCGCCTTTCTTATGTTTGTATGGAGTTTGCACAATTGTCCGATCCCGGCGTTGTACCTAGAGTTGCATGGACTATTGTTGGCCGAACAAGTCGACATATTGGCTGATGATCTCCAGTCGCCGCAACTGGTGAACTTCTCACCCCGCCAACCTCCTACTCGCAATCGCTAGAGGCAGAACACTTGTTACAGCCCTAATCCACAGATGGGCCGAAATAATGCAGGCGCACATTATGCCACTCAGCCCCGACAATCTCCTCACTCCATTGGGTATGGGCCGCCTACACACCGAGGCCCAAACCAACAACCCACTCCTGGTAGCTGCCCACTAATTTGCTACAACTGCCAATGAGTCTGTTATCACTATCGGTTCTACCCTTCCCCACAGCCAACCAACTCTCGCCTTCCACCCTCCGATCATTATGCCTCATCCCCAAACCACGCCACTCACTCTTCTTGGACGCTGGACTCGGGAGCAAACCACCATCTCACCAATGACCTAGTAAACCTCTCGATCCACTCGGAATATCAAGGGACCGACCAAGTTCAGCTAAGCGATGGTAATCACGTTCCTATCTCTCACCCTGGCAATTCTACAATGATTTTATCTTTTGCTCCTCTTGCCCTGAATCACATGTTATATGTGCCTCGATAGTGTCATAATCTGTTGTCTATTAGTGCTCTTACTCGTGGCAATAACGTGGCGATTATTTTTTATCGTAACTTGGTGGATATACAGGATTTGACCACTCGGAGAATGCTATTTCAAGGCCAAAGTAAGGATGCCCTTTATCTAATTCCGCTGGACATGCTCGGTGATGTAACATAGCCGCAGGTTAATTCAACCACGTTGCCTACGTGGCATCACGGACTTGGACATGCAAAATTTGAGACGGTGAAGCATGTGCTTCGCAATAATAATAGTTCTTCCTTTTCGAATAAGTGTTTCTCTGCCATTTGTCCTGACTGTTGCATAGGGAAAATGCATAAACTTCCTTTTCCAATTTCAACATACCGTGCTCATGAACCCTTGGATTTGATATGTTGTGATGTGTGGGGGCCATCTCCGGTTGATTCCATAGATAATCAGAAGTACTATATTTTATTTTATGGTTATTACAGCAAGTATTTATGAATCTATTTTGCTCGCTACAGATATGATTTGCTTGTTATATTTGTCCAATTTTGTCACTTGGTTGAAACATATTTTGGCCAGCCTATTAAATCTTTTCGTGCAGACTGGGATGGGGAGTATCAACGCCTCTCCGCCTATCTTAAAGCTCCAGGAATTGATGAGAAAACTTCTTGCCCTCACACAGCGGAGCAGAATGGCTATGCGGAACGGAAGCACAAACACATTGTGGAAACTGGTCGTACTCTAATTCATCAAGCCAAGCTACCCCTTCAGTATTGGCCATATGCTTTCCAGGCCGCTGTTCATGTCATCAACCAGTTATCCTCCTCAATTCTGGATAATGATAATCCTTATCATCGTCTCTTTAATACTTATCCTATCTACGTATTTTTGGCTGTTTATGTTTCCCTGTGCTTAAACCCTATGCCACACACAAGTTAGCTCCTAAATCTTCTTCGAGTATTTTCCTCGGTTATAATAGTCGGCACAAGGGTTAGTTTTGCTTGAGTTTGCATACAATGAAAATACATATATCTTGCCACGTTCTATTTGGCGAAATAGTTCTACCCTTTCAAATACCCCATCTATACACCGATGCTCCGAGTACAGCAAGCTCAAACCCGATATTCAACCGACCCACACTTCTGCCTCATCTCCTTTCCCCACCCGCCCGAAGCCCACATTCAGCCCAACTGAACAGGTCGCCTCCCACTCAGACGCCTACTCTCACTCCACTGCATGCGCCCCTTCCCTCCTCAAATGGGCCTAATACTACCTCCCAATGCCCACTTCTACCTCTCCACTGCCTAGGCACCTTCCCTCCTCTGATGGGCCTGCTGATGCCATTGCTCTGGTCCATGCTCCAGCGCAAAGTGCAACTGTTGCAAATAATTTGGGCCCCTCCACATCATCGGCTCATCAAATGGTAACCCGCCTAAGGTCTGACACGATTAAGCCACAGGCCTGGTTGGCACAATCTGTCCAATCTGACGACACATAACCGACTTATTTTACGAAGGCTAATTCCACGCCACACTGGAGACAAGCTATGGCCGAGGAATTCCTAGCGCTCCTTCAAAACAAAACTTGGAAACTTTTCCCTGACCTCCTCGCCTACATGATCTTGGAATAAGTGGGTTTTTTTGGATAAAGAAACATTATGATGGCTCGATAGCAAGTCACAAAGCTCGTCTCGTTTCTAAGGGGTATCATCAAATCGAATGAGTGGATTACACAAAGACATTTAGTCCTGTAATAAAACTTGCTTGTGTTCGTCTTATTCTATCAATTGTTGTCTCTAATCGTTGGCCAATTAAACAGCTAGAAGTTTCTAATGCTTTTCTTCATGGATCATTGGACGAGGTTGTCTACATGGAGAAACCGCCAAGATTCCATGACCCGCAGCGACCGGATTATGTTTGCTTCCTCAAGAAATCACTATATGGGCTTAAGCAAGCTCCCCATGCTTGGTTTTCTTGTCTTCGTGATGCGCTCCTACAATATGGCTTCATGGGCTCCAAGACGGACCACTCACTCTTTTATTACCATGCGGCTGGCCACACAATTTTTATACTAGTCTATGTCGACGATATATTACTCATCGGCTCCAGCCAAGCCATAATGGACACACTCCTGAGGTATCTCTCGGACAAGTTCAAAATTAAAGATCTCGGTTCCTTACACTATTTTTTGGGTATACAAGTTTCTTCCACAGATAAAGGTTTGTACTTGCGGCAAACAAAGTAAATAAACGAGCTTCTCCACCGAGCGAGTATGGCTACTACAAAACCACTCAACACCCCGTCAGCAACAACTCCGCAACCGGTGGTGGAGGCTCCCTATCATGACCCGACTTTATTCCGCCAACTGGTCGGGGGCTTGCAGTATCTATCAATGACTCATCCGGATCTGGCGTACACAACCACTCGGTTGTCACAGAACATGCTTGCACCCACCAACTCAAACTGGGTTCTCTTAAACGTACGTTTCACTACTTACAAGGCACGACCGAGTTGGGCATCACCCATTCGCCCTACCTCTTCAACTACTCTCCAAGGTTTCTCTGACACTAATTGGGAGGGGACAATGTTGATCGCCGGTCAACAAGTCGATATGTCACTTACTACCGCCCAAACATTATATCATGATCCAGTCGGAAACAACAGACGGTCTCACGATCGTCCACGGAAGCAGAATACAGAGCACTCGCCACTGTAGCTTCGGAAATTACGTGGCTCGCTTCCGTACTACGAGAATCGGCCGCCCCATCAATATTGCACCTAAGTTGTGGTGTGATAACATCAGTGCCACATACCTCTCTGCCAATCCTGTCTTTCACTCTCGTTCAAATCACTTGGAAATAGATTTCCATTTTGTTCGAGAACGTGTCGCTTATTGCTCACTACATGTTGTTTATATTTCATCTAAGGACCAGATAGCCGATGTTCTCACGAAACCTCTGATAGATTATCATTTTGTTCGAGAACGTGTCGTTGATCGCTCACTGCATGTTGTTTATATTTCATCTAAGGACCAGATAGCCGATGTTCTCATGAAACCTCTGTCATCTGTCTGTTTCGCTACTCTCTAGTCCAAGCTCAAAGTCCAGTTGCCCTTTGGCTTGCGGGAGGGTAATGAAGATATGATTTCAAATTAGTTTATTTCTGTTAATATTTATTTTCCTTTTCTATTAGAAGAAATTATCTTGTATAGTTGTAGGATATATCTTCTTGTTTCAGTTTCCTTTTTGAAAATAAACTCTGTACCACACTTTACCTATTTAATAAATTTCACTAGGCCAAGGTTGGCAGATGAGTCTTTCTTTTATCAGAGCATACTCTGACTCAACCTTGACTCATTTAAAATCGAGTCGAGTCACGAACGAGCTCTTTTTGAACCAAATGTCAAACTCCTCACGAACAGTTCTTAGTTGTTGTTAATTATATCTTTGTAAATGGGAAAACTGATTTAGAAAAAGAAAAGAAAAAGATAGGAAATTTGTAGTAGATTAGAAGGTAAGTACTCTTCTTGAGTTTGGATAAGCACATGGCAATGGTACTGTTTGATGTGTGAGGCAAAGAATATAAAATTGGGTTGGAACTTGGCACATGGAAATGGCAATAGTACACTCTTTAATAATGTAGTGGTGTGTGTGTGTGTGTGTATATGATGAGTATAATAGAAACAAAACATTAGGAAGAGAGAGACCCACCTCACATGGTTTGAAAGAGAGAGTAGGCATATCATTAGCAATAGCATGGTGCTGTTCCCAGATCTGGAGCCCAGTTTATGAATGTTGCTTTGAAAAGGGTTCCATATCTCACTCCAACTGATTACGACCTTTCATTTTTCAACATTTTATTATGAATTCTTTTCCCGCCCACTAACCCTATCTCATGAGAATTCATTTACTGCGTACACATGCGATGTGATGGACCATACCCCAAATTTTGGGAAGGCCAAACCCAACACTTTATAACTACTGCATGGAAGCTCAACTCTAAAACATATCTAGTGCTTTCAAGGCTCTCATCTCTATCGTGGATCAATCAATAACTAAAATTAATTCAATACCCATCTCAAGATATTATAAAAAGTAACGGATATCAGCACATCAAGCAGGCCAACTTGGACATCACTTGAAGAAGTCATAGCTTAGACAATACGTTGAGCACCCTTGCTCGGCGAACCATACGATGTCTAACCACGGGGAGTCCAACCAACCAGGACGTTCATCCATAGGACGTCCAACCAACCAGAGCGTATAGTTAGCCAAGGAGTCTAGCCACCAAGTTCATTGGCACTGATGCATACAAAGTTAACGATGTCCAGCCGAAAATTTCACCCTCGGCATACCGCACACCATGGAGTTCATCATTTGCATCACGCCATGGAGTTCATCCTCTGCGTCGAGCCAGGCAAATAACCAACCTTGTGTACAACCACTCAACGATCACCACTGAAATCGGTTACATAATCCATATACTTTAAATTCTTAAGTCGTATTCCATGCAATATATTTACTCATACATGTTTTCCATGCAATACTTGCAATATATTTACTCATACATATTCTCTCATGATTAACTAGGTTCATCCAAAGCTTGTCTTATTTTTTTAATCTACCCCATCATCTTAAAGACAACCAATCAGTGTCTCAAATTAATTCCAGTGCAAATTATATTGTCACCTAAAAACCCAATTGATTTGTGCGACATAACATATCTCTTTACTCCAACTCCTTTGAGTTTTATTTTCTCCTAATTATGATTAAGAGATGGGTGTTGATGATGTCTGCACACCAAGACTTATTCGACGTTTGGATGGGTACATTCACGAAGTTTTGGTAAATTGGAGTTATTTAACTCACTAAGGTGAAGTGTGTAATTACATTGTTTGGGAACGAAAAATGAAATGAGTATTCACCTGGTGGCCGGTGGGTCTGGGTGCAAATATAGAGGAGAGAGATTCACCTTTGATGGTGGGTGAATTTAAAATTCACGAGTGAACTATACTTGATATAGTAATTAATTAATATCTATTTCATTCCAATTCACCTTCTAAAATCACCCATCATAACAAGTACATTCTCAAATGCACTTTCACCTACCATTTCAATGAACTAGCTAATTCAATTTATTTTCACTCCAATTCACTCATTCAAACGAACATTATTGTACATCTTGTTTTTTTTTTTTTTTGATGAATTGAGCAAATTTTATTCATAAAAAATAAGGAATATCAGTACAAGAGAAGGATCAAACTATACTCCAAAGAAAAAACCCCTATACAATTTTGTCTATGCTACTCATAAAAGGGCACCCCACTGCGAAATTAGAAATCTCCAATTTAATATAAGTAATTGCCGCCTCCACGTCATCATGATCATGACGTCCAAAAATCCTCTTGCACCGCTCTCTCCAAATCTTCGAGATCATAACCCGCAAGAGCAATCTTCTCAACTTCGAACAATCATCTTCCCCCCATTTCCCCAGGGAATTGGAATTTTGTAGCACAATTTAAAAAAATATGTACCGTCAGTAGCCAAATGCGTAAAAATGTCCAGAAATAGCACAATCTGACTGGCAGCCAGCGCTGCGCCAGCCAGATGGCGCTGCGCCACCCAGCCAGCGCAGCGCTGGCTGCCTTATCAAAATTGTGTCGTTGCAACAGAGCCGTTACAAAGGAGCCGTTAAGTAACGGTAGTGTTGATCCCAGGCAGCGCTGCGCTGGCTGGGTGGCGCAGCGCTACCTGGGATCAATATTACCGTTTTTTTTTTGGTATAAATACCCCCTACCCCCACATACCATCTTCACACCTCCTCTCATACTTTCACACCTCCTCTCATACTTTCACACCTCCTCACATACTCTCTAAGGTATTTTTGATAGTTTGTTTGTGTTTCTCATAAATTTTTTGTTATTATTATTGTACGCTAATGACGTATTTTATTTGTAGGTTCATAGCAATTGTCCGGCGAGGAAATTTCGTTTGAAGAAGGCCTGAACCCTCCCTCAAAAGGTATCATGCTATAAATTATATGGTAATTAAATTGTGTTTTACGATTTTATATGTATTTAACATTGCTTGTGGATATGAAATTGTAGATGGATTACATGTTTGGAGAGGTGCCGGTTGGGGTACGAAGTGGTAGTCCCGAGGACCCGTCGATTTTATGGGGTGATGCTGACCGACATCGAGCGGCGGGTATTTTTGAAGCTCAGGTTGGTACATCTGAAATGTTATTTATTTTTACAAGGTATTTATGTTTGAATGTTGCATTTATTTTAATAATATTCATAATTTAATTACTTATATTGTAATATTATGATCAAATTTGAAATGTTATATGTAAATGTTAGTTATATTTGAATGTTAATTATATTTGAATGTTAATTACATTTAAATGTTTAGGGTGCACTCAGAAATTGAGTACTAGTTATTAATTTTGTTACATCTTCTTCCCCCAACTATTAGGACCCACATATGACGCTTAAGTGTCACTTCTCTAAGAAGATCGTGAAGTACGATCCTAGGTTCGAGACATACCTTGCCCCCATAGGTCTAGATCAGTTGCGTGCCTGCCTGGATTTTACCCCTGATTCTGAGCTGATCACCGCATTGGTCGAGAGATGGCGTCCCGAGACGAGCACTTTTCACTTGTACCACGGTGAGGCAACCATAACACTCGAGGACGTGCACTTTCTCACTGGTCTGAGCATCGATGGTGTGCTTGTGGAGTCGCAGAGGGCATTCCGACTGTGGATTCTGATCTGCAGCTTTACGTTGAGCGCCTTCTTGGGAAGAAACCATCTACCGCTGACCTTTCTGCTGGCAGAGTGAAGATGACGTGGTTGCGTAACCACTTTGGCACCATCAGGGATGACGCCGATCAGGAGACTATCGAGCAGCACTGTCGAGCATACATTCTGGACTTCTTCGGCAGCTGCATCTTTGCTGATCGGTCAGGATCACACGCCTCACTCTTCTTCCTTCCACTGCTCGAGGACATGAGCCAGGTAGGCGACTACGCTTGGGGGGCTGCCGCACTTTCATGGCTATATAGGGAGCTTGGCCGGTGTGCTTTTCGCATAGAGAGCAACCCGTCCCGCGACCACGTAGGTGACATTGGAGGTTGGATGGCACTGGTTCAGGCGTGGGCCCTGGAGAGATTTACGTCCATTGCGCGTCGAGTCCACAAGAGTCGACAGATTGCACCGACGCACTCCCCCATTCCACGTATGACTAGGTTCGGGCTACGACTTCTTCTTCCATTTTCATAGTTTATTCCATCTGATCAAGTTGTATGAATGACGTGGTTCATTCTGCATTTTTTTAGCTGGTCCGAATGGTATCACGCGAAGACCAGATACATCCTTGTTGGGGGGTACCGCCAGCTGTTTGACGATGGGACTCCATTCGTGGTATTGTATTCTAACAAGAAGATCATGTTTTTTTTCCCTTAATGTTTAGGTTTCGTAGTTGTCTAACTTTCCACTTTGTTTCATATAGTGGTGTCCCTACTCGGCGGACCGTGAGCATTACAGTCCAGGGACTTTTCCCATCCATCGCGTCGTCGCACCGCTTATCTGCTTCTTCAGCGCTATGTGGCATAGGCCTGATAGAGTGCTGCGTCAGTTTGGGATGGACCAGCCTGTCCCTACATGGGATCAGCCAGTAGGTGAGGTCATCAGTAACCTGGAGCTGACACAGCGTGGATGGCATCGTACTGATGTGGTAGCCAGATTTGCTGGATATCGAGACCTGTGGTCCACTCATTTTGACCACATCGCCTCTGGCCCGTGGCTGCGGAGCGAGGAGAGGGAGTCCTATCACTTCCACGACGAGATCAACCAGTGGTATCATGGCATCACTAGACGTACAGTTTCTCGCCGAGGAGCCGTGGACCAGTCTTTGGTACGTAGGTTCTGTCATAATTATTACAACTACTTCTAGTTACATGTTTAACCATTCTAATTATGTGTTGTAGCTTGATGGCATGGAGAGGCTATACGTGACTACTGGCCAGTCACATATCACGCCTCAGGAGCAGAGGAGATGCATGCTACACTGAGGTCGATGATGCATGCTTCAGGCGGGATCCATAGGACGTCTGAGTCTAGGAGGGCACCCCGGCAGGCCACCCATCCACGACATGCTGACTACCCAGTGCCTGACCCGCCAGCCGCCAGGATTCCTTCTGCACGAAGAGTCCGACAGCATGTAGATGTCCCCCTGTCCCGCGATTGTGGGAGCCGACATTGCCTCAGTGGGATCCACATCACCAGCAGACGCGATACTCTGAGCACTATCCATTCACACTAGAGGCGACGCGACTTTCGATTATATGGGGAGTCAGGACTACACCCAGCCGGAGGACTACACACAGCATCAGGATTACACACAGCACCCGGACCCGACCCAGCCATACCCCACTCCTACAGTCCCCACTGGAGGCTATACATCTTACGCCCCTCCATCCGGGTCTCAGTGGGGTGCTTCCTCATCGTACGCCGGTCCATCCGGGTCTCAGTATGTCACACCACCCGTAGTGACATATGATGCATCTTTCGATGATGATGATACTCCACCCGCCGACGGGCAGCATCGGTATGGACTGAGGCGAGAGCCTACGCAGAGGATGTGCGCTACTGGAGGCCATGAGCTGGGGGCACATTGGAGGGGACAGGGTCGGCGTAGGGGTCGAGAGGGTAGGGGCCGAGATGGTGGGGGTCGGGAGGGGAGGGGTCGTGATGGGCGGGGTCGTGAGTAGTTATAGTATCTTATGAGTATATTTCATTGTATTTCGTATTTCAGAGTACTTCATAGTAGACGTTTGTTTCATGGTATTCGACTTTATAATTGATCACAACATTTCATCTTATGAGATCGCAACACCCTAGAAATGCAACATATAATTGATCACACATTTCATCTTATGAGTTGACAACACCCTAAAAAAAGCTGCACTCCTCATTAAGTCAACCACTTATGGACGACACAATAATTTGTAACGTATAATTGCAACCCACGTGAAAAAAGCTGCAACTCCTCATTAAGTCTTCCACTTATGGACGACACAATAATGTTCCACGGTGGCACATTGACGGGCCAGGGTTAGCGGTTGGCCAACAATTTGAAAGCAAACTTGTGGCTCAAACTAGTCTGAAGCAATATGCACTCAGGAATAACCGCATGTTATGCACGGCACGGTCTAGCAAATGGTTGCTTGAGCAACGATGCCATGGATACCGAAGCAATGGATGCCCGTGGAGGATAAGACTCACTACAGATGAGAGCGATGTGTGGACGGTAAAACAATTCAATCCGGCCCATACGTGTTTGGGCAGTCAGAACAACATCAGTCCGACCCAGCTGGACGTTGATGTCATAGCCGATGCAGTCACGCCCTTTGTCCAGGCACGCCCCCATATTCGTATCAAACTTCTTCAGACAGAGATACATACTATGTACGGACGAGAAATTTCGTACAAGAAGGCATGGAACGGCAAACAGCGCGCCATGGAGCGGATATATGGTAATTGGGAGGAATCATACAACGAGTTACCTACCCTAATGAAGGCAATACAAGATCGGAACTATGGGACGGAAGTTGAATTCGTCACGAAAGAATGGACAACGGTTGATGGAGATACAATCATCCAATTCGACCGTGTGTTTTGGAGTTTTGCCCCGTCCATTGAAGGTTTCAAACATTGTCCTCCTGTGCTCATCGTCGACGGTACCTTCATGACCGGAAAATACAAGCACACACTACTCATGGCTAGTTCGTTCGATGGTAATAAGAACATCTTCACTGTGGCTTTCGCAATCGTGGATGTTGAGAGCAAGGAGACTTGGGAATGGTTCTTTGATTGCATACAACGACGAGTGACACAGAGACGCAGAGTATGTGTCATATCCGACCGACATGTGGGCATCGTGAGTGCAATGGAGAAAATCCAATTTGGATGGCATTGGCGATGGTGCGCCAGACACTATGTAAGCAATTACAACAAAGCCGCCAAGAACCCAAGAATGAAAAGCAGCCTTATGAATTTAGGTCAGTATCATGACACTCCACCAAGTACTTAACAATTTCAGTGTATATCATTTGTAATCCATTCTTTTTTACCTGCAGCTAAACGCCGGTCCTTCAGAAAGTTCACAAAGGGGGCAACAAGATTCGCAAGGGACGACCCCGTAAATAAAAAATGGGCGCTTGAAGATCAATTATATTGGTCAAGAGCCGTAGACGCTCTACACGACGGGGCACGATGGAACCAATTGACATCAAACATGGCGGAGAGCGTGAATGGGGCATTCAAGTCAATCCGGGCTCTCCCTGTTGCAGCTTTGGTGGAATCCACTTTCTATAGGCTGCAAACGTATTTTGAAGATCGACGAAAGAGGGTTCGAGAAGAACAGGCGGCGGTGAAATCTGGACGAAGAAGTGTCTTAAGCGCCTACAGAAAAGAGTGAATAAGGCCACTTCCCACACAGTGAGGCAATTCGATTACGATGCTGGGATATTCGAAATACAGACGGCGATAAATCGCAGCAACGGGAAGGGAAACAATAGGCAAGAAGTTCGCTTCGACTACGAGGAGGGTGACGGTCATTGCTCATGCGGCAAGTTCCAACAGTGGAAGATGCCTTGTTCACATGCTGTGGCCGCATGTAACGCCGCCAATCAAGATCCCTTATACTACGCCAACGGCCATTACAGGCTGGAAACAGTAAAACAAATATACGGACGGAGTTTCCTCCCTATCGGCTCGAAAGACGACTGGGTGCCTCATGGAGGGCCTAAGTTGATGCCTGACCCAGGAAGGGTCAGGGAGATGGGGCGACCACGACATTCTCGCATACGCAACGAGATGGATTGGGTTGAAGATATTGAGCCTCACTGCAGTTACTGCCATCTCGAAGGGCACAATAGGAGGACGTGCCAACGTGCGAGGCGAAGCAGTAGAAATCCAAACCCTACAAGGAACGGTTAATTGCACTATGAAATGTTTTAGTATTATGGGTTTGGTAGTTTGTGTTTGATAATCTGTATTTCAAATGTGTGGTTGTCAATTTCATGTTTCAGTTTCAATGTAACCTAATGTTTTGTAGTTGTACTATGAAGTTACTTTTATTAGTCAATCCTTCAACTGAGAAAGACTGCAACTATGTCATAACAACAAATGAAATGTCACAACACAATGAAGAAAGGCTGCAACTACAACCCAGTCATTTTATTAACTTTTATAATGACTCCAACAACAACAACAACACAACAGCAACAACAACAACAGCAACAACAACAATAGAAATGACAAACACACTAGGCCCAACATGGATGTCAATTGTAAGGACAAGGTCCGGGTGGTGGTGGGGGAGGCCCTTCCCTGAGCAACCTATTGATTGAAACGTGCAACCATGAAATTTCTTCCCTCAGATCTCGAATAATGTTGTCCTTCTCCTCGACGATTTCATCCTTCTCCCTATTCGCTCGAACAAGTTGTTCGTCCTTCGCCCGAATGATTTGGTCCTTCTCCTTAATCGCAACATCCACGGCCTCCCGCACCTCCAGTTTTTCATAATAACCACACCCCTTCTCCTACAGATCATAAGGCAAACGTAGAGGGGTTTGAGAACTACGAAAATGCAAATAATTAAATTCAGACCCTTTTTTTTACCTCTCTCTCACGAGGGCAGCCAAAATAGCATTCCAGATCACTTGGTCGAACGGATCTAGTCGCCCTTAAGTCACACCAGCAGTTCACCACACTTGCCTCATAAACGAACAAGTCCTCCTCCACCGGCTTCTTCAACTTGTGCATTACCCTCTCAGTATCTGTCACTACAGAAAAACAGTACTTAGTATACAAGACGAATTCGTTAAATGCATAAATAAGATAAGTACAAAGCACCCAAACGAAGTTCACTTACGCTTGCTCTTGCGAGACCTAGAGCCATAGTTGAAGAACGACATATTCTAAGCTTGGTTACGGCTGCCTACTACAAATTCTAAGTTTAGGGCTTCAAGGGAGGTGTGTGGTGCAAAACTGCATCATAGAGGGGGGTATTTATACTAAAAATTGACGACTTAGGGGTTTTTCAGTCCCAGCCAGCGCTGCGCCACCTAGCTAGCGCAGCTCTGGCTGGGATTGAGGAAACCCTAACGGTGCTATGACGGTAATATTTTCTGACTGGCAGACAGCGCTGCGCCATCTGGGTGGCGCTGCGCTGGCTGGGTGGCGCAGCGCTGGCTGCCAGTCAGATTGTGCTATTTCTGGACATTTTTACGTGTTTGGCTACTGACGGTACATATTTTTTACAATTGTGCTACAAAATTCCAATTCCCTTTCCCCACTTCAACAATCATCTCATCTATCGAGCAGTTAACCAGGTCAGGGAAAAACTTATATATCCGGACTTTCGAATAATAGCAGGTAGCGAATATGTGATCTCTAGTCTCATTTGCATCTTCACAAAGGGCACACTTCATATCCACCAGGGGGGTCCCATGCATAGATCTTATCTCTGGTTGTGATCCGATTTGTTACCACTAACTACAAGACAAAAGAATGCTTGGGAATACAGTAACCTGCCCAAACACACTTAAACCAGCTAACCTCACCACATTTTGGTCTAATAGATTCCCAGACTTTGTTGAGTTTGTACTTCGGCATATAAATCCCGTCCCAAAGAAGATCACCTTCACTATCAACAACAGTAAAACTCTGAGCCAAATCTCGGAGCTTAAGCAACCTTTTCCAATGCCACGACCCTGCCATAGAAGTCACCTGCCAAAGGGTCTTGCCCTTGAGCCTATAGTAATACACCCAAGCTACCCATATCGAACCAGCTCTCATAAGGACCTGCCAAATATGCCTCAAAACATTAGCATTATTCCAACTTCGCATATCTTTAATACCAATCCCCCCTTCTTCCTTAGGTGTTGCAACAGTCTTCCACGCGACCTTAGCTCTGCCTCCAAAGAAACTGATTACAAGTTTTCTCCACCTCTTTGATAATACTAGACGGCAAAAGGAAAGCTGCCATCCAATACTGCAAGATGCCTTGAATCACAGAGTTTATCAGTTGGACCCTCCCCGCATAGGACAAGTGCTTAGCTTTCCAATCCGTAATACTGTGGTTATTTTATCCAACAAGACCTTACAATCACTTCTACGCAGCTTCCCTGCAGTCATTGGGACCTCAAATATCTAAAGGGCAGATCTCCAACAATGAACCAGATGACTGCACAATACTCTCCACATCATCATCCTGCATCCCAGGCATATAAACATTTCCAGATAAATGTTTTATCTTGTTTTTTTCATATTACTTTTTTCTAGTGTTATTTTCCTTTTTTTAATGAAAATTGTTATGTTTCCTTAAAATGGTCAGTCGCTTGATATTTTTCAAGCCTCTAATGATAGTTTTTTGCTCTTATGGAAAAGAAAAAAAGATTTTTTTATAATTATAAAAAAGGTTATTTGGTTAAGTTGCTTTCAAAAAAATGTGGATGTCCAACGTTTTGGAATGGTTGGAAAATAGTCTAATTTTCTATTGATCATTAGATAACCCTTTTAAACAATTTTTCAACCTTTTTACTAATCTTATAGTTTAGATTGCTAGGGGTATTTAGGGTATTTAATTCAATTTTAAATTTTATTTTAAAAACTCAGTTTTTCTCCAGTGACGGTCGACAACTCTTCAGCCTCCGATGATAGGTCACCGTCTCATCTGAATTTTCCGGCGACTAACCACCGTCTCCGGTTACTTTTTCAGTGAGACTCCGACGATTTTTTCGGTACCCTTCCAAGCTCCAACGTCTTTTCCGACGAAGACATGTTAACTAGTTAACAGAGTTTGTTTGCTGATAACTAATTAACAGTATTTTTTATTGATAACTAGTTCCTAGTGTTTTTAAACTGATAACTAGTTAATAGGTTTTTTGTTGATAACTAGTTATTTGAACTAGTTCACATGTTATTTTGGTGATACTATTTAACAAATTTTCATGACCAATATTAACAAGAATTTTTTGTTAACTAGTTATGTTGTTCTTAATTAGTTAATTACTCAATATCATGATTACTAATAACTAGTTAACAGAGTTTTTTTACTAATAACTAGGTAACAGATTGCTTTGCCGATTACTAGTTAACGAATTTTCATGACCAATTTCAACGAGAATTTTTGTGAACAAGTTATCTAACTAGTTATGTTGTTCTTACTTAGTTAACTAGTTAACTTAACGCGTTAACTAATTAACACTGTGATCGGATAACTAGTTAACAGGTTATTTAGCTGATAAACGGCCAGTAGTTATCAGTTATATTAACTAGTTAACACGTTATTCGACGAACATATAATATAGTTATGGGGATATATAACCAAATGGTAAACTTAAATAAGTTTCACCGAGAGTTCACCAATTGCCGTGAAACACTATACTAGAATACTGATGAGAACCAACCAACCAACCCTAAGGGCCTAAACCACCTAATAAATACAAAATGGATCTCAACAGTGCATCACTAAGCTAACTAAGCTAATGATGGGACAGACCTATTGAGATGACAACCTCTCCTTTGAGATCTCTTCAAGTAAGAACTTGGACTCAGCAGCAAAATCAACTAGGTTAATTGCCTTTGTTGTTATCATCTGCCTCTTCTCATGGTTGTACTCATTCTAGGTTACACTAACCCTGAACAAGTGTTGATTCCATGTCGCTGCTTTCAGCTTTGCTTCGTATGAACTCCCATCATTATGTACACAAACCTTTAACATATGTTACAGTATGCACAACTGTTCAATTCTATCATTTGAATCAGTGGAGTGTTTTTATTCTTATATACCTCTGACTACAAGTTTCTCAAGTTCATTAACTGCAATACAATCTTCTGCACATTCCTCAAGCTCATTGCACCACTATGCATAAACAGATTCACCAAGATAGACAAGATATTTAGTTCTGAATAATGTTAACAACTAACAGTCAGCAACTAACGATCCTGATTTCCATGACAATGTTAACAAATGAGATTGCTTAGTAGATTCATCTTTATGATTCCTGGAGGTAGCCAGACAAACTTCCTATATGGAAATGCAGGCTGAGAGAAAGCGTCACTCGCATTATATAGAGAAGTGATGGCCCCTTAAATCATATGTTGGGGCGAGCACACCAATCTAGCCATGCATTTAAAGAAGGGCGAATTAAATGGTTGATGACTCAAAATATGTCATATTTAATTCTCTATATTTGATACATAATCGTGTGGTATTTGAGTGTTAATGTTGTCCTTTGAATGTTTTTTTATCAATTAAATGATTATTCATCTTGATCAGCCTCTTGGATTTTTGTGATCCATTTTCACATTTCCAAGACGTTTCTAATGATTTTTCAGGATATACTATTATTTAGAGCACGTTGATACGGAGCCACAAGTTCAAACGGTGGTCGAATCGAAGCCCATACGCTTGAAATACCAAGTTCTGAAGATTAACGCAACACAAGGTCGAGGTTCGGAAGGCTCGCAAGATTACAACGCAACACAAACTGAGAAAAAGGTGGCGCACAACCACTTATGCGCCCACCATTACTATTCAGCCTATTTAATGAGATTTTGAAATTTCGCAGAAAGACACACTTCGTCTCAAACTCGATTTTGACGAACACTCTCAACCGCCAGTACGTGGAAAACCCTCTCAGAGTTCAAAAATCATCCTCCCATCATCATCCTTCACTCCTACGTCACAGAAACAACAGACAAAGATCGAGATTCATCCGGACATGAAGAAATCGGTGGGGTTTTTCATCTTTCTCTTTTTAGGTCGTATTTCTCAGATCTCCATTATGTACTACTGTTACTAAAATCCCTAGGGTTCGAGTGAGTGAAACCTTAGGGGGATTGATGATTGATTACACCTGCATACCTTAGATTTAGTTCGGTTTAATTCCATTTCAGATGTGATTCTAACCAATGTGTTTTTGTTGATCCTCTTCTTGTATCCTTGACATAGATGCATGATTAGGGTTTGGCTATGCAAATAAGGATTGTCTTGACCCATGAGCTCTCCATTCATAGTTGTCTCAGGGATGAGCGTAGTTTGCATCATAACTCAAAAGAGAGCATGTTAAGCTATGTCTATTGAGGCTGACAACCCATAAGCATTTCATCGAACACTATATGCGCATTCTACTTGTCAATGTAAATGGTGACCATGCCCTTTTTATTAGTTGTTGATGTGTGGTCTAATTGTCTTGACCCATGAGCTTAGGATACATGTCGGTGTAGTGTTGAAAGATGTCATTGGCCTGTTTTGATCGTTCTATCCAAGTGTGTTTTCATGATTCATGAACCCGAAAGGGGAAACTTGCTAACCTTCCTCTCACCATTTCATCACTCTTTGTGTGCGCTTGAATTGAGTTGTTGTCAACCACTTTTCATGCTCTTTAGCCGTGTTGAGTTAGTTCGTTATAGCTAGAGCCTGCCTTTGTTTTGTGATTGCGTAAAATTGTTAGTTGGTTTCCTACCACCCCATTTGAGCACCTCTCTCAGAACTGAGTAAGTGATGACACTCAATTTGACGTGATTATAAGCCTCATTAAGCGACATTTCTTTGCTTAAGACATGGTTTTTAGGGTAGAATAACGAATATTCAATCGATTGCCTATCTGTGCCATTGTATACCTTGGCCGTTTCGGGTCTATTTGATGGTTTTCTAGTGCTTTTGTGTTAGCACATGTTTTTGCCTTCAAATAAAGTAGCCATGACGTGTCTAACCGTAGGAACCTCGAGGAATCAAACCGAATCGATCCAAGGAGCCAGTCAAAGTCAAACAAAATCCTGCCGAGTACAAAGAGATTTTCGCCGAAATTGAGCTTGCAATATTCGACGAAAATATTAGTGCATTCAACTGGTGCGAGTCAAAGGACATCTTCGACAAACATTGTACTCTTCGGACCGAAAATACAAGGCAGAGGAAGCACTCCCGAACACAAAAGAATTTTCCCTAAATTCTTAAGAATTTCGGCGAAAATAATACACTAATCCGGATCAGTTAGGGTTAAGTATAAATACTTAACCCGGTGGCTGAGGGAAGAGGACAATCATAATTTACAAAAACACAACTTCGAGATCAGAATTCTTGAAGTTCTGGAGCGAAGAGCTGGAGTTCGAAGAGCCGGATAGAGATCGTGACGCCATCCCTTCCATCTCGAGAACCGAGCTAGGAGTGTAACTTACCGAAGATCGAAGTCTGCCAGAGTCGTCTAAATTAGGTTTTTCAGATTCTTTTCTGTTCTTCCTCTGAATGATGACTCTTTCCTTGTCTTTGTTTTTCTGTAATAATCATGAGTAGCTAAACCCTTTAGAGCTTAGACTAGTGAACCCTAAGTGACCCAGGGCTTTAAAACGGTCACGGATCGGCGGTAATTAGATTCGAAATTCAATCAGTTCTTTCATGTTGATTCGTTTTCATTGTTCGTGTTTCTTGTCTGGATTGATCACCTAGATTAGATTCTTGTTAAGCTAAGGATAGAAGCGAACGCTCGCTTACTTAAACATCGAATTAAACAATTACTTATAATTGGAGTGTGCCTTTCGTAGGAACGGGTTAGTTAATCGCTTCAGAGTAACTCATAAATCATTAGTATTTACACTAGTTAATTAGTCATTGCGAGAGGCGACGTACCGGGTGGCTAGTTAATCTTGGTAGTTAGAACGGATAGAACGAACGTCGCGGTCTTAAACTAAGGGTAAGGAGTTATGGTGATGTCTTAGTAATTGATTGAATGAGAATCAAAATCCGCTGATCTGTTGATTGCCAATGCTCTGGGAACGAAGGGGATTCAAAGTCTAGTTCGTCTGTCATCCTTGTTTTCAAACCTAATTCTCATCTGCTTTAGTTAAAATCTTTTTAATTTTTCTGCATTTCTAGAAGTAGAGTCGTGGAACTCACACCACGCACAAGTGTTTACCTTTGATATTTGCTAGTTCTGAAGTAACAATCATAGAAAGCCCTCGGAATATGATCTGATATATGCTTTTTAGCATTAGTAGTTTTTATTTGGTGAATCGTCCGCATAACACGACCGGCGGTTCACCAGTAAGTCAGACCAAGAGACCCCGGGAATATGACCCTGGCCAAAAGCCAGTATGTTTGTTGAAGGATTTTCCGTCGCCGACTGCCGCCATTCCCTTCCCCTCCCTTTTCCGATCCCAACGAGCCCTAGAACGTCCAAATCAGAGCTTTGCAGCTCCAGTTCTCCGAAACCCCAGTTTTCAACGTTTTTCACCGATTCTTCTCAACTCGTTCATTTTTAGCAATCATGACTTCAAGGTAAGTTGTATAACTTTTCGATACGAATCTTTTGACATGTAGATTGCTGAATTTCATCGGGGTTGAATTTTAGTTGACTTTTCGGTTTGCCTCATTTTGCGTGCCGACTGTTTCGTGTGAACTAGGATTAACTGAACTTATAGAACTGTTCTAGCATGCTTAGGGAGTTTTGTGCTTAATTTCCATATCAGTTGACCATGTGTTGCTTTGCATACGATTAATTTCTTATTATGTTGACTTTTGTGAGAAATGTCGGTTTGACTTTGATCTGTTGTTGATCGTTTGGCTGTCATAAGTGTTCATTCTTGTTCATATTATCGTGCTGCCATATGAGATCATATTTTACCGTCATTCTCCAAGTTATGATAGTCTTGCCATGATTAGGGTTCGATATGCTTAAATGTTGACTTCCAAACTGTCGGTTTGACTTTTTGAACTCTGATTGTGCTTGTCCGATTCTGGTTGTTCCTAAGTATGTATTTTACTATCTATGATTACCGGTTACTCCGCTTTGCTTACCCCACTTAGTTTCTCTCATTTCTTTGTGAAATCGAGTTTTTCTACTAAGTGTGGGGTAAGGTTTTGGTTGACTAATCTGGTTTCATTCTGGTCTAGGAACACCTTTGAGCGCAGGACTAAGGCGCGACTTGATGACGCCTCGAGCTCAGGAGCTGCCACTCCCGTCACACCTGCTGTTCTGGGTCCACCACCTGCTCTACCCCGCCATGCTGGATATCATCCCACCATCGCCCGTCTACCGGATTTCTATTTTGAGTGCTTCCAGAAGATTCAGCACGTTCGGGGAGCTGACGTACGCCCCCTCTCCATGGAGTCACTGCACGATCATGATGAGGACTACCACCGGAACGTGCATGACGCCTTAGCACCGGCTGGTCTCCTCGAGCTGACCACCATCGCCGCCGAGTTCCCAGACATTGCCCTCCAGGAGTTCTGGGCAACCTTTGATCTGGATGAGCACAAGAGGAAGCAACGCCAGAAGGTGATCACCTTCTATCTTGGTGGGGTGTACAGGCAGCTCACCTACGACGAGTTTGCTGCTCATCTCGGCATCCCCTATGAGCACTATCACGATCATCACCTCGGTTGGGGAGAAGATGATGACGGCGAGGAGTACAACGCGCTTTGGTGCCACATGACAGGCATACCTGGCGATCGCCTCGGGGAGAGCAACTCAGTTAAGTCTCTCTCTCACCCGCTCTATAAATTTATTCATATGGTTTGGCGGAGGTCACTTTTATATGTTCGAGACAAGGATCGCCACCATATCCTCAAGGAGGAGCTCATGCTTCTCCGGGCCATCCGAGAGAGCTACCCTCTCCACTTCGGTTGGGTACTGGCTCGCATCTTCTGCCAGAAGACCAAGAGGAAGACGCCACCCCGCAAACTCTTGGGGGGCAACTTCATAGGACAGCTCATCCTCTCCTTCGGCATCAGCCATGAGTATGGCTCGCACATTCCACGACATCCAGTTCGGACCGTTGGAGGAGACTTGGCGGTTGAGTATGACTTAGAACTTGACCTCAGTCCCCATGTAGCAGCTGATCCTCCACTCCAGCATGTGGTCGAGTCAGAGGAGGAAGATGATGCTGAGGCACAGCAGCCGCAGCCGCCGCCTGAGTTTCATGATTATATACCCTCGCCACACCATCAGGCAGGGTACATCCATCAGTCGCCGCAACACATCCCCGTTCCATATCCGGCGCATACTCAACAGCCGCAACACCACCCCGCGAATGTTGGAGAGTTATACGAGCGACTGCAGGAGTGGCGAATCACCGACAACGCCACCCAGGAGGCGCGATGGACTATTATGCAGCAACATATGCGCCGCGCCGACCGACGATATGAGGCACAGATGGCGTGGCAACGCCAGCTCGGTGAATTTCTCCACTTTCCACCTCCCGGCTCACCGGACCAGCAGTGATCGGGTTGTATTCCTTTTCTGGTGTCTTCTTTTTATTTATTCTTTTCGGATTTCGGTCCAACTTTTTTTGTGTGGATCCGGGACACTTGTCCCGGTTTCCTTTTTATGTTTCATTTGTTTTTGTTTTGTAGGCAATCGGTAGACTCCCTTTGCTTCAGGTTCTGTTACACTTCCCTCCGCTCCGAGGATCCGTGCTTACCCTCTGAAATCAACCGTCCTCTTCCAGGTTCTTCCATTCCACTCTGAACTCTAGAATTAGTCCTGTGAGGACACAGTCCGATTTAAGTGTGGGGTAGGATGCTAGAGAACCTTGCATGAACTTAATTGCCCTTGATTGTGTTTTATGTGCGCCTCGTGGTTCCATTCCAGTCTCTCTAGCATTAGAATGGCTCAGTTCTTGATTTTTGATGTTAAGTTGTTGTTCAAACTTTCATAATGATGCTTAGACTACTTAACCTAAAACTTGAGAACCAACTTGTATACTTTGATGCTAAATTGCCTGGTCAGAACAGAATTTTTTCACACTTGTAGTTTGTAGCCTTGATTGCATGAAAATGACCGAATCCGACTAGCAAACCAACTATGAGCTTTTGATCCATTGCACGTAACTTGCAATTTTAATTCTTTCTGAGTGGTTTTCTGTTTACTTGAATGAATTAGAATTTGCATGAGACCTACTCGAGACCACACGATGACACGAGTTCTGGAAGGATAGGGGCACCTAGATTCAGCTAATAAGCCAGATAGCCTACCTTAACGATAAATCCACTAGGTTTAGACCCTTGAGCTTGGCCTGTTCTTTCAGTTCGATAATACATTACAGCCATTTCCCATTTCTTTCATTCCCCGTTGATCCCCTGTGGTTGTAGTTCTAGATTGACCTACCGGAAGTCGGTTTGTGGTAACCTGCCTATAACCATTAAACATGTGGTCTTAGCTAATATGTCCAGACGTGTAAACCCCTCTAGCAACTAAAAGAAAAATCGGCACAAAAGAAAAAAAAAGTCAAGTAAGAAAAGAAAGAAAATTTCAAAAAAAATGAAGAAAAGAAAAATCAGAAAAGCAGAAAAAGTTCAAAGTGTAGTTCAGTAAAACGTTCTTCTCCCTACAAATGGAAGAACGAAGTCAAAAGAAAAGTTGAAAAGAAAAAAAAATTGTTGTGCAAAAAGAAAAAGAATAAGTGCTAGGTTGCTTGAGGGTATCATAGGACGAGCGTTCATCATTCCACCCGTGTTTGGTTAGACGGTAGGAAGCCATAGATTAGATTTCAGGGAAGTTAGTCGAAAGCTACACCGCACCAAAGCCATCATCATTCATCCCCATCATCCATCTCATTATAAACCCGAGTAGTGTAGATTTCATTACGGTCCTAGCAGGGAAGTCCTTCTTGACTAGATACTCGTGTTGTCACAGTGGTGGAGATGTGGTCGAAATGCAAACCTATGACAGAATTTGGTAACAGAAAATGATCGAGAGCAGAAACACATCCTTAAACACAGAGAGTGAGAGTTCCCATTGTACTATATACATCCTGTGCGAGGAGTCTGATCGGTCAGGTCAAATTCGTGCATAATTGGTTGCTAATTACTTGTCGCGTGCAGTTTATTAGTGAGACCAGGTAGTTTGGCTGATCTGTATGCATGTTAGGTTTCTTGTTCTAGGATCGATCTGTCTAATAATTCATTGTGTTTGATTGAGCTCCAATTTAATCGATCTTATCATTTATGAACATGAGTGTTTCTATTCAGTTTGCTTGAGGACAAGCAAAAGCTTAAGTGTGGGGTATTTGATGACACTCAATTTGACGTGATTATCAGCCTCATTTAAGCGACATTTCTTTGCTTAAGACATGGTTTTTAGGGTAGAATAACGAATATTCAATCGATTGCCCTATCTCGTGCCATTTGTGTTACCTTGGCCCGTTTCGGGTCTATTTGATGGTTTTCTAGTGCTTTTGTGTTAGCACAGGTTTTTGCCGTCAAATAAAGTAGCCATGGACGTGTCTAAGGCGTAGGAACCTCGAGGAATCAAACTGGAATCGATCCAAGGAGCCAGTCAAAGTCAAACAAAATCCTGCCCGAGTACAAAGAGATTTTCGCCGAAATTGAGCTTGCATATTCGACGAAAATATTAGTGCATTCAACTGGTGCCGAGTCAAAGGACATCTTCGGCGAAAACATTGTACTCTTCGGACCGAAAATACAAGGCAGAGGAAGCACTCCCGAACACAAAGGAATTTTCGCCAAAATTCTTAAGGAATTTTCGGCGAAAATAATACACTAATCCGGATCAGTTAGGGTTAAGTATAAATACTTAACCCGGCGGCCGAGGGAAGGAGGACAATCATAATTTACAAAAACACAACTTTTCGAGATCAGAATTCTCTGAAGTTCTGGAGCGAAGAGTTGGAGTTTGAAGAGCCGGATAGAGATCGTGACGCCATCCCTTCCATCTCGGAGAACCGGAGCTAGGAGTGTAACTTACCGAAGATCGAAGTCTGCCAGAGTCGTCTAAATTAGGTTTTTCAGATTCTTTTCTGTTCTTCCTCTGAATGATGAACTCTTTCCTTGTCTTTGTTTCTTCTGTAATAATCATGAGTAGCTAAACCCTTTAGAGCTTAGACTATATGAACCCTAAGTGACCCAGGGCTTTAAAGCGGTCATGGATCGGCGGTAATTAGATTCAAAATTCAATCAGTTTTTTTCATGTTTGATTCGTTCTTCATTGTTCATGTTTCTTGTCTGGATTGATCACCTAGATTAGATTCTTGTTAAGCTAAGGATAGAAGCGAACGCTCGCCTTACTTTAGAACATCGAATTAAACAATTAACCTTATAATTGGAGTGTGCCTTTCGTAGGAACCGGTTAGGGTTAATTCACTGCAAGAGTAACTCATTAATCACTAGTAATCACACCAATTAATTAAGTCATTGCGAGAGGCGACCGTACCCGGGCGGGTAGTTAATCTTGGTAGTTAGAACGGATAGAGCGAACGTTCGCCGGTCTTAAACCTAAGGGTAAGGAGTTATGGTGATGTCTTAGTAATTGATTGAATGAGAATCAAAATCCGCTGATCTGTTGATTGCCAATGCTCTGGGGAACGAAGGGGGATTCAAAGTCTAAGTTCATCTGTCATCCTTGTTTTCAAACCCTAATTCTCAATCTGCTTTAGTTTAATCTTTTTAATTTTTCTGCATTTCTTAGAAGTAGAAGTCGTGGAACTCACACCACGCACAACGTGTTTACCTTTGAGTATTTTGCTAGTTCTGAAGTAACCAATCATAGAAAGCCCTCGGAATACGATCTGCTATACGCTTTTCTTAGCATTAGTAGTTTTTTTTATTTGGTTGAATCGTCCGCATAACAACGACCGGGCGGTTCACCAGTAAGTCAGACCAAGAGACCCCGCGGGAATATGACCCTGGCCAAAAGCCAGGTATGTTTGTTGAAGGAGTTTTTCCTCCCCATCAAATTTTGGCGCCGTTGTCGGGGACTTCTTTGTTTGGTCTGAAATGTTTTGAGTTTATCTGCTCCACCCTTTACTTTTTGTTTTTCTTGTTTGATTGCTTTCGTGTATCTTTGATAAAGATTCCATACTTGTAACTCCTTGTTATTCGTTGTTGTTTATGCAGCATCTTGAAAACTTTGAGATTCCTTTCTTCGAAGATATGGCATATGCATGGAGGTCGTTGGCGGATTTCACCAAGACCGTGGTGGGAAAAGCCGAAATGAGCATTGTTGTACCTTAGATCACGACAACAGACTTTGAGTTGAAGCCGCATCTGATCAATATGGTCACCAATAGGCCATATAACGGGAGTCATGAAGAGTGCCTAGCCGCGCACATTAAGAACTTCCTAAAACTCTGGAACACCTTCAAACAGGAGAGAGTTTTAATGAATGTTATTAGCCTCATGTTGTTTCCCTTCTCACTTATGAGAGCAGCAAAGAGGTGGCTCAATAGTCAACCCAATGGAACATTCACTAATTGGAAGTAGCTTGCGCAAACATTCTCGGATGAAGTCTTTCCACCGTCCAAGACTTTAGAGTTTTAGAAGAGGTTGCACGATTCATGCAACTGGATGATGAATCACTTTATGATTGCTGGTACAGATTCCAAGCGCTCCTGAGAGCTTTCCCACATCATGGGTTTGGATATGTACTTGCCAATTTTTTGGCACTAGTTTAAATGATGCGAAAACGATGACGGCGAATCAGTCGGCGCAAGGTGATGTTTCTGCTCTATTTATAGAAGAGGCTCTTACTCATTATACCTTAGATGCGAATTAGAGTAGATCATGGATGAGGAGAGATGTTATTCGTGATTCTATCAAGGGTGAGACACCACTCCTTTACAATCCCTGGTTGATTCTTAGGCTGTTGAATTGAAGAAGCTGCAGCAACATGTTGATAGGATGTCATCTGGACATTCTAACTGTGGAAGTACCTCCTCAAGAGGTTCTTTCAATTAAGTGAAGAACTGTGACATTTGTGGTGATCCTCCTCATCTAGAGTGCGCTTGTGTCACATACCCTGAAGCAAAAACTTTCCAGGAACCTTGTGGATGGTCGGGACTTGCAACCATAATGGTGGCGCATGCCCCAACTTTGGGAGCAATCTCCTCATGAATAGTGAGGAGCTGAACTTCATTCTCAGGGCTATCCTCAGAATCGGCCTGGGTATGGATGATTTAGGTAGCAAGCGCAGTTCAACTATGACCACAGCCAGGACCAGAAGAGAAATTCCAAGAACCAAGGATCAGGAAGTGGTTCTTGACCCCTATACCAACCTCCAAGATCAGCTGGGAGGACTAATAATGGATCATCTGGTAGCGTGGAGCCGCTAACCAGAGAAATTATGCAGAGATTGGTTAGGATAGAAATCAAGAATGAGCAGAGGATTGATCGCATGGAGAGCAAGTATGACATGAGGTTTGCAGCTACAGAGATGCAAATCAAGGGTTGGATTGCTCAATCTCATAGGGTAGAGAAGCAGATTGTTGAGTTACTGAAGCTAGTGGGTTCGAATATTCTATAACAAGGAAACCTACCTAGCACCACCGAGCCTAACCCCTGACAGGAGCATCTGAAGGCAGTTGTGGCGCAAGAGGAAGAAGAGATTGAAGTGGTTGCTACTCCCATGGAGACGATCCCTCAAGTTAAGATAGTGGTTACTCCATATGTGCCATCGATCCCATTCCCTAACCGAGTAAGGGACGAGTCGCATGATGAATCTTTTTATGCTTATCTCAAGGTTCTTGAGAGGCAAGAGATAACGAGTCATTTCTTGCATGCTTTAGTGAAGATTCATTCCTACGCTAAGTTCTTGCAAGACATTTTGCTCGGTAAAGAAGGAGTTGAGTTGGAAGCTTTGAAATTTGTTGAGGATGTGCTACCTCCTCCGGTGATTAAGGAGGCTGATCAAGTGGTGGCGATCCTAGAGAAGGTCCACGTCAACAGAGAGTTCTTAGACACCATTGTCAAGAAGCCATCAAGCACCGACCACTTGAAGAAGGAGGAACTGGCAAGAGTTGATGAAGTGGCTTTAGGGATGAACTGCTCACATCTCCTCCAAAGGTGGGTTGCCAAGAAGCGTAAGGATCCGGGAAATTTCTCTTGTCCTTGCTATATTGGTTCCTATTGCATAAATAGGGCTCTTACTGATTTAGGAGCTAGTATAAATGTGATTCCCTATCCATTATGCCAACGCCTTGGATTAACTAATTTAGTAACTAAACTAGTTCCTACTAGTATGGACATACACTTAGTTGAAAAGAGCATTAAGAACCCTTAAGAAATGTTAAAAATGTTCATGTTAAGATCAATAATAGCTACTTCCCGGTTGATTTTGTTGTGCTAGATATGAAAGAAGATTTCAATACTCCCCTTATACTCGGTAGACCATTCCTTGCTACTGCTGGAGCCATCATTGATGTGCTTAGCAGAGAATGACCTTCCAGTTAGGGGTGGAAGATCATGTTTGAAATATCTACTCCGGTAGTAGTTTCTCCTCCTTTATCTCCCAAGAAGGATTCATCTTTTGATTTTTCTGCTTGGCTTGACCATTTTGATAAGTTCACCTCACTCCCGCAAAGTTCTTTGTTGGTACAGGAGGTTGGCACAATTGAGGGAGAAGCACAAGACACAGGGACCTTATTGAATGAAAAAGGAGCTAAGGATGTAAAGAAATTGTCGTTCGAGAAGTCGGAAGTGAAGAAAGATGGCAAATGGAAGAAGAAAAAATTGTTGATAGGCGAAGGAAAGAAAATGAAGAGGAATTAGGGATTTAATCACTCGAACCCCTCTAATCATACCTTGAACTCCGTTCCAGGTATCATTGAGCTAGCGACGAGAAATTTAGCACTTTTTGGGAGGCACCGCTATCTTTTTGTACATAAAAACAAATTTAATTTTCTGCTTTTGAAGACCTTGTTCGAGTTTTCGTCGGTTTTAGGGTGTCATTGTTTGATGTTCTGATATTTGATGTTTGCTCGAGTCTTTGATTGTTTGTTTTTGGTCAAAGAAAGAAGTTCGGGATCGAAAATTGCTGAATAAAACATTTTGTCTTGGATTCTTAAGACGTTAGAATTTCTGCTAAGCGCATGCGGTGCCTGCCGGCAGAAAAATCAGCCCCTTTTAATTCAAATTTTTGGCAAACTTCTTTCCCTCTTCTTCTCTTCTCTGAATTTCCTTCTTCTTCTTCTTTTCTTCTCTTTTCCAAAACCCCAAGTACATGAACCCTAACCCCTCCACTCTTTCATACTTCCTCCCTACCCAAAATTCATCACCCCCAACCCTTTAAAAGCCTCATTCATCCCCTCTTCCATAAATCCCCAACTCACATTCCCTCTCCTTCCTCCATTGAAGAAGCTCTCAAAAGCATGAGTTTTTCTTCTTCCCAGCACTTCCCACTCACGCTCCTACCATAAAAACACCACCAATTCTCCCCAAATTCGTTTTCCATCATACCTCCACCCTCCCACGAATTTACCTCTCCTTTTCCTCATCCTGAATTTTGGAAGAAGAAGGAAGTCAAACCACCTTTGACCACGAATTTTGACTTGTTTTTTTTAGGTTGGTTTGGTTGTTCTTAGTTTCTCTTTACTCTTTATAGAAAAATGTTTCTCTTTACTTCAATTGTCGTTAATAATTCATATGATGTGAATTATGCCATTTTTAATGAATGATTGTTGGTTAAGAGGATGTTATGGCTGTCATTCTTGAATTTTGAGATTTTTATGAGTTGAAGAGCTAGGATTGTTATGCATGAACTTGATTCTTAGAATTTTTTATCAATTGTCTTGTTGAGTTGAATTGATTGTATGATTCTAGTGCTTCGAATTGACTGAGTTTGAATTGTTGCATGACGAATGAATTTTTTCTAGAATTATTAGCATAAAATGTCAGTTTGTGCCTACTTTATGTGTTGAGATTTTAGGTTTGACGTTCTTATGCGCATCCAAGGTACACACTCCCTTTACCTTGATTTAAGATGATGATTTGAACATTGGGATGGCTTGTTCTTTGTTCGATTGATGATTTTTTATTTTTTTCCTCACTTTGTCGATTTTTGCCATGATCTTTGATTGGAGATGACTTGAATTTTATGCTCTTGTGTTTTATTTGATTTGGCATCATTAATTCTTTGGCTAGGATTGAATTGAGGATGCTTATACTCTTTGTTCTTATTTGCCTATTTCCATACAATTTTTTATTTGTGCCATTCCACACACTTTTGCATATGAGTTTTAGTGCTTAAGATCATGTCTTGTGCTAGGATTACTATGTGTGCTTGTTCATGCTAAGTGTGGGGTGGTATGAGGTTGATTTTGGCTTGTGTTATGGACTATGCTTGATGATTGATTGTGCTTAGAATTGTCATCTTAGAGAATCTATGTCGACTTGGAAACCTTATGTGAATTCTTGCATGATTTATCTGTTGTTATAGCCTTGCTAAATTGACCATTCACTCGTGTGGTATAAGTTGTGGAAACTTGTTTGAATGAATCCCGTTTGGTGTTTGTGGTTTGTTTTGAAGGATTTCATCAAGGAGAACCTGATGTGAACCGCTGCAACCATGGACAGATGACCCTTAAACACCGCAATCTGAATACCTTAGCAATAAGTCGAACCTATGAAAACCTAGGTGGAAAGTACTTGGACCCACTAGCTATAAAGAGCTAGGAACCCTAAGTGTCCAGTGAAAGGTGCCACACCAAGGGGTGAATACCCTAGATGATAAACCAAACCTTAAACTAAGCAACAACGAGCAAAAGCTTGAAGGGAAACAAGAACTTGTGTTCTGTGATTAAATTTATTCAAAGTCTTCTTACATCGTAGACCAAAGGCCTTTATTTATAGTTGAGGATTTGGGAACAAGATCTCCATATCCTACTCCTATTCTACTTCTAAAAAGCTTAAAATATTCCTAAACAATTGGAACTGCAAAGGGAAATCCGAATCAAACACTAAAATAGACTAAAAAGGCATAAAATACTAAACCGGCAAAACCCTAATCCGGCTCCGGGCGTGATTCCGTGTCTGATCCGGATTAGGTGTGCAAGTCCTAATCTGGTAAGAACTCCGCGAATTCTTCTCCGACTCCAACAAGGATTGGTGGAGGTTTATCCTGAAAGCATACGAAATCCTTGGGCATGAGAAAATCCTGAAAGGCACGGGCGGTTTGTTGGCTCGGCTCAAGTCGCCTCTGTGTGGTGCCTGGGTGTCAGCCCGGTGTGCTACACCCCAAATTTTTTTTAATCGTTCTTAGCAAAAAAGGGGGAACACGAGTTCATTCGAGGTTACACTTAAGGGTTAGTTCGAGTTGGTCGTTGGTAGGATCTAATTTGGAAAGGTGAATCAAACAGTCAGACCGAGTTAACAGCTAGCTGGGTAATACTGATTGATGAATGACCTGTAGCCCGATTGGTTTTGGAACCAGACCAGCACTCAGCCGAACCAGGTTTGAATCCCAGCCTTGACATTTCATTTTATTTTATTTTTTTATCCGCCTAGCACCAAAACGACGCCGTTTTGGGTCGTCTTCTTCCTTGGCCCATCAGTTCGACGACCAGCATTTTTCCGGCGACCGGAATCACTCCGGTGACTCTTCCCATTAGCCAAGAGGCATGTTTTTAGTCTTTCGGGATAAGGAACCCCACCAGAACATGAAGGAACACGTGGGAATCGAGATTGGAGCTTGAGTCCATTCAGAAACAGACAAAACAGATAAGGAGTTGATCCCACTTCGGCGGAAATCTCGGAACGACGATGACTTCTCCAGAGTGCCACTCAACCCGTGAACCTTATCTCTTTTGGCTCTAATCGACTCCCTGAAGCCTATAAAACCTGGCAATTTCTTCGAATCAAAGAATATCGCATCCTAAAGCCGTCTCTCAGTCACTCTGACACCATCTCAGACCAAAGATGGGTTTAAGGGTTCCAGGCACCGTCAGTCTAAACTGAAACCCTCTATCAGCTCGTTTCAAACTCCTAAAACTAACCCCAATCTCAGAATTGAGTTCCCATTCACCAAAATCGTGTAATCTGCTTGTTGAAAATTGGCAAAACCGCCAGTGCAGGAACAGGGAACAGGTAAATTACCTGTGCAGTCCCTCTTTCTTTTTCCTTTGTTATTTCGGCCCTTGAAGTTTTCCCTCGTGACAGTTGATCCTTAACTGTCAACTTTTTTGCATTTAACCTCTTTTCAGCTTTGACAGTTTGATCCAGGAAGTTGCGCAGCCGTTAACTCCCTATCTTTGAGTCGACTCTTTAGGTGGGTTGGTTTAAGGGGGTAAATTCCTTGGATTAAGTAATTCCTCAATTCAAATAGCTATTTTGTTAAACTTTGTCACTAACCAAATATTGTGATTATTTCCGAATTAATCATTTGATGGACCGAATCAACGCGAGTACCTCGGGCCTTATTTTGGATGTAAGCTTAATTGGTCTTATAATTCTCAGTGGTGATTTCTGCTAACCAAGCACAACCCTCTGAGTTGGTTCCATAGTTAGAGATTTGAAAGGAGTGATGCGGCCCATTAATTCCTTATAAAGTTTAAGCCTAAGTTCGAGGCTTAGTAGCGGGGACCCCCTACTTAGCTGGAAATTAAACGGAAAGTTTGGTTTGCAACAGGTTCGGTTCTAGGAAAGTTCTATCTTTCGAACCGTTGTTTATACCTAATTTTTGATTCGGTATGGTAAGTGAGTTTCAGATGTTTGGCACAAACAGGTGGCAAGTAAACTCCGCTACTAACCTCCGCCGGAACATATGAAGGCTATCGATGATGAGAGTTGGTAGTAGCCCCAATCAAATCACGTAGATATACGGATACCCAACCGATGAGAGGGAGTTGGGTTGAATACCTCGATTGGATATGGAATTGTTAGCCCAATCGATTCAGGGTTCGGTGAAAATGCGACTCTTGTGAAGTCCCTATAAGGCAAATGTAAGCTATCGATGATGGCGTAGAGGGAGCTAGGCAAGAGGGGACCCCTATTCGAGTTATTGGTGTTATTGTGAATTAACGTTAATAGATTTCTCACAGTTTGCCATGAAATTGAAACCATGCCAGTTGGTCATAAGCCCCCACTTTACATTCCTTATCACTTGAATGTTAAGGACTAGGACCTGAATCTACCCACCAGGTCACTTACGCATGCTTAATAGGAGTAACGTGAGAAGGAGCCTCGAATCATTCCGGAATCTCAGTGAGTGGCAGGAGTTGGACGAGTGTCAATTTATGTGTGCGGTTGAAATGTTGTGGTTGTATACTACAATGTGTGTATAGACCCTGCTTTGGCCCACTTGCGTTTCTGCCTTTGAACGTTGTTGAGTTGGTATGTGTTCTTCTACTTAAGCAAAAGGGTTGTTTCCAAGTTTTAAGTGGGACGTTATTTGGACGGATCTCCCTCTGTCTTGTTACCCAAGAGATATGGAAGCGGTCGGATTTTGAAATAAGATTTTAAAACAAATGGATTTAGCACGTTTTTTCGGTTTAAAAAAATGGGATTGAGTAAAAGTCTTCTGAAGGTATCAATGTTTTAACATTTCAAACACTCCAAAAAGATCCCGTTACGGTGCTAAATTCGAGAATGATCTTGTCCAGAGCCAGTTACGACAAGCTCAGGAGCCCAAAGACTCCGTTCACGAGCGTAACGAAAAGGCTGGCACCTAACTCCAAGCTTTCATACTGAGTGGAAGACTTCATTTCGACGGGTGTCTCGTGAGGACAGATGGTAGAAAGGTTATTACGCACCTTAGAATCGGCCCGATGAGGAAGTCTAACTAAACTCTCGGCACGCGTACCAGTAGCGTCACGCACCCACTAGTCAGAGACCCAGAGATCACGATGGATTTCCAGTTAGAGCATCTTCGACCTTTACAGAATAAATGCCGATCCTACATCAAAATGGGAATGAAGGGATTGGTTATCCGGTCAAACATTGTTACCTTATGGAGGACTCTTCCCGGTCCCAGGAGATACTATCCAATGATAAGGCCTAGCTCTACACTGGAATAGAAAGATCATGGACTACAGGGCGTATGAGGAAAGGGACCAGCGAATCTAGCAAAACTTGCGACAAAACGGGAAAGAGAATGGGGATGAAGTACCACGGACCTCTGCTAAAGAAAAAGGGTTGGAACCTCTAACCGCAGTTAGTTTAACCCTCCTCCAAAATCAGTCCCCACTTTCAGGACCAAATTCAGGCTACGAATTTTTGCGGAAGAACATCTGGACAGTCCAAAAATTCGATGCAAAAGGGGGGAACACGAGTTCATTCGAGGTTACACTTAAGGGTTAGTTCGAGTTGGTCGTTGGTAGGATCTAATTTGGAAAGGTGAATCAAACCAATCAGACCGAGTTAACAGCTAGCAAGGTAATACTAATTGATGAATGACTTGTAGCCCGGCTGGTTTTGGAACCAGACCAGCACTCAGCCGACCCAGGTTTGAATCCCAGCCTTGACATTTCATTTTATTTTATTATTTTTTAATTTGCCCAGCACCAAAATGACATCGTTTTGGGTCATCTTCTTCCTTGGCCAATCAGTTCGACGACCAGCATTTTTCTGACGATCGAAATCACTCCGGTGACTCTTCCCATTAGCAAAAAGGCATGTTTTTAGTCTACTTGGGACAAGGAACCCCACCAGAACGTGAAGGAACACGCGGGAATCGAGATTGGAGATTGAGTCCATTCAGAAACGGACAAAATGGATAAGGAGTTGATCCCACTTTGGTGGAAATCTCGAAACGACGGCGACTTCTTCAGAGTGCCACTCAACCCGTGAACCTTATCTCTTTTGGCTCTAATCGACTCCCTGAACCCTATAAAACCTGGCTCTTTCTTCGAATCAAAGCATATCACATCCTAAAGACGTCTCTCAGTCACTCTGACACCATCTCCGACCAAAGATGGGTTTAAGGGTTCCAGGCACCGTCAGTCTAAACTGAAACCCTCTATTAGCTCGTTTCAAACTCCTAAAACTAACCCCAATCTCAGAATTGAGTTCCCATTCACCAAAATCGTGTAATCCGCTTGTGGAAAATTGGCAGAACCGCCAGTGCAGGAACAGGGAACAGGTAAATTACCTGTGCAGTCCCTCCTTCTTTTTCCTTTGTTATTTCGGCCCTTGAAGTTTTCCCTCATGACAGTTGATCCTTAACTGACAACTTTTTGGCATTTAACCTCTTTTCAGCTTTGACAGTTTGATCCAGGAAGTTGCGCAGCCATTAACTCCCTATCTTCGAGTCGACTCTTTAGGTGGGTTGGTTTAAGGGGGTAAATTCCTTGGATTAAGTAATTCCTCAATTCAAATATCTATTTGGTTAAACTTTGTCACTAACCAAATATTATGATTATTTCCGAATTAATCATTTGATGGGAACCGAATCAACGAGCGAGGTACTCGGGCCTTATGTTGGACTTGTACATGCTTAAGTTAAGGTCCTTATAATTCTCGTGGTGATTTACTGCTAACTGACCACTAACCCATCTAAGTTGGTTTCCCGATAGGTTAGATTATTCAGAGTAAGGAGTGACGTGGATCCTCATTAATTCCGGTTTATAAAGTTATGATGCCTAAGGTTAGAGGGACGTAAGTAGTCCGAGTGACTCCCCTACTTGCCTGGAAATTAAGACGGAAAGTCTTGGTTTTGACAACAAGGTGTCGTTTCTACGAAAAGTTCTATCTTTCCGAAACCGTTGGTTTTATACCTAATTGTTTTTGATTCGGTTATGGTTAAACCGTGAACCTCTCTACAAGAGTGTGTAGCCTTCCCTGGCGAACCTCTCTACATCCTCTTCATGGCCACCTTTGCTCCAAGCCTTCATGTAGGAATTGAGTCGATCCTTGAAGGTTCTTACTTGGCTCCTGGTTAGGGGCAGCTCTAGTCGGGTCCAAGTTATAAGTGGCTCATCATCCCCCTCTTCTAGAAGGATTCGGCCTCGAATCCGGATCTGCATACACATCATCATAATAGGGAGTTAAGTCAGAAACATTGAAGGTAGTATTAACTTCATACGAATTTGGTAATTCAAGGACATAGGCATTATTATTGATCATTTGAAGAACAGTATAGGGTCCATCCCCTCTAGGTACTTGCTTGGATTTCCTTTGCTCAAGAAACCTGTCCTTCCTAATGTGGATCCACACTTGATCTCCTACTTCAAAAATCTTCTCCTTCCTACCTCTATTAGCATTGCGGATGTATTGGGTTGTCCTTCCCTCAATGTTGCTTTTGGCATTTTCGTGTAGCTTTTGAACATACTCAACTTTCTCTTGGCCATCTACATATAAGAACTCATGTATAGGCAGTGCTGATAAATCCAAATGGGTTAAGGGGTTAAATCCATAAACAAGTTCAAAAGGGGAGTATTGAGTGGTTGAGTGAACAGCCCTATTGTATGCAAACTCTACATGTGGAAAACAATCTTCCCATGTTTTAATATTTGTTTGGATGATATCTCTAAGCATTTGAGATAAGGATCTATTCACTTCATCAGTTTGGCCATCAGTTTGTGGGTGGCAAGTGGTTGAGAACATCAATCTAGTGCTTAACTTAGCCTACAAAGTTTTCCAAAAGTAGCTTAGGAATTTTGAATCCCTATCCGAGACTATAGTTTTGGGGACTCCATGCAACCTGACTACTTCTCTAAATAATAAATCAGCTATGTGGGATGCATCATCAGCTTTGTGGCATGCAATAAAATGAGCCATCTTAGAAAACCTGTCGACTACCACAAAGATGGAATCTCTACCCTTCCTAGTTTTAGGCAACCCTAGTATGAAATCCATAGATAAATCAACCCAAGGGTGTTCAGGAATAGGCAAAGGGCTGTATAAACCATAGGGTTGGAGATGTGACTTGGCTTTTTGGCATTTGACACATTGAGCAATGAGCTTCTCCACATCATGGCGCATCCTTGGCCAATAAAAGTGCTCCTTGAGGTAGGCTACGGTCTTGGCCACTCCAAAATGTCCCATAAGTCCTCCCATGAGCTTCCATAGCCAGGACAATCCTACATGAATGGTTAGGTAGACAAAGCTTGGACTCCTTAAACAAGTAACCATCCTGCTTATAGAACTTCCCAAATCCTCCATGTTCACAAGCTTCATACACATCTTTAAAATTAAGGTCAGGGGCATAGAGGTCTTGGATATGTTCAAAACCAATGAATTTTTAACTCAAGACAGTGATTAGGGTATACCTCCTAGATAGGGCATCGGCTACCACATTTTCCTTACCTTTCTTGTAATGAATGATGTAGGGAAATGATTCAATGAACTCCACCCACCGTGCATCTCTCTTGTTGAGCTTATGCTGAGCCCTCAAGTACTTAAGGGATTCATGATCCGTATGGATGATGAATTCCTTTCGCCAAGTAATGTTGCCAAGTCTTTAAGGCCCTCACCAATGCATCTCTCTTAGTTCCTTGTCGTAGGTGGGGTAATTGAGTGTGGCTCCACTCAATTTCTCACTTAAGTCTTTTATGGGCCTCCTTTCTTGCATAAGGACAGATCCAATTCCCACTCAAGAGGCATCACACTCGATTTCAAAGGGTTTGGTGAAATCAGGCAGCATGAGCAGTGGGGCTTCATTCAGTTTCTTCTTCAAGGCTTCAAAGGCCTCTTGTTGTAGTGTACCCCATTGGAAGGCTACATTCTTCTTGCTCACAGCCGTGAGTGGGGCAACAATGGTGCTGAAGTCCCTCACGAATCTCCTATAGAAGCAGGCCAGTCCATGAAAGCTCCTAACATCAGTGATGTTTTGTGGTGTTGGCCATGACTTGATTGCTTCGATCTTGTCTTCATCAACCCTTATACATGATGAACTAACAACAAAGCCAAGAAATACAAGGTGATCTGTGCAAAAGGTGCACTTGGCCATGTTAGCATAGAATTGTTCCTTACTTAGGGTTTCTAAGACAGATTTTAGGTGCCCTAGGTGATCTTCTAGGTTTTTGGAATAAATCAGGATGTCATCAAAATAAACCACGACAAATTTTCCAATGTCATCAAAATAAACCACGCAAAATTTTCCAATGTATGACCTAAGAACCTAATTCATTAACCTCATGAAGGTGATAGGTGCATTAGTTAATCCAAAAGGCATAACCATCCATTTATACAAACCTAGCTTAGTTTTAAAGGCAGTTTTACATTCATCACATTCCTTCATTCAGATTTGGTGATAGCCTGACTTAAGATCAATTTTAGAGAAAATAGTAGATCCATGCAACTCATCAAGCATATCATCTAACCTAGGGATGGGGTTTCGATACTTAACGATGATGTTATTAATGGCCTGACAGTCAACACACATCCTCCAAGTTCTTTCCTTCTTTGGCACTAGGATGACTGGTACAGCAGAAGGGCTCATGCTTTCCCTCAGATATCCCTTTTCCATTAGCTCCTATACTTGTTTCTGGATCTCCTTGGTTTCCTCCGGATTAGTTCTATAGGCTGCCTTATTTGCAAGGCTGATCCATGCACCAAGTCGATTTGGTGCTCAATTCCTCTAAGTGGTGGTAGTCTACTTGGGATCTCTTCGGGGAAAACATCCTAAAATTCCCGTAAGAGTGAAACAACAACACTAGGCAAAAAGGTGTTAGGGTTATAAATCAAACATTCTTTGTAAAGAATGACCACGAGGAATTTCCTAGTAACTAGGGTTTGTTTGATCTCACTGTGTGTGGCTAACAATTTTCCTCTCCTCTCAACCTCACTCTTTTGAGATTTAGGACCTTTGTGGTCTTGTAATTCTGTTTTTACACTCAAGGGTGCACTCGTTTGTTCTCTCTTCTCTCTACTTTTAAGCTCTCTTTCTTTCTTCTCTCGACTCGCTTTCCTATCTAATTGAACTTTGAGGATCATAGTTGGTGATAGGGGTCTTAGTTTGTACTTCGTATCTCCGTGTATGAGGCTATATTTGTTGGCCCTCCCATCATGCTTTAAAAACCTATCAAAAACTTCCAAGGTCTTCCAAGTAATATATGAACAGCTAGGGCTGGGAATCGGTCGGTGCGGTCAAAAACCGATGTAAATCAGTTAACCAATGGTTAATCGCCCTTAAAATTATTTTGACAGACTGACCGACCGATTTTTTAATGTTGGGTTTTTGACCGAATTCGGTCAAAACCGAAAATTGACCGACCAGTTTTTTCGACATTTAACCAACCGAAAAGTTAACCGACCTAGTTCTGACCGACTGACCAATTTTGACCGATTGACCGAAAATCGACCGATTTTAACCGACTAGCTGAATTTCGACCGATTTTGACCGACTGACCGAATTTCGACCGATTTTGTACTAATATTATCTAAAAAATTTTGCAACATAACGACTGTTTCAAGTGCTTTCCCGGCTGCATGATTGCAGTCCCTCCTTAGTCTTTACCTGAAAATACAGCATATAAACTTTGTAAGGGAACTATTAGGATTGACGTCTTTGCTTTCGTTACTAATTAGGATTCTATAGCATTATAAGTAGCTATATTGTTGATGTTGGTTTGGTGTTGGAATTGCAGCAAATAACTGATGCAAAAGCAACACCTAAACAGCAGACCGAACTTATTATTGTTGCTGTTCAGGAGTTGCTATTGCAGCAGTTAATTGCTGCAAATAGCTGCTGCAACTTGCAGCAATTTTGTCACTAACAACAAGCCATCATATATGTTAAATGTGACTAACCAAAGAGTTTGTTTTAGTTCCCTAAGTGCATCTCCCTTTAACATTACTGATTGCACTAAACAATTACTACCCCATGAATCCAAGCCTACAACTTACTCAATACTCAGAACACATACATATTACATAGTTTTAATGGTGGGATCTTGATTCTCAAGTCTCAACCACTATTTGCATAATCAGATTGCTGCACATGACCTTCACATTGTCATTTTGGTATCCAATTGGTTAAAAAAGACATATATAGAACCTAGTTGTTGCATACTCTTAGCCCTTGTATACCGAAATAACCAATAGCATGAACGCTTTCCAGTTTCTGATACAAATCCCATCTGCAAAAGGTTAAAGCAACATTTTTGCTAACATGACACCTTGATGCATGAATGCGCATTCAAGGAGAAATCTCTCTGACAACACATACAAGAGGGTTGAGGAGATGTGTACACATGAATGAAAAAGGTAACATTTCTGCCATGGAAAAGCAAAGTGCACTTCACCAGATGATTATTCATAAATGAATACATGGATGCAGGTATAGTGCCTGCAGAAGGGATTCAGATCACTGAGTTTTGGACAATTAAGGTAAAATCCAGGTTCATTTAATCACTAATGGTTGCAGACTAGTAGCAACTAATGACTAATTCAATCACATACCTTTCCATGACGAAATTAAGCTATGTTGTTGTGCTGATTGTTCCACTCCCTGGTAGCAACGCTAAGAGTAGACCTCTTCAATACCTGCTGCAAAATCAGAAATTTAGACCTACAGCTTCTAAGTTCTAATCCTATATAAACTAAGAACCTAATTAGAAATTTAGAACCCACATTAACAAAATCAGAGAATCCATACCTTTCCATAATGTTGTCTCTTGCTACTGGTTGATGTCTTTGTTGCTGGACTGCTGCTAGTGTTGGTTGCTGTCTCTGCTGTAGGAGTGTTGGCTGTTGGCTGCTGGTTGAAAGCAATGAGAGTTGTGAGAGGAGAAAGGAAACGAAAGAGAATAAGAAAGAAGAGAACGGAACGTACCATGGCTAGCTGGAGTCGGATCGGCAACGGCGGCAACTTGGCCCAGCGTGTCGACTCGAGTTCCAACTCCCTCCTCCGTCGATCGTTCGTAGAACTTCGTGAATCGTACTGTGTTGCCCTTCGTTTTCGAAGGTGAGAAAGAAACGAGAGAACTGAGATTGTGAGAGAGAGGAGAAAAGAAATGGAACTAGGGAAGAGAAGAAGAACGAAGAAAACTTACCAGTTATTGTTGGCTGGAGTCGGATCGGCGGCGGCTATGGCAAGGATACGAAAAATCAATTGCTTGCTTGCTGCAGTGCAGAGTGCAGAGAGAGAGAGAGTCTGAAGGTTCCAGCCCTTCCTCTAATTCCCATTTTCCTATCTGAGCTTCGGTCAAGTTCGGTTACAGCGGTTAACCGCCAGTTAACCACCATTTTACCCGATGACCGATTGGTCTAAATATGATTGACCGACCACCGACCGAAAAGTAAATAGGTTAACCGAATAAACAAAAATGGTGACACGGCGCAAGACTAGCAAAAAGCGAGGGAGAATAACCCCATCTACCTCCGGGCAGCGTCGCCAGGACTTGTTTTAGGACGAGAGGGTCATTCAAGTTGAAGTTTTCCCTGTTGATAAGCGACAGGAGCTGTCGCTCGAGCGCAGTGATTGAGCGACCACTCGGGAAATTATTTGCGTCGCCTTGTGACCAGTAAGGCGGAAGGGCCGTCGCCCAGGTATCTTCGGGCGAGGGTTTGAAATAAAAAAAGGCATGGTACCATGTGGGGTGCGGCTTCACTGTTCTCCGCATTCCCACATCTCTATACGCACCTCGCTTTACAAAACTGAGGCCGTTGGTGTTATGTTTAGCACTATACAAAAGGGAAAAAAGGCGAAGGGTAGGAGTAATCTTCTCACGTTGGCAAGAAATCTCGAAGCTGGCTATGACAGACCACGAGGTTGCGGTATAGGCGCCAAGAGAGGCTTTTAGGTTTTGAAGCAATGATACAACAAAAGGAGAGGGGGGAAGGCGCAGGCCATTGGTAAAACTTTCTGACCACACTCCGTGCCAGCCTTCAGGGCAATTCCCAATGGTCGATAAGTAGGAAGGAGCAGCAAAGTCCCAGTGAGTTGGAAGAGAAAGCTTAGGAAGGAAAGAGCAGATGGTAGTGGCAGAAAGGTAGGAAAGTAGCCGGGCCCAATAACGTAACGGTCTCGTCCGATGCCGTCATACCACATATCTTTCCAAGCTAGAACGGTATAGCCTTGGTTGGAAATAGGGGCTGACATGTCTACAGACCAAGAACGAAAGCCAGGGATGAAGCCAAATTGATGCATGCCCCATTCTCGGGGCTCTGAAGGATCGGGGGAATTCTGGGAGTCGTCAAGTGACGAATTGGAGGCAGTTTTTTCTGAATCAGTAGAGGAGGCCATGGAGACCCTAATATACAGAGGACTCTACTAGAGGAAAAAAGCTAGAAAGGCGTAAAGAAGAAAAGGAGGCGAGAGGAGAAAGATTCAAGCAAAGAGTGGAGACTTACCGGGGCAACTGAGGAGATACTCAAGATCGTCGGACATCTGGAGGGAAGAGAAAGGCTGAAGGAGATAAAGAAAAAGGCAGGGGAAGCGTGGGTTATCAAAAAGGGAGGCAGGAAGCAAGGAAGGGAGTTGGATGATAGAAAGGAGAGGAGAGATCGGAAGTAGGAGCGGGGTGTCTTATAAAGGAATAGCGGAGGCGTTTGAATGACTTACATCGGAAAGAGAAACGGCGCGGCAGTTGAAAAGACGAGGAGAGTTTCTGGCATTGGGAAAGGGGAAAGCGTCTGAGGGACGCAAGACAGGAAAGAAGGCGATTGGGCAGACGGGATGTGGAAAAGAATATAAAAAGGGGGCTACCTCGTAGGCAATGATGGAGTTAGGGGCTAGTACGAAGGGAAAAGACCGGAAAGCCCATCGGCAACGGCGAAAGTAGGGTTCCTCAGGAACGCGGTAGGCGATGGAATAAGAATAGTCCGCCCGTGTGCTGGCGATAAGACACACAGGCGGACTAGGGGGCTCATGATGGGCCACCCTGGGTCGAGTCGGCCCGGTAGGCGAAGCGATCCACCTAAAAAGTGGGTCAACGCCTCAGGCGAAGGTTGACCGTATGGAAAGTCTCGAAAGGTGCTATGCAGAGTGGGCCAGACACGGCCCAAGGAGCAGTCAACGCCTCAGGCGAGGGTTGACTAGCTAGATGATCTATGGATCGCTTGAGGGTGGGCCCAAGCGAGGCCCAGGAAAAGCCCTAAGGCGGCGTCACGCTTACCATCTGGAAAAACCCTAGAGGGACACGTGGAGCAATCCTGAGGATTTCGTCCTCACCAAGTGACGGTCTGGATTTGACGACACGTGGCGTGATTTGCTGGGCGCCGTACCATTGCCTAACGGCCTTGGCAGGCTTGCCAGGCTATAAATACGAAGAGAGGGCACAAACAGAAGACACGACCAAATTCTGGGAGCAATCCCTAGGTACATTCTGTTACGTCATCATCCATTTCATTCCTCATCCTCTGTTCTGATTACTACCCCCACTCTCTTATTGCGAGGCGATTCGGAGTCATTCAGGCGACCGGGTCGGCTCCCTCATTATTCCAGGCGACAAGAGCGGAACACAACTCCCTCCTCCGTCGATCGTTCGTAGAACTTCGTGAATCGTACTGTGTTGCCCTTCGTTTTCGAAGGTGAGAAAGAAACGAGAGAACTGAGATTGTGAGAGAGAGGAGAAAAGAAATGGAACTAGGGAAGAGAAGAAGAACGAAGAAAACTTACCAGTTATTGTTGGCTGGAGTCGGATCGTCGGCGGCTATGGCAAGGATACGAAAAATCAATTGCTTGCTTGCTGCAGTGCAGAGTGCAGAGAGAGAGAGTCTGAAGGTTCCAGCCCTTCCTCTAATTCCCATTTTCCCATCTGAGCTTCGGTCAAGTTCGGTTACAGCGGTTAACCGCCGGTTAACCACCATTTTACCCGATGACCGATTGGTCTAAATATGATTGACCGACCACCGACCGAAAATTAAATAGGTTAACCGAATTTGGTCGGTTAATCGGTTTTACCCATTAACCTAAACCGAATTCCCAGCCCTATGAACAACTACTATGGGAACAACATCACAAAGGATTAGATCTGTGTACCTTCCAATCCTAAAAGGTACGTGAGCTTGTCGTGTCACCCTCAATTCTCCACAATTGCTGCCATGCAGTTCGTATTGCTTGGGGGTGTGACAAGAATTTTTACCAAGGTCGTATTCCACGAGGTCCTCTCATAGACTAATACTCACAAAGTTCATGAACGGTCTAAACATTTAAAATTGAGTTTTGGTTTTGAAAGAAAACAAGTCAAAAGCATTAACAAACAAGGAAAAACTAACAAGTGAAATTGAGGATCAAACAAGAGAGAAGGGAGTTTAGCTTAGCAAGGGGTTTCTTCAAGCTCAAGGTTCATGAAAGCTGGATTGAATCTCAAGCAACGATGTGTAAACTAATGACCATGCAATTCACTCAAGTAGAATCAACGAACTCTCGCACTATTGACTCTCTACTCCTAGACCAAATGCACCATGCTCTCGCTATGTGAACAAAGGAAATGGAGTGCCTTATCTTGCTCAATGAAATGCTTGGAACTTGAATTCTATGCCAACAATCATCCAACACAAGGTAAATGATGCAAGACACTCTCATGTCAATCATATAACACTAGTCTAGCAATCAAAAGGGTCTTTCAACCTTCAAATGAGAGAAAACTAAATGCACACCAAGTGTTTGATAAAATGTCAACAAGGAAAACAAGCTCAAAATGGTTGCAATTGTATAATCCAATCTCTCAAATCATCCAATTACAAAACCTTAGATCAACATCAATCAATCATTCTCATGTATTGAAAGACATAAACAATACCAAAAGAGTAAATCAAACTCTAATGGCTACAAAACACAAGGTCTAGGATCATCATCTTACACAAATGGCTAAGAGAAACTCAATCCATACAATCAATCACCTATCCTAGCTTGATCCATCCCCCATTAAACTAAACCTAAGCTTAGCCTAGCATGACCATGGAAGAAACCTGAATTTGGGTAGAGGAGACCATCCTTGCTTCCATGGAGGATCTTCCCACTTGGCTCTTCAAGCTCCAATCCAAGGTGTAGAAGGCTTCACTTAGATCTTCAAGTTGATCAACAATTGAGGGTGGATGAAGATTGGTTGAGAGAGAGAGAGGGTGATCGACGATTGGCAATTGAGAGAAGAGAAAGGGTGACGGCGATTGTGTTGTAAAAATAGAATGATGCCCTTAGATTTTCGCCGCCTCCCTCTTTATATAGCACGCCGGAAATAGCTGGAATTTTCGGCGAAAATTGTGTAACATTTTCGCCGAAAACGTCTTTGAGAACACCGAACGGCTGCTACATTTCTTCTAATATTTTCGGTGAAAATTCTGAACTATTTTCTCCAAAAATTTCTTCATACATCGGAAGGCTGTCTCCTGTAATCCGGTTTTCGGTCGAGAACTTAGAGTTCTCGCCGAAAACCTCTTCAATTGAAGGGTGCATTTTTCTCAATTTTCCAACGATCATATCTCCTCCGTCCTAGCTCCGATTGACCTCCCGTTTGATCCTACATGCTCCTTGTCACCAGTACTTCAATGCCACGACCTGAAAATGCAGAGAAAACAACTCCAATAGACATAGAATTGGCCTCAAAGTGGCAACCGGGCAACAAAAGGGCACTTTGCATAAAACATCCATAAAGGCCTATAAATCATAGCAAAATGAGATCAAACATGGGGTATCCCTAGGCTAATCGAGGACTTATAATGCACTAAATATGATCACATCAAATTCCCCTACGACTAAGCTTTGCTTGTCCTCAAGCAAATGAATTAGAAAACATCCAAGTCCACAAATGACAAGATCGGTTGCATTGAGATTCAAACGATAACAATTTGGCTTAAACTGTTCCACGAACAAACTTAACCTACACATGCCAGAACGTCAACCAAACAAGTCTAGACCTCACTATTTTCTGCACACTTCAAGTAGTGGTTGATTGGGACACAGAAAACCGACCACGACAACACCAACTCTAATTAAAAGGACTTGAACTCGGGACATGGAACGGATAAGGCGAGGGTAAGAGAATTTTTGAAAGTGATAAGTGATCATGATGTGGCTATCGACTCGACTTCATCCGCTTCTAGATCCGCACTTTACAAACTCTGGCTAGGATCAAGGGCTACATTTGAGAACTCGTTTTTTCTTTTTTTTTTCTTTCCATGTTCATTTTTTCCTTTTTTTTCCTACTGCATACTAGTGCTCGATCCAACACTTCACTTAGGTGTTGAACCTGCCTAGCTCACAGCTTTTGCCTTCGCTAGTGCTCAACCCGACACTTCACTTAGGTGCCGAGCTTGCCTAGCTTAGCTTTTCTTTCTTTCCTTTTCTTTTGAACATTTTCTTTCCAATTTAGCCACTTGATCCTTAGCCTCTTACACCTTCAACACAAGATTTTGAATTGGATTCCATCTAATCTCAAGCCACAATCACGTTGAAGAAAAACATGGAAAACGGGGTGAAAATACTGACTGCCTTCATCATCTTAGACCGGTGTTATCAAGTGGTATAAAAACACGTATCAAACCAATCAACCAACATACAAAAGTGATAAAATCTCTGTTCTGGCCTAGACTCATTTGATATTAGCGCTAACATGCTGGTTATAGGTTCTAAGTAGGACAGTCTAAACGTCATTGTGAAAGCTTGAAGTCAATTAAACACCAAAAGTCAAGAACCGAATGATTCTACAATAGAGGAATTCGACATTCAATCAAGATCATGCAACTCATCAAAGCATAGCCTTAGATCTCTACCACAAATAATCACACCAAACCTCAAACTCCCCTACGACTAACATGAGCATTGTCCTTAATGATCAAGAGAGAGTGGGTAAGGTGGAACGAAGTTACCGCGTTGGTAGAGAGGAGCATAGGACGCCAAAGTAGAGGAAGAGTCACATAACGCACATTGCGAAGAGTGATCCGCCTAAGTGCTTGCCAACATCTTATTCAACGAACTAAAACAACACAAAAACATAAAAGCGAAAAGGTAAGGATAACATGGGGTGCCTCCCATGAAGCGCTTCTTTAACGTCTCTAGCTAGACGAAAGCACAAGGATTAAGCTAAGTAAAACCATCCCAACTCATTACCTCCTTGAAATCGAAGTCATTACCTTCGCATGGCACACGAAACTTGAATTGTACCTTACTGACTTCGGGTGGAATGAGCATGGATTTCCGGATGGTGAGGTGGGAGCAATGGAGAAGGGACCAAACCACTTGGAGTTGAGCCTTTCATTGGGTGGCTTCTTAGTCATGCTCATCTCACCCATTGGTGCGGCCTCCTTGCCCTTCTCGGGTGACTTCTTTACACCTTTCTTCTTAGCCTTGGGTGGTGTCTTTGGGAGTACGAAAGGTGGAGTCTCCTTTACTTCATCCATCTTTTCCTGCACATCACTAATGGCAAACAACTCCGCAAGACTATGACAGACAAGGTTAGTGCTATTAATAGCCGAAGTAAGCTCATGCGGATTCTTAGGATCATGGTGACTAGCATAAGACAAAGTAAATTCCATGCCATTTGAGCGGTCAAAGATCATGCATTCATTGTCGACCCTAAGGATAAGTCTACCACCATAAACATCAATCAAAGCATGAGAGGTCGCTAAGAAGGGTCGTCCTAAAATCAAAGGCACATCGGTACCACCCATAGCATCTAGAATAACAAAATCCACGAGGAATTCAAAAGCACCAACCTTAACCAACACATCTTCAACAATACCACGAGGGGATTTCATGGACTTATCCGCTAATTGAACATTCATGAGGGTTGGTTTTAGTTTCCCTAGGCCTAGCTTATGAAACATGCAATATGGCATAACATTGATACTGGCACCCAAATCGGCTAAGCCTCTACTTATTGCATGCTCACCAATAGTGCAAGGAATAGTAAAGCTACCTGGATCCTTAAGTTTCTCCGGTGGTTGCTTAGAGAGAATGGCGGAGCATTGTTCGTTGAGCTTTGCCGAAGTTACATCCTTAAGCTTGCGTTTGTTGGTGAAGATCTCTTTCATGAACTTTGCATATTGAGGCATCTTGGTGATTGCTTCTCCAAAAGGCATTGTGAATTGCACCTTGTCAAGAATCTCAACAAACCTCTTGAAATCTTTCTCCATGGAATCCGGCTTCAAGCGAGAAGGATAAGGTGGTTTAGACTTGTACGGAGGCACAGCCGGTGCGGGAGGAGAGACCGGAGTAGCACTCTTCGTAGCCACTTGAGAACCAATCTTAGTGGTAGTCTTAGAAGCTTCATTAGCCTTGGCTCCATTATCTACTACTTCAATCTTGTCCGTGTCATCATCGGAAACAACGTCTTCAACCAACACATAGTCATCATCTTGAGTTCTTACCGCTTTAGGTGTTGGATCTTGGATTTGCTTACCACTCCTCAATGTTACCGTCATAAGCTCCTCGGGAACCTTGGGGTTGACCTCGGTGTTGGAAGGTAGAGTGCCCGAGGGTCGCCCCGAGAGTGTCATAGCAATGTGACCCATTTGATTCTCCAAATTCGCAATTGAAGCTTGTTGATTTTTTATAAGTTGAATCATTGCCGCGTTGGTATCCTCTTGAGATATTGGAGAAACACCCTCTTTGTTGTGAGGTGGCTTGTTGAATTCGAGTGGTCCATCACCTCTATGATTGTACATTTCGGGTGGGGTAGGACCTTGGGGACCTTGATTTGGATGTCCACTTTGATTCCATTGATTTCCCCCTTGGTTCCCTTGACCTTGGGGACCTCCTTCAGTCCATTGACTACCTTGGTTTTGGTTACTTCCTTGAGACCATTGGTTGCCTTGATACCCTCTATAACCTTGGAATCCTCCTTGATTTCCTTGGTTGTAACCCTTGTTGTAGCCACTACCTTGACTCCCTTGGCCTTGGTACCCTTGGTTAGACTTGTTGTACCCACCACCTTGGTTCCAAGGTCGGTTATAGTTACCTTGATAGTTACCTTGGGGGCTGAAATTACCATGGAATCCTTGACCTTGTGCGAAGCTTACCTCCTCATTATGATCGCCTTGGCCAAGCTCAGGAGTGGCGGAAGGGCAAGCACCGAAGTCGTGACCCTGACCCCCGCAACATTCACAACAATATATTGAAGCAACTGGGGGATTACCCACTTGAGATGGTGGTACCTTGGAGGGGTGCTTAGGCATACTCAGGTTACTTACCTGAGATGCCATAGCATCGATCTTAGACATGAGAAGCGCAAACATAGGGTCATCCTCATTTCGATGCCCCGGTAACTTAGGCTTTTTCCCATAGGTAGACGAATCCTTTGGTGCATCAACACTTATAGCCCTAGAGTCGTAGTGAGTGTCGCTCCCATACTTGGGTCTTGGAGGTTGTTGTCGAGACCAACTCCTCGTCTTGTTGGCCATCTCCGAAAGAGTTCTAGAGCATCTTCGGGAGTGAGCATCCTTAGATCACCTCCGGCGGCTTGGTTATCATCCTTGTATTCTCAAAATCAAGGGACCTAACAAAGATATCCGCCAAGCTCCATTTGGCGAAGTTGTGATGAGGACAAGACCGAAGAAGGGCTTGGAACCTATTCCAAGTCTCATGGAAGAGCTCTCCTTGTGTTGTGTGAAGTGGTTGATACGATCTCGGATTGCATCCGTCATATAAGGGGGAAAAAACTCCTCTAGGAAGGCTTCGGCTAGTCCCTCCCATGTAGTGAATGTTCTACTAGGTTGGTTCTCCAACCAAGACTTGGCTCAACCTTTGAGTGAGAAGGGGAAGAGTCGGAGTCGCACACAATCCGGGTGAACTTGATCATTCTTCATCGTATCGCATATCTCTAGGAAGTCCTTCAAGTGTCTAGATGGGCATTCTCCGTCTATACCGTTGAACACCACTCCGTTCTGCACCATCTGAATCATATTAGGCTTCAACTCGAAGTTTCTTGCATTTACCGGTCTTCGCACGATACTCAAGGCTGCCCCTTCGAGGGTTGGGCGAGCATAATCGGCTAGTGGCGCCTCGCACCTCTTTGCGATTGATCGTCTTCATTAGTGTGATGTGAATGCACCGAGTGGTTATCTTCGTCTTCATGGTGAGACATGTTGTTGTGTGTGGTGCTATGAACTAGGTGAGGAGGAGAACGAGTTGGCGGTTCAAACACGACCTTGATACCTTAGAGTCGTGCTTGGAGACGTGTGATCCGCCTCATGCACTAACACCAATCTCCTGCAAACAAGCACAACGAACACACCCGAGTAATACAACGATGCGGGATAACAAAGTAAACAAAAAGCAACAAGGAAGCAAAAAGGAAAATGGAAGGAAGTGTAAAGATCGGTTCACTAATAATTGCTTTCTTAGGAATGAGAGGTCCCCGGCAACGGCGCCAAAAACTTGATAAGAATTTTTACCAAGGTCGTATTCCACGAGGTCCTCTCATAGACTAATACTCACAAAGTTCATGAACGATCTAAACATTTAAAATTGAGTTTTGGTTTTGAAAGAAAACAAGTCAAAAGCATTACAAACAAGGAAAAACTAACAAGTGAAATTGAGGATCAAACAAGAGAGAAGGGAGTTTAGCTTAGCAAGGGGTTTCTTCAAGCTCAAGGTTCATAAAAGCTGGATTGAATCTCAAGCAACGATGTGTAAACTAATGACCATGCAATTCACTCAAGTAGAATCAACGAACTCTCGCACTATTGACTCTCTACTCCTAGACCAAATGCACCATGCTCTCGCTATGTGAACAAAGGAAATGAAGTGCCTTATCTTGCTCAATGAAATGCTTGGAACTTGAATTCTATGCCAACAATCATCCAACACAAGGTAAATGATGCAAGACACTCTCATGTCAATCATATAACACTAGTCTAGCAATCAAAAGGGTCTTTCAACCTTCAAATGAGAGAAAACTAAATGCACACCAAGTGTTTGATAAAATGTCAACAAGGAAAACAAGCTCAAAATGGTTGCAATTGTATAATCCAATCTCTCAAATCATCCAATTACAAAACCTTAGATCAACATCAATCAATCATTCTCATGTATTGAAAGACATAAACAATACCAAAAGAGTAAATCAAACTCTAATGGCTACAAAGCACAAGGTCTAGGATCATCATCTTACACAAATGGCTAAGAGAAACTCAATCCATACAATCAGTCACCTATCCTAGCTTGATCCATCCCCCACTAAACTAAACCTAAGCTTAGCCTAGCATGACCATGGAAGAAACCTGAATTTGGGTAGAGGAGACCATCCTTGCTTCCATGGAGGATCTTCCCACTTGGCTCTTCAAGCTCCAATCCAAGGTGTAGAGGCTTCACTTAGATCTTCAAGTTGATCAACAATTGAGGGTGGATGAAGATTGGTTGAGAGAGAGAGAGGGTGATCGGCGATTGGCAATTGAGAGAAGAGAAAGGGTGACGGCGATTGTGTTGTAAAAATAGAATGATGCCCTTAGATTTTCGCCGCCTCCCTCTTTATATAGCACTCCGGAAATAGCTGGAATTTTCGGCGAAAATTGTGTAACATTTTCGCCGAAAACGTCTTTGAGAACACCGAACGGCTGCTACATTTCTTCTAATATTTTCGGCGAAAATTCTGAACTATTTTTGCCGAAAATTTCTTCATACATCGGAAGGCTGTCTCCTGTAATCCGGTTTTCGGTCGAGAACTTAGAGTTCTCACCGAAAACCTCTTCAATTGAAGGGTGCATTTTTCTCAATTTTCCAACGATCATATCTCCTCCGTCCTAGCTCCGATTGACCTCTCGTTTGATCCTACATGCTCCTTGTCACCAGTACTTCAATGCCACGACCTGAAAATGCAGAGAAAACAACTCCAATAGACATAGAATTGGCCTCAAAGTGGCAACCGGGCAACAAAAGGGCACTTTGCATAAAACATCCATAAAGGCCTATAAATCATAGCAAAATGAGATCAAACATGGGGGATCCCTAGGCTAATCGAGGACTTATAATGCACTAAATATGATCACATCAGGGTGCTTCTGAGTTTGAAGGCCAAAGCCTTCCACCAAGTCAATCCTCACGCATTGGTACAGCTTCCTCCATCAATCACCATGTTGCAAATTTTATCTTTGATCACGCACCGGGTGTGAAAAAGGTTGTCTCTCTGCTCCCATCCTTCTTCTACCACTTGAGCACTCAAAATTCTCCGTGAAACTGTGGAAAATTGTCGGTGTAGTCGGGCAGAAAGTCGGTGCTGGACGCTGGGGCCACTCCGGGGCTGGGCACGGTGTCGGTGCTGGGCGCTGGGCCGTTCCGGGGCTGGGCAGTGTTTCGAGGCTAGGTAATGTTGGGGCTCCTGCAAGGGCTTGGGGCATGGTTCGGGTGGTGACTCGCGTCGGGGTTGTGCTTGGGCGCGGGCCTGGTGCCGTTGCTTGGCGCTGAGTCTAGGCTGGGATCGGGTGCTCTGTCGGTGCTGGTTCCTGGCTCTATGCCGAGACGGGGGCCTGGGCTGGAGCCTGGTGCTGAGGCATGGTGCTGGGCTTAATGCTGAGAGGAGAGCAGATTCACAGGGTCTAAAGCAATTTTTCTGTCAGCTGGAGTATTTGACCATCCCCTATGATGAGAAAATTGGCTGAACTGCCCCAAGTGAGAAAACCTTGGGCACGATGCTAGGCTGGTGCTGGACACGGTGCTGGGCCAGTGCTCTTCCAGCTCCAGTTCTTCCTGCTCTCCCTGGGACTTTCTCAGCTTCTGCTCTTCTCTTTATCCTGTCCAACGTAGCTTGCATGTGGGCTAGGATTTGAGCCATGGTAGCCACGGTGGCCTCCATTATAGCTATCCTCTCGTCTGTCATGATTAGTAGTAGAACAAAAGACCTCACAAATCACTCTAATGAACCTCACTAACTCTGATTTTACCTCTCATGTTTGGAATTTAAAAGTAGCACTCAAACAAGGAATCATAACACAATCAAGTTCAGCTCAAGCAGTTGCAAGTTTCTTCGAAGCTACCAAGTTCAAGAAATATCACTCGTATGACACAAACACTTTAACCTAGGATTATTTCTCTAGCCAGCAAGTACTTCCATTTTTAAGACTTGTTTATCAAGTAATCAGCAAGTAGTTTATGAAAGTAGGGTTTTTGGTTCAGTGAAAATTCTAAGCAACGAAAGCTAACTTCTACCCCTCTTCTTAAAACTCAACCACACAACTTACAAACACTTTGGTGATGGTGGCCTTAATTTGGGTGGGTAGTGAGTTTTTATTTTAAGACCTCTTTTGATTTTCTTTTCTTTTCTTTGAATAATTTGTGGCCACCAAGCTTTTTCCACCTTACAATGAAACTGAAACAAGAACACACGAGATCGGTAAAAAAAAATGAAACTTCTTAGGGGTTTTCAAAAAATGTATAAAGCAAGAAAGTAAAGGATAGAGTCGGTCCTAGTGTTGAACCATGCTCTGATACCAGCTTATGGGAACCGCTGCAACCGTGGGTAGACGACTCTTAAACACCGCAAGTTGAATACCTTAGCAACACATCGAACCTATGAAAGCCTAGGTGGAAAGTACTTGGACCCACTAGCTATAAAGAGCTAGAAACCATAAGTGTCTAGTCGAAGGTGCCACACCAAGGGTGAATACCCTAGATGATAAACCAAACCTTAAGCTAAGCAACAATGAGCAAAATCTTGAAGGGAAACAAGAACTTGTGCTCTGTGATTAAATTTATTCAAAGTCTTCTTACATCGTAGGCCAAAGGCCTTTATTTATAGTTGAGAATTTGGGAACAAGCTCTCCGAATCCTACTCCTATTCTAGTTCTAAAAATCTTAAAATATTCCTAAACAATCGGAACTACTAAGGGAAATCTGAATCAAACACTAAAAAAGACTAAAAAGGCATAAAATACTAAACTGGCAAAACCCTAATCCGGCTCCGAGCGTGAATCCGTGTCTGATCCGGATTAGGTGTGCAAGTCCAAATCGGGCAAGGACTTCGTGAATTCTTCTCCGACTCCAACAAGGACTGGTAGAGGTTTATCCTGGCAGCATACAGAATCCTTGGCCATGAGAAAATCCTGAAAGGCACGGGCAGTTTATTGGCTCGGCTCAAGTCGCCTTTGTGTGGTGCCGAGGTGTTGGCCACGTGTCTGTGCCTGGCTCGGCTCTGGGGCCTTGTCTGATCTGGCCAAGCCTTTAGTCTTTTGTCCTTGGCTGGCCTCTAGGAATGCATCTAGGGTGTCTTCAGGCTGCAGCTTGGTCTTGGGGCTCATAGGTGAAGACCTATGCCCGTGGCTTGGTTCTTGTCTTGGCCCGACAATAGCATCAGTGCCCAGCTCGACATCACTTCCTTGGCTTGATCCGGTATCAGTTCCTAGGGTGGCTCCTTAGTTTCCAAGAGTGTGAAGCCTTCCCGTGCGAACCTCTCTACATCCTCTTCATGACCACCTTACTCCAAGCCTTCATGTAGGAATTGAGCCGATCCTTGAAGGCTCTCACTTGTCTTCTGGTTAGGGGCAGCTCTGGTCGGGTCCAAGGTACAGGTGGACCATCAGAACCTTTAGAGCTTCATCCTCCACCTCAAGAGATCCTCTTTTCGATTTCTCGAATGACTCGCATAGGAAGCACATGAGGTCATGAGGACCCTTGAGGAGTGCCGCTACAGTTATGTCGACTTGGAGGCTTTGGGAGACTATATTCATGTGGTATAGGAGTAGTTTCAGCCGCTTGTACTTTGGGACCTCTTTCATCTCTTGGATCCATGCCCTTTGAGAGCCTTGAAGAAATTCCACTCGACAGTCCACGTCGAGAACTCTCGGATTCATTTCTCTATGGGGAGCCAGTCTTACAATTGGTCTTTCAACGAGTGTGCAATCACATGGGATTGGAAACTGAAGAAGAATTGCAAGGGGCAGACATGTTTTGGCCTTCTTCGGATCAGTTTGAGAGTGAACTTGCAAACGGATTACCGAGATGCGGTCTGGAACTTTCTTACGAGGCGAGCACCTGGCATCTAAACCACAAGGGAAGATTATGCCTCCAGAGTGTAGTACCACATGTACCGCTTCATCCACCTCGTTTGTGTCTACACCATCAATACTCGAAAGGACAATAATCATCGTTTCAACTCCACAAACTTGGACATTGCTAGAGTTGTCTTCCATGGAGTGAAGCTCCACCCTATTGCTCTCATGGCCGATATGGTCAACAAGAATCGGCCACTTATTAAGAAGTATTTGGTCGGTGGAGGATATGTGGGGAGGTTGTTTGATCACCTTAACTTGTATGGCGAGTTTGGTGGGAGGGATGACCCTTCTCATATCTAGCCGGTGCCGATCAACATCGAGCTTCTGAACAAGTACCATGTGAAGCTCCCTCTTGACACAGTATACCACCAGGTTGCAGAGGGGATGAGGCAGAGCGCAGAGGCTCACGAAGACAAGATCTAGGGCAGAGCTTTGGGACCGATGATAAAGATTGCTTGAGGCTCCTTGAGGTAGTGGTTGAGCGACTCTGTACATATGTGATATGGACCAATCCGCAACCGTGGGTAACGACCCTATACCAATAAGCTATGTAACAAAACAAAATGAGTCTAACCTTAAAAAACCGGATGGTGAGTACTAGGACCCACTAGCTATAATGAGCTAGGAACCTAAGTCTCCAGGTCGAACGGTGCTGCACACTCAAGGGTGAATACCTTGAGTCACGATAAACCAAACCTTAAGCTAAGCAACAGCGAGCAAAAGCTTGGAGGAAACAAAGAACATAAGTTCTGAATTCAATATAATCTTCAAAGTTGTGTCCTTACATCGTGGCCAAGGGCCTTTATTTATAGGTGAGGATTCGGGAACAAGCTTTCTGAATCCTTTTTCTATTCTACTTCTAGAGTTATAAAATAATCCTAAACAATCGACTAAAAGGGAAGAAATCTGAAAAGGAAGGTAAATGTCTCAAAATAGCATAAGGCTAGAACTAGAGAAACCCTAGGGGTGACCGTGACTGTGGTCAACACGAATTATGTGGCCAAGTCCTTATCCGGCAAGGATTACGTATCTTTCGTGTTTCCTACTCCTAAAAGTACTTGGAAACAGGAGGTTCTTCGTGTGGCAACATATTTTCCTTGTCCGGAAAGGAAAGCATGATGCGGTTGGATTTTTTTTGGTAATCTGTGTCGTGGCCGGATTCTGGTGGCCCGATCTTGTGCGCGTCTTGCATCAGTGTTCTACGACCATGTGTTCGCGTCTAGCTTGGCCTGACATCAGTACCTGACATCAGCATCCTCTGGCCATGTTTTCGCGTCTAGCTCAGTCCGGCATTAGCACCCGACATCAACAGTGTGGCCTGGTCCGACATCAATAATCTTGTTCGGTCCAACATCGTGTCCCGGTCTGGCATCATCATTAGGGTTTCGGACCGGGGCTCTGATTCCTTCACTTCCAGCACGGTCCGGCCTTCCCTCCTGAACCTCCCAGCATCCTCTTCATGTGCTCCTTTGCTCCAAGCCTCCAAGTATGAATTGATGTTCTTCTTGAATGATTTCACCTGGCTCCTGGGCAGGGGAAGCTCTGGCCGTGTCCACGGTATGGCTGGCTCATCAAGATGTGTCTAACATCCATGGTAGAATCAGGATTCCACGCAAAATCGGACTTTCGTGAAATTGAGTAAAATCGATGGTAAAATTGCAAAAATTGTAGAATCGGTCGAGTTTGCGGTTTAACCATTCTGCCCAAACTTTTCGGTCACTACATTTGGGTCCTAGTTAACCAGGGGAAACCGATTTTCAACCAACTTTTTTGGTCACTGGATTAAACGCGGCGTTTGAATTAAACCATCTCTCCATTTCTCTTTTCTCCATTTCTATGTTTCTCTAAAAATCAGTCAAACACGGCTTCACCAAAATACAGAGAGAAACACATCAGTCGAACATAAACCCTAAAAATCGAATTCCTCTTTGCTGCTGCAGTCGAAGGAATCTTTGCTTTACTGCTGCAGTCGAATGAATCTTTGCTTTGCTGCTGCAGTCGAAGGAAGCAATCAAGCAACAGGAGTCGAAGGAAGCACAGCAGTCGAAGGAACATAGCAGTCGAAGGAAGCAGCAAGGAACCTGACCTTTGTTCTTCACCAAACACACAGTCGAAGGAAGCTCACCTGAGTTCTTCACCAAACACAACAGTCGAAGAAGGTATATGATTTCTCTACCCTTTATGTTGTAACTTGAATTCTCTGAACTTGAAATGGGAATTCAGCTCTTGAACTTGAATTCCATTTCTTTTCTCCATTAATTTCTAGTTTTTCCATGAACTTGAATTCACTCCAAGGTGTTGAAGTAACAATTATGTTCAAATTTAGTTTATGTTCAAATTGCTGCATTGCTGAATTCAGTTTATGTTGTAACAGAAGCCTCAATTACCTAACATACTAAGATAGTAGGAGGGGGGAATAGTGACAGAAATTTAGTTTATGTTCAAATTGTTGCATTGTCAAGGACTGTTTTGCTGTTTGTTGGTGTTGGAAAGGATTGTTTCTCGTGTTTGTTGCTGGATTGTCAAGAACATGGTGTTCTTACTCTTTAATCTTACATGCTTGTTTTGTAACAGGTTTGAAAGTTCGGTCATGTCTAGTAGTGGTGCATCAAAATCCAGTAGGAGACCACCTAGGAAAAATCCAAATGCACCAGGAAGTATAAGTGATCCGGGTTGGCAATATGCATTGGATGTTGATGGCACCGCAAAAAAGACCAAGTGCAAATTCTCCTTAAAGGTATACTCTGGTGGTATCTTTCGCCTTAAACATCATCTTGCAGGAACTAGGGATAATGTAGAAGAATGTGTTAGTGTTCCTAATGATGTTAGGAAGAAAATATTGGAGCTTTTAGATGTTCACTTGGAGGCTAAAGAGGCCAAAAAGAACTTGATGTCCACTAGGAATTCTACAGGTTCTGGTTCTGTCTCTCAAGATGCAATCCATTCAAGGTTTGATGTGTCCATGTCTAGTAGTTCTGGAACTCAAACAACCGTGAGTCAATTGTTGAAAAAATATCAAAGGAGAGAAGCATGCAAGGGTATCTCACAATGGTTTTACAAAACTGCTACTACATTCAATGGGAATAGGTGTGAGGAGTATTACCGTATGTTTGATCTTGTTGCTAGACATGGTCACCATCTTACCATGAGGTAAGGGAGACCTTCTTACAAGAAGAGAAGAAAGAGGTGGATGCGAAACTTGGTCACTTTAGAGATGAATGGAAAAGTGTAGGGTGCACCATAATGTCAGATGGTTGGACGGATACAAGAAGAAGATCAATTTGTAATTTCTTGGTGAATAGTCCAAAGGGGACTGTCTTTATTGAGTCTATTGATACATCAAGCTTCTCAAAGAATGCATAAAAAGTGTTTAAGATGCTAGATAATGTTGTGGGAAAGGCTGGGGAGGAAAATGTCATTCAAATTGTCACGGACAATGCAGCAGCTTACAAAGCTGCAGGAACGAAGTTGATGGAGAAGAGAAAACATCTGTTTTGGACTCCATGTGCAGCTCATTGTTTAGCTCTAATGCTTGAGGACTTTGACAAGAATATGAAGTTGCATAAGTCAACCATAGAGAAAGGTAGAAAGATCACAAATTTCATCTACGCAAGTGCAATTCTGATTTCCATGCTTCGAGAGTTCACAAAGGGGCATGATTTGGTTAGACCTGGTGCTACATGGTTTGCCACTACATACTTAACTCTTGCTTGTCTTAGTGAGTACAAGGGAGCATTAATGACAATGTTCTCATCGGATTCATGGAAGAAAGGTAGTTACTCAAACATCCCAAAGGGAAAAAAATCCAAGGAATAGTTCTCGATGCCAGGTTTTGGAGTAACGTAAGTTTGTGTATTCGAGCTGCTTTGCCTTTGGTGAAATTCCTTCGCTTGGTTGATTCAGAGGAGTATCCCTCAATTCCGTTCTTGTTCTTTGAACTAAATCAAGCGAAAGAGAAGATCAAGCTGAACTTCAGCAATAATGAAGCAAGGTAAACCATAGAAACAAATCTTTCGTTCTTTGTCTATTTATGTTTGTGTTGTATATGGATTTATGAAACAGTATACTTGCAAATATAAACCCATTTTGGACATCATTGACAAGAGGTGGGAAAATCAAATGCAGAGACCTTTGCACTCTGCTGCATATTGGTTGAATCCTAGAGTCCATTTCAGTCCAGAGTTTCAGAATACTAACAAAAATATGAAGTTAGCTTTGTATGAGACGGTGGATAGATTGACATGGGATAGAGACGAGACGCTTACAATCATGTCACAATTGAGTTCATTCCATAATGCAAGAGGTGTGTTTTCTACTTATGGAGCAATGCAATTGATATGTAGAAAGTAGCCAGCAGATTGGTGGAGTAGTTTTGGAGATGATGTCCATGAGCTTCAAAGATTTGTTATTCGAGTTCTAAGTTTGACAACTAGTGCATCTGGATGTGAGCGTAATTAGAGTATCTTTGAAATGGTAAATATGAACACTAAAGTCTTACACTCTCACTGTGATTAATTCTTATATTCAACTCAATAGTTCTTGTTCTTTTCTGTGTTTGATGAATACTGTTTAGGTTCATAGCAAAAGGAGGAACAAGTTGATGCAGCAAAAGATGAATGATTGTGTATGTGAAATATAATTCTAGGTTGATATCAAATCAACTTAAGAAAAAAGAACGTTTGTTTGATAACATTAGCTCAGATGATGAGTGGATTGCTGGAGATGATGAGGAAATTGATAATGAAGTTGTATCATTGATAGGAGTTGGTTCAACTATTGCGCCTAATATACCATCATTTGAGAATATTTTTGAACAAGTAAGTATTATAATATGAAAGTGTGGTTTACATGTTATTTGTGTTATGAATTGAGTGTTTTCTTATGTTATTGTTATGTTCAAATAGGATATGCAAGATGATGTTCATAGAGATGGACTTAGAAGTGAATCTGATGGGGCTGAACTTGGAGATGGACTTAATGATGGACATTTACATGGACTTGATCTTGTTTTTGGTGAGGAAAGAGATGAAGAAGAGGGAGATGAAGGAGGAGGCCAAGAAGATGAGTTGGATGATAATGTTGATCCTGCAAATTTAATGTGAGCGATGTAGTTTATATTTTATGGTTAACTTAATATGTAAGATTGTTAACTCGTGGATTATGTCTTTGACTTCGGATTGGTATGTATTTTTAAGACTTTGGGTTGGTATGTATGTTTAAGAATTTGGATTGGCTTGTATGTTTAAGACTTTGGATTGATATGTATGGTTAAACTTAATGTGTCCATGGATTGTATTTATGGCGAACTTTTTGTATCGTTGGATTGCTATGTATGTTTAAACTTGTTATGTATACATGTTTATGTATTTTTGTTAAAATTGTTGGTTTCTGCACTATCTTATTAATTTTTACCTTATCAGAGTATTGCGTAGAATCTTACGATTTTGCGATTCGATTCTACGATTACGATTTCACCTCACTTTTCGATACCACGTGGAATCTCGATTTCGACTACATTGCTGACGTCTTCCTAGTATCATCTTCCCTTTTCTCCATTTTCACCTTCAATATGTGTTCGTCCAATGAAGACATTAACGACTTTAAGTGTGGGGTGGGATATGCATGATTGAGATAGATTTCTACTGAGTTCTTGACTGAAATGGGTGGTCATTGTGCCAAATTTTTTCATTATATCACTGCTTTCTCATTTCACCTCATAGCTTTGACTCTTTACATTGCATAATTCCTTGTGAAAGTGTCCATTATTCTTGAATTGTTTGATGATATCAGTGTGGTTTCTTAGCTTAGTGAATTGTGTGAGAATCGCGGAATGTCCATCACCCATTCTTTCATCCTAATAGTAGTCTAGGAACTTGCTTTAATAGATTTAATGAATGATTGACTTGGATTTGCGCAATACTTGGTCTAATCTTCTGTTGAAATCGCTAGTTTGATGCCATGTCCAGTTCAGGTAAGGGATGCTAAAGAAAATTTTTATTTGCCAAAGTGCATGTACAAAAATGTAAAAAGGTGTCGGTTGTGGGTCAATGTACGAGATGACATACGTGCCCGCCCATTGCTGTAGTCCAAAAGGAAGTCTCAATGTGAAATTCTTCTTCTAACCCACTCCCAATCGTTGCTGGGGTTTAGGATAACGTAGAATTCCAAAGGTTTCCTACTACATACCTGGTAGTATCCACAACTGTTCAATGAAAAGTTAATGTAAAGGCAAGAAAGAAAAGTACTTAATTGAAAATTCTGTGTTTTTATCCCTTATCTAGCGAGTGTAGGGTGCGTCCTAGAGTAAATGTATAGGAGGTTATATGGTCTTGCAATCTCTAAAGTCAACTAGTCATTAGTTTGATTAGATCTAGTTCCTCTTTTACTTTCAGGAAGTTTACCGGTTTAAAGTGTGTGGTTAAGCTTAATATCCTAGTTCACTAAGGTTTAAGACACTGATTACATTGGTTGACAATTCATGATGTTCTTGATTTGTACATGATTACATAGGTGCATTTGTTGTTCTGAGTTTTGCTTGAGGACAAGCAACGTTCAAGTGTGGGGTAATTTAATGACTTGAAATATGTCATAATTAATTCCCTATATCTGATACATAATCGTGTGGTATTTGAGTGTTAATGTTGTCTTTTGAATGGTTTTGATCAATTAAATGATTAATCATCTTGATTAGCCTCTTGCGATCATTGTGATCCATTTTCACATTTTTGAAGATGTTTTTGATGAGTGTTTAGGTCATACTATTATTTAGAGCACGTTGATACAAAGCCATAGGTTCAAACGATGGTCGAATCGGAGTCCATATGCTTAAAATACCATGTTCTGAAGATTAACGCAATGCAAGGTCGCAGTTCGGAAGGCTTGCCATATGACAACGCAATGCAAGGTGAGAAAAAGGAGCTAGCATTGTGTCAGCGAGAGTTGGCGCACGGATGGCGCTGATGAACACGCTTTCACATGTGGTCAAATAACTAGCCTACAAAAGTACACTAGATCGAATCTCTCGAGGTTTCTTTAAATCGACTGCTCAAAGAAGCTGGCAAATTATTCAGGTTTAAACACGTTGCGCGTGGTGTGAGTTCCACAACTTCTAAAATATGATGCAAGGAAATTGAAATGAAAATAAAGACATATTGATTGATTGGTTTGACTTTGCGAGATGACAGACAAGCTTAGATTTTGAATCCCCCTAAGATCACCAGAGCATTGGCAATCACAAGACTAGCGGTTTTCAATCCTAATTCATTCATTCTCAGACACCACCATAACTCCTTACCCTTAGGTCTAAGTTCCATGAATGTCCGCTCTATCGTATCTAACTACCACGATTAATTAACCGTCCGTGCGTTCACTTCTGCAACGGAGAACTAACTGGTAAAATTGATTAAGAACAGTGAGTTACTCTAGCAGCGGATCAACCCTAAATGGTTCCTACGAAAGGCACACTCCATTAAATAGATTAATTGATTGATTTGAAGTTCCAAAGTAAGGCAGACGTCTAGCGACTAACCTTAGCTTAAAACGAATCTAATCTAGGCGTCAAGTAGACAAGAAACGCGGGAAAAGAAGAACAAAACAATCACGTAAAACTATCTGAATTTGAATCTAATTACCGCTGATCCGTGACCGCTTTAAAGCCACGGGTCACTAAGGGTTCATCTAATCTAAGCTCTACGAGTTTAGCTACTCATGTTGATAACAAAAGAAATCATACAAAGGAAGAACATATAGGAACTGAAAAACCTAATTCTGATGACTCTGGCGAAACTTCGATCTCTGGCGATCTTCACTCCGAGCGCTCCGAGGTGAAAAGACGGTGTCAGGATCTCTCCGGGAACTCCAAGGACACTCTCTAAACTCTATCTATCGACTCTAAAGTAGTTGACTGTAAAAGTCTAATTGTTTGGTGTGTGTTTCGTCTGGCCACCCCCTCTAATGGATAATTGCGCTACTGTTATATAGGTTCGGTTTCCAAATCAATGTCAGAAAAGAAGGAAGTTCTTGGCGAGAACTTTGAAAGTTCTCGCTGAGAAGTGCATTAAAAATCCAGTCTGTTCTCTCGACGAGTATTCTCCGTGTAATTCTTCAAAAGTTCTCGGCGAGAACTTTGAAAGTTCTCGTCGAGAAGTGTAGTGTAAATCCATATGTTCCCTCGGCGAGAATTTTCCATGGATTTCTTCATAAGTTCTCGGCGAGAACTTTGTAGTTTCCGCCGAGAATTCTTCACAAATATCAGCTGACTTCGACGAGAATTGAGCAATGTTTTGGGAAAGGATTTTCGTCGAGAATATTGGTTTCTCGGCGAGAACTTCTTAGCTGTGCAGTTCTTTTTTAGTCTTTGACAGATTTAAACTCTGATCAATTCCGGGTCATTTGTCGATGATCCATTGCTTCTTGAACACGTCCGAGGCTACATATTTGATGGCAAAAACCTGTGTACTCATAGAGACACTAGAAAACACATCAAATAGACCCAATACGGGCCAAAGTAACCAAAACAGTAGGAAATAGTGCAAATGAGTGAAAACACCCTAAACTACCCCAAAAACCGTGTTCGAAGCAATGAAATGTCGCTTAAACGGGGCTAATAATCACGTTAATTCTAGTGTCATCAAAATACCCCACACTTAAGCTTTTGCTTGTACTCAAGCAAACTGAATTAGAACACACCCAAGTTTACAAATAACAAGATAGATTAAATTGATATTCAAGTTTAACAATTTGGTTTAAACTGTTCCACGTAGAAAAAGTAGCCTATATATGCAAGAACATCAGCCAAACAAGTTTAGATCCCACTGTTTTCTGCACACTTCAAGTAGTAGTTTTATCCAATCATGTTTCTTGTCAAAACAATTAATCATAATTACCCGGCTACGACAACACCAATTCTAATCAAAAGTGAGTGGATGTGACGTGGCTATCGACTTAACTTCATCCGCTTCTAGATCTGTACGTTACATGTTCTAGCTAGGACCGATTTAAACAACATTAATTTCAAGATTCAAACTTCTTCTATTTATTTAATGCATACTAGTGCTCGATCCAAACACTTCACTTAGGTGTTGGACCTGCCTAGCTCACAGTATTTGTGCCTATGCTAGTGCTCAACCCGAAAACTTCACTTAGGTGTCGGGCTTGCCTAGCTTTGTTTTCAGCACTTAATGAACTTAAAATTAATTTGGACATTGAACTTTTCGGATTTCGGAACTCAATTACTTGCACATTATTAATTTAGCCACTTGATCCTAGCTAGCTAGAACTTTTTACATAAGATTTCGAATTGGATTTCCGTCTAATCTCAAGCCACAATCACATGTGATCAAATAGGGAGTGAAAAACATGGAGAAAAGCTAGCCTTTGTCATTTTAGAACGGTGTTATCCAGCATTGTTATTAGCAATCCATATTAATTCAATTAATTCAAGTTTCAACTACAAGAGTGATTTATTATCTGTTCTGACCTAGACTCATTTAATATCAGTGCTGACACGCTGGTTACAGGTTCTAAGTGGAACAGTCTAAACGTCATTGTGAAAAATTGAAGTCAATTTAACATCAAAAGTCAAGAACTAAGTAATTCTATGCTAGAGGAATTCAAAATGAACCATAGAATCACATATAGGCACACAAGATCATGCATAAGTTATCTAGAATCCTACCCCACACTTAGACGGTTCTGTGTCCTCACAGGACTAAAAATAAGAGTAGAGGTTATCGAAGAACCTGGAACGAGATGGTCGATGTAGGGGATGAAAACGGAGAGCCCGGAGTAGCTACCAAAGTTCCTACAAAACAAAAACAACAAAAGATCAAAAGGAAACTGGGACAAGTGTCACGGATCCACACAGAACAAAGTCGAACGATGAAAAACTGACTCCAGTCATGGGTTGCCTCCGATGAAGCGCTCTCTTTTAACGTCCTTAAGCCTGACGATACCTGGTTATGGACCCCAACTCAAGAGCTCCTTGAAGTCAAACAACTTCTTCAAGGATAGCGGTTGAGTGCCAAATAGCACTCCAGAATGATGAAGATGCAGCCGGTAATGTTCAAGTAGATCGTGGTTCTGCTTGACTGATGTTTTCTTCTCGAATTCTCCTACTGGAGGATGAAAGAGATAGTACGGTGTGTCATGTGAAGTGAGCTCAGTCTTCTACACCCGATGGTCATCAAGGATGCTCTCAGAGGTGAGCACATATGCGTCCAAATCTATGACCTCCTTGATTTCCACATGCTCATATTTAGCTTGAACTACAGGCGGTTTCGGTGGAAGCTTAAATGAAGATGATTCCTCAATCTCCACATGCTCCTCTTCAGCTTCAACTTCAAGATGGATGACCTCCACGCCGTCAAGATGGATGAGCTCAACGCCTTCATCAGCCACCACTGCCAAGGATTCTTCATCAGATGCCTCTAGCTCATAACAGTCATGTACGAGATTATCATGTTCTTCTTCGAACAACTCTTGAGCATCTTCTTCCATTAATTCATTTGGTTGCTTGAGCTCGACGTCCATCGCATTAGGAGCTTGTAGCATTGAAGTGATCTTCTCCAAGAGGGAATCTATTCTTGACGCTTGTTTTTGAAACTGATGGACCTGTAGATATATCTCTTGGTGACCTTGGTGGTCGTTTATAGCTTCTGGCTCTTGCCAGGACGGCAAGGGTGAAGGTTCCTCATACCAACTTGTCGTAGGTGGTTGTTCTGATGTATACCATCCTTGGTTGACCTCAGCATATGGTATTTCATTGGTGTACCATCCTTGGTACTGGCCATCCCACCTATTATCCTGCATCTCAAAACTCAAGAGCACTACCTAGGTGAATCATGAAAAAAATGGGGGAAACAAATGATAATATGGAAATGTAGAAGAATAAAATGCCAACTCTTCTTTCAAACAATATAGAAGAGTCCCCGACAACGATGCCAATTTGATGAACACGTTTTCATGTGTGGTAAAATAACTAGCCTACAAAAGTAGACTAGATCGAATCTCTCAAGGTTTCATCAAATCGACTACTCAAAGAAGCTGGCAAATTATTCAGGTTTAAACACGTTGCGCGTGGTGTGAGTTCCATGACTTCTAAACTATGATGCAATGAAATTGAAATGAAAATAAAGACAGATTGAGTGATTGGTTTGACTTAACGAGATGACTGACAAGCTTGGATTTCGAATCCCCCTAAGATCACCAGAGCATTGGCAATCACAAGACCAGCGGTTTTCAATCCTAATTCATTCAGTTCTCAGACACCACCATAACTTTTTACCCTTAGGTCTAAGTTCCGCGAACATTCACTCTATCGGATCTAACTACCACGATTAATTAACCATCCGTGCGTTCACTTCTAAAACTGAGAACTAACTGGTGAAATTGATTAAGAACAGTGAGTTACTCTAGCAGCGGATCAACCCTAAATGGTTCCTATGAAAGGCACACTCCATTGAATAGATTAATTGATTGATTTGAAGTTCGAAAGTAAGGCGGACGTCTGGCGACTAACGTCTAGTGACTAACCTTAGCTTAACACGAATCTAATCTAGGCGTCAAGTAGACAAGAAACGCGAGAAACGAAGAACAAAATAATCACGCTAGTGAAACTGTCTGAATTTGAATCTAATTCCGCCTATCCGTGATCGCTTTAAAGCCCCGGGTCACTTAGGGTTCATCTAATCTAAGCTCTACGAGTTTAGCTACTCATGTTGATAACAAAAGAATAAAAAACAACCAAGGAGTTCATCATACAAAGGAAGAACAGATAGGAATTAAAAACCTAATTCTGACGACTCCGTCGAAGTTTCGATCTCTAGTGATCTTCACTCCTAGCTCCGAGCACTCCGAAGTGAAAAAGACTATGTCAGGATCTCTCCGGGAACTCCAAGGACGCTCTCTAAACTCTATCTTTCGACTCTAAAGTCATCGACTGTAAAAGTCTAATTGTTTGGTGTATGTTTCGTCTAGCCACCCCTCTAATTGATATATATGTTGTTGCTTATATAGGTTAGGTTTTCAAACCGCTGTAAAAAAAGAAGGAAGTTCTAGCAAGAAATTTGAAACTTCTCGCCGAGAAGTGCATTGCAAATCCAGTCTGTTCGCTTGACGAGTATTCTCCGTGTAATTCTTCAAAAGTTCTCGCCGAAAAGTGTAGTGTAAATCCATTTGTTCCCTCGGCGAGAATTTTCCATGGATTTCTTCATAAGTTCTCGGCGAGAACTTGTAGTTTTCGCTGAGAATTCTTCACAAATATCAGCTGACTTCGATGAGAATTGGGAAGTGTTTTGGGAAAGTATTCTCGCCAAGAATATTGGTTTCTCGGCGAGAACTTCTTAGCTGGGCAGTTCTTTTTCAGTCTTTGCCCGGTTTGAACTTTGATCGATTTCGGGTCGTTTCTCGATGATCCATTGCTTCTTGAACACGTCTGAGGCTACATATTTGATGGAAAAAACACTGTGTACTCATAGAGACACTAGAAAACACATCAAATAGATCCAATATGGGCCAAAGTAACTAAAAAGGTAGGAAATAGTGCAAATGAGTGAAAACACCCTAAACTACCCCTACAACCGTGTTCCAAGCAATGAAATGTCGCTTAAACGGGGCTGATAATCACATTAATTCTAGTGTTATCAGGCGCACAACCGGCTCATGCGTCGACCACTATTCAACCTATTTAATCAGATTTGGAAATTTCTTAAAATACACACTTCGTCTCAAGCTTGATTTTGATGAACACTCTCGACCTCTAACACTTGGAAAACCCTCCCGGAAAGCAGAAATCATCCGCCCATCATCATGCTTCGTCTCCTACATCACAAAAACAACAAACGAAGATCGAGATTCATTCAGACACAAAGAAATCGGTGGAGCTTTTCATCTTTCTCTTTTTAGATCGTATTTCTCAGATCTCCATTATGTACTACTGTAACTAAACTGCCTAGGGTTCGAGTGAGTGAAACCTTAAGGGGATTGATGATTGATTACACTTTCATACCTTGGATTTAGTTCGGTTTAATTCAATTTCAGATGTGATTCAGACCTATGTATTTTTGTTGATCATCTTTTTGTATCCTTGACATAGATACATGATTAGGGTTTTTTACTATGAAAATGGGGATTTTCTTGACCCATGAGCTGTCCATTCATAGTTGTCCATTCAACCCCTCTCTATTTCTCTCCCCTGATTTAAAGTGTGCACACTCTCTTTCTCTTTCCTTTATTTCTTTCTTCATCTTCTTATGTTATCTTCTAATTTGTGGGTGTAAATATCAAACTGAAACTTCAATTCCTTTTAGTTCGTCAAGTTCTTGTCTAGAATGAAGACCACTGTCATCACGGCCGGCGCTCACCAGAACCTGAGAACCCAACTACTTTTGTGCATCTCACATCCTATTATGTTGGTTGTTTCAGGGAATCGAAGTCATATTGTAGAGGATATGTAGGTGTCTAGTATTTTATCTTTATATTGGTGTTGTACTGGTTATCTATGTGTTACTAGAGTGCTAATCGAGTATTACTATAGTGTTACTTGAGGTAAAACTCAAGTAACACTTCAGTAAATCTTGAGTGACATCCCTGTAATAAGTTACTCGAAAGTTACTCAAGTGTTACTGGAGTTTTACTAGAGTTTTACCTCAAGTAAAACTCTAGTAACACCCAAATGACTAGTACAACACCAATCGAAAGGCCAAATACCATGAATTAAAGTAATACCTAGATAACAAGTAAAACTACGGTGGCTGCCAGAACTTTGTATCTTTGTCATTATGGTGTTTGGGAGTGATGGATATTAAGTTGTCTTTGTCGAGTAATTCGGAGGAGAAAGAGATTCTAAGGTTGGAAATTTGATCTGATGTGGATTTTTTTTGCAAAGAAATCTAATGTGGATTTGGTGGCTGATTCAACTATTGCTTCAATAACAACTATAACTTCTTTCATTTTGTGGGGGAAGGAGAAGGAGGAAGGAATGTTGAATGATTTAATTAATAGAGAGAGAGAGAAAGAAAGACAAAAAAGAGTCTGCAGATGGAGAGAGAATAGAGAGAGAAATAAAGGGGGAGAATAAAAACAAAACAAAATAAATAAGGGAAATGAGACCCTTTTTCTTCTCAACCATTTAATTCCCCTGCTATTAAATGAAATGTGGGTTTGGTGTGCCCGCTGTGGCGAATGATTTAAGGGGCCAACACCAGAAAAATTTTGTAAATTGCATACTGTATATATATGTTATCTTCCATAATTGTATAGCAAAACTTGTTTAGTTTGTAAGGTTTCTTAATAAACATACGAGAAAACTTCATCCAAAAAAATTAAACATATGAGAAATGAGGAACTGGAACAAGATCTTGCTGCCACCTCCACTTCTGGATCTGACTACTTTCTGTTTCTGATCATGGCCCTCTTGCCGCCAACGGTGGCGTTGGCTTGTGGTTTTAAATCGTCGAGCTTCCGACCCTGCCTCTCCAATCTCCCCACTTCCTTCCCGATCGACTCCATCGACATCTCCCGCCTTTCCATAATCGACGACGAAAAGTCCATCCTCCATCCTCTCTCCTCCGTATGAAGTGGAAACCTGATCTTTTAACGGCGACAAATCGAGAATATCGTGGCGTCGTGGCCAGCGCGTGGCTGATGGTCCAACTGACGAAGATCTCATCGGTGACGGTGGATGAGGATGGACCAGGAACATCGGCTTTAATCGGTAGAAGTTTTGGGAGCGTAGAGTTAGGCTGGATGTGGATAATTTAGTTTTACATTTATTATTTGACAAAATGACAAAATTACCCTTCATTTTTTGGTTGGAACTGGGTCCAACCTTGGAAAGATTGGGCGCAGACCTGTACCCCCTTTCAAACTGGTAGTTTAAACCTCTAATTTTGTCATTGTCCTGTTCAATTCATCATTTTCAATTGTTAGTTTTGTGATATGCTCTATTAGTGAGTGTATATCTACTCCTCTTGGGATTTATGGACTTCAATTAGGAAAAATATTGTATACCCTTATTAGTATTAGATGTCTAGATGTCCAAGATAATGGTGTCATTGAGCTTATTCATTACACGATCTAGTATTGAATATGAAAACAGAAGTAAGCTAGTTTTTAGGTTTACAATTCGATGGAACTATAAGCGGATCAATTGATACTAGAATCGTAGAGATAGATTAGAGTTCTTTATGAATAATAAAAAGGGAGACAACACTGTTCTGTAAATGAGGAGTGTCAATGGATCTATAGCTCCTTCTTCGTAAGAAGGATATCAATTTAATTAGTTCTTCACCTGCGGGTTAGAGAATAGTTTAATCGAATGCAATGCATGAAAGGAAGATCACAAAGATTTTGTACGTGGTTAAGGAATAATCCCTACTCCACATCCCAAGCGTTAACTTGGGGAAGTCACTGAATTAAATGATAGAACAAAACCCTCTGATGGAACAATCCTCCACCAGACATGATCGGAAACAAAGCCCCTCTCAAAGATACCTATCTTTTGGCTAGGGTCGTATTCTCGCGGGGTCCCTTCATTCGGCTTACTCATGGAGAGTGAATTGCTCAAGGGGGGATGGTGAGGTGTAGGTTCTTCAAGTAACAACGGTCAATAATCACAGGTCAAGACTGGCTCAAGTTATCACAATTCAAAACTCAAGCGCAGGCTCAAAGAGCATGGGAAAATGTGGATATGACCAAGAAAATGCAAACAAAAGGATCCAGACGAAGGAAGATGAGGGTGGAAGGGCGTAGACAAGTTGCCCCCTAAGGATCATGACAATTGACTAAGTTGGTGAATCTAGGATGAACAAACCTCATTATAATGCTTTGCAACCAATTAGATACATCAAACACGGGTCCTAAGACTCTAATGAGACCTTAGGCGTAGGCCAAACACTAACCAATAGGACTCTCATCACTAATTCACCAAATGCAAGGCGCACGCCAAGTGTTCTATAAAATCTCTAAGAGGAAATTCAACTCAAACAGACTCAAATCTCACCCACTCTCTTGATTGTAACGATCAATTAAGCATATACTCTCAATTGCAATGACATAAAAACCCTTTCGGGACAATTCAAGCCAAACATCGATCCCAAATTCAAACATGAACTCAAGATATGGAAAAAACACATGAAGAATGAGAGTAGCCATTGCAAAAGCATTAATAAACATAGTTTATCATCATCCAACACAACACAACAAATAAAATAGTCAATCCCCTTAGGGTTATACAAATATAACCCATTAGGGTTCAGTTACACATGAAAAGAGAAAGAAAGGAAAAAAAACCTAATTTGGAGATCAAACCCATGAATCTTCAACCCGGAGCGTCTTCTTCTTCGATTCGTGTTTCCAAGGTGTAGATGATGATTGGGGATTATAATAATTGAGTGGACGGTGTACAGGGATGATGGGGAGGCTTTGGATAGGTTCCCCCTTCGTCGAAATAGGTTTGAAGGTGAGCCAAGGTCTAATTTCCTTAAAAAAAATCTAGCATTTATAGGCTGTCGCTGAGCATTGGTGCAGTGGCCACCATGCTGGCACCATGCGCGGTGGTCATGCGACGGCCACCTTGGACGTGCATGGTGGCCACGCTGGCGCATCCACCTTGGCAGTATAAATGAGGCCATCCAATACTGCAGTGTCCCATGAACAATAGAGGTAATCAACTGTATCTTGCCAGCATAGGATAGTTTTCTCGCCCTCCAATCTGTGATCCTTCTAGTGATCTTCTCCAGCAAAGCTCTAGTTTTCATCAGCTTTTTACTTCAATGGAATGTAGTCGTTGTCAATTGATTTTTAGTTTGATCATCTTTCCTTTTTTTCCTTCGAGCTTTTAACTGTTGCAAAGGATTTAGGGGCGACTACCAAAAACACAAATTTATAAAAAAAAAAGGAAGTTTTGTAGGGTTGGAATTTTCTATTCCAAAAATCTACGCCTAAGTTTATCCTCCGACAGCTTTCGTTCCACTGTCAGGTTTTGAAAGACTATTGTCTTTCCCCCTCAGTTGAACATTTTCTTTTGAACCGTGCATGTTAGTGTTTACATTAGTACTTTCAAACATGATAGAAACAAAGATAATTTAACAAGCATTCCTATGTGAGTTGAACATTTTCTTTTGAATCATACATGTTAGTATTTACAATAGTACTTTTAAACATGATAGAAACAAAGATAATTTAACAAGAATTCATGCATAATAATCATTCACCAAGGTCAAAAGATGTTCAAACAAGACCCATTGTTTTTGTGAGGCACAAAATACCAAAAGTAGCAACAAAAAGAAACAACATTTGTAGACATATTTTGGTCGGATGTTCAAAAGAGGCACCATATCCTTTATCTTTAGAAGTTCGCTCCTTCATGGTATGATTCGTAGTCCGAGATTTCGTTATTCGGTCCAACGTCCATTGACTCGATCCAAACTTCCTTAGTTATTTCAACAAGCGGTGAAGATCCCAGTTTGATGCTCTGAATGTCTTAGCTTGTGCCTCAGATTCTCAGCAACGAGAGTTATCTTCCTTTTTTAATTTCGAGAGTGATTATTAACTGGGTCAGCTTCTTAACGACTATTCTAGTGTCCATCTAGATTGCTTCGAACAATGATTTTGAGTTTTCGAACACATCATGAAGACCAACAAGAAGTCCATCTAGTTTCCCCATGACTTCATGCACCAGACAGTAGTTTCCTTTTTCGCCTTCAGGAATGCGTTACAAGAGGTATGGCAATGGTTCTCCCCTTGGTGATGGCAGAGTTCGACGAACCGACAACCTATTAAAGTCGATTATGCGTTTGACATGTTGTACCTAAAGTGAGACATTGGCATAGATCATGACATGATCACACATTTTAACACCGACCATGAAAAGAAAGTGGGTGATGACCAATGTAGTCAAAATCGCGATTTTAATCTTAAAATCTTACGATTTTATGATTCATTTAATGTGTAGCGATCTTTATTCCACGTAAAATCTATGGGTCATGAAATGAGGTAACATCTTGATTAAAATCTTAGAATCTACAATTTTTTTGCGTCTTACGATTCCACTTTTTAAGTGAAAATTACCAGTTTCTCTAACTCAGTTCTGGTTGGAACTAAGAAAATTAAGTTATATTGGTTATTTCTTCATTTTTTTGTTGGGATTTTTATAAATTTAGTTAAAGTTGATTATTAAAATAAAAATATGCATAACATATAATTGTTTTATTCTTTTAACAATTGTTCAAGAGGCGATCTTCATCTTTATTTTCTTTTCTCAACTATTCAAGAGTTCTATAGTCTATCTTCTTCTTTGTCTAATCAACTCAAACCTCTTAGATGATATAACATAAGACCATCTAGTTTATTTACATAATTATCGTTAATGTAATGTTGTCCTAAATATTTTAGACATTAGTTCATAAAATCTTATGATGCTACGATTTAAAGCTACGGTCACGATTTCACACAAGTTTTATGTAACACCCTACCCTAGAAGACCCGGTTAAACCACTGGTTTAACCCATGCATTGCTAGATCAGCTATTACTGACTCGGACCAGGCATAAATTCATACACATTACATCACATAATCCAATAAATGAATCAATGCAAATCAATAGGAAAAACAAACCAACACATCTCAGAACCAATACACCAATACATCCAATAACCAATAAGAAATGGAGAAATCAAGATAACATCCAATACATTCGATGGCCGATAAACTAAAGGAAATCCTAGAAATCTCAATCAAAACTGAAAGTTAAAAGGTGGGTTTGAACATTCTGGTTGCACCTAGCATTGATTAACTCATCGGCATGCTGCTCAGCAAACTCTCCTCATAGCACTCCTATGTGGCATGGTGACTTGCTCACTATACCTCATAACAAAACCAACAATGATGTAATAGAAAAGGGGTCAGTGACATGCATTGAGCGTAACAATAAAACCGATAATCCAATAAGATATAAAAGCAAGTAAACTAGCAAGGTAGTAAGAGATCAGAAGATTAAGTTAGTAGGTTAGTAGCCCGAACAATCCCTATGTGATCCCAGTAGCTTGTACGGTCTAATGACCACACGTATGCCACAAGGGCCCAGTAGATGGTCTTTAAGACCATATTAACCAATAAATTTCTTAGGCGATTGGGTAATCCATTAATGGATCATGCGCTTACACCTAATCCAACCTATATGACCAGTCTATCAGGCACGTAATCTCTACCGATAAAAATCAAAGATGATCTATCATCCTATACCAGTATCACATAATGAAACGTAAATCATCAATAACTCTACAATTAGCTTTAAAGCAAGGTATGGATCATAGTATTTTAAGATAGCAATTTCAGTGAAAAACCCCTCACAATTTCCTTGTTGTGGTTCCTAGTCTGAATGTCTGAGATAACTTCCAAGCTTGAGAAAACTGCACTACAACCTTCTACACGAGTTTCCCAACAACCACATTCATCAAAACTGATCTGATTAGCGAAGAACACACAAAACCCCAAAATTGCAGAACTCTAACTGACAAAGTTGAATCTGTTGAAACAGAGGGCTTACCTGAATCCGAGCTTAGACGATCGCTCTAGATCGATCCCTTAACCTTCCCTTAGACTACCTTGGTACTTCTCAACATGGTTCGATCCATTTCTCATTGGTTCTCTGCAGTAACGGCAACTCGAAGGTGGGTCATTACAGTAGTTCGTGTGAACTCTATTTTGGGTGATGTATGTCATGTACGACAAGACATTTAGTATTTAACTATGACATGAATCATTTGAATTACATTACACATTGGTACGCTAGTGGTACACCATACTAGGACTACGGGGCATGGCTAATTCTAGCTTTGCAAGCCGCGCATTTAGTGAAGTTAGTTGGTCGTTGGTAGTAGCAACACCCCTAGTTATGCAGACGTTGTGAGTTGAAGAAGACTGGTATGGGCATGGGGTTGATATAATTGTATGTAGGGGCGATTATGCGCTCGCAAGCTCTTGACTTCGTTAGTCAACTCCGCTAGCTCCTTGGACATCTCGTTAATCTGACTAGAATGCTTCTTTCTTTCTCTCGAGATTGTAGCTGCAACTATGTAATGCGCGTACAAAAAGTACAAAATCGTGCATCAATCATATATTCTAGCTACTAGTACATACTTGGTGGGTGTTTCATATGGGGAAGGCGAATAACTTTTGATTTGGATTGGCCGTCGTGTGAGACATACCAATTTTTGTTGGGAGGCCACACCTACAAAAGACATTGATGTTGTCACGGGTGTCTCTGTCAGTCGTAGTTGTTGGTGGTGTCTTGAACGAGTTCGAAGTCATTGTGGTATGAGATTGGGGGGGTATGGGGGATATGATAGAGCACGAAGCAGAAAGGGGGGATACTGATAGAGATATCTAGGGATTCAGACTTGAGACTAGTATATAGTGGATGGTGCAAGGGTAATACTGTAAAAGTTATGATTAAATTGAGTCTCACACTACAAATTCACTATTCAAGCCTCTTCTACCAAACAATGATATTAGCCCAAAATTAGGGTTTCAAAAATAACATTTTAGAAACATCATGTTTTGACAAATACCTCCATTTTCAAACCACGAAAAGCAAACAACTTAGATACATTTTTTTTTTATGAATAGATACATTAATTGTTCGTTAAGGAATATAATTATCATTATTATTTTATTCATCATATTTTGACTTAATAGGGAAAGAGAGGGGAAACAACGTTGACTATGCTTTTACTTTCGTTAATATTCTTTGTTTGCTACATCCCTCTTTTTAGGTTTGTTCGTGATGATATTTTTCCCCTTCACATGTCAAACTATTTGATTACTGATGAGGATTTTACAATCTTACCTTAAGAACTTGGCTTGCTTTGTAATCCAGGTATGTGTCGCCAACAATTGTTCCCGCATGCTCTATTGATTTTTCCAATATCATATTTTTATACAAATTGGTTTTTGCTATGTGTTTCTTGGTCATTGATTCATGACACAACAACTCATTAACTAATCATAATATAGTAATTTCGTTTTACATTTACTACACTCATGTAATCTTCTAATTGCATGTCGATTGTGTTTTGAATGGACTTATGATCATTTTAAAGTAACTATATATATCAATCATTTATCATCTTACTTTCATATGTAAATAAATAGGGACGTATAAATTCACCTATGAGTAACTAGCATCTCTCTTATTCAAGACCCCTCGACTAGGGTTGTTAATTAATAGAGTTGCTCGTGATTCTCTCGGCGAAAATTTTTATTCATGACTTGTCTTGATTGAAGACTAGCTGACTACTAAATTGGCTCGAAAGCTTAATGAGTTGAATCCCAACCAGAGGAGGGTTCGGCTCAACTTGTTCACAAACATGTTTGGTTCGTCGAGCCTAACTCACACACTTGTTTGTATATCATTGGTGAACATGATTTGCGAGTCAACTTGGATCATTGTTCCTGAACATTATTTGCAACCCAGCTCCTACATAAGCTTTTGAGGCTGACTCATTTTCGACTCGTTAGTGTTGTTATCCCTAAATTACTATATATATCCTAAACTCTATAAAGCATTATACGTGCTATAAACATAAACTAAGTTATACAATCTATCAACAAACCTATGTAATTTCCAACAGCAAACCATATGTTAAATTCTAGGCATCTCCTACAATGACTTGATGTTTAACTCAAAGTAAGGTAACTTGAAGTTAGTAACCTGCTATAGCAGGTTAGAGGTCATGTTACGTAAGAAATAACTGTGGTTACGTAAGCCTTACGTAACCACAGTTTGTCTTACGTAACAGTTGTAAGTGATTGTTACGTAAGGCTTACGTAACGACAGTTTGTCTTACGTAACAGGCTTAATTTCATTTGTTACGTAAGAAATACCCGTCGTTACGTAAGCCTTACGTAACCACAGTTTGTCTTACGTAACAGTTGTAAGTGATTGTTACGTAAGGCTTACGTAACGACAGTTTGTCTTACGTAACAGGCTTAATTCATTGTTACGTAAGAAATAACTGTCGTTACGTAAGCCTTACGTAACCACAGTTTGTCTTACGTAACAGTTGTAAGTGATTGTTACGTAAGGCTTACGTAATGGTAGTTTGTCTTACGTAACAGGCTTAATTTCATTCGTTACGTAAGAAATAACTGTCGTTACGTAAGCCTTACGTAACCACAGTTTGTCATACGTAACAGTTGTAAGTGATTGTTACGTAAGGCTTACGTAACGACAGTTTGTCTTACGTAACATGCTTAATCTCATTCGTTACGTAACAAATAACTGTCGTTACGTAAGCCTTACGTAACCACAGTTTGTCTTACGTAACAGTTGTAAGTGATTGTTACGTAAGGCTTACGTAACGACAGTTTGTCTTACGTAACATGCTTAATCTCATTCTTACGTAAGAAATAACTGTCGTTACGTAAGCCTTACGTAACCACAGTTTGTCTTACGTAACAGTTGTAAGTGATTGTTACGTAAGGCTTACGTAACGACAGTTTGTCTTACGTAACAGGCTTAATTTCATTCGTTACGTAACAAATAATTGTCGTTACGTAAGCCTTACGTAACCTCAGTTTGTCTTACGTAACCTCAGTTTGTCTTACATAACAGTTGTAAGTGATTGTTACGTAAGGCTTACGTAACGGTAGTTTGTCTTACGTAACAGGCTTAATTTCATTTGTTACGTAACAAATAACTGTCATTACGTAAGCATTACGTAACCTCAGTTTGTCTTACGTAACAGTTGTAAGTGATTGTTACGTAAGGCTTACGTAACGACAGTTTATCTTACGTAACAAGGTTAATTTTATTCGTTACGTAACAAATAACTGTCGTTACGTAAGCCTTACGTAACCTCAGTTTGTCTTACGTAACAGTTGTAAGTGATTGTTACGTAAGGCTTACGTAACAGTAGTTTGTCTTACGTAACAAGCTTAATTTCATTCGTTACGTAACAACAGTTATCTATTTTTCACATATAGACTACGTAACGAATCCTGGTCTTCCTAATAAATTTGTTTATCTCTTGCAGTCTACCATACTCTCACACGGGTCTTGTTTGGCTATATATCCTCAGTACTTGTACTCATTTGATTGCTAAAATGAACTTTGTCTAGGGTGGATTTGGGAAAGTTGTAATTATGTGATTTTTAGCAATGTTTAATGTCTTCATTGCTCTCCCACAACAAAGCTTCATTATTTAGCCGTCGAGGTGAGAATCGGGTCTGACCTAGTGTAACCGAGTTTTGGACTACCTGAGGCCGACTGTGTCATACCAAAAGAGTAAACTCAAATTTGAACAAGATTAGTTAAACTACTTTAATATAGGGATGTGAGTAACAACCGTTTTGACTATCACCTTGTCCACTTGGGAGGATGTTGTCTTCGACGTGTACCACATGAGGTGTGAATTACATAACAATGGTTGTTAGATGAGATATATTGGGGGCATAGGCGTGAAGGAGTGATATATTAAATTTGAGGGTATCAAACGTCCACAGTAGGGGTATCATACGTGGGGTGATAATGGTTTGTACCATAGTGTCCGATGTCATAAATGATGGGGTGACTTCCTTAGTTTCGAGGCCTCATGGGTTGTGAATCGAGTCACATGTACCTTGGTGAGTGTAGGGTTTGAGGTATAGATGTGACACGTTGATCTCATCGACGATGGAGACGCTTCCTTGGTCGAAGTTGATGGTGTGTGACAGAGGGTTATGAACGTGTTGAAGACGAAGGTGAAGTAGTAGCAACGTGAAATGCTATAGTAGAATTTTGCATTCGCCTCTCTATGAAGTGGGGCCTTCGATGTAATTTGCAGTTATGATTAGAAAGATGAGGCTCGTCAAGAAAGAATGTGGGATTGTGTGATTATAAAAATGAATGATTCTAACATTGTCGATTTATTTGTCGAGGAAGATACAAATCTCCATTTATTTTATGCAAACTAGTTATGTTAACGGGAAGAGTAGTTGAACACGAGCTCAACTTGGGTTCGACCAAGGAAGCGTCTCCATCGTCGATGAGATCAACGTGTCACATCTATACCTCAAACCCTACACTCACCAAGGTACATGTGACTCGATTCACAACCCATGAGGCCTCGAAACTAAGGAAGTCACCCCGTCATTTATGACATCGGACACTATGGTACAAACCATTATCACCCCACGTATGACACCCCTACTGTGGACGTTTGATACCCTCAAATTTAATATATCACTCCTTCACACCTATCCCCCCAATATATCTCATCTAACAACCATTGTTATGCAATTCACACCTCATGTGGTACACGTCGAAGACAACATCCTCCCAAGTGGACAAGGTGATGGTCAAAACGGTTGTTACTCACATCCCTATATTAAAGTAGTTTAACTAATCTTGTTCAAATTTGAGTTTACTCTTTTGGTATGACACAGTCGGCCTCAGGTAGTCCAAAACTCGGTTACACTAGGTCAGACCCGATTCTCACCTCGACGGCTAAACAATGAAGCTTTGTTGTGGGAGAGCAATGAAGACATTAAACATTGCTAAAAATCACATAATTACAACTTTCCCAAATCCACCCTAGACAAAGTTGATTTTAGCAATCAAATGAGTACAAGTACTGAGGATATATAGCCAAACAAGACCCGTGTGAGAGTATGGTAGACTGCAAGAGATAAACAAATTTATTAGGAAGACTAGGATTCGTTACGTAGTCTATATGTGAAAAATAGATAACTGTTGTTACGTAACGAATGAAATTAAGCTTGTTACGTAAGACAAACTACCGTTACGTAAGCCTTACGTAACAATCACTTACAACTGTTACGTAAGACAAACTGAGGTTACGTAAGGCTTACGTAACGACAGTTATTTGTTACGTAACGAATAAAATTAACCTTGTTACGTAAAATAAACTGTCGTTACGTAAGCCTTACGTAACAATCACTTACACCTGTTACGTAAGACAAACTGAGGTTACGTAAGGCTTACGTAACGATAGTTTATTTGTTACGTAACGAATGAAATTAAGCCTGTTACGTAAGACAAATTGTCTTTACGTAAGCCTTACGTAACAATCAGTTACAACTGTTATGTAAGACAAATTGAGGTTACGTAAGGCTTACGTAACGACAGTTATTTGTTACGTAACGAATGAAATTAAGCCTGTTACGTAAGACAAACTACCGTTACGTAAGCCTTACGTAACAATCACTTACAACTGTTATGTAAGACAAACTGAGGTTACGTAAGACAAAACGTAGTGAGGTTACGTAAGGCTTACGTAACGACAGTTATTTGTTACGTAACGAATGAAATTAAGCCTGTTACGTAAGACAAACTGTCGTTACGTAAGCCTTACGTAACAATCACTTACAACTGTTACGTAAGAAAACTGTGGTTACGTAAGGCTTTACGTAACGACAGTTATTTCTTACGTAACGAATGAGATTAAGCATGTTACGTAAGACAAACTGTCGTTACGTAAGCCTTACGTAACAATCACTTACAACTGTTACGTAAGAGAAACTGTGGTTACGTAAGGCTTACGTAACGACAGTTATTTGTTACGTAACGAATGAGATTAAGCATGTTACGTAAGACAAACTGTCGTTACGTAAGCCTTACGTAACAATCACTTACAACTGTTACGTAAGACAAACTGTGGTTACGTAAGGCTTACGTAACGACAGTTATTTTTTTTAGATTCTGAGAATTTTAGAGTTTCTATTCCAGTAGGGAACTTTTTAGGTTTGGATTTAAAAAATTTATTAATTCTTTTAGACTGATTAATAAACCCACTTCTCCTATAAACTAGGAGTAATCCACCGGGAAATAGTTTACAACCGCTTGACCTTTTTATTTAATTATTTTAATTATAATGTTAATCAATGGCTCTAATTTGTTAACTGAAATTTTAATGGTCCAGATCTCTTTTCATTAACTCCAAGTTACCTTACTTTGAGTTAAATCAAGTCATTGTAGGAGATGCCTAAATTCTATCAATAACTTAGATTATCCCTAAATTACTATATATATCGCAAACTTGCCTAATATATATAAATCGTCTCGTGTGTCTCCGCCTTCTCTCCCTGCCGCGGACATAACACTGACAATAGTTCCAGAACCTACCCACATTCCAGGGCATACATTTTCATCTTCCCATTCAGACTTTCAGTTAACCTTCAGTCTTCTGCACATATACCAATCTCCTAGAGATCTAGTCAGTCGTCCTCCTCTTCTCTCTCTTTCTCGAATTTCCGAAGCGGTTGTGGATTAGCCGCCGTCGGGAGAACAAGACCATGGTAAATTGGAGACATCGTCCATCTCGTAGACGGCCTCCCAAATCCTATTACGATCCTCAGCTTCCTTATCAAGGTACCCCTCGTTTTTGTTTTGTTTGCGTATCGGTTGAATCTGTATGCCGTTTCATCTCTTCTGCGGCAACTTTATACTGTATTCAGATTTCGGATTTTGTTCACCATTTTAACTTTTAAGAGTTGTGCATTAGCTTAATTCATCCTCTTCTTATCATCTCCCGGTGGATTTCTACTAGAAGCAGTTGATGTTGGTGGCTTTTCACGTTTTCGTTTTCAGCTGTTGTAGCCTATGTCTCTTTCACTTGCTGTTTTTATGTATGGAAAACCTGTTTGGTTAGTGAGGAATTGGTGTATGGCATGTTGGTGAACTCATCTTTGGTCTGATTTGAGGTTATAGAGAAGCTTGTAAATGTGAAAAGGATATGGTTTGTTGATTCTTGCTTCTTAAGGAAAGGAAGTGAGGAAATTCATAAATTGTCAGGAAAGAGTTACTGGAATTTGCTCTGCATTTCCTTATTATGCTGCTCGTTAGCTCATGATTGCTTAGCATGAGGAAAGGGTGCGTAAAAGGAACATTAGCATGTTGCTAAACTTATAGGACTTCAGTTTGATGCCAGTGCTGCCGTAATGGTCTTAGCAGAGATTAGTGTCCTGTTTCATGGCAACTGGTGTTCATCTTGCGTTTTACCCAGTTTCTTGGCTTCTTTTTTGGTGTTTGTTGTGCTTTTGTTATGTCATTTTGTGTGCTTTATGATAAGTTGTTGGGAATTACTTGACTGATCAATGGTTCAAGAGCAATGCTACTACTTGTCACTGTTTAATCATACTAGCTTGTTGTAATGCAATCCTCTAGTACACCGGTAAACTGTGAGCGGCACGATCATGTGGTGTCTGTTGAGGAATTTGAGCCTTCCCACTTTCAACATATTTACTTTCAGTAGATCAGATGCATGATTTTATGGGATAGAAGGAATAGAGCGTCCTTTTTTATTATTGTTTTTTCTTCAGTTAGAATGTACGTGTCCATAATTGAAACAATATGATTTTATGGGACAGAAGGAATAGAGCGTCCCTTTTGCACGATGGCTGTATGCACTTTCGAATAGATACATTTGTTTACTATTTATTTTACTATGGCTGTTTAGTAAGAATGAATATGTTTAAAATAATTGTAGAATATGCCAACGATGGTGTGCCTTTGTGGGAGAAGGAGTTCTGTTATGACGTCGGTGCAGTACCATGGCATAGAGTTGTAGATTCCAAGTATTTCTCTTACTGCCAAAGTCAGATACTCAAATGGGATGACTCGGCTGGCGAAGAGGCATTTCATAATGCCAAAAACCGCTATTGGGCACTGATCAATGGTCTCCCGTGTGACATACCTCAACCTAATCCTGATGCATGTATTGATGAAATAGACTGGAATCCTTATATTGACCTTGAACTGATCCGGGAACTGGAGCAAGAGTATTGTGCTCCAGATGAGGACGAAAGCAACTATGGGGGTAGAAAGAAAAAGTCCAGGAACATGTACTCCGATCCGCCAGAAAGTTGCAGTGTTAATCCCACAGATGGTGTAAATCCTTGGGGGCCTCAGAATTTAGTGCAGAGCAGTCTTACTGTTGATATGGAAGGTCAAGAGTGGGGAGATCAGTGGAATGATGGTAACTTGAAAGAAACAAATTGCTTAAAGAATAAAGATGATAACCCATGGGAGAAGGCCTGTCATGAGGGAGATGAAGTTGAAAATGGGAACACAGCTTGGCCAGTTGGAGGTGGTGATTCATGGGGATGGAACCCTAGTTCAGTTGAGGGATGCAATAATACTTGGGAGAGGAACCGATGTAAGGCTGATGATGGGTGGGATGATACAACAAACACAGGTTGGGGTGATAATCAGCAGCAGCCAAGGAGATGGAACCAAGGTAATGGCGGCCAGAAAGATGGAGGATGGAGAAATAATAGCAGCAGTAAAGCATGGACGAGGAAACGATGGGATGATGAAGGTGAAGGAACCAAAGAATCAGAGTACAGGAAGGCAAATGGAGGATGGGGAACCTGGAACAGGGATTGCAGACGACAAGGCATGAAGGCGGAGGGCATCAACTTAAAACAGGATATCGAACATCTGGGTTTGAAGGGGATGATTATCGAGCAGGTGGTAATCAGCATTGGAGGGGTGGCAAAAGTAAGAAGAGGGTAAGTTTTGATTATAGCTAAGTAAAACAGATATTGTAGAGTGATGCTGCTGTTTTGGTATGTGGAAAGGAGTCCTTTTTGCCGTCGACAGAAATGTTCTAGATATGGAGAAAAGTGTAGCCTTCTGGGTTTTGTAAGGTAATCATGATGCAGATGAATGAAACTGCTCTGCCTGTATGATGCTTTTTGTGAAATTCATATCAGATGGAAGTGTAGTGTAACCTCAAATAGATATTGCGAAGTTCATCATCATGATGTTGAGTTTCTTCTTTTTTGACGAACTGAATCTCTTACCAAACAGAACACTTTCATTATGTAATGTTATTCTTCATCCAAAACTGATAAACAGACGAACATCATTGTACAATATATATATGAGGATCAATAATCAATTAGTGACTACAACATTCTCTTCTGGGCAATTACAAGCTCAAACCTGCCGTTTTGGCCGGTTGCGAATTCGGCTCCCACTTAATGCAGGTTGCGGCAGCATCACTTCCTCCTCCTCCGGCGAAACTTGAACACCCTCCTCGTCATTGACATCAATGTTTTCATCTTCATCTTCTGCATATTCAATTCCTTCTGCTTCCATGATCGCCTGATTCAGTTCAAGCTGCAACCATCACCCAACTATTAGCTCAAGAAAGAAAATGCTAAATGACCAAATGCAATAATTATAACATTCCTTAATTACCTCTTCCAGGTAGTCTTCATCCAGCTTATCCGAAATCCTGATAGAAGTGAAGATGGTGAAGATTAGAAGACTGAGCGGTAAAGCGAAAGCGAAAACGTAGCTGCTGGTGCTCGGCCCTGCCCGCCTAACCACACTCCACCCTCTCCCCTTCTTCCTCCCATCCCCACCGCCGACCAACCCAAGTGAAGCCTGTTTCCCCGCTTGAAGATGGAGGTGCAACGCTGGCTTGACGGAGGCGCGTGTTCCGGAGAAACGGAGTGCCGGAGCGGATAAACCTGGCTGGATTTGCTTGACGGAGGCGCGTGTGCCGGAGAAACGGAGTGCCGGAGCGGATAAACCTGGCTGGATTTGCAGAGTGGCCATTGTTTTGGCCACACAGTAATCAGAAGTGGTGTCGATGATTTTTTTTTATTCATCTTTCTTTCCTTTTCTGGTCGAAACAATGCCGGGTTTATCCGGTCCGAATTCGGTTTATTCGGGTCAACCCACCCGCCTTATCCTTTTTAAACCCCCGTGACTGTCTCTCTAGAAAATGATTTTTTACTTGAAACGTTGAAAGGTGCCAGAAAATGGAGCTCTGCTTCTCCAAAACCCTAAACCCTTCTTCTTCCTTGAGTCCATTTCTTCGCCCCATCAAATCGGGAACCCTAAATCTGGCCTCCCCCTTCCTCCCAGGAGTCTCTTTTCCACTTCAACATCTGCCTCGTCTTTCTTCCCGCCGGAACGCATCTCAACGGTTTGAAGTCCGCGCACTAGCCGGCAGGAGTAAGAAGAAACCAGGGGGGCCATCTACAGGGAGAATCGAAGGGAATGCAGAGGTTCGCCGGAAGATAAAGCAGAGCGCTAAGCGGAAGACATGGAGGATAAACGAGCCCAACTTCTACAAGCAGAAGGATTCCCACAAGAACCACCCGGACAACTTCACTGAGGACGAGCTCAACTTGATTGGCTTAGGGTACGATAGGATGGTCCGGTTCATGGAGAAGGACGATCCTAATCTCAAGCATCCTTATGACTGGTACAAGTACGGAGAGTACGGGCCTTACTCGTGGCGTGGGGTTGTGATTGGGGAGCCGATACGAGGGACTATTGCTGATGAATGCGTTAGCATGATGAGTGAGACTAAGAGCCAGGAGGATTGGGAGGAAATTGAGCAGCACGAAATGGCTGTGGATTTCGGGGAGAGGCTGAGTCAATTGGATAAAACTGTTGGACTGAGAAGGTACTGGGTGTTTGTGAGGCATCCCAGATGGAAATTGCATGAGCTTCCATGGCAGCAATGGACGTTGGTGAGCGAGATTGTGGTTCAAGCCAGCAAAGATCATAGGATAGATAAGTGGAATTTGATGGGTAGGTTAGGGAACAAAGCTCGAAGATTGATAGGCCAGTGTGCTGCTTGGTTCAGGCCTGATATATTGTACGTGAAGAAACCTGTATTCCAGTGCAGGTTTGAGCCTCAGGAGGAGTTTCTGAAAGCTCTGGTGCCATTGTTGGACCCTGAAACGGAGAAGGATTGTATGTTCGAGCTGAAAAGTGAAGGTGGAGATGGGGATCCAACTTTTGTGACGTATTTTGAAGGGTTGTGCAAGATTGTGAGGATCAATCAGAAGGCATATGTGGATGATGTGGTGAATGCTTACCAGAAGATGAGTGATGAGAGGAAAGCAGAGTGTTTGGAGTTTCTGTTGGAGAATCATCCTGTGCAGTTGTTGCATCCATACACAAAGGAATGGAAGGCTAAGTTGGAGGAGATGGAAATGGGATGTGATGCACCAGACGAGGGAGAGGAAGATGGGATTCATAATAAAGAGGATATGGAGTTCACAGAATGGATAGAGGATGATGGAGAGGACGATGTAGTTATGGAGATGGATGAACAGGATGGAATTGATGATTCCGAATTGAGTAGGGATGAAGGAGATGAGTCTGATGGAGAAGACGAAGAGGAAGATGAAGATGAAGAAGAGGGGGAGGAGGAGGATCCCAAGTACTGGGAAGAGAAGTTAGAAAAAGCATTGAGCAGCGGGGAAGCAATGGAGGATATAGTAAATGAGAGTGTGAAGAGGAGTGACGCAATGTATAGGAAGCAACTGAAAGCCATGGAAAGGCAGGCAGGTGAAGCTGAAGATGATGGTGGTGATGAGACAGCACTTAGAGGAAAAAGGGCCAAAGTGAGTCCAGAAGAATGGAAGATTGCTGGGATAGGTAAATGGAGGAAGAGGATAAAGAAGAGTAAAATCCCACCAGAGTTGTTCTTGCGAGCTGCAGTTAGACCTTTTACTTACAGGAATCTTGTTAAGGAGATCGTTTTGACTAGGCATGCCATTTTGGATGGTGACATTGGTAGGAAGAAAGACTGAAGGTTATGTTTTGCATGTTCCTAGGGTTTTAAATTTAAGTGTTTTGCATCACATGTGTTTGTTTACTCATAACAGAACCATCTTGTTTCTGTAAAAGACGTCTAATAATGGTACACAGGTGTTGTTTTTCGGCCCAGAAAGAATATGATGAATCTGTATCTTATACATGTATACAAGCGCTTGGATCATGATCGGGAAGAACCAACCAACTATAGCAAATACAACTACAAACAACTCACTCTCTCATTTGGTCCCTCCCTTAATAACCAAACGATATCATTATATAAGACGGAGCAAAAAGCAAGCAAGCACTTGAGCTGATAATCAGCTCAAGTCATCAGTTGCTGCTGGAGGAGGCAATGGAGGAACAGCTGCTTCATGGAATGCATTAGTTTCAAAAAACAAGACCTTCCTAGCAGTTGCCTGGTCCACTGTGCTGCTTTTACGCACCTTCTTTGATGGTATAGATTCAGACACTCTTGTTGAGTTGCTGCTGTCCACTGATGATAAGAACTTGTCCTTCAAAAGAACACTTGGAGCAGATGAGATGATGGAACTAAACACACCCGACTCTTTAAGACCCTGTATTATTGCCTGAATAAACATGCAAGCATACCCTTTAGCTGCATTCAGAAGAATAAACTAACAGCACCCACACCAATATTTCAGTCAGAAAAAAGATCTAGCACGTCAGAAGGATGAATAATAAAGTAACATAGAGAGCAAGGTTCTCTACCAGCAATCTGTTCAAGTATAAAACAAATTTACGTTGCTCTGTTTTGTTACATGATCCTTCTTCGGTCATATAGTTTGATATGTGGTTTTGGTTTAAATGATAGGCTGCATTCAGATCAACAGTTCCATTCCACATCCAAATTTCCTCCCCATTTAAGATATGCCAATGAATGGTTCAGTAATGCTTACCATGGGAGCGTATATGCGAGTTAAAATGCCTTTTCTTAAGAGTTTCAGCTTCAGATCCTTGTCACCCCAGACAACATGTTCACGATACCTAACCCAAAAAAAAAGCACAAGTTAGAATGCAAATCTACTCTGAAAACGAATGACATTAAGATAGAAGGGACCCCTTTATCTCTTACCAATTCCGCATTTCTTCCTCAGTTGCAGTAGAAGCGATAATGAAAGCCTTCACAATGTGTAAAATTTACTTGGTCAGACAAGATGATAATCAGAATAAACTACGGCAATACGTTTCATTTCTCAGAAGTTTTTTTTTTTTTTTTTGATGAATATTTTTCAGAAGTTCATTCCTTCATTTATGGTAAAGGACTAACATAGAAAAATCAACCAATAAAGACTGAGCAAGCACTCACAGATCTGTCAAATTCCAACATAAAGCATCTTTTGACATCATCCTTTGTTGGCTTACAGCCACATCGATCACGCCTAGATGTCAAGTCTGAAAATTTGGCATAAGTATAATGCAGCACAGCAGCCTCTTCCAGTTTCACTTCACTAAAATAATAAAGCAATGATTCAGTCAGTCAAGCAATCTAACAAAAAGACTACCAACTGAAAGTAGCTAGTAGCTAACATCGACACCAATTACCACAACAATAAATTCTAATATACAGACTGAAAGGGATTTAACTTGCACCTCTGCTGGACAATACTGAACTTACTCGGTATCCATACAAACTGATTTGCATAAGAACAGATGCACCGATAACATAAACACAAACATTGGTATATAACATTTAAAGTAATTTGGTTACCGTACTTGGGAGTTTTCATATAATTGTGCCATCTATGAGCACCATTTGGACGAAGATGTTCCTGAACCCTAGCAACAGACTTCCCATTCCCGTAAGTCAAGAAGTAATTGGGATTACCGCGAGTGGATTCCTTGTACATGCCGAAATATGTATCCTTTGGTAGGTGGTCGTAATTTTTCTTGAACATGGAAATCTATTCCAGAAATGAGTATCAGACTTCATTCAACAGCAGGCTTTTCTCATAACAAAGCATATAAAAAAACATAAATCAAACACAATGGAAAATAATTTACCTCGCCAAAAGGGTCTTTGATATCATCTCGTTCAATGCTGCTTTCCTAAAACACAATGAAAATTTTATTAATCTAAAAAGAGAAGAAAGAAAAACAAAGCCACAGGGTAAAGGAAAACATTCCAGACATTCTCCAAAATAGTTCAACCACAGAAATTATACTTGAACCGCCACTCACATAGTTTGGGAAAATAACCATATCCACATCTCCAGGAACATCAAGAAGTAACCGCCTAGAGAATATTCGCTAGAACCAGCAGGATGTATGAGTTCATCAGTGTCAAGATGAAGTATCCAATCCATGCCTGCATCCTAATATTTTAAAAGTGAAATAACAAGTAAAAGTAAATAATCTGTTATAATCATATGATACATACCATAAAATAATATAATGTTAAAAATAAGTACATACCCTGGCCATCACAATAGCCATCTCCATGTTGAGAGATTGCTTCACAAATAGCTCATAGTTGCATGGTTTGTAGAAGAAACTCGACAGCCATGTCTCATTCCAAATACGGCTGAAGGGAAGAAGAACAAGAAAACGAAATGTAGAACCAAAGAAGTTAGAAAATATCAGAAAACAATAAACACCTTTACTGTGAATCAGAAGTATGAGCAGATTGGCAAGCAAACAACAGATGCTTAATGGATTCATCACTGGTGATTGTAAGAAATTCAAATATTTCTTCTGGAATATAATTAAGAAGGTAGTATTCAGAAGGGAAAACATTTGGTCTGAGAAGGATGAATTTTAACAATATGAGGCGGATTGTAACATTCTATTTTTTTCAATTTAGATGTCAACATATTTTAATCAGCGGATGATAATTATCTATCGGAAAATTAACCAACCTTCTTGCTTGTTGCTGCTCCAGCTCTTTTGTTCTGTAAATCACTTTCACTCCCTGTAAATGAAACCGCAATCGATAACTCAGCAGCAAATTATTGGTGAAAGATTTTGAATATAAAACAATTCTGTGAAAATGAATCCGAATACAAACTCAGAAACTGAAAATCAGAATAAACGGGTTCAAGAACTTTAGATAGTGTAAATCAGAATAACTCACAGGGATGGATTCAAGAACTTTAGACACACCGGGTGAGGCTGCTTTCCCTTCCACAAACAAGTAAAAGGTTGACACCCCAATAACCTTATGGTAGAACATCCACGGAAGAATCTGACTGAGGCCAGCTGAAGTACTTGTGGTAACACAAATCTGGATGATGATTAAACAAGGATACACCAAGTCAGAGCAAAACGACAGTAAACTATTAATTCGTTCACTATAGTATATCAATACAAGCAAAAGTACCAAGACGGAAGATAAAAGTGTATAAGCCACTATAATGACAAAGTTCCTCAACTCTCCACTTTAACCATGGTAGATCATCTGTGTGATTGTTCAAAATTCAAATGTTTTAAAATCCAAGCAATACCAACAAATAGAGCCATGAGACAAGACATAGGAATAAATCAATGAGCCAAGCTAAGTCAAACCCTAGGGAAAAGCATGGGATAGCAGATACCAAACGTCATCATACTAAAGTAAACACAAGGCAGCAAGCAAACATCAGAAGCAAAACCCACGTCATTACTCATGTGTCAACAATAAAATCCCCTTATAGTTCTTTATGGCACTAAAAACAATGACCAGTATCACTCCGAAACAATAAGACTACAACAGGATCTCAACATTGGATTGAATGGAAACGAAGAACCAATTTTTAGCACGGATCAAGCTCATTGTACTCGAATCGACTAGAGTGCACGACGTGAAAGTCATCCCATTAGCAACACAACTCAGATCGGTTATTCACATTGGTGTCAAAGCACTCCCCCGCCGCCAAACCAAACAGATCAGACTCAGAAGCAACACACAGCCACAAACAATCACCAGAACTATAAAATACGGGACAAAAAGATCCAGAAAATAAGAAATTAGTGGAAATGGCATTACCTTGGGCTTCAAATTGGCATCGAAATCGAACTTCCAATCACGAAAATAAGGAAAAGAAGGAGAGCCACTCTTGGCAAGACTTAAACAATCAGATGATTGGTGATGGGGTTTAGGGGACAGCAGAGATGCAGCAGAGGCTTCCATCCCAGGGAACACCTCGTGATTGTTATTCGAACCCTGCGGAGCCCAACGTGCAGTGACGGAGGCCGGGTCTGTAAGGAGTCCACCTCCTTCTCCCTTCCATTGTAGAACGAACGCCAAAGCTGCCAGAGATAGAGGGAGTACTGTGAGGAGAAGGATCAGCTTCGAGGCGAAGGATTGCGCCGTTGAGGAAGAGGACTGCGACGGCCGGAGCGGCGCATGAAGGTGATGGGGATTTGGCATGGCGATTTCCGATGGGGAAAGGGTCGGAGGAGCCGAAGAAGAAGAAGAGTGGCAAAATGGCACAGTGAATCGTGGGGAGGAGAGATTCACTGTTAATCGAGTCTGGTGGACACTTTGGAATTTAGACAATCGCCAAACAGTTAATTTTTCTTTTCCTTTTATTTCACAAAATTATTTAGGAGATTTATTTTTTCGTTTTAAATTAATTTACATATTTGCCTTTTTCCTATAAAGCAAAAACAGGAAAATGGTACTTTGCCCTCCTCTACTTTATCAAGTTAACAAACAGCCCCTCTGTACTATGAAATGATCAATTTATCCCTTCATACTATGCCAATTTAACAAACAGCCCCTTCCATCCAAAATTCCGTTAAATGATGACTCACAAATATGACTCATCCACAATTAGTGACAGTAAATTACCACGTCATCGACTTTCATCCTTCTCAAATAAACTAAAAAGAGAAAAAAAATTATAAATATAATTAAATTTAATTCATAAATAATTTTTTTTTAATATTTCGTTTATGAATTTTAATATTGAAAAATAAAATAAAATTTTTTCTAAAATAAAAATATACAATTTTTTCTAAAAATAACTTTGAACTTTGTAAATACAAAATATTTATTAAATTTAAATGAAAAAATTAAAAAAAATCTAAAAAATAGAAACTAAATATATATATTTTAATTTATAAATTTAAAATTACTTTTTCTATTTTTTTATTTTTTAATTTAGTTAAGTCACTAACAAATATGGATGAAAGTCGATGATGTAGCAATATACTGTCATTAATTGCAGATGAGTCATACTGGTGAGTCATCACTTAATGGAATTTTGGATAGAAGGGGCTGTTTGTTAGGTTGGCATAGTAGGAGGGGGTAAATTGATCATTTCATAGTATAAGGGGTTGTTTGTTAACTTGGCAAAGTAGAGGGGGCAAAGTACCATTTTCCCTTTTTTTAATGAACAGTAGGGATTTTATTTACCAAAAGGAAGAGAACCATTGCTATACCTATAGAGTTCTAAGCAACAAAAGCTAGAAACAAATCTAGACAGCAATACAACCTCTTTGCAGTTTGGTGCTAATCCCCCTTCTAAGGCTAACTCTAGCCCTATGGGCAAAATAGCAATGGCTAAACCATAATTTGCACATTTAGTCATCTCGAAACAGCAATTGCTCCAACCCTAAATATAGCCATCAATATAATTTTATGTGTTTGTTTTGATAAATCTAACTTATGAATACCAAATTTATTTTTTTTAGTTTAAATATTTTACGGTTGTTCATGATTATTGGATACGAACAAACCGATAAAATTTGAGTCATTTCCGAGTTAAATTTTTGTAGCTCATTTTCTGTGTTTTATTTGAATTATGTCATTGATCATTGATAGATCACATCTTCTTTGAATTTTCTCACCACCTCTATTTGTCATTATTGTCTCAGTGATGCATCAAATCCTTCTGTACATAATTTCTCCACTAGTATGAGCAAAATAATTCACCTTCCTCTATTGATGGATCAATGCCCTCATTACATAATTGGTTCATAATTGTACAGATTGATAGCAATTTTAATATGAGTAGTGTTGTGCGAATTGTGAGGAGAACCAATGAATTTATAGCAATTTTACTAGCCGTCTTATGACCATTTATAGCCATTATTTGGATTCTTGTGCATTTGGATTTGTATTAGCATTGTAATAGCTGTTATTTTGATTCTTTTGTATTTTGATTTGTATTAGCATTGTACAGTTGTTATTTCGATTCTTATGCATTTATGGCCGTTACGATTTTTTTAAAATATTTATATCTATCAAGTAATCGTCAAATAATAATTCCACGGATCGAAACTCACTTAAAATCTTATAGAAGAACTATTAAAGATGGACAAATAATTATAATAATGTGTCTTTTCCATTTGTTTTATTTACTCAGTGGTGGAGTCCCTTCTTCTTTTATTCATTTAGTGGCAGGGTCCACTTTTGCATATGCATATATGGAAATGGCATTCTTTACTATTTAGCCATTTAGCCATCCAATTAGCAGTGTCGTCAAGACTAGACCGGAGGTTGAACCGGTCCAGCGAGAGGTTCAAGGGTTTAAGGTCCGACCGGGATTAGACCATAAAAACCTGGTGTAAAGATGAACTCCTTTGTTGTATTTGATTCTCTTGATTTAAGCATGAGTAGCTAAACTTTTTAAGTTTAGATTAGATGAATCCTAAGTGACCCGGGGCTTTAAAGCGGTCACGGACCGACGGTAATTAGATTTTAATTTAGACAGTTTCTCTTGCATAAGTGATTTGTTCTTTGTGTTGTGTTTCTTTTCTAGCTTGATCACCTAGATTAGATTCTTGTTGAAATAAGGATAGTTGGCGAACGTCCGCCTTGTTTTAGAATATCAAATCAATTAATTAACCTATTTAATCGAGTGTGCCTATCGTAGGAACCATTTAGGGTTAAAACGCTTCTAGAGTAACTCATTAAAATCAATTAGGTGCACCAGGTAGTTATCCGTTGCAGAAGTGAATGCACGAGCGATTAATTAATCTTAGTAGTTAGATCCGATAGTGCGAATGTTCGCAGACTTAGACCTAAGGGTAAGGAGTTATGGCGGTGTTTGAGAACTGAATGAATTAGGATCGAAAGTCACAGGTTTTGTGATCGCTAATGTCCTAGTAATCTTAGGGAGATTCAAGTCTAAGCTTTGTCTGTCAAATCGTTAGTCAACCTTAATTAATCAATCTTCCTTTTAATTCAATTTCGATTTCCTCGCTTAATAGATTAGAAGTGGTGGAACTCACACCACGCAACTTGTTAAAAACCAGAATAATTTGCCAACTTCTTTGAGTAAACGATTGGAAGAAAACCCGTGGAATACGATCTACCTTACTCTTGTTTGGTAGTATTTGATACCCTGTTTACATGTTATCAAATTGGCGCTTTTGGTGGGGACTCTTCTAAATTGTTCGAAAGAAGAGTTGGCATTTATTCTTTTACCTTCCATCTTATCATTTGTTTTCCCCCCATCTTTTTCATGATTTACCTAGGTATGCTCTTGAGTTTTGAGATGTAAGATAACAGGTTGGATGGCCAATACCAAGGGTGGTGCATATCATAACAACCACTTAAGACAAGTTGGTATGAGGAACCTTCACCCTTGCCGTCCTGGCAAGAGCCAGAAGCTACACACCACACCAAGATCGCAAAGAGGAATATCTACAGTCCCATCAATATCAACAACAGATGTCATATACAGATTTCCTCTTGGAGAAGATCCTTTCAATGCTACAAGATCTCGATGCAGTGGACATCGAGTTCGAGCAATCCAATCAACTGAAAGAAGAAGATGCTCAAGAGCTGTTGGAAGAAGAACATGATAACCTAGCTCATGATACTGTGCGCTAGAGGTATCTGATGAAGAATCCCTAACAGTGGTGTTTGATGAAGACTAGAGCTTATCCATCTTGTAGTTGAAGCTGAAGAGGATCATGTGGAGATTGAGGAGTCATCCTCATTTAAAGCTTTCGTCGAGCCCGCCTGTAGTTCAAGCTAGAGACGAGCACATGGAAATTGAGGAGGTCATAGATTTAGAGGCATATGTGCTCAACTCTGAGAGAAACCTGCATAACCTTGGGTGGAGAAGACTGGGTTCATTGATTGCAACACACCATACTATCTCTTTCCTCCTCTAGTAGGAAAATTCGAGAAGAAAGGGTCAGTCAAGCAAAACCATGATTTACTTGGGTATCACGAGCTACATCTTCATCCTGTTGGAGTGCTATCTGGCACTCAACCGCTATCCTTGAAGAAATTGATTGACTTCAAAGAGCTCCTGAGTTGGGACGCTGATGAGCTGCAGAATAGCGGTCAATCAATAACTACCAAGCTGTGAAGCTAGGGTAGATCGTATTCCACGGGTCTCCTCTACTTCCTTACTCAAATGTGTTGGAAATTTAAATTCAAGGTTAAAAACACTTAGTGCGTGGTGTGAGTTCCATGACTTCTATACTAAAAATGCAAGGACAGGTTGAAATGAAATTAAAGTGAATTAACGATTGATTGATTGACTAAGACAGAAGACAGACAAGCTTAGATTTCGAATCCCCCTTAGATCACCAGAGCATAGGCAATCAACAGATCATCAGTTTCGATTCTAGTTCATTCAGTTCTCAGACACCACCATAACTTCTGACCCTTAAGTTTAAGACTGGCGAACATTCGCTCTATCCGATCTAGCTACCACGAGTAATTAGCCACCCGGGTACGGTCGCCTCTCGCAACGACTTAACTTAACTGGTGCAAATTCTAACGATTTATGAGTTACTCTTGCAGTGGATTAACCCTAATCGGTTCCCACGAAAGGCACACTCCAATTATAAGGTTAATTGTTCAACTTGATGTTCTAAAGTAAGGCGAGCGTTCACTTCTATCCTTAGCTTAACAAGAATCTAATCTAGGTGGCCAAACCAGACAAGAAACACAGAGAACAAAGAACAAGTCAAACATGAAGAAACTGAATGAATTTCGAATCTAATCACCGCCGATCCGTGACCGCTTTAAGGCCCTGGGTCACTTAGGGTTCATCTAATCTAAGCTCTACGAGTTTAGCTACTCATATTCAATACAGAAGAATCGAAGACAGACAAAGAATACATCTCAGGTAGGAAATACAGAGAAGAACTGTAAAATCTAATTTCGACGACTCCTGCTGGATCTTCAACTCCTAGCACTGGCTCTCCGAGATGGATGGATGGCGTCACGATCCGTCCTGGCTCCTCGAACTCTATCCACTCTTTCTTTCTCTCTCTCAGTCTTGGGATTTTTCGTCCCGTCTGTAAAAGTGTGTGTAATTTCTGATTTATCCCCCTTTATTTAACCGCTTTATTCAGTCTTTAAACCTAACCGGCGGCTGCTGCTTTTTCACTGGGATTTTCGCCAAAAATACAAGGGCATTTTTGGCAAAAATATCTGTTCAAATGTGGCTTCATCCGTCTGTTTCTCCTGGTTGATTTGACTTGGGGTTTTCGGTGAAAACTCCCAAGGTTTTCGCCGAAAACTTCTTCTTGATCGGGACAGTGGATTTCTTCTTTCATTTTCGGCGAAAACCCAAGGGTATTTTCGCCGAAAATATATGTGTAAATGGGGCAGGAATTCTTTTTGGGTTGAATGACTTTTCTGGTTGATTCGGGTGTGATTCCTCGGGGTTCCAGTGCCTTAGACACGTCCTTGGCTACCACATTTGATGGTGAACACCTGTGCTAACACGAAAATACTAGAAAACCATCAAATAGACCTGAAATGGGCCAAGGTAACACAAAAGGCATGAGATGGATCGGTTGAGTGAATATTCACTATTCTACCTGATGAGACAGCTGCAGAAGCGGTTGATCAAATACTACCAAGCTAACAAGAGCTAAGCAAATCGTATTCCAGGGGTCTTCTAAGATTGACTACTTTAAAACTGGCAAAATACTCGAATGCAAGCAAGTTGTGCGTGGTGTGAGTTCCACGACTTCTAAATCTACGAAATGCGGATAAATTAAAAATTAAACTAAAGCAGATTGGGAATTAGGGTTTGAAAACAAGGATGACAGACGAACTTAGACTTTGAATCCCCCTTCGTTCGCCAGAGCATTGGCAATCAACAGATCAGCGGATTTCGATTCTCATTCAATCAATTACTAAGACACCACCATAACTCCTTACCCTTAGGTTTAAGACCGGCGAACGTTCGCTCTATCCGTTCTAACTACCAAGATTAACTAGCCGCCCGGGTACGGTCGCCTCTCGCAACGACTTAATTAACTGGTGCAATTACTAATGATTGATAAGTTACTCTTGCAGTGGATTAACCCTAACCGGTTCCTACGAAAGGCACACTCCAATTATAAGGTTAATTGTTCAAGTCGATGTTCTAAAGTAAGGCGAGCGTTCGCTTCTATCCTTAGCTTAACCAGAATCTAATCTAGGTGATCAATCCAGACAAGAAACATGAACAATGAAGAACAAATCAAACATGATGAGAAACTGATTGAATTTCGAATCTAATCACCGCCGATCCGTGACCGCTTTAAAGCCCTGGGTCACTTAGGGTTCATCTAGTCTAAGCTCTAACGAGTTTAGCTACTCATGATTATTACAAAAGAAACAAAGACAAAGAGAGAGTTCATCATCCAAAGGAAGAACAGAAAAGAATCTGAAAAACCTAATTTAGAAGACTCTGACAGACTTCGATCTTCGGTAAATAACACTCCTAGCTCTGATTCGTCGAGATGGAAGGGATGGCGTCACGATCTCTCTCCGGCTCTTCGAACTCTAACTCTTCGCTCCAGAACTTGAGAGGATTCTCTGAATTCTGATCTCGAAAAGTTGTATTTTGCGAATTATGATCTATATATCCTCTTTTGGGCCGCCGGGTTAAGTATTTATACTTAACCCTAATCAGTCGGATTTCTTCTAATATTTTCACCGAAAATAGTGAATTATTTTCGCCGAAAATATACTTGTGAATGGAAGTCCCGCCGGCTAATTCTCCTGTGATTTTCGTTTCGGTCCGAAAACCCAACAGTTTCGCCGAAAACTTCTTTGGCTGAGCATCAACGAATTGTTCTTGCATTTTCGCCGAAAACCATAGGCCATTTTCGCCGAAAATGTAAGTGTGAACGGGCAGACTTTTGGTTTGACTTGATCGGCTCCTTGGATCGATTTCAGTTTGATTCCTAGAGGTTCCAATGCCTTAGACACGTCCTTGGTTACTTATTCGATGGCAAAAACCTGTGCTAACATAAAAACACTAGAAAACCATCAAATAGACCCGAAACGGGCCAAGGTAACACAAATGGCACGAGATAGGGCAATCGATTGAATATTCGTTATTCTACCCTAAAAACCATGTCTTAAGCAAAGAAATGTCGCTTAATTGAGGCTGATAATCACGTCAAATCGAGTGTCATCAAATACCCCACACTTAAGCTTTTGCTTGTCCTCAAACAAACTGAATAGAAACGCTCATGTTCATAAATGATAAGATCAATTAAATTGGAGCTCAATCAAACACAATGATTAGATAGATCGATCCTAGAACAAGAAACCTAACATGCATACAGATCAGCCAAACTACCTGGTCTCACTAATAAACTGCACACGACAAGTAATTAGCAACCAATTATGCACGAATTTGACCTGACCGACCAGACTCCTCACACAACATATATATAGTATAATGGGGACTCTCACTCTCTGTGTTTAGGGACGTGTTTCTGCTCTCGATCATTTTCTGTTACCGAATTCTGTCATAGGTTTGCCTTTCGACCACATCTCCACCACTGTGACAACACGAGTATCTAGTCAAGAAGGACTTCCCTGCTAGGACCGTAATGAAATCTACACTACTCGGGTTTATAATGAGATGGATGATGGGAATGAATGATGATGGCTTTGTGCGGTGTAGCTTTCGACTAACTTCCCTCGAATCAAATCTATGGCTTCCTACCGTCTAACCAAACACGGGTGGAATAATGAACGCTCGTCCTATGACACCCTCAAGCAACCTAGCACTTATTCTTTTTCTTTACACGATTTTTTTTTCTTCTTTTCTTTCTTTTGAACTTTTCTTTTGACTTCGTTCTTCCATTTGTAGGGAGAAGAATGTTTTATTGAACTAGAAACTTTGAACTTTTCTGATTTTTTTCTTTTCTTCATTTTTTTTTTCGAAAATTTCTTCTTTTCTTACTTACTTTTTTTTTCTTTTGTGCCGATTTTCTTTTAGTTGCTAGAGGGGTTTACACGTCTGGACATATTAGCTAAGACCACCTGTTTAATGGCTATAGGCAGGTTACCACAAACCGACTTCCGGTAGGTCAATCTAGAACTACAACCACAGGGGATCAACGGGGAATGAAAGAAATGGGAAATGGCTGTAATGTATTATCGAACCGAAAGAACAGGCCAAGCTCAAGGGTCTAAACCTAGTGGATTTTATCGTTTGGTAGGTTATCTGGCTTAGTAGATGAATCTAGGTGCCCCTATCCTTCTAGAACTCGTGTCATCGTGTGGTCTCGAGTAGGTCTCATGCAAATTCTAACTCATTCAAGTAAACAGAAAACCACTCAGAAAGAATTTAAATTGCAAGTTACGTGCAACGGATCAAAAGCTCACAGTTGGTTTGCTAGTCGGATTCAGTCATTTTCATGCAATCAAGGCTACAAACTACAAGTGTGATTTTAAAAATTCTGTTCTGACCAGGCAATTTAGCATCAAAGTATACAAGTTGGTTCTCAAGTTCTAGGTTAAGCAGTCTAAGCATCATTATGAAGGGTTGAACAACAACTTAACATCAAAAATCAAGAACTGAGCCATTCTAATGCTAGAGAGACTGGAATGGAATCACGAGGCACACATAAAACACAATCAAGGGCAATCAAGTTCATGCAAGGTTCTCTAGCATCCTACCCCACACTTAAATCGGACTGTGTCCTCACATGACTAAAATTAGAGGTCAGAGTGAAGCAGAAGAACCTGGACCGAGATGATTGGTGTAGGGGATGAGCACGGGTCCTCGGAGCGGAGGGAATCTACCCAAGCGAAGCAAAGGGGAATCTCCCAACTGCCTACAAAACAAAAACAAATAAAACATAAAAAGGAAACCGGGACAAGTGTCCCGGATCCACACAAAAAAAAAGTTGGACCGAAATTTGAAAACAATAAATAAAAAGAAGACACCAGAAAAGGAATACAACCCGATCACTGCTGGTCCGGTGAACCGGGAGGTGGAAAGTGGAGAAATTCGCCGAGCTGGCGTTGCCACGCCAGGTGTGCCTCATATCGCCCGTCGGCGCGGCGCATATGCTGCTGCATAATAGTCCATCGCGCCTCTTGAGTGGCGTTGTCGGTGATGCGCCACTCCTGCAGTCGCTCGTACAACTCTCCAACATCCGCGGGGTGGTGTTGGGACTGTTGGGGAGGGGCCTGGTGTGTAACTGGAATGTGCGGCGGCGACTGGTGAGCATACCCTGCCTGGTGGTGTGGCGAGGGTATATAGTCTTAGAATTCTGGCGGCGGCTGTGTCTGCTCCTGCTCAGCATCATCTTCTTCCGCCGACTCGATCACAGGCTGGAGTGGAGGATCTGCTGCTACATGGGGGCTGAGGTCGAGTTCTAAGTCGTACTCAATCACTAAGTCTCCTCCAACAGTTCTAACTCGGTGTCGTGGAATGTTCGGGCCATATTCATGGCTGATGCCAAAGGAGAGGATGAGCTGTCCTATGAAGTTGCCCCCCCAGGAGTCTGCGAGGTGGCGTCTTCCTCCTGGTCTTCTGGCGGAAGATGCGAGCCAGCACCCAACCGGGTGTAGAGGGTAGCTCTCTCGGATGGCTCGAAGAAGCATAAGCTCCTCATTGAAGATATGGTGGCGATCCTTATCTGGAACATATAAAAGTGACCTACGCCAAACCATATGAATAAATTTAAAGAGCGGGTGAGAGAGCGACTTAACTGAGTTGTGCTCCCCAAGGCGATCGCCAGGCACTCCTGTCATGTGGCTCCAGAGCGCGTGGTACTCCATGTCGTCATCATCGTCGCCCCAGCCTAGATGATGATCGTGATAATGCTCGTAGGGGATGCCAAGATGAGCAGCAAACTCATCGTAGGTGAGCTGCCTGTACACCCCACCAAGATAGAAGGTGACAACCTTCTGGCGCTGCTTCCTCTTGTGCTCATCCAGATCAAAGGTTGCCCAGAACTCCTGGAGGGCAATGTTGGGAACTCGGCAGCGATGGTGGTCAGCTCTAGGAGACCTGCCGGTGCTAGGGCGTCATGCACATTCCGGTGGTAGTCCTCAGTCGTGATCGAAGAGGGACTCCATGGAGAGAGGGCGCACGTCAGCTCCCCGAATGTGCTCGATCTTCTGGAAGCACTCGAAGTAGAAGTCAGGTAGACGGGCGATAGTGCGATGGTATCCAGCCCGGCGGGGTAATGCAGGTGGAGGACCCAGAATGGCGGGTGTGACAGGGGCGGAAGCTCCTGAGCTCGAGGCGCCATCAAGTCGCGCCTTAGTCCTGCGCTCATAAGTGGTGTTCCTAAAACCAGAATGAAACCAGATTAGTCAACTAAAACCCTACCCCACACTTAGTAGAAAAACTCAATTTCACAAAGAAATGAGGGAAACTAAGTGGGGTAAGCAAACCAGAGTACCCAGTAATCATAGACAATAAAATACATACTTAGGAACAGCCAGAATCGGATAAGCACAATCAGAGTTCAAAAAGTCAAACCGACATTCAGAAAGTCGACATTTATAGCACAATGAACCCTAATCATGGCAGGACTATCACAAGGTGGATAACGACGTAAAATATGATCTCAAATGGCAAGCACGATAATCTGAACGAGAATGAACACGTACGGCAGCCAAATGATCAAAAACAGTTCATGGTCAAACCGACATTTCTCACAAGTCAACATAACAAGGAATCAATCGTATGCATAGCAACACATGATCAAATGATATGGAAATTAAGCACGGAACTCCCTAAGCATGCTAGAACAGTTCTATAAGTTCAGCTAACCTAGTTCACACGAAAACAGTCAGCACGCAAATCGAGGCAAACCGAAAAGTCAACCGAAAGTCAACCCCGACGAAATTCAGCAATCCATATGTCAAAAGATTCGTATTGAAAAGTTCTACAACTTACCTTGAAGCCATGGATGCTAAAAACGAACGGTTTGGGAGGAAACGGTGAAAAACTTTGAAAATGAGGGTTTCGGTGAACTGGAGCTGTAGAGCTCTGATTTGAACGTTCTAGGGCTCAAATCGATAGGAATGGAGAGGGGAGTTGAGCGGCGGTGGTCGGCGATGGCGGCGGCGGTGGAAACGGCGGCGACAGCGGTTTTAAAGAGGGGTGGCGACAGCGGTTTTAAAGAGGGGTGGCGGCGGCGATTTGAAAAAGAAAAGGCGAAGGGGGTTTTCGGTTTTATGTTCGAAAATGAGATAAGGGAAGAGAGAGGCTGGACCGATTTTTAAAGTGAAAATTTGGCTGATTTTGCAAGGTATTTTTGGCGAAAATTAAGGGGTGTTTTCGCCAAAAATAGGAGTTAAAATGGCTCGCCGAAAACACTCCACTTTTCGAACCGAAAAGATAAAACAGGAGACCGGGTTCGAAAATTCTAAAATGATTTCGCCGAAAATGGGGTTTAATTTTCGCGAAAATTTTGAACTGTTCGGGTTAAAATATTTTCGCAAATCCAGCCAACTTCAGAAAATCACAGTTAAATCCACAAAAATCGGAACGACCTCAATCAACTTGCAAACAACACTACGACATGCAGACTCTACACGAAAAAATAATAAATCAAACAAACTGACACTTTTGGCTCCCCCAAACTGACTCTAAAATACCAAGTTCGACACAAAATTAAAAACAGACTTCAGCCGTGGGTTGCCTCCCACGAAGCGCTCTTTTATTAACGTCCTTGAGCTGGACGATACCTGGACGGTATTAGGAGAAATCCCAACTTAGATTCTCCTTAACGCTCGCGTTGGAGTTCATGAAGTACAGCTTCGGGACTTCTCCGGTAAGCGTGAATCTCTTCTCGTTTGCATGTAAGAGCTTGGTACGTCCATCGGGAAGATGATCGACGAACTTGAACGGTCCGAACAGTTCTCTGGAGAGGTCATCCTTCTTGAGTGTTACGATGGAAGGAATGAGGACTGTCGGCTTCTTCTTTTCTTTTATCTTCGGCTTGGTATCACCAGGATCGGTGATCGTCAGTATTTCCTTAGGAGATGCTTTCGGCTTCTCCTTCCATACTTGTTCCGGCGCCGGTTTCTCGAACTAATTGGTGGTGCAGCTGGCTCGGTGGAAGACGGTGGAATTTTTGGCCTCCAGACCATCTGGGTCTTCGTCTTCTTGTTCTTTCCCCGAGGTCTGCTTGATTTAGTGCTCGGTGGCTTAGAAGAGGCTTGTTGTTCCTTCTTCTTCTTCTTGAGCGGCTTCTGAACTGAAGTTTCCGGCTTCTTTTTAATAACCTGTTTAATATCTGCAGCAACAATCGAGCTAGAGACACTGGAAGAAGCATTAGTAACGGAGTTGACCGGAGTCAACTCCACAGTTTCAACAGCTAGGCAGTGAGATTCTTCATTCCTAGAGTCATATTTCATGCCATCTTTAAGACGGAACGTTTTCGTTTCTTTACCGACCCTTAGAGTTAAAGAACCATTTGGAACGTTAATATTCATTCCAGTAGTAGCCATGAAAGGTCGACCTATGAGAATGGTAGAATCATCTGTACTAGTATCCATAATCACATAGTCAGCTAAGAACGTGAACGGACCACATTTAGTAACAACGTCTTTAATCTCTCCCTTAGGGGTTTTAAGTGATCTATCAGCAAAGACGAGTTGCATACTAGGCGGTTCAAGTTCTCCTAGGTTTAACTTTTCAAACAGGCTCATAGGCATGACATTAACAGACGCTCCTAGATCAACTAAACAACGTTCAATCTCAACATCATTGATGACCAGAGGCAAAGTAAAGGAACCAGGATCAGATAACTTAGCTGGATATGGAGAGGCAGGTTTCTTAATACGAATGTCAGGATATCCTTCCTTGTTCCCCTTCATGCCAGTCTCGATCCTTGCATTTGGCAGCAATGCTCTAGGAAAAGGAGGCTTCACGACGTACGGTGCAAGAGTAGGATCATCCTCCTTAGGCGCCGGTTCCTATTCTTCTTCTTCCTCCGGAGTTTCAGCGATCCTGCGTAAGATAGAACAAGCATCAGCAATTAAGGTTGGGAGTTTTCGAGCGGTTACCATCTTGGCTTGCTCCTTTCGCGGATTCGGCTCTGTCTGGCTTGGAAGTTGGCCAAATGGTCGACCAGATGCTAGCATGCTCGAGATGTTGTTCACGGCTTGCTCAATTCTTTGTCCAGATGCTATCTGTTCTTGATTGAGAAGAGCTTGAGCCTTGAACTGACTGTCATGATCATCGAGTCTTGTGATGATCTGGCTGAGCTTCTTATCCAGGTCACTGACATTGTTCTCTCTCTGATGCTGCTGCCCTGGATAGGTATTATTAAGATATTGATTCTGGTGATTGCCAGGAGCAGTTCCATAATTACCCGGATTGCGATGCAGCGGCTGGTAGACACCTGCCGACAGATAGTTAGGCTTCTGATCCTGAGCTGGACCAGCCGGGCGGTTATTCTGGTTCTGGTTATGGTTGGCGCCGGCATTGTAGGGAGGGCTGTCTTGATAGTTCCCTTGCTGTCTGAAGTTACGGTAGCCAGCATAACCATTCTGATTATTGACGAAGCCTTGTTGGATGAAATTTACCTCTTCGGCAGACCAGACTTCTGCCTTACCAAAATTCTGAAAACGGCCTCCGTTATGTGCGCAAGCTCCACACCACTCGCAATCGGCAACGTAGACAGAGGCTGCCGGCGGCTTGATCGGCGTGGTAGACTTCTTCAAATGCTTCTCTACCTCTGCTTTGATTGTAGCTTCAAGATCTAGCTTGCTCCTCGATCCTTCAGATTGTCGTTCCCAGTTCCTTGACTTGGAAGCACAGTTTGCGAAGTGAAGAAGAGCAGCTTCAGGTGTTAGTGTAGTGCAATCCCCTTCAGCTAGAGAATTGACCCACTTGGCAGATTCTTCTCGAAGTCCTCGAGAAAAGATTTCAGCTAACTGCCTCTGCTCGAATCCATGATGAGGGCAGGTGTAGAGAAATTCTTGGAATCGATTCCAAGTATCATATAAGCTTTCTCCTTCTTTCTGGGAGAATCTGGCGATGCTGTCCTTGATGGCGGTTGTTCTGGCCGGAGGGAAGTATTCTTCAACGAAGTCCTGAGCCAGAGTATCCCAATCAGTGTAATAGCCAGGTGGTTTGCCAGTAAGCCACCTCTTAGCAGGGCCTTTCAGAGAGAATGGGAAAGCTCTCAGACAAAGAGTGTTTTTGTCGAGGTTTCCGCTCTTGAAAGTGCTGCAGAGATCAAGGAAATCTGCAAGATGAGTGCACGGATTGTCTAGGGGCCTGCCTTCAAACTGTAAATCCCTAGAGATCATAGTCAAGAATGGAATCTTGATCTCATAGTCAGGATCTCCTTCAATGCGCGGAACGGCAATGGCAGATCGAACGCTAGTCGCGCTCGGCTTGTTATAGTCTGTTAGACTCTTCTGTGCAGGTGGTGGCGGCGGCGGTTGATCGCCATTTGGTGGTGGTGGTGGTAATCTATCGTCCATGGTGGGAGATGGAGGAGGTGAGAGCGACTCGGTGTATGAAGCGGATGAAGATGACGGTACGGGTGAAAATGGAGATGAGGAACTCTCCTTCAGTTCCTCGATCTTGATCGGAGTGATGAATGGATTGGATCTGCCTTTCTTCAGAATCTGTGATCGTAGCGGTGGAGCAGAACTGCCTGGTCTCTCTGCACTCTTAGCCTGTTCGGTTTGAGAGCGAGTCCAAGGACGGTGAGGCATACACCTGTAAACCTACAGATAACAAAGACAAACAAAACCAGTGTAAAATCGAAGTGGATGGAAAGGTGAAAGATGGAAAGTAGAAGAATATATTGCCAGTTCTTCTTTCGAACAATCAAAAGAAGTCCCCGGCAACGGCGCCAATTTGATGAGACAGCTGCAGAAGCGGTTGATCAAATACTACCAAGCTAACAAGAGCTAAGCAGATCGTATTCCAGGGGTCTTCTAAGATTGACTACTTTAAAACTGGCAAAATACTCGAATGCAAGCAAGTTGTGCGTGGTGTGAGTTCCACGACTTCTAAATCTACGAAATGCGGATAAATTAAAAATTAAACTAAAGCAGATTGGGAATTAGGGTTTGAAAACAAGGATGACAGACGAACTTAGACTTTGAATCCCCCTTTGTTCCCTAGAGCATTGGCAATCAACAGATTAGCGGATTTCGATTCTCATTCAATCAATTACTAAGACACCACCATAACTCCTTACCCTTAGGTTTAAGACCGGCGAACGTTCGTTCTATCCATTTTAACTACCAGATTAACTAGCCGCCTGGGTAGGTCGCCTCTCGCAACGACTTAATTAACTGGTGCAATTACTAATGATTGATAAGTTACTCTTGTAGTGGATTAACCCTAACCGGTTCCTACGAAAGGCACACTCCAATTATAAGGTTAATTGTTCAATACGATGTTCTAAAGTAAGGCGAGCGTTCGCTTCTATCCTTAGCTTAACCAGAATCTAATCTAGGTGATCAATCCAGACAAGAAACATGAACAATGAAGAACAAATCAAACATGAATGAGAAACTGATTGAATTTCGAATCTAATCACCGCCGATCCGTGACCGCTTTAAAGCCTGGTCACTTAGGGTTCATCTAGTCTAAGCTCTAACGAGTTTAGCTACTCATGATTATTACAAAAGAAACAAAGACAAAGAGAGAGTTCATCATCCAGAGGAAGAACAAAAATAATCTGAAAAACCTAATTTAGACGACTCTGACAGACTTCGATCTTCGGTAAATAACACTCCTAGCTCCAATTCGTCGAGATGGAAGGGATGGGTCACGATCTCTCTCCGGCTCTTCGAACTCTAACTCTTCGCTCCAGAACTTGAGAGGATTCTCTGAATTCTGATCTCGAAAAAGTTGTATTTTGCGAATTATGATCTATATATCCTCTTTTGGGCCGCCGGGTTAAGTATTTATACTTAACCCTAATCAGCCGGATTTCTTCAAATATTTTCGCCAAAAATAGTGAATTATTTTCGCCGAAAATATACTTGTGAATGGAAGTCCCGCCGGCTGATTCTCCTGTGATTTTCGTTTCGGTCCGAAAACCCAACGGTTTCGCCAAAAACTTCTTTGGCTGAGCATCAGTGAATTGTTCTTGCATTTTCGCCGAAAACCATAGGCCATTTTTGCCGAAAATGTAAAGGTGAACGGGCAGACTTTTGGTTTGACTTGATCGGCTCCTTGGATCGATTCCGGTTTGATTCCTCGAGGTTCCAATGCCTTAGACACGTCCTTGGTTACTTATTCGATGGCAAAAACCTGTGCTAACATAAAAACACTAGAAAACCATCAAATAGACCCGAAACGGGCCAAGGTAACACAAATGGCACGAGATAGGGCAATCAATTGAATATTCGTTATTCTACCCTAAAAACCATGTCTTAAGCAAAGAAATGTCGCTTAATTGAGGCTGATAATCACGTCAATTGAGTGTCATCACTACCCTAGAAACCGTGTCTTAAGCAATGAAATGTCGCTTAAATGAGGCTGATAATCACGTCAATTCGAGTGTCATCAAAATACCCCACACTTAAGCTTTTGCTTGTCCTCAAGCAAACTGAACTAGAACACACTCAAATTCACAAATGACACGAGATTAAACTAAGATTCAATTCTAACGATTTGGTTTAGACTGTTCCACGTAGAAAAAGTGACCTACACATGCAAGAACATCAACCAAACAAGTTTTCGATCTCACTAGCTTCTGCACACTTCAAGTAGTGGTTTTAACAAGCTCATTTATTGGCAAAACAATTAATCATAGTTAACCGACTACGATAACACCAATTCTAATAAAAAAGACCTTAAGCTCTAGCCATGATGTGGAAGCGGAGGTAGGAAAAGTGATGTGGCTATCGACTCGACTTCATCCGTTTCTAGATCTGTACGTTACATGTTCTAGCTAGGACTGATTTAAACCACAATTTATTTCAAGTTTCGACTTTTTCCTTTAATTTATTTACTACATACTAGTGCTCGATACCAAACACTTCACTTAGGTGTTGGACCTGCCTAGCTCACAGTATTTGTGCTTATGCTAGTGCTCAACCCGAACACTTCACTTAGGTGTCGGGCTTGCCTAGCTTTTTTTTCAGCACTTTAAAGAACTTAACATTAACTTGCACAACTCAATTACTTGATTCAACAATTTAGCCACTTGGTCCTAGCTAGTTACAACTTTTTACACAAGATTTCGAATTGGATTTTTCGCCTAATCTCAAGCCACAATCACAGGTGATCAAATATGGAGTGAAAAACATGGAAGAAGCTAGCATTTATCATCTTAGAACGGTGTTATCGAGCTTTGTTATTAACAAGTCAATCAATTTAATTAATTCAAGTTCAACTACAAAAGTGATTTATGATCTGTTCTGACCTAGACTCATTTAATATCAGTTCCGACACGTTGGCTACAGGTTCTAAGTGGAACAGTCTAGACGTCATTGTTCAAAATTGAAGTCAATTTAACATCAAGAGTCAAGAATTGAGCAATTCTATGCTAGAGTGACTGGACAGGAATCACGAGGCACACAAAGATATAGGCAATCAAGATCATGCATGGTTCTCTAACATCCTACCCCACACTTAGACTGTTCTGTGTCCTCATAGGACTAAACTAAAGGAGACAGATACGAGGAACCTGAAGGGTGATGGGCGGTGTAGTGGTCGAGCACGAAGTGTCCGGGGCGGAGCGGAGCAGCTACTCAAAACCCTACAAACACAAACAACAAAAAGAACAAAAGGATACCGGGACAAGTGCCCCGGATCCACACAGAATAAAAGTGGATCGAGATCCGAAAAGAAGAAGAAAAGAAATGGAAAGGATAGAAACAACCTGATCACTGTTCCGAGGGTGGGGGTGGAGGCGGGGCCGGGAGAGGTGAAATGCCAAGCCGCTGCTCCAGCTGCTGTTGCCATGCGATATCATCCCGGTGTCTGGCAGACTGGTCGGCCATGAATTGCTGAAGAATGGTCCATCGCTCGTTCTGGGTCTCCTCATGTGCTACTCGGTCCTTCTGCCATTGAAGCGAACCAACCGAGTAGTCTAGCTGCCACTTCTCAATACGCGCCAGCCTCTCATTCATCTCTGCGGTGATTAGCGCTCGCGACGGCGGGCGTTCAACTGACTGGGGAATGCGGTGAGGGAGCGATTTGCAATGCTCAAAATCCAATGAAAGGTCGATGCCCCGTGCTATGGCGAGTTCAGCACCTATATGCTCAACCGGGACACGAGGAATGTCGGGGCCCCATTTGTCACCGAGCTGGAGATTGTCGATCAGGATTGAAATGAAAGGTCCCCCTGGAAGCTCCGAAGGAAGCTTCTGGTGGTAGTGGCTTGTGAAAGAATCGTGCAAGCCACCATCCGGGATGCAGGTTGGCATCCTGTCTACAGCACGGAATAATACGAGCTCCTCCAAAGAAACATGGTGACTGGCTCGTCTTGCTGCGATAACACAGAGATTGCACCCAAACATAATGTAAGAATTTAAAATAGGGTGAAAGATGTCACCGACCGTGGGGTTGATGATAGGTGAGATCTCATCTTCGTAGGAGGCCCATCTCCACACGTCTGGGTAAGGAGCACTCATGATGGAGTATGTGTCCTTGAAGCCAGCGGATGTTGTATTGAGGTTGACGTGCGGATCCAGCAGGTGGCCGAACTCGAGAATGTACTTCTCGTGGAGAACACCACCGAGGCGAAAGGATACAAATTTCTGCTCACGTATGGGCTTCGGGGTGAGGCGCCGGAACGAACTCCAGAACTCTTAAAGAGCGACAAGCGGGTAAGGGGAGCCATGAGCGGTCAGCACTCGTAAACTGGCTTTATGAAGGGCGGTGTCGACGGTGGAGTGCCAAGCCGGATTGTGCGCCTTGAGACTGTCTAGAGAAAGAACTGCCACCTTAGTCGGAGGAATGTCTTTGATCTTCTGAAAGACCTCTAGCTGGTGCGGCTCCAGGGCTGCGATGAAAGGATGTAGGGCCCCCATTGGCAGGTGCAGGAATAGATGAGATAAGAGTCACAGGGGTTGGTGCATCCTCGGGATGATGGCCACAGCCGTCGATGTTGGTGCAGCTGGTGCGGGTGGTCGGGAGGATGGGGTCCGGTTCTGGCGAGCTGAGGATCGCTGCGCTCTATCTGCACTGGTGGTCTTAAAACGTTTGGGAGCCCTGTAAAACACAACTCAGGGAAGACCAGCATCAGATGACAAGAATCCTACCCCACACTTAAGTTGACAAGTGGGGCAAGCAAATTAACCGAGAGACCACCGAATCGAGATATAGCAACAAAGAACTGTCAATCAATTAAGCAAGCATGAGGAATGGAATGATTCATTAACACGATCGCACAGAAAACAAGTCACGAGCCTTAAAAGGTCACAAAGAAATGCCAGAACCTAGCCAATTGACACCGACATAGCAATCATGAAAATTGAGGGAGAACCAAAAAGTCAACCATGCCAAAAACCAAAAGTCAAAAAGCCAAAAGATTCATAATCAAGGGCTGAACAACTAATTGTGAAGACATGACTCGAGGAAACGATAGGAAATTCGGGAAAATGACGAACAGAGCTTGAAAACTAGGTCGGGAGGAGCCGGAGCTCGAAAAAAACTCCGATTCTAGGGTTTGAACTGGGGGCAGGCAAGGGGGGAGGGTGGGCGCGGCGGCGGCGGCGGCGACGAATGATGCGGCGATCGGCGAACAGAAGGAGAGAGAGTTTTGTTTTTCGGATGGGGGGGTTTGTAGTTTCGCGAAAAACAAATACCGAAGGGGCTTTAAATACCAGCGAAAAAGGGGCATATTTTCGGCGAAAAAACTGAAGAATTTTCGGCGAAAATGTTAGTTGTAATGAAGAAATGGTTTCGGCGAAAAGGCAGGTTGTTTTCGGTCGAGAAGAAGAAACAGGAGAAACAGGTAGGTTTTAAACAGGAATTTTCGGGAAAATATGGGTGAATTTTCGCCAAAAATAATCTTGAAAATGGTCGGCAATTTTTTTTTCTACAGGGGTTTTAAAACAGAGCGACTCAAAATGAAAACAACTGACTCCAGCCGTGGGTTGCCTCCCACGAAGCGCTCTTGTTTAACGTCCGTGAGCCAGACGATACCTGGATTTGTGTCATGATTCTAAAGCAAAGTAGTGCACGTCGATGGAGGAGACAGCTAGTCCTTGCAGATACTTCTTAAGCCTATGCCCGGTGACCATAAACGGCTTTTGATCATGCAATTTGATTAGGACACGGCCTAAAGATGCCTGCCGCACCACGGTATAAGGGCCGGACCAACGAGACTTCAGTTTAACCGGGAAGAGCTTCAATCGAGAGTTATATAAGAGGACTTCATCTCCGGGGTAGAACTATTTGATCGTCTTCAATTGAGAGTCATGAATTTTCTTCGTGCACTCTTTGTATAATTCGTGCTCTCATATGCGTGGAGTCGGTGCTCTTCAAGCTCAGCGATCTGGTCGTGACGCATATTACCTGCTACTGCATAGCTCATGTTCAACTCTTTGTTAGCCCAGAATGCCTTGTGCTCAAGCTCAACCGGCAAATGACATGCCTTGCCATAGACCAGCTGATATGGAGAGGTACCGATGGGAGTCTTGTAGGCAGTTCGATAAGCCCATAAGGCATCATTGAGCTTAGATGACCAGTCCTTGCGGAACCGGCCAACTGTCCTATCAAGAATCCGTTTGAGCTCACGGTTCGTCACTTCCACTTGACCATTCGCTTGAGGATGATAAGCTGTGGACATACGGTGGGTGACGCCAAAGCGTTTGCACACCCGGTCGAATTGTCCATGGAAGTGGGTACCCCTATCGCTTATGATGAAGCGCGGTGAACCAAAACGGTGAAAAGACGGGTAAGGAACCGACCCACCACTCTTGAATCATTAGTGGGCAGAGCTTCAGCTTCGGCCCACTTAGAAACATAATCAACGGCTACAAGAATGTACTTGTTTCCGTTGGAGGGTGTGAACGGACCCATAAAATCAATTCCCCAAACATAAAAAATTTCAACAGTTAAAGAAACAATTTGGGGCATCTCATTACGGTTAGAGATGTTACCTGATCGCTGGCAGCATCACAACGTTGAGCAAAAGCATCACAATCACTAAAGATTGAAGGCCAATAAAAACCTGTTTCGAGTACCTTTCTCGCAGTGCGGTTGCCTCCGAAGTGTCCTCCGAACTGTCCTTCATGGCATTTACGCATAATGCCAGCTGCTTCGATGTAAGAGACACATCTCCGGATCATCCCGTCAATACTGATGTGGTATAAGAATGGCTCATCCCAGAAGTATGACATGGCTTCTTTAAAGAGCTTCTTGCATGCATTGAAATCTAGCTCAGGTGGTACAATGCCGTGAGAGAGGTAATTAGCCAGAGTTGCATACCATGGTTCTTCCGAGTCGGTTGCATTACTCAAATCTTGAGCGTGAGGGATTGCCCAGGGCTCGATAGCTATGCTGTTAACCTGTTCATACGTTTCAACACGCAATAGCTCGTCAGGGAAAGAATCATTGATAGGGGTAGTAGACTTACCTGTTTGTGATTCCTCCAGTCGGGAAAGATGATCCGCCGCTAAGTTCTCTGCTCCTTTCTTGTCTTTAATTTCTATGTCAAACTCTTGGAGGAGAAGGATCCATCGGATGAGACGTGGCTTTGAGTCCTGCTTGGCTAATAGATGGCGCAGGGCAGCATGATCTGTGTAGACAATAGTGTGTGAAAGAACAAGATACTGTCTGAACTTGTCAAAGGAGAAAACGATGGCCAGAAGCTCTTTCTCCGTAGTAGTGTAGTTTCTCTGAGCATCGTTGAGTGTCTTGCTAGCAAAGTAAATAGGATGAAATCTCTTCTCCTTTCTCTGACCAAGAACTGCGCCAACGGCGAAGTCACTAGCATCGCACATAATCTCGAATGGAAGATTCCAATCTGGTGCTGTAAGGATCGGTGCGGTGGTGAGTTGAGTCTTCAAAGTCTCAAAGGCTTCAAGACAAGCTTTATCAAATACGAATGGAACATCCTTCTCAAGGAGCTTCGTCATTGGAAGAGTGATCTTGGAGAAGTCTCTGATGAATCTTCGGTAGAATCCAGCATGACCAAGGAAACTTTGAACTGTCTTAACTGAGGTCGGCAGTGGTAAGCTGGCGATAGTCTCAAGCATGGCATGATCAACTTCTATACCGGTCTTAGAGATCCTATGGCCAAGAACAATGCCTTCTGTAACCATGAAGTGACACTTCTCCCAACTAAGAGCTAGGTTGGTTTCCTCACAACGAGCTAGCACCTTGTCCAGATTAGCTAGGCACTTGGAAAATGAATATCCATAGACGGAGAAGTCGTCCATGAATACCTCCACCACATTTTCTACCAGATCTCCGAATATAGCAAGCATGCATCTCTGAAAGGTAGCGGGAGCATTACATAAACCAAAAGGAATACGACGATAAGCAAACGTACCAAACAGGCAGGTGAAAGTCGTCTTCTCTTGATCATCAAGCTTGATGGGGATCTGGAAGTAACCGGACATCCCGTCTAAGAAACAGTAGTAGTCATGACCAGCCAATCGTTCAAGCATCTGATCAATGAACGGCAGTGGAAAGTGGTCCTTCTTTGTGGCATCATTGAGTCATCGATAATCGATACAGACTCTCCATCCGGTAACCGTGCGAGTCGGGATGAGCTCACCCTTTGGATTAGGGATGACGGTGATTCCTCCTTTCTTCGGAACGACTTGAGTCGGACTGACCCAAGGACTGTCGGCAATAGGATAGATGATACCGGCATTTAGAAGCTTGAGTACTTCCTTCTTTACAACTTCCTGCATCAGAGGGTTAAGTCGGCGTTGTGGTTGTCTGACTGGTTTGAATTCTTCATCAATGACTATCCGATGTTTGCAGAAGGTTTCAGAGATGCCTCTGATGTCTGCTAACTGCCAGGCAATAGCTCTGACGTGCTTCTTGAGTAGCCTAATCAGTCGCTCTTTCTGCTCGGGAGATAGATTCGAATTGATGATGACTGGTAACTGGCAGTCCTTCCCCAGAAATGCGTATTCTAGGTGGTCAGGCAGCTCCTTCAAAGCGAGTTCTGGCGGATTCTCGTATGAGGTAGTAATCCGACTCGATGCTGGCTCGATGTGTGTAGGTGCAGTGATGGGTGTGAATGTCACCTTCTGCTCGTCTAACTCATCTTGCCATAGGCGCTGCTCTGGATCTTCTAATGCATTGTCAATCCCTGAAATCAAACACAACTCTAGCGGATCACTAGATAAGGCATTAGTAACGAAGTTGGCCGAGGCCAACTCTAGGGGATCAACAGTATAATAGTTATCATCTTGAACAACAGAGTATCTCATGCTACTTTAATGCGGAATGCAACACTCTCCTGTCCTACACTCAAAGTTAACAGGCCTTGTTTGCAGTTAATATTTGCACCAGCAGTTGCTAAGAAGGGTCGACCTAGGATAAGTGTTCCGTCTGACTCGCGAGTATCTAGAACAACAAAATCTGCAATTATAGTAAACGGACCACAGCAGACAGCTACATCTTCTATTATTCCCCTAGGTAGTTTAACAGACCTATCGGCTAACACTAGATGCAGAGTAATTGGTTTTAACTGCCCTAGATTCAGCTTCTCATATAGATAAACATGCATAACATTAATAGAAGCACCAGAATCAGCCAGACTGCGATCAATTTTGATGCCATTAATAAAGCACGGTAATGTAAAAGAACCAGGATTAGAACAGTTAGCTGGGGGTGGTGGCGGCTGTCGTATGGGAGATGGCGCACCGAGAATAGAAGCGCATTCATTAGTGAGCGTGACAAAGTACGTCTCTCTGTTCTTCACTTTCTTCACTAGGTCTTTAAAGAACTTCCCCAGTGGTGGTATAATCTCTACAACTTCTGTCACTGGTATCTTGATCTCTGCAGTCTTAAGAACATTGTACCACTTCTTATATTGAGTGTCATGATCCTTGGCTTTGCTCATTGCAGCCTTTGGGAAAGGGATCCGAGGTACATATGGCGCCAAGACAGGCTCAGGAGCTGTCTTGGGAGGAGGAGGAGGAGCAGATGCTTCTTCTTCCTCTTCTGTGATATCTTCAATTTCTGGCATATCCATGGCAGCACTGGTATCTGGTATCACGTCCAGTTCCGGAGCCTTTGGATCAGTTGTTTGCTTGCCGCTCCTGGTGGTAATAGCTTGAGCGTGTTCGCTCTTTGCACCGGAGTCTGCTTGAAATGCTGCTGGATTAAGGAGAGGATTGCTAGTAAAGAGTTTAGTCATATTGCTTATAGCATCCTCTATCCTCTGGCTCTGAGCTCTCTGTCCTTGATTGAGTGCAGCTTGAGCTTTTAATTGAATGTCGTGGTCGTCAAGTCTGCTCATAATCTGATCGAACTTCTTCTCATAGTCTATGTCTCTATTGTAGTACGGTTTTGCTTGAAACTGGTGTTGTCTTCCAATGAATCCCGGAGGTCTCTGATAAGGATCTACTAACCGGTTGCTCTGGCTTCATGGCACATAGTTTCTGTAACCGGCATAGCCTTTCTGATTGTTAGCGAAGCCTTGATCAATGAAGTTTATCTCTTCTGTAGACCAGACTTCTGTTGTACCGAAGTTGAGGCAGCTTCCACCGTTATGAGCACAGGATCCACACCATCCACAGTCAGCCGAAAAGATGGTAGCTGACGGGGGATCGAGAGGGATATCAACTGCTTGTAGATGTTTCTGAACCTCCGTTTTGATCTGCTCTGCAACACTCATCTGACTCTGACTCTTGGCTCCTCTCTTTGTCTCTCCCAGTTTCTAGATTTTGAAGCACAGCTAGCAAAATGCAGAAGAGCATCCTGAGGAGTAAGGGCGGTGCAATCTCCGCCAGCTAGGGAGTTGACCCAATTTGTGGATTCTTCGCGCATACCACGAGCAAAGAATTCAGCCAGCTGTCTTTGTTCATACCCATGGTGAGGACAGTTGAAGAGAAGAGATTGGAATTCATTCCAAGTGTCATACAGGCTTGCATCTTCTCTCTGAGTGAACCTAGAGATGCGGTCTTTATAAGCAGTTGTCCTTGCAGGAGGAAAGTATTCCTCAACAAAATCTTGAGCTAATGCCTCTCAGTTAGTGTAATGACCTGGTGGTTTGCTTCCAAGCCAATGCTTAGCTGCACCTATGAGAGAGAACGGAAAAGCCCGGAGATATAAAGTGTTCTTGTTGAGGTTCCCAGACTTGAAAGTGACACAGACAGCCAGAAAGTCATCTATATGTGTGCAGGGGTTATCATCTAGCCTTCCTTCGAATTGTATGTCCCTAGAGATTAGTTCTAGGAGAGGAATCTTAATCTCATAATCAGGATCATCGTCATTAGAAAGCACGGTCATGGGGGATCGAAAGTTGGATGCACGCGGCTTACTGTAGTCCGCAACACTCTTAAGAGCAGCCATTGTGGTAAAGGAAGATGGAACGGAAGTGATCCGTTTCTGTACCTGCTATGATCTGCAAGAGACAAAAACAAACACAACCGGTGTAAAATCGAAGTGTGATGGAAATGAAATATGGAAAGGTAGAAGAATAAAAATGCCAACTCTTCTTTCAACGAAATAGAAGAGTCCCCGGCAACGGCGCAAATTTGATGAGCTGCAGAATAGCGGTCAATCAAATAACTACCAAGCTGTGAAGCTAGGGTAGATCGTATTCCACGGGTCTCCTCTACTTCTTACTCAAATGTGTTGGCAATTTAAATTCAAGGTTAAAAACACTTAGTGCGTGGTGTGAGTTCCACGACTTCTATACTAAAACTGCAAGGACAGGTTGAAATGAAATTAAAGCGAATTAACGATTGATTGATTGACTAAGACAGAAGATAGACAAGCTTAAATTTCGAATCCCCCTTAGATCACCAGAGCATAGGCAATCAACAGATTAGCAGTTTCTGATTCTAGTTCATTCAGTTCTCAGACACCACCATAACTCCTGACCCTTAGGTTTAAGACTGGCGAACGTTCGCTCTATCCGATCTAGCTACCACGATTAATTAGCCGCCCGGGTACGATCGCCTCTCGCAACGACTTAACTTAACTGGTGCAAATTCTAACGATTTATGAGTTACTCTTGCAGTGGATTAACCCTAATCGGTTCCCACGAAAGGCACACTCCAATTATAAGGTTAATTGTTCAACTTGATGTTCTAAAGTAAGGCGATCGTTCACTTCTATCCTTAGCTTAACAAGAATCTAATCTAGGTGGCTAAACCAGACAAGAAACACAGAGAACAAAGAACAAGTCAAACATGAAGAAGAAACTGAATGAATTTCGAATCTAATCACCGCCGATCCGTGACCGCTTTAAAGCCCTGGGTCACTTAGGGTTCATCTAATCTAAGCTCTACGAGTTTAGCTACTCATATTCAATACAGAAGAATCGAAGACAGACAAAGAATACATCTCAGGTAGGAAATACAGAGAAGAACTGTAAACCTAATTTCGACAACTCCTGACAGCTTCAATCTGCTGGATCTTCAACTCCTAGCACTGGCTCTCCGAGATGGATGGATGGCGTCACGATCCGTTCCTGGCTCTTCAACTCTATCCACTCGTTCTTTCTCTCTCTCAGTCTTGGGATTTTTCGTCCCGTCTATAAAAGTGTGTGTAATTTCTGATCTACCCCCCTTTATTTAGCCGCTTTATTCAGTATTTAAACCTAACCGGCGGCTGCTGCTTTTTCACTGGGATTTTTGCCGAAAATACAAGGGAATTTTCGGCGAAAATATCTGTTCAAATGTGGCTTCATCCGTCTGTTTCTCCTGGTTGATTTGGCTTGGGTTTTCGGCGAAAACTCCCAAGGTTTTCGCCGAAAACTTCTTCTTCATCGGGACAGTGGATTTCTTCTTTCATTTTCGGCGAAAACCCAAGGTATTTTCACCGAAAATATATGTGTAAATGGGGCAGGAATTCTTTTTGGGTTGAATGACTTTTCTGGTTGATTCGGGTGTGATTCCTCGGGGTTCCAGTGCCTTAGACACGTCCTTGGCTACCACATTTGATGGCGAACACCTGTGCTAACACGAAAATACTAGAAAACCATCAAATAGACCCGAAATGGGCCAAGGTAACACAAAAGGCATGAGATGGATCGGTTGAGTGAATATTCACTATTCTACCCTAGAAACCGTGTCTTAAGCAATGAAATGCTGCTTAAATGAGGCTGATAATCACGTCAATTCGAGTGTCATCAGACGCCTCTTGATCTCCACCCATGTATCATCCAGCTCAAGGACGTTAAACGAGAGCGCTTCGTGGGAGGCAACCGACGGCTGGAGTTAGTTTTTGAATTTATTGAGTCTGTCTTTGTGTTTTGAGTCGGTTTCGGGGGGATCCAAAAGTGTCAATTTGTGGTTTTAATTTTCATGTGTGTGTCTCGTGTCCTCGGTTCTGTTTCAATTTAATTGGGATTTTTTCTGATTTTTTTTCGATTTTGTTTCAAATTTTTAAAGTTTAGTTCGTCGGTATTTTCGAAATGTTTTCAAACAAGTTTTTGGCGAGAACTCGAGAACTTTGGCTTTTCAGTGTCAGTTTCCAGCATCGATTTGTGTTAATGATTTTCAAAGGAGTTCTCGCCGAGAACTTTCACATTCTCGCGAGAACTTTAAAAAATATATATTTTTAAATCCCCCTGTCGTATCACTTTTTCCCTTTCTTTTTATTTCTTCTTTCCGGATTTCGGTCCAATTTTATTATGTGTGGATCCGGGACACTTGTACCAGTTTCCTTTTAATCTTTCTGTTGTTTTTGTTTTGTAGGACTTTTGTAGCTGCTTCACTCTGCTCCGAGTTTTCCACTTTCATCCTCGACATCGACCATCCCCTTCCAGGTTTTCTGGAAAACTCTATTCTCTTTTAGTCCTGTGAGGACACAAAACGTTCTAAGTGTGGGGTAGGATGCTAAAGAATTATGCATGAATAGGGCTGGCTAATGGCATAGTGGGTAATGGGTACCCGCGATCCCGGCCCGTACCCATTCGGGTAGTGGGTACCCATTACTCGAACGGGTTCGGGCTACGGGATGGCTTTGGAGGCTTATGGGTACCCACTACCCGAACGGGTAATACCCATGGGTACCCATTAACCCCGTTTAGCCCGATTAAATAAATAATAATAAAATAAAATGCCAAACCTAATTACTTATCAATTTCATATTCGATCATTCTCATTCTGAATTACCAAAAACACTTTTAGTCATTCATTCATTATCTCTCTCCTCCATTCACGACATCATCCCCTTTCCTATTTCCCTAAAACATTCATATTTACTATTTATGCAATTAAATAAATTTTAATTATATATTAGTTTTTGTTATTAGTGGGGTTTAGTGGGTTTAGTGGGTACCCCGGCCGATCCCATTATCATTAATGGGTACCCACTACCCGAACGAGTTCGGGCTACGGGATGAGTTTCGAGTCTAATGGGTACCCACTACCCGTTTCTTAATGGGTACGGGTACCCAAGCCCGTCCCATTAGCCAGCCCATGAACTTGTTTGCTTCTCTGTGATTTTCGTGGTTCATTTCAATTCCTCTAGCTAGAATTACTTGGTTGTTGACTTTTGATGTTAAGTTGACTTCAATTTTTCACAATGATGCTTTAGACTGCTTAACTTAGAACCTGTAACCAACATGAGAGCATTGATCCTAAATGAACATGGTCAGAACACAAATTAGAATCACGCTTGTAGTGTCACCTTGAATTGCACGAAAATGATCGAATTCGACTAGCAGCCAATTGTGAGCTTTTGATCCGTTGCACATAACTAGCAACTTTAATTATTTTTAGTGGCTTTCTCGTACTTTGAATGAGTTAGAATTTGCATGAGACCTATTCGAGACCACACGATAACACGAGTACTATGATGATAGAGGCACCTAGAATTGCTACTTAAACTAGAAGCCATCCCGATATTAATCCCTCTAGGTGTAAACCCTTGTGCTTGGCCTATTCTTTCGTTCGATATTACGTTACAGCCATTTCCCATGTTTTTGTTCACTTCGTTAATCCCATGTGGTAGTAGTTTGAGATTAGCTAACAGGAAGTCAGTCTGTGGTGACTTTCCTATAGCATGTAAACCGGTGGTCTTAGATAGTATGTCCAGACGTGTAAACCCTTCTAGCAACTAAAAAATTTAGCACCAGAATTAAAGAAAAAATAGAAAAATAGAAAATACAAAGAAAAAGTTCGAAAAGTCTCAAGTCAAGTAGTAGTTAGAAATTTCAAAACGTTCTTCTCCCTACATAAGGAAGAACAAAAGCAATAAGTAGATATAGAAAGAAAGAAAAAAATTCAGAAAAATAAATAAATAAAAAGTGCTAGGTTGCTTGAGGGTATTATAAGACGAGTGTACATTATTTCACCCGTGCCTGGTTAGACGGTAGGAATCCATAGGTCCTGATTCGAGGGGAGTTAGTCGATTGCTACGCCGCACCAAACCCATCATCATCATACATCCCTTCATCCATTCATCATAAGCCCTTGTAGTGTAGAATCATTACAGTCCCTTGCAAAGTCTTGTTGACTAGTTTCTCGTGTTGTCACTGTGGTAGAGATTGTGGTCGAAATGCAAACCTATGACATAATTCAATCAAGAGAGTGATTGAGAGCATAAACACGTCCCTAAACACAGAGTGTGAGAGTCCCCCCATTTACTAAATATTTTCTGTGTTAGGAAGTCTGGTCGGTTAGGTCGGCTTTGTGCATGATTGGTGATTGCTACTTGATTGTGTGCAGAGAATTAGTCAGACCGGGTTTTTTGGTTGACGTGTATGCATGTTTAGGTTAATTGTTCTAAGTGTGTCGGTTTAAAATTCATTGTTAAGAATTGAATCTCAATTTAATCGATCTTGTCATTTGTGAACCTGAGTGCGTTCTGATTTAATTTGCTTGAGGACAAGCAAAAGCTTAAGTGTGGGGTAGTTTGATGACACTTGATTTATCGTGATTGCTAGCCCCGTTTAAGCGACATTTCATTGCTCGTAACACGACTTTTGGGGTAGTTTAGTGGGTTTTATTCATTGATGCTATTTCATTCCGAATTGGTTACTTTGGCCCATTTTGGGTCTATTTGATGTGTTTTCTAGTGTCTTGTTGAGTACATAGGTTTTTACCGTCAAATACGTAGCCATCAGATGTGTTCGAGAAGCGATGGAGCTCAAGAAATGAACCAGAATCCTTGGAGAACGCAAAACGGTCAAATAACTACAAGTACCTGCCCAACACCTAAGTTCTCGGCGAGAACTCATACATTCTCGCCAAGAACATAAGCAGATTCTTCAGCAATTGCTGGAATGATTGTGAAGAAGTTCTCGGCGAGAACTTCAATGTTCTCGCCAAGAACCTATGAAGAAACAAATGAAATTCTCGTCGCTGTTCCAGAGTTAGTTTGCAAGCAGTTTTCGGTGAGAAGTCTAAATATTCTCACCGAAAACTTTAGCTTTTTCCTGGCTCAGAAGAGGAAACACAACTATATAAGCAGCGGTTCAAACCCTAATTGGGGGGACACAAATCATTTATACAATACACAATTTAAGATTTCTAGAGCTGATAGAGAGAATTTGGAGCGTATCTTGGAGTTCCCGGAGAGATCCTGACACCATCTTTCCATCCCAGAGTTCTCGGAGCTAGGAGTGAAGATTTCTTGAGGTCGAAACTTCGTCGGAGTCGTCGAAATTAGGTTTTACAATTCTTCTTTGTTCTTCCTTGTTAAGATTAGGCTTGGTAGTTTGACCCAAGATAATGGGTACCCACCCAAAACCCACCTGAATTGGGCTCAATTTACCCGGCCGGCTTGGGCTTTTTCCGGGTCCGGGCAAACCCAGAACCCATTAATTGCGGGCGACGGGCGTGCATCGGATATAGGCAACCCGTCCCCGGTACCCACCCGCTGGGCACTCGTTGGGCACCCATTTAGTCAAAACGGCATAGTTTCATTGGTATATAAATATTCTTTAATATTCTTCAGTTTCATTGGTTTCATTTGTGCAGCACTTTTAAAGTCTTTGCCCTTATTCAACAGTCCATGAATCGAATTACAGTTTTATTTGCAGAACCTTATTTAGTTATTATTTGTTTAATGCATACATTATTAAATTGAGCTATTGGTTTGTTTGAGTTTCAGAATTACAGTTTTCGGCTTTTGATTTGATTGAGGCTTTTGAGTTTTGTTCTTAAAATTGTTGACCGAAAATTACCCGGCAAACCCGTCCACCCGAGAGTAGGTGGGGATGGTTTCGAAATTGTACCCAATTGGCTTGGCCGGGTGGGTACGGGTAAAACCTGCTAAGTAAACGGGCGGGGATCGGATATATGATGACACTCGATTTGACGTGATTATCAGCCTCATTTAAGCAACATTTCTTTGCTTAAGACATTGTTTTTAGGGTCGAATAACGAATATTCAATCGATTGCCCTATCTCGTGCCATTTGTGTTACCTTGGCCCGTTTCGGGTCTATTTGATGGTTTTCTAGTATTTTCATGTTAGCACAGGTTCGTGCCATCAAATAAAGTAGCCATGGACGTGTCTAAGGCGTTGGAACCTCGAGGAATCAAACTGGAATCGATCCAAGGAGCCAATCAAGTCAAACCGAAAATCTGCCATTCACACTTACAGTTTCGGCGAAACCAGGCCTCCATATTTGGCGAAACCAGCAGTTCAAATCAACTAATGCTAAGAGAAGGATGGTTTCGGCGAAACCAATCAACTGCTCGGACCGAAAACATTGAACAGCCGGCGGAGCATTGAACTCAAAGCTAGTCTCGCCGAAACTATCCCTATGGTTTCGGCAAAACCATCAGCTCAGCCCGGCCCAACTAGGGTTAAGTATTTATACTTAATCCGGCGGCCCGAAGAGGAGGCATTCGATACAATCATAATTCGCAAAAATATACAACTTTTCGAGATCAGAATTCTCTGAAGTTCTGGAGCGAGGAGTTGGAGTTCGAAGAGCCGGATAGAGATCGTGATGCCATCCCTTCCACCTCGGAGAACCGGAGCTAGGAGTGCAACTTACCGAAGATCGGAGTCTGTCAGAGTCGTCTGAATTAGGTTTTTCAGATTCTTTTCTGTTCTTCCTCTGAATGATGAACTCTTTCTTTGTCTTTGTGTCTTTTGTAATGATCATGAGTAGCTAAACCCTTTAGAGCTTAGACTAGATGAACCCTAAGTGACCCAGGGCTTTAAAGCGGTCACGGATCGGCGGTGATTAGATTCGAAATTCAATCAGTTCTTTTTCATGTTTGATTCGTTCTTCATTGTTCATGTTTCTTGTCTGGATTGATCACCAAGATTAGATTCTTGTTAAGCTAAGGATAGAAGCGAACGCTCGCCTTACTTTAGAACATCAAATTGAACAATTAACCTTATAATTGGAGTGTGCCTTTCGTAGGAACCGGTTAGGGTTAATTCACTGCAAGAGTAACTCATTAATCACTAGTAATTACACTAATTAATTAAGTCGTTGCGAGAGGCGACCGTACCCGGGCAGCTAGTTAATCTTGGTAGTTAGAACGGATAGAGCGAACGTTCGCCGGTCTTAAACCTAAGGGTAAGGAGTTATGGTGGTGTCTTAGTAATTGATTGAATGAGAATCGAAATCCGCTGATCTGTTGATTGCCAATGCTCTGGGGAACGAAGGGGGATTCAAAGTCTAAGTTCGTCTGCCATTCTTGTTTCCAAACCCTAATTCTCAATCTGCTTTAGTTTAATCTTTTTATTTTTCTGCATTTCTTAGAAGTAGAAGTCGTGGAACTCACACCACGCACTAAGTGTTTTTCTTTGAATAATTTGTTAGTTCTGAAGTAGCCAATCATTCGAAGGCCCGTGGAATACGATCTGCTATACGCTTTTTCTTAGCATTAGTAGTTTTTTATTTGGCTGAATCGTCCGCATAACAACGACCGGAGGTATCACCAAATTGGCGCCGTTGCCGGGGACTTCTTTTGATTGTTGAAAGAAGATCTGGCAATTTATTCTTTTATTTTCCATCTTTCATTTTTTCCATCCACTTCGATTTTACACTGGTTTTGTTTGTCTTTGTTATCTGTAGGTTTACAGGTGTATGCCTCACCGTCCTTGGACTCGCTCTCAGACCGAACAGGCTAAGATTGCAGGGAATCCAGGCAGTTCTACTACACCTCCACGTTCACAGATTCTGAAGGAAGGCAGATCCAATCCATTCATCACTCCGATCAAGATCGAGGAACCGAAGGAGAGTTCCTCATCTCCATCTTCACCGCACTCTTCATCCGCTTCATACACCGAGTCACTTTCACCTCCTCCATCTCCCACCATGACCGATAGATTACCACCAAACGGCGATCAACCGCCGCCACCCCCCACCTGCACAGAAGAGTCTAGCAGACTATAACAAGCCGAGCGCGACTAGCGTTCGATCTGCCATTGCCGTTCCGCGCATTGAAGGAGATCCTGACTATGAGATCAAGATTCCATTCTTGACCATGATCTCTAGGGATTTACAGTTTGAAGGCAGGCCCCTAGACAATCTGTGCACTCATCTTGCAGACTTCCTTGATCTCTGCAGTACTTTTAAAAACGGAAACCTCGACAAAAACACCCTTTGTCTGAGAGCTTTCCTGTTCTCTTTGAAAGGCACTGCTAAGAGGTGGCTTACTGGCAAACCACCTGGCTACTACACTAACTGGGATACTCTGTCTCAGGACTTTGTTGAAGAATACTTCCCTCCGGCCAGAACAACCGCCATCAAGGACAGCATCGCCAGATTCTCCCAGAAAGAAGGAGAAAGTTTATATGATACTTGGAATCGATTCCAAGAACTTCTGTACACCTGCCCTCATCATGGATTCGAGCAGAGGCAGTTAGCTGAAATCTTCTCTCGAGGACTTCGAGAAGAATCTGCCAAGTGGGTCAATTCTCTAGCTGAAGGGGATTGCACTACACTCACTCCTGAAGCTGCTCTTCTGCACTTCGCAAACTGTGCCTCCAAGTCAAGGAACTGGGAGCTACAATATGAAGGATCGAGGAGCAAGCTAGATTTCGAAGCAGCTATCAAGGCAGAGGTAGAGAAGCATTTGAAGAAGTCTACCACACCAATCAAGCCACCGGCAGCTTCTGTCTATGTTGCCGATTGCGAGTGGTGTGGGGCTTGCGCACATAACGGAGGCCGTTGTCAGAATTTTGGTAAGGCAGAAGTCTGGTCTGCCGAAGAGGTAAATTTCATCCAACAAGGCTTCGTTAATAATCAGAATGGTTATGCTGGTTATCGTAACTTCAGACAGCAAGGGAACTATCAAGACAGACCTCCCTATAATGCTGGCGCCAATCATAACCAGAACCAGAATAACCGCCCGGCTGGTCAAGCTCAGGATCAGAAGCCTAACCATCCGTCGGCAGGTGTCTACCAGCCGCCGCATCGCAATCCGGGTAATTATGGAACTGCTCCTGGCAATCGCCAGAATCAATATCTTAACAATACCTATCCAGGACAGCAGCATCAAAGAGATAATAATGTTAGTGACCTGGATAAGAAGCTCAGCCAGATCATCACAAGACTCGATGATCATGACAGTCAGTTCAAGGCTCAATCTCTTCTCAATCAAGAACAAATAGCATCTGGACAACGGATTGAGCAAGTCGTGAACAACATCTCGAGCATGCTAGCATCGGGTCGGCCATTTGGCCAGCTTCCAAGCCAGACAGAGCCAAACCCGAGAAAAGAACAGGCTAAAATGGTAACTGCTCAAAAACTTTCGAACTTAATTGCTGATGCCTTTTTTGTTTTACGCAGGATAGCTGAAACTCCGGAAGAAGAGGAAGAAAAGGAACAGAAACCAGCGCCTAAGGATGATCCTCCTCTTGCACCATACGTCGTGAAGCCTCCTTTTCCTAGAGCACTGCTGCCAAACGCAAGGATCGAGACTGGCATGAAGGGGAACAAGGAAGGATACCCTGACATTCGTATTAAGAAACCTGTCTCTCCATATCCAGCTAAGTTATCTGATCCTGGTTCTTTTACTTTGCCTTTGGTCATCAATGATGTTGAAATTGAACGTTGCTTAGTTGATCTAGGAGCATCTGTTAATGTCATGCCTGTGAGTCTATATGAAAAGCTAAACCTAGGGGAACTTGAACCGCCTAGTATGCAACTCGTCTTTGCTGATAGATCACTTAAAACCCCTAAGGGAGAGATTAAAGACGTTGTTACTAAATGTGGTCCGTTCACGTTCTTAGCTGACTATGTTATTATGGATACTAGTACAGATGATTCTACCATTCTCATAGGTCGACCTTTCATGGCTACTACTGGAATGAATAATAACGTTCCTAATGGTTCTTTGACTTTAAGAGTTGGTAAAGAAACGAAAACGTTCCGTCTTAAAGATGGCATGAAATATGACTCTAGGAATGAAGAATCTCACTGCTTATCTGTTGAAACTGTGGAGTTGACTCCGGTCAACTCCATTACTAATGCTTCTTCCAGTGTCTCTAGATCAGTTGTTGCTACAGGTATTGATGACACTCGATTTGACGTGATTATCAGCCTCATTTAAGCGACATTTCTTTGCTTAAGACATGGTTTTTAGGGTAGAATAACGAATATTCAATCAATTGCCCTATCTCGTGCCATTTGTGTTACCTTGGCCCTTTTCGGGTCTATTTGATGGTTTTCTAGTGTTTTTGCGTAAGCACAGGTTTTTGCCGTCAAATAAAGTAGCCATGGACGTGTCTAAGGCATAGGAAAAGCGAGGAACTGAATCAGAATCGATCAAAGGAGCCAATCAAAGTCAAACCGAAAATCTGCCATTCACACTTACAGTTTCGGCGAAACTAGGCCTCCAGTTTCGGCGAAACCAGCAGTTCAAATCAACTGATGCCAAGAGAAGGATGGTTTCGGCGAAACCAATCAACTGCTCGGACCGAAAATAATGAACAGCCGGCGGAGCCCTGAACTCACAGCCAGTTTCGCCGAAACTAACCCTATGGTTTCGGCGAAACCATCAGCTCAGCCCGGCCCAACTAGGGTTAAGTATTTATACTTAATCCGGCGGCCCGAGGAAGGAGGAACATCAAACATCAATCATTATTCTTATTTTCACAAATCAGACTTTTGAGAGTCAGCTGACTCTAGGGTCGATAGATAGAGTTTAGAGAGTTCGAATATCCGTGGAGAGATCGTGACGCCATCCTTTCACCTCGGAGAGCTCGGAGCTTAAAGTTGAAGATCCAGGAGATTGAAGCTTCGCGGGAGTCGTCAGAATTAGGTTTTTCAGTTCTTATCTGTTCTTCCTCTGTATGATGATCTTCATTGTTGCCTTTGATTCTCTTGTTTCTGATATGAGTAACTGAACTTGTAGAGCTTAGATTAGATGAACCCTAAGTGACCCAGGGCTTTAAAGCGGTCACGAATCGGCGGTGATTAGATTCGAAGTTCAATCTGTTTCTCTTTCATGTTTGATTTGTTCTTCATTGTTTATGTTTCTTGTCTGGATTGATCACCTAGATTAGATTCTTGTTAAGCTAAGGATAGAAGCGAACGATCGCCTTACTTTAGAACATCGAATTGAACAATTAACCTTATAATTGGAGTGTGCCTTTCGTAGGAACCGGTTAGGGTTAATCCGCTTCAAGAGTAACTCATTAATCACTAGTAATCACACCAATTAATTAAGTCGTTGCGAGAGGCGACCGTACCCGGGCGGCTAGTTAATCTTGGTAGTTAGAACGGATAGAGCAAACGTTCGCCGGTCTTAAACCTAAGGGTAAGGAGTTATGGTGGTGTATAGAAACCGATTGAATTAGAATTGAAAATCGCTGATCCTGTGATTGCCGTTGCTCTGGTGATCTAAGGGGGGTTCGAAATCTAAGTTCGTCTATCTTCCCGTTAGTCAATCTTTTAATCTTTCTGTCTTTTGTTTTCCTTTGCTTAATAGATGAGAAGTCGTGGAACTCACACCACGCACAACGTGTTTTGACCTGAGTAATTTGCCAGCTTCTTCAAAGTAGTCGATTAGAAGAAACCCCTGGAATACGATCTGCTATACGCTTTTTCTTAGCATTAGTAGTTTTTATTTGGTTGAACGCATCACAACGACACATTCACCAGGTATTAAACAGGTCACTACGAAAAAAACAGAAATTTCGGTTCAGAAGCCGCTTAAGAAGAAGAAGGAACTGCAAGCCTCTTCTAAATCACCGAGCATACCTCGAGGAAAGAACAAGAAGACAAAGACCCAAATGGTATGGAGACCAAAAGCTCCACCGTCTTCCACCGAGCCAGCTGCACCACCAATTCGTTCCGAGAAACCGGCGCCGGAACAAGTATGGAAGGAGAAGCCGAAAGCGTCTCCTAAGGAAGTACTAACGATCACCGATCCTGGTGATAACAAGCCGAAGAAGAAAGAAAAAGAGAAACCAACAGTCCTCATTCCTTCCATCGTCACACTAAAGAAGGATGACCTCTCTAGAGATCTGTTCGGACCATTCAAGTTCGTTGATCATCTTCCCGACGGACGTACCAAACTACTACATGCAAACGGGAAGAGATTCACGCTTACCGGAGAAGTCCCGAAGCTGTACTTCAAGAAGGAGAATCTAAGTTGGGATGTCTCCTAATACCGTCCAGGTATCGTCCAGCTCAAGGACGTTAATAAAAGAGCGCTTCGTGGGAGGCAACCCACGGCTGGAGTCAGTTTTGTTTTGTTTCAACCTTGGTATTTTAGAGTCGGTTCGGGAGAGCCAAAAGTGTCAGTTTGTTTGATTCATTATTTTTCCTGTAGAGTCTGCATGTCATAGAGTCAGTTGCAAGTTGATTGAGGTAGTTCCAATTTTTGTGGATTTAACTGTGATTTTCTGAAGTTAGCCGATTTACGAAAATATTTTCAACCCGAGCAGTTCAAAATTTTCGGCGAAGCCACTACCATTTTCGGCGAAACTGATTCTTGATTTTCAAACTCATTCTTCCTGTTTCCTATTTTTGGTTTGAAAATTTTCTGATTTTGGCGAAACCATCCCAACTAAATTTTCGGCGAAACCGAGCTTCCATTTTCGGCGAAACCGCCCCCTACTTTCGGTCAATCCATGTTAACTTGTAGTTTCGGCGAAACCACCCCCCTACTTTCGCCGAAACTGATTTGAAAAATCACTTAATTATTCCCTTTAAAATCCGGACCTCTCTCTTCTTTATCCCATTTTCGCACAACCTACCCGAAACCCCCCTCTCCTTTTGAAATCGCCGAACGCCCCAGTTTCAAAACTCACCGTCACCGCCGTTTCACGCTGCCATCGCCGTCGACCACCGCCGCACCTCTCCCCTCCTCATTCCGATCCCAACAAGCCCTAGAACGTTCGAATCGGAGCTTTGCAGCTCCAGTTCTCCGAAAACCTAGTTTTCAAAGTTTTTCACCGATTCCTCCCAACCCGTTCACTTTTTGCAATCATGACTTCAAGGTAAGTTGTATAACTTTTCAATACGAATCTTTTGACATATGGATTGCTGCATTTCGTTGGGGTTGACTTTTGGTTGACTTTTTGATTTACCTCGTTTTGCGTGCCGACTGTTTCGTGTGAACTAGGATTGACCGAACTTATAGAACTGTTCTAGGATGCTTAGGGAGTTCCGTGCTTCATTTCCATATCATTTGGTCATGTGTTGCTATGCATACGATTAATTTCTTGTTATGTTGACTTTTGTGAGAAATGTCGGTTTGACCTTGAACTGTGTTGATCGTTTGGCTGTCATAAATGTTCAGTCTTGTTCATATTATCGTGCTTGCCAATTGAAATAATATTTTACCGTCAATCTCCGAGTTGTGACAGTCTCGCCATGATTAGGGTCCAATATGCTTAAAGGTTGACTTTCTAAATGTCGGTTTGACTTTTTGAACTCTGATTGTAATTATCCGATTCTGGCTGTTCCGAAGTATGTATTTTACTATCTATGATTACCGGTTACTCCGCTTTCCTTACCCCACTTAGTTTCCCTCGTTTCTTTGTGAAATTGAGTTTTTCTACTAAGTGTGGGGTAAGGTTTTGGTCGACTAATTTGGTTTCATTCTGGTTTAGGAACACCTTTGAGCGCAGGACTAAGGCGCGACTTGATGGCACCTCGAGCTCAGGAGCTGCCGCTCCCGTCACACCCGCCATTCTGGGTCCTCCACCTGCACTACCTCGCCATGCTGGATACCATCCCACCATCGCCCGTCTACCGGACTTCTACTTTGAGAGCTTCCAGAAGATCGAGCACATCCGTGGAGCTGACGTGCGCCCTCTGTCCATGGAGTCCCTCTTCGATCATGACGAGGATTCCTACCGGAACGTGCATGACGCCCTAGCACCGGCCGGTCTCCTAGAGCTGACCACCATAGCTGCCGAGTTCCCAGACATTGCTCTCCAAGAGTTCTGGGCGACATTTGACTTGGACGAGCATAAGAGGAGACGGGCCAGAAGGTGATCACCTTCTTTCTTGGTAGGGTGTACAGGCAGCTCACCTATGATGAGTTTGCCGCTCATCTGGGCATCCCCTACGAGCACTATCACGATCACCACCTCGGTTGGGGCGAGGATGATGACGACGAGAAGTTGCACGCCCTCTGGAGCCACATGACAGGCGTGCCTGGCGATCGCCTCGGGAAGAGCAACTCAGTTAAGTCTCTCTCTCACCCGCTCTATAAGTTTATTCATATGGTTTTGCGGAGGTCACTTTTATATGTCAGAGACAAGGATCTCCACCATATCCTTAAGGAGGAGCTCGTGCTTCACCAAGCCATCCGAGAGAGCTACCCTCTCCACCCCGGCTGGGTGCTAGCTCACATCTTCAGCCAGCGGACCAAGAGGAGGAAGCTACCACGCAAACTCTTGGGAGGCAACTTCATAGGTCAGCTCATCCTCTCCTTCGGCATCAGCCATGAATATGGCCCTAACATTCCACGACACCCAATTATGACCGTTGGAGGAGACTTGGCGGTCGAGTACGACTTAGAACTCGCCCTCAGTCCTCATGTAGCAGCAGATCCTCCACTCCAACCTGCGGTCGAGTCGAAGGACGAAGATGATGCTGAGGAGCAGCACCCGCAGCCGCCGCCTGAGTTTCAAGATTATATACCCTCGCCACACCATCAGGCAGGGTACATCCACCAGTCACCGCCGCGCATTCCAGATCCATTTCCGGCGCATACTCACCAGCCGTGACATCACCTCGCGGATGTGGGAGAGTTATACGAGCGACTGCAGGAGTGGCGCATCACCGACAACGCCGCTCAAGAGGCGCGATGGACTATTATGCAGCAACATATGCGCCGAGCCGACCGGCGATATGAGCGACAGCTGGAGTGGCAGGGACAGCTCGGCGACTACTTCCACTTCCCCCACCCCGACACCTCTGACCAGTGATGATCAGGTGGTGTCCTTTTCCTTGTCCTTTCTTTTTTATTTATTCTTTTCGGACTTCGGTCCAACTTTTTTCTGTGTGGATCCGGGGCACTTGTCCCGGTTTCCTTTTTATGTTTCATTTGTTTTTGTTTTGTAGGCAGTTGGGAGATTCCCGTTGCTTCGCTTGGGTAGATTCCCTCCGCTCCGAGGACCCGTGCTCATCCCCTACGCCAATCATCTCGGTCCAGGTTCTTCCATTCCACTCTGAACTCTAGAATTAGTCCTGTGAGGACACAGTCCGATTTAAGTGTGGGGTAGGATGCTAGAGAACCTTGCATGAACTTGATTGCCCTTGATTGTGTTTTGTGTGCCTCGTGATTCCATTCCAGTCTCTCTAGCATTAGAATGGCTCAGTTCTTGATTTTTGATGTTAAGTTGTTGTTCAACCTTTCATAATGATGCTTAGACTGCTTAACCTAGAACTTGAGAACCAACTTGTATGCTTTGATGCTAAATTGCCTGGTCAGAACAGAATTTTAAAATCACACTTGTAGTTTGTAGCCTTGATTGCATGAAAATGACCGAATCCGACTAGCAAACCAACTGTGAGCTTTTGATCCATTGCACGTAACTTGCAATTTAAATTCTTTCTGAGTGGTTTTCTGTTTACTTGAATGAGTTAGAATTTGCATGAGACCTACTCGAGACCACACGATGACACGAGTTCTAGAAGGATAGGGGCACCTAGATTCAGCTACTAAGCCAGATAGCCTACCAAACGATAAAATCCACTAGGTTTAGACCCTTGAGCTTGGCTTGTTCTTTCGGTTCGATAATACATTACAACCATTCCCCATTTCTTTCATTCCCCGTTGATCCCCTGTGGTTGTAGTTCTAGATTGACCTACCGGAAGTCGGTTTGTGGTAACCTGCCTATAGCCATTAAACAGGTGGTCTTAGCTAATATGTCCAGACGTGTAAAACCCTCTAGCAACTAAAAGAAAAAGCGGCACAAAAGAAAAAGTAAAAGTAAAGTAAGAAAAGAATCAAGCTTCAGAAAAGAAAGAGAGAAGCAGAAAAATCAAAAAAATAAGAAAAGTTCAAAGTGTAGTTCAAATAAAACGTTCTTCTCCCTATAAATGGAAGAACGAAGTAGAAAGAAAAGTTGAAAAGGAAAGAAAAAATGTGTATGCAAAAGGAAAAGAATAAGTGCTAGGTTGCTTGAGGGTATCATAGGACGAGCGCTCATCATTCTACCCGTGTTTGGTTAGACGGTAGGAAGCAATAGATTAGATTCAAGGGAAGTTAGTCGAAAGCTACACCGCACCAAGCCATCATCATTCATTCCCATCATCCATCTCGTTATAAACCCGAGTAGTGTAGATTTCATTACGGTCCTAGCAGGGAAGTCCTTCTTGACTAGATACTCGTGTTGTCACAGTGGTGGAGATGTGGTCGAAATGCAAACCTATGACATAATTCGGTAACAGAAAACGATCGAGAGCAGAAACACGTCCTTAAACACAGAGAGTGAGAGTCCCCATTGTACTAAATATATCCTGTGTGAGAAGTCTGGTCGGTCAGGTCAAATTAGTGCATGATTGATTGCTAATTACTTGTCGTGTGCAGTTCATTAGTGAGACCAGATAGTGTGGCTTATCCGTATGCATGTTAGGTTTCTTGTTCTAGGATCGAGCTGTCTAATAATTCATTGTGCTTGATTGAGCTCCAATTTAATCGATCTTATCATTTATGAACATGAGCGTTTCTATTCAGTTTGCTTGAGGACAAGCAAAAGCTTAAGTGTGGGGTATTTGATGACACTCGATTTGACGTGATTATCAGCCTCATTTAAGCAACATTTCTTTGCTTAAGACATTGTTTTTAGGGTCGAATAACGAATATTCAATCGATTGCCCTATCTCGTGCCATTTGTGTTACCTTGGCCCGTTTCGGGTCTATTTGATGGTTTTCTAGTGTTTTCATGTCAGCACAGGTTTGTGCCATCAAATAAAGTAGCCATGGACGTGTCTAAGGCGTTGGAACCTCGAGGAATGAAACTGGAATCGATCCAAGGAGCCAATCAAGTCAAACCGAAAATCTGCCATTCACACTTACAGTTGCGGCAAAACCAGGCCTCCATATTCGGCGAAACCAGCAGTTCAAATCAACTAATGCCAAGAGAAGGATGGTTTCGGCGAAACCAATCAACTGCTCGGACCGAAAACATTGAACAGCCGGCGGAGCATTGAACTCAAAGCCAGTTTCGCCGAAACTATCCCTATGGTTTCGGCGAAACCATCAGCTCAGCCCGGCCCAACTAGGGTTAAGTATTTATACTTAATCCGGCGGCCCGAAGAGGAGGCATTCGATACAATCATAATTCGCAAAAATATACAACTTTTCGAGATCAGAATTCTCTGAAGTTCTGGAGCGAGGAGTTGGAGTTCGAAGAGCCGGATAGAGATCGTGACGCCATCCCTTCCACCTCGGAGAACCGGAGCTAGGAGTGCAACTTACCGAAGATCGGAGTCTGTCAGAGTCGTCTGAATTAGGTTTTTCAGATTCTTTTCTGTTCTTCCTCTGAATGATGAACTCTTTCTTTGTCTTTGTGTCTTTTGTAATGATCATGAGTAGCTAAACCCTTTAGAGCTTAGACTAGATGAACCCTAAGTGACCCAGGGCTTTAAAGCGGTCACGGATCGGCGGTGATTAGATTCGAAATTCAATCAGTTCTTTTTCATGTTTGATTCGTTCTTCATTGTTCATGTTTCTTGTCTGGATTGATCACCAAGATTAGATTCTTGTTAAGCTAAGGATAGAAGCGAACGCTCGCCTTACTTTAGAACATCGAATTGAACAATTAACCTTATAATTGGAGTGTGCCTTTCGTAGGAACCGGTTAGGGTTAATTCACTGCAAGAGTAACTCATTAATCACTAGTAATTACACCAATTAATTAAGTCGTTGCGAGAGGCGACCGTACCTGGGCGGCTAGTTAATCTTGGTAGTTAGAACGGATAGAGCGAACGTTCGCCGGTCTTAAACCTAAGGGTAAGGAGTTATGGTGGTGTCTTAGTAATTGATTGAATGAGAATCGAAATCCGCTGATCTGTTGATTGCCAATGCTCTGGGGAATGAAGGGGGATTCAAAGTCTAAGTTCATCTGCCATTCTTGTTTCCAAACCCTAATTCTCAATCTGCTTTAGTTTAATCTTTTTAATTTTTCTGCATTTCTTAGAAGTAGAAGTCGTGGAACTCACACAACGCACTAAGTGTTTTTCTTTGAATAATTTGTTAGTTCTGAAGTAGCCAATCATTCGAAGGCCCGTGGAATACGATCTGCTATACGCTTTTTCTTAGCATTAGTAGTTTTTATTTGGCTGAATCGTCCGCATAACAACGACCGGAGGTATCACCAATATACCAAATCCGTCCCCGACCCACCCGTTTGCCACCCCTAGTTAAGATGAACTCCTTTGTTGTCTTTGATTCTCTTGATTTAAGCACGAGTAGCTAAAATTGTTAAGCTTAGATTAGATGAACTCTAAGTGACCTGTGGCTTTAAAGCGGTCACAGATCAGCGGTAATTAGATTTTAATTCAGACAATTTCTCTTGCATAATTGATTTGTTCTTCGTGTTGTGTTTCTTTTCTAGCTTGATCACCTAGATTAGATTCTTGTTCAAATAAGGATAGTTGGTGAATGTCTGCCTTGTTTTAGAACATCAAATCAATCAATTAACCTATTCAATGGATTGTGCCTTTCGTAAGAATCATTTAGGGTTAATCCGCTTCTAGAGTAACTCATTAAAATCAATTAGGTGCACCAGTTAGTTATCAGTTGCAGAAGTGAACACACGGACGATTAATTAATCTTGGTAGTTAGATCCGATAGAGCGAACATTCGTGGACTTAGACTTAAGGCTAAGGAGTTATGGCGGTGTCTGAGAACTTAACGAATTAGGATCGAAAGTCACCGGTTTTGTGATCGCCAATGTCCTGGTAATCTTAGGGGAATTCAAGTCTAAGCTTTGTCTGTCAAATCGTTAGTCAACCTTAATTAATCAATCTTACTTTTAATTCAAATTCAATCTCCTAGCTTAATAGATTAAAAGTCATGGAACTCACACCACGCAATTTGTTAAAAACCTGAATAATTTGCCAACTTCTTTGAGTAAAGGATTGGAAGAAAACCCGTGGAATACGATCTACCTTACTCTTGTTTGGTAGTATTTGATACCCTGTTTACATCGTTGTTAGTTACTTTTTTGTTTCTTCTTCCCTTGGCATGTTGTCGTTAGGTTAGAGAGATCATGGTTTATCGTCGCTCAAGGTCATCACCCTTGACTTCGTGGCACCATCGACTTGATACTTCGGGTTCCTAGCTCGCTAGTGGTTCCAAGTCCGCTTCCATCTCTGTTTTTAGGTTTGTATTCAATTGCTAGGCTGCCGAGCGTTTGGTATAGGGTCGCGGACCACGGTTATCGTCAGTTCATATCACCTGCCCTTCATGTTCCTCCTTCTGACTTCTCCTTTGTTGTTTGATTCTTTTTCTCTTCAGGTCACCCTTTGTCCTTATAGTATGGTGGTTGTTGATGCTAGCTTTTGGAACATTTGAAAATCAAGGAATGCATTCTCGTACCGCAATAAAGTTTCAGACCTGTCCTGCTCGATCTTCGATGATATCTGTAATATTGTCGAATGGTTGTGGCGACCCTTCGCCCCTCCAATGCATGCCTCACCCCCTTTTTTGGTGCCCCTCATATCTTCCCATCCTGCTTGTATGCTTGTCCCCCGCCCAGCATCTCCTCTCTAAAGCTATAATGTGATGGTTCCTTTGCGAACTCATCCCATTTTCGTATTTTCGTGTTGTAGTTAAATGATTGAGATAATTATGATTACCACTACAAGAAACAGGGTCTGTTGTAGGGGTTCCATTGTGGGGGTTTATCAACTGCTACAACGGATTCCTAAAATGAGTCGTTTGTAGGGGTTATTAAAAACAGACCCTGATTCAAAGTGCTGAGTGGAGGTTTGTGATTTCGGGACGAAATCCTTTGAAGTTGTGGAGAGTTGTAACATCCCAAACCTGGTTAACCGGTTGGAATTTAATTTATTTGAATCGTACTTCGTTGGCTTGAACTTGGTCGAATTTAATTTGAACTAAATTATAATTTCATCGGTTTAATTTAATCCCGATCAATGAAAGTTGATTTGTTAGGATTAATTAATTTCGAGATTAACCATTGAGTCGGGGACCTAAATCCATTGGTCGAGCCGTGTGATCCGACCCATAGGTTGATCAAGCTGATCATTAATAGTGGGGAAGAGTGGGGAAGGCCTTCGGCCGAAAATGGTATTAAGGAGAGGGCTTTTAGCCCATTCATTTTAGCCGACCAGAAGGAAGAAGAAGAAGTGGCGGGCTTTAAGCCCAAGCAGCTGGCTTGGCTGTGTGCAGGAAAAGAAGGGGAAAGAAAGAAAGGGAGGCAGCAGTTGGAGTTTTGGGGCACGGAAATTAAGAGAGAAAGGGAGAGAGAGATGGCGGCGGAACAGAAAACGAGAGAGAGAGAAAAGGTTGGCGGCGTTCGACGATCGTAGAAAACCAATGCCGGAACTCAAGGGGAAGATGGTGCCCGATTCCGCGGCGTAGGATGGAAGCTTCGGGATGATGACGTCTTCTCGAACAGAGGGAGGAGAGAGCTCGACGCCGTCGGGTTCCGATCGAGAGGAAGAGTTTCGGGTCGGTGGCTTCGTGGTGTTAGTCGGAACTCGAAGAAGGAAAGAGGGAAGAAGGCGGTGACAGCGGCGGTGTGTTCTAGGGAAGGTGGAAGTGCCGGTGACGATGACGGAGGGTCACCGGCGGTGAGGAACTCATCGGAGAAGACGATGGGCAAGTTTGTCAAAACATGGAAGTTCTATGATCCGATAGCAGTAACCAGAAGTTAAGTGGTCAGATTGTAATTTTGGGTTAACTGTGGTGTGTTCTGGAAGTTTGACTCTAGGGGGCTGTTTGGCAGATCAGGTATTGGAAAACCGGAGATTTGGGCATAACTCCCTCGTTAGGGCTCTATTTGACGAACCGTCAGGACCAGTGGATTTAGGACAGCGAGACGGATGTTCTAGGACAGAACTCGAAGTCTTCAATTAGGCTAAGGTGAGGGCTTAGCGTTGTGTAAGTAGTTTGGACAGCGTGAGGAGTTTCAATTGGAGTTAGAACAAAACCTAGGTTATGCATGAAAATGATGAGCGTAAAAGGGGATAAATTGTTCTGTGAATGTACTTGATTGCTATTGATGATTGCCGTGGTTGGTTGTTGTTGTTGATTGCTATGGTTTGGGGTTGGGTGTGAACTGAAGTGAATTAAGTAATGAATTGACATAGAAATGAGAATTAGGATGGTTGGGAAATGAGTGCGGGTGCTATGATATTATGAATCGCTGGTTGTGGATGCAGGAGAGTTGCCCTGCCAATGTGGGGTTGCTCTGAATAAGAGGAACAGGTGGGTGACCCCTAGACTCATGACATGGTTTCCCCTGTACTTGCAGGTGGGGGAGGCCGGTGAGCTAGCCGGTTATCCTATTGATTGCGATGTGTGTGCTGTGAACATGACAGGGGCATGGAGGACGAGATGTGTTGTGAACTATGGACTATGAATGAGATGTGGCTGATTCGTGTTGAATGTTGGTAGTAGATGTGATGTATGAGTTGAGAATGTGATGTTGTGAATTGTATGATGGAAATAGAACCGGAAGGAGCCCACACTACCCCACCCGAGGTACTGGTTGTTGAGTCTGATCCATTGGGGTGGATCCCCTTGACATGGGTGTCAAGGGAGTGATGAGTTTGATGATGAGATTGATGATGATGATGGTTAATGAGAACGCGTTCCCCATGCGGTAAGGGAGCGCGAGGACTTCCCATGCGGTAGGGAAGTGCGTCGGCCGGCGGTGGTGGTGTGGATAACTCCTTGGCGCCTAATAACTCACCTAGATAATATGAATGTGTATGTTTGTGTGCTTGTGGTTGTGGTAGTGACTTGGTTGATGGATGTGATGTGATGATGCTGTGTGTGCCGTGGATTGATGTATTAATTCTGTGTGAATCTATTGTTATGAATTGTGCTTGAGAACAAGAACTGACCAACGTGATCACCTAGACTGTTTTTAGGGAATTAAAATATGGAAAGGGGGGTTGGGTTTGGTTCGATTGTTGGATGTCTTGTGCGGAGTTGGGACCGCTCCATAGAGTAGGACAGCGTGTAGGTAGGCCAGTGGGTTCACTCAGTTTCATTAGGAAACTGATCCCCTCTTAGTCTCTCTTTTCAGTTAGAAGTAGGAGTTGAGCTTGGACCAGCAGTCGTTGGGTTGTTAGCAGTTGGAGCTTGGAGTGAGCTAGAAGACTGAAGGATGGTGACCGAGGACTTGGAAGATGTTTTGGTGATTTAATCAGTTGACGTTTTGGGGATTTTGGAATCATTTATGTTGAGAAATGAGTTTGAAATTGTATTCTGGTTTTGGTTTTGGTTTTGAACTATGGAAGCTTCCACTTAGCGTTGCTTTATTTTATTTTATTGCGATTTAATGAGATTCTTATAGATTTGATTTTGTACTTTAACCCGTGACACCTTATTCCCGGTCTAACCAATGGGTTCGACCCGGGCGATTCGGGGTGGGGTGTTACAAGGGTATCAGAGCCTGGTTTGTCTCTACTGCATAGGTGAACTGTTCATTTTGTTAGAGGATTAGCTACCCTCTAATGGAAAGGATAGAAAATCGATACAGTACTGAAATTCCAGGAGTCTTTCAAATGATTTTTAATTGGGTTGGGGATTTTGAAATGGAAGTGAGTTCGGATTTTGAAATGAAAGTGGGTTTTAAGAAAGAGAGTGATTTGAAAATTTGTCAACTGAAAGCGTTTTGGTCCTCGGTCCTCCTAAGTCACGAAGAAACCAAAGAGACGAAGTGTCGTAGCTTTGAGAAGGTGGATTAGCTGGAATGGGGTGTTGGATATGGAGAAGTGAATGGACAGTAGAAATGGAAACAATAATTAATTAGGATGTTAATTACCATGAGCATTCAAGGAAAAGAGTTAGTAGTACTAGATTTAGTCAATGGTCGTATCCTAGGTGTTGAAGCTTAAAGGAAGTTCCTATAGTTTTGAGTGTTAATGCAATTAGATGGAAGTTGTTGAAGTGGTTTCAGAAGTATGGTGTGGAGGGTAGACGACGTACGCGAGGCTTTGAAGTTGTGGAGTAAGGCTAATGATCGGAAGCGGAAGTTTGCACGCTACGTGGCTAAGTGCTGAGTGGAGGTTTGTGATTTCGGGACGAAATCCTTTGAAGTTGTGGAGAGTTGTAACATCCCAAACCTGGTTAACCGGTTGGAATTTAATTTATTTGAATCGTACTTCGTTGGCTTGAACTTGGTCGAATTTAATTTGAACTAAATTATAATTTCATCGGTTTAATTTAATCCCGATCAATGAAAGTTGATTTGTTAGGATTAATTAATTTCGAGATTAACCATTGAGTCGGGGACCTAAATCCATTGGTCGAGCCGTGTGATCCGACCCATAGGTTGATCAAGCTGATCATCAATAGTGGGGAAGAGTGGGGAAGGCCTTCGGCCGAAAATGGTATTAAGGAGAGGGCTTTTAGCCCATTCGTTTTAGCCGACCAGAAGGAAGAAGAAGAAGTGGCCGGGCTTTAAGCCCAAGCAGCTGGCTTGGCTGTGTGCAGGAAAAGAAGGGGAAAGAAAGAAAGGGAGGCAGCAGTTGGAGTTTTGGGGCACGGAAATTAAGAGAGAAAGGGAGAGAGAGATGGCGACGGAACAGAAAACGAGAGAGAGAAGAAAGGTTGGCGGCGTTCGACGATCGTAGAAAACCAATGCCGGAACTCAAGGGGAAGATGGTGCCCGATTCCGCCGGCGTAGGATGGAAGCTTCGGGATGATGACGTCTTCTCGAACAGAGGGAGGAGAGAGCTCGACGCCGTCAGGTTCCGATCGAGAGGAAGAGTTTCGGGTCGGTGGCTTCGTGGTGTTAGTCGGAACTCGAAGAAGGAAAGAGGGAAGAAGGCGGTGACAGCGGCGGTGTGTTCTAGGGAAGGTGGAAGCGCCGGCGACGATGACGGAGGGTCACCGGCGGTGAGGAACTCATCGGAGAAGACGATGGGCAAGTTTGTCAAAACATGGAAGTTCTATGATCCGATAGCAGTAACCAGAAGTTAAGTGGTCAGATTGTAATTTTGGGTTAACTGTGGTGTGTTCTGGAAGTTTGACTCTAGGGGGCTGTTTGGCAGATCAGGTATTGGAAAACCGGAGATTTGGGCATAACTCCCTCGTTAGGGCTCTATTTGATGAACCGTCAGGACCAGTGGATTTAGGACAGCGAGACGGATGTTCTAGGACAGAACTCGAAGTCTTCAATTAGGCTAAGGTGAGGGCTTAGCGTTGTGTAAGTAGTTTGGACAGCGTGAGGAGTTTCAATTGGAGTTAGAACAAAACCTAGGTTATGCATGAAAATGATGAGCGTAAAAGGGGATAAATTGTTCTGTGAATGTACTTGATTGCTATTGATGATTGCCGTGGTTGGTTGTTGTTGTTGATTGCTATGGTTTGGGGTTGGGTGTGAACTGAAGTGAATTAAGTAATGAATTGACATAGAAATGAGAATTAGGATGGTTGGGAAATGAGTGCGGGTGCTATGATATTATGAATCGCTGGTTGTGGATGCAGGAGAGTTGCCCTGCCAATGTGGGGTCGCTCTGAATAAGAGGAACAGGTGGGTGACCCCTAGACTCATGACATGGTTTCCCCTGTACTTGCAGGTGGGGGAGGCCGGTGAGCTAGCCGGTTATCCTATTGATTGCGATGTGTGTGCTGTGAACATGACAGGGGCATGGAGGACGAGATGTGTTGTGAACTATGGACTATGAATGAGATGTGGCTGATTCGTGTTGAATGTTGGTAGTAGATGTGATGTATGAGTTGAGAATGTGATGTTGTGAATTGTATGATGGAAATAGAACCGGAAGGAGCCCACACTACCCCACCCGAGGTACTGGTTGTTGAGTCTGATCCATTGGGGTGGATCCCCTTGACATGGGTGTCAAGGGAGTGATGAGTTTGATGATGAGATTGATGATGATGATGGTTAATGAGAACGCGTTCCCCATGCGGTAAGGGAGCGCGAGGACTTCCCATGCGGTAGGGAAGTGCGTCGGCCGGCCGGGTGGTGGTGTGGATAACTCCTTGGCGCCTAATAACTCACCTAGATAATATGAATGTGTATGTTTGTGTGCTTGTGGTTGTGGTAGTGACTTGGTTGATGGATGTGATGTGATGATGCTGTGTGTGCCGTGGATTGATGTATTAATTCTGTGTGAATCTATTGTTATGAATTGTGCTTGAGAACAAGAACTGACCAACGTGATCACCTAGACTGTTTTTAGGGAATTAAAATATGGAAAGGGGGGTTGGGTTTGGTTCGATTGTTGGATGTCTTGTGCGGAGTTGGGACCGCTCCATAGAGTAGGACAGCGTGTAGGTAGGCCCAGTGGGTTCACTCAGTTTCATTAGGAAACTGATCCCCTCTTAGTCTCTCTTTTCAGTTAGAAGTAGGAGTTGAGCTTGGACCAGCAGTCGTTGGGTTGTTAGCAGTTGGAGCTTGGAGTGAGCTAGAAGACTGAAGGATGGTGACCGAGGACTTGGAAGATGTTTTGGTGATTTAATCAGTTGACGTTTTGGGGATTTTGGAATCATTTATGTTGAGAAATGAGTTTGAAATTGTATTCTGGTTTTGGTTTTGGTTTTGAACTATGGAAGCTTCCACTTAGCGTTGCTTTATTTTATTTTATTGCGATTTAATGAGATTCTTATAGATTTGATTTTGTACTTTAACCCGTGACACCTTATTCCCGGTCTAACCAATGGGTTCGACCCGGGCGATTCGGGTGGGGGTGTTACAAGGGTATCAGAGCCTGGTTTGTCTCTACTGCATAGGTGAACTGTTCATTTTGTTAGAGGATTAGCTACCCTCTAATGGAAAGGATAGAACATCGATACAGTACTGAAATTCCAGGAGTCTTTCAAATGATTTTTAATTGGGTTGGGGATTTTGAAATGGAAGTGAGTTCGGATTTTGAAATGAAAGTGGGTTTTAAGAAAGAGAGTGATTTGAAAATTTGTCAACTGAAAGCGTTTTGGTCCTCGGTCCTCCTAAGTCACGAAGAAACCAAAGAGACGAAGTGTCGTAGCTTTGAGAAGGTGGATTAGCTGGAATGGGGTGTTGGATATGGAGAAGTGAATGGACAGTAGAAATGGAAACAATAATTAATTAGGATGTTAATTACCATGAGCATTCAAGGAAAAGAGTTAGTAGTACTAGATTTAGTCAATGGTCGTATCCTAGGTGTTGAAGCTTAAAGGAAGTTCCTATAGTTTTGAGTGTTAATGCAATTAGATGGAAGTTGTTGAAGTGGTTTCAGAAGTATGGTGTGGAGGGTAGACGACGTACGCGAGGCTTTGAAGTTGTGGAGTAAGGCTAATGATCGGAAGCGGAAGTTTGCACGCTACGTGGCTAAGTGCTGAGTGGAGGTTTGTGATTTCGGGACGAAATCCTTTGAAGTTGTGGAGAGTTGTAACATCCCAAACCTGGTTAACCGGTTGGAATTTAATTTATTTGAATCGTACTTCGTTGGCTTGAACTTGGTCGAATTTAATTTGAACTAAATTATAATTTCATCGGTTTAATTTAATCCCGATCAATGAAAGTTGATTTGTTAGGATTAATTAATTTCGAGATTAACCATTGAGTCGGGGACCTAAATCCATTGGTCGAGCCGTGTGATCCGACCCATAGGTTGATCAAGCTGATCATCAATAGTGGGGAAGAGTGGGGAAGGCCTTCGGCCGAAAATGGTATTAAGGAGAGGGCTTTTAGCCCATTCGTTTTAGCCGACCAGAAGGAAGAAGAAGAAGTGGCCGGGCTTTAAGCCCAAGCAGCTGGCTTGGCTGTGTGCAGGAAAAGAAGGGGAAAGAAAGAAAGGGAGGCAGCAGTTGGAGTTTTGGGGCACGGAAATTAAGAGAGAAAGGGAGAGAGAGATGGCGACGGAACAGAAAACGAGAGAGAGAAGAAAGGTTGGCGGCGTTCGACGATCGTAGAAAACCAATGCCGGAACTCAAGGGGAAGATGGTGCCCGATTCCGCCGGCGTAGGATGGAAGCTTCGGGATGATGACGTCTTCTCGAACAGAGGGAGGAGAGAGCTCGACGCCGTCGGGTTCCGATCGAGAGGAAGAGTTTCGGGTCGGTGGCTTCGTGGTGTTAGTCGGAACTCGAAGAAGGAAAGAGGGAAGAAGGCGGTGACAGCGGCGGTGTGTTCTAGGGAAGGTGGAAGCGCCGGCGACGATGACGGAGGGTCACCGGCGGTGAGGAACTCATCGGAGAAGACGATGGGCAAGTTTGTCAAAACATGGAAGTTCTATGATCCGATAGCAGTAACCAGAAGTTAAGTGGTCAGATTGTAATTTTGGGTTAACTGTGGTGTGTTCTGGAAGTTTGACTCTAGGGGGCTGTTTGGCAGATCAGGTATTGGAAAACCGGAGATTTGGGCATAACTCCCTCGTTAGGGCTCTATTTGACGAACCGTCAGGACCAGTGGATTTAGGACAGCGAGACGGATGTTCTAGGACAGAACTCGAAGTCTTCAATTAGGCTAAGGTGAGGGCTTAGCGTTGTGTAAGTAGTTTGGACAGCGTGAGGAGTTTCAATTGGAGTTAGAACAAAACCTAGGTTATGCATGAAAATGATGAGCGTAAAAGGGGATAAATTGTTCTGTGAATGTACTTGATTGCTATTGATGATTGCCGTGGTTGGTTGTTGTTGTTGATTGCTATGGTTTGGGGTTGGGTGTGAACTGAAGTGAATTAAGTAATGAATTGACATAGAAATGAGAATTAGGATGGTTGGGAAATGAGTGGCGGGTGCTATGATATTATGAATCGCTGGTTGTGGATGCAGGAGAGTTGCCCTGCCAATGTGGGGTCGCTCTGAATAAGAGGAACAGGTGGGTGACCCCTAGACTCATGACATGGTTTCCCCTGTACTTGCAGGTGGGGGAGGCCGGTGAGCTAGCCGGTTATCTATTGATTGCGATGTGTGTGCTGTGAACATGACAGGGGCATGGAGGACGAGATGTGTTGTGAACTATGGACTATGAATGAGATGTGGCTGATTCGTGTTGAATGTTGGTAGTAGATGTGATGTATGAGTTGAGAATGTGATGTTGTGAATTGTATGATGGAAATAGAACCGGAAGGAGCCCACACTACCCCACCCGAGGTACTGGTTGTTGAGTCTGATCCATTGGGGTGGATCCCCTTGACATGGGTGTCAAGGGAGTGATGAGTTTGATGATGAGATTGATGATGATGATGGTTAATGAGAACGCGTTCCCCATGCGGTAGGGGAGCGCGAGGACTTCCCATGCGGTAGGGAAGTGCGTCGGCCGGCCGGTGGTGGTGTGGATAACTCCTTGGCGCCTAATAACTCACCTAGATAATATGAATGTGTATGTTTGTGTGCTTGTGGTTGTGGTAGTGACTTGGTTGATGGATGTGATGTGATGATGCTGTGTGTGCCGTGGATTGATGTATTAATTCTGTGTGAATCTATTGTTATGAATTGTGCTTGAGAACAAGAACTGACCAACGTGATCACCTAGACTGTTTTTAGGGAATTAAAATATGGAAAGGGGGGTTGGGTTTGGTTCCATTGTTGGATGTCTTGTGCGGAGTTGGGACCGCTCCATAGAGTAGGACAGCGTGTAGGTAGGCCCAGTGGGTTCACTCAGTTTCATTAGGAAACTGATCCCCTCTTAGTCTCTCTTTTCAGTTAGAAGTAGGAGTTGAGCTTGGAGCAGCAGTCGTTGGGTTGTTAGCAGTTGGAGCTTGGAGTGAGCTAGAAGACTGAAGGATGGTGACCGAGGACTTGGAAGATGTTTTGGTGATTTAATCAGTTGACGTTTTGGGGATTTTGGAATCATTTATGTTGAGAAATGAGTTTGAAATTGTATTCTGGTTTTGGTTTTGGTTTTGAACTATGGAAGCTTCCACTTAGCGTTGCTTTATTTTATTTTATTGCGATTTAATGAGATTCTTATAGATTTGATTTTGTACTTTAACCCGTGACACCTTATTCCCGGTCTAACCAATGGGTTCGACCGGGCGATTCGGGGTGGGGTGTTACAATCCTCCTCGCCTCTGTGCAACACGAGCAAGCTAGCCTCCGGTATCTTGTTAGACGACAGATGGCTGGAGATTTTGACTCACCAAAATTGCAGGAATCGACTTTCTTCATTAATAATTATTTCGTCTTTTGTAAATGAAATCATTTGCTGGTTGATTAATCTTAATCGAATCTTCATCTTAATCAAAGGCGGAAACCCCTCGACAATGGCAGAAGGAGGTGTTGGAGGGAATTGGAAGCGAGGATGAGGATGAAGGAAATCGTTAGATGCAAAACCAGAAACGTAGCGGAAATACGAATCAACATCTAACAACCTAGAAAGAGCTCGATTGCATATAAATCAATAACAAGGGTTATCGTAACTCACATTCTTGAAGCGTGATATTAGCTCAAGAACTAATACCTCCCGTAGCTCCCGTAGCCTTTAGATCGATCCAGAGAGCTTCAAATGTAGCCCATCTACTTAGTCCACGCTAGCTGGGATCCGGATCTTCCTCGCCAAAGCTTGCTAGAACTCTTGGTCGAAGAACAACTTTTAGGATTATGGCAGCTGGGGTTTTCTCCGAGAGAAATTGTGTGAGGCTTAGGATTGACTGCTACCCTAGCAGTCTTATTTATAGGATTAGGGTAGAAACCCTAATCCCTTCCTAACCCTAACGGGCCGCCAGCCCAGTAGTCCCAATCCACCATGGATTGGGCCTATTAATGATCCGGTCCATACTATAGGCGTGTGACCTTGTAGGACCCGGTCCGATTAGCCATGGCCCAAACCACTGATTAATATTGGTCTCTAGCAAGACATATTAATCCCTAACCGGCCCGAATTAAATCTATTCATCAGGTCCAACACTTAACTAGTTCCTATGCGGATTTGGACCGATGGACATAAATCCTTAAGTCTCCCACTTGGCCGAGGGACAAGTCCGCACGTTAAGATTTCCTGTGTCTCCTGGTCGACCATTTTGAGAACGTGATAACATGGAGCAGTTACTCACTTATAGCTCAAAATATTTCTTCTTGTCACTGAGATTCTTGAACTGTTTTAAATAAACAAATGATTGTAACAACAATCCATTTGAGCATGGCCATGCATTTCCACAGTTCTCACTCTACAAGGGGCCCGGGTCACCGTATCCTACTTTGCGCAAGAGAGACATCTCCAGTCTTGTATCGATCATGCTCCCACTCAAATCATGACTACCCCGAAAAACAATGCCTTTATAACTCCCTTATTCAGGTGAGCGTTTGATAGAATCAAAGGTGAGTCACTCATTGAATGAGGTCATACCATACTCATGTCGGAGGAATCCACTAGAAGTGTATATCTTTAAAAAGTCTTGTGTTACTTTCCAAAGCAGGTCATGTCCAGTATGCAACACTTATACATACCCATGTATATGGCAGGACAACACTTTGTCTCTATAGTCCGTGAAACTCGCGACTATCACAACCATCATACAAACTAGTCCTTTATGGGAGTTTGTTTATGTTCACTTTAACAACTGCAGACTAGGGACAAAACATAGCTTGAGAGGTTCAGTTCACTTATGGGGTTTCATGCATCAGCGACTTGTGGTGATGATCCCATTGAACGCTACTCAACTATTGAACATTTCATTCGATTCTAAGCCAAAATCAAATGAGAAGGAAAACTATTTCCTTTTGTTGAAACAATAACTCCAATGTCATACATCTCATGTAATAAACTCTATTACATAATGTATACATCAAATCTCAGCAAGGTCTTCCAAGACAATCTCCAACAACTTGTCCGAGTCCTTTTGCCAAGTTGTGCTACTTATGCTTAGCACCGCTTAGAGGCTTAGTCAACAGATCGACCAACTTGTCACCTGTTGAAGCTTTGCACAATCTGATCAAGTGTTTCTTCACATAGCCTTGAAGTAGACATTACTTCATATCAATGTGGCTTGACCCAGCCTTTGGGGCTTGGTTCCTTCAACGAGAAGTGGCTTCATTGTTGTCACAATGAAGACCTATTCCTTTTGACGTGAAGGAACCACATCAAGCTCTATCAAAAACTTATTGATCCACATAGCTTACATTGTCGCTTCTACTGCAACTATGTATTATGATTTCGTAGCAGATTGAGCCACCAAAATCCATTTGGTGCTCTTCCAGCATACTACTCCTTCATCTCCATGAAGACGTATCTGGATTATGACTACGTGCCATCACGATTAGTCAAATGGTTGGCATCACAATACCATTAAATAGTTAACTTCCTTTTCACCTCCAATCATAGGAAAATAATCCTAAGTCTTTAGCAAGATACTTAAGGATGCTCTCAACAATCCAGTGAAAAATCACCTGGATTCGATTGGAATCTGTTGCACATGATGCAACATCTCTTCGAGTACATGTCATGACATACATAATGAGTTTATAGCCGAACCATGTGGAACACTCATCTCATCTCATTTTCAGCTTGTGTCTAAAGACACGATTCTTTGCTGAAATGTATGTGGTGGTTCATAAGAAGGTATCTCCTCTTGGATTTCCTCATATCGAACCTATCAAGGACCTTACCAGTATAAGTCTCTTGACATAGACTAAAGAGCTTCCCTGGTCTATCTCTATGGATCTTAAAGCCCAATATGTACTCTACCTCACCCAGGTCTTTCATTGAAAACACATTTTCAAATGACTAGTATGTCATCCACATACAAGACCAAAAGACTACATTGCTCCCACTGAATTTCTTGTAGACACAAGTTTTCTCTATACATAAGATGAAGTCAATTTCCTTGACAGCTTCATCAAGTATGAGGTTTCGACTCCTTGATGCTTACTTAAGTCCATACATAGATCTCTCAAGTTTGCATACCTTCCCAAGATTTTAGTATCTTAAAAACCTATTGGTTGTGTCATGTATACATCCTCTTCCAAAAATCCATTCAGGAAGGCGGTTTTGATATCCAACTGCTGTAACACCCTCTCTTTTAAAATAAGGGAAATTACTAAATTACCCTCTAAGACAGCGGAAAACATAAAAACCATACGAGGGCGCTACGCTTAGTTACAATAATTTAATGAAATGCCTTGGCCAAGGACCTTGAAAATAAACTTAAATAAAACTCGTAAGACTTTTATACAAAACTTGTAGTTCATAATAGCAAAACTCAATTCTGAGCCTTAAACACTTGGGCAAAAATAACTGAAAACAAGTCTCGAGGAATACATAAAAACATTTGTCTCAAGTCAAGGTCTTACGTCACTGTAGACACCACCCCACATACCGAATCAGCTCCTCAAGGCTCAAGCTCGCTAATAAACATTCAACAACCTGGTGGGTGGCTCAGGGTCAGTTCTCGTTCTCATACATCAATCTCAACGCATAATAGTAATAGAACACCAAGCATCAAGGCACATATCACATATTCACATCATAGACATCATCCAAGTCACAATCACAAACAACACGCAACAACCATGTTCAAGTTCTCTAGGTGAGTTATTAGGCGCCATTAGGAGTTTATCCCGCACCACCCCTGCCGGCCCGACGCACCTCTCTCCCCTGGAGAGGTCCAAAACGCATCCTCTCCCTTGGAGGATACCACGAAACCTTTCCCTTGAAGGAATCGCAACTTGACTCAACCAAACAAATCACGCCTTTCCCTTGAAGACGTGACCGCACCTCTTTCCCTCGAAGAGGCACTTAGCACCCATAGTGCAGTTTTAGGGGGCAGTGCAGGCTCCTTCAGTTTCTATCATTCACATTCAACAATTTCACCACCATTCCCAGTAACCAATAGTCACATCTCATCACATTCAACACATCACTCAATCAAGGTAACCGACTAGCTCACCGGCCACCCCCACCTGCAAGTACGGGGGAAACCATGTCATGAGTCTAGGGGTCACCCACCTGTTCCTCATACTCAGAGCAACCCCACATTGGCAGGGCTACTCTCCTGCAACCACAACTGGCAATTTATAACATCAAGGCATTTGCACACATTTCCCTATCACCCTATCCCTCATTTCTACGTCAATTCATTAATCAATTCATTTCAGTCCATACCCAAAACCACACCACGACAATCAACAACGACAATCCACCACGACAATCATAAACAACCAAGCACATTCACAACGCAATTTACCCCTTTTACACTCATCATTTTCATACATCACCTAGGGTTCATCTAAGTCAAAATTGGAACTCCTCACATCATCCAAACTACCTACACAACGCTAAGCCCTCACCAATCCCTCCGATTAAATCATACATTTTAGTTCTCGGTTAATAATAATAATCAACCACGAGAATAACCAAGGACTGATTTTAAATAAATATGTAAATATAAACCAACTAGGCATGACGTAGAAATAACTAGCAACGACAAGATTTTACCCCCTTTAACCACCCACCTATAAACCAAGCCGGGTGACTTGACAATCGGTTCCGGGACTTGAATCGTACGGAAAGGAGAGTTTAATGGACGTTCGTAACCTCCGGACCAATTTGTACTAACTGAAAAGTTAGTTTGGGCCCTTTCTGTCAAAAACAGACAGTTAAGTGACTTAATTGTCACACGGGACAAGCTACAGGGGCAAAATACCAAAGGAAAGGAAGGGATGACCGATTTGCAACTTACAGTCGGGCTAGGGACCAAATTGGCATATTTTCCAATCGTATGAACCCTAATTTCCACCGATTGGTTTTTCCTTCGATTCTCCCTAACCAGGGATCCAAACTTGAAATTGAAAGAGGGGAAATGATCGTGAGGATGAGACGAATTGAATGGTACAACCATTCGGTTCGAATCAGCCTGAATCATCACGACACTAAGCTCGTCGGAGCTTGATCGGTCATGAATCGCTTTCTGGGTTTAAGGGATGCAAGCTTCAATCCCTTACCATGGGTGGCTTTTATAGGCCTGGACGATCAGACACAAGCCAAAGGAAGTGGCCGACACTGGCCAAATTCGTCAACAATCGGGCCTTCATCTTTTGAAAATCGTGGCCGGAGTAGGGACGAATTCCCACTCAATTCGTCGTGTTCTTGGAGGATATGCAATAGTCGAGATTCCCAAGCTTTCTGTCATGTCCTGGTGGCCTCCCTTGTCCGGCTGCTGAAGAGAAAGTGGGTTTGTCCACTTGCAGCGTCGCCGGCGAGGTAGGGGAGCGGCGGAGCAAAAACAGGGGCTCGCCGGAGAAGACTGCCCAAAACGACGTCGTTTCAGCGTTTGGCGGTTTTGAAAATTTAATAAAGAAAGTTGTGGCTGGGATTCGATCTCGGGTCGGCTAAGTGCTGGGTTGGTTCCTTAACCAACTCGGCTACTGGTTTACTCAGTGAATAGTCTTACCTCAGCTACTATTTTATTCGGTTTGCTGAGTTTTGATTCCTTTCTCAAAATCGATTCTTCTAATGACCAAATCGATTTAACCTTTAAGCCTCGATTAATTTAATCGTGAATCTACAAACAAATTTCCGCTGATAAGGATTGACCTTATTAATTTTAAAAAAAAATTAATTCCCTAAATTCGGGATGTTACAATTCTCCCCTCCTTAAAAAGATTTCGTCCCCGAAATCCATCCCTAAGTAAGTTCTGAAATAACTCCACTCTCTCTCTACATGGAGATTCTCTCTCGTCTCCCAGAAGATTTGCAGTCGAAGATCGTACGGATGCACAGACTGCAGTTCATAAAAACACATTTAGAGGCACTGGGCAAGCTCAGGGATTTCTACCCAGATTTCCCCAGAGATATACGGGAACCACTGCAAGATCTGCAAATCCCAATTTCCATCGTGCTAAGGAGAACGTCGAGACTCAGACAGCGCCTGCTACGGATCTGGAATGTCCAATACACACCAGAAGGGGTGACCCTACAGTACTACAAAGGGCGGGTGCACAGAATTCCATTCACCAGGGCTAAGCACCCAGTGTTAGTTATAGGAGCCCATAGAGCACACTTGTGTAATCCACGTGTAATTGGAAATTTAATAATGAGGGGTTATTAATAAATGCAACCCTAGCTTCTCTTTCCATTGCCATCAATTCTCTTGAGCACATAACGTTACAATCTATTGGTATCTCCTGATTTACTTGTCACCCGCGGGGATTCTAGGAAACAAAAATTCTATCAACGAAATTGTGCATCGTCTGAGACCATACGTGCTTAGGTCCCAGGCAAAAAAACCACAAGAAAGAGAATAAGGGTACAATCATGAATTTGAGGAAATACTAAGGCGTGCGAGGTGGAATTTCTATTTGCCTCTGCCGACCTGTTCTTTCCGGGGAATTTTCTTGACGCCTCCGTCGCTCTTTATGCTTGAACATCTTCAGAACGAAGGTGATAGCCACGATAAGAAAAATAGCTATCAGTTAGATAAAATTAATCTCGCACAAGGTTTCTACTTCATCAGGACCAGCCATTTTTCGTTGGAGTATGACTGAGAGAAAGGGTATTATTTTATAAGCAAAAATTTTCGGTCAACTTGTACAAGAGGCCGCCGTTCAGATTCGAAAGTCAAAAAGCAAATAGGATGATATGACATCACCGATTTACGCGTTAACTGTGCCTCGAAAAGCAGTGTCGATTCGGTGGAAAAAAATTTCCAACCGTTCACGTGCCGTTCGCCAAAAAGTGACACGACACACTGTCTAAGCTTTAGCGGTGCCTCAAAAGTCGCGTCGATGTGGTGGACGATTCTTCACCGTTCACGTGTCATCCGCCGAAAGCACGGATCACGTGTCGGGATCTACGGTTCTCTACTCGGGTATTTAACTTGAGTGAAACTTGATTCCATGTATCCCTCGTATCACACTTGCTAAAACTCACGGAAATTCGAAATGGGAGCAGAGAAAAACACCGAAGCGACTCCACTCCTCACTCTTTTTCCTACTCCCGAAAATCCATCCGTCCCCCTGGTAATCCCTTTCTAACTGATTTCTGTCCTTTCTGTGATTCTGTTAAGAAAGAATGGAAACTAGATTGTAGCTGCCCGAACCACATGTCTCCAAATGAGAAATCTTTCGTTTCCCTTGACCGTAACGTTCACCAACTTGTTTCCTTTGGAAGAGGTTCCCTAGTAAAGTCAAAGGGAAAGGGTTCCGTTAGGTTGGGTCCATTGATTATTCCGGATGTACTACTGATGCCCGGTATCATTGGTAGTTTCATAAGCGTGAGCCAGCTTATGGAACAGAACTTCGCTTTTGTCTTTAAGGGAGGGTGGTGCACCGTGTTTGACCAGTTTGGAAATCCTTTTCTTTCTGTACCAAAAATAAGCAGATGTTTTCCGCTTAACATGGCTCATGTCACGCAGATAGGTGTTGCCATCCGGGGAAAACCAGAACAAACAGGGGCGGTCAAGGTTTGCTGCGGAAAGAAGCGGGTTAAGGAGGGGTTGCAAGAAGTGGCCAACCTGATCATGGAGGCTGACAAGGGGAAGAAGCGAGAGTGTCCGATCAAGTTAGTGGATCCTTTACAGAGTTCTAAGAATATGGCCTAAGTAGCCGATTTGTACTACCTATCATGTATCCCGCACTTTATTAATAATAAGTCCTTTCTCTTCCACTTTTATTTATTTGAACCAACTCAAACCGCAAAAACATAACTTAAACATGATCTTCCACAAAGATTCTACGAAACTAAACGGTCTACTCGTCGCGTCGGCTCTTGCTTATGAGTTCGAGATGACGTCGTGCCTCAGCCTCCTCGGCTGCTTCTAACGTCAGCTTCAGATGCCGTAAATTAGCATGCAGATGAGGAGTAAGGCAAAGATTATAAATGCCACACTCGGCTCATTGTAATCCTCTGGATAGCTCATTTTCGAATTGGTGAGAGTTTTCTTAAGCCAATGGAGGAAGGATGGAAGAGAGAAATGATGATGGTGGTTCAAACCTTCAAAATTTGATCTTTTATGGACACCCATCTCACCAAGAAAGTGGTCACAATAATGGTGACACTACCCACACTCTTATGTCGGCACACAAGAACATGAGAGATGGCCAACTAAGTCAAAGGCTAGGAGCTAGGGTTCGTCTCTGTAAATAGATGGTACCGAAATTCTCCGAACGACAGAGCAGAGGTCGAAATAGAATACTCCATTCCACGCTCTTGTAACCCAGAAATGTCTACGATTCCTATTTGCAAATGGGGAGAACAACGATCCACATCCTGGATGGAAGAAAATCCAGGACGAAGGTTTCTTAGTTGCAAAAAGGACGTCGCTTGGTAAGTCAAAAATTACTTCCCGAGTTTTCCGACTATCCTTTCTCCTAACCCAGGAAAAAAAAATTTATCTGTCCTATTTGGGTCTATAACAGAGAATGAACAATCATTGAATCTACTTTGCATGGGTAGCTCCCCTAATGCAACCACGAACTAAAGTCGTAATTAACGAACTTTTACGGAAACTAAACAACTATGAGCGTACCTTCAGAAAACAGACAATTTTCGGGGGGAAAAACGGTTTCCAATACCGCTACATCATCTGTACCTTCTATTAGTAACAAAACAAGTCCTTAAATCATAACATAATATAAACGTACTTAATCTTAGGGGACCTGAGTAGGGAGCCTTGATTCGGTGGAGTGGACTTGAGACCTTAAATACTGAAAATTCTTTTAAAGTCGAGACTTGATTTCAAAACCTTAAATCCTTGAAAACCTGACCGACTTCCAGTACCACTTGGGTAAGCCAAACTGTAGAGGAAGACGGCTCTGATACCAAATTGTAACACCCTCTCTTTTAAAATAAGGGAAATTACCAAATTACCCTCTAAGACAGCGGAAAACATAAAAACCATACGAGGGCGCTACGCTTAGTTACAATAATTTAATGAAATGCCTTGGCCAAGGACCTTGAAAATAAACTTAAATAAAACTCGTAAGACTTTTATACAAAACTTGTAGTTCATAAAAACAAAACTCAATTCTGAGCCTTAAACACTTGGGCAAAAATAACTGAAAACAAGTCTCGAGGAATACATAAAAACATTTGTCTCAAGTCAAGGTCTTACGTCACTGTAGACACCACCCCACATACCGAATCAGCTCCTCAAGGCTCAAGCTCGCTAATAAACATTCAACAACCTGGTGGGTGGCTCAGGGTCAGTTCTCGTTCTCATACATCAATCTCAACGCATAATAGTAATAGAACACCAAGCATCAAGGCACATATCACATATTCACATCATAGACATCATCCAAGTCACAATCACAAACAACACGCAACAACCATGTTCAAGTTCTCTAGGTGAGTTATTAGGCGCCATTAGGAGTTTATCCCGCACCACCCATGCCGGCCCGACGCACCTCTCTCCCCTGGAGAGGTCCAAAACGCATCCTCTCCCTTGGAGGATACCACGAAACCTTTCCCTTGAAGGAATCGCAACTTGACTCAACCAAACAAATCACGTCTTTCCCTTGAAGACGTGACCGCACCTCTTTCCCTCGAAGAGGCACTTAGCACCCATAGTGCAGTTTTAGGGGGCAGTGCAGGCTCCTTCAGTTTCTATCATTCACATTCAACAATTTCACCACCATTCCCAGTAACCAATAGTCACATCTCATCACATTCAACACATCATTCAATCAAGGTAACCGACTAGCTCACCGGCCACCCCCACCTGCAAGTACGGGGGAAACCATGTCATGAGTCTAGGGGTCACCCACCTGTTCCTCATACTCAGAGCAACCCCACATTGGCAGGGCTACTCTCCTTGCAACCACAACTGGCAATTTATAACATCAAGGCACTTGCACACATTTCCCTATCACCCTATCCCTCATTTCTACGTCAATTCATTTCAAATCTTCATACCCAAAACCACACCACGACAATCAACAACGACAATCCACCACGACAATCATAAACAACCAAGCACATTCACAACGCAATTTACCCCTTTTACACTCATCATTTTCATACATCACCTAGGGTTCATCTAAGTCAAAATTGGAACTCCTCACATCATCCAAACTACCTACACAACGCTAAGCCCTCACAATCCCTCCGATTAAATCATACATTTTAGTTCTCGGTTAATAATAATAATCAACCACGAGAATAACCAAGGACTGATTTTAAATAAATATGTAAATATAAACCAACTAGGCATGACGTAAAAATAACTAGCAACGACAAGATTTTACCCCTTTAACCACCCACCTATAAACCAAGTCGGGTGACTTGACAATCGGTTCCGGGACTTGAATCGTACGGAAAGGAGAGTTTAACGGACGTTCGTAACCTCCGGACCAATTTGTACTAACTGAAAAGTTAGTTTGGGCCCTTTCTGTCAAAAACAGACGTTAAGTGACTTAATTGTCACACGGGACAAGCTACAGGGGCAAAATACCAAAGGAAAGGAAGGGATGACCGATTTGCAACTTACAGTCGGGCTAGGGACCAAATTGGCATATTTTCCAATCGTATGAACCCTAATTTCCACCGATTGGTTTTTCCTTCGATTCTCCCTAACAGGGATCCAAACTTGAAATTGAAAGAGGGGAAATGATCGTGAGGATGAGACGAATCGAATGGTACCAACCATTCGGTTCGAATCAGCCTGAATCATCACGACACTAAGCTCGTCGGAGCTTGATCGGTCATGAATCGCTTTCTGGGTTTAAGGGATGCAAGCTTCAATCCCTTACCATGGGTGGCTTTTATAGGCCTGAACGATCAGACACAAGCCAAAGGAAGTGGCCGACACTGGCCAAATTCGTCAACAATCGGGCCTTCATCTTTTGAAAATCGTGGCCGGAGTAGGGACGAATTCCCACTCAATTCGTCGTGTTCTTGGACGGATATGCAATAGTCGAGATTCCCAAGCTTTCTGTCATGTCCTGGTGGCCTCCCTTGTCCGGCTGCTGAAGAGAAAGTGGGTTTGTCCACTTGCAGCGTCGCCGGCGAGGTAGGGGAGCGGCGGAGCAAAAACAGGGGCTCGCCGGAGAAGACTGCCCAAAAAGACTGCCCAAAACGATGTCGTTTCAGCGGTTTTGAATATTTAAAAATGAAAGTTGTGGCTGGGATTCGATCCCGGGTCGGCTAAGTGCTAGGTTGGTTCCTTAACCAACTCGGCTACTGGTTTACTCAATGAATAGTCTTACCCCGGCTACTATTTTATTCGGTTTGCTGAGTTTTGATTCCTTTCTCAAAATCGATTCTTCTAATGACCAAATCGATTTAACCTTTAAGCCTCGATTAATTTAATCGTGAATCTACAAACAAATTTCCGCTGATAAGGATTGACCTTATTAATTTTAAAAAAAAATTAATTCCCTAAATTCGGGATGTTACACATATTCATAATCATGAAATGCAACAATCAATGGGATAATCCGAATGGATTAAATCATAGCCTCTTACCAAGATTAGGAGTTTGAACTCGTCATTGCTCGATTGTAGGTTATTGGTTCTTGACTTTCAAGAAGCAATATGTCTAGAGTTCCATTTAATGAAGATTACAAATCTTCTTAGATTGAATTCTAGTCCATTTAGACTAACGAATTTGGATGTGAACAACAACAACTTGAGTATATCGCCCTCCTTTGGCTTTTCCCTCTACATCTTCACTGTTTTGAACAATTTCTTATTCAATCGGGTTCTCAGATGTAATTGGATCAGTATCCATTGTTGCTCATCATCTTGAGTCTCTTCAAGATGAATATTTCTCCCACTTGTTTTCTTGAAAATGAACTCATTTTCCAAGAAGACAACATCACGAGCAACAAACACTTTGTTCTCTTTAGGATTGTAGAAGTAACATCCCTTCGTCTCTTTAGGTTAACCTACAAATAGGCACTTTGTCTGATTTTGGTGCTAGTTTATCGGAAAGCATACGCTTAACATAAAGTTCACGACCCCAAACTTTTAGAAAAGATATCACTGGTACCATACCAGTCCATGTGTGATATGGTGTCTTTTCAACAGACTTAGATGGAGTTCTATTCAGTGTAAACGCAGTAGTTTCATTTCCCCAGAAAAAATATTTGGAAGATTAGCGAAGCTCATCATAGATTGAACCATGTCTAACAAGTTGCAATTTCTCCTTTCCAACACGCCATTCAACTATGGCATTCCGAGAGGAGTGAGTTTGTGAAATGATTCCACAACTCCTAAGATGATCAAAAAAACTCTTAGCTAAGATATTAACCATCTCGGTCAAACCGAATGGCTTCTATCTTCCTTTCAATTGGTTTTGTACTTCATTTTGTGAATCTTTGAATATTTCATAAGATTCAAACTTCCGATTCATTAAGTAGATGTACCCATACCTACTTAAGTCATCAGTAAGAGTGATGAAGTATCTAAACCTCCACAAGCCATTGAACTCATAGGTCATACACATCAGTATGTGTGAGGGCCAAAAGATCACTTGCTCTTTCACTTTGGCAGAAGAACGACGACCTAGTCATCTTTCCCACTAGTTAAAGCTTCGCATGTAACAAAACTCTCACAAGAAAATGAGATTGAAACACCAACTGTCTAAAGTTGTTTCATGCGTAGCAAACTAATGTGTCTAAATGCCAAAAGTTTGTGGATTATGAGTTTGTCTATTGCTTCTTGGTGTTATTGGAACTCAAACTCCCACTTGAATGCATGCCATCCTAGCTTCATTGTCAATGCGAAGTTTTATTCTGCCACTAACTTCTTCCAAGTTACAACTATTATTCTGTCTGAAATCCATTTTCCTTTACTATCTCTTGTTCGTATAGTGCTTTGTGGGTATCACACCTCTCATTCCTTTGTTTAATACTTTAAACGTGGCTACCCTTAACACCATATCCGAAGTGGTTCACAAGTATGTGTATAAAACCAGCCAACTACGGACGAGAAGCAATCATTGCTTCTAGTTCTCCTCCCACTTAATTCATGCAGTCATTGCATGAATTTTGGGAGAGATTTGGTCGTTTGGGGTACCAAGGATAGAGTATGCATTCATAAAGTTCACTCCAGGTGGTTCTATGAATGATAACACGTGGCACATGACAATCAACTATTGTCTTTTAAAATTTACTTATAGTCTTCTCTTCCTCATATGAGGTGACTATTTGAATTTTAAAGTATGGATTTCAAGGACATTTCCTTAAGAACACTACTTTGTTCTATGTGTGGTGAGGGCTTCAAAAGCCTTTAGCATTCACAATGCTTTGATTTTCTCCTTCATAAGGATAAAATCATTTGGTGATAGGATAAACGAGTTGACTAACCATAATTCTACGAAAATAAAGTGCAAAAGCTATTATTGTTTCAAATATACATAGCTCATGATTTTCTCTAAAATTAAGAGCATATGTGTACTTCATTCACACAAAAGTGTGTCCCCTTGAATGAAATACTTCCCAAGATCCTAAATCCATCAAAAAGTTAGCCGTACTTTGGCACTGCCACTAAATTTTTGTAATTTAGGTAGACCAACCCATTGGTCAATCACAAACCTTTTGTGACTCTTGGTTGATTATGTGATAATCACAAAATCGACTATGCTTCGAACCAAAACTTTGTCTTTTGTATTCATTGAGTACGACCAAAAACGAACTTATGGAACCCTAAGATCCACCCTTGCTATCCAGTGCAATAATAGGTCCATAGTCTACTTTCGCAGAAAAGGGCCTAGTTCTTGTAAAGGCATCACAGGTTTTCGTTATGGTAAAGCATTGCCTCAATTTTACTTTGGGACATTTTAGGTGATGTGTTTTCATCTACGTTTGCTAGTGAACTAATCGCGCAAGAGATATACACAACAACCTAAAATAGGGTTCTAAGCATTCAACAATTAACGCTTGTAGGTGATCGGATCTTGGCCCCCTTTAGTCTTGGAAAAGCGCTTCATGTTCATCATCGAAGAATCTCCTATCCTTGAGTCTTTGACTAGCGTCCATCCCTCCTTTGTTGTAATTACATATTTTTGTAAACTAAATACAAGATTCCTAATCTATCTTATTAATTTACAAATAATAAAATTACAAAAAAATAAACGGTACGCAGACGTATTTCCCAAAATAAAATAATAATAAATTAAATTGGGGTGGGGCCTTTTATCCGATCACCAAGAACCTGCACGCCTTGCACAAAACGCACAATATACACAATAACACATGTATATAACATTCATTCATTCACTACTGCATGAGTGAATGACCTTAAATCTAGCATGCTTGATAGATTTAACCCTAATTAACCAATTTTAATTAAGGTGGTAATTAATTATGAATAAAACAATTTTATTCTAATTAAACCCTAATAATAAACTCCTTTATTATAATTGCTTCAACAATAAAATTCATTCAATTATAGGGATTATCGTCAATATTTAAAAGTTTCATGGATATAAATTTCAAAACTTACCCTTAAATTCCATCAATTAAAACTCCCACTCAATTTAATAACTCTTTATTAAAAATAAACAGGAAATTAATTATGAATTTAAATATTTCCAATACTTAATCAAACCTATGATTAAAATTGAAAATTGACCAAAAATTGGTTCGCAAACGGGTTCCATTTGATGACTAAAAGACTTGGTCAAACCAAAATCAAAACTAATCAAACAGAAAAATTTTAATTTCGAACCGAAACCGAACCTGGTCGACCGAAAAGGTTCGACCGAACCAGTTGGTTGAAACCAGTCCAACCCGAACCGAACGGGCAGACAAAGAAAAGGGAGGAAGTGCACTACCAAATAGAGAATTAATGGGTTATCAACCCAAGGATTTGTTTAGGCCCAAACAACAACACATAACACAGACCATCAATTTAATGTAATGGGCTGGGCTGAAATAAGGTTCTGGAAACAATTTCCAGATTTAATGCAGCCAGACTTATGCTCACGTGGGCCGAAGCTTTGGTCGGCCAACATCATGGGTCAAACCCAAATGCTGGACAAGAAAACCAATTGTCTGTTATGGGTTCAAAACCCAAGAGCCATGCTTCCCTTGAAAATTAAACTACAGGACTGTTATTGTTAGGTTTCATTAAACCAAATTACAACCTAAAGGTTAATTTCAAATTCCTTTCTCTATGCTGACAACGGCAATTGAATTCACAGAAACAATTTTCCATGTTTGATGGTCGGCAGCAGCAAAGTAAATAAACAAATATTTTATCTTTTTGAAATCTGTTTAATTAAATAAACCAAATATCCATGAAGACTTTTGAAAACACTTTTTCAACGAAAATATAAACACAATTCGTTTTGTTATGAAAAATATGCAAAACGAGGGGCTCTGATACCACTAAAGGAAATCGTTAGATGCAAAACTAGAAACGTAGCGGAAATACGAATCAACATCTAACAACCTAGAAAGAGCTCGATTGCATATAAATCAATAACAAGGGTTATCGTAACTCCACTTAACATATTCTCAAAACTAATACCTCCCGTAGCTCCCGTAGCCTTTAGATTGATCCAGAGAGCTTCAAATGTAGCTCCTCTACTTAGTCCACGCTAGCTGGGATCTGGATCTTCCTCGCCAAAGCTTGCTAGAACTCTTGGTCGAAGAACAACTTTTATGGTTATGACAGCTAGGATTTTCTCCGAGAGAAAGTGTGTGAGGCTTAGGATTGACTGCTACCCTAGCAGTCTTATTTATAGGATTAGGGTAGAAACCCTAATCCCTTCCTAACCCTAACGGGCCGCCAGCCCAGTAGTCCCAATCCACCATGGATTGGGCCTATTAATGATCCGGTCCATACTATAGGCGTGTGACCTTGTAGGACCCGGTCCGATTAGCCGTGGCCCAAACCACTGATTAATATTGGTCTCTAGCAAAACATATTAATCCCTAACCGGCCCGAATTAAATCTATTAATCAGGTCCAACACTTAACTAGTTCCTATGCCGATTTGGACCGATGGACATAAATCCTTCAGAGGAGGTGGGGATATTGCACGTGGTGGTCTTCCACAACTCAAGAACATAGCTCCGCCACCGTCGTTTTCACGTTCCGGCGACCCAGTCCTCCGACCACCTCCTTCTTTGGGCTCTTTCGACGATGTTTTGGAGGACTAATGTGATAGAGGAGGAAATTAGAGGACTTAATTGTGACCTAAAGTACTTCAGTGACCCAAACATAATCTAAACTACAAAAATGACCAAACTGTAATTTAAACCAAATCTGTGATTTTGTGAAATTATTATTTTTTAAATATTTGTTTCCTTTATAGGGGTTGAAAACCCCTACAACTGCAAAATTAATTAAATATTTGTTACATGACTTTAGATCTGCACCGTTGATCAATTGACAGTTGTAGGGGTTAAAACTGCTACAACGGAACCGCTACAACTGACAATTCTGTTGTAGCGGTTCCTTAACCGCTACAACTGGCCGTTTGAACCGGACGATTTAGCAGCGGTTTCTAATAACCGCTACAATGATCGTTGTAGGGGTTATAACCCCTACCGATGTCAATCCATAACCCCTACAACGGACACTGTTTTTGTAGTGTACTTCAGAATTTTTTTTTTTTTTACGAATAGTGTGGTTCCATTGCATAAAAAATTATCATGAAGTTCTTACAATTCTCAAGAACAAAATATTACCAGCTAAAAACAATTGGCATCTAAGATGATTTTCGGTTCATCATCATCGAATCCCCTAGATCAAATTAGAGCGGAAAGAAAAAACTAACAAGCTCAAAATCAAAACTAAGTTGTCTCTTTCTGATTTCACCCACTTTCTCTTCAGTCTCATTCATCAAAGCTCAAACATCATCATCAACAACTTATCAGCAACTCATCATTAACAACAACTCATCAACATATCTAACATGATGAACTGGGGGTTAGTCTATGTATTAAACTAGGATAGATAACCCCCTTCCAAATTGTTTTAAACCGAGGAACAACAACAACTTTTTATATGGCCTTATGCTATCCCTTACTCTTAACTGAATCTTGATCAACAACTTTTCCTCCCAAAAGAGTATTATAACCTTGCTTTGGAAATGTCAAACTACATTTAACTTTATGATATCCCAAAATTTTCAACAAAGTCGAATTTTATTTTATTGTCTTCCACTTTACTTTAATCTAACATAATTCTTTCCATTTAAGTCTGATATAAAAACATTCTTTTAAAGATGAATCTAACGAGCCTAATCTTGAGGTTATTCTGTCAATTTACAAAAGTAGGTTATTTTTCAACCCATCCTCCTAAAAGGCCGCGATAAAATACTTGTGACTTATCTATAACTACTTAATGTGTTGCAATCAGTATGTTCCCTTAATTATTATTTTCTTACTTTGATAATCATTCTTTCATTTGAAGTTTATTATTTTAAAAAAAATGAGAGGGCCCATTAAAGAAAATAAAATGGGCCTCCAACTCTCAGTTTTTTATTGTCTTTATTTAATAAGTGATATAAGGCCGAATTTGAGGCCCCATTAGATTTGAGGCCCTGTACTGGTGGGCCGACCAGCACAGGTCAATGGGCGGGCTTGATTCTTGCCTTTGAGGTATGGATCGTTGTTTCTCATATCAAAAAGAGAGTTTCAAAACACACGATTTTAAAAGTTCGACAAAAGTATATCAAAATATGTCTTGTTGAAATTGATGCGCCTAATTATTGACGTATTCAGTCCCTCATTAGATGATATTTTTCATAATATCCTTGTCCATTTTTCATGATTTTGCATGAGTTCCATACCCCCTTGTCCCTTGGGGGTGGTTTTATATTGTTTTGCATGTTTTTTGTTCATTTCAGGTGATCCATGATGATTGGGGACGAAGCGGGACTTGAAAGGGAGGTTGGAAGCACTTGACGATCCAGTGTGTTGGAATCAAGAGATACACAACGTGTACCATCATACAACACGCCATGTATCATCATACAACACGTCGTGTATCATAAAAAACACGACGTGTTTTCTTCTACTTACGAGAAAATTAGTACTTATTCAACTTGGAAAGGAAAAAAGAGACACCATTCATTCTCCATTCGACTTTTTACGAACTAGACAATAGAGAAAGGTGATTTTCAGAGTTTGGAAGCACGCTTGAGCAGAATGAATCTAAGATTTTTCAGATGTTTGATTGAATTATCAGGATTAGTTTCTCCAGAAGCAAGATGACCCTTTCTCGGTATTTTTCTCCTTTGTTTCATGATTTTCTTCGAAACCATGAACAGCTAAACTTTCTAGTTTGTTCAGATTAGATGAAACTGTAGGTAAGTTTTGTAAGGATGATGTTGGTTTTCTAACCCTTTGATTATTATTGAGGATTATTCAATTTTTTTGATGTGATTTTCCTAAACCTTAATTTGATTGTTGAATCTGATTGATTGATTGATTGATTGTCAGTTTTTTTGCTCATATTTGATTTCGCGGGTCTAACCTAGAACCTGAGTCATTCTAGAGATAAGAAGTCTTTAGGTTCTGCAGGTAGCTTGATCCAAGGATCGGTAGACCTAATCTCTTTGCGTTCTCTTTGTGTCATTTTGTTGAACACCCTGCATGCGTTTTTGATAATTCACAAGTTAGTTTGACCATGGGAACTTGTGGATTTGATAGGATAATATCTCTACGGCCTGATCCAGGAGTTGAGATTAACCAAGAAAGTCTCGAGTCATCAAGTCTATTAATCCAAAATTGCATTTCATCTATCCATCTTAACGAACTAGAGTGGATACGAGTTTGGACAATCTCCTTAATCAATCTTCGAACCCCGAATCTGTTTACTTTTTTACTTTTGCATTGTTAGTTTAATTCATTCACAAACAACAAAACCCCTGATAGCTTTACACACTTTGTTAAGTAATAGAATCCAACGACGAATATGAAGATTCGTCTAGTGATGGAGACAATGAGAGTGAGGGGAATTTCACTCTTGATTGGAGGGCTCAACATCTATCAATCAAGGGTAGACCATTTGTTACTACATCAGATGCTTCTCAACCTTTCAAGAGGCTTGATTTTCTTGTTGATTTTGAAAGTTCAATTGTACATATGAGAAGTAGAATCATGATTGTGTTTCTTGAAAGTAAGATTCTAATTACATATCTAACATAATACTGAGAGGAATTCATCATTGTCACCTGATTTTTGCCATCAGATTTCCGTCAACGTCACGGGACCTTCGTCATTGTCGGACTTCCCTCGCCGACCTTCGTTGGTGTTGGGCCTCTATCGAGACTTAACCTTCACATGCGCGCACCACACTTTTGTCATCGTCATACCTTCACCGTCGTTAGAATAGCACCGTCAAAATGCTATCGGTACTAGTTCTGCCTTCATCCTATTGTACTTTGATCGTCATCACCAACCTTTTTGTTACCCATTGTTGGAATTTTGGATTCCATGACATAAGTGTTGGAATTATTTGATTCCATGATATAAGTCACATGGGTGAGTTGTTCGGTTAAGAAGACTTGGGTGATTAATATAAATTCATAGCAACACTATTTTTATTAGTGAAGGCTTAAATGATAAATTATATTAATAAACTAAAGTTTTGAAATTTTGAATTTTGAATTTTGAATTTTCAGATACAATTTCTGCGATTTGAAAATTCGGTTAGATTCAAAATCTAAATGAACCGGTTCTTGGTTCATTTTTTAATCGATTTGGGGCTGATTTTTTAAACAAAAATCAGACCCAAAGCCCTCAATTTTGTCGTGTATGTCATTGATAAAGGGAGTGAAAATTCAAGTTAATTAAACGTCTGTTTATTTTTGTTCGAGTTTGATTTAAATGAAGGGTTGTGTTTATCCTTGGTTGAACCAACACAACTCTTCACCCTCACACCCTTCCATGGCCTATAAAAGGAAGTCTCTTCCTCACTTCTAAAGAAGACCAATTTACACAAATTCATCTCCTCTCAAAGGTCTTAAAGGTTCTTCAATTTCATAAGGCTTCATTTTGAAGGTGTTAGTAGTTTTATCTCATAAAGGAATTCCTTGTAACCCTAGGCTTTGGGAAAGGGTAGGAAAGTTATTTACGGAAAGTGTGTTTGTTCACAACTCTACTAAAATCCGAGTCACAATTTGGTTCGAGTTGATTACAAGCCAAATCCTCTACTTTTCGACTAGAGTGTCGTAAGAGAGCGACTTCTAAGGTTGAAGGGACTCAAGTGATCATGCGATCTCCCTTTCCTAGTCTGGGTACACGAACTAACACTGTGTATTGTCAACAAGAATTCGTTCTTATAAAGTCCTCACTTTTCGTACTCGGTAAATCGATACGTAGGTTCCAACAGTCCTAAAGAACACTAATCCATTGTGATGACTCGAACAAAAGTTGTAGATTTGCTCTCATGTCAAAACACAAGGCCAATGATACTTCTAGTAAGAAGTTTTTAGTGGAAAACTTTAAAAGTTTCATAATGTGTTTCTTAATCGATTGAGGTGCAAATGCAAAGTGTTACTCTACATTTTGGAGCAATTCAAAAGGTTATGTGATAACATACTCTAAGTATGGTTATCATAAAAATATATACTTATTATATTAGTATATATATTACTCAAAATTTATCTAAATTTGGGAGTACGTTAGCATTTTTATGCTTAATATTATTGAAGTACTGATATTATTGAAGTACAAATAATATTGTTAAATATTATTGATATACTAATAATAATTCTAAGGAAAACACTCCGGTGCACCCGGTGCACCGAGTGCACCCGCTTGCGTTTTGATAGATAAATATTTTTTTAAAATCTTGTTTTTTCGAGGATAAGTATCTACATGTCGTTAAAAGATACATAGAGCGATTTGAACGAAAAACTAATTTGGTAGACCTGATGATCTATCATATTGGAAAAAATACAGCTATAGAAGGAAACCTAAAGAACATTAGGTATAATCTTATACTATGATGACTAAAAATTTCAACTAAGCTCAATTTAGACTTATTAAGATTAAATCTATTGATTTAAAAGTTCAATTCAATGAAAATACGACTCTAGATAGCATAAATGCAAGCGGGTGCACTCGGTGCACCGGATGCACCGGAGTGTTCACCATAATTCTAAATATTATTGAGGTATTAGTAATATTATTAAGGTACTAATAATATTGTTGTAACTAATATTTAGTTTTGGAAACAATAATATTAAATATTATTAATAATATTGGGTTTACCAATATTTGGTTTGATAACCTAATATGGAAATATTATTAATAATATTGGAGTTAATAATATTTAGTTTATTTGGTTTATAATAACCAAATATGAATATTATTAAAGCATTAATAATATTGTTTTCTAATATTTGGTTTGGATAAATCAAATATTTAATATTATTTTATTTTAATAATATTGGTCTATGATATTTGGTTTCATGATAATCAGATATTAAATATCATTAAGATACTAATAATATTGTTAGTTTCTAATATCCGGTTTAGACCGATATTGAATATTTTGGATCATAATGTTGAATATTATTAATCTATTAATAATATTGGTTTTTAAGTATTGGGATATGTATGCATTAGGATATCAAATACTTGAAGTTGGTCTTAGCACATAGTAAAAATTGTTTAAAGGTAGGTGTAAATACCTTTGGTAGAACAATAAGACAAAGTTCAAAGTAAATCATCATAAGACCCTCTTCATGATATTAATGGGAAGATAGGTAAATTGTGATAACATTGAGAGTCTGAATTGTTAATGGTAAACTAGAGAACTAGTTTAATCATTGGATAATAACCAAGTGTTATGATTGTAAATGTGTCATCAAAATATAGTCAAAATTGTTTGTGGTGTACTAGCTAAGATCATTTAGTTTTTACCACGGGAGAGCAATTACACTAGTGTTTTGGGTTGGTAAAAAAATGTGAATGGTGTATGAGTAAGTTAGTTCCACTACTAGTAAGTAATTTGAAAAATTAAATTAATGAGTGTCACAAGTAGCAACACTAAGTTTTAGTGATGGTTGTTTGTGATAAGTTTAATTTACTTTGACAAATGCTTGGATTTTTTGAGGTAAAGTCATGAAAATCATGTTTCGTTATGATGGAAATTATCTTTTGGCTTAAAAAGATGTTAAGGTTGCAAGATAGGTTACCAAGATAGAAAGTTTATTTTATAAGTGGTAATGTGTTGTTGCTTGGGGGAGGTGCTATATTATGGATCTCAAAGAAGCGAATTTTGCATCCTAAACAAATTAATGAAAGTTAGTCATGTCAAGAAATGATCGAATGACTAAGGTTTGACTTACAGTTTTCTTTTAAACTAAATTTCACCAAAGATTATTGTAGTTATGATCTATAACTAAATATATAAGTTTGAGTCTTGGAACTTAACCACGTTTAGTTTAACGAGGTAAGTGAATTGACTCATGGGGTGAAATTAATTTGATTATTATCACTATTAATGAGTGACTTGACGAAGTGACTTCTTAGGGACTTGGTGCACAAGTCTAGTGATGAGGGATGAGAAAAGTCCAATTAAATTTCAAACATGGGATACCCAATTCCCCTCTAGTATAACGCTAGAGGCTGAATTCAATGTGGAAAGCTAATTCTTAGAAATTGAAGCACACAAATACATTATCCCGAAAGAATGTGCTTGTTACTCTCCATAAAAGGAGAGGATGAAGTTTAAATACTTCTTAATTGATTTTTTGAGAAAGTGTATGTTTGCAGATACACGAATAAAAGAATCAACCTACGTGAGCATGAAGTCTAGCCGATTCAAGAAACTTGGACTTCGGTTTAGTGTGCGCTCATGAGACGGATTGGGACACATGGTGGAAATAGGGTCAAGGCCGCCTCTTGAGACAGCTATAGGACTTATGTGCGTATTACCTTCGAGTATTCAAATGAGTTATTGGGTTCAATCATTTTCGACACCCATGTATTTGAATACTTGTTAACTGTGATATACTAAGATGAAAATTCAATACGTCACAAAATTTTCGTTTATGCATATGGTTTATGAATCGAGGAATGATGCAATGATTACCTAAGGTGTCACATATGTTTTGTGACTTTATGGTGATTTTATTGGATTTCAAGAATACACTAAAATGGGGGAGGATTGTTGGAATTTTTGGATTCCATGACATAAGTGTTGGAATAATTTGATTCCATTATATAAGTCACATGGGTGACTTGTTCGGTTAAGAAGACTTGGGTAATTAATATAAATTCATAGCTACACTATTTTTATTAGTGAAGGCTTGAATGATAAATTATATTAATAAACTAAAGTTTTGAAATTTTGAATTTTAATTTTCAGATACAATTTCTGCAGTTTGAAAATTCGGTTAGATTCAAAATCTAAATGATTATTGGTTCAGTTTTTAACCAATTCTGAGGATGATTTTTGGGTCAACTTTGTGCTGATTTTGTAAATAAAAATCAGACACAAAGCCCACCAATTTTTTCGTGTATGTCATTGATTAAGGGAGGGGAAAAAATTCAAGTTAATTAAAAATGTATTTATTTTTTTCAAATTTGATTTAAACTTTAGGGTTGTGTTTATCCTTGGTTGAATCAACATAATTCTTCACCCTCACACCCTTCCATGGCCTACAAAAGGAGGTCTCCTCCTCATTTCTGAAGAAGACCAAATTACACAAATTCATCACGACTCTACTAAAATCCGAGTCACAACTTGGTTCAAGTTGATTACAAGTCAAAACCTCTACTTTTCTACTAGAATGCCGTAAGAGAGCGAATTCTAAGGTTGAAGGGACTTAAGTGATCATACGATCCCCCTTTCCAATCTGGGCACACGAACTCACGTAGTGTATTGTCAACAAGAATTCATTTTTAGGAAAGTCCTCACTTTCCGTACTCTACATAAATTGATACGTAGGTTACAACACCCATTGTTGTACGTTATTTGTAGTCAAAATACCTCTGCACTAATGCTTAATTATTGTCCACAATTTACTTACCAAATAAAGAATTCAAAATCTCATTGGTAATCCAATTCTTTGTAATTATTTGAATTCCCGATAATCTTAATTCCTCCATGCAAACCCCATAATAAATTTCACTTTTGGACATGAGCCTTTGCTTGTGTTGTGCCGGGGGGGGGGGGGGGAATATATAAAGTGTACAACTTTTTCCTCTTAATATTTTTTCATCACTCATGTAATTTGTCTAGTTCAGCGGTTCCATTTCCTTATCAAATTTCTCTTCTTTTTTTGGTTTAGGTGATAAAGATTATGCTCTTGAGTCATTCCTTCTGCTCCACCTTGATATTTTTCCCAATGTTATTTGGACCATAAAGATTCTCTTCATTATACAAAGCGACAATAACTGGAAATTAGCCACTACTCTTGTCTGTCTCTCTTCTTCCAATTCCAATTCCTTTTCTTAAACTCTCATTTCTTATGATGCGTATATACATGTTAGTTCTTAGGCCGAAAATGGTTACATATTATTTGAACCGTGCACTCAATGTACATAGGTATCAAACTTGAAATTTAGAATTTCTAACTTCTCACCTAGGAAGTTGAGAAGTGACTTGTGCCCTATGCAGTAAAAAACAAGATGTGAAAAAATTCATTTGACCTATTATCGTAAGATCTAAGCGTTAGTAATCTTATAATGGTTAGGTTAAGATTGATACATGTGATAGGTTGTAAAACAACGGTCAAATAACTAACCTACAAGAGTAGGATAGATCGTATTCCATGGGGTTCTTCTTAACGTTTACTCAAAGTAATTTAGCAACTAATTCGGGTTTATCAAGTTGTGTGGTGTGAGTTCCACGAATTTCATTACTATCATGCAAGGAAAGTAAACTAACTAAATAGAGCAGATTGATTAGTTGATTTGGTTTGAATTCAATTAATGACAAAAGCTTAGACTCGAATCCCCCCAAGATCACCAAGGCATTGGCAATCACAAGACTGGCAAGTTTCAGACTTAATTCATTAAATTCTTAATCACCGCCATAGCTCTTTACCCTTAGGTCTAAGTCCACGAACATCCACTACTATTGAACTAGCTACCAAGATCAATTATCCATTTGCGCGTTCACTTCTGCAACGGATAACTGACTAGTGCACCTGAATTGATTCTATGAGCTACTCTTAAACGGATTAACCCTAAACGACCCCCTATTGGTCAGGTAAATCCGTTGAAAATGTTAACTATTTAATTCGATGTTCTAGAACAACACGGACGTTCGCCACTATCCTTTATCCTAACAAGAATCTAATCTAGGTGATCAGGCCAGAAAAGAAACAGATTTTAAGAACGAATTAAACATGAAAAAGAAGAGTCTGAATTAAAATCTTACTTCCTGCCGATCCGTTACCGCTTTAAAGCCCCAGGTCACTTAGGGTTCATGTAATCTAAGCTAGAAGAATTTAGGTACGCATATCTGACAAACAAGATTAAAAAACTACAGAAGAATTCATCAAACAAAGAAGAATAGAGGAAATCTGAAAACCCTAATTCTGGCGAATCCGAGCAGTTTCGATCATGAAAATCTCAGCTCATAGGCTCTAAGCGTCTTCCAGGACTCAAAAGATGCTCCAAACTCTCTCCAAGTCGTGGCTAAGTTAGATAATCGAATGTGTTCTGAATTGGGGCTGAAGAGATCCTTAAATAGGGTTGAAATCCGTTTTCGTTATGAATCTGGAAAATAGCCAAGTTCTCGGCGAGAACTTCTTCACATAATATTCAGAAATCTCGACGAGTGTTTTCTAGCTTCCCTCACAATGTTCTCGGCGAGAACATTGAAGTTTCGCTGAGAACTTCTTCATATATTTTCTGGAATTGTGGACGAGATTTTTGAGCACCTTTCTCGGTGAGAACTTGGAAGTTCTCGCCGAGAACTTCAGTCCTGGGCAGAATATTGTTTCTTTCTTCATTCTTTCACTTCTCTAGTGACTCCGGACTCTTCCTCGAGGTTCTAATTCAACCGAACATGTCCGATGGCTACTAATTTGATAGCAAAAACATGTGAACTCAAGGAGACACTAGAAAACACATCAAATAGACCCAAAATGGGCCAAGGTAACCAATTCGGTAGGAAATAGGCAAATGAACCAAAATTCATTAAACTACCCCTAAAACGTGCTATAGGCTACGTAATGTAACTTAATCGGGGCTGATAATCACGATAATTCTAGTGTCATAAAATCACCCTAACCTTAAGCTTTTTCTTGTCCTCAAGCAAATCAGATTCAAAAACACACTTAAATTCACATACGATGAGACTAGTTAAATCGGATTTCAAATCCTAAGAATTCAGCTTAGACTGTTACACTTAGAAAACGTAACCTACACATGCAAGAACATCAACCAAATAAATCCAAGTCTCACTATTCTCTGTACACAACAAGTAACAAACATCTATCATGCACACTACCAACCGAGCCAACTAGACTTCCTCACACATAAATATTTAATACATGGGGGACTCTCACACTCTGTGTTTAGAGACGTGTTTTTGCTCTCAATTCACTTTCTCAACCTGAATGTTGTCATAGGTTTGCAATTCGACCATAATCTCCACCACGAATGACAACACTAGAACTAGTCCAAAGGACTTGCAAGGGACTGTAACGATCCTACACTACAAGGACTTATGATAAATGGATGATGATGAAGAGTACGGTGCGATGTAGCAATCGACTAACCTCCCTCGAATATAAACCTATGGATTTCTACCGTCTAACCAGACCCGGAATGGAATAATGAATGTTCATCCTAGGATACCCTCAAGCAACTTTGCACTTTCTATTTTTCAATTTTTTCGAATCATTTTTTTTTTCCTTTGGAACAACTTGTCTTTGGACTTTGAATAATTTTTTTCTTCTTTTCAATTTTTTTTGATTTTCCTTCTATTTTTTCTCAATATATTTTTTTTCTGTTACTAGAGGGGTTTATACGTACAGACTTATGAGCTAAGACCACCGGATTCTAGCTCGAGTAGGTCACCACAGATTTTGACTCTTGTTTGGCTAATCTTAAGCTACTACCACAAGAGGGTTCAACGGGGTGAAAAAGAACATGGAAAATGTTGTAATGTATTATCAAACCGAAAGAACAGGCCACAAGGGTTTACACCTAGGGGGGATTGATGTTGGGACAGCTTATGACTTATAGTAGCGATTCTAGGTGCCTACATCATCCTAGTCCTAGTGTTTTCGTGTGGTCTCGAATCGGTCTCGAAGCAAATTCTAACTCATTCAAATAAGAGAAAGCCACTAAAAATGAAGATAAATTGCTAGTTATGTGCAACAGATCAAAAGCTAAAAATGGATGATAGTCAGACTCAAATCATGATGTGCAATTCAAGATGAAGCTACAAGATGATCCTATATTTTGTTCTGACCGGATTCATTTAGCATAGTGCAAACATGTTGGTTACAGGTTCTAAGTTAAATAGTATAATCGTCATTGTGAGAAATTGAAGTTAAATTTAACATGGCAAGTCAAGAATCAAGTACAATTTTTTTGGTTAAGTGTAAGTCAAGAGTCAAGAATCAAGTGCATTTCAATTAGAGGAATCACACAAAATTTTCAGCAAAGGCATCCAACACAACACTAGCATCCTACCCCACACTTAATCAGAACAGTGTCCTCACAGGACTAAAATGAGTCAGACCTGGAGGGTGGCGGGTGAAGTCAAGAATGGGGATGGAGGGCTCGGAGTGGAGTGAAGAAGCTACAAGGTCCTACAGAAACAAAAACAACAGAAAGATAAAAAAGAAACCGGGACAAGTGTCCCAGATCCACACATAATAAAATTGGACCGAAGTCCAAAAAGAATAAATAAAAAGAAAGGGAAATAGATACTACCAGATCACTGGTCTGGTCCAGGTGGTGGGGGTGGCATGCCTTAATGAGTCCTCTGCTCCTCCGTCAATCCAGTTCCTGCTCGTGCCATGCCTGATGGGCAGCTCACTGAGCTGCTACCTACTCGTGGTGGTGTTGTGATATGAACCGATCTGCAACGGTGGACTGCGACCCTATACCAATAAGCTAATGAAAAGAGACGACGAGTCTAACCTTTGAAACCGGGGTAGATAGGACTTGGACCCGCCAGCTATAAAGAGCTATGACCAAGTACAAGTTGAAGGTGCCACACCAAGGGATTGATGCCTAAGATGATAAACCAACCTTAAGCAATGCAACAACTCACAAAATCCTGAAGGAACAAGAATATAAGTTTTGAATTTCTTTATTTAATTCAAGGGGGGTCTGAATTACAATGAGGCCGAAGGCCTTTATTTATAGGTGAGGACGAGAACAGGATCTCTGAATCCTCCTACAATTCTACTCCAAAAAATATAAAATAATCATAAACAAGCTACTATAGAGGAAGAAAAATGCAACCTCCTATTCCTACAAGGAAGAAAGTCTCCTACAAATAAGACTTCTTCCTAAACAAGAACTTTAATCTTGGCAGCCAACTTCCTGAAAAACAGCTAAACGGGTTCTGGAATATTCAGCCAAACAAGGCCCGATAAAATTTGTAACATTAATCCCTTTCCGCCTCTAAGTAGCCCAAATTCGTCAATCTTTGTCAAACTAGGAATCTCTCCAAAATCAGCATTGGCCTGTGACTTCCCGGCCACGGAATGATCTCTCGGCCTAGCATCAGTGCTGATTTTTGCTCGGTCATCTTCTCTCGGATCAGGATCAGCTGGTGGCCTGGTCTTGGCACCTAGTATCGGCTCGGCAGCAATGCTTGGGTTGGCATCAACGTCCTGGTTGGCCACAATCGACATCAGCATCAGCATCAGCTCCCTCGGACCTGTGTTGGTGATGTCGTGGCTCGGCATCAGCGGGTGTCCACTCCAAATATAGTTGATTCCGCAGCTCAGCATCAGGCACTTGACAATGCTCGGCATTAGTGGTAATGCCGAGTAGGGCTTGTTCACGGCGCCGGGCATGGCCACATCATTTTCCCTTTCTTGAAAATGATTAGTCCTTGAATCTTCATGACCATAAGCTTCTGATTTGACATCTTCGACATCGATCTTGGTGTCCATCTCAGCTTCCGTCTCAGTGTCAGTCTCTGCGTCGGTTTCATCGTCAATGCTCGACGTTGGTGGTAAATCTTCTAGCAGCATCTCGATGCGATATCTCGATACTAGGGACTCCACCATGCACTCGATCCTTGAAAGTCTAGCATAATCCATCATCGTGCTTAGAAATCAGGGGTCGATAAGTACTTGGACCCGCTAGCTATAAACGAGCTAGGAACCCTAACTGTCCAGTCTAAGGTGCCACACCAAGGGATGGATGCCCAAGATAACAAACCAACCTTAAGCCATGCAAAAACTGGCAAAAGGTTGAAGGAACAAGAACATAAGTTTTGAAATTTCTTTATTTAATTCGAGGGGGACCTGAATTACAATGAGTCTGAAGGCCTTTATTTATAGGTGAGGATCGAGAACAGGCTCTCCGAATCATCCTACAATTCTACTCCTAAAAATATAAAATAATACTAAAGAAGCTACTATGAAGGAACAAAATTTGAATCTCCTAATCCTACAAGGAATGAAAGTCTCCTACAAATAAGACTTCCTAAACAAGAACTCTAATCTTGGCAGCCAAGTTCTTGAAAAACAACTAAACGGGTTCTGGAATATTCATCCAAACAAGGCCCAATAAAATTTGTAAAATTGAGCCCTTTTACAGTTCACTATTAGACACCATGGGCTTCAACTTTTATGTTTAACATCTGCTCAAATTCCGCCTCTAAGTAGCCCAAATTCTTCAATCTTTGTTAGACTAGGAATATGTCCAAAACCAGCATTGGCCTGTGACTGCTCGGCCACAAACTAATATCGCGGCCCAGCATCAGTGATGGGTTTTACTCGGTCATAATCTTTTGGATCAGGATCAGGTGGTGGCCTGGTCTTGGCACCTTGCATCGGCTCGACAACAATGCTTGGTTGGCATCATCGTCCTCGTCGGCCACAATCAGTATCAGCATCAGCTCCCCCGGACCTATATTGGTGATGTCGTGGCTTGTCATCAGCGGGCAAGGTTCGAAAAGGCGGGCCTAGGCGCTAGGCGCTAGCCTACCGCCTCGCCTTGGCATTAAGCTATGATTAAGGCGGTCGGAACACCTGGGCGACATGCAACGGAGCAAGGCGGCGCCTAAGCGGTGCCTAGGCGGGAAAATCAAATTGAACAACGCTTTTTTATCAAAAAAACATAATAATATATTAATTAAAATAACTAGATTTAGGGTTTAGTACTTCTTCTTTCTTCTTTCACTTGCGCCTACTTCTCCTCCAATGAACATCGACGCACTTCTCCCTTTCTTCCTTTTATCTTATCATGTTTTTATGCTTGCTTCTATATTGAAAGATTAGAATTTGAACTTTGTTTACCTTGAATAAGTGAACTACTGTGTTGGATGTTAACTGTTAAGTATGAAGTAAGGTATTGTAAATTTTTTCTTAAAATTTTAATATTTTTATCAATATTGGTAAAAACGCCTAGGCTCGCCTTGGCTTCGCCTCGGCAAGCAAGGCGCTAGGCAGAGCTTCACTGCCTGCCTAGCGCCTTCTTGAACCTTGTCAGCGGGTGGCCGCTCCAAATAATGTTGATACCGCGGCTTGGCATCAGGTACTTGACAATGCTCGGCATAAGTTGTAATGCCGAGTAGGGCTTGGTCACGGCGCCGGGCATGGCCACGTCACGCTGTATGATGACCCAACGGGCGTCCTGACCCGCTCGTCACGTGTCCTGATGCCTCCTCCAAGTGGTAAGATCATCCTCATAAGCCACCTGATCCCTCTGCCACTAGTGAGCAACTCGAGAGAAGTTTGTTTGTCACTACTGCATCTCGGTGATGGTGAGCATCTGACCGCACTGGTCAACATAGTAAGGCGACGGCAGTGGAGGCATCTACTGCTCCTCCTGGAAGTCAAATTCTAGCGGCGGCTAAGTCTCGTCCTCCTGATGCCCTGGCTCTACTGGAACTACTAGAGAAGCGGCGGCTATGTACGTGATGGGCTTGACGTCCAAATTAAGGTTGAACTCCTGGGCGAGCTCAACACCAAAGGATTCGACCATAAGTCATGGGATCTCGGGACCCCATTTGGCCTGAAGTGAGAGGCGGATGGTGATGCTACCCAAAAATTCACCGCCAGGTAGAGCGGCGGGTAGCTTGGCGGCCCTGGTCTGCTTGTTGAAGAACCTGGCTAGCCACCAGCTAGGGTGGAGGCGGTAGCCCTCATGGACGGCTCTAAAGAGTTGCAAATCCTCAGAGGACACGTGGTGCCGTCCATGCTCGACTGTAAAAAGTAAAGAACGACGCCACACATAATGAAGGAAATGAAAGAAGGGGTGAGTGAGCTGACCGACATAGATCTTAGTGCTGAGCACGGCATCAGGTCGGCCTGTGATGTGGAGCCAGAGCTCCTGATACGGTGGCCCATTCTTGGATCTGTTGTTGTCCCATCCGTAGTCTTGTGAGAGCGGTCGACGAGGTGTATGTTGAGCAGGTCGCCGAGGCCATCGTAGGACGCCTCATGGTACATGCCGCCGAGATGGAAAGAGATGAACTTCCCGACTTTCTTGGAGCACTGAGTTTCGAGTGTGAAGGAGCTCCAGAACTTTGTTAAGTCGAGCAATCTCGCTTGATGAGGCTATAATGAACATTTTCATGTCATTCCTAGTCATGCTCTTCCAAGCAGTCCATAGAGAGGGAACGGAGGGAGGCCGGAGGGACGTTCCTGATCTTCCAGTATCACTCAAAATATTGGCGAGGGAGTTTGGCGAGGCAAGGGTGAAGTCCCTCGACTTCCCTGAGGTATGGAATGGCGGGGGCGGGCTCATCCTCCATGATTAGAGTAACACCGTTCTGGTGTCCATAGGATCGCCTATCTTTTGAATGGAATTCGCCTGCTACTTCCCCTATCTAGTGCGCCAATTGTTCCAGACTAGTCGCCTGACCCAATATTTGAAGAAGGCCCGATAGCTTGGTCCTTGGATGATGGGGTACCTCGAGAATAAGAGGGGAAAGTAGTAGTCAGTTCGGGTAATTGTGAGGCGATTATGGTAGGTAAGAGAGAGAGTGAACGGAATAACGCATCGCGGATGTTTGGTTCGCTGGTAAAAGAATGTCCTCCATTTGTCCGTTGGGTTTGAGATCGTATTTATAGTCCCTCTGTCTTGGCGACCAAGTTACGATCTTAGCCGTTCATGGAGCTCACCCTAGGATTCTGACACGTGTATATGCTGACAAGAACCCTAGGGCCGGTTATAGTGGGCCGCCTGCTGGCTATCGCCTGTCGCCTTGGGCCGGGCTTGCTGATCGCCACTTATGGTCCTGGGCCTGATTGTTTGATCACCTTCTAGCAGGCTTTATCTTTGGGCCGCCTCGAAGCCCATGGACACTTGGGCTGAGGCCTATCAGATTTCAAGGATATTCGTTCACTTGGTCGAACATGAAGTATGGAGATGAAAGATCAAGGAAATATTGGATCGAGCATTAAGCAGCGTTGCTTGGAGAACCAAATTTGATCAATGTACAGTCTTCCATGAAGCGATGACGGGGTCAGATCATTGGCCTATTCGAATCGATCTGCATGGGGATAGAAGAAGGAGGCATGCACCTTTTAGATTTGATGAAAGATGGCTCCACAAGCAGGAATGTGAAGACATTGTCCATTCTGCTTGGCAGACTAATGGGAATATTTATGGAAAGTTGGAAGTTTCCAATAATCATTTAGCCATTTGGTCGAAGGAGTATAAACGTGCGATCCATAACAGAGAGGTGGAAATTAGAGCAAGACTCAATGATATCCAGTCAAACCAGAGGTCCGATTTGCTAGTCATTGAAGAGAAAACTTTAAATTTGGAATTAAAAAGGATTTGGAAAGAAGAAGAGATTAGATGGGCTCAGATAACCAAAGTGAATTGGCTAAAAAGGTTGAGAGGAATATGTCTTTCTCCATACCATGGCAACTTATCGAAAGCAGAGAAACCTAATTGCGAAGCTTCAAAATGAGGAAGGGACGTGAATTACTAGTGAAAGACTCTTGAGAAATTTGGCCTTAGATTATTTCAATAGGTTGTTCAGGAGAAGTGAAGCAGTGGACCTCTATAACATGGAGGACTTCTTACCCCGAGCTGTATCAAATGAGATGAATCATGATATCACATCCCCGGTTGACGATGAGGAGATTCGTAGAGAAGTTTTCACCCTCGGAGCAGGAAAGTCGTCGGGTCCTGATGGCTTCTCATGCCACTTTTATAGAAAAATTTGGGACTCGATTGGAGCTGATTTTTGTAGGGAGGTGCGTGGTTTCTTCATGGATGCTAAGATTCCAAAAGGGTGGAATGATACTCATATAGCCATTATACCGAAGGTACCCTGTCCCATCAATATGAGCCAATTCAAGCCTATTAGCTGTTGTAACTTTCGGTACAAGGTTATTATAAAGATCTTGTCCTCGTGACTAAAGAAGTGGATTCATGGGCTCGTTAATGAGATGCAAAGTGACTTTGCCGGTGGGAGAATTATTCAAGATAACATTGTTATTGTTCATGAGGTACTGCACAGATTTAAGATAAGAAAACGAGGGAGGAAGAAGGATATGATGATGAAGTTGGATATGCGAAAGGCCTACGACCTTGTGGATTGGGATTGCCTTGATGAGATGCTAAGAGCGTATGGCTTCTCAAACACTTGGTGCTCTTGGATCCGCGAGTGTACAAGAACGGTGAAATTCTCATTCTTTTCAATGGTCAAGGCTCTCCCTTTTTCTCCCCTACTCGTGGCATCAGACAAAGGTTCATTTATCTCCTTTTCTGTTCATCCTCATACCAATGCGCTTTCTCTTATGATTGAAAAGAAGGTAGATGAAGGAGTTATACAAGGTATCAATCTAAAAAGAGGAAGTCTTACTCTTACGCATTGTCTGTTCGCGGATGACACTATTATATTTGGGGAAGCTAGGTCAATTATTGGCATCATCAATGATTTCAGCATGATCTATGGACAAGAAGTGAACCCGGATAAGTCTTCAATATTCTTCAGCAGAAACAATCCCCTTGAGCTCAAAGATTCTATTGCTCTTTTTACTGGGTTTGCTAATGCCCCTTGTCACTCCAAGTATTTGGGAGTTCCGACAGAGTGGGGTCGTTCTAGGAAAGAGACTTTCTCATACCTTGTTGACCGCATGATTAAGCAAGGACAGACTTGGAAGGGTTCTTCGCTCTCCCATGTTGGAAAGGAAATTCTTATTAAAGAGTCATCCAAGCGATCCCTACATTTATTATGAGTGTTTTCTATCTCCCAAAAACTCTTACCATAAAGATGGATCGCATCCTCCGCAATTTTTTCTGGTCGGGTGCTACAGAGAAGAGAACCATTCATTGGTGTAATGAGAAGATCTTATGTACGTCGAAACTGGATGGAGGGTTGGGGTTCAAAAATTTCAAGTGATTTTAATCTCGCTCTAACTTGGGAAGCAAGCTTGGAGAATCTTTAATAATCCTTCTGCTCTTTGGGTCTGCCTCCTCAAAAGCCTCTATTTTCCTCAGAAGGAGTTTATAAATTCGACTTCAGGTGGACAGGCTTCTTGGATTTGGTCAAGCCTTAGCAAGGCCCGTGATATAGTCAAGATGGGAGCTTTTAAGGGGCTTGGTTCTGGTAGGGACATCTCGATTGCTAAAGACCCGTGGATTCCATTTGTGGATTCTTACCGAATTCATGGTTTCACCAACGAGGATTCTAAAGTGGCAGATTGGATGAAAGATGAGCCTCGTGAATGGAACTTGGAGATGATCGCCCAAACGTGTACATCCAACGAGATGGAAGCTATCAAGAAGATTTTGTTGGTCCTTTGAACATGCTTGATGAATGGAAGTGGAAATACAACAAGAAGGGCCTCTTCTCAGTAAGATCCTCTTATCACATGATACGACTGAATGAGTATGGTGATAACCAGAGTCGGGGACCGATAAGAAATCAATGAAGTGGTTATGAAACTTTTCCCTTCCTCCGAAGATCATTTTTTTTCTTATGGAGATGCATCAAGAATGGGTTGGCCACCAAAATTAATATGTTCTACAGAAACTGCGCCCACTCGGATATTTGCGACATCTGCCAGTCCAAACAGGAGTACATCAACGCCTCTTCTCCTGTGATCATGCGATTCAAACTTGGGAAAGTTTCCACCCTTGGCCTAATGGTCTTCCTAATGACCTCCGATTTGATTCGTGGTTTTGGAGCTTACATGACTCTCTTTTGCAGGAGGATATCTCTCTTATGGAGGCTTTATGCTGGAATATTTCGAAGGCGAGAAACACGTTCATCTTTCGCAATGAGGTTCCAACTCCTAGCACCACAACAACCAGGATTCTTTTCGACGCAACAGATTGGCATGATACCCTTTGTGGACAAAGGACTTCATCTTCCCTTCCGTGTAAGTAGGTTCATCCCCCACAAGTTACACCACCGCCTTGCACTCATGATTTTGAGATTCACTGCGACGGATCATTTTCTAGCGATTCTCTTCCGGTGGCTTATGGCATTGTCATGACTAATGTCCATGGTCAAATTTGTGGAGGTGCTAATGGTTTCATCGATTGTTCCTCCCCGATGGTACCTTAAGCCCATGCTCTGCTTAATGCGGTTTCCTTGGCTTTGCCTTGTCCGGGAGTCATCCCGATTTTTTCTGATTGTCAAGTTCTTACAGGTTCTTTGGATGATTCTCTTTCACCTTGGCCTTGGGAATGCGCTGCGATCCTTGGATCAATTAAGAGTTCTAGCTACCAACCCAAGAATCAGCATCTACTTCACTCCGAGGGCTTCCAACAAAATGGCCGATTGGGTGGCGACTTCTACTAGGAACCAGCTTATCCCTCTTGATTGGTTCACGATGAACTTTTGAGAGTGTTGTAGTCCTGTTGTTTCCCTTCCTTCTGGAGTAACTCTTAATGAAATGAAATGAAAAATCCTTTTCCTAAAAAAAAAAAAAAAAGACTACTGGTCACAACTCAGAAGAAAGAAGCGTGTATTTCCCTACTAGGGAAGCTTAAGTAGAAAACAATCCAATTATTTATATACTATTATTATAATTAACAGTTGAGTTTGGTAAAATTCTGATAAGAAAGAAAGAAAGAAAGAGTCGGTGCATTTGGAGAAGTTTATTTGACTTGTATTTGGGTATGCAGCCCAACGTTGAAGTTACTTGAAAGTTTATGAATGGTCCCTCAGCTTTGAATTAAATAATACTCAAACCAGACATGCTCTACTCTACACAAAGAGGAAGAAGAGGAGGAGGGTGTGTCTGTATTCCTTTGAAGTTATGTTTGATTCTTGGTTTAGGGTGTTAAAAAGGGTGGTCCAAGCTTTATGGTAATATTTTGACCCTGCTATAATGGAGATCACAAGAAGAAGAACATGATGATGATGATGATGATGATTTCTAGGCACCTTGAAATAATGAAACTCTTTTTCTCTTCCTACGAATCAATCAGACTCAGTAGTTGTTTTAGTGTCTTCCTTTTGCTCAACTTGTTCTTCTTTGTGCCAACTAAAGAAAGCACCCCACAAAAAGCCCGGCTGCTTAGTAGTTTCATCGGGCTATACTTTGGTTTTTCCTTTAAAATAAAAAACAAAAGAAAGAGCAAAAGTATAGCACAAGGCAATAGAAAAACAGATTGGTGATGGGTGGTTTAGCTAACTCTGATTGGTTAGTTGTGAGATGTGGAGTCCTTTCCTTTTTCATTCTCCAAACAAGACAACAGAAGAGAAGCAAAACTCTTTCCATCCCTACAATGATCTGTAAGTAACATCATGTTGGTTGAATTCAATTGGTATAATAATTACATATTATGTTTCAACTATCCGTTGCAAGCAAAGCAACGGCTAGCTAGTGTGTCAACAATACTGGACAAACTGCTGGAGCATCCAGTAATTAGCAATGCTTTCCAGGCTGATTACCCATGATTTCATTTTGTGAGAAAAGAACAATTCCATCACACACACACAGAAGAAGAAAAGAACAAATCCCCTGTTTCAAGGGAGACTTAACTAATAAGGTAGGTAGGGTAGAGCATTGTCTTGTTGTTCCTATGCAGAGCAGCAATATGCTATGCCCCCCATGTTCTAAGGTTCCTTACTTCCCTCATTAACTAACCTTCATTTTGTGTTCTAACCTAACTTGCTTTAATGCTAATTAATCAACAAAACCAGTAATTCATTCTCTTAATTGAACCACACTTAATTACAGTTTTGTACCAAACTAACAATCCCAGTAAAAGCAAACAAGAAAAAGGTATAAAGATTCGTGTTACAATATGTCTAGCCAAAAAAAGAAACCCCAAACAGTAACAAAATGAAGTCCAAATCTTTTCTTGAAATCAAACCAACTGCTATAATGAATAAATTCTCCCCTACCCCCCCAAAAAATCTCAATGAATCAGTGCTGTTTTCTGGTCTCATAACTGTAAAACTGTCACAAGCTAACGATTTCACCACCTGATGTGGCTTCCAAGAACTTCTCGTACCCTCTTGCCCGCTAGGAACCCACCAAACTCTTAGGCTTCTGTCAAGTCCACCACTGTAGAGTAAAAAGCCACCACCAATATTACTACTTGAAGCTTGTAAGCACTTGACAGGTCCTTCATGACCTGAAACAACCCCAATTCTCAATAGCTTCCCAAAAGCTTCCCTCTTCCATATCCCAATACTCTTATCAGCTGATCCAGTGAACACTAACCCTCCTGCCATACACATACACAGAACAGCCATCTCATGAGCTTTCACCTCACACACCAATTCCCATCTCACGAATTCCTCTCTCCCTTCCCATCCCATAATAAACCCATCTGATCCTCCTCCATAAACCCACTTCCCATCTTCTGAAACTATCACTGAATTGAATGACACATCCTTATGCCCCTCCAATATCCCCTTCAACGAATGACTATCTGACTTCTTCCCATCAGTTTCCTTCCCCCAAGCTTTGATCTTTCCATCTGCAGAAGCCGAATACACCATCCCTCCTTTACAAGCTGCAATCCCATTAATTGCATCGTCATGAGCTTTGATCGATTCCAGACATTTCAAATCAGACACCCTCCAGACCTTAAGGGTCTTATCCCAAGATCCAGAGTAGATCAACCCACTGTTTGCTGCTAAACAGGAAATGCTGTCGGCATGTTCAATCCACAGCTTCTTGTGGTGCCTTCTCGTCTGGACGTAATTGCTCTGCTTCATGAACTTCCCCAAGTAATCCTTTCTTGTAGGCATTGTGTCGAGCAGCTTGAATAGATTCTCCGAACTCCTGGAAACTTTCCACACCCGAATCCTGCTGTCTTGATGCGCCGTGAAAACTTTATTGCCAATCGTAACTAACGCCTTTACGGATCCATCTCCCTGGCCGAACTTGGTGAACATCCTCATATCAGGCTGCTGCCAGACGATAATGTCTTTCCCTTGGGAAGCGCTTAGAATGAACTCGCCGGAAAGAGCCAAGCAGGAAACAGAGCCGACGTGGCCAGAAAGAAAGCCAGAGGCTTGTAGGAGCAGGACCCAGAGAGGGGTTTGGTCGGAGTTGGAACGAAACGGAAAGATTGGGAAGGGCTTTCGTCGCTGAGGTCGCTGCTGGTAGTGGATACTTGGAGGAAACTTGTAGCGGATTCGGAGAGCAATGGAGTTGAAGAAGCGGTGGTTGATTCTTCGAGAGGGGAAACATATCCAATTTTATTGATGCAATGATGTTGGAGCAGCATGGTTTGTTTATGAGGATTGAAGATGCGTGAGGGCGAGTGTTGGCTCTGTTTCTTGGTTATAAATGTGGAGGGGAAGAGGAGCGGGCGGAGGAACACAGAGAGAGGGAGAGGGAGAGAATAAATTAAAGAGGGAAGGAGGAGACACGGATTTCTTGAGTTTTTAATGTTTGGTATTGAATAAATATTGGTAAAGAGAGAAGAGTCAGACAATGGTGCTGGACACAATATTATATTTCTGGAATGTTTAGTGACGAACAGAGAGAGAGCCGGAAGCAGAGGAGGGTAATCGTGTAACGGCTACTTTGAATTTTATTTAATAATAATTAATAGTGGTTTGATCATGTAAATAAAGTGGGGGGGGGTGGGGGTGTGTGTTTTGGGTTTTCTACTTTTCTCTCTTTTCATAGGGACGACACATCAATTTTGCCCAAACCACTCACAGAGTCACCCTCACACTAGCTCAATAAGTCAATACTATTCTCTTTGTGCAAATAAATCATTTCTAATGAGTTCCATGAGTTGCAAGGCTTAATATCTATTTTGGTCATTAACGAACGTATAGGATTTGTAACAATGTTGATTAACTTCTTTTTTCCTGTTGAATTTGTAACAACTTGGTCATTCCGTCAAATCTCCATCTAATCTAATGTCATGCCAGCTAATTCACTCTAGAGTCAACCCAACAAACCAATCCAACCTAACCTGACTTAATATCAAATTTGGTTATTAACATATACGTGTTGTAACAAAGTGGTTATTAACCTTTAATTTGTAAATTCCTTGGCTATTTCGAATTACAATGACTATTTTGATTAAGTAAAAAGCTAAGAATTACAGTGAAATCACTAAACCCTATTTCAATTATTACAATACGCCTTTGTATCCCAAAACCGCAACAACAAGTCAAAGTATTCTTTGTGGTCTTTGCATCCAACAATTATTGAAATGATTTTGGGTTGGTTGGTTTAGATTGGGTTAGGTTTGGTTAGAATGGTTAGTTGGGTTGATTCTATGGTGACAATAGGTTACGTGGAAAAAATTGTTGAACTGGTTTGATAATATCAACACTTAACGGAGAGTTTGGATCGAGAATTAATGGAATAACCATATTGTTACAAATCCAATAGATTTTTTTGAAGGCAAAGGTTGTCAATATTATTAATGCTCAATGTTTAGACAGAAACAACGCATATCATTTTCAAGCCAAACCGGAGGGGTTACTCCTATAGTAGGGGTATCCAAAGAATGAGATTGTCTAGCTAGGGCAAGAGTAGCTTCATTTGCACTTCTCCTTACAAACTTGATCGTGCGTGTGGGGTTGAGCAGAGGGCGACAACTCTCGATAATATCACCAAACTCCGTAGCTCTTCTTTCGGGTTCATAATGGCATTACAGACAACATGAGAGTCTGTTTCAATAGTTATATGTGGCGTGTTCCGAAATCCTGCATCCAACAGAGTGCTCATGGAGTGCTAAGGCTTCACAAGTATTTGGGTTAGGGCAGCCCCTCGAATTTGACGTCTTGTGGCTACGAGGTTGCCCGAGCCATTTCATAGAATCATGCCAGCGCCAAGCAAGTGGTTCTCACTGAAGATTGCACCGTCGATGTTGCATTTAAGCTCATCATTTCGCGGTGGGTGCCACTTTCCGCATGTAGGGGTTGTCCAGGCGAGCTGTTGCTCTTTGGTCGGCTTAGGTCTTTCATTTCGTTAGTCATACCCAGTGCATTACGTGCAATAACAAAAGCTGGGGCCACTTCCTCATTCCATACCCGGTTGTTTCGCTAGTGCCAGATAACCGCGAGGGAAGCGGCTGTGACTTGGAATTTGAAATCGACAGTGTGTCGACGACCTCAAGGATCCAGTCTCTAAAAGATTCGACATCGGCGCTTAAACAGTCAATATCTTCTCGTAGTACCACTCGATCCCAACATTGTTTAGCGAACTCACAATTGATGAAGAGATACCATTGGGTTTCGAAGTCGTGCATGCAGATGCCAGATTCGCCCGGGATCGATATTCCTCTTGTGTAGAGAGCATGCCGAGTGGGGAGCACTGACCTAGCCATACGCCAAAGCATGACCTTGAGCTTATTCCAACATCTAGAGATCTTGTAGTGGGATCGGTCAACAAGGGATTCCATCACCACCCTATACCCGGAGCTCACAGTGTAATGCCCATCCTTCGTGTGATCCCAGATTCTTGAGTCGACGATCCTGGATGATGCGAATGGAGTAGAAAGGATAGCCTTGACGTCATTGACGATGAAGATGCTTTCGAGGAGTTCTTCATCGCATTCTCTAAGGCCGGGGATGACGAGGTCAGCTACCTTCAGATCTGGCATGTCTTCAGCCAAGTTAGAGTTGATAAATCTATTACCTTTTCGTGATAGCCAAGGCTCACCCCAAACACCAATACCTGAGCCGTCACCGATCTTCCAATGAGAGCCATTCCTGATCACTGCTTGGGCTGCGTGAATACTCCTCCACACCATACTCGGGTTTAGACCAACGTCTGCCGAGTAATCCCCATTTGGGTAATATTTTGCTTGGTATATTTTAGAGACAAGAGTATCCAGATTGGTTTGTAAGTGCCAACCCTATTTCCCAAGAAGAGCCAGGTTGAAATCATGGAGATCGCGAAAGCCCATACCACCATCCTCCTTCGTAGTGCACATTCTTTCCCACTTCAGTCAGGACATCCCTCTATTGCCATTGCTTTTCATACCCCACTAGAATGAGTTCATCATCGTATTTATATCGTCCAAGAGGGTGATGGGGATGAGGAAGACGTTCATACAGTACACAAGAATTACTTGAGCAACAGCCTTCACCATTATCTCACGTCCTCCCATTGAAATCTTTCGGCCAAGAGTGTAGTCGTTGCCAAACTCTGTCGCGCATGAAGCCAAAGACCTGCCTCTTATTCCTGCCTATATGAGGGTTGGCATATGCAGGTAGCAGTCAGTATCAAGATTGTCTTGAACCCTTAAAATATCTTCAATTCCGGTTTGCAACATCGGGTGCATGTTTCGTGACATATAAATCCCAGATTTAGAGAAATTGATGATCTGACCGTATGCTAGAGCATAGGTTTCAAAAAGTTTTTTGATGGCTCGAGCTTCTCTGATTTCTTCCTGGAAAAAGAACAAGCTATCATCTGCGAAGAGTAGATGTGAGACTGAAGTGATCCGGCTAGCCAGCCAGGCTGAGAATGCCTATTCCTACACCCACCGGGGTAACCAATGAGGGGAGAAGCTTAGGGCCGTGTTAGAAGTGCCTAGAGCTGAGGCGCACCCATAATCGAGCCATCAGAGGTTTGTTAAGCCTAAGCATGTGATCAAATTCAAGTACAGCCCACCCCCGAGAGCTAGGCAAGCCAGGATGAGCGTCAGGCCTCAACAGGCCCTACTCATGGTCAGAGCACCAGCACCCGAAGCTTCACCAAGCCCAAAGCCGGAGCCGACCTCGACCTTGAGCCCTAGGGCAGATCCTCTGGGCCTTGAGGACACAAGACCGTCCTGGGACCCCTTAGAGGCCTTTCTAGAGAGCGCCAGAGGAGGAAGTTGGAAGTTGTGGCTGAATTGAAGGGAAGCCAGAAGACAGGCTCCGCCCCGGGCGCCACGCCGGGCCTAGCACCAAGACTAGGCCCCCAGGAGCATTCACCGAGCCAAAAGCGAGTGTTAGCCCTTAGAGAACCTCTGAGGACCTTCCTAAAGGACTGGTGGAGGCAGAAATCAAAGGGCTTGAAAGGATTTGAGAAGGCTCGAAGTGGAGCCAAAATATGGGCGCCAGCCCAGTACCGGAGAGCATCAATCGGCACTTAGGGCCGAGCCAACAAATGGCTCAGGCGTTTGGAGGTTTTCCACTGGCCTTGGAGACCCTTTGGCCCCTGAAGCAGTCGCCGCCCAAGACGGAGCTCAAAAGATTGAAGAAATGAAGATCGTGGAGGGTGAGATTCGTGGAGGCCGATCGACCGCGAGCCCCGGAGCCCGATCGAGCTAAGTAGCATTTGTCGTAGCCCCAGCATCCAGAGCCGACGCAGCCTCGACATCAGAGCCCTGATCCAATGCCGCATCCACACCCGACGCGCGCATGGCATCCGACACAAAGGCGGCACCGGCTTTCCTAAACTAGATTGGCCCTAATTAGGGTTTATCCGACCAGTATCTGCCAGTTTAGGGTTTTTGCACGTTTTTCTTATTTTCTTCCCTTTTTATTGTTCAAGTCTGATATCTCTTTTCGTTACACAATTATTTATGAGTTTTAAGTTCTTTTAGTAGTCTAAATAGGACTCTAGGTTATTTATTTAATATTTCCGAGTTTTAGTCTAGGAAGGAAACCGTGAGCCTGTTCACAAATCCTCCACTATAAATAAAAGCCGCCGGCTCTTGTAAGGCAGACTACCCTTTTGATTAATAAGCATTCAGAACTTTATGTTCATTGCCTCAAGTCTTTGCTCGTTGTTGCATCGCTTAGGTTAGGCTTATCACAGAAGTTACACCCTTCATTTGGCGCCATCGACTAGAAACTAAGGTTCCTAGACTTAGTGTGCTAGTGGGTCTTAGTACGTTCTCCGCCACGGTTTTGAAGGTTCAGCTTGAAGACTGACGTCCAACAAAAGGTGCTCGAGTCTCGGAGCGACTTTACCCATGGTTCCCACCATCAAAGGTGACGGGTCTCAGACAGCCGACTCAGGGGTTCACATCAACTTGGTATCAGAGCTTAGGCTCAACATGAGGGCCAACAATCTATCCCAGTTTTCAAGTTTTACTTGGATCCATATCCTTTACGTTTTGTTCTTAGAAATTTGCTAGAAAACTCCATCTACTTTTCATTCTATTCGAAGTTATTTGTAAGGCAAAGAAAAAGCTTGTGGCCGTTCAAAGCTATCAAAAGAAAAAACACACAAAGAAGAGTAGAAAAAGAAAACAAAAAGCAAGGCCACCCTTGCCCTAATTTCCTTTCTTTGTAAGTTGATTCTTTAGAAGAGGGGATAGAAAATTCATAGCTTTTGTTGCATACACCCGTCACTAATCGTGGAAGATGAAAGAATACACAATGTGGAGACCAATGTCAACACCATCGCTCAAACATTGGCTGGACTTCAAGAAGCCCTAGCCCGAATGGAGAGGAGAGCTGCCGATCGAGAGGCAGAAAGAGCAAGGCCCCACGACGACCTCAACCAGAGGGCCAAAAAGTTGGTTCAAGAGATCGACAATGACGTGAGTAGCATTAGACTCCTGGTGCCTAAATTTGTCGGCAAAGCTTATGTCGACGAGTACATAGACGGGAAAGAAGCATGGAAGACTTCTTGGAATGCCATAATTACTCCGACCAAAAACAGGCAACCATCGCCACGGTTGAATTTACTGGATATGCTGCTTTGTGGTGGAGCCAGTTTAAAGGACAGGTTTGGAGAGATGAGGAAGCCCCCATTGAGTCATGGCAAGAGCTCAAGAGGAAGATGAGAAAGAGGTTCGTGCCCGTGCCTACACCCGAGACTTGCACACCAACCTTCAAACTTTGAAGCAAGGGAACATGTCGATGGAGGCTTACAATAAAGAGATCAAGATTCTGGTGACCAGGCTTGATCTCAAGGAGGATGAGGAGGCCAGAATAGTTAGGTTCACTAGTGGCCTACAAAAGGAGATCTTACACCAAGTCAACATCACCAATTATGTTGACTATGCTGATCTCGTAGCCCTAGCTATCCAGGTCGAGAGAGAGGTAAAGAATGGATTTGGCAAGAGGCCAACACCACCCGCCACTAGTTCTTGGAGAGGGAATGCAAGTGCCAGCCTTCCACCATGGAAGCCAAGCCCTAGTAGAAGCGCTGACAGCCATCCACACCTAGCACCACCCCACGGGTAACACCTACAACTAATACTCACACTGTACATAATTCTAACCCTAGACCTAGTGGTATTGTATGTTTTAAATGCCAAGGGAGAGGCCATATGGCAAGGGATTGCCCCAATCAGAGGACAATGGTGCTAAGAGAAGGAGAGGTGGTGACCGATGATGAGGGAGAAGAAGAAGCTATGGAGGAAGAAGGAGAGAGCTTAGACAAGGAAGAGAAAGTGGAGACTGAAGGCCTTGAAAAGTTCTCAAGCATGTTGTGAGGGCCCTGATCCCAGAATCAGGAGCTAACCAGGCCATCTCGGTGGAGTCAGTAAAGCCAGCCCCAGGCCAGCACTCGACTAACATTAGGCCAGCCCCGAGCCAGCACTTGGCAAACACCGAGCCAGCCCCGGGCCAGCACTCGGCCAACATCAGGCCAGCCCCAGGCCAGTACTCAGCCAACATCGGGCCAGCCCCGGGCCAGCACTCGGCCAACATCGGGCCAGCCCCGGGCCAGCAATTGGCCAACATCGGGCTAGCCCCAGGCCAACACTAAGCCAGCATCAAGCTAGCCCCGGGCCAACACTCCACCAGCATCAGGCCAACCCCAAGCCAGAATCCGGTCAGTATCAGGTCCACCCCGACCCAACATCCGGCCACGACAGGGCCAGCACTCAGCCAGCCCCTAAACCGGCACCCGGTTAGCACTCTAACGCACACAGGAATACAATGGGAGGCTGTCTCTCACTGTATCCTGAGCATAGCCCCGACTGGAGAGGATGACCCTATGGAGCTGATCGAAGAAAAAGAGGGCCGAGATGAAGAAGAAGAGTCCGACTGGGAGAAGGAAGAAAATTTTTCTCACCTGTCTTCCCCAAGTCTAGACATCTTAGTGGACAGCCCGTTCGAAGGGGAAAACATGGACACAGGCGACTTGAGTTTAGAAGGCCCCGAGCCTTGGTCCGACACTGAGTCCAGTGACTACCCAAGTCCCGGAGGCACGACAAAGATTGCACTGGATATCACCACACAGGTGACGGGACTTTGGAGACATTTGCTGAGTATACAAAGAGGAAGGAGATTGGATTCGAGGACGAATCCATTACAAGAAGAGGGGGATGAAGTGATCAGGCTAGCCAGCCGGGCTGAGAATGCCTATTCCTACACCCCACCAGGGTCACCAACGAGGGGAAGAAGTTTAGGGCCGTACAAGAAGCTACTAGAGCTGAGGCGCACCCATAACTAGGCCATGCAGAAGTTTGTAAAGCCTAAACATGTGATCAATTTCAAGTACAGCTGATGACACTCGAATTGACGTGATTATCAGCCTCATTGAAGCGACATTTCATTGCTTAAGAAATGGTTTTTAGGGTAGAATAACGAATATTCAATCAATTGCTCTATCTCGTGCCATTTGTGTTATTTTGGCCCGTTTCGGGTCTATTTGATGGTTTTCTAGTGTTTCTATGTTAGCACAGGTTTTTGCCGTCAAAAAAGTAGCCAAGGACGTGTCTAAGGCGTTGGAACCTCAAGGAATCACACCGGAATCAATCCAAGGAGCCAATCGAGTCGAACCAAATCCTGCCTCGTTTTACAAAGGAATTTTCGGCGAAAACACCTATGGTCGGTGTTTTCAAAGAGATTTTCGGCGAAAATCTTACACAATTTTCGCCGAAAATTCTAGCTATTTCAAGCACAGTATATAAAGGGTGAAGCGGGCGAAAATTAGGGAGGAATTCATTATATTTACAACACTCGACATCCAACCCTTCTATCTCATTCTTCTTTCATCACCAATCCAACATCAACCCTAGCTACTTCTTGTGCAAATTGGAGTAAGGAGCTTGGATTGAAGCCCACAACCTTGGGGAGAGGAGCTTGCAAAAAGAGGGTTGCCATGGAGCTCTTGGTGACCATCTCTCCTTCTTTCTCTTTTGTACCCTTGGCCATGTGTGGCTGATTTCCTAGGTTTCCTTGGATTGATAGATAGTTATGCTAGGATAGAGGTGAATTGTACAAATATGCCATGATTGATCTTGGATTGTAAGAAGATGATCTCTAGACTTGTTGTTAATTCCAAATTGTGTTATGGCTTGATTTGGTCTATCATTTGTGATGTAATGCATGAGAGTGCTTAGATTACATGGTTTGTAGGTCTAGGGATTGAAGGGAGTGTGTTCTAAGAGATTAGATCATCTCAATTCAACCATAGTTGCATGATTTCTCACTTGTGCATTCTATCGAACACTTGGTGTGCATTAGGTTTTTCATTCAATTGAACTTTGATTAGGTTCCAACACTAAGAGAATCATCAAAAGACTAATCAAAGTTCAATTGAATGAAAAACCTAATGCACACCAAGTGTTCGATAGAATGCACAAGTGAGAAATCATGCAACTATGGTTGAATTGAGATGATCTAATCTCTTAGAACACACCTCCTTCAATCTCTAGACCTACAAACCATGTAATCGAAGCACTCTCATGCATTACATCACAAATGATAGACCGAATCAAGCACATAACACAATTTGGAATTAACAACAAGTCTAGAGATCATCTTCTTACAATCCAATCAATCATAGCAAATTTGTACAATCCACCTCTATCCTAGCACAACCATCTATCAATCCAAGGAAACCTAGGAAATCAGCCACACATGGCCAAGGGAACAAAAGAGAAAGAAAGAGAGATGGTAACTAAGAGCTCCATGGCAATCCTCTTCTTGCAAGCTCCTCTCCCCAAGGTTGTGGGCTTCAATCCAAGCTCCTCTACTTTGATTTGCACCTTGCTCTAGGGTTGTGGATTGGAATTGAGGAGAAAGTATTTGAGAAGTTGAGAGAAAAAGGGTGAGAGATGTTTTTCGAAGGCTGAATAATGAATTGTTCCCTTAAAGTTTCACCGCCTTCACTTTAAATACTCCGCTGGAATAGCCCTGAGTTTTCGGCGAAAACTTCCCAGAGTTTTCGTCGAAAATTCCTTTGAAAATCCCTGAGCTGGCCTTGCATTCCTTCATAGATTTTCGGCGAAAACTCTGTAAGTTTTCACCGAAAATATCTTCGAAAATCTCACTTCAGCCTTCTGTAATACTTTGACACAAACTTTTCGGCGAGAATTTATAGTTCTCGCCGAAAATTCCTTAAGGAGCAAAACTGCATTTTTCCCAATCTTGCCAAGGCTATAACTCCTCCGTCCTAGCTCCGATTGACCTCCCGTTTGATCCTACGTGCTCCTTGTCACCAGTACTTGAATGCCAAATCCTGAAAATGCAAAGAAAACAACTCCAATAGATACGGAATTGGCCTCAAAGTGGCAACCGTACAATAAAAGAGCACTTTGTATAAAACTTCAATAAAAGCATATTAATCATAGCAAAATGAGATCAAACATGGGAGATCCTTAGGCTAATCAAAGGCTTAAAATGTACCAAATAAAGTCACATCAAATTCCCCTACGACTAAGCTTTGTTTGTCCTCAAGCAAATGAATTAGAAAACATCCAAGTTCACAAATGACAAGATCGGCCCCATTGAGATTCAAGCAATAACAATTTGGCTTAAACTGTTTCACGAACAAACTGAACCTACACATGAAAGAACGTCAACCAAACAAGTCTTGACCTCACTATTTTCTGCACACTTCAAGTAGTGGTTAATTGGGATACAGACAAACCGACCACGACAACACCGACTCTAATCAAAAGGACTTGAACTCGGGATATGAAACGGATTAGGTGGGGATAGGAAAGTTTAGAGAGTGGTGACTAATCGTGATGTGGCTATCGACTCGACTTCGTCCGCTTCTAGATCCGCACTTTACAGGCTCTAGTTAGGATCATTACAACAAGGGCCACTTTCGAGAACTTCTTTTTTTTACTTTTCCATTTTTTCTCTCTTTTTTTTTCTACTGCATACTAGTGCTCGATCCAACACTTCACTTAGGTGTTGAACCTGCCTAGCTCACAGCCGTAGCCTTTGCTAGTGCTAAACCCGACACTTCACTTAGGTACCGAGCTTGCCTAGCTTTTCTTTTCTTTTGAGCATTTTCTTTTGAACATTCTCTTCACAATTAAGCCACTTGATCCTTAGCTCCTTACAACTTCCACACAAGATTTTGATTTGGATTCCGTCTAATCTCAAGCCACAATCACGAGGGATCAAAAAGGGAATGAAAAACATGGATTATGGTGAAAGTGCGTATCATCCAACAAATAGGCCAAGGCTCAACGGGGTTATCCTATAGGATAATAATTCGGGTAGGCTTTTTGGCTGAATGCTGTGAACTTCTAATTGCGTTTATCATCTTAGAACGGTGTTATCGAGCGGTACAAAAACACGTGTCAAACCAATCAACCAACCTACAAGAGTGATAAAATCTATGTTCTAGCCTAGACTCATTTGCTATTAGTGCTAACATGTTGGTTATAGGTTCTAAGTGGAACAGTCTAAACACCATTGTGAAAGCTTGAAGTCAACTAAACACCAAAAGTCAAGAACCGAATGATTCTATGATAGAGGAATTTGGAAACAATCAAGATCATGCAAATCATCAAAGCATAGCATTACATCTCTACCACAAATAATCACACCAAACCTCAAACTCCCCTACGACTAACATGAGCATTGTCCTCAATGATCTAGAGAGAGAGGGTAAGGTGGAACGAAGTTACCACGTTGGTAGAGAGGAGCATAGGACGTAATAGTGGTGAAAGAGTTCCATGATGATCCTTGGTGAAGAATGATCCAAAATGCTTGTCAAAAACCTTATTCAAAAAGCTAAAACAAATCAAAAACCTCAAACAACAATTAAAAGCAAAAAATTAAAGATAACTGATGAACCCGTCGTTGTGCTGGTTCAAACAAATAACTAACAAAGCTAACAAAAGCTAGGGTAGATCGTATTCCACGAGCCTTCTAATGATTGACTACTCAAATAAGCTAGCAAATTACGCAGTTTAAACACTTCGTGCGTGGTGTGAGTTCCAGGACTTCTAATTCTAAGAAATGCAGAGAAATTAAAAATTGAAACTAAAAACATATTGGAAATTAGGGTTGAAAACAGAGATGACAGACGAACTTAGACTTCGAATCCCCCTTCGTTCACTAGAGCATAGGCAATCAACAAATCAGAGGATTTCAATTCTCATTCAATCAATTCTAAGACACCACCATAACTCCTAACCCTTAGGTGTAAGACCGGCGAACGTTCGCTCTATCCGTTCTAGCTACCAAGATTAATTAGCCGCCCGGGTACGGTCGCCTCTCGCAACGACTTAACTTAACTGGTGGAATTACTAACGATTTATGAGTTACTCTTGCAGTGGATTAACCCTAACCAGTTCCTACGAAAGGCACACTCCAATTATAAGGTTAATTATTCAATTTTATGTTTTAAAGTAAGGCGAGCATTCGCTTATATCCTTAGCTTAACCAGAATCTAATCTAGGTGATCAATCCAGACAAGAAACATAAACAACGAAGAACAAACCAAACATGAAAGAGAAACTGATTGAACTTTGAATCTAATCACCACCGATCCGTGACCGCTTTAAAGCCCTGGATCACTTAGAGTTCATCTAGTCTAAGCTCTACGAGTTTAGCTACTCATGCTCATCACAAAAGAATCAAAGACAAAGAAAGAGTTCATCATCCAGAGGAAAAACAGAAAAGTATCTGAAAAACCTAATTAAGACGACTCCGGTAGAACTTCGATCTTCCGATAGACTGCAATCCTAGCTCTGAGTCCTCGAGATGGAAGGGATGGCGTCACGATTTCTTTCCGGCTCTTTGAACTCTAAACTCTCCTTCAAAACTCTTGAGAATCCTTGAAGTATTTGGTATTAGTTGGAAATTATGATTATGAAAAGTATATCCTGATTTGGGCCGCCGGTTAAGTATTTATACTTAACCCTAATACCGCCGGATTTTAACTGAGATTTTCGGCAAAAATATGAAGGAATTTTCGCCGAAAATTCCTTTGCAAAATAGGTTGTCCGCCGGCTGAATTCTCCTGTGTTTTTCGGACCGATGGTTTTCGGCGAAAACTTCATGTTTTCGCCGAAAACTTCTTTGGTTGAGCTCCAGTGGATTTGTTCATGTATTTTCGCCAAAAACCCTAGGTGTTTTCACCGAAAATTCCTTTGTAAAACGGGGCAGGATTTGGTTTGATTTGGTTGGCTCCTTGGATCGATTCCGGTGCGATTCCTCGAGGTTCCAACGCCTTAGACACGTCCTTGGCTACTTATTTGACGGCAAAAACCTGTGCTAGCATAGAAACACTAGAAAACCATCAAATAGACCCGAAACGGGCCAAGGTAACACAAATGGCACGAGATAAAGCAATTGATTGAATATTCATTATTCTACCCTAAAACCATGTCTTAAGCAAGGAAATGTCACTTAAATGAGGCTGATAATCACGTCAAATCGAGTGTCTTCAATAACATGGGGTGCCTCCCAAGAAGCGCTTGGTTGCCGTCTTAAGCTCGACGATACCTGTGTTATGGTGTCCAACTTAGTGCCTCTTTGAGGTCAAGTAGCTTCTTCCATGATGAAGATTGAGCTCCAAGTAGCAATAGAAGCAAAGGGTAGACTAGCCAATGAGCAATGATGCTTGTATAGCACTTGATACCTTGGGGTGGCTTGCTACCTTTGAAATTTGGAACTTGAGGAAGATAGTAAAGTAGGGGACCATCCTTGAGCTCCATCGTCTCCAAGTTGGTGATGCCACTCGAAGAGTCTTCCGGGTCAAGGAGAGGTCGCTCCACTTCCATTACAACCGTATGAGGAGTAGAGATGCATGCGTCCTTCGGCTCTTGGCACAAATACTTCATGACCAATGATGATACTCGATTTGACGTGATTATCAGCCTCATTTAAGTGACATTTCTTTGCTTAAGACATGGTTTTTAGAGTAGAATATTGAATATTCAATCGATTGCCCTATCTCGTGCCATTTGTGTTACCTTGGCCCGTTTCGGGTCTATTTGATGGTTTTCTAGTGTTTTTATGTTAGCACAGGTTTTTGCCTTCAAATAAAGTATCCAAGGACGTGTCTAAGGCATTGGAACCTCGAGGAAATTACACCGGAATCGAACAAAGGAGCCAATCAAGTCAAACCAAAAGTCTGCCGTTTACACTGACATTTTTGGCGAAAAGAACCTATGGTTTTTGGCGAAAATGCAAGGACAAATCCACTGATGCTCAGCCAAAGAAGTTTTTGGTGAAAACCCAAAGTTTTCGCCGAGAACCATCAGTCCAAAAATCACAGGAGGGATACCAGCCATTTATGAAGGAATTTTCGCCAAAAATTCCTCAAGATTTTCGGCGAAAATATCAGGCAAATCCGGCCAATCTAGGGTTAAGTATAAATACTTAACCGGAGGCCCAAATAAAGGGAGACCTAATACAACACATCATAATATACTTTCCAAAATTAGAATTCAAAGAATTCTTTGAAGTTCTGGAGCGAAGAGTTAGAGTTCGAGGAGCCGGAAAGAGATCGTGACGCCATCCCTTCCACCTCGGAGACTCGGAGCTAGGAGTGTAGTTTACTGAAGATCGAAGTCTATCAGAGTCATCTAAATTAGGTTTTTCAGATTCTTTTCTGTTCTTCCTCTGGATGATGAACTCTTTCTTTGTTTTTGATTCTTTTGTGATAAACATGGTTAGATAAACTCGTTAGAGCTTAGACTAGATGAACCCTAAGTGACCCAGGGCTTTAAAGCGGTCACGGATCGGCGGTGATTAGATTTGAAATTCAATCAGTTCTCTTTCATGTTTGATTTGTTCTTCATTGTTCGTGTTTCTTGTCTGGATTGATCACTTAGATTAGATTCTTGTTAAGCTAAGGATAGAAGCGAACGCTCACCTTACTTTAGAACATCGAATTGAACAATTAACCTTATAATTGGAGCGTGCCTTTCGTAGGAACCGGTTAGGATTAATCCACTGCAAGAGTAACTCATAAATCATTAGTAATTGCACCAGTTAATTAAGTCGTTGTGAGAGGCGACCGTACCCGGGCGGCTAGTTAATCTTGGTAGTTAGAACGGATAGAGCGAACGATCGCCGGTCTTAAACCTAAGGGTAAGGAGTTATGGTGGTGTCTTAGTAATTGATTGAATGAGAATCGAAATCCGCTGATCTGTTGATTGCCAATGCTCTGGGGAACGAAGGGGGATTCAAAGTCTAAGTTCGTCTGTCATCTTTGTTTTTAAACCCTAATTTCCAATCTGCTTTAGTTTAATTTTTAATTTTCTCTGCATTTCTTAGAATCAGAAGTCGTGGAACTCACACCATGCACGAAGTGCTTACATTCGAGTATTTTGCTAGTTCTCAGAGTAGTCAATCTTGGAAGACCCTCAGAATACGATCTACCCTAGCTTTTGTAGCTTTGTTAGTTATTTGTGTGAATCGCCAACGACAGGTTCACCAAATTGGCGCCGTTGCCGAGGACTTCTTTTGATTGTTTGAAAGAAGAACTGACAATTTATTCTTCTATTTTCCATCTTTCACCTTTCCATCCACTTCGATTTTACACTGGTTTTGTTTGTCTTTGTTATCTGTAGGTTTACAGGTGTATGCCTCACCGTCCTTGGACTCGCTCTCAAACCGAACAGGCTAAGAGTGCAGAGAGACCAGGCAGTTCTGCTCCACCTCTATGATCGCAGATTTTGAAGAGAAGCAGATCCAATCCACCCGTCACTCCGATCAAGATCGAGGAACTGAAGGAGAGTTCCTCATCTCCGTCTTCACTGTCACCTTCATCCGTTTCATACACCGAGTCACTCTCACCTCCTGCATCTCCTACCATGGACGATCAGTTACCACCACCACCACCACTGCACAGAAAAGTCTAGCTGATTATAACAAGCCGAGCGCGACTAGCGTTCGATCTGCCATTGCCGTTCCGCGCATTGAAGGAGATCCTGACTATGAGATCAAGATTCCCTTCTTGACTATGATCTCTAGGGATCTACAATTTGAAGGCAGGCCCCTAGACAATCCGTGCACTCATCTTGCAGACTTCCTTGATCTCTGCAGTACTTTCATGAACGGAAACCTCGACAAAAATACTCTTTGTCTGAGAGCTTTCCCGTTCTCTCTGAAAGGCCCTGCTAAGAGGTGGCTTACTGGCAAACCACCTGGCTATTACACTGATTGGGATACTCTGGCTCAGGACTTCGTTGAAGAATACTTTCCTCCTGCCAGAACAACTGCCATCAAGGACAGCATTGCCAGATTCTCCCAAAAAGAAGGAGAAAGCTTATATGATACTTGGAATCGATTCCAAGAACTTCTCTACAACTGCCCGCATCATGGATTCGAGCAGAGACAGTAAGCTGAAATCTTTGCTCGAGGACTTCGAGAAGAATCTGCCAAGTGGGTCAATTCTCTAGCTGAAGGGGATTGCACTACACTCACACCTGAAGCTGCTCTTCTTCACTTCGCAGACTGTACTTCCAAGTCGAGGAACTGGGAACGATAATCTGAAGGATCAAGGAGCAAGCTCGATCTCGAAGCTACTATCAAGGCAGAGGTAGAGAGGCATTTGAAGAAGTCTACCACACCAATCAAACCGCCGGCAGCTTCTGTCTATGTTGTCGATTGTGAATGGTGTGGAGCTTGCGCACATAACGGAGGCCGTTGTCAGAATTTTGGCAAGGCAGAAGTCTGGTCTGCCGAAGAGGTAAATTTCATTCAACAAGGCTTCGTTAATAATCAGAATGGTTATGCTGGCTACCGCAACTTCAGGCAGCAAGGGAACTATCAAGATAGACCTCCCTACAATAATGGCGCCAACTATAACCAGAACCAGAATAACCGCCCAGCTGGTCCAGCTCAGGATCAGAAACCTAACCATCCGCCGGCAGGTGTCTACCAGCCGCCGCATCGCAATCCGGGTAATTATGGAACTGCTCCTGGTAATCGCCAGAATCAATATCTTGATAATACCTATCCAGGGTAGCAGCATCAAAGAGAAAACAATGTTAGTGACCTGGATAAGAAGCTCAGCCAGATCATTACCAGACTTGATGATCATGACAGTCAGTTCAAGGCTCAAGCTCTTCTCAATCAAGAACAGATAGCATCCGGACAAAGAATTGAGCAAGCGCGGAACAACATCTCGAGCATGCTAGCATCTGGTCGACCATTTGGCCAACTTCCAAGCCAGACAGAGCCGAATCCGAGAAAGGTGCAAGCCAAGATGGTAACCGCTCAAAAACTTCCAAACTTAATTGCTGATGCTTGTTCTGTCTTACGCAGGATCGCTGAAACTCTAGAGGAAGATGAAGAACAGAAACCGGCGCCTAAGGAGGATGATCCTCCTCTTGCACCGTATGTCGTGAAGCCTCCTTTTCCTAAAGCATTGCTGCCAAATACAAGGATCGAGACTGGCATGAAGGGGAATAAAGAAGGATATCCTGACATTCGTATCAAGAAACCTGCCTCTCCATATCCAGCTAAGTGCTCTGATCCTGGTTCTTTTACTTTACCCTTGGTTATTAACGATGTTGAGATTGAGCGTTGTTTTGTTGATCTAGGAGCGTATGTTAATGTTATGCCTATGAGCCTGTTTGAAAAATTGAACCTAGGAGAACTTGAACCGCCTAGTATGCAACTTGTCTTTGCTGATAGATCACTTAAAACCCTAGAGGAGAAATAAAAGACGTTGTTACTAAATGTGGTCCGTTAACGTTTTTAGCTAACTATGTGATTATGGATACTAGTACAGATAATTCTACCATTCTCATAGGTCGACCTTTCATGGCTACTATTGGAATGAATATTAACTTTCCAAATGGTTCTTTGACTCTAAGGGTTGGTAAAGAAACGAAAACTTTCTGTCTTAAAGATGGCATGAAATATGACTCTAAGAATGAAGAACCTCATTGCCTAGTTGTTGAAACTGTGGAGTTGACTCCGGTCAACTCCGTTACTAATGCTTCTTCCAGTGTCTCTAGATCAGTTGTTGCTGCAGGTATTGAACAGGCTATTAAGAAGAAGCCAGAAATTTCTGTTCAGAAGCCGCCCAAGAAGAAGAAGGAACTGCAAGCCTCTTCTAAGCCACCAAGCACTAAACCTAGCAGACCTCGGGGAAAGAACAAAAAGGCGAAGACCTAAATGGTCTGGAGATCAAAAGTTCCGCCGTCTTCCATCGAGCCAGCTGCACCACCAATTCGTTCCGAGAAACCGGCGCCGGAACAAGTATGGAAGGAGAAGCCGAAAGCATCTCCTAAGGAAGTACTGACGATCACCGATCCTGGTGATAACAAGCAGGAGATTAAAGTGAAGAAGACGAAGCCGACAGTCCTCATTCCTTCCATCGTAACACTTAAGAAGGATGACCTCTCCAGAGAACTGTTCGGACCGTTCAAGTTCATCGATCATCTTCCCGATGGACGTACCAAGCTCTTGCATGCGAACGGGAAGAAATTCACGCTTACCGGAGAAGCCTCGAAGCTGTACTTTATGAACTCCGACGCGAGCGTTAAGGAGAATCTGAGTTGGGATGTCTCCTAACACCGTCCAGGTATCGTCCAGCTCAAGGACGTTAATAAAAGAGCATTTCGTGGGAGGCAACCCACGGCTGGAGTCCGTTTTTAATTTTTGTCAAACTTAGTGTTTTAGAGTCGGTTCAGGGAGCCAAAAGTGTCAGTTTGTTTGATTTATTATTTTTTGTGTGTGTTCTGCGTGTCATAGAGTCAGTCGCATGTTGATTGAGGTCGTTCCGATTTTTGTGGATTTAACTGTGATTTTCTGAAGTTTGCCGGATTTGTGAAAATATTTTCACCCGAGTAGTTCAAAATTTTCGGCGAAATACACCCCTATTTTCGGCGAAAGCGCCTTTTGAGTTTTCACTGAATTTCACTGTTTCATATTTTCGGCCGAAAAACTCATTGTGTTTTCGGCGAAAATCCATTCGAAAACCGGCAGTGCATTTGAACGTTTATTTTCGGCGAAAACTCCTTATTATTTTCGCCGAAAATCCTTTTGAAAATCACCCAATCCTCCACTTTAAATCCGGTCTACCCTCTCTCTCTTCCCACTTTCCTTCTTTCATTTTCGAAGAAACACCCGAAAAATACCCCCTCCCCTTTGTTTTTCAAACTCGCCGCCGCCACCCTTTTTAAACCGCCGCCGCCGCCGTTTCTCGCCACCGCCGCCATCGCCGACCGCCGCCGCTCAACTCCCCTATCTTTTCCGATCATTTTGAGCCCTAGAACGTTCGAATCGGAGCTCTACAGCTCCAGTTCACCGAAACCCTTGTTTTCAGAGTTTTTCACCGATTTCTCCCAAACCGTTCGTTTTTAGCATTTATGGCTTCAAGATAAGTTGTAGAACTTTTCAATACGAATCTTTTGACATATTGGTTGCTGAATTTCGTTGGGGTTGACTTTTGGTTGACTTTTCGGTTTGCCTCGATTTGCGTGCCGACTGATTTCGTGTGAACTAGGTTAGCTGAACTTGTTGTACTGTTCTAGCATGCTTAGGGAGTGTCTTGCTTAATTTTCATATCATTTGATCATGTGTTGCTATGCATACGATTGATTCTTTGTGATGTTGACTTATGAGAAATGTCGGTTTGACCATGAACTGCTTTTGATCATTTGGCTGCCGTATGTGTTCATTCTCGTTCAGATTATCGTGTTTGCCATCTGAGATCATATTTTACCGTCATTCTCCAAATTGTGATAGTCTTGCCATGATTATGGTTCATTATGCTATAATGTTGGCTTTCTGAATGTCGATTTGACTCTTTGAACTCTGATTGTGCTTATCCAATTCTAGTTTTTCTTAAGTATGTACTTTGTTATCTATGCTTACTGGTTCCTCTGCTTTGCTTACCCCCACTCGGTTTTCCTCATTTCTTTGTGAAATTGAGTTTTTCTACTAAGTGTGGGGCAGGGTTTTAAGTTTGACTGATCTGGTTTCATTCTGGTTTTAGGAACACCACTTTTGAGCGCAGGACTAAGGCGCGACTTGATGCCACCTCGACCTCCAGAGCCCCCGCTCCCGTCACACCCGCCGTTCAGGGCCCTCCTCCAGCACTACCTCGCCGGGCTGGGTACCATCGCACTATCGCTCGTGTACCTGACTTCTACTTTGAGTGCTTCCAGAAGATCGAGCACATCCGGGGAGCTAAGGTACGCCCTCTTTCCATGGAGTCCCTGAACGAGCACGACGAGGACTACTACCGGAACGTGCATGACGCCCTAGCACCGGCCGGCCTCCTGGAGCTGACCACCATAGCTGCCGACTTTCCAGACATCGCCCTTCAGGAGTTCTGGGCGACCTTTGATCTGGATGAGCATAAGAGGAGGCAAGGCCATAAGGTTGTTACCTTCTATCTGGGAGGAGTATATAGGCAGCTCATTTACGATGAGTTTGCCGCTCATCTAGGCATCCCCCACGAGCACTATCATGGACATCACCTCGGCTGGGGCGACGATGATGACGACGAGGAGTACCATGCGCTCTGGAGCCACATGACTGGAGTGCCCGGTGATCGCCTCACGGGCCATGACTCAGTTAAGTCCCTCTCTCACCCTCTCTTTAAATTTATTAATATGGTTTGGCGTAGATCCCTTTTATATGTTCCAGATAAGGATCGCCACCATATCCTCAAGGAGGAGCTTATGCTTCTCCGAGCCATCCGAGAGAGCTACCCTCTTCACCCCGGTTGGGTGCTTGCTCGCATTTTCTGCCAGAAGACCAAGAGGCGGAAGCTACCTCGTGCATTCCTGGGAGGTAACTTCATAGGTCAGCTCATCATCTCCTTCGGCATCAGCCATGAATATGGCCCGAACATTCCACGACACCACGTTAGGACCGTTGGAGGAGACTTAGCGGTTGAGTACGACTTAGAGCTGGACCTCAGTCCTCAGGTGGCAGCAGATCCTCCACTCCAGCATGTAGCCGAGTCAGAGGAAGAGGATGACACTGAGCAGCAGCAGCCCCAGCCACAGCCAGAGTTCCATCACCAGGCAGGGTATGCTCACTAGTGGCCGCCGCACATTCCCGATCCATACCAGGCGCCTCACCCTCCGCACCGACCGCACCCCGCGGACATTGGTGAGTTGTATGAGCGACTGCAGGAGTGGCGCATCACCGACAACGCCACTCAAGAGGTGAGAAGGACTATTATGCAGCAGCATATGCGCCGCGCCGATAGGCGGTATGAGGCACAGCTGGCGTGGCAACGTCAGCTCGGCGAGCACCTCCACTTTCCACCTCCCGGCCCACCTGACCAGCAGTGATTGGGTTGTATTCCTTTTCTGGTCCTTTCTTTTTATTTATTCTTTTCGGAATTCGATCCACCTTTTTTCTGTGTGGATCCGGGACACTTGTCCCGGTTTCCTTTTTATGTTTTATTTGTTTTTGTTTTGTAGACAGTTGGGAGATTCCCTTTGCTTCGCTTGGCTAGATTCCCTCCGCTCCGAGGACCCGTGCTCATCCCCTACGCCAATCATCTCGGTCCAGGTTCTTCTACTTCACTCTGAACTCTAGAATTAGTCCTGTGAGGACACAGTCCGATTTAAGTGTGGGGTAGGATGCTAGAGAACCTTGCATGAACTTGATTGCCCTTGATTGTGTTTTATGTGTGCCTCGTGATTCCATTCCAGTCTCTCTAGCATTATAATGGCTCATTTCTTGATTTTTGATGTTAAGTTGTTGTTCAAACCTTCATAATGATGCTTAGACTGCTTAACCTAGAACTTGAGAACCAACTTGTATACTTTGATGCTAAATTGCCTGGTCAGAACAGAATTTTTAAAATCACACTTGTAGTTTGTAGCCTTGATTGCATGAAAATGACCGAATCCGACTAGCAAAGCAACTTTGAGCTTTTGATCCATTGCACGTAACTTGCAATTTTAATTCTTTCTGAGTGGTTTTCTGTTTGCTTGAATGAGTTAGAATTTGCATGAGACCTACTCGAGACCACACGATGACACGAGTTCTAGAAGGATAGGGGCACCTAGATTCAGCTACTTAGCCAGATAGCCAACCAAACGATAAAATCCATTAGGTTTAGACCCTTGAGCTTGGCTGTTCTTTCGGTTCGATAATACATTACAGCCATTTCCCATTTCTTTCATTCCCCGTTGATCCCCTGTGGTTGTAGTTCTAGATTGACCTACCGGAAGTCGGTTTGTGGTAACCTGCCTATAGCCATTAAAAAGGTGGTCTTAGCTAATATGTCCAGACGTGTAAATCCCTCTAGCAACTTAAAGAGAAATTCGCACAAAAAAAAAAAAAAATAGAAAAAAAGAAAAAGAAGCAAATTTCGAAAAAAAAAATGAAGAAAAGAAAAATCAGAAAAAATCAGAAAAGTTTCAAAGTTTCTAGTTCAATAAAACGTTCTTCTCCCTACAAATGGAAGAACGAAGTCAAAAGAAAAATTCAAAAGAGAAAAAAAATCGTGTAAAGAAAAAGAATAAGTGCTAGGCTGTTTGAGGGTATCATAAGACGAGCATTCACTATTCCACCCGTGTCTGGTTAGATGGTAGGAAGCCATATATTAGATTCGAGGGAAGTTAGTCGAAAGCTACACCGCACCAAAGCCATCATCATACATTCCCATCATCCATCGCATCATAAACCCAAGTAGTGTAGATTTCATTACGGTCCTAGCAGGGAAGTCCTTCTTGACTAGATACTCGTGTTGTCACAGCGGTGGAGATGTCATCGAATTGCAAACCTATGATAGAATTCAGTAACAGAAAATGATCGAGAGCAGAAACACGTCCTTAAACACAGAGAGTGAGAGTTCCCATTGTACTATATATATCTTGTGTGAGGAGTCTGGTCGGTTAGGTCAAATTCGTGCATAATTGGTTGCTAATTACTTGTCGTGTGCAGTTTATTAGTGAGACCAGGTTGTTTGGCTGATCTGTATACATGTCAGGTTTCTTGTTCTAGGAATTAGCTGTCTAATAATTCATTGTGTTTGATTGAGCTCCAATTTAATCGATCTTATCATTTATGAACATGAGCGTTTCTATTCAGTTTGCTTGAGGACAAGCAAAAGCTTAAGTGTGGGGTATTTGATGACACTCGATTTGACGTGATTATCAGCCTCATTTAAGCGACATTTCTTTGCTTAAGACATGGTTTTTAGGGTAGAATAACGAATATTCAATCGATTTCCCTATCTCGTGCCATTTGTGTTACCTTGGCCCGTTTCGGGTCTATTTGATGGTTTTCTAGTGTTTTTATGTTAGCACAGGTTTTTGCTGTCAAATAAAGTAGCCAAGGACGTGTCTAAGGCATTGGAACCTCGAGAAAATTGCACCGGAATCGAACAAAGGAGCCAATCAAGTCAAACCAAAAGTCTGCCCGTTTACACTGACATTTTCAGCGAAAAGAACCTATGGTTTTCAGTGAAAATGCAAGGACAAATCCACTAATGCTCAGCCAAGGAAGTTTTCGCCGAGAACCATCAGTCCGAAAATCACAGGAGGGATACCAGCCATTTATGAAGGAATTTTCGCCGAAAATTCCTCAAGATTTTCGGCAAAATATAAGGCAAATCCGGCCAATCTAGGGTTAAGTATAAATACTTAACCGGCGGCCCAAATAAAGGGAGACCTAATACAACACATCATAATATACTTTTCGAAATCAGAATTCAAAGAATTCTCTGAAGTTCTGGAGTGAAGAGTTAGAGTTCGAGGAGCCGGAAAGAGATCGTGACGCCATCCCTTCTACCTCAGAGACTAGGAGCTAGGAGTGTAGTTTACTGAAGATCGAAGTCTGTCAGAGTCGTCTAAATTAGGTTTTTCAGATTCTTTTCTGTTCTTCCTCTGGATGATGAACTCTTTCTTTGTTTTTGATTCTTTTGTGATAAACATGAGTAGCTAAAGTCGTTAGAGCTTAGACTAGATGAACCCTAAGTGACCCAGTGCTTTAAAGCGGTCACGGATCGGCGGTGATTAGATTCGAAATTCAATCAGTTCTCTTTCATGTTTGATTTGTTCTTCATTGTTCGTGTTTCTTGTCTGGATTGATCACCTAGATTAGATTCTTGTTAAGCTAAGGATAGAAGCAAACGCTCGCCTTACTTTAGAACATCGAATTGAACAATTAACCTTATAATTGGAGCGTGCCTTTCGTAGGAACCGGTTAGGGTTAATCCACTGCAAGAGTAACTCATAAATCATTAGTAATTGCACCAGTTAATTAAGTCATTGTGAGAGGTGACCGTACCCGGGCGGCTAGTTAATCTTGGTAGTTAGAACGGATAGAGCGAACGTTCGCCGGTCTTAAACCTAAGGGTAAGGAGTTATGGTGGTGTCTTAGTAATTGATTGAATGAGAATCGAAATCCGCTGATCTGTTGATTGCCAATGCTCTGGGAAAGAAGGGGGATTCAAAGTCTAAGTTCGTCTGTCATCTTTGTTTTCAAACCCTAATTTCCAATCTACTTTAGTTTAATTTTTAATTTTCTCTGCATTTCTTAGAATTAGAAGTCGTGGAACTCACACCACGCACGAAGTGCTTACATTCGAGTATTTTGCTAGTTCTCAGAGTAGTCGATCTTGGAAGACCCTCGGAATATGATCTACCCTAGCTTTTGTAGCTTTGTTAGTTATTTGTGTGAATCGCCAATGACAGGTTCACCAACCAAGCAAGAAAATGGAAGAGTACTCACAATCTTTGGTGGCACCACAATAAGGTGGTGTTGTTCACTTTCGTGCTCCACTCTCGGTACCACCTCTTCTTGAAGAGTCTTCACAACATGTCTCACCTCCTCTAAAGTGTCATCATCCTCAAGTTTCCTTGGTTCTTCTATCCCCACATCATCGTTACTTGGTGTGTCCTCGGGAAGAACATGTTCTTCAATCGCCTCCACTACCAAATCTTCTTCCGTGTCAAGCTCTTCGGATTCACAAATGTCATCTTCATCATCATAAACTTGCTCCACATGATTGAGACGGTGTTCATTCTCAAGAATCTCCATGACGAGCTCTATGCTTTGGGATAAATGGTTAACTCGGTTTGCATTATCCTCCGCAATTTACAAGATCTCTAGCATGAAAGGAGGTGGAAGAGGTTTCTCATGGCTCATGAACTCCTCTTGGGGAAACTCGCTTTCTTCTTCTTCCATGACAAGCACTTCCGGTTCACAGGTGTCGATGATGAGCTTCACACTTTGAGTTAGACGATCCAACCGAGCCGCATTATCTTTCACAATTTGCAACATCTCCTCAATTGTGGAGGAGGGTGGAGAATGTTGTTCATCCTCTAGAGTTTCCTTGATGAGTGTCATGCCTTGAGCTAAGCGATTAAGTTGGTTCGCATTGTCATCCGCAATCTTCAAAGCTTCCTCAAGCGTGGGAAGAGATGGAGGAGGTTCCTCATAGCTTACGAACTCCTCTCGAGGACGCTCACTTTCCTTCACCATTTTCAAGTGCTCCTCTAGCATAGAAGGAGGTTGAGAGGGTTGCTCATAGTTTGTGAAATCCTCTTAAGGACGCTCGCTTTCTTTAACCATCTTAAAGAGCTCCTCTAGCATGGAAGGCGGTGGAGAATGTTGTTCATGACTTGTGAAATCCTCTTGATAATACTCCAGCAATACTTGATGGTAGGGTGGAGATGGATAGGGACATTGCTCATTCCACATGGGTGTTGAAACTTGTTGTTGTTGACTTCACCATTGGCTATCTCCCTCACAAGTTTCTTGGTAGTAGTTGGAAGGAGTAGGATGACCATAGTATGGGTTATGAGGTGAATTCCACCCTTGATAGGTGTCATAACCATTACCTCCATTCCACGAGTTCATCTTACTTGCAACCTTGCTCCCATGAACTAAGTGAGGTAGAGAACGGATTGGTGGAACAATGACTTGTTCGAGGCCTTGAGGGGGACCTGCAAACAAGCACAACAAACACAACCAAGTAATACAACAATGCGGGATAACAAAACCACAAAAACAAATAACAAAGAAGCAAAACTAAAACGGAAGGAGGTGAATAGAACGGTCCACTACTAAATGCTCTTAAAGGATTGAGAAAACTCCCCGGCAACGGCGCCAAAAACTTGATGTGCAAGATTTAACTCACAACAATCAAGGTCGTATTCCACGAGGGCTCTCTCAAAAGCTAATACTCACACGTTCATGGACGGTCTATTCATTTAAAAGTAGTTTGGTTTGAAAGCAACAAAATCAAAAACATAAACAAAACTAAAGCAAGAAAGTAAAGCGGTGCAACACAAAGATAAAGGAGGTTCACTTGGAAAGATAGCTTCATCATGCTCAAGAGGAACAAATGCACAAACAAGCCAAACATGATCGAGGTTGCAATCGAATGACGACAAAAATCCCTTCTATAGACTCAATGCACTCTCGTCGCACTAAGTCCCTATCCTAGAACCACTCAACCTAGGCTCTCGCTCTCAAGCTAAGTGACTAAGGATGCATTAAAGGTGTTTGATGAAATGCCAAGCTACAAAACCCTCTCCTATGACTCTATGACCACTAGGCTAGACACCACACTCTCATGTCAATGTCCTAACACTAAGAGAATCATCAAGAGACTAATCAAAGTTCAATTGAATGAAAAACCTAATGCATACCAAGTGTTCGATAAAATGCACAAGTGAGAAATCATGCAACTATGGTTGAATTGAGATGATCTAATCTCTTAGAACACACTCTCTTCAATCCCTAGACCTACAAACCATGTAATCTAAGCACTCTCATGCATTACATCACAAATGATAGACCAAATCAAGCACATAACAAAATTTGGAATTAACAACAAGTCTAGAGATCATCTTCTTACAATCCAAGATCAATCATGGCAAATTTGTACAATCCACCTCTATCCTAGCACAACCATCTATGAATCCAAGGAAACCTAGGAAATCAGCCACACATGGCCAAGGGAATAAAAGAGAAAGAAAGAGAGATGGTAACTAAGAGCTCCATGGCAATCCTCTTCTTGCAAGCTCCTCTCCCCAAGGTTGTGGGCTTCAATCCAAGCTCCTCTACTTTGATTTGCACCTTGCTTTAGGGTTGTGGATTGGAGATGAGGAGAAAGTATTTGAGAAGTTGAGAGAAAAAGGGTGAGAGGTGTTTTTCCGAAGGCTGAATAATGAATTGTTCCCTTAAAATTTCACCGCCTTCACTTTAAATACTCCGCTGGAATAGCCCTGAGTTTTCGGCGAAAACTTCCCAGAGTTTTCGCCGAAAATTCCTTTGAAAATCCCTGAGCTGGCCTTGCATTCCTTCATAGATTTTCGGCAAAAACTCTGTAAGTTTTCGCCAAAAATATCTTCGAAAATCTCACTTCAGCCGTCTGTAATACTTTGACACAAACTTTTCGGCGAGAATTTATAGTTCTAGCCGAAAATTCTTTGAGACGCAAAACTGCATTTTTCCCAATCTTGCCAAGGCTATAACTCCTCCGTCCTAGCTTCGATTGCCCTTTCGTTTGATCCTACGTGCTCCTTGTCACCAGTACTTCAATGCCAAATCCTGAAAATGCAAAGAAAACAACTCCAATAGATACGGAATTGGCCTCAAAGTGGCAACCAGACAACAAAAGAGCACTTTGCATAAAACTTCAATAAAAGCATATTAATCATAACAAAATGAGATCAAACATGGGAGATCCTTAGGCTAATCAAAGGCTTAAAACGCACCAAATAAAGTCACATCAGTAATCGATCATTAGAAGACCCGTGGAATACGATCTACCCTAGCTTTTGTTAGCTTTGTTAGTTATTTGATTGAACCCCCACACAACGACAGGGTCCCATCAAATTGTCGTCGTTGCCGGGGACTTCTTTTGATTGTTCAAAAGAAGAACTGGCATTTTATTCTTCTATTTTCCATCTTTCATCTTTCCATCCACTTCGATTTTACACTGGTTTTTGTTTGTTTCTGTTATTTGTAGGTTGCTCACAAGTGTATGCATCACCGCCCTTGGACTCGCTCTCAAACCGACAAGGCTACGAGTATAGAGAGACCAGGCTATTCTGCTCCACCTCGACAATCACAGATTCCAAGGAGAAGCAGAACCAATCCACCTCCATCCGTCACTCCGATCAAGATCGAGGAACAGAAGGAGAGTTCCTCATCTTCACCTTTACCGTTATCTTCATCCGTTTCATACACCGAGTCACTTTCACCTCCTCCATCTCCTACCATGGGTGATCAGTTACCACCACCACCACCACCTGCACAGAAGAGTCTAGCTGACTACAATAAGCCGAGCGCGACTAGCATTCGATCTGCCATTGCCATGCCGCGCGTTGAAGGAGATCCTGACTATGAGATCAAGATTCCATTCTTGACTATGATCTCTAGGGATCTACAGTTTCAAGGCAGGCCACTAGACAATCCGTGCACACATCTGGTGGATTTCCTTGATCTCTGCAGCACTTTCAAGAACGGAAACCTCGACAAGAACACTCTTTGCTTGAGAGCTTTCCCGTTCTCTCTGAAAGGCGCAGCTAAGAGGTGGCTTACTGGCTAACCACCTGGATATTACACTGATTGGGATACTCTGGCTCAGGACTTCGTCGAAGAGTACTTCCCTCCTGCCAGAACAACATCCATCAAGGACAGCATCGCCAGATTCTCCCAGAAAGAAGGAGAAAGCTTATACGATATTTGGAATCGATTCTAAGAACTTCTCTACAACTGTCCTCATCATGGATTCGAGCAGAGGCAGTTAGCTGAAATCTTTGCTCGAGGTCTTCGAGAAGAATCTGCCAAGTGGGTCAATTCCCTAGCTGAAGGGGATTGCACTACACTCACACCTGAAGCTGCTCTTCTTCACTTCGTGAACTGTGCTTCCAAGTCAAGGAACTAGGAGCGACAATCAGAAGGATCAAGGAGCAAGCTCGATCTCGAAGCTACTATCAAGGCAGAAGTAGAGAAGCATCTGAAGAAGTCTACCACACCAATCAAACCGCCGGCAGCCTCTGTCTATGTTGCTGATTGCGAATGGTGTGGAGCTTGTGCGCATAATGGAGGCCGTTGCCAGAATTTTGGTAAGACAGAAGTCTGGTCCGCCGAAGAGGTAAATTTCGTTCAACAAGGCTTCGTTAACAATGAAAATGGTTATGCTGGCTACCGCAACTTCAGACAGCAAGGGAACTATCAAGACAGACCTCCCTATAATGCTGGCACCAACCATAACCAGAACCAAAATAACCGCCCAGCTGGTCCAGCTCAGGATCAGAAGCCTAACCATCCGCCGGCAGGTGTCTATCAGCCGCCACACCGTAATCCGAGTAACTATGGAACTGCTCCTGGCAATCGCCAGAATCAATATTTGAATAACACCTATACAGGTCAGCAACAACAGAAGGAGAACAACGTCAGTGACCTGCACAAGAAGCTTAGTCAGATCATCACCAGACTTGATGATCATGACAGTCAGTTCAAAGCTCAAGCTCTTCTCAATCAAGAACAGATCGCATCTGGTCAAAGAATTGAGCAAGCTGTCAACCACATCTCGAGCATGCTAGGATCTGGTCGACAATTTGGCCAACTTCCAAGCCAGACAGAGCCGAATCCAAGAAAGGAGCAAGCCAAGATGGTAACCGTTCAAAAGTTTACAAGCTTATCTGCTGATGCTTCTTCTGTTTTACGCAAGATCACTGAATCTCAAGAGAAGAAGGAAGCACAGAAAGTGGCGCCTAAGGAGGATGATCCTCCTCTTGCACCGTACTATGTGAAGCCTTCTTTTCCAAGAGCATTGCTGCCGAATGCAAGGATCGAGACTAGCATGAAGGGGAATAAAGAAGGATATCCTGATGCTCGTAGCAAGAAACCTTCCTCTCCATATCCAGCTAAGTGTTCTGATCCTGGTTCTTTCACTCTACCTCTTGTCATTAATGATGTTGAGATAGAACGTTGTTTGGTTGATCTTGGAGCGTCTGTCAATGTTATGCCTATGAGCTTATTTGAAAAATTGAACCTAGGGGAACTTGAACCAACTATTATGCAACTTGTCTTTGCTAATAGATCACTTAAAACCCCTAGGGGAGAGATAAAAGACGTTGTTACTAAATGTGGTCCTTTCATGTTCTTAGCTGACTATGTTATCATTGACACTAGTAAGGATGATTCTACCAAGGGTTGGTAAAGACACGATAACATTCTGCCTTAAAGATGGAATGAAATATAATCCTTTGAATGAAGAATCTCATTGTCTAGCTGTTGAAACTGTGGAGTTGCCTCCGGTCAACTCCGTTACTGATGTCTGTTCCAGTGTTTCTAGATTAGTTGTTACTGCAGGTGCTGAACAGATTACCAAGCAAAAACCAAAATCTGTTCCTCAGAAGCCGTCAAAGAAGAAGGAGCTGCAAGCCTCTTCTAAACCACCAAGCACAAAACCTAGCAGGCCCCGGGGGAAAAACAAGAAGACGAAGACTCAAATGGTCTGGAGACCAATTGTGCTGCCACCTTCATCCGAACCAGCTGCACCGCCAATTCGTTCCGACATACCGGCGCCGGAACAAGTATTGAAGGAGAAGCCGAAAGCATCTCCTAAGGAAATACCCACGATCACCGATCCTGGTGATACAAAGCCGGAGGTCAAAGAGAAGACGAAGTCAATCATTCTCATCCCTTCCACCGTCTTCCTCGTAGAAGATGATCCCTTGACAGAGCTCTTTGGTCCGTTCAAGATCACTGAGCACCTTCCCGACGGACGTACCAAGCTCTTACACGCTAACGGGAAGAAATTTATGCTTCACGGAGATACCTCGAAGCTCTACTTCATGAACTATGATGCTAGCATTAAGGAGAACCTGAGTTGGGATGTCTCCTAATACCGTCCAGGTATCGTCCAGCTCAAGGACGTTAATAAAAGAGCGCTTCGTGGGAGGTAACCCACGGCTGGAGTCAGTTTTTCATTTGTGTCAACCTTAGTGTTTTAGAGTCGATCCGGGGGAGCCAAAAGTGTCAGTTTGTTTGATTTTTTATTTTTCGTGTGTTGTCTGTGTGTCATAGTGTCAATCGCAAGTTGTTTGAGGTTGTTCCGATTTTTATGGATTTAACTGTGATTTTCTGAAATTTTTCGGGATTGCGAAAATATTTTCAATCGTACAGGTCAAAATTTTCGGCAAAAATGTACCATATTTTCGGCGAAAACTCCCTTTGAAATCCCATTGTGTTTTCCAGGCATTTTTAACTCAACTTTTTGGCGAAAACTCCTTGAGTTTTTGGCGAAAATGTATTTAAAAAACCGGCAGTACTTTTTAACTAACATTTTTGGCGAAAACTTGCACCTATTTTCGCCAAAAAATATGAGTGAAAATCAACCAATTTTTCATTTTAAAATCCGGTCACTTCCTCTCTCTCTCCTCACCCCTCATTTTCGAAAATCTTCAAAACCTCCCCCTTTGTTAAAAACTCAAAACGCCGCCGCCGCCGCACGTCTCCCCTTCCTTTTCCAAACATTTTGAGACATAGATCGTCCAAATCGGAGCTCTAGAGCTCCCGTTCAGCCAAACCCTAAAATTTTCGATTTTTAACCGATTTCTCTCTCTCTGTTCATTTTCAGCACCCATGGCTTCAAGGTAAGTTGTAGAACTTTTCATTACGAATCTTTTGACATGTTGAATGCTGAATTTCGTCGGGTTGACTTTCGGTTGACTTTTCGGTTGACATGTTGATCATGTGTTGCTATAAATAAGATCAACTCTTTGTGGTGTTGACTTTTGAGAAATGTCGGTTTGACTTTGACTTATCTATGATCCTTTGGCTGCCTTATGTGCTCATTCACGTTCATATTATTGTGTTTGCCATCTGAGATAATGTGTTACCGTCATTTCTTGCTTTGTGCTAATATTGCCATGATTAGGGTTCAATGTTCTATTATGTTGACTTTTTGAATGTTGGTTTGACTTCTGAACTCTGATTGTGATAATTCCATTCTGGCTGTTCCTAAGCATGTATGTTAATTGTTTGGGATTACCGGTTAATCTTCTTTGCTTACCCCCACTATGTTTTCCTCATTTCTTTGTGAAATTGAGTTTTTCGACTAAGTGTGGGATAGGGTTTTAGTTTGACTAATCTGGTTTGTTTTCTTGCTTAGGAACGTAACTCATGAGCGCAGGACCAAGCAGAGACTTGACACCGCCTCCAGCTCCCGAGTTCACGCTCCCGTCACACCTGCCGTCTAAGGCCCCCAGCTTTCCCTGGCCGTGTTGGGTACCACCACACCGTTGCTCGCCTACCCCCGTACTACTTCGAGTGCTACCAGCGTCTCGAGAATATCCCAGGAGCTGTTGTTCGCCCCCTTTCCATGGAGTCGCTCTTCGATCACGATGAGGACTGGCACCGGAACGTGCTCGATGCACTGACGCATGCTGGCTTGCTGGAGCTGACCACGCTAGCCGCTGACTTCCCAGACGTCGCCCTTCAGGAGTTTTGGGCGACGTTCGATCTGGACGAGCACAAGAGGAGGCAGCACAAGGAGGTCGTCACCTTCTATCTGGGCGGGGTGCGCAGGAAACTCACATATAATGAGTTTGCAGCTCGTCTCGGGATTCCCCACGAGCACTACGATGGTCATTACCTCGGCTGGGAGAACGACGATGACGACGGAGAGGAGTACCATGCACTCTGGAGCCACATGACTGGAGTGCCCGACAATCGTCTTACGAAGCATAATTCAGTTAAGTCTCTCTCTCACCCTCTCTATAAATTCATTCACATGGTTTGGCGTCGTTCTCTTTTGTATGCTCCAGAGAAGGACCGCCACCATATCAGCCGAGAGGAGCTTCTTCTTCATCGCGCCATCCGGGAGAGCTATCCTCTTCATCCCGGATGGGTGCTTGCCCGACTACTCCGCAGGAAGACTCAGAGGTCGAAGCCACCTCTCTCACTCCTGGGAGGCAACTTTGTAGGCCGACTCATCATCTCCTTCGGCCTCAGCCAAGAATATGGCCCGAACATCCCACGCCGCAGAGTACGCACCGTTGGAGGCGATTTGGCGGTCGAATACAACCTCGAGCTGGACCTCAGCCCCCAGGTAGCAGCAGATCCTCCCCTCCAAGCCGAGGATGAGTTGGAGGAAGAAGATGATTCTGAGGAGTCTCAGCCTCAGTATGAGCCAGAATTTCATGATCCTACACCCTCGCCACGCAATCAGGCAGGGTATGCACACCAGTCGCCGCCGCTCATTCCAGATCCATATCAGGCGCCTCACCCGTAGCACCACCCGCACCCCGCGGATGTTGGAGAGCTGTATGAGCGACTGCAGGAGTGGCGCATCACCGACAACGCCACTCAAGAGGCGAGATGGACTATTATGCAGCAACATATGCACCGCTCCAATGAGCGGTATGAGGCATAGCTGGCGTGGCAACGTCAGCTAGACGATTTCCTCCACTTTCCACCTCCTGGCGCGCCTGACGAGAAGTGATCGGGTTGTATCCTCTTTCTTGTCCCTTCTTTTTATTTCTTCTTTTCGGATTTCGATCCAACTTTTTTCTGTGTGGATCCGGGACACTTGTCCGGTTTCCTTTTTATCTTTCATTTGTTTTTGTTTTGTAGGCAGTTGGGAGATTCCCTTTGCTTCGCTTGGATAGAGTCCCTCCGCTCCGAGGATCCATGCCCATCCCCTACGCCAACCATCTCGGTCCAGGTTCTTCTACTTCACTCTGAACTCTAGAATTAGTCCTGTGAGGACACAGTCCGATTTAAGTATGGGGTAGGATGCTAGAGAACCTTGCATGAACTTGATTGCCCTTGATTGTGTTTTTGTGTGCCTCGTGATTCCTTCCCAGTCTCTCTAGCATTAGAATGGCTCAGTTCTTGATTTTTGATGTTAAGTTGTTGTTCAAACTGTCACAATGATGCTTAGACTGCTTAACCTAGAACTTGAGAACCAACTTGTATACTTTGATGCTAAACTGCTTGGTCAGAACAGAATTTTTAAAATCACACTTGTAGTTTGTAGGCTTAATTGCATAAAAATGACCGAATCCGACAAGCAAACCAAATGTGAGCCTTTGATCCATTGCACGTAACTTGCAATTTTAAATTCTTTCTGAGTGATTTTCTGTTTGCTTGAATGAGTTAGAATTTGCATGAGACCTACTCGAGACCATACGATGACACGAGTTCTAGAATGATAGGGGCACCTAGATTCAGCTACTAAGCCAGATAGCCTACCAAACGTTAAATCCATTAGGTTTAAACCCTTGAGCTTGGCCTGTTCTTTCGGTTCGAAAATACATTACAGCCATTTCCCATTCTTTCATTCCCCGTTGATCCCTGTGGTTGTAGTTCTAGATTGACCTACCGGAAGTCGGTTTGTGGTAACCTGCCTATAGCCATTAAACAGGTGGTCTTAGCTATTATGTCCAAACGTGTAAACCCCTCTAGCAACTAAAAGAAAGAATCGGCACAAAAGAAAATAAAAGAAAAGAAGAAAAATAAGAAAAATGAAGAAAAAGCAGAAAAGCCAAAAAGTTTCAAGTTTTCAGTTCAATAAAACGTTCTTCTCCCTACAAATGGAAGAACGAAGTCAAAAGAAAAGAAGTCAAAAGAAAAAGTTGTGTAAGAAAAATAATAAAGTGCTAGGTTGCTTGAGGGTATCATAGGATGAGCGTTCACTATTCCACCCTTGTCTAGTTAGACGGTAGGAAGTCATAGGCTAGATTCGAGGGAAGTTAGTCAAAAGCTACAACGCACCAAAGCCATCATCATACATTCCCATCATCATACATTCCCATCTTCCATCTGATTATAAACCCTTGTAGTGTAGAATTCGTTACAGTCCTAGCAGGGAAGTCCTTCTTGACTGGTTACTCGTGTTGTCACAGTGGTGGAGATGTGGTCGAAATTGCAAACTTATAACAAAATTCAGTAGCAGAAAATGATTGAGAGCATAAACCCGTCCTTAAACACAGAGAGTGAGAGTTCCCATTGTACTATATTTTCCCTGTGTGAGGAGTCTGGTCGGTCAGGTCAAATTCGTGCATAATTGGTTACGATTACTTGTCGTTTGCAGTTTATTAGTGAGACCAGGTTGTTTGGCTGATCTGTATGCATGTTAGGTTCCTTGTTCTAGGATCTATCTGTCTAATAATTCATTGTGTTTGATTGAGCTCCAATTTAATCGATCTTATCAATTGTGAACATGAGCGTTTCTATTCAGTTTGCTTGAGGACAAACAAAAGCTTAAGTGTGGGGTATTTTGATGAGACTCGAATTGACGTGATTATCAGCCTCATTTAAGCGACATTTCATTGCTTAAGACATGGTTTTAGGGTAGAATAACGAATATTCAATCAATTGCTCTATCTCGTGCCATTTGTGTTACTTTGGCCCGTTTCGGGTCTATTTGATGGTTTTCTAGTGTTTCTATGTTAGCACAGGTTTTTGCCGTAAAAAAAGTAGCCAAGGACGTGTCTAAGGCGTTGGAACCTCGAGGAATCACACCAGAATCAATCCAAGGAGCCAATCGAGTCGAACCAAATCCTGCCTCGTTTTACAAAGGAATTTTCGGCGAAAACACCTATGGTTTTCGACGAAAATGCATGAACAAATCGACTGAGCTCAACCAAGGAAGTTTTCGGCGAAAACATCAAGTTTTCGCCGAGAACCATCGGTCCGAAAAACACAGGAGAAAAGCAGCCGGCGTTCAGTCATTTTACAAAGAGATTTTTGCCGAAAATCTCTTCAATTTTCGGCGAAAATATCAGTTCAAAACCGGGGTATTAGAGTCAAGTATAAATACTTAACCGGCGGCCCAAATCAAGATATACTTTTCAGAATCATAATTACCAACTAATACCGAAATTCTCAGAATTCTCAAGAGTTCTGAAGGAGAGTTTAGAGTTCGAAGAGCCAAGAAGAGATCGTGACGCCATCACTTCCATCTCAAAGACTCGGAGCTAGGATTGCAGTTTACCGGAAGATTGAAGTTCTGCCAGAGCCGTCTTAATTAGGTTTTTCAGATCCTTTTCTGTTCTTCCTCTGAAAGATGAACTCTATCTTTGTCTTTGATTCTTTTGTGATAAACATGAGTAGCTAAACTCTTAGAGCTTAGACTAGATGAACCCTAAGTGACCCAGGGCTTTAAAGCGGTCACAGATCGGCGGTGATTAGATTCTAAGTTCAATCAGTTTCTCTTTCATGTTTGATTTGTTCTTCATTGTTCATGTTTCTTGTCTGAATTGATCACCTAGATTAGATTCTTGTTAAGCTAAGGATAGAAGCGAACGCTCGCCTTACTTTAAAACATCAAATCGGACAATTAACCTTATAATTGGAGTGTGCCTTTCGTAGGAACCGATTAGGGTTAATCCACTGCAAGAGTAACTCATAAATCGTTAGTAATTCCACCAGTTAAGTTAAGTCGTTGCGAGAGGTGACCGTACCCGGGCGGCTAATTAATCTTGGTAGCTAGAACAGATAGACCGAACGTTCGCCGGTCTTAAACCTAAGGGTTAGGAGTTATGGTGGTGTCTTAGAATTGATTGAATGAGAATTGAAATCCGCTGATCTGTTGATTGCCTATGCTCTGGTGAACGAAGGGGGATTCGAAGTCTAAGTTCGTCTGACATCTCTGTTTTCAACCCTAATTTCCAATCTGTTTTCAGTTTCAATTTTTAATTTCCCTGCATTTCTTAGAATTAGAAGTTGTGGAACTCACACCACGCACGAAGTGCTTAACCTGAGTAATTTGCCAGCTTATTTGAGTAATCGATCATTAGAAGACCCGTGGAATACGATCTACCCTAGCTTTTGTTAGCTTTGTTAGTTATTTGATTGAACCCACACACAACGACAGGGTCGCATCAAGAGCCCACTCCAGAGAGCTAGGCAAGCCAGGATGAGCGTTAGGCCTCAAATGGCCCTACTCCTAGCTATAGCACCGGCACCCGAAGCTACACCAAGCCCGAAGCCGGAGCCGGGCTCAACCTTGAGCCCTAGGGCAGATCCTCCGGGCCCTTTGGACACAAGACCATCCTAGGACCCCTTAGAGGCCTTCCTAGAAAAGCGCAAGAGGAGGAAGTTGGAAGTCGTGGCTGAATTGAAGGGGAGCCAGAAGACAGGCTCTGCCCTGGGCGGCACGCCAAGACTAGCACCAAGACTAGGCCCCAAGGAGCATACACCGAGCCAAGAGCGAGTGTCAACCCACGGAGAACCTCTGAGGACCTTCCTAGAGGACTGGTCGAGGAAGAACTCAAAGGGATTGAAAGGATTTGGAGAAGGCTCAAAGTGGAGCCAAATATGAGCGCAAGCCCCGGTACTTAGGGCTGGGCCAACAAATGGCTCAGGACTTTGGAGGTTTTCCACTGGCTTTGGAGACCTTTTGGCCCCTAAAGTAGCCCCCAACAGTCGCCGCCCAAGATGGAGCTTAGAAGATTGAAGAAATGAAGATCGTGGAGGGTGATATTCATTGTGGCCGATCGACCGCGAGCCCTGGAGCCCGATCGAGCTCAGTATCAACACCTGTCGTAGCCCCAACATCTGGAGCCGACGCAACCCCGGCCTGGCATCAGAGCCCCGATCCGACGCCGCATCCGCACCCAACGCATGCATGGGATCTGACATAAAGGCAGCGCCTACTTTCCTAAACCGGATTGGCCCTAACTAGGGTTTATCCGACCGTGATCCGCCGATTTAGGGTTTTTGCATGTTTTTCTTATTTTCTTCCCTTTTAATTATTCAAGTCGGATATCTCTTTTAGTTAAACAATTATTTAGGAGTTTTCAAGTCTATTTAGTAGTCTAAATAGGACTCTAGGTTATTTATTTAATATTTATGAGTTTTCGTCTAGGAAGGAAACCGTGAGCCTGTTCACGGATCCTCCACTATAAATAAGAGCCACCGGCTCTCTTGTAAGGTAGACTAGGCTTTTGATTAATAAGAATTTAGAACTTTATGTTCATTGCCTCAAGTCTTTGCTCATTGTTGAATCGCAGAAGTTACACAGAAGTTACACCCTTCTATCGTGGCGCCATCGACTGGAAACTAAGGTTCCTAGACTTCGTGTGCCAGTGGGTCTTAGTACGTTCTCCGCCAAGGTTTCGAAGGTTCATCTTGAAGACTGACGTCCAACAGAAGGTCCTTGGGTCTCGGAGCAACTTTAGTCGTGGTTCCCACCATCGAAGGTGATGGGTCTCAGACAGCCGAGTCACGGTTCACATCAGAGACCGGTGGGGCTCTAGGACAGGCTTTGATGCCATGTATGATTCCTTTTCTAGTCGCATCCCGGACTAGGGCGGAGAGGCCTTCTGCACACAGGATGAAGAGGAAGGGCGAGAGGGGGCATCCTTTCCTAATGCCTTTTTCCGGAGTAAAGGAGTTTGATCAATCGCCATTGAAGATAATTATGTACTCCACTCCTTTCACGCAACTCATGATCAGGTTGATCAATCGGATTGGGAAGCCCATCTTGCATAGGATACTATGGAGGTAGCTCCACTCAACATGGTCAAAAGCCATTGAGATGTCGACCCCTAGCGCCATGTCTCCCACTTTTGGCTTTTGGCGCTTCTTCATGCTATGAAGTAACTCATAGGCGCTCATAATATTATTTGTGATTAAGCGTCCATGAATGAACGTGGATTGCTCTTGTCCGATCAACTTGTCAACACAACGACGTATTCTGTTCGCCAAAGCTTTTGAAACAATACGATACAAGACATTGCATAGAAAAATAAGCGCAAGTCCTTCATGGTGAGCGGAATATCAATTTTAGGAATTAATACAACGTTTATGTGATTTACCTCATTGGCAAGTTCCCCTGTATCTATCCAATGTATGCACTCATCTGCCAACTCGTCGCCGATAATCTCCCAAAAATGTTGAAAAAAAGCTGGGGACCATCGGGACCCAGAGCTTTAGCTGGGTCCATGCTAAAAATTGCGCACTTAATTTCATCTCGTGTAAAGGCCCGAATCAGCCATTGAGAGTCGCGCTTGTTTATTCACTTGAAGATGATGCCTAGGACCGGCTGAGCAATATAATTCCCTGTTTGGAAGAGGTCTTCAAAATTAAATAATGTTGGGCATGTTGGCGCATCTCGCTCTCGTCATCAATCCAAACCATTACCGTCACGAAGCTTCTGAATTGTATTCCTTTTCTTCCTCGAGCTTGCTGCTGCGTGGAAAAATTTAGTATTTTGGTCACCATCCCGAAGTCAAAGCCTTTTAGCCCGTTGCATCCAATAGATCTCTTCTTCTTGCATAGCTTGTAAGGCGTCAACTCTCAGTTCTTCATATTCCATGTCATTCTCCGTATTGGCTTCATTACGTAACTCCTCCATGCGTGTGGTTCCATCACAGATGCGCTTTGTAAAATGTTAATGAAACCCGCGGCTCCACTATGCCATCTTGGCAATGCAATAATGAATTTTGTTCAAGATAGAACCTCCTGCCCACTCTTTTCACGCGTCTAACACCATAGGCTTAAAGTCCTCCTCTTGGATCCAACAATTATCATAACGGAAATGGTATAACCGTGGTTGCTTTGGCCGGTAGAGGTATTGAGCAAAAGAGGTGTATGATCACTTATTGGGGAAATAAGGTTAATTAGTGATGCATTCTGGTACCGTTCATGCCATTCTTGGTTGGCCATAGCTCGGTCTAGACGTTCCTCCACTTTGTTTGGTCCCGATGCCAAGTAAAGGGGTAGCCCTCCATCTCAATGTCCGTTAGCCCACAATCTAGAACAGCTGAACGAAACCCTGCCATGAGTGAGGGTGGGTGATCCCTCGTACCCTTCTTTTCAGACTCTTGAAGGAGGTCTTTGAAGTCTCCCATGCAGCACCATGCACCCACGAGTTTCTTGGCTATAGTTCTTAACATATCCCAGGATTATTGGCGTCTACTTCTCTCTGCAAGGACATAGAAGCCAATCAGATTGAACTTCCCGGATTCTAAGTCGTGAATCTCGACATTGATGTAGTTCCGGTGGTAGTTTAGAAGTCGAGCCTTGCTCGCATCCTTCCAAAGAATAGCAACTCCATCGATGTGTCCCAAAGCATCAATGGACACACATCCTTCGAAGCCGATTTTGCATCTAATTACTTCCATTCTCGCAGCATTATTAAAATCACCACATCCGGCCTATGAACTCGAATGAGCTCATTTAGTGCCTGAATTGCTCGAAGTTGGCCCAATCATTGACAGCTCCAGCTTAGAACGATTATGGCTACTGGCAGGTCCTGCTCTCCATCAGGCCTACCTGAATCAAGTTTTTTGGTGCTTGCTTATCCTTCTTTGGCGATTTGGATGGTTGGCGAACCAAGTTGTTGTCAACTTCCATGTCATGTGGGATTCCAGAATCCCTTCTTCTCATCATGGATTATGATTGGTTTTTTTTCAATGACGACAGCCTCCACACCATGTGCTACCTGTATGCCTTCAGTTAGCAGACAGGTTCTCAATATTCCGGGGCATGGTTGCCTGTTTTGGTGCTCTGGATCTCCAAGAAGCCGCGTTTGACCGACCCTTTCTCTTGTCAAGGGGCGCAGTGCCCGTTCTGATAAGGTATTGGTCTCCTGGTCGTGAGCACGGTTTCCTAGGTGGTGCTCGAAGCTCTCTTTCCCACATCCGAATGATTTCATTCTCGGAAACCTAGAAGAGGACTTCACAATAGCGATCAATGTGGCCCAACCTCCCACAAATATAGCAAAAGTTTGGGAGCTTCTTATAGCGGAATACACAGGTTATACTCTCTCCTCCTTCTGCCCGAATCTTTTTCTCTCTATTGAGGGGGTGTCGGACGTCCAACTCAACTTTGATTCTCATGAAATTGCGGTTGTATGATATCATGTTCCTCTCATCATAATCAATAAAGTGTCCAACAAAGTTTCCAAGAGCTTTCCCGACGGTTTCTGAATAAAAACATGGGGTTAGCTCATGTACCTGCACCCAAAACGTGGAAGTATGCAGGCTGACTGTAGTCCGAGTCTCGCCTGGTTTCAGCTCGTGCAGAATCAAGAGACTCATGTCGAAGATCCAAGGACCCAGGTCCAACACTCTATGCATATCGACTGGGTGGTTGAAACGGAAGAGCAGTAGCCTGTCACCAAGATCTTCAATGGAGACACCTCTGTTGGGGCACCAGAGTCCCGCCACACGACTTTGGAAAGCGGGGAAGTTGTAAGGTTTGTTTGTGAGTAGGAATCCCACTAAACAGAGGTTGTAGTCTTCCACCACCAAGGGTACGGCGTCTCAAGCGAAGATTAACTCTTCCTCTTCTTCTTCCAATGACAGTCTGGCTACTTCATTCTCCATGCGTTGGCTATTGTCGATGTTCATCATTTGCCGTGATTGGGGAAGCCAACGCTAGCTTAGCAGGGAAACAAGAAGACGGCCAAAAAAACCTATTTCTAGGGACGGGCTCTCATGCAAGAGAAAATATCCAACTCAATCTTCAATTGTATCATAATCTAACAGATTAATAACCACAAGAAAAGGTTATTGACTACCTTGTTACAAACCCATAGATTAATGAGGAAAATAGATATTAACCCTTAAAAACGTGATTGTGATTCAAAGAAAGGCCCTTCATTTTAATCATGGCCACCTCGTGGACCTCAACCCTTCATAAACAACCAATACTTTTGTATGAAGGTTCTCATAATACCCTGCGTAAAATAACGCATATATAATTCTTACTAGAACACCTTAATTTGGTCTCTCTCCAATAAGAACACATATATAATCCAAATTGAATTTTGTTTGCCTTTTTCTAGAACACCTTTGGTTTCTCGCCAATAAAGAAACCTCTCCTAAATAAAATAACACACCATATTATATTAGAATTAAATTAATAGACGGTTTAGGTAGGAATCATTTGTAAGTAAGTAAGCTCATATGAACACCACCAGTAGCAATCATGATGAGAAGTTTGTCTTTTAATGTGAACCATCCAACTTCTTCGTTCAAGTTTCTCCCTCTTATGGATCTACTCATGTTTTTTTGTTCACATGCTTCAATGATGTTTATCCTTCATCAATTTTATTTTCTCCCACTTTAGAAGTACATTCCTCGTGAATTGCTAGAAATAATGGATGGCATGTATCGTTTTTTATATGTTGCGTCAATTGTTCATGCTCTGTCTCTCAAATATAGAGAGGAATTGTTCGACTATGAGTCACTCTGTATAAGAATATGAAGGGAGGTAGTAGTTGTTGAAACCTAAATAGGAATATAATTATTATTTAATTGTTTGTATAGTTGCAGTAGGACTTCTATTCCTTCTCCTATTCTATTAGGGTTAAGTTTGGCTTTGTATATATACATGTTGTAGCCGCATCTTTCAAGTAGACAATAATACATTCTTCATCGCTCTTTCAACTATTCTGAGTTCCTTGTTTACATGGTATCAGAGCCTACGATGGATTTCGTTAAGGATGATTCATTTTGTGTTCGTTTCGATGGGAAGAACTATTCTCTCTGGGAACATCAATTTCGTGTTCATGTTCAAGGCAAAACTCTTCTTTCCTATCTCATTGGCACAGCTACAGAACCTTCCGCTCCTGTCGGCACCGACGCGGATTCCGTTACTGCTGCAGCAACTTCAGCTTACAACAAAGAATTACTTACCTGGCAAACAAATAATGCGAAGGTTGTTTCCTGGATTCTTGGTTCGGTAACACCTTCAATCGCTCTTACTTTGCGTCGTTTCACAGCTGCCTCCGATATCTGGAATCATCTCAAACAAACCTACTCCCAAAGTAGTTCGTCTCGACAATTCGAGATTGAATATGAAATCGCCAAGTTAGCTCAAGGCGACCTTGATATTCATGCCTATTATCTTTTGGCTCTTCAATTATGGAGAGAGCAGGATATGCTTTCTTCACTATTCTTGATAATGCTACTAATGCTATTCTGAGTCGCGAGAGGCAGCGTACGAGGGTTCTTCAATTTCTTATGCGTCTTCGTCCGGAGTTTGAGTCCGTTCGATCTAATTTGGTCAACAATAATAATACTAACATGGATCAGGTTCTCGGTGATCTCGTGCGTGCTGAAACCAGGTTTAAAACACAGGCTCTGTTGGATGCTTCAGAGCCAACTGCTGCTCCTGTCTTTGCAGCTGGCCGAACTCGGTCATATCACAATAATAATATCAATTCATCTCAAACTCCTCCCTCGTCCGGATCTCTTCAAACAGATGCTTATTGTCGTCATTGCAGTGAGAGTGGACACACTACTTCTCATTGTCGAAAGCGCAATTTTGCAATTATTGCAAGAAACCAGGACACATTATCTTGGATTGTCGCTTACTGAAGAATCGTCCATCTCGACCAGCTGGGTCGCGTGGTGCTTACTCCGTCACATCATCCGCCTCTTCAGATGTTGTGTCTTCTTCTTCCATTGAATCTTTGGTGCAGGCTGCTCTCCAGAAACTTCTTCCTACTGCTGTAAATTCAGCGTTTGCCTCAGCTGGTATTTCAGGTAAATCTTGGTACCTTGATTCTGCTGCCTTTCATCATATGACCAGTGATAAATCTCTCTTTTCTACTTATGCACCTGTTTCGGATATGGCTGTCCAAGTTGCGAATGGTCACAATCTTCCAGTTGCGGGACGAGGGTCTATCGCACATCTGGATATTTCTCTTGCTGATGTGCTTCATGTCCCACGTTTGGTTCCTAGTTTGATATCGGTTGGACAACTTACCGATAATGGTTGTCGTGTTATTTTTGGACCCCATGGCTGTTCTGTGCAGGATCTTCAGAACCAGAAGGAGATCGGGAGCAGACTTAAGCATGGAAGAACATTTCTTTTGCGTCAGCTCATGCCTGGACAGTTGTCGGAAGGTGATAGGGGACATCGAGTTGTACTCCCAAGCTATTCGGTTAGTGCTACAGGCATTGAAGCATGGCGATTATGGCATTCTAGGCTAGGACATCCTCATTCCAATCGGCTTACTACTATGTTTCGGAATCAGATATTACCAGTTAGTGTTAGTTTAAAAGACAGTTCTATTCCTCATTGTACTAGTTGCATCAAAGCTAAAACAATAAAGTTTCCATTTTCTACCAATACTACTGAGATTATGGATCCCTTTCAACTTGTTCACACTGATTTATGGGGGCCAGCACCAGTTGTGTCTAGATTGGGTTATCGTTACTTCGCACTATTTATTGATCATGCTACACGTTACACTTGGATATATTTTTTGCGCTTCAAGTCTGACCTTCTTTTGGCTGCACAAGAGTTTGTTCAAATGATTCAAACTCAATTTCATAAGACTGTTCAGATTATCCGATCTGATCCGGGAGGTGAGTTTAGCTCCGCACCATTACACAAATTTTATAAGGATCACGGCATCCTTTACCAACAATCATGTCCAGGAGTTTCTAAACAAAACGGTTTGGTTGAGCGTAAGCATCGCCATGTCCTCGAACTAACTCGTGCATTATTGCTTGAATCATCGGTTCCTGCTCAATTTTGGGTGGAGGTTGTACACACAGTTGTTTACCTAATTAATAGACAAATCACTCCGACCCTTAAGAATGTTTCGCCACATTCCGCTCTCTATGGTCGACCTCCTGCTTATGATCGACTTCGGGTATTCGGCTGTGTCTGCTACGTTCTGCTTCCTCCTCGGGAACGTACTAAGCTCACGACTAAAACGGCAAAGTGTGTCTTCCTTGGTTATAGTGATCATCAGAAAGGGTATATGTGCTACGACCCACACCTCCGTCGAATGCGGATTGCCTATCACGTCATCTTTCTTGAGAAAATCTATTTTTATTCCTCGGTGCATGCTCAACCGGAGCCATCTCTTGTCACTATTTCCTTGCTGGACGACAATCCTACCTTAGAGAATGATTTATTGGATCATCCTACTGATCTTGGTCCGGCAACACCCGACCCTCCTTCACCACAATTACAACCAGAAAATATTGATCTCCCACCTCAACCGGCCCCTCGCCGATCTACTCGCTCGACACTTGGACAGTTACCCGCCCGTTATCATGATTTTTTCACATATTCAGTTGATCCAATTCTTGCACCTCCACATATTCTCAAGCTGCTACACATGTTGAATGGCAGACAGCCATGGCCGAAGAATTAAAAGCCTTGGAGGATAATCATACATGGGAGCTTGTCCCACGACCTCCGCATGCCACTATCATCGGAAGTCGGTGGGTTTACACCGTGAAAGTCCATCCAGATGGCACCCTCGATCGCTTTAAGGCTCGACTTGTTGCCCAAGGTTTTAGGCAGGAATGGGGAGTGGACTATGAGGAAACATTCGCCCCCGTTGCTAAAATGCAAACCGTCCGCACGATTCTGGCTATTGCTTCGCGACATGGTTGGCCACTCTTGCAATTGGACGTTAAAAATGCTTTTCTTCACAGAGATCTTAAGGAGACAGTTTATATGACATGTCCTCCCGGGTACTCTAAGGCTCCTCCCAGCTATGTCTGCCTTCTTAAGCGATCACTGTACGGATTGAAACAGGCTCCGAGAGCTTGGTTCGACAAATTTCAGGCCACTATATTGCACAATGGCTTCACTCAAAGTGTCAATGATCCATCCTTGTTTACAAAAACGTCAACGCATGGAATCGTTGTTTTACTCATCTACGTCGACGACATGATAATTACTGGGAGTGATATGAATGGGATATCGGATATTAAAAGGGTCCTTCGCGATAGCTTTAAACTCAAAGAGCTCGGCAACTTGGGATATTTCTTGGGGTTGGAGATTGAACGAAATGATCAAGGTATATTTGTTAGCCAACGCAAATATATAGCTGATTTACTTGAGTCTGCTCGTCATTCAGAATGTACACCATGCACCACCCCGATGGAACTAAACGTCAAGATGAGCAAGGAGGAGGGGGAGTTACTACCTAATCCTAGCATGTATCGTCGATTAGTGGGCAGCCTTATTTACCTTACCTCGACTCGGCCTGATCTTTCTTATGCTGTACAAATAGTTAGCCAATTTATGTCTACTCCACGCGTGCCTCATCTTTATGCAGTCAACCGCATTCTTCGGTATCTACAAGGGACGAGGGATATGGGTATTTGGCTGCCATCCTCGGGTTCTCATCATCTTATGGCCTATGTGGACGCGGACTACGCTGGATGTATTGACACACGAAGGTCGACGTCTGGCTGGTGTATTAAGTTTGGGGATTCCTTCATTTCTTGGCGGTGCAGAAAGCAGGATCGGGTGTCTAAGTCATCAACAGAGGCTGAATATCGCTCCATGCTGAAGTTTGTTCAGAAGTCGTCTGGTTGATACGATTGATCAAAGAACTCGGAGTTGAGGTTACAACACCAGTCACGCTACATGCAGATAACACAAGTGCCATTCAAATAGCGACAAATCCAGTTCTCCATGATAGAACGAAACACATTCAAACTGATATTCACTACATCAAGGAGTTGGTTTTGGATAACACTATCAGGCTGTCCTATATCACTTCCGAGGATCAAATTGCTGACCTCCTCACCAAAGCGGTTACAACAAGTCGACATTGGTTTCTTTCTACCAAATAGATGTTGAAACATCATCATCAATTTGAGGGAGGCTGTTGAAACCTAAATAGGAATATAATTATTATTTAATTGTTTGTATAGTTGCAGTAGGACTTCTATTCCTTCTCCTATTCTATTAGGGTTAAGTTTGTCCTTGTATATATACCTGTTGTAGCCGCATCTTTCAGGTAGACAATAATACATTCTTCATCGCTCTTTCAACTATTCTGAGTTCCTTGTTTACAGTAGTTAGTTCTAGTCAACAGATCAAGTATTTTTTGGGAAAATGGTAATGGAAGGATTGTATGTACCAAGTGAATGTACCCTGATAAATGTCTGTTTGTCCCTCTATGAAGCCTTGTCACTTGTAGGTGTGGCCTGCTATGATTGGTTGCTATACTAGAAGCGATCTCTATCGTTTATCGTTATCAGAGCTGTTCAAATTGTTCCACGTATCCCTAAAATTGCTACGAGGGAAACCCTAGCCGCTTAGGCTTTCCAGTGGGGCTTCATTGACCTGTTGGCTCATGCTGACCGCCAGACCACAATTTCTCCTTAGCCTTGGGTGGTTAGGAGATTTGCGTATCTACTGTGCTATTCAGTTTTACCGCTCAACCTACCCTGACTTCCTATTACTCATCATGGACCATCCATGAGCCCCTTTTAGCCTACTAGACTACTTGCTAGACCTCTGGTACATGAGCACTTATTATGAGCAGTTTGGATGTTCCGTCAAACAGTCTTTACAAACTATCCAACTCTCTTTCACTTATAACCCTAGCTGATCCATCAAAATAGTTCTGTCTACCTTATACAGTACAATACAACTGTAGGTGGAGTAATTAGCACTTAAATTTAGTGAAAATGTTAAAAGAAGCCAAATATTTTATTCCATATGTGATGAATGTGTTTGAGTGTTTGACATCTTTGATATTAGTGACATTTGTGATATTAGAAGGAGAAGTTTGTAAATCCCAATGGGAAAATGTTTTATTCCTCGCAACTGATTATATCAGTGTGGTCTGCTTAATTACTTGTTAATTAAGCTATAAACTAATGATTATAATTTATATAAGTGAAAAGACAAAAGAGTTCCCTAAAACCGGAGCCTATTTATGATCACATGCTTCCATGATATAAGAACCATACAACTAGTAGACTAGTAGACTAGTAGTAGTATGGAATAATACTTAATTAATTAGTGTAGGGCGGCTGGGTTTTGACTTCTCATTACTTGTTTGTTTGATTCCTTAACAACGTACACTTGTCACCTTATTCTTCACACTGCTGTCTCGCCCCATACTTTTATTCATTTCTTAATATTAATTATAAGTTAGCAAAAAATATCACCTTAATTATGGCTTGCTTCTGTATCTGATTGCTTATATAAATATGTAATCAAACCAATATATACCTACCACAGTGGAAACTCTTTCACTCTTGTTTACTTCATTCAAAAGTTATGTGCAAAATATAAATATCTCACTCTAATGGATGATTTTGGGTTTAGGAAGAGATAGATCTGGACAATTGAATGGGTCTGGTTGATTAGGTGAGTGCGGGTTATTTCACGTCACGGGTCGCTATCTTTGAAAATTATCCCTAACCCTAAAATTTTAGGTCGAGTTGCTGGTTATTACGGGTTACAAGCGCTTTTTGAGTCATAAAAAAAATTAAAACATCATTATCAAAAAATTATTAAAGCAAATAAATTCAAATTTGACTAAATCAAGTTAAACTATTAAATAAAGAATGCAAGATGTAGAAATATATATAAAATTACAGTTTATAGCCTATACAACATGTATAGAAACACATATTGCAAGTTATAATGTATTTGAACTGATGATGTAAGATGATATACGAGGATGTCAAAAGTAGTTTTGGAACATGATTTCATATCAAATATGCAATATATCATGATTTTGTTAAAATTTTACAACCAATAATTTTTTTTTTTTTTTAATGAGCATGGTTTATAGCTTTTCATTCATTAAATATGAAACTAGAATTCCACAAGTCAGAATTCTAGTAAAGAGTCAACCAACCATCCAAAAACATATCAAACCTATAAAAGGAAATTAAACAAAATTGACTACTTTTTTTAAGACATTTCTGGAACCACTCCAAGCTCTAATCTCCCGGAGAATAATATTTCCCAACTACTCCTCTGCCATGTATCTACTACCAACATAAATCCGGCTACACCACTCTCGCCAAAGATGGTAAACAACTGCTCGAAGTATCTACTACCAAATTGCTGCAACACCAATCAACTCCCCCAAGTGTCATATGAACCAGCATATTCGTCTCATATCAGCCCCATAAACACACTGCGCAAAAAGGTGGTCTCGAGTTTTAACATCAATAGAAGCACAAAGGACACAATGAGAAGGGGCCTGAATCCCCCATTTAATCATCGTGGGTTTGCTAGAGAGCCTATCCAAGGTAGCAAGCCAGACTATAAAAGAATGCCTAAGAATGGAAGGAGAACCCCATACCATATCGTACCAATCAACTTACAGAGCCCTGTGACAAATAGTATTCCAAACTGTGGAGACAGAGAACTTACCACCACCATCCCAATGGGAATTTTTTTCAGTGACAAAATAAGGGTTTAGTCACCGGGACAAAATTTAATCCCGACCGTCTATCTTAATTTTTTTTATTTCCTTTATCTTCTGATCTTAATGATTTTTCTTTCCTTAATTACATTATCCTTCTTAATTATTTTATTTTCTAATTTTAATGACCATTTAATATTTTATTTTGCTAAAATTATCCCACCTCCTACAAACCCTTAACCGAAAAAATTTCCTCATCTCCCTCCTCCTTTGTCGCACTCATCTTTTTCCTTGAATATAAAACCGCCAACCACCATTGTTGAGAGAACTAAGGTTTTCTTTCGGCAACCGTTTTTTTAAGGTTTTTTTTAATTAATGGGAGTACTCGGTTCGAGTTCCCTTCGATCTAAATAATACCCCGAGTGATCATATTTTTGATGTTGATTCTACTATGTCCGATGAGAATGCAATCCCGACTTATGAACAACAAGGAATCGTGAGTGGTTACAGTATTTTTTTTTCTTCTTTCGATCAAATATATTATAATTACTGATGTCAATTTTCAGCATGATCCCTCATTGCCGTTTCGAGTCACTATTCTTTGATGGAAACTATATATGCTTTTTTAGCTTGAGTTTTGTATACATGTAGCACTGAGTTTGTTGACATAACATATTTGCAATACTAGTATTTTCAGTTTAATTGGGTTCTTTTGATATTGAGTTTTGTATATTTCAGAAACTATAATCAGTGGATGCTTGTATTTTGGTTTCATAACTTTAATCAATACATGCTTGTATTTTTATTTTGATACCACTACTAGTTCAGTGTTAAAAATTTGGTGTAAGGATTTGCTAATTATTTTATGTTTTTATAGCCTTTTTTCCAATTGTAGATGTACCTGAAGTTGACTTTGACTACAAAGTGTTGGAGTTCGAGACTATTAGTGATGCTTATGCCTTTTACAGAGACTATGCGTATAACATTGGGTTTGATACAAAAAAGAGGTCCTCAAACAAGCAAAATAGCAAAGCGCACAAAACAGATCAAGTCAACTACATTTACTTCAACTACAACCGACAAGGTTACCGAAAAGACAATGAGCGTGATCCGAAGAACAAAGAAAAATCTGATACCGCGGTTAGACTCACGAAGGGTGATTGGAGTGGGTGTGATGCATCGATGAAATTGAAATTTGGCGAGAATAAAGAACGTTACATGATTCATAGATGAAATTTCAAGCACACCCACGAACTTATCCCCCCATATGAGGCCTTTTTTAGATCTAAACGTCAAATTTCAGATACTCATCGATAAATGGCTAAAATGCACGATTTCGTCGAAATTCGTGTTAGAGATTAATATGATTTGATGGCTGCATGTAGTGGGGGTATAGAGTCCCTTGGATTCACACGTAGTGATCTCGCATCTTTCGTCAGAGCTCTTCGATCCAGCCATATCGAAGAAGGTGGTGAAAAATTACTACAAGAATGGTTTCACAGAGAGTCCACTCGTGATCCCAGGTTTTTCTATGAATTTCAATTTGATGCTGATAAGAATATTGAAAGTAGTTTTTGGGCTGATACTAGGATGCAGTTTGACTACCACTGCTTTGGTGATTCCATAAGTTTCGACACCACATACAGAACCAACAATATTTTTTGACCATTAGGTACGTGTCTACTCTTCTGTTTTTATGTATTATATTATTGTTTATGTCTTGTGTAGTGTCCCTGTTTGAATACATATATAGATTCTTTGTTCATGTTTATTTAATAGTTGTACACTTAAATACTTGTAGTCTGAATACTAGTACTGTAATTTAACAATACCAAGTTTCTTTTCATCGTTTCATTGTTCATTGTTTGTTCTCCTTATTGAATCGCATCTATTGAACAACTGTATTGCATTTTTCAATGTTATAGCTCTGTTCCCTGGGATGATCACCACATAAAATTAGTAATCTTTGCTGATTGTTTGATGTACGAGGAGACCACTGTTTGTTTCAAGTGGTTGTTTGAAACATTTTAGCGTGCATGAAGAAAAAGCATCCACAGACAACTTTCACCAATCAATGCCCAACCATAACTGTAGTTATCAGAATTGTTTTACCTGACACGTTCCATGACTTGTGCACATTTCACATTTTCCAAAATGCAAAGGACAAGCTCAAGACAAGTTTGTATGAGGGCAAACTGCCAGACCTTCAAAATCTCATGTTCAATGTGGATGACGAAGCGGAGTTTGATAGATACTGGGAGTTAAGAATTGATAAACATTTCCCAACAAAGGTCCATTTGGTCATCATTGGTTAAAATTCATTTACAAATTCCTTCACCAATGGTTTTCAACATGAGTTAATAATCATTTCACATGTGATATGCAGAGCTCTCAAGTGAGTGAGACATTAGCAATCTCAGGAAATTTCTGAACACAAAATGAAATCTTCATCACAATTCAATAGGTTGTTGGAAGGGAAGCGGGCTGATGAGTTGCACTTTGATTACCAGGCTAAGATTGCAATGACTCCATCTAGATACATACAACACCCTTATGTCGAGCAAGTGTCACAGGTTGGTTTACTTTTAAATTCCAACTGTTATATTTCGTGTCATAAATAAGTTAACATTTTTAGTATCCATTTTCTTAATACTAGTATTTGATGTGTCCATAGTTGAATATTGAGTAATATGTTACAAAGACTAACATATTTCAAAACACAATGCAGATAAACACCAAGATGATTTTCCTGTTTTTTAACAAGAATATGCAGCATCGATTGGCTATTTCCCTAAAAACTTTCCAGCTATTCTTGGTGACAATCTGAAAGCTTATGATCGGTACAAGTTTGACGAAGAACATGTGACTCATCTTGACGAGTGACGTGTAATTGTTAACTTTGTCGCTTGGGACTACAAATGCACATGTCGTTTATTTGATTCACATTGTTAGAAGCATTGAATTTGGCAAAGAAAATTTTGTTTGATGGTAGAGATCGTGTCTGTGTCGTCATACTCGATCATAATGGTGCAACTAACATCAGTCAGCCTCCCCCCACTCAGGTGAAACACGATAATAGTAATTCGGTTCAGCCTTCCACCCACTCATGTGAAACACGATACTAGTAATTTGGTTCAACCTTCCACCTACTCAGGTGAAACACGATACTAGTAATTCGGTTCAGCGTTCCACCCACTCTGGTGAAACACGATACTAGTAATTTGGTTCATTTATTTATTTGAGATCAATGTGTAACTGTGTTTATTGTTTTTAACAGGACTAACAGCCACTCCACCAGGTGATGGACGTTAACAAATCAATGAAAAGGCTTAAGTCAACACAACAAAAGGAAAAAAAAAGAAAAAACTGCTCATAGATGACAAGCCAAAGTCCATCGTCAATGCGAAGGAGTCTCAGGGGGGATGCGCAGTTTCACAACATGTTCACAAACTTATTTTGATTGATTTTAGTTTTGTCATTTATTGAAGAATCGTCATGATTAAGTTTTATGTTTTTAATAAATTATGCACCAAACATGTTTTATCTAAGGTAAGTTCTAATTTTTGAGTGGTGAATTATCATGGTATCTATATGAGAAACATTATGATTTTAATATACTATTATTTTTATAATACTGGTATTACGTAATTTTCAGTGTAATTGTATCATTCTTAATGCTCTACTAAGTATATTAATTCTCTAATATATGAGCAGCATTACAATGAGCAATATACTGTTATTATTGGTTAATTATGTTGGTTTATTTATTGGGAGGCAAAACATATTTTCCTTTCATGTATTTTGCATTAGCGAGTTTGAATAATACTCCCCCCATACGGGTAAAGAATATTAGTATTATGTTCAATACTAGTATTTTGAAAATAAGACTAGTATTGTCTTCTTTGTTGTTAACTGCAACATTATCTGTGTTGAACATGTTAGACGAATATTAAAACAATTAATAAGCAAATGCATAATGCTAGGATCATACAATAAAAATTAGAACTGATGACGGTTCAGAACAAGTTCAATACCTCTTTTCAATGTTCAAAACAAACAATCCAACTACCTACATAGTGGATTAACAAAAACCAACTAAATGTTTAGATCCAAAGAGTTGACTACTACTAGATAAAAAACATTTACCTTGGAATCGGAAGCTTGGACAAGCTGATAGTGTGGTGTATCATTATGACCTCCATAATCATCTTGAATTGGGTGTTTCATGAGGTGTTGAATATGTCCATAGTGACTTGTTCTCGTAGTCGGTCTATATCGTGGTCAGCCCTCCATGCCATATGCATCAAAGGTTGTAATTCACCTTGTCATTGAACCATTATTTTCAACATGTAATCAACACAAAACTCTGTCCCGGAGTGTTGAGTTGTGCCCTTGACTGTCTCCCATTTGAATTCGTGGAAATCAACCTGAGATTTGGACTTAGCATAATACTCTTTGACGTATTTCACTACCCAATCACCAGTTGGCAGCCATTGGCGCTGAAATCCTATTGTTGATTTGCTATCAAAGAATTGAAATCTTTTTTGCTTAATATCAACGATGAACATTGAGTAGTGAGATACATGAAGTATTGAGAAGAACCACTGTGTGTAAAGAAAAAGTAATTGTCAGTAATACATACATGGTGATCTTCTCATACATCAATCAATTAAAATACTTTGCATAATTTTCGGATCAACTAGTGTATCAGTCAAATTGGATTAAACAAACAAATACTAGTACTAATCGATTTCCAATTACTATACATATACTACTATTACTATGATAATGTAATTCTCATTACCCATATAATAAGGTAATGCCACAAATTTTGAAAAAATATTAAATTCAAACACGACTTGCGAATTCACAGGCTGTGATATCTTTATAGTTAGACATCCACTTCGGAGACTGTATGAATTCAATTTTTTCTTCACCATATGACTCATGTTCAGAAATGAAAAGCTGATGTCCACGTTCATAGCTCCCAATTTTTAAACAGATGAATATGAAAAGTTATACACAAATTGAGTTATGTGCCTATCAGCTTATGATCTTAGAGTTGTACTATATAGCAATAGAAATTGGGAAACCCCATATCCTCAAATTGCCACTTTTAGCCTCTGTCTGGTTTAGATAGTGCCCATAACAGTAAATTAATTGGGTGCATACTCTGTGTCATGTCAAAAAGTCCGTTACTTGAAACCTTCTAAGTTGATATTGGGGTTGTCCATAATCCACCACCAATTTCATTTGGCACTAAGATGTCACACATCTCATAAGCCAACTTACTAAAGTTATTGCAATAACTCAAACAACAAAACAATTACTTATTCTACATCTTTCTTCTTCAAGAAATATTCCTTAAGTGTAGTAAGCTCAATTTCTATTTCCTCAGTACCGTTATCTTCAAGTGGTATGACGACAGTTTCAGACGATCGAACTTCAAATTTACTTACTACCGCCACCTTTTTCTTTCCCTTAGCTGTGTATGGACTAACAATTGTTGTAGATGGTTTTCTAGTCCTCTTGGATGCAACCACTTGAGGAAGAACTCTATTTGAATTATCAGCTCCTGACTTCTCTACTCTTTCGTAGATTCGTTATCCGAAGCATCCTAAACATCAATGGAAAATTAAAACCATTAACAAAATAGAATACTAGTAATGCAAGGTGAGTCTTTGTTGAATACTAGTATGTTAGCATTCGTAGTCTTTATTCAATTGTAACCCAAATACATGATACACTATTAAGTTCAAAAAATGGCCCCAAGTTCAATCAATAACCAATAACAATATGAGTTCTCATAGTGGATGTTCATATTAAGAAACTACTTAAATTTAACCATACAACAACAATTTTCAGAAGTAATATTCATAGAGACATAATAAACAAACAAAATACTAGAATTCAAAAAAATGATTTCCAGCAAGCTAAAAAAAATTAGAACATAGTCAAACAATGAACTTACATGATCAATCTAATGTGAAGATCCGGGAATAAATGGAACTACAACTTTCTTGGCAGTTGTACGTGTTTTCTACAACTTCCTATATTTTGCAGTGGCACCTCCATCAACGTTGCTCTCCTGAGCGCATGACTCCCCCTGTGTGCATGACTTAGTTACATTGTCGTATATAATACATACTAGTATGAAAGATGATAGAAGTAATCAATTAAAAAAACATCACATAAAACAATTAAGGCTTCATTGTTTAACTTACTTATTGTAGAAGTGAAGGTTGATTTATCGAGTGATCATACACTACCATGCTAGTTCCTTCATCTACCACCTCTTCCATATCCCTACTAATGCTCCTCAGATTTGGTATTCTAGTTTCTTGTGGAAGTGAACTATTAGCTTGTTTGGCTCAAACATGTGATTGCAAGGCAGACAGGTTTGCCTCGTAGTTTACCGTAATAATATCCACTACTCCAACCACACGATCTAAAAAATGCAGTTGCAAAAACAATATTATCTAACCATTACATTCTCAAAAATAACATTGCGAGAGTTGTGAAGTCGTAGAAATAAAGTACGAAAACCCTAGCTCTGCTGATTTCATCGTGGTCATCCACCGGCGGTGGGATGGCAAGCTCAACAAGGCCTTCTTGGGCCTCTGTGGTGGCAGATTCCAAGTCTAATTTACGGTTTGTCGTTGAATCTGTAGCAGCGATCACTTATGGGGTTCTCCGAATCCCGAAGGAGGTTATCGCGGCTGGAGAGAAGAAATTAGAAAGTGGAATTGTGGCTCAGTTCCTAGATTCAATTTTACCGATCAAGGTAATTCGTAGCATGCTTAATAGGCTATGGGGATATGAACGAGTGGTCATAGTCTCTGTACTTTCTGAGTGATTTTTTCTTGTTGAACTTCCCTCTGTAAAGTTGTGTGAATGGATCCTAGCTCGATCCTAGCATATTCATCACTCTGCGATGATCCTTCGTCGTTGGCATAGACGGATTACACAGGTCGACTTCTCCCTGAAGGAGCTGCTAGTATGGATAACTCTTCACAAAGTGCCCCCTGTGCTAATTACTTCACGAGGTATAAGCTGGATTGCAAGTCAGGTTGGAAAGCCTATAAACAAGTATGTGAGAGATGGTTTGGACGTTTAAGTTTGTGTTAATCGTGATGTCTCTGTCGAAGCTGCTGCCCCCTCAATTTCAGTGGCTCTAGATGATGTTGAATCAGTAGAAATTGTGATTTCTTATCCTGCAGTTATGACTTATAAGAGGAAAGTGACTTTTGTTTACAAGAAAATACTAGTATCGTCTGATGCAGCAGGAACTAGTGCTTCAAGCATTGTTTCCGAGCCACTAGTAAATGGGAAGGAAACACCTGCTGATGGTTCCTCGTTGTTGACTGGAGGAGGGATGGGCAATTACTCCGAAGCTTCTTCGCAACTGAAGAGGTCAACCATCCAACAAAACCAAATGGGTTTGAGCCCTAAACCTATGTATGTTACTGATGTAGGAATGATAATGAGTGATGAAGAAGTTGATGAGGAGATTGAGGCTGAAAATCTGTAGAGATTGAGGTGGCTACTAAAGATAAAGGAAAACTGTTGGGAATGTTGTTTGGAGGAGTGATTGTGAAAAAGTTCAGTTACCTAAGTCTACATTTGTGGACTTTATGAGCAAGAATCAAATGGTTTCCCCTAAAGGGGTAATCAATCGTCCCAAAACAAGAAGAAGATGAGGGTCGTTCGTCTTCATAGTTGTTCATTGCTTTGTTGATCTATTTTGCTGGTTCTGATGAACAAGGGGTAAATTAGTTTGATGAATAAGGGTAAATTAGCTTGCTGTGTTTCAAAGTCATGGTAAATTAGTTCCCCCAAGAGAGAATATGACCAGTCATAAGATAGATAGATTCGTAAGAAAAAAATTTTGGGGCCTAAAGGAAGGAGTTGACTCTAGGTATGTTTTAATAGCTAGGGCTACAGTTAGGTTCATAAAAGGTTGTTTGAAGCTGTCTGCATTGGAGTCTTCCGCTTGCTCTGTAATGAAGGGATGGACTAAAAAAGTCATGTTTCTGGGAGTTGGGTTTACTCTACATGGCTCTGTAGCAGCTTAAGTTTCAGATTGTAGCTTGACATGTTCCTGCAAATTGGTAAGATTCTGCAGAAGTACAACATTAGTTCCTTGGCATGATATGGACTGACTTCTGGCTGATGCATAACTACTACGGATGTTATAGCTTCTTGGGGGTTACCAATCGATCTATCATGTGTTTTGTGTTCTGGAGGGATTGACAGTAGAGTGCATCTCTTGTGGGCTTGCCCCTTTCCTCATCAAATTCTGCAAAGCTTTTCTCCCTGATTCCTCTTGGATTGAAGTTATGCATCTTTTTTTCAACACAAGTGGGGAAGTGGGAGTTTTAAGAGTAAGTTTCAGTACAACAGTTAATAGATAAAGTTAGAGAGGACTTCTAGTATTTTGCCTTAGGGAGAGTAGATGAGCAAGCTATATTAGCTCTCATATAGTTTTATTCTTGTCTTTATTTTTTTCTTGACTGTACAGTTCCACATTGCTATTGATGAAATGAAACCCTACCTTTTCATAAAAAAAATATTGCTATTGACTAATAAGTTTTGATATGTAAACTTACATCAGCATTTGTTAATCCGTCAAGATTAACTTTGTTTCAGGGTCAAACTTTGGGAATTTAATCTTCCTCCCTACAGGTTTGAAACTGCTACACTTTGCTTCTATCGCCTTCCACTCTTTTCTTGCACTAGTGGTCTCCCATTCACCCCACAATGGTATTATTGGTTTAGGTTTATTAGCTTTGCTACCAAACTTCTCGCAAATGCAAACCTGCTGTAACACCCGTCCCAACCCGACCCGGGTTTATCCATGGTCGAACCAGTATGAGTGCTACTCAAAGAACCAACTTAAAAGAAAAGAGTAAAACGCAGCGGAAACAAAAGCAACTCTTAATAAAAGTTCAAAACAAACAAATGCCTTCATTAAATAAAATCCAAAATCCAAAAACAACCGATAAATCAACCTAGAAACCAACAACCAATTACAAAATCTCCCAACGCAAAGGTCCCAACTAAAATATAAAACCAAAATGATGGTCACTCTAAAGTAGTCCACTAATCTTCACTTCACAAGTCCAGCCTGCAACTTCTCTGAACTCAACTGAACACCTGAACTGAACTTCAACTCACTCTCACGCACACCTGGAACAGCGAAACTGGGGGGGGGGATCAGCTTCCTAATGAAACTGAGTGAACCCACTGGGTTTAACTATGCGCCGAACCTAACCTCAAGAGCGATCCCAACTCCGCACACAAACAATAGTGGAATCTGACACATCCATTCATATTTTAATTCCTAACATGATACCAGGCGATCACATAAGCTCAATCTCAAATCAACATCCACACATCAGGATAACATCAATACACAAGTGTTTAACATGCTTAAGCTCAACATTATATAACAGAGAAACATCATGCATAATACACATCCTCCAAAATCACATAACAAGTTGTCTCACAATCCATCCAAAGCTAGCACATACACATAAGTCACCCATTTACACAAGTTCACTCACATGCTCATGATCACTTACTCCCATTCCTCTTTTCAATTAATAGATGAGTTATTAAGCATCCTTAAACAGTCCAGGTTAACACTCAAGTGCAACTCTCCATACTAACAATTCACATATCACTACATCCTCCTAACACGAAGCATTCAATATCACACTTACAGATCAGCTTAACCACACAATCCATTCACATAGAATCAAACACCGACCAACGCTCATCAGAAGCATCTCACAAGCACGTCCAATACATACATTATACACAAAACACGCACACATCTCATATACACACACTCACAAACATACACATACACCACCTCACATAACCACACATTCATTTATCTATGTGAGTTCATTAGGCGCCATTGGAGTTTACCCATACACCACCCCTGTCGGCTAGACGCACCCACTCTTCCAGGAGGGTCCAAGACACATCCTTTTTTCTAGAAGGATCCAGGGCCCAAACTTACATCGACACATCAACCACAACAATAGATCACGCCACTCTCCAAGAGGCGTGATCGCACCTCACTCTTCCAGTAGAGGTGAGAATTTGGGGGCAGTTCAGGCTCCAATCCGGTTCTATCACTTCAATTAATTACATCACTCAATCAATCACCACAAACCTTTTAATACATTTCACAAATTCCTCATCAATACCATTCCAAATCCAATCATGAAGTCCATCAACAGTTCCACCATCATCAATAACCAATTCCAACCCACATACACATATACAAGCCAATCAACCAGCATATCAACCAAGCAATTTCAATCAATCAACCCAAGTCCTAATTCCACGTACCAATTTTATTGTCCACTTCCATGTACAAATTTCCTTACCAATTCTATTAGCCAATTCTAAGTCATAATTCTGTATCAATAACACATTATCAACCCCCAACCCGCATAGCACCACTTTCAACCAACAACACGTAACATCAATCCATCCAATATCACATAGCATCATTTCATCCATTCACAACATTTTTAATCACATCACACTTCATTCAATAATTCCACTTTACACAAACAGTTTAAGGGTAAACGACAAGCTCACCGGCCACCCCCACCTGCAAGTACAGGGGTAACCATGTCGTGAGTCCCAGGGTTACCCTCTTGTACATCCTTGATGAACTGCAGAACAGGGTATCAAATAACTACCAAGCTAAAAGCTAGGGTAGATCGTATTCCACGGGCCTTCTTCAATTGTCTACTCAAATATAATGGCAGATTATTCAGGTTTAACACTTTGTGCGTGGTGTGAGTTCCACGACTTCTAATTCTAGAAAATGCAAGGAATTTAAAAACAAAATTTGAAAGAAAGATTGGTTGACTTAACAAAAATGAAAGACAAGCTTAGACTTCGAATCCCCCTTCGTTCACCAGAGCATTGGCAATCAACAGATCAGCGGATTCCAATTCTAGTTCAATCAATTTTAAGACACCACGATAACTCATTACCCTTAGGTTTAAGACTGGCGAACGTTCGCTCTATCGATCTAGCTACCAAGACTAATTAGTCGCCGGGTACGGTCGCCTCTCGCAACGACTTAACTAACTGGTGCAATTACTAATGATTTATGAGTTACTCTTGCAGTGGATTAACCCTAACTGGTTCCTACGAAAGGCACACTCCAATGAATAGGTTAATTGTTCGATTTGATGTTTTAAAGAGAGGCGAGCGTTCGCTTCTATCCTTAGCTTAACAAGAATCTAATCTAGCTGATCAATCCAGACAAGAAACATAAACAACGAAGAACAAATCAAACATGAAAGAGAAACTGATTGAACTTTGAATCTAATCACCACCGATCCGTGACCGCTTTAAAGCCCTGGGTCACTTAGGGTTCATCTAGTCTAAGCTATACGAGTTTAGCTACTCATATTCATAACAAAAGAATCAAAGGCAAAGACAGAGTTCATCTTGAACAGAGGAAGAACAGAAAAGGATCTGAAAAACCTAATTAAGACGACTCCGGCGAATCTTCGATCTCCGGTAATCTTCAATCCTAGCTCCGAGTCTCCGAGGTGAAGGGATGGCGTCACGATCTCTTCCTGGCTCTTCGAACTCTAAACTCTGCTTCAGAACTTGGAGAATTCTGAAGTTATGATGTATTATGTGATATATCTGTTAATGGGCCGCCGGTTAAGTATTTTACTTACTAATACGCGATTTGCTGGAATTTGCGAACTATGAATTTTCGCCAAATTCCCTTGTAAATGATATGCTCAGTTCCTGGATTGGACTAGGTTTCGCAACTGGAGTTCAAAACTTCTTGTGAACACGATTCTCTGGTTTTGCAAATGGGATTCGCGAAACGCAGTGTAAATCGGGGCAGGATTTGATTCGACTTGATTGACTTCTCGGATCGATTCTGGTGCGATTCCTCGAGGTTCCAACGCCTTAGACACATCCTTGGCTACTTCATTTGATGGCAAAAACCTGTGCTATCATGAAAACACTAGAAAACCATCAAATAGACCCGAAACGGGCCAAAGTAACAGAAATGGCACGAGATAGAGCAGTTGAGTGAATATTCGCTATTCTACTGTAAAAACCATGTCTTAAGCAAGGAAATGTCGCTTAAATGAGGCTGATAATCACGTCAAATCGAGTGTCATCAAAATACCCCACACTTAAGCTTTTGCTTGTCCTCAAGCAAACTAAATAGAAACGCTCATGTTCACAAATGATAAGATTAGTTAAATCGAAGTTCAATCAAACACAATGAATTATTAGACAGATAATTCCTAGAACAAGAAACCTAACATGCATACTGATCAGCCAAACAACCTGGTCTCACTAAAAGCTGCACACAACAAGTAATAGCAACCAATTATGCACGAATTTGACCTGACCGACCAGACTCCTCACACAGGAAATATTTAGTAAACGGGAAACTCTCACTCTTTGTGTTTAAGGACGTGTTTATGCTCTCAATCATTTTCTGTTACTGAATTCTGTCATAAGTTTGCAATTCGACCACATCTCCAGCACGGTGACAACACGAGTAGCTAGTCAAGAAGGACTTCCCTGCAAGGACTGTAACGAATTCTACACTACAAGGGTTTATGATGAGATGGATGATGGGAATGTATGATGATGGCTTTGGTGCGGTGTAGCTTTCGACTAACTTCCCTCGAATCTAGCCTATGGCTTCCTACCGTCTAACCAGACACGGGTGGAATGGTGAACGCTCGTCCTATGTACTCAGCAACCTAGCACTTTATTTTCTTTACATATTTTTCTTTTGACTTCGTTCTTCCATATGTAGGGAGAAGAACGTTTATTGAACTACGAATTTTGAAACTTTTCTCTTTTTCTGCTTTTTTGAAATTTTCTTGTTTTTTCTTCTTTTCTTTTATTTTTCTTTGTGCCGATTCTTTCTTTTAGTTGCTAGAGGGGTTTACACGTTTGGACATAATAGCTAAGACCACATGTTTAATGGCTATAGGAGGTTACCACAAACCGACTTCTGGTAGGTCAATCTAGAACTACAAGCACAGGGGATCAACGGGGAATGAAAGAATGGGAAATGGCTGTAATGTATATCGAACAAAAAGAACAGGCCAAGCTCAAGGGTTTACACCTAATGGATTTAACGTTAGGTAGGCTATTGATGACACTCGAATTGACGTGATTATCAGCCTATTTAAGCGACATTTCCTTGCTTAAGACATGGTTTTTAGGGTGAATAGCGAATATTCAATCGATTGCCCTATCTCGTGCCATTTGTGTTACCTTGGCCTATTTCGGGTCTATTTGATGGTTTTCTTGTGTTTTTATGTTAGCACAGGTTTTTGCTGTCAAATAAAGTAGCCAAGGACGTGTCTAAGGCATTGGAACCTCGAGGAATTGCACCGGAATCGATCAAAGGAGCCAATCAAGTCAAACAATTCCTGCCCCGGTTTACAAAGGAATTTTCGCCGAAAATACACTAGGATTTTCGGCGAAAATATGTTCACAAATCACTGATGCCGACTGAAGGAAATTTTTGGCGAAAACCCTAAGTTTTCGACCCACCGAAAATTACAGGAGGAAGCAGCCGGCGGACCATCCATTTACAAAGGAATTTTCGCCAAAATTCCTTAATATTTTCGGTGAAAATATCAGAAGAAATCCGGCTGAATTAGGGTTAAGTATAAATACTTAACCGGCGGCCCAAATAAGAGATACCTCATAATATCAATCATATTGCCAGACCTAGAAGTTTGGGAGAGAGTTTAGAGAGTTCGAAGAGCCAGAAAGAGATCGTGAGACCATCCCTTCGCCTCGGAGACTCGGAGCTAGGATTGAAGATTACCGGAGATTGAAGCTTCACGGATCCGTCAAATTAGGTTTTACAGTTCTTCTCTGTCCTTCCTACCTGAGATGTATTCCTTGTTTGTTTTCGATTCTCTTGTTTCTGATATGAGTAGCTGAACTCGTAGAGCTTAGATTAGATGAACCCTAAGTGACCCAGGGCTTTAAAGCGGTCACAGATCGGTGGTAATTAGATTCAAAGTTCAATCAGTTTCTCTTTGCATGGTTGTTTTGTTCTTGATTGTTTATGTTTCTCTTCTGGTTGGTCGCCTAGATTAGGTTTTTGCAAGCTAGGGTTAGTCGCCAGACATCTCCCTGCTTTGGCGCATAAACTTGTCTTTCATGATCACCTAGTTTAGATTCTTGTTAAGCTGAGGATAAAAGCGAACGCTCGCCTCACTTTAGAACATCAATTCAACCAGTTAACCTTATAATTGGAGCGTGCCTTTCATAGGAACCAGTTAGGGTTAATCCACTGTAAGAGTAACTCATAAATCATTAGTAATTCCACCAGTTAGTTAAGTCGTTGCGAGAGGCGACTGTACCCGGGCGGCTAATTAATCTTGGTAGTTAGATCGGATAGAGCGAACGTTCGCCAGTCTTAAACCTAAGGGTCAGGAGTTATGGTGGTGTATAGAAATTGATTGAATGAGAATTGAAAACCGCTGATCTGTTGATTGCCAATGCTCTGGTGAACGAAGGGGGATTCGAAATCTAAGCTTGTCTGTCGTCTGTTTAAACCTACAAATCATTCTGTCTTTTAATTTCGTTTTAAGTTTTCTGCATCTTAGTCTAGAAGTCGTGGAACTCACACCACGCACAACGTATTCAAACTTGAATAAATTGCCAGCTTCTTTGAGTAGTCAATTAGAAGAAACCCTGTGGAATATCGATCTGCTTAGCTTTCCAGCTTGGTAGTTATTTGATACCGCTAAAACTGCAGCATCAGCTATCTGGCTTAGTAGCTGAATCTAGGTGCTTCTATCATTCTAGAACTCGTGTCATCTTGTGGTCTCGAGCAGGTCTCATGAAAATTCTAACTCATTCAAGCAAACAGAAAACCACTCAAAAAGAATTGAAATTGCAAGTTACGTGCAATGGATCAAAAGCTCACATTTGGTTTGCTAGTCGGATTTCGGTCATTTTTATGCAACCAGGGCTACAAACTACAAGTGTGATTTTTAAAAATCTGTTCTGACAGGCAATTTAGCATCAAAATATACACGTTGGTTCTCAGGTTCTAGGTTAAGCAGTCTAAATCATTATGAAAGACTGAACAGCAACTTAACATCAAAAATCAAGAACTGAGCCATTCTAATGCTAGAGAGACTGGAAAGGGACCACGAGGCACACAAAAACACAATCAAGGGCAATCAAGTTCATGCAAGGTTCTCTAGCATCCTACCCCACACTTAAATCGTACTATGTCCTCACAGGACTAAAACTAGAGTGAAGAGTGAAGTAGAAGAACCTGGACCGAGATGGTTGGTGTAGGGGATGAACTTGGATCCTCGGAGCAGAGGGAATCTACCGAAACGAAGCAAAGGGAATCTCCCAACTGCCTGCAAAACAAAAACAAAAGAAAGATAAAAAGGATACTGGGACAAGTGTCCCGGATCCACACAGAAAAAAGTTGGATCGAAATCCGAAAAGAAGAAATAAAAATAAAGGACCAGAAAAGGAATACAACCTGATCACTGCTGGTCAGGCGCATCGGGAGGGAGAATGTGGAGGGCGTCGCCAACCTTCCGCTGCCACACCAGATGTGCCTCATACCTCTCGTCAGCGCGGAGCATGTGCTGATGTATAATAATCCATCTGGCGTCCTGAGTGGCGTTATCCGTGATCCGCCACTCCTGGAGTGCTCGTACAGCTCTCCAACGTTAGCTGGATGCGGTCGGTGCTGAGGGTGAGGGCTTGTATGGATCTGGAATGGGCACCTGGGCTGGTATGCATACCCTGCCTGATGGTGTGGCGAGGGCATATAATCATCAAACTCCGGCTCCGGCTGAGGCTGCTGCTCCTCAGAATCATCTTCTTCCTTCGATTCTTCCTCGTGCTGGAGGGGAGGATCTGCCGCTACCTGGGGACCAAGGTCCAACTCTAGGGCGTACTCGATCGCCAAATCACCTCCGATGGTGTATACTCTGCGTCGTGGGACATTCGGGCCATATGACTGGCTGAAACCGAGGGAGATGATGAGTTGGCGACAAAGTTGCCTCCCAGGAGTGAGCTAGGTGGCCTTGGCTTCTGAGTCTTCTGGCAGAGTATGCGTGCAAGCACCCATCCGGGGATGAAGGGGATAACCCTCCCAGATGGCGCGGTGAAGAAGGAGCTCCTCTCTACTGATGTGGTGGCGGCTCTTCTCTGGAGCAAACAAAAGAGAATGACGCCAAACCATATGGATAAAACGATAGAGAGGGTGAGAGAGTGACTTAATTGAGTTATGTGCCGTGGTACGATCATTTGGCACTCCAGTCATGTGGCTCCAGAGTGCATCATACTCCTCTCCGCTGCCGGAGTTATTCTCCCAGCCGATGTGGTGACCCTCGTAATGCTCCTGGGGGGATGCGAAGGTGAGTTGCAAACTCATCGTAGGTGAACGACTTGTATACCCCGCCAAGATAGAAGGAGACGACCTTCTTGTGCTGCCTCCTCTTATGCTCATCTAGCTCGAACGTGGCCCAAACTCTTGTAGAGAGACGTCTGGAAAGTCGGCAGCTAAGGTGGCCAGCTCCAGAAGTCCAGAAGGTATCAATGAGTCGAGCACATTCAGGTACCAGTCCTGTTGTGCTCGAGGAGGGAATCCAAGGATAGTGGGCGCACGTCGGCTCCAGGAACATGCTCGAGCCTCTGGTAGCGCTCGAAGTAGTGCACCGGTAGGGGGCGACAGTGGAGTGGTACCCGACACGGTCAGGGAATGCTGGTGGAGGGCCGTGGGCAGCCGGTGTGACGGGAGCTGGAGGCGGTGTCAAGTCGCGCATTAGTCCTGCGCTCATGAGTGAAATTCCTATAGCCAGAAACGAAACCAGATTAGTTAACTAATAACCCACCCCACACTTAGTAGAAAAACTCAATTTCACAAGAAATGAGGAAAATCGAGTGGGGGGTAAGCAAATTAAGTAACCGGTAATCACTATAAATCACAAAGCATGCAAATGTCTAGCCGGAATGTTCATATCATAATTAGAGATCAGAAGTCAAACCAACATTCAAAAAGTCAACATCATAGCACATTGAACCCTAATCATGTCAATACTAGCTCAAAGCGGGAAATGACGGCATAATTATAAACTCAGACGGCAAACACAGTAATATGAACGTGAATGAACACACATGGCAGCTAAACGAGCATAAAACAGTTCATGGTCAAGCCGGCATTTCACAAAAGTCAACACCGTAAAGAATTCATCTTTAAGCATAGCAACATATGATCAAATGGTATTACAATTCAGCACAATTCTCCCTAAGCATGCTAGGTCAGTTCAAAGCAATCAGCTAACCTAGTTCACACGAAACAGTCAGCACGCAAATCGAGGTAGACCGAAAAAAGTCAACCAAAGTCAACCCCAACGAAATTCAGCATTCAACATGTCAAAAGATTCGGAATGAAAAGTTCTACAACTTACCTTAAAGCCATGAGTGCTGAAAATGAACGGGAAGAGAGAAATCGGTGAAAAATTGGAAAAACTAGGGTTTGGCAGAACTGGAGCTCTAGAGCTCCGATTCGAATGATCTACGGCTCGAAATGTTCGAAAAAGGAGAGGAGGGGTGCGGGTGGCTGGCGCGGCGGCGTTCGGGTTTGAAAACAGAGAGGGGGGAGGTTTTTTTTTAAATGAAAAGTGAGGGGGGGAGAGAGAAAGACCGGAAAAATAAGGGGAAAATTTTTGGATTTTGTCTCAGGTTTTCGGCAAAAATATGTGCAAGTTTTCGCCGAAAACTCAAGTTAAAATTGTCTGCCGGTTTTCAAAAAAAATTTCGGCCGAAAAGTTTAACTAAAATTGACTGGAAAACACAGGGGGTTTTCAAAAGAGTTTTCGCCGAAAATTCAGAGAATTTTCGCCGAAAACTTTACCCTCGGATTGAAAATGTTTTTGCAATTCCGGCAAACTTCAGAAAATCACAATTAAATCAAAAAAAATTGGAACAACCTCAAACAACTTGCGATTGAAACGATGACACACAAACTACATACGAAAAATAAGAAAACATGCAAACTGACACTTTTGGTCCCCCAAACCGACTCTAAAACACTGAGTTCGACACAAATTTAAAACTGACTCCAGCCGTGGGTTGCCTCCCACGAAGCGCTCTAGATTAACGTCCTTGAGCTGGACGATACCTGGACGGTATTAGGAGACATCCCAACTCAGGTTCTCCTTAATGCTAGCGTCGAGTTCATGAAATAGAGTTTCGGGGTATCTCCGGCGAGCATGAACTTCTTCCCGTTAGCATGAGTGAGCTTCGTGCGTCCATCGGGAAGGTGCTCAGTGATCTTGAACGGACCAAAGAGTTCTTTGGAGGGATCATCCTCGACAAGGAAGACATTGGAAGGAATAAGAACGATCGGCTTCGTCTTCTCTTTAACCTCAGGCTTCGTATCACCAGGATCGGTGATCGTCGATGTTTCCTTAGGAGATGCTTTTGGCTTCTCCTTCTTTACTTGCTCCGAGTTCGGTAGCTCGGAAGGAATTGGTGGTGCGGCTGGCTCGGAAGAAGGTGGCGGAACAACTGGTCTCCAGACCATTTGAGTCTTGCTTGGCTGTGAAGAAGAGGCTTTCAGTTCCTTCTTCTTTGGCAGCTTTTGAGCCGAAGATCCTGGTTTCTTCTTGATAATCTGTTCAACATCTGCAACAACAGTTGATCTAGGAACACTAGAAGAGACATCAGTAACGGAGTTGACCGGAGTCAACTCCAAAGTTTCAACAGCTAGACAATGAGATTCTTCATTCTTAGGATTATATTTCATACCGTTTTTAAGGCAGAAAGTTATTGTTTCTTTACCAACCCTCAAAGTCAAGGAACCATTTGGAACGTTAATTTGCATTCCGGTTGTTGCCATGAAGGGTCGACCTATAAGAATAGTAGAATCCTCTTTGCTAGTATCTATAATCACATAGTCAGCTAAGAACGTGAAAGGACCACATTTAGTAACAACGTCTTTGATTTCTCCTCTAGGTGTTTTCAGTGATCTATCAGCAAAGACAAGTTGTATGCTAGTCGGTTCAAGTTCTCCTAGATTCAATTTCTCAAATAAACTCATAGGTAACATTGACAGACGCGCCTAGATCAACCAAACTACGTTTTATCTCAATATCATTAATAACCAAAGGAAGAGTGAAAGAACCAGGATCGGAACACTTAGCTGGATATGGCGATGAGGTTTTCTTGCTACGAGTGGCAGGATATCCTTCTTTGTTTCCCCAATGCTAGTCTCGATCCGCGCGTTCAGTAGCAGTGCTCTTGGAAAAGGAGGCTTTACATAGTACGGAGCAAGAGGAGGGTCATGCTCCTTAGGCGCCTCCTTCGGTGCTTCCTTCTTCTCTGGAGTTTCATCGGTCCTGCATAAATTAGAAGAAGCATTAGTAGACAAGGCTGTTGGATCTTGAATAGATACCATCTTGGCTTGCTCCTTTCTCGGATTCGGTTCAGTTTGGCTTGGAAGCTGGCCAAATGGTCGACCAGATGTTAGCATGCTAGAGATCTGGTTCACAGCCTGCTCAATCCTTTGACCGGATGCAATCTGTTCTTGGTTGAGAAGAGCTTGAACTTTGAACTGACTGTCATGATCGTCAAGCCTGGTGATGATCTGAATGAGCTTCTTGTCGAGTTCACTGACGTTGTTCTCCCTCTGATGTTGCTGTCCTGTATAGGTATTGTTTAGATATTGATTCTGGCGATTGCCAGGAGCAGTTCCATAGTTACCCGAATTTCGGTGCAGCGGCTGGTAGACACCTGCCAGCGGATGGTTTGGCTTCTGATCCTAAGCTGGACCAGTTGGTCGCTGTTCTGGTTTTGGCCTTGGTTCTGGTTGGCTCTAGCATTGTAGGGAGGTCAATCTTGGTAGTTCCCTTGTTGTCTGTAGTTGCGGTAGCCAACATAACCGTTCTGATTATTACTGAAGCCTTGTTGAACAAAATTGACTTCTTCGGCAGACTAGACTTCTGTTTTACCAAAATTTTGGCATCGGCCTCCATTATGCGCACAAGCTCCACACCACTCGCAATCAGCAACGTAGACAGATGCTACCGGCGGCTTGATAGGTGGAGAAGACTTCTTCAGATGCTTCTCTACTTCTGCCGTAATGGTATCTTCGAGATCGAGCTTGCTTCTTGATCCTTCAGATTGTCGCTCCCAGTTTCTTGACTTTGAAGCACAGTTCACGAAATGAAGAAGAGCAGCTTCAGGTGTAAGTGTAGTGCAATCCCCTTCAGCTAGGGAATTGACCCATTTAGCAGATTCTTCACGAAGACCTCGAGCAAAGATTTCAGCTAACTCCTCTGCTCGAAATCGTGGTGAGGACAGTTGTAGACAAGTTCTTGGAATTCATTCCAAGTATCATATAAGCTCGCTCCTTCCTTCTGAGAGAATCTGGCGATGCTGTCTTTGAAGGCTGTGGTTCTGGAAGGAGGGAAGTACTCTTCGACGAAGTCTTGAGCAAGAGTCTCCCAGTCAGTGTAGTAGCCCGGTGGTTTGCTAGTGAGCCACCTCTTAGCTGCGCCTTTCAAAGAGAACGGGAAAGCTCTCAAGCAAAGAGTGTTCTTGTAGAGATTCCCGCTCTTGAAAGTGCTGCAGAGATCAAGGAAATTCCCCAGATGCGTGCACGGATTGTCTAGCGGCCTGCCTTCAAATTGTAGATCCCTAGATATCATAGTCAAGAATGGAATCTTGATCTCATAGTCAGGATCTCCTTCAATGCACGGTACGACGATAGAAGATCGAACGCTAGTCGCGCTCGGCTTTTGTAGTCGGCTAGACTCTTCTATGCACCGCCTGGTGGTGGTGGTTGATGACCGCCTGGTGGTGGTAACTGATCAGTCATCATGGGGGATGGACGAGGTGAAAGTGATTCGGTGTATGAAGCGGATGAAGATGACGGTGAAGATGGAGATGAGGAACTCTCCTTCAGGTCCTCGATCTTGATTGGAGTGACGGATGGAGGTGGATTGGTTCTGCCTCTCTTTGGAATCTATGATTGTCTTGGTGGAGCAGAACTGCCTGGTCTCTCTATACTCTTAGCCTTGTCGGTTTGGGAGCGTGTGAGAGGGCGGCGGTGCATAAACCTGTGAACAACCTACAAATGACAAAAACAAACAAAAACCAGTGTAAAATCAAAGTGGATGGAAAGGTGAAAGATGGAAAGTAGAAGAATAAAATGCCAGTTCTTCTTTCAAACAATTAAAAGAACTCCCCGGCAACGGCGCCAATTTGATGAACTGCAGACCAGGGTATCAAATAACTACCAAGCTAAAAGCTAGGGTAGATCGTATTCCACGGGCCTTCTTCAATTGTCTACTCAAATATAATGGCAAATTATTCAGGTTTAACACTTTGTGCGTGGTGTGAGTTCCACGACTTCTAATTCTAGAAAATGCAAGGAATTTAAAAACTAAAACTGAAAGAAAGATTGGTTGACTTAACAAAGATGACAGACAAGCTTAGACTTTGAATCCCCCTTCGTCCACCAGAGCATTGGCAATCAACAGATCAGCGGATTTCAATTCTCGTTCAATCAATTCTAAGACACCACCATAACTCCTTACCCTTAGGTTTAAGACTGGGGAACGTTCGCTCTATCCGATCTAGCTACCAAGATTAATTAGTCACCCGGGTATGGTCGCCTTTCACAACGACTTAACTAACTGGTGCAATTACTAACGATTTATGAGTTACTCTTGCAGTGGATTAACCATAATTGGTTCCTGCGAAATGCACACTTCAATGAATAGGTTAATTGTTCGATTTGATTTTTAAAGAGAGGCGAGCGTTCGCTTCTATCCTTAGCTTAACAAGAATCTAATCTAGGTGATCAATCCAGATAAGAAACATAAACAACAAAGAACAAATCAAACATGAAAGAGAAACTGATTGAACTTTGAATCTAATCACCGCCGATCCGTGACCGCTTTAAAGCCTTGGGTCACTTAGGGTTCATCTAGTCTAAGCTCTACGAGTTTAGCTACTCATATTCATAACAAAAGAATCAAAGGCAAAGACAGAGTTCATCTTGAACAGAGGAAGAACAGAAAAGGATCTGAAAAACCTAATTAAGACGACTCCGGCGAAGCTTCGATCTCTAGTAATCTTCAATCCTAGCTCCGAGTCTTCGAGGTGAAGGGATGGCATCACGATCTCTTCCTGGCTCTTCGAACTCTAAACTCTGCTTCAGAACTTGGGAGAATTCTGAAGTTATGATGTATTATGTGATATATCTGTTAATGGGCCGCGGTTAAGTATTTATACTTAACCCTAATACCGCCGGATTTTGCCTGGAATTTTCGCCGAAAACCTATGAAGTTTTCGCCGAAAATTCCTTTGTAAATGACTTGAGTGCTCGGCTGTTTCTCCTGTGATTTTCGGACCTTAGGGTTCTCGGCGAAAACTTGGAGTTTTCACCGAAAACTTCTCTTTATGAACTCAGCCGATTCCTTCTTGAGTTTTCACCGAAAACATGGGGGATTTTCGCCGAAAACTGTAGTGTAAATCGGGGCAGGATTTGATTCGACTTGATTGACTTCTTGGATCGATTCTAGTGCGATTCCTCGAGGTTCCAACGCCTTAGACACGTCCTTGGCTACTTCATTTGACGGCAAAAACCTGTGCTATCATGAAAACACTAGAAAACCATCAAATAGACCCGAAACGGGCCAAAGTAACACAAATGGCACGAGATAGAGCAGTTGAGTGAATATTCGCTATTCTACCCTAAAAACCATGTCTTAAGCAAGGAAATGTCGCTTAAATGAGGCTGATAATCACATCAAATCGAGTGTCATCAATCCTTCATTGGACGACCCCACATTAACAGGGCCATCCACTTGTTCGTCATTTAAGGGCGACCCCACATTGGCAGGACCACCCTCCTGCAACCACAACTGACAGCACAAGGTATAGATACAATTTACATAATCACCTCCCGACCCTCCTACACTCATTACTCAGTCCAAACCATTAATCATCAATGTTAATCATTTCTCCAATCTCAACACATCACAAACAGCCCATAATCATCAACCAAACCATCAATTAACAACATCCAACAATCATCAAACAACTTATTTCACAGAACAGTCAATTGCAGAGCAGTTTTCCCCTTTTACTCTCTTCCAATTTCATGCAAGCCCCTACGTTCTTCTAAGTATGAATTGCAACTCCTCACCCGACCATACTACCTATCGTACGCTAAACCCTCACCTGACAAGAAGACGAGGCTCTATAACAACTTCTAGAACTCTAACCGCCAAGCTCTACAGCTCCAAAAACGTAGCTTTTCTCCTCTTCACCGACAACATCCTACTCCGAAATACCCAGAAACTCAGCGTGCGATCTCTTCCTCTCGTCGCAAAGAGCACGTAGCAAGAGATGGATCACCAATCGGAGCTCTACAACTCTCGAAATCAAGGATTGAAGGTTAGAGGGTTTTTGGTTCGTCGAAAGGATTTTCGAGGAAAGAGAAAGAGGGAAAGTTATGGAATTCAGTGCAGAAAAATGCCTTTTATTGCAGACACAAGAAACACGGCGTGTTTCTTATAACACACGGCGTGTTGTTTCAAACAACATGGTGTGTTTCTATAACACACGGCCATGTTTTATAGTCTGCCAACTTTGACGAATTTTCACGCACTCGCTTGTATCTTCAACCCGACTCAACTATGAATGTCCCGGGACTTCGATGGGGCCTCAAGAACATTGTTTCCAATGTCTAAACCACCCAAACTTGAGGTCCAAACCATTCGGTTGGGCGGGGATGTTACAAGTCTCCACAAATTCAAGAGATTTCGTCCCCGAAATCACAACCCAACTTGCTCTAGCAACGTAATCACAACAACAATGCAGTAACACAAGGATCACATTACCTCCCGAAACTTCCTCTTAGCAGCTTTAGCAATGCACGCCCTCTAAGGACACTGCTCCCGAACTACTTCGAACTTCCACCTAACAGACACGCACAACCGAACCTCGACGACACTACTCACCACAAGAACACAACACACCACGAGAGCACGACAAAGCACAACCAAAACACACTCAACCAAACAAGACAACTACTACTAACACCTTCGACTAAAACCTCACACCCTTCGAGCACTCCACTTAACTCAACCAAATTCTACAAGGGCTCTACTCTTCCAACAACTTCCCAACCTACTACTACTTCCACTCTCAAACACTCCGACACCCTCGTCACTACTGGAGGACACAAAACTTTTCAGTTGACCAATTTCAGAAATCACATTACATTTCAAAACACTTTCCTTTCAACCTCAAAACACTTTTCCTTTCAAAACTTTCCACCCACTTTAAAACAGTTTGAAAATCCCTGGAAAGTCGGTCCTGTGCTAATGCTTCATCTTTTCCCCATATGAGGTTAATTACTCCTCTAGAAGAAAAGACAAAACACCAACACAGCAGCAACTAAGCAGGCTCTAATACCATCTGTAACACCCGTCCCAAACCGACCCGGGTTTATCCGTGGCCGAACCGGTATGAGTGCTACTCAAAGAACCAGCTTTAAAAGAAAAAAGTAAAACGCAGCGGAAACAGAAGCAACTCTTAATAAAAGTTCAAAACAAACGAAGGCCTTCATTAAATAAAATCCAAAATCTGAAAACACCTGATAAATCAACCCAGAAACCAACAACCAATTACAAAATCTCCCAACCCAAAGGTGCCAACTAAAATATAAAACCAAAATGATGGTCACTCCAAAGTAGTTCACTAATCTTCACTTCACAAGTCCAGCCTGCAACTCCTCTAAACTCAACTGAACACCCGAACTTCAACTCACTCTCACACACACTTGGAACAGAGAAACCGGGGGGGGGGATCAGCTTCCTAATGAAACTGAGTGAACCCACTGGGTTTAACTATGCGTCGAACCTAACCTCAAGAGCGATCCCAACTCCGTACACAAACAACAGTGGAATCTGACACAACCATTCATATTTTAATTCTTAACATGATACTAGGCGATCAAATAAGCTCAAACTCAAATCAACATCCTAACATCAAGATAACATCAATACACAAGGGTTTAACATGCTTAAGCTTAGCATTATGTAACAGAGAAACATCAGCATTATGTAACAGAGAAATATCATGCATAATACACATCCTCCAAAATCACATAACAAGTTGTCTCACAATCCATCCAAAGCTAACACATACACATAAGTCACCCATTTACACAAGTTCACTCACATGCTCATGATCACTTACTCCCATTCCTCTTTTCAATTAATAGATGAGTTATTAAGCATCCTTAAACAGTCCAGGTTAACACTCAAGTGCAGCTCTCCATACTAACAATTCACATATCACAACATCCTCCTAACACGAAGCATTCAATATCACACTTACAGATCAACTTAACCACACAATCCATTCACATACAATCAAACACCGGCTAACACTCATCAGAAGCATCTCACAAGCACGTCCAATACACACATCATACACAAAACAAGCACGCATCTCATATACACACACACTCACAAACACACACATACACAACCACACATAACCACACATTCATTTATCTATGTGAGTTCATTAGGTGCCATTGGAGTTTACCCATACACCACCCCTGCCGGCCAGACACACCCACTCTTCCAGGAGTGTCCAAGATGCATCCTTTCTTCCAGAAGGATCCAGGGCCCAAACTTACATCGACACATCAACCACAACAATAGATTACACCACTCTTCCAGGAGGCGTGACCGCACCTCACACTTCCAATAGAGGTGAGAATTTGGGGGCAGTGCAGGCTCCAATCCGGTCATATCACTTCAATTAATTACATTACTCAATCAATCACCACAAACCTTTTAATCCATTTCACAAATTCCTCATCAATACCATTCCAAATCCAATCATGAAGTCCATCAACAGTTCCACCATCAATTCCATCATTAACCAGTTCCAACCCACATACACATATCACAAGCCAATCAACCACGCATATCAACCAAGCAATTTCAGTCAATCAACCCAAGTCCTAATTCCATTAGCCAATTCCACATACCAATTCTATTGTCCACTTCAATGTACAAATTCCCTTACCAATTCTATTAGCCAATTCTAAGTCATAATTATGTATCAATAACACATTATCAACCCCCAACCCGCATAGCACCACTTTCAACCAACAACACGTAACATCAAACCATCCAATATCACATAGTATCATTTCATCCATTCACACATTTATAATCACATCACACTTCATTCAATAATTCCACTTTACACAAACAGTTTAAGGGTAAACGGCTAGCTCACCGGCCACCCCCACCCGCAAGTACAGGGGAAACCATGTTGTGAGTCTCAGGGTTACCCTCCTGTATATCCTTCATTGGACGACCCCACATTGGCAGGGCCATCCACCTGTTCATCATTTAAGGGCGACCCCACATTGGCAGGACCACCCTCCTGCAACCACAACTGACAGCACAAGGTATAGATACAATTTACAGAATCACCTCCCGACCCTCCTACACTCATTACTAAGTCTGAACCATTATCATTTCCCCAATCTCAAAACATCACAAACAGCCCATAATCATCAACCAAACAATCAATTAACAACAAAAACGTCACTTTTCTCCTCTTCACCGACAGCATCCTACTCTGAAATACCCAGAAAATCAGGGTGCGATCTCTTCCTCTCGTCACAACGAGCGCGTAGCGAGAAACGGATCGCCAATCGGAGCTCTACCACTCCCAGAATCAAGGATTGAAGGTTAGGGGGTTTTTGGTTCGTCAAAAGGATTTTCGGGGAAAGAGAAAGAGGGAAAGTTATGGAATTCCGTGCAGAAAAATGCCTTTTATGGTAGACACAAGAAACACGGCGTGTTTCTTACAACACACGGCGTGTTGGTTCAAACAACACGGTGTGTTTCTATAACACACGGCCATGTTTTGTAGTTTGCCAACTTTGACAAATTTTCACGTACTCGCTTGTATCTTCAACCCGACTCAACTATGAACGTCCCAGACTTCGATGGGACCTCAAGAACATTGTTTCCAACGTCTAAACCACCCAAACTCTAGTTCCAAACCGTTCGGTTGGGCGGGGATGTTACACCTGCCACAAATTGAATTGTTGTCATTTCAGGCAAAAATAACTAATATTAGTATTCATTTAAAATCCTAAACAAACACAGTTAAAAATAATAGACAATAATTAAATCAATTCAAAACTAACCATGATCAGGTGTAGATCAACATTAAGGTATTTTTTGGTTTGTGCCTCGACAAAACCTTTAAAACGTGACCAATTGTAGTCAACCAAATGATAGGAAGAAATATGTAACGATTTCCCCCCATATTTGATACGTTTTCATGTGGCATTTAAACTTTAATATTGTTCTTTTAATGGTTTTGATCAACTTTATGAATATTCGCCTCAAATGAGCTATTGGGATCATTATGGTCCATTTTCACGTTTTCCAAGGTCTTTTTGATGAGTTTTAAGGTCATACCATTATTTATGATGTCGATACAAAGCCACAAATTCAAACGGTGCTCAAATCAGAGTCTAGACGCTCAAGATATAAAGTTTTGAAGTTCTAGCGTAAATACAACGAGATGGTAAGAAAGGAACCACAGTTAGCGTCCTATCAGCGAGACCTGGCGTACACCCGACATGCAGATGGCTTGTAATCTACGTGCACACCCGTTACACGCCGCACTCTAGGCGGATTTTATAAATAGGTTTTTTAGAAACCTAATGAGAAATGATGGCCAAACTTCATTCCCAACTTGTTTTCAACGAACATACCCGACCCCCAGCACCTAGAAAACCCCCTCAGAGTCCAAAAATTATCTACCGATCATCATCCTTCATTTACTGTGTCACAAAAAAAGCTGGAGAAGATCAAGATTCATCCAGACCCGAAGAAATCGATGGAGTTTTTCATCTCTTTCTTTATAGGTCGTATTTCTCAGATCTTCACTATGTACTGTTGTAACTAAACCCGCTTGGGTTCGGTGAGTGGAACCTTAGGGGGATTGATGATTGATTACACTCCTGTTACTTTGGATTTATTTCAGTTTAATTCAAGTTCATATGTTATTCAAATCTATGTGTTCTTCAACCTCTATTTCTTGTTTCTCTGACAAAGATGCATGATTAGAGTTGATTGTTTGATTTACTAATATCTTGATTCAAGTGTTTGTATCTCGGAGTGTTGCACTTCAATGTTATGCATAGATTCGATCATACTAGCTATGACTTTTTAGGTTTAAATACCAAAAATCATTTCATCGAACACCTTGTGTGCATTCTACTTTCAATGCCAATGGTGACCAATGCCCGTTTGTTAGTGGTTAATGGTGAGTTCTATTTGACTCTATTCAATGAGCTTAGGATTCGTGTCGATGTTATGTTGAAATATCTCATCTGGCTTGTTAGAATTGTTTTAGTCCAAAGTTGTGTAATCATCATTCATGAACCCGAAAGGGGAAACTTGCTTGACCCTTATTTCTCTCCCATTTCATCGATCATGTGTTCTGATAAATATGGTTTCTAATAGACAATATCATGGGAGTCCTGAAGAGTGCCCAGCCGCACACATTGATAACTTCCTTGAGCTCTGCAATACCTACAAGCAGTAGAGAGTTTCAGCAAATGCTATTCGCCTCATGTTGTTCCCCTTCTCACTTATGGGAGCAGCAAAGAGGTGGCTTAATAGTCAACCTGGTGGAATTTTCACCAATTGGAGGCAGCTAGCTCAATAATTCTTGGAGGAACTCTTTCCACCCTCCAAGACTTCAGAGTTTTAGAAGAGGATTGCGCGATTCATGTAGTTTGATGATGAATCATTGTACAACTACTGTTACAGATTCCAAAAGCTCCTGCGAGCTTCCCACACCATGGGTTCGAAGATTGTTGTACCTATGGAGACCTCTCAAGTTAAGGCAGTGGTTACTTCGTATGTCCCACCTATTCCTTTCCCTAACCAAGCAATGGAGGAGTCGCAATAATAATCTTTCCACGCTCATCTCAAAGTCCTTGAGAGACAAGAAATAACGAATCATTTCTTTCATGCTCTAGTGAAGATTCCTTCTTATGCTAAGTTCTTGGAGACACTCTACTTGGGAAGGAAGATGTTAAGTTGGAAGCTGTGAAGATTACTAAGGAGGTGCTACCTCCACCGGTGATTGAGAAGGTAGATCAAGTGGTAGCAATGCTGGAAAAGGTGAGGGTCAACAGAAAATTCTTTCACACCATCGTCAAGAACCCATCAAGCACCGACCACTTGAAGAAGCTGTGTTTAAAGAAGGAGGAAGTGGCTCAATTTTACGAAATGGTGCTTGGTATGAACTGTTCACAACTCCTCCAAAAGCAGGTTTCCAAGAAGCGCAAGGATCCGAGAAGTTTCTCTTCTCCTTGCTATATTGGTTCCCATTGCATAGATAGGACTCTTGTTGATTTAGGAGTTAGTATTAATGTGATGCCTAATCCTTTATGCCAACGCTTAGGATTGACAGAGTTAGTTCCTACTAGTATGGATGTTCACTTAGCTTATGAGAGCATTAAGCAACCCTTAGGGATTGTTAAAAATGTTCTCATTAAAATCAATAACTATTATTTCTCGGTTGATTTTGTAGAACTAAATATGAAGGAAGATTTCAATACTCCCCTTGTACTAGACAGACCATTCCTCGCCACCGCTGGAGCCATCATTGATGTGCTAAGCGGGAGGATGACCTTCCGATTAGGGGATGAAGAGATCGTGTTTGAAATGGCTACTCTGGTGGTCATTTCTCCTCCTTCATCTCCCAAGAAGAAATCATATTTTGATTTTGATGCTTTGCTCGATTATTTCAATAAGCTCACCTCACTCCCGCAAAGTTCTTTGTTGGTACCGGAGGTTGGCACGATTGAGGGAAAAGGGAAAGTCCCGAGAAACTCATTGAAGGAAAAAGGAGCTCATGAAGTGAAGGAATTGCTTTCCGAGAAATCGGAAGTGTAGAAGGAATGCATAGGAAAAAAGAAATCATTACTAGAAGGCGAAGGAAAGAAGATGAAGAGGAACTCAAGATTTCATCATTCGAAGCCCTCTAATCATGTACCTTAAACGGAAGTCCATGTATAGTGGAGCTAGCGACGAGACATTTAGCACTCATCGAGACGCACCCTAATATTTTTGTACATAAAGACAATTTTAAATTTTAATTTTTTTTTATTGTGAGGATTTTTGCTCGAGTTTTTACCCCGGTTTTAGGTGTGATTTTTTTTTTATGTTATGATGATTGATGCTTGCTCGAGTCTTTATTTTGTTGATTTTTGTCGAAGAAAGATGTTGGGATCAAAACAATTTGCGAGTCAAATGGTTTTTAATGTTATTAGGGGATGGGAATTCTTCCCAGCAGGTCGGTGTGTAAGCGGCTTGCACGCCGCCTGCTAGTAGAAAAATCCTCCCCTTTATTTTCGAATTTTGGCTGAATTTTCTTCCCTCTCTTCTCCTTCTTTGATTTTACTTCTTCTTCTCTTCCTCCTCTCTCCCAAACCCTAAATACATGAACCAAATAACCTCCACTCCTCCATAAAACTTCCCTAACACAAATCCTTCACTCCCATCTCTTTAAATCCTCCATTCATCCCCTCCTCCACAAAACTCACACCCACATTCTCTCTCCTTCCTCCATTGAAGAAGCTCTAAAAAAGCTTGAGCTCTTCTTCTTATCCACCACTCCCACTCACTCTTCCACCCTAAAAACGCCACCAATCTTCACCAAACTCGTTTTCCATCACCAGTTTACCCTCACCCTCAAGTTTTTCCTTCTTTTCATCAATCCCACTCTTGGAAGAAGAAGAAAAAGGCAAACCTCTTTTGACCACGAAATTGCTTTTGCTTTTTAAGGTTGGTTTTCTTGTTCTTAGTTTCTCTTTGCTTCAATTATTGTTAATAAACTGTATGATGTGAATTATACTCTTGTTGATGATTGATTGTTGGTTAGGAGCATGCTAGGGTTGTCATACCTGAATTTTTGGATTTTTGTGAGTTGAAGAGCTAGGATTGTATGCATGAACTTGATTCTTAGACTTTCTAATCAATTTTCTTGTTGAGTTGAATCGATTGCTTGATTTTAGTGCTTCGTATTGACTGAGTTTGGATTATTGCATGACAAATGATTTTTTCTCCTAGAATTTTTAGCATAAAATACCAGTTTTGTGCCTACTTTATGTGTTGAGATTTTAGGTTCCACGTTCTATTGTGAATCCAAGGTACACACTCCGTTTCCCTTTATTTAAGATGATGATTTGAGCTTTGTGATGGCTTGTTCGTTGTTCACTAATGATTTTTGAATTTTTCCTCTCTTAGTCGATTTTTGCCATGTTCCTTAATTGAAGATGACTTGAAGTTTATTTTCTTGTCTTCTACTTGATTAAGCATGATGAATTCTTTGGCTAGGATTGCATGAGATTAAGTTGATGATGCTTATGCTCTTTGTTCTTACTTATCTAATGCCATTAAATTATTGATTTGCGCCATTCCACACACCTTTTGCATATGAGTTTTAGTGTTTAAGATCATATCTTGTGCTAGGATTAGTATGTGATTTTTCATGCTAAGTGTGGGGTGGTAAGATGTTGAGGATTGAGTGTAGCATGTGTTATGGACTTTGTTCATTGATTGATTGTGCTTAGAACTTTCATGAATCTATGTCGACTTGGAAACTTTAAATGAATTCTTGTGCATGATTTTTGTGCTTTAAATTTTGGAACCTTGTTTGAATGAATACCTTTTGGTTTTTGTTCATTTTGACGGATGGCGCCAAGGAGAAGAATCTCTCATTCTCCGGGATCCAGCACGGTAGAGTCTCTCTTTGCCGACTCTGCCGAGCATGCCAAGGCTTTGGATGAGAAAAGGAAGAAGACCCCCTTGCCTTTCCGTTTCCTTGATGACATGCACTTTGAGAAGTACTCGATTCTGAAGGATCTCAAACCTCTGATCCATGGTGCAATCGACGAATTCTCCCTAAGGGATGAATTGGAGCTTATCAAGAGTGTGGCGGAACTAGTTGGCTTGCGCGACATCTTTAATCTCACGGATCCATGCCCAGAAGATGCCCTCAAAGAATTTCTCTCAACCTTTGAGCTTGACAACACGGACGTATTTTTCACATTTACAGGGAAAGAGTATGGTTAGTCTTTTGATGAGTTAGTAATTGAAATGGAGATCGCCACAAAAGAGTAGTTGAGAGGAGCGGTAATCAATTGGCCTTACCATGATCAGTTTAACACCAAATGAGATCTAAAGAGGGATCGCGAGTTACCTCACAAAGGGTGATGACAAAAAATTTCGGCCGTCGATGCTCCTTCTACTAAGGTGAGGTACCACATGTATAAGTTCATATATCTCATGTGGCGATTTACCGTGTCGCAGTGGAAGGAAATCCTCTGCTACAACACCTTCGACTTGGATATTGCTTGAGTCGTCTTCCAAAGAGTAAAGCTTCATCCGATCGCACTCATGGAAGAACTTTTCAAGAGTGCTACACGACTCTACTTGCAATATCTGGTAGGCGCAGGTTTTGTTGGAAAAAATTTCTCGGTTCTTGACCTTTACTTTAATTTTGGAGGGAGATCAAACAAGCACATCCCCATAATCAGGTTGGGTGCAAAAAGACTTGCGGTGAGAGGTTTCAAATTCCCTCTTAACTCTGAAGATCCTGCCCCAGAAGAAGAAGAACTTGTGGCTGAAGTTGATCTTTCCCCACCTCGGGACAATGCGAGGAAAAATTCTAAAACTACCTGACAACACATTGAGGAGCCACTTGATGTTATGCAGGAGGAATTCACAGCCCGCTTTTACCACATCGACAAACAGCTTGTTGTGATTTTTGGCCACCTCCAAGATTCGAAGAAGTTAAAGCCTTCTTTGATCACTTACCAGAGGCGTAGGAGGACTGATGGCGCATCAAGGAGCGCCAAAGAGGATGTCTGATCCACCTGAGCTTCAGCTTACTCTAAGAAAGGGTTCATACCCTCCTCCACCTGTCCTTTACTTTTATGCACTTTTATTTTTCTAAGACTTTTTCGTACTTTTATTTTATTTCCTTTTTATTCAGAAACATTTTTTATGACTGTATTATGATTGTGATGGTATTATGGTATTCAAATTTGTTTTATGTGGATGGTCAAGGTACAAAAGAAAAGTGAACACCAAGAACGAAAAGAAATTGAGCGAAAGTTTGGTCCTTCCAGATTTCACTATGAGCGCGCTTCTTTTTTTCCTAGTATCATCTTCTCTTTTTCCCTACTCGCCATAGATTTGTGTTTGTCCAATGAGGACATTGTCTTCTTTAAGTGTGGGGTGGAAAATGCATGATTGGGTCAAACTTTTTACCATGAACTTTACTAAAATGGGTGGTGATTATGGCCAGTTTTTGGTGAATTTTTTTCATTTTATCACTACTTTCCCATTTCACCTCGTAGTTTTGCCTCTCTACATTGCTCAATACATCAATTTTTGAAGTTCTAGCGTAAATACAATGAGACGCTAAGGAAGGAACCACAGTTAGCGTTCTGTCAGCGAGACCTGGCGTGCAACGGGCATGTAGATGGCGTGTAATCGGCGTGCACGCTAGTTACACATCGCACTCTGGGCGAATTTTATAAATAGGTTTTTCTAGAAATCTAATGAGAGACGACAACTAGACTTTGTTCACAGCTCATTTTTTATGAACATACCCTACCCCCAGGACCTGTAAAACCCTCTCTAAGTCCAGGAATCATCTACCGATCATCATCCTTCATCTCATGCGTCATAGAAAAAGCAGGAGAAGATCAAGATTCATCCGGACAAGAAGAAATCGGTGGAGTTTTTCATCTCTTTCTTTCTAGGTCATATTTCTCAAATCTTCACTATGTACTACTATAACTAAACCCCCTAGGGTTCGGTGAATGGAACCTTAGGGGGATTGATGATTGATTACACTCCTGTTACTTTGGATTTATTTCAGTTTAATTCATGTTCAGATGTTATTCAGATCTATGTGTTCTTTAACCTCCGTTTCTTGTTTCTCTGACAAAGATGCAAGATTAGATATGATTGTTTGATTTAGTAATATATTGATTCAAGTGTTTGTCTCCCAGAGTGTTGCACTTCAATGTTATGCATAGATTCGATCATACTAGCTATGACTTTTTAGGTTTAAAGACCAAAAATCATTTCATCGAACACCTTGTGTGCATTATACTTTCAATGCAAATGGTGATGAATGCCCATTTGTTAGTAGTTAATGTTGGGTTCTATTTAACTCTATCCAATGAGCTTAGGATTCGTGTCGATCTTATGTTGAAAGATCTCATTTGGCTTGTTAGAACTGTTGTAGTCTAAAGTTGTGTAATCGTGATTCATGAACCCGAAAGGGGAAACTTGCTTGACCCTTATTTCTCTCCCATTTCATCGATCATGTGTTTTGTCTTTGTGCGCTTTGAGAGATTTGTTGTCAAACTCCTACTTCCATGCTCTTTGAGTCCATACTTGAGTTAGTCATTTATAGCTTGAGCCAGCCTTGCCTTGAGATTATGATTGTGAAGTATGTGTGTTTTGTTTGTTCTACCAATTTGAACACCTCTCTTAGAACTGAGTAAGCCAAAACTAGAGACCCTTGGGAAATATGACCCTGGCCAAAAGCCAGGTATCTTTGGTCACGCTTTCTACAATGATCACCAAGTTCACCAAACAGTTCCTCCTACGTATGCCAACATACTTCAAGTTTGCATATTAGTATGATATTGTGCAAATGAGGGTGCCAGTTAAGTACAACACATACATTTGACACCATTTCTTCAAATCATTCTCTTTGCCCAAACGACCTTTAAATCTTTAAGCTCTACCCTCTCGTTCTTGGTAGCATTAGCATATTTGAGTGTGCAAGCTCCCACCATGGAATCCATTTCGTGCCTCGTTCTTTTCTCCAACTCTATCCTTTTTGCACCCCTTCCGCAGCTCATACACATTATACACATCTTCTTCATTTATCTTTAGTGTCATCTCCGGGCCAACTTTAATGTCTGCGAGCTCACGTCGTATAAATCTAATACCCACCTCCTTAACGCAGTAGGCAATTGAGTGATGCCTACTTTCATTGTGCCCCCGAACCCCAAACTAGTTATTCTGACAATCTGATCTGGAGAGCTCCGCTTAACTAATTCGTTGATTTTGTTGGAGCTACACCTACATATGATTGCCTCATTGATGACACTCGATTTGACGTGATTATCAGCCTCATTTAAGCGACATTTCTTTGCTTAAGACATGGTTTTTAGGGTAGAATAACGAATATTCAATCGATTGCCCTATCTCGTGCCATTTGTGTTACCTTGGCCCGTTTCGGGTCTATTTGATGGTTTTCTAGTGTTTTTATGTCAGCACAGGTTTTTACCGTCAAATAAAGTAGCCACGGACGTGTCTAAGGCGTTGGAATCTCGAAGGATTGCACCGGGATCGATCAAAGGATCCAACCAAGTTCAAACAAATTTCTGCCCGGATTATAAAGGAGTTTTCGCTGAAAATGACAATCGGCTGGTGCCAAGTCAAAGGAATTTTCGGTGAAAGTGTTGAACTTTCAGACCGAGAAGAAAGTTCAGGAGAATCAGCCGGCGGGACTTCCATTCACAAGCATATTTTCGGCAAAAATAATTCACTATTTTCGGCGAAAATATTAGAAGAAATCCGGCTGATTAGGGTTAAGTATAAATACTTAACCCGGCGGCCCAATCAGAAGATACATCATAATTTACATCAGAAAATACTTTTCGAATCAGAATTCTACGATTTTCTCTCAAGTTCTAGAGCGAAGAGTTAGAGTTCGAAGAGCCGGGAAGAGATCGTGATGCCATCCCTTTCATCTCGGAGAACCGGAGCTAGAGTGTTATCTACCGAAGATCGAAGTCTGTCAGAGTCGTCTAAATTAGGTTTTTCAGATTCTTTTCTGTTCTTCCTCTGGATGATGAACTCTTTCTTTATCTTTGTTTCTTTTGTGATAAACATGAGTAGCTAAACTCGTTAGAGCTTAGACTAGATGAACCCTAAGTGACCCAGGGCTTTAAAGCGGTCACAGATCGGTGGTGATTAGATTCGAAATTCAATCAGTTCTTTTTCATGTTTGATTTGTTCTTCCTTGTTCATGTTTCTTGTCTGGATTGATCACCTAGATTAGATTCTGGTTAAGCTAAGGATAGAAGCGAACGCTCGCCTTACTTTAGAACATCGAATTGAACAATTAACCTTATAATTGGAGCGTGCCTTTCATAGGAACCGGTTAGGGTTAATTCACTGCAAGAGTAACTCATTAATCATTAGTAATTGCACCAGTTAATTAAGTCATTGCGAGAGGCGACTGTACCCGGGCGGCTAGTTAATCTTGGTAGTTAGAACGGGTAGAGCGAACGTTCGCCGGTCTTAAACCTAAGGGTAAGGAGTTATGGTGGTGTCTTAGTAATTGATTGAACGAGAATCGAAATCCGCTGATCTGTTGATTGCCAATGCTCTGGGGAACGAAAGGGGATTCAAAGTCTAAGTTCGTTTGTCATCTCTGTTTTCAAACCCTAATTTCCAATCTACTTTAGTTTAATTTTTACTTTCTCTGCATTTCTTAGAATTAGAAGTCGTGGAACTCACACCACGCACAACTTGGTTGCATTCGAGTATTTTGCCAGTTTTGAAGTAGTCAATCTTAGAAGACCCTTAGAATACGATCTGCTTAGCTTTTTAGCTTTGTAGTATTTGATTACCGCTCTGCAGCGTTCATCAAATTGGCGCCGTTGCTGGGGACTTCTTTTGATTGTTCGAAAGAAGAACTGGCAATTTATTCTTCTACGTTCCATCTTTCATTTTTCCACCCACTTCGATTTTACGCTGGTATGTTTGCTTTTGTTGCTTGTAGGTTGTTCTACAGGTTTATGAACCGCTCGATCGCTCATTCTCAGTTTCAGCCGGGTAGTTCTACTCCGCCGAAGAAACTGCGAGCTCAGAAGTAAGTCATAGTCATTCCGCCTACACCACCTATCCCTAATAAGATTGAGGAGTTGAAGGAGAACTCCTCATCTTCATCCGCTTCATCAACTACTTCAGATTCACCACCACCTTCTCCTCCCGTACTAGTTGCTCAGCGCACCATGGCAGATTACTGTAGACCAATTGTGACTAACTTTCGAGCTAGCGTCGTTGTGCCGCACAATGATGACGACCCTGATTATGATATCACAATCTTCGTCCTGAACATGGTCTCTAAGAATCTTCGATTCGAAGGAAAGCCGCAAGAAAACCCCCGCACACATTTGGCGAACTTCCTAGACATGTGCGAGATGTTTAAGAGCGGGAATCTCGGTAAGAACAATCTTTGCTTGTGAGTATTCCCATTCTCTCTTAAAGGCAACGCCAAGGTATGGCTCGGCTCGAAACCACCGGCTACTACACTGACTGGGATAATCTAGCTCAGGACTTCATAGAAGAATACTACCCCCCTTCAAGAACGACATTCTACAAGGTAGCATCGCTAGTTTCTCTCAGAAGGAAGGAGTAAGCTTATACGAAGCTTGGAACGAATTCCAAGAGCTTCTCTCTGAATGCCCTCATCATGGATTCAACCAGAGTCAGCTAGCCGAAATCTTTGCCCAAGGTATGAATGAGGAAACGGCTGAATGGGTCAACATTTTAGCTAAGGGAAACTGCACAGCACTTGAACCAGAAGCTGCTCTACTTCACTTTGCGGACTGCGTATCTAAGTCCAGAAATAGGAAGAGACAGTTTGGAGCAGCCAAGAGTCAACCAAGCAGTGGAGATCAGATTAAGATCGCAATGCAGAAACACATGGAAGAGATCTTGGGAACATCTAATAATTGGTCTAGAGAGGAAGTTAATTTCATTGATCAAGGCTTCACCAAGGATCACTGAGGCTACCCCGACTACCATCAGTTCAGAACACCTCCTCAACAGCAGGGAAGCTTCCCTGAGCGTCCTCCTCCCAACTTCGGATTCAACCGGAGTCAGAATCAATGCTGGGAGAATAGTTATCAAGATCCCCCAGATTCACCAGAGCACATCAACCTCAGAATTTTACGTCTGAAGACATGTGGGAGAGGAAACTAGCCCAGAAGTTTGATCTGATTGCAGCACGGATGAAGGAACACGAAGAAAAGTTTAAAACCCAAGACGCTTTTAACCAAGGACAGATAAATAAATTTGTAGCCTGTTAGCCAACCTTCCTCTCTTCAACCAGGCACCGTCTCAAAATGACTCCTCCGAGAAGAACGAGCAAGCTAAAGTCATCACAACCAAGAGCAGTGAGCAGAACAGCCTGGAGAAGAAGAAGGGAGCACTATCCGTTCTCTCTACGGGAGAGTGTTCAACTATCGTCTCTCAATCACCACCCATACCTATCCCAGCTAAGTGCTCTGATCCTGGTCCTTTTACATTACCTTTAATCATTAATGGCATTGCAGTTAGCGAAGTTTGGTTGATCTAGGTGCGTCTATCAATGTCATGCCTATGTGTTTATATAAGAAACTGAACCTAGGTGAATTAGAACCGGCTAGTATGCATGTAGTGTTCGCCGACAGGACTCTAAAAGAACCTAGAGGAATAATCAAGGATGTAATCACTTGTTGTGGCCCTTTCCATTTTTCGCTGATTACGTAGTAATGGATACTCGAGAGACATATTCTACCCTTCTCTTAGGCCGGCCATTTATGGCAACAGCCGGCATTAACATTAATGTACCAAATGGTTCGTTAACATTAGAGTTGGGAGGATACTGCAACATTCCGTCTCAAGGATGGCATGAAATACATTCCTAAGGGAGAGGCACATTGTTTATTCGTTGAAACTTTGGAGTTGGCCTCGGTCAACTTCATTACTGACGTTTCTTCTAGTGTTCCTAGATCGGTTGTTGCTGCAGATATTGAACAGGTTATTAAGAAAAGCCAAAAACTTTGGTTCAGAAGCCGCTCAAGAAGAAGAAGAAGGAACTGCAAGCCTCTTCTAAGCCACCGAGCGCTAAACCGAGCGGACCTCGAGGGAAGAACAAGAAGACGAAGACCCAAATGGTCTAGAGGCCAAAAATTCTGACGTCTTCCATCGAGCCAGCTGCACCACAAATCCGTTCCGAGAAACCGGCGCCGGAACAAGTATGGAAGGAGAAGCCGAAAGAATCTCCTAAGGAAATACTGACGATCACCGATCCTGGTGATACCAAGCCGGAGATAAAAGAAAAGAAGAAGCCGACAGTCCTCATTACTTCCATCGTCACACTCAAGAAGGATGACCTCTCTAGAGAGCTTTTCGGACCGTTCAAGTTCGTCGATCATCTTCTCGATGGACGTACCAAGCTCTTACATGCAAACGGGAAGAGATTCACGCTTACCGGAAAAGCCCGAAGCTGTACTTCATGAACTCCGATGCGAGCGTTAAGGAGAATCTAAGTTGGGATGTCTCCTAATACCGTCCAGGTATCGTCCAGCTCAAGGACGTTAATAAAAGAGCGCTTCGTGGGAGCAACCCACTGGAGTCTATTTTTAATTATTGTCGAACTTGGTATTTTAGAGTCGGTTCGGGGGAGCCAAAAGTGTCAGTTTGTTTGATTTATTATTTTTCGTGTAGATTCTGTGTGTCATAGAGTTAGTCGCAAGTTGATTGGGGTCGTTCCGATTTTTGTGGATTTAACTGTGATTTTCTGAAGTTTGCCGGATTTGCGAAAATATTTTCAATCGTAGTGTTAAAAATTTTCGGCGAATTTACAATATCATTTTCGGCGAATTTACAATATCGATTTTTCGGTGAAATTCGTTTTGGATTAATTTTGAAAACCAAGCAGTGCATTTGAACTAAAATTTTCGGTGAAAACACCCTCTTATTTTCGCCGAAAACTCTTTTGAAAATCACCCAACTATCCCCATTTAAAATCCGGAGCTATCCTCTTCCTCCTTCTTTCATTTTCGTTCAAACACCCGAAAACCCCCTTCCCCTTTTCTTTTTCAAATCGCCGCCGCCACCCCTCTTTTTAAACCGCCATCGCCACCAGTTTTCCCACCGCCGCCCCGTCGCCGAACCGCAGCCGCTCAACTCCACTCCCCATTCCGATCTTTTCAAGCCCTAGAACGTTCAAATCGGAGCTCTGCAGCTCCAGTTCACCGAAACCCTTGTTTTCAGAGTTTTTCACCGATTCCTCCCAAACCATTCATTTTTAGTACCCATGGCTTCAAGGTAAAGTGTAGAGCTTTTCAATACGAATCTTTTGACATATGGATTGCTGAATTTCGTCGGGGTTGACTTTCAGTTGACTTTTCGATTTGCCTCGTTTTGCGTGCCGACTGTTTTCGTGTGAACTAGCTTAGCTGAACTTATAGAACTGTTCTAGCATGTTAGGGAGTTCCATGCTTAATTTCCATATCATTTGATCATGTGTTGCTATGCATACGATTGATTCTTTGTTATGTTGACTTATGAGAAATGTCGGTTTGACCGTGAATTGTTTTTGATCATTTGGCTGCCTGATGTGCTCATTCTCCTTCATATTATTGTGTTTGCCATATTAGATCATATTTTACCGTCGTTATCCACCTTGTGTTAGTCTTGCCATGATTTGGGTTCAATATGCTTAAATGTTGACTTTCTGAATGTCGGTTTGACTTTTTGAACTCTAATTGTGCTTATCCGATTCTGGCTGTTCCTAAGCATGTATTTTACTGTCTATGACTACCGGTTACTCTGCTTTGCTTACCCCCACTTAGTTTTCCTATTTCTTTGTGAAATTGAGTTTTTCTACTAAGTGTGGGGTAGGGTTTTAGTTGACTAATCGGTTTCATTCTGGTCTTAGGAACACCACTTATGAGCGCAGGACTAAGGTGCGACTTGATGGCGCCTTGAGCTCAGGAGCTGCCGCTCCCGTCACACCTGCCATTCTGGGTCCTCCACCCGCACTCCTCGCCGGGCTGGATGCCATCGCACTATAGCTCGTCTACCAGACTTCTACTTCGAGTGCTTCAGAAGATCGAGCACATTCGGGGAGCTGACGTGCGCCCTCTTTCCATGGAGTTCCTCTTCGATCACGACGAGGACTACCACCGAAACGTTCATGACGCCCTAGCACCGGAGGTCTCCTAGAGCTGACCACCATCGCTGTCGAGTTCCCAGACATTGCGTCTCAAGGAGTTCTGGGCAACCTTTGATCTGGATGAGCACAAGAGGAAGAGCGCCAGAAGGTTGTGACCTTCTATCTTGGTGGGTGTACAGGCAGCTCACCTACGATGAGTTTGCTGCTCATCTTGGCATCCCCTACGAGCATTATCACGATCATCATCTAGGTTGGGGCGACGATGATGACGACATGGAGTACCATGCGCTCTGGAGCCACATGACATGAGTGCCTGGCGATCGCCTTGGGGAGCACAACTCAGTTAAGTCGCTCTCCCACCAGCTCTTTAAATTTATTCATATGGTTTGGCGTAGGTCACTTTTATATGTTCCAGATAAGGACCGCCACCATATCCTCAAGGAGGAGCTTATGCTTCTTCGAGCCATCCGAGAGAGCTACCCTCTACACCCCGGCTGGGTGCTGGCTCGCATCTTCCGCCAGAAGACCAGGAGGAAGACGCCACCTCGCAGACTCTTGGGGGGTAACTTCATAGGACAGCTTATCCTCTCCTTCGGCATCAGCCATGAATATGGCCCGAACATTCCACGACACCGAGTTAGGACTGTTGGAGGAGACTTAGCGGTTGAGTACGACTTAGAACTCGACCTCAGTCCCCATGTAGTAGCAGATCCTCCACTCAAGCCTGTGGTCGAGTCAGAGGAAGAAGATGATGCTGAGCAGGAGCAGCCCCAGCAGCGCCAGAATTCCAAGACTATATACCCTCACCGCATCATCAGGCAGGGTATGCGCACCAGTCACCGCCGCACATTCCAGTTACACACCAGGTGCCTCCCCAGCAGCCCCGACACCACCCCGCGGATGTTGGAGAGTTGTACGAGCGACTGCAGGAGTGGCGCATCACTGACAGTGCCACTCAAGAGGCGCGATGGACTATTATGCAACAACATATGCGCCGTGCCGACAGGCGGTATGAGGCACAGCTGGCGTGGCAACGCCAGTTCGGCGAATTTCTCCACTTTCCACCTCCCGGCTCACCTGACCAGCAGTGATCGGGTTGTATTCCTTTTCTGGTCCTTTTTTTTATTTATTCTTTTCGGATTTCGGTCCAACTTTTTTCTGTGTGGATCCGGGACACTTGTCCCGGTTTCCTTTTTATGTTTAATTTGTTTTTGTTTTGTAGGCAGTTGGGAGATTCCCTTTGCTTCGCTTGGGTAGATTCCCTTCGCTCTGAGGACCCGCGCTCATCCCCTACACCAATCATCTCGGTCCAGGTTCTTCTACTTCACTCTAAACTCTAATTTTAGTCTTGTGAGGACAGAGTCCGATTTAAGTGTGGGGTAGGATGCTAGAGAACCTTGCATGAACTTGATTGCCCTTGATTGTGTTTTGTGTGTGCCTCGTGATTCCATACCAGTCTCTCTAGCATTAGAATGGCTCAGTTCTTGATTTTTTATGTTAAGTTGTTGTTCAAACCTGCATAATGATGCTTAGACTGCTTAACCTAGAACTTGAGAACCAACTTGTATACTTTGATGCTAAATTGCCTGGTCAGAACAGAATTTTTAAAATCACACTTGTAGTTTGTAGCCTTGATTGCATGAAAATGACCGAATCCGACTAGCAAACCAACTGTGAGCTTTTGATCCATTGTACGTAACTTGCAATTTTAATTCTTTCTGAGTGGTTTTCTGTTTACTTGAATGAGTTAGAATTTGCATGAGACCTACTCGAGACCACACGATGACATGAGTTCTAGAAGGATAGGGGCACCTAGATTCAGCTACTAAGCCAGATAGCCTACCAAACGATAAATCCACTAGGTTTAGACCCTTGAGCTTGGCCTGTTCTTTCGGTTCGATAATACATTACAGCCATTTCCCATTTCTTTCATTCCCCGTTGATCCCCTGTGGTTGACCTACCGGAAGTTGGTTTGTGGTAACCTGCCTATAGCCATTAAACAGGTGGTCTTAGCTAATATGTCCAGACGTGTAAACCCCTCTAGCAACTAAAAGAAAATCGACACAAAAGAAAAAAAAGTAAAGTAAGAAAAGAATAAAATTTTGAAAAAATGAAGAAAATAAAAAAATCAGAAAAAGTTCAAAGTTTTAGTTCAATAAAACGTTCTTCTCCCAACAAATGGAAGAACGAAGTCAAAAGAAAAGTTCAAAAGAAAGAAAAGAAGAAAAAAATCGTGTAAAGAAAAAGAATAAGTGCTAGGTTGCTTGAGGGTATCATAGGACGAGCGTTCATTATTCCACCCGTGTTTGGTTAGTGATGACACTCGATTTGACGTGATTATCAGCCTCATTTAAGCGACATTTCTTTGCTTCAGACATGGTTTTTAGGGTAGAATAACGAATATTCAATCGATTGCCCTATCTCGTGCCATTTGTGTTACCTTGGCCCGTTTCGGGTCTATTTGATGGTTTTCTAGTGTTTTCATGTTAGCACAGGTTTTTGCCGTCAAATAAAGTAGCCATGGACGTGTCTAAAGCATTGGAACATCGATGAACTAAACCGAAATCGATCAAAGGAGCCAATTAAGTTCAAGCATTCTCATGCCCGTTTACAAAGAAGGGAAACTTATTTCGCGAAAATATTAGTGGAAATCAACTGATGCCAAGTGAAGGATGGTTTCGGCGAAAACAATATGTTTTCGGACCGAAACCTATTCGCGAAAAGGACAGAAGAAACAGCTGAGTTACCGGCCAATTACACAAGGATTTTCGCCGAAAATATCCCTATGTTTTCGGTGAAAATATCAGGCCAATCCGGATCAGTTAGGGTTAAGTATAAATACTTAACCCGGCGGCCCAAAAAGAGAAGATCATAATTAATCATAATACAACTTTTCGAGATCAGAATTCAGAGAATCCTCTCAAGTTCTGGAGCGAAGAGTTGGGGTTCGAAGCGCCGGATAGAGATCGTGACGCCATCCCTTCCACCTCGGAGAACCGGAGCTAGGAGTGTAATCTACTGAAGATCGAAGTCTGTCAGAGTCGTCTAAATTAGGTTTTTCAGATTCTTTTCTGTTCTTCCTCTGAATGATGAACTCTTCCTTTGTCTTTGTTTCTTTTGTAATAATCATGAGTAGCTAAACTCGTTAGAGCTTAGACTAGATGAACCCTAAGTGACCCAGGGCTTTAAAGCGGTCACGGATCGGCGGTGATTAGATTCGAAATTCAATCAGTTCTTTTTCATGTTTGATTTGTTCTTCATTGTTCATGTTTCTTGTCTGGATTGATCACCTAGATTAGATTCTTGTTAAGCTAAGGATAGAAGCGAACGCTCGCCTTACTTTAGAACATCAAATTGAACAATTAACCTTATAATTGGAGCGTGCCTTTCGTAGGAATCGGTTAGGGTTAATTCACTGCAAGAGTAACTCATTAATCATTAGTAATTACACCAATTAATTAAGTCGTTGCGAGAGGCGACCGTACCCTGGCGGCTAGTTAATCTTGGTAGTTAGAACGGATAGAGCGAACGTTCGCCGGTCTTAAACCAAAGGGTAAGGAGTTATGGTGGTGTCTTAGTAATTGATTGAATGAGAATCGAAATCCGCTGATCTGTTGATTGCCAATGCTCTGGGGAACGAAGGGGGATTCAAAGGTCTAAGTTCGTCTGTCATTCTTGTTTTCAAACCCTAATTCACGATCTGCTATAGCTTTTTCTTAGCATTAGTAGTTATTTGTGTGAACGCATAACAACGATTGCGGCCTCACCAAATTGGCGCTGTTGCCGGGGACTTCTTTTGATTGTTCGAAAGAAGAACTGGCAATTTATTCTTCTATTTTCCATCTTTCATTTTTCCACCCACTTCGATTTTACACTGGTTTTGTTTGTCTTTGTTATCTGTAGGTTTACAGGTGTATGCCTCACCGTCCTTGGACTCGCTCTCAAACCGAACAGGCCAAGAGTGCAGAGAGACCAGGCAGTTCAGCTACACCTCTATCAAGAAGATCAATCCATTCATCACTCCGATCAAGATCGAGGAACCGAAGGAGAGTTCCTCATCTCCATCTTCACCTGTACCGTCATCTTCATCCACTTCGTACACCGAGTCGCTCTCACCTCCTCCATCTCCTACCATGGGGATAGATTACCACCAAATGGCGATCAACCGCCACCACCACCACCTGCACAGAAGAGTCTAGCAGACTATAACAAGCCGAGCGCGACTAGCGTTCGATCTGCCATTGCCGTTCCGCGCATTGAAGGAGATCCTGACTATGAGATCAAGATTCCATTCTTGACTATGATCTCTAGGGATTTACAGTTTGAAGGCAGGCCCCTAGACAATCCTTGCACTCATCTTGCAGACTTCCTTGATCTCTGCAGTACTTTTAAGAACGGGAACCTCGACAAAAACACTCTTTGTCTGAGAGCCTTTCCGTTCTCTCTGAAAGGCGCTGCTAAGAGGTGGCTTACTGGTAAACCACCTGGCTACTACACTAACTGGGATACTCTGGTTCAGGACTTTGTTGAAGAATACTTCCCTCCGGCCAGAAAACTGCCATCAAGGACAGCATTGCCAGATTCTCCCAGAAAGAAGGAGAAAGCTTGTATGATACTTGGAATCGATTCCAAGAACTTCTCTACACCTGCCCTCATCATGGATTCGAGAAGAGGCATTTAGCTGAATCTGCCAAGTGGGTCAATTCTCTAGCTGAAGGGGATTGCACTACACTCACTCTGAAGCTGCTCTTCTTCACTTCGCAAACTGTGCTTCCAAGTCAAGGAACTGGGAGCGACAATCTGAAGGATCAAGGAGCAAGCTAGATCTCGAAGCTACAATCAAGGCAGAGGTAGAGAAGCATCTGAAGAAGTCTACCACACCGATCAAGTCGCCAAGCAGCTTCTGTCTATGTTGCTGATTGCGAGTGGTGTGGAGCTTGCGCACATAACGGAGGCCGTTGTCAGAATTTTGGTAAGGCAGAAGTCTGGTCTGCCGAAGAGGTAAATTTCATCCAACAAGGCTTCGTCAATAATCAGAATGGTTATGCTGGTTATCGTAACTTCAAACAGCAAGGGAACTATCAAGACAGACCTCCCTACAATGCTGGCGCCAATCATAACCAGGACCAGAATAACCGCCCGGCTGGTCCAGCTCAGGATCAAAAGCCTAACCATCCGCCGGCAGGTGTCTACCAGCTGCCGCATCGCAACCCGGGTAATTATGGAACTGCTCCTGGCAATCGCCAGAATCAATATCTCAACAATACCTATCCAGGGCAGCAGCATCAAAGAGAGAACAATGTCAGTGACCTGGATAAGAAGCTCAGCCAGATCATCACCAGACTCGATGATCATGACAGTCAGTTCAAGGCTCAAGCTCTTCTCAATCAAGAACAGATAGCATCTGGGCAAAGAATTGAGCAAGCCGTGAAACAACATCTCGAGCATGCTAGCGTCTGGTCGACCATTTGGCCAGCTTCCAAGCCAGACAGAGCCAAATCCGCGAAAAGAACAGGCTAAAATGGTAACTGCTCGAAAACTTCCAAACCTAATTGCTGATGCTTGTTCTGTCTTACGCAGGATCGCTGAAACTCCAGAGGAAGAAGAAGAACAGGAACCGGCGCCTAAGGAGGATGATCCTCCTCTTGCACCATACGTCATGAAGCCTCCTTTTCCTAGAGCATTGCTGCCAAATGCAAGGATCGAGACTGGCATGAAGGGGAACAAGGAAGGATATCCTGATATTCGTATTAAGAAACCTGTCTCTCCATATCCAGCTAAGTTATCTGATCCTGGTTCTTTTACTTTGCCTTTGGTAATCAATGATGTTGAGATCGAACGTGCTTAGTTGATCTAGGAGCATCTGTTAATGTCATGCCTGTGAGCCTGTTTGAAAAGTTAAACCTAGGAGAACTTGAACCGCCTAGTATGCAACTCGTCTTTACTGATAGATCACTTAAAACCCCTAAGGGAGAGATTAAAGACGTTATTACTAAATGTGGTCCGTTCACGTTTTTAGCTGGCTATGTGATTATGGATACTAGTACGGATGATTCTACCATACTCATAGGTCGACCTTTCATGGCTACTACTGGAATGAATATTAACGTTCCAAATGGTTCTTTAACTCTAAGAGTTGGTAAAGAAACGAAAACTTTCCGTCTTAAAGATGGCATGAAATATGACTCTAGGACTGAAGAATCTCACTGCCTAGCTGTTGAAACTGTGGGGTTGACTCCGGTCAACTCCGTTACTAATGCTTCTTCTAGTGTCTCTAGATCAGTTGTTGCTGCAGGCATTGAACAGGTTATTGAGGAGAAGCCAGAAATTTCGGTTCAGAAGCCGCTTAAGAAGAAGAAGGAACTGCAAGCCTCTTCTAAACCACCGAGCAGACCTCGAGGAAAGAACAAGAAGACGAAGACCCAAATGGTCTGGAGACCAAAAATTCCGTCGTCTTCCATCGAGGCAGCTGCACCACCATTTCGTTCCGAGCAACTGGCGCCGGAACAAGTATGGAGGGAGAAGCCGAAAGCGTCTCCTAAGGAAGTACTAACGATCACCGATCCTGGCGATAACAAGCCGAAGATTAAAGAAAAGAAGAAGTCGACAGTCCTCATTCCTTCCATCGTCACACTCCAGAAGGATGACCTCTCCAAGAACTGTTCGGACCGTTCAAGTTCGTTGATCATCTTCCTGATGGACGTACCAAGCTTTTACATGCAAACGGGAGGAGATTCACGCTTACCGGAGAAGTCCCGAAGCTGTACTTCATAAACTCTGACGTGAGCGTGAAGAAGAATCTGAGTTGGGATGTCTCCTAATACCGTCCAGGTATCGTCCAGCTCAAGGACGTTAATAAAAGAGCGCTTCGTGGGAGGCAACCCACGGCTGGAGTCTGTTTTTAATTTTTTGACAACTTGGAATTTTAGAGTTGGTTCGAGGGAGCCAAAAGTGTCAGTTTGTTTGATTTATTATTTTTCGTGTAGAGTTTGTGTGTCATAGAGTCAGTCGCAAGTTGATTGAGGTCTTTTCGATTTTTGTGGATTTAACTGTGATTTTCTGAAGTTGGATGGATTTGCGAAAATATTTTCAACCCGAACAGTTCAAAATTTTCGGCGAAACTAAAATCCCATTTTCGGCGAAATCGATTTTTGGTTTTCACTGATTCTCCCTATTTCTTATTTTCGGTCCAAAATGAATTATGTTTTCGGCGAAATCGATTTTGAAAACCAAGCAGTGTATTTGAACTGAAATTTTCGGCGAAATCGTGTTCTTGTTTTCGGCGAAAACGCACTTGAAAATCCGACAGTGTATTTGTACTAAAATTTTTGGCGAAACCACCCTCTTATTTTCGCCGAAAATTATTTTGAAAATCACCCCACTATTCCTTTAAAATCCGGATTTACTTCCTTCTCTCCTTCACTCATTTTCGTTCAACAACCCGAAAACCTTCCCCCCCTCATTTTTTTAAACCGTCGCCGACCACCCACTCTTTCAAACCGCCACCGCCGCCATTTCCCACTGCCGCCACCATTGCCGACCGCCGCCGCTCCCTTCCCCTCCCAATTCCGAATCCATCGAGCCCTAGAACAGCCAAATCGGAGCCTTGCAGCTCCAGTTCACCGAAACCCTCATTTTCAACGTTTTTCACCGATTCCTCTCAACCCGTTCATTTTTAGCAGTCATGACTTTAAGGTAAGTTGTAGAACTTTTCAATACGAATCTTTTGACATATAGATTGCTGAATTTCGTTGGGGTTGACTTTCGTTGACTTTTCAGTTTGCCTCGTTTTGCGTGCCGACTGTTTTCGTGTGAACTAGGTTAGCTGAACTTGTAGAGCTGTTCTATCATGCTTAGGGAGTTTCGTGCTTAATCGCCATATCATTTGATCATGTGTTGCTATGCATACGATTAATTTCTTGTTATGTTGACTTGTGAGAAATGTCGGTTTGACCATGAACTGTATTTGATCGTTTGGCTGTCATAAGTGTTCATTCTCGTTCAGATTATCGTGCTTGCCATTTAAGATCATATTTGACCGTCATTCTCAAAGTTATGATAGTCTTGCCATGATTAGGGTTTTGATATGCCTAAATGTTGACTTTCTAAATGTCGGTTTGACTTTTTGAACTCTGATTGTGCTTATCCGATTCTGGCTGTTCCTAAGTTTGAATTTTACTGTCTATAATTACCGTTACTCCACTTTGCTTACCCCACTTAGTTTCCCTCATTTCTTTGTGAAATTGAGTTTTTTCTACTAAGTGTGGGGTAAGGTTTTGGTTGACTAATCTGTTTTCATTCTGGTTTTAGGAACACCACTTATGAGCGCAGGACTAAGGCGCGACTTGATGGCGCCTCGAGCTCAGGAGCTGCCGCTCCCGTCACACCTGCTGTTCTGGGTCCACCACCCGCACTCCCTCGCCGGGCTGGATACCATCGCACTATCGCCCGTCTACCTGACTTCTACTTCGAGTGCTTCCAGAAGCTCGAGCACGTCCGGGGAGCTGACGTGCGCCCTCTTTCCATGGAGTCACTCCAAAAGCATGACGAGGATTACCACCGGAACGTGCATGATGCCTTAGCACCGGCTGGTCTCCTCGAGCTGACCACCATCGCCGCCGGGTTCCCAGACATTGCCCTCCAGGAGTTCTGGGCAACCTTTGATCTGGATGAGCACAAGAGGAAGCAGCGCCAGAAGGTTGTCACCTTCTATCTTGGTGGGGTGTACAGGCAGCTCACCTACGATGAGTTTGTCGCTCATCTCGGCATCCCCTACGAGCACTATCACGATCATCACCTCGGTTGGGGAGAAGATGATAACGAGGAGGAATGCCACGCGCTCTGGAGCCACATGACAGCGTGCCTGGAGATCGCCTTAGGATGAGCAACTCAGTTAAGTCGCTCTCTCACCCTCTCTTTAAATTTATTCATACGGTTTGGCGTGGATCCCTATTATATGCACCCGACAAGGATCGCCACCATATCCTTAAGGAGGAGCTTATGCTTCTCCGAGCCATTCGAGAGAGCTACCCTCTGCACCCCGGCTGGGTACTGGCTCGCATCTTCCGCCAGAAGACCAGGAGGAAGACGCCACCTCGCAGACTCTTGGGGGGCAACTTCATAGGACAGCTCATCCTCTCCTTCGGCATCAGCCATGAATATGGCCCGCACATTCCACGACACCCAGTTAGGACCGTTGGAGGAGACTTGGCGGTTGAGTACGACTTAGAACTCGACCTCAGTCCCCAGTAGCAGCTGATCCTCCACTCCAGCCTGTGGTCGAGTCGGAGAAGAAGATGATGCTGAGGAGCAGACAGCCGCAGCCGCCGCCAGAGTTCCAAGATTATATACCCTCGCCACATCATCAGGTAGGTATGCTCACCAGTCGCCGCCGCACATTCCCGATCCATACCAGGCGCCTCCCCAGCAGCCCCGACATCACCCCGCAGATGTTGGGAAATTGTATGAGCGACTTCAGGAGTGGCGCATCACCGACAACGACACTCAGGAGGCCGATGGACTATTATGCAGCAACATATGCCCGCGCCGACTGGCGGTATGTGGCACATATGGCGTGGCAACGCCAGCTCTGCGAATTTTCCACTTTCCACCTCCCGGTTCACCGGACCAGCAGTGATCGGGTTGTATTCCTTTCTGGTGTCTTCTTTGTATTTATTCTTTTCGGATTTTGGTCCAACTTTTTTCTGTGTGGATCCGGGACACTTGTCCCGGTTTCCTTTTATGTTTCATTTGTTTTTGTTTTGTAGGCAGTAGGAGATTCCCTTTGCTTCGCTTGGGTAGATTCCCTCCGCTCCGAGGATCCGTGCTCATCCACTACGCCAATCATCTCGATCCAGGTTCTTCTACTTCACTCTGAACTCTAGTCCCTTCACTGTGAGGACACAGTCTGATTTAAGTGTGGGGTAGGATGCTAGAGAACCTTGCATGAACTTGATTGCCCTTAACTGCATTATTTGTGTGCCTCGTGATTCCATTCCAGTCTCTCTAGCATTAGAATGGCTCAGTTCTTGATTTTTGATGTTAAGTTGTTGTTCAAACTTTCATAATGATGCTTAGACTACTTAACCTAGAACCTGAGAACCAACTTGTATACTTTGATGCTAAATTGCCTGGTCAGAATAGAATTTTAAAATCACACTTGTAGTTTGTAGCCTTGATTGCATGAAAATGACCGAATCCGACTAGCAAACCAACTGTGAGCTTTTGATCCATTGCACGTAACTTGCAATTTAAATTCCTTCTGAGTGGTTTTCTGTTTACTTGAATGAGTTAGAATTTGCATGAGACCTACTCGATACCACACGATGACACGAGTTCCAGAAGGATAGGGGCACCTAGATTCAGCTACTAAGCCAGATAGCCTACCAAACGATAAAATCCACTAGGTTTAGACCCTTGAGCTTGGCCTGTTCTTTCGGTTCGATAATACATTACAGCCATTTCCCATTCTTTCATTCCCCGTTGATCCCCTATGGTTGTAGTTCTAGATTGACCTACCGGAAGTTGGTTTGTGGTAACCTGCCTATAGCCATTAAACAGGTGGTCTTAGCTAATATGTCCAGACGTGTAAACCCCTCTAGCAACTAAAAGAAAAATCGGCACAAAAGAAAAAGTAAGTAAAAGAAAGAAAAAGAGAAAAAGTTCAAAAAAAATGAAGAAAAGAAAGTCAGAAAAAGTTCAAAGTTTAGTTCAAATAAAACGTTCTTCTCCCTACAAATGGAAGAACGAAGTCAAAAGAAAAAGTTCAAAAGAAAAGAAAGAAACCGTGTAAAGAAAAAGAATAAGTGCTAGGTTGCTTGAGGGTATCATAGGACGAGCGTTCATTATTCCACCCGTGTTTGGTTAGACGGTAGGAAGCCATGGATTAGATTCGAGGGAAGTTAGTCGAAAGCTACACCGCACAAAGCCATCATCATTCATTCCCATCATCCATTTCATTATAAACCCGAGTAGTGTAGTATTCATTACGGTCCTAGCAGGGAAGTCCTTCTTGACTAGATACTCGTGTTGTCACAGTGGTGGAGATGTGGTCGAAATGCAAACCTATGACAGAATTCGGTAACAGAAAATGATCGAGAGCAGAAACACGTCCTTAAACACAGAGAGTGAGAGTTCCCATTGTACTATATACATCCTGTGTGAGGAGTCTGGTCGGTCAGGTCAAATTCGTGCATGATTGGTTGCTAATTACCTGTCGTGTGTAGTTTATCAGTGAAACCAGGCAGTTTGGCTGATCTGTATGCATGTTAGGTTTCTTGTTATAGGATCGATCTGTCTAATAATTCATTGTGTCTGATTGAGCTCCAATTTAATCGACCTTATCATTTATGAACATGAGCGTTTCTATTCAGTTTGCTTGAGGACAAGCAAAAGCTTAAGTGTGGGGTATTTGATGACACTCGATTTGAAGTGATTATCAGCCTCATTTAAGCGACATTTCTTTGCTTAAGACATGGTTTTTAGGGTAGAATAACGAATTTCAATCGATTGCCCTATCTCGTGCCATTTGTGTTACCTTGGCCCGTTTCGGGTCTATTTGATGGTTTTCTAGTGTTTTCATGTTAGCACAGGTTTTTGCCGTCAAATAAAGTAGCCATGGACGTGTCTAAAGCATTGGAACATCGAGGAACTGAACCGGAATCGATCAAAGGAGCCAATTAAGTTCAAGCAATCTCCTGCCCGTTTACAAAGAAGATTTTGCCGAAAATACCTTGTTATTTTCGGCAAAAATATTAGTGGAAATCAACTGATGCCAAGTGAAGGATGGTTTTGACGAAAACAATATGTTTTCAGACCGAAACCTATTCGGCCAAAAGGACAGAAGAAACAGCTGAGTGACCGGCCATTTACACAAGGATTTTGCCGAAAATATCCCTATGTTTTCGGCGAAAATATCAGGCCAATCCGGATCAGTGAGGGCGGCCCAAAAAGAGAAGATCATAATTAATCATAATACAACTTTTCGAGATCAGAATTCAGAGAATCCTCTCAAGTTCTGGAGCGAAGAGTTGGGGTTCGAAGAGCCGGATAGAGATCGTGACGCCATCCCTTCCACCTCGGAGAACCGGAGCTAGGAGTGTAATCTACCGAAGATCAAAGTCTGTCAGAGTCGTCTAAATTAGGTTTTTCAGATTCTTTTCTGTTCTTCCTCTGAATGATGAACTCTTCCTTTGTCTTTGTTTCTTTTTTAATAATCATGAGTAGCTAAACTCGTTAGAGCTTAGACTAGATGAACCCTAAGTGACCCAGGGCTTTAAAGCGGTCACGGATCGGCGGTGATTAGATTCGAAATTCAATCAGTTCTTTTTCATGTTTGATTTGTTCTTCATTGTTCATGTTTCTTGTCTGGATTGATCACCTAGATTAGATTCTTGTTAAGCTAAGGATAGAAGCGAACGCTCGCCTTACTTTAGAACATCAAATTGGACAATTAACCTTATAATTGGAGCGTGCCTTTCGTAGGAACCGGTTAGGGTTAATTCACTGCAAGAGTAACTCATTAATCATTAGTAATTACACTAATTAATTAAGTCGTTGCGAGAGACGACCATACCCAGACGGCTAGTTAATCTTGGTAGTTAGAACGGATAGAGCGAACGTTCGCCGGTCTTAAACCTAAGGGTAAGGAGTTATGGTGGTGTCTTAGTAATTGATTGAATGAGAATCGAAATCCGCTGATCTGTTGATTGCCAATGCTCTGGGGAACGAAGGGGGATTCAAAGGTCTAAGTTCGTCTGTCATTATTGTTTTCAAACCCTAATTCACGATCTGCTATAGCTTTTTCTTAGCATTAGTAATTATTTGTGTGAACGCATAACAACGATTGCGGCCTCACCAGTTAGACGGTAGGAAGCCATAGATTAGATTCGAGGGAAGTTAGTCGAAAGCTACACCGCACAAAGCCATCATCATACATTCCCATCATCCATCTCATTATAAACCCGAGTAGTGTAGAATTCATTACGGTCCTAGCAGGGAAGTCCTTCTTGACTAGATACTCGTGTTGTCACAGTGGTGGAGATGTGGTCGAAATGCAAACTTATGACAGAATTCGGTAACAGAAAATGATCGAGAGCAGAAACACGTCCTTAAACACAGAGAGTGAGAGTTCCCATTGTACTATATATATCCTGTGTGAGGAGTCTGGTCGGTCAGGTCAAATTCGTGCATAATTGGTTGCTAATTACTTGTCGTGTGCAGTTTATTAGTGAGAACATGTAGTTTGGCTGATCTGTATGCATGTTAGGTTTCTTGTTCTAGGATCGATTGGTCTAATAATTCATTGTGTTTGATTGAGCTCCAATTTAATTGATCTTATCATTTATGAACATGAGCGTTTCTATTCAGTTTGCTTGAGGACAAGCAAAAGCTTAAGTGTGGGGTATTTGATGACACTCGTTTTGACGTGATTATCAGCCTCATTTAAGCGACATTTCTTTGCTTAAGACATGGTTTTTAGGGTAGAATAACGAATATTCAATCGATTGCCCTATCTCGTGCCATTTGTGTTACCTTGGCCCGTTTCGGGTCTATTTGATGGTTTTCTAGTGTTTTTATGTCAGCACAGGTTTTTGCCGTCAAATAAAGTAGCCATGGACGTGTCTAAGGCGTTGGAATCTCGAAGGATGCACCGGGATCGATCAAAGGATCCAACCAAGTTCAAACAAATTTCTGCCCGGATTATAAAGGAGTTTTCACGAAAATGACCTATTGTTTTCGGCGAAAATAACATCACAATCGGCTGTGCCAAGTCAAGGAATTTTGGCGAAAATGTTGAACTTTCGGACCGAGAAGAAAGTTCAGGAGAAAACAGCCGGGGACTTCCATTCACAAGCATATTTTCGGTGAAAAATTCACTATTTTCAGCGAAAATATTAGAAGAAATCGGCATGATTAGGGTTAAGTATAAATACTTGACCCGGCGGCCCAATCAGAAGATACATCATAATTTACATCAGAAAATACTTTTCGAATCAGAATTCTACGATTTTCTCTCAAGTTTTGGAGCGAAGAGTTGGGGTTCGAAGAGCCGGATAGAGATCGTGACGCCATCCCTTCCACCTCGGAGAACCGGAGCTAGGAGTGTAATCTACCGAAGATCGAAGTCTGTTAGAGTCGTCTAAATTAGGTTTTTCAGATTCTTTTCTGTTTTTCCTCTGAATGATGAACTCTTCCTTTGTCTTTGTTTCTTTTGTAATAATCATGAGTAGCTAAACTCGTTAGAGCTTAGACTAGATGAACCCTAAGTGACCCAGGGCTTTAAAGCGGTCACGGATCGGCGGTGATTAGATTTGAAATTCAATCAGTTCTTTTTCATGTTTGATTTGTTCTTCATTGTTCATGTTTCTTGTTGGATTGATCACCTAGATTAGATTCTTGTTAAGCTAAGGATAGAAGCGAACGCTCGCCTTACTTTAGAACATCAAATTGGACAATTAACCTTATAATTGGAGTGTGCCTTTCGAGGAACCGGTTAGGGTTAATTCACTGCAAGAGTAACTCATTAATCATTAGTAATTACACTAATTAATTAAGTCGTTGCGAGAGACGACCATACCCAGACGGCTAGTTAATCTTGGTAGTTAGAACGGATAGAGCGAACGTTCGCCGTCTTAAACCTAAGGGTAAGGAGTTATGGTGGTGTCTTAGTAATTGATTGAATGAGAATCGAAATCCGCTGATCTGTTGATTGCCAATGCTCTGGGGAACGAAGGGGGATTCAAAGGTCTAAGTTCGTCTGTCATTATTGTTTTCAAACCCTAATTCACGATCTGCTATAGCTTTTTCTTAGCATTAATAATTATTTGTGTGAACGCATAACAACGATTGCGGCCTCACCAGTTAGACGGTAGGAAGCCATAGATTAGATTCGAGGGAAGTTAGTCGAAAGCTACACCGCACAAAGCCATCATCATACATTCCCATCATCCATCTCATTATAAACCCGAGTAGTGTAGAATTCATTACGGTCCTAGCAGGGAAGTCCTTCTTGACTAGATACTGTGTTGTCACAGTGGTGGAGATGTGGTCGAAATGCAAACCTATGACAGAATTCGGTAACAGAAAATGATCGAGAGCAGAAACACGTCCTTAAACACAGAGAGTGAGAGTTCCCATTGTACTATATATATCCTGTGTGAGGAGTCTGGTCGGTCAGGTCAAATTCGTGCATAATTGGTTGCTAATTACTTGTCGTGTGCAGTTTATTAGTGAGAACATGTAGTTTGGCTGATCTGTATGCATGTTAGGTTTCTTGTTCTAGGATCGATTGGTCTAATAATTCATTGTGTTTGATTGAGCTCCAATTTAATTGATCTTATCATTTATGAACATGAGCGTTTCTATTCAGTTTGCTTGAGGACAAGCAAAAGCTTAAGTGTGGGGTATTTGATGACACTCGTTTTGACGTGATTATCAGCCTCATTTAAGCGACATTTCTTTGCTTAAGACATGGTTTTTAGGGTAGAATAACGAATATTCAATCGATTGCCCTATCTCGTGCCATTTGTGTTACCTTGGCCCGTTTCGGGTCTATTTGATGGTTTTCTAGTGTTTTTATGTTAGCACAGGTTTTTGCCGTCAAATAAAGTAGCCATGGACGTGTCTAAGGCGTTGGAATCTCGAAGGATTGCACCGGGATCGATCAAAGGATCCAACCAAGTTCAAACAATTTCTGCCCGGTTATAAAGGAGTTTTCCCGAAAATGACCTTTGTTTTCGGCGAAAATAACATCACAATCGGCTGGTGCCAAGTAAAAGGAAATGTTTTGGCGAAATATGTTGAAACTTTCGGACCGAGAAGAAAGTTCAGGAGAATCAGCGCGCGGACTTCCATTCACAAGCATATTTTCGTGAAAATAATTCCTATTTTCAGCGAAAATATTAGAGAAATCCGGTGATTAGGGTTAAGTATAAATACTTAACCCGGCGGCCCAATCAGAAGATACATCATAATTTACATCAGAAAATACTTTTCGAATCAGAATTCTACGATTTTCTCTCAAGTTTTGGAGCGAAGAGTTGGGGTTCGAAGAGCCGGATAGAGATCGTGACGCCATCCCTTCCACCTCGGAGAACCGGAGCTAGGAGTGTAATCTACCGAAGATCGAAGTCTGTTAGAGTCGTCTAAATTAGGTTTTTCAGATTCTTTTCTGTTTTTCCTCTGAATGATGAACTCTTCCTTTGTCTTTGTTTCTTTTGTAATAATCATGAGTAGCTAAACTCGTTAGAGCTTAGACTAGATGAACCCTAAGTGACCCAGGGCTTTAAAGCGGTCACGGATCGGCGGTGATTAGATTTGAAATTCAATCAGTTCTTTTTCATGTTTGATTTGTTCTTCATTGTTCATGTTTCTTGTCTGGATTGATCACCTAGATTAGATTCTTGTTAAGCTAAGGATAGAAGCGAACGCTCGCCTTACTTTAGAACATCAAATTGGACAATTAACCTTATAATTGGAGTGTGCCTTTCGCAGGAACCGGTTAGGGTTAATTCACTGCAAGAGTAACTCATTAATCATTAGTAATTACACTAATTAATTAAGTCGTTGCGAGAGAGACCATACCCAGACGGCTAGTTAATCTTGGTAGTTAGAACGGATAGAGCGAACGTTCGCCGGTCTTAAACCTAAGGGTAAGGAGTTATGGTGGTGTCTTAGTAATTGATTGAATGAGAATCGAAATCCGCTGATCTGTTGATTGCCAATGCTCTGGGGAACGAAGGGGGATTCAAAGGTCTAAGTTCGTCTGTCATTATTGTTTTCAAACCCTAATTCACGATCTGCTATAGCTTTTTCTTAGCATTAATAATTATTTGTGTGAACGCATAACAACGATTGCGGCCTCACCAGTTAGACGGTAGGAAGCCATAGATTAGATTCGAGGGAAGTTAGTCGAAAGCTACACCCACAAAGCCATCATCATACATTCCCATCATCCATCTCATTATAAACCCGAGTAGTGTAGAATTCATTACGGTCCTAGCAGGGAAGTCCTTCTTGACTAGATACTCGTGTTGTCACAGTGGTGGAGATGTGGTCGAAATGCAAACTTATGACAGAATTCGGTAACAGAAAATGATCGAGAGCAGAAACACGTCCTTAAACACAGAGAGTGAGAGTTCCCATTGTACTATATATATCCTGTGTGAGGAGTCTGGTCGTCAGGTCAAATTCGTGCATAATTGGTTGCTAATTACTTGTCGTGTGCAGTTTATTAGTGAGAACAGGTAGTTTGGCTGATCTGTATGCATGTTAGGTTTCTTGTTCTAGGATCGATTGGTCTAATAATTCATTGTGTTTGATTGAGCTCCAATTTAATTGATCTTATCATTTATGAACATGAGCGTTTCTATTCAGTTTGCTTGAGGACAAGCAAAAGCTTAAGTGTGGGGTATTTGATGACACTCGTTTGACGTGATTATCAGCCTCATTTAAGCGACATTTCTTTGTTAAGACATGGTTTTTAGGGTAGAATAACGAATATTCAATCGATTGCCCTATCTCGTGCCATTTGTGTTACCTTGGCCCGTTTCGGGTCTATTTGATGGTTTTCTAGTGTTTTTATGTAGCACAGGTTTTTGCCGTCAAATAAAGTAGCCATGGACGTGTCTAAGCGTTGGAAATCGAAGGACTGAACCGGGATCGATCAAAGAAGCCAATTAAGTTCAAAGCAATTCTGCCCGGATTAAAGAAGGATTTTGCCGAAAATACCTTGTTTTCGGCAAAATAATATCACAATCGTGGTGCCAAGTCAAAGGATTTTGGCGAAAAATGTTTGAACGTCCTATTCGGAAGAAGTTCAGAAGAATCAGCGAGGGACTCCATTCACAAGGATTTTTGCGAAAATAATTCCTATGTTTCGCGAAAATATTAGGAATCCGGATCGATTAGGGTTAAGTATAAATACTTAACCCGGCGGCCCAAAAAGAGAATCATAATTTAATCATAAAAACTTTTCGAATCAGAATTCTGACGAATTCCTCTCAAGTTCTGGAGCGAAGAGTTGGGGTTCGAAGAGCCGGATAGAGATCGTGACGCCATCCCTTCCACCTCGGAGAACCGGAGCTAGGAGTGTAATCTACCGAAGATCGAAGTCTGTTAGAGTCGTCTAAATTAGGTTTTTCAGATTCTTTTCTGTTTTTCCTCTGAATGATGAACTCTTCCTTTGTCTTTGTTTCTTTTGTAATAATCATGAGTAGCTAAACTCGTTAGAGCTTAGACTAGATGAACCCTAAGTGACCCAGGGCTTTAAAGCGGTCACGGATCAGCGGTGATTAGATTTGAAATTCAATCAGTTCTTTTTCATGTTTGATTTGTTCTTCATTGTTCATGTTTCTTGTCTGGATTGATCACTAGATTAGATTCTTGTTAAGCTAAGGATAGAAGCGAACGCTCGCCTTACTTTAGAACATCAAATTGGACAATTAACCTTATAATTGGAGGTGCCTTTCGTAGGAACCAGTTAGGGTTAATTCACTGCAAGAGTAACTCATTAATCATTAGTAATTACACTAATTAATTAAGTCGTTGCGAGAGACGACCATACCCAGACGGCTAGTTAATCTTGGTAGTTAGAACGGATAGAGCGAACGTTCGCCGGTCTTAAACCTAAGGGTAAGGAGTTATGGTGGTGTCTTAGTAATTGATTGAATGAGAATCGAAATCCGCTGATCTGTTGATTGCCAATGCTCTGGGGAACGAAGGGGGATTCAAAGGTCTAAGTTCGTCTGTCATTACTGTTTTCAAACCCTAATTCACGATCTGCTTTAGCTTTTTCTTAGCATTAGTAATTATTTGTGTGAACGCATAACAATGATTGCGGCTCATCACTTAGACGGTAGGAAGCCATAGATTAGATTCGAGGGAAGTTAGTCGAAAGCTACACCGCACAAAGCCATCATCATACATTCCCATCATCCATCTCATTATAAATCCGAGTAGTGTAGAATTCATTACGGTCCTAGCAGGGAAGTCCTTCTTGACTAGATACTCGTGTTGTCACAGTGGTGGAGATGTGGTCGAAATGCAAACTTATGACAGAATTCGGTAACAGAAAATGATCGAGAGCAGAAACACGTCCTCAAACACAGAGAGTGAGAGTTCCCATTGTACTATATATATCCTGTGTGAGGAGTCTGGTCGGTCAGGTCAAATTCGTGCATAATTGGTTGCTAATTACTTGTCGTGTGCAGTTTATTAGTGAGAACATGTAGTTTGGCTGATCTGTATGCATGTTAGGTTTCTTGTTCTAGGATCGATTGGTCTAATAATTCATTGTGTTTGATTGAGCTCCAATTTAATTGATCTTATCATTTATGAACATGAGCGTTTCTATTCAGTTTGCTTGAGGACAAGCAAAAGCTTAAGTGTGGGGTATTTGATGACACTCGTTTTGACGTGATTATCAGCCTCATTTAAGCGACATTTCTTTGCTTAAGACATGGTTTTTAGGGTAGAATAACGAATATTCAATCGATTGCCCTATCTCGTGCCATTTGTGTTACCTTGGCCCGTTTCGGGTCTATTTGATGGTTTTCTAGTGTTTTTATGTCAGCACAGGTTTTTGCCGTCAAATAAAGTAGCCATGGACGTGTCTAAGGCGTTGGAATCTCGAAGGATTGCACCGGGATCGATCAAAGGATCCAACCAAGTTAAACAAATTTCTGCCCGGATTATAAAGGAGTTTTCACCGAAAATGACCTATTGTTTTCGGCGAAAATAACATCACAATCGGCTGGTGCCAAGTCAAAGGAATTTTTGGCGAAAATGTTGAACTTTCGGACCGAGAAGAAAGTTCAGGAGAATCAGCCGGCGGGACTTCCATTCACAAGCATATTTTCGGTGAAAATAATTCACTATTTTCGGGGAAAATATTAGAAGAAATCCGGCTGATTAGGGTTAAATATAAATACTTAACCCGGCGGCCCAATCAGAAGATACATCATAATTTACATCGAAAATACTTTTCGAATCAGAATTCTACGATTTTCTCTCAAGTTCTGGAGCGAAGAGTTGGGGTTCGAAGAGCCGGATAGAGATCGTGACGCCATCCCTTCCACCTCGGAGAATCGGAGCTAGGAGTGTAATCTACCGAAGATCGAAGTCTGTCAGAGTCGTCTAAATTAGGTTTTTCAGATTCTTTTCTGTTTTTCCTCTGAATGATGAACTCTTCCTTTGTCTTTGTTTCTTTTGTAATAATCATGAGTAGCTAAACTCGTTAGAGCTAGACTAGATGAACCCTAAGTGACCCAGGGCTTTAAAGCGGTCACGGATCGGCGGTGATTAGATTCGAAATTCAATCAGTTCTTTTTCATGTTTGATTTGTTCTTCCTTGTTCATGTTTCTTGTCTGGATTGATCACCTAGATTAGATTCTGGTTAAGCTAAGGATAGAAGCGAACGCTCGCCTTACTTTAGAACATCGAATTGAACAATTAACCTTATAATTGGAGCGTGCCTTTCGTAGGAACCGGTTAGGGTTAATTCACTGCAAGAGTAACTCATTAATCATTAGTAATTGCACTAGTTAATTAAGTCGTTGCGAGAGGCGACCGTACCCGGGCGACTAGTTTATCTTGGTAGTTAGAACGGATAGAGCGAACGTTCGCCGGTCTTAAACCTAAGGGTAAGGAGTTATGGTGGTGTCTTAGTAATTGATTGAACGAGAATCGAAATCCGCTGATCTGTTGATTGCCAATGCTCTAGGAACGAAGGGGGATTCAAAGTCTAAGTTCGTTTGTCATCTCTGTTTTCAAACCCTAATTTCCAATCTGCTTTAGTTTAATTTTTAATTTCTCTACATTTCTTAGAATTAGAAGTCGTGGAACTCACACCACGCACAACTTGGTTGCATTCGAGTATTTTGCCAGTTTTGAAGTAGTCAATCTTAGAAGACCCTTGGAATACGATCTGCTTAGCTCTTTTTAGCTTTGTAGTATTTGATTACCGCTCTGCAGCGTTCATCACTCATCTACCCTTGTTTCAATACTAACGAGTAGATAGGATGTTAGGTTCAAGAAACAACAAACAAAACAAGCTTCCAAATAAAAAAAATAATCGAAACTACCAGTATTACCTACTGAGATGCTAAACCTTCTCTGCAATACATGTATTTATTTCATACATAAGAAAAACTCCAATGATGAAAAAATTTAGATCATTTACAGATTATTGTGGTAACTATAGCTAGAAACTATCTGCTGGTTTCTTAGCAAAATTCATTTTTCTGTCCATTTTGCTTCAAAATAGGCTATACAAGGAAAAACATCAATAACACGATTTTTAGTATTGCGTCTAATATTGATATTGAAGCTAATATTAAGTCAAGAGTTCCTAAAACATGATTTTAGAAATAATACTAGTTTTTCCCAATACAAGTATAAAAAATAATACTAATCCTCAAATCCTTCTACTATTAATAGTTATTATCAAAACAAATTGTTCAGCTTCAAATGGTGGACTACACTAATCAGTTTGTACTAGTGTTGAATTGGTGGTTTAATCCTGTTTCATTTCTGTAATGTTTACAGGTCTAATAGTAACCAGGGCAAACAAAATATGTATGCACTTTTGTGGCTAGATTGGCTGCTATTCCTTCCACTTTGGGGATACCTGATGACACTAGCAACATCATTATTATCAGCCCCAATTAAGCGACATTCCATTCTCTAAAACACATTTTAGGGGTAGTTTAGTGGATTTCGATTCATTTACTCTATTTCTTACCGATTTGGTTACCTTTGGCCCGTTTCAGGTCTATTTGATGTGTTTTCTAGTGTCTATGTTAGTGCACAGGTTTTTGCCATCGAATAAGTAGCCATCGGAAGTGTTCGGGATGCAATGGAACCTCAAGACAGAACCTGAGATCATCGAAGAAATCAGAAAAATCATTATGAAGAACTTTTCGGCGAAAAGTTCAAAGTCTTCACCAAAAAGTTTATGAAGAACACAATGTGGAATTCGGCGCAGAAAATATCAAAACTGTTATGAAGACCTTTTCGCCGAAAAATGTCAACTCTTCGGCGAAAATTTGTGAAGAGAATTGAAATTTCCAGCGTAGAAGATTTGAGAATTGTTCCAAAGAAGTTTTCGCCAAAAAATTCTCAATGTTTTCAGCAAAAAGTTCAGTCTTTCCAGACTGAACACAGATTCAAATTTTACTCCTATTTAAGGAGCCATTGAGCCCCTCTTTCAATCTTGATTTTTCATACTTTCCCACATATAGGAGAGAGGTCAGAGCATATTCTTGAGTTCTTGAAGAGATTAGCGATTATCCTTTCATCTCGAAAGACGTTTGGATCTAGGAGTTGAAGATTTCTAGAGGATCAAAGCTTCACGGAATCGTCAAAATTAGGTTTTTCATATCTTCTCAGTTCTTCCTCTCTGAGATGAATTCATATTGTAGTTTTTGGTTTTCTTATATCGAACATGAGTAACTAAACGTTTCAAACTTAGATTAGATGAACCCTAAGTGTCTCGGGGCTTTAAAGCGGTCACAGATTGGCGGTAATTAATCTTAATTCAGTCTGTTTTTATTCATAATTCATTTGTTCTTCATTTATGTTTCTTTTCTAGCTTGATCACCTAGTTTAGATTCTTGTTAGAATAAGGATAGTTGGTGAACGTCCGCCTTATTCTAGAACGTCAAATCAATTAGTTAACCTATTCAATGGAACCATTCCTCTAGTAGGAACCATTTACAGTTAATCTATTTGAAGAGTAGCTCATTGAATCAATTCAAGTGCACCAGTCAATTATCCGTTGCAGAAGCAAACACACAGACGGATAATCAATCTTGGTAGGTAGTTCAATAGTAGCGAACAATGTAGTTAAAATCTTGATTTTAATCTTAAAATCTTACGATTTTATGATTTCACTGGTCTCTAGCGATCTTGATTCCACCAAAATCTATGGGTTGTAAAATCTAGTAAAATCTCTATCAAAATCTTAGAATCTTATAAAATCAATGATTTTTCTTGTATTTTACGATTTCACTTTCTATGGAAAATTGCCAGTTTGTACAACTACATATAAGTAAGAACAAAGACAAATAAATTTAATTGATTTTTTAAAGATTTTGATTAATTAAGTTAGAAGTTATTACTAAAAAGTGTCTAAAACAATTATTACTTCCTCAAATGACCGCTTAAGAGCTGACATTCTCTTTTTTTATTTAGACTTTTCAAAATTGGGTAATGGTCTTCTTATTCTTAATATGTTGTTGACTTAAATTTTCGATAGTAGTTCATAAAATCTTACGATTTTACGATTAAAAACTAGATTCCGATTTCACCCATGTTTTCGACTTCACGTGGAATCACGATTTTGACTACATTGGTAGCGAATATTCGTGAACTTAGACCTAAGGGTAAGGATCTACGGTGGTGATTAAAAACCGAGTGAATCAGGATTGAAAAGTCGCCAGTCTTGTGATCGCCAATGCCTTAGTAATCTTAGAGGGATTCAAGTCTAAGCTTTCATCTGTTAATTGAAAATCAAACCAAATCAATCAATTTGTTGTATTTAGTCAATTTCATTTTCCCTTGCATAATAGCCTTATAAATTCGTGGAACTCACACCACACAAATTGTTTAAACCTGAGTACTTGTTAATTTCTTTGAGTAAACGATTAGAAAAAACCCCGGGAATACGATATATCCTACTTTGGTAGGTTAGTTATTTAACCACTATTTTTACAGCTATCAATAGCCGTTGATTTCAAAGCTATATGCTCCCCTTTTGAAGCTTCAAAGAGCATTGGTATTACGAGCAATATCAAAACAAGTATTAAAAATAATACTAGTGTTTTCATTATACTAGTATTAAATAAAAAACATAACACAACTTCCTAATTTAAACAAAAGGACATGAAGAACTTAGGCTTTCCCTAAAATAATCATTCAACACGTACAACATGTGCAGAGTTCAAATGCATAAAATAACAAATACAAATTAGCCTCCCAACTTTAAGTGCAGAACTCAAGAATGTAGTTATGCAACCAATGATTCTCCCCAAGGTTCTCTGCAGCTAAATCACATGTATTATATTATTCTCTACATCATATGATCAAATAACAACACTATAAAACACTAAATACTACACTACAACAAAATGATAATTTAACAGCAGAAGCTTAACAACGGCCAGAATTTGGCCGCTGTTAAATTAAAACAACACAGGAAATTTAACAGCGGCCACTTAGAAGCTGTTAAATTAGAGAGTTTAACAGCGGCTAAGTGGCCACTGTTAAAATATAAACCCTGATTGGCTAAAACAGATGGACGCGGATAGCTACCAATTTTATTTGAATCGTTGATTTAATATCAATGGTCCTGATTTCTTCTTCCCAAAAACCATAATCAGTCTCTCTCTCTCTCCGTGATCCTCAACTCCCGCCACCGCCGAAATTTTGCCGATAATCGGCTAGCCGCCGTCACTACTTCTTCTTCTTCTTTCTTCTCTCCATAACTCTTCTTCTTCTTCTTCTAAAACCCCAATGTTGCTTCTTCTTCTTCCAAAACCCTGCATTGCTTCTTCTCTTCTTCTTCTTTTAATTCTTCTCTCCATTGCCGGCTCGAGCTCCCTTTTCTTCTTCTATCCACTGTCGCCATTACTCCCCAATATTCGCAGGTACATCCTTTCTTCTCTCTCGATTTCATTTGCGTTTTCCGATTAGATCTATGGAGATTGGACTATGGATCGAGTTGTTAGCTAGGGCTCTTAGCCCCCATGCTGATTTCGTTTTCATTGGTGGTTTTGCAGCAGATGAAGCTTTGAGAAGTGGATGGCAAGACGATTTGATGTTCGTGTTGAAGAATCAGTCGACGGAGTTCATGTTCATGTTGAAGACGAGTTCGTGTTCATTAGGAAACTGATGATTTCAGTTGAAGAATCAGTCGCTGGAGCTCCGACTATTACTTTAATTGATGGACTAATTTAACTGCGGCCTGTGGCCGCTATTAAATTATTTGGTTTAACCGTGGCCACAGTTTGCCGCTGTTAAATGCCTTTGCCATTGGGCAATTTAATGGTGGCACGTGGCTACTGTTAAATTATTTTAATAGCGGCCACAGCCGCAGTTAATTAAACAGTTTTTTGTAGTGCTAGTATCTACCTACAATAACAGCAAATCAAAAAGGAAAATTGGACAAGGCAACATTCGAAACGAAATTATAACCAACCAAGATACAAGTATTCTCTACAACTAAAGAACATAACACCAAACGGAGTTTGAGGTAAATTTCAGAGGATTAACCTCAGCAAGCAAAAAAACATATCACTCAAACATAAACACTAATGTTGAAACTAATACTTGGTCGAGAGTAATTGGAACATGCAAAAAAGAAATGCGTACTATTATATTACGCCCAATACTAGTATTGAAGAAAATACTAGTACTAAATTTACAACAACACACACATCTATCTAAAGCATACAAAACGACATAGTTAACCTATGTAATGACAAAACCCTGATATCACATGGCTAAAACAAGTGCAGTAATACAAATATGAACACTAATAGAACAATATACATTACTACTTTTCACTCAAACATAATCAAGAACAGGAATAAAAAATTTAACACTACTAATACCTATTGCCATACTTGTATCGTTCTAACAATCGTGAAAATTACCACACAAAAACCCTAATTTGATTTAAAAAAAAACCTGTCATACTAGTTTTTTACGAAAACCTATAATCATAAACACGAATCAAAAATTGAATAATACTAGTATCTATGGTTAGAAATTGAAAACGATCTAAAAATCATGAAAAATTATCGCACCAAAACACCTAATTCGATTTAACAATAGCATGTAACCCCGAATTTCAACCACAAGATTCTTCTAAACCCCAAACCTCCAATTTCAACCACAAGCCTCAAACAATTAATACAAGTACTCAAAGCTCTTCCCAAACGCTAACAAAAGTACTAGTACCTAGCTACACCACAAATTGAGTAACTACAACGTTTAGAACATACCAAATTATGGTGGGTGTGTCCTTTTCCAATCAAAATCTTGTCAAAGGTATGTCCTTAAATAACCGAAAGAAGAGGAACAAATGAAGAGGAACGTTGGCGAAGGAGCACGGAGGGCAGCGACGATGACGGTCGACGGCGTGGGTAAAGGGACGGTGCTCGTCATTCAATTGCGGTCGACGCCTCTGTCCTTACTTAGTCGATGGCAGAGGAACAAATGCAGGGGAACTTCGGCGGAGGAACACGAAGGGGGCGGCGGCAACGGTTGATGGCATGGGTAAAGGGACGGTTGTCGCCATTCAATTACGGTCAGCGCCGTCTAGAGCTGAGAGAGGAGGGTGGGGTAAATCGTGATGGGGGGGGGTAAACCATGACCTAGGTTTATGGGAAGCTTGGAAAAGGGTAAAAAGTGGGTGGGTAAATACTAATTTATATACTAGTTTTAGGAACCGTGAGATTTAATTGAGGTTGATCTAATGGCTACTATTAAGTTTTGTCATTGGGACAAAACTCTTATTTTGTCACTCACCAGGGTCCGATCTCAATGCAACACTCTGTCCATATCATAGGTGATATGAGGAAGGAGCTTATCTCGAATCTTCAATATAATAACCTTTTCCAAACCCAAGAATTGTTCACAGAGCTTTTACACATCCAAAAGTCAATTCGTCGAATACGATAGTAGTAGTCCAGCCAACCCAAAATGAATCGCTCTTCAAGAGGAGAGCCCAGACGTGACGGGACAAACAGGCGATGTTCTATTCCTCACGCCCTTTGATACCCAGCCCACACCCAGTTTTAGGGAGGGCGACTACAGTCCAAGTGACATGTGCCTTAGCGTGACCCCGATTATCAGTACCCCTAATGGAATCTGTTGTGAATCCGTTCAACCTCCTTGAGGATAGACTTAGGAAGAAGAGTGATTGCACATAGAAGAGATGACAGAGTTGATAAGTTGAACCCTCCCAGCGATAGCGGGACAAATGATTAATGGTATCAGAGGAGATACTAGAGGGACAAATGATTTCAGTCTTAGAGTTATTTACCTTTAAACCTGTGAGATAGTAAAAGGATTCCAGGACATTCATAATCTGCCTCACCCCATGAACAGAACCACTAGTGAAAAGAAGCAGATCATCTACAAAGCCAAGATGATGAATGCCAAATCTCTTACAACGAGGGTGGAAAGGTAACAAACCAACATCTCCAACCATAGCCAGCAAATAATGTAAGACCTCCATCATGATAACGAAAAGCATAGGGGAAAGTGGACCCCCTGTCTCAAACCACGCTTGGCTTCAAAGTAACCAAAAGGCTCCCATTTATGCAAACACTCAGCATAATTGTCTCAAGGCAAGCTCTTATCCAACCTATAGAAAGCTCAGGAAACCTCATAAAATCTAGAATAACCAAAAGCGAGCTCCAAGAAACAGAATCAAACGCTTTGGAAAGGTTGCCTTGATCACACTTCTGGGGAGAAGTCTGTTTTCTATGATACGCATTAACCAAATCATGAGCCATCAGAATATTATCACTAATCAATCTACCCTTAATAAAAGCATATTGTCTGGGACTAAATAAGAGAGGAAAAACCTTCCCCAACCGATTAGAGATGATTTTTGTAATGCACTTATACACACATTACAACAAGAAATAGGGCAAAATTTCTTAATCTAATAAGGCATTTTCACTTTCGGGACAAGAGCAAAGAAACTGAAGTTCACCTGGGTAGGAAGCTTACTTGTTTGGAAGAAATACTGAATCGCAGTAGTAACTTCACAACTAATAATGCCCCAATCATGCTTAATGAAATGAGTAGAGTAACCATCTGAACCAGGGCTTTTATTAGAACCGATTGAGAAAATAGAAAGTCAGACCTCCTCACTAGTGATGGGAAGAACAGATCATCAACCAAATTAGAAGGGAGCTTATGGAGAAGATGATTAGCAAAATAGTCCTTATCCTGTCCCAAGACATTGGTACCCACATGACCTAAGTAGTATAGAAGGAAACAGCCTCGGCAGCAATGCTGTCAATGTTAGAGCAAATCAAGCCATCCTCTCTCGTTAAAGAAGTAATAGTGATCCTAGCACACTTGGACTTCATTTGTCTATGAAAATAAGTAGAATTATTACCCCCTCAGAAACCTATATAATCCTCGCTTTTTTGCGAAGGAAAGATTTTGCAGCCTCTCTCTAGACACACCATTCAACATTGACTTTGTCAGATTCTCAAAATTCTCAGGGGAAGGGGCATGTAGTGCAAGGTTTTGAGCAAAAATAACACACTGTTCAGCACATCGAGCGCGCTCACCAATCTAAGAATAATGTTCTCTATTGAGATTTTTTTAACTCAAATTTCATGAGTTTTAGATTTTTGAAAACCCTACTAAGAGGGGAACTAGTAACACCTTCATCCCATCACAGACTGGACAACTGTTTTGTAACCTGGGAAACCACACCAAAGTTTGAAAAACTTAAAAGATTTTGGTAAAGACAGCAAACGAAAATCCGTATTGAGGAAAAGGGAACAATGATCGGAGATGTGGGGGGGGGGGGGGGACTGTAACTTGGCTATTAGGAATGCGGTCAGTCCAATCTCCATTAACAACAACTTTACCAAGACGCCTCGTCACCCTTCCATTAGACCAGGTGAACCAGCTTCCCAAAACATCATGAAGTAAAAATTGCTATTATCTATCCAAGTCTTGAAAGACAGAATGCTACTATTAGGATTCATGAGATTCGAAGATTCAGAAGGGAGCACAATTGCATTAAAATCCCCCATAATAATAAGAGTACCATGCCCTCCTCCAACAGAGTTGTAGAAATTCCTCCTCTTAGCTTCATTATTAAAGCCATAAACCACTAAAATATGAAAGGGAGGAGAATCATGAACACTGACCAAAATATTTTGAGCTGAAAAAGAGATGATAGAGAGATTCACATAGTGTCTCTAGAGCAACCAAATTTTCCCCAAACAATTATCATAAACTTCAAAGTGATGCCTATCTTTAAAAATAGAAGAGAGCATAACATCAACTTTATTGATATATATTCTAGTTTCAAGTATAGCTATAATATCTATATTATGTATAGTAGTAAGATGTAAAATAACCTTATGTTTAATATCTTGGTTGACCCCCCTTAAATTCCAGTAAGCAATCTTCATTTATTAGGTGGGATATCCTCGGAGACCAAACTGTTCAACCTCGGGCTTCTCCTCTTTTGTTTCGGTGGTTTCTTAGCACTAGGGAGAGCAACATGTAAATGAGGGAGTCCTCCACTTCACTAATTGTGCCAAGAGCTCCAAAAAACCGACATAGAGTGGAATACCCATAATTAAGTCAGAAACTTGCGTCGAGAACCTCTTGTCATTCCTAACGTCCGAATGGACCTTAGGGGGAGCTGAAATGGGAATAGGTGCTCCCTCTACTCTTCTCGGAGACTCGGTTACATTGCCTATTCCCTTAGATGCTTCAGGGGACTTAGGAGCAGGCTCCACTTGCAAAGAAGTTTTTCCCGCATTGTCTAGGTCAGAGACATTTTGGTTTACAATCCCTAGATCGAATCAGGTGGAACCTTTTCAATTCCATTGCCCGAACTCTGACTAGGGACCTGGTGAGCATTAGGCCTCCAGAATGTCGCGCCTAATTTTCTAGTTTTAGTCTGCTGCACCAGCTTCTTATAGTCCCACGTAATTTATTCAATAGGTACAGACATATGGGATCGGCCACCCAAAGCAACATGAACCCTGTCCGGTCTCTTATCATCATCAGCCAGGAGGATACAAGCCCTCGCATAACTTATCCCGGAGTAGGTATAGGTGTTCAATCGGTGTTCATAGGAATCCCAATTAGACTCGCTAAGGCACTCACCACTTTCCTAGTGAATAAGGGAGGGGGAACACCCACAAACTTCACCCATATAGTGCACATCGAGGGATCCATGGGTGGCGAACTGATATCAAACTCCCAGGGGAGGAAGTGAATCAAGACTGAGTAGATATGCCAAGGTCCTGCTCGCAACACATAGAGGGGAATTTGAATAAAAGCATACCAGAATCGAGTAAGGAGACATAAATCTCCCCATCTCGCCCCCAAAGTCTACTAGCCATACTTTGCACAATTCTTATCGGGGGGATCACCCAGAAATTGTCCAACCACACAAATTTCATATTCTCCATACCAAGATCGATGATGTCTTGAGGACTTTGCAATACTCCATCCACAATGTCGGCTCGATATAAGTCAACAAGAGATCTGAATTTGGGGAAAATAGATCCACCTAGGCTTTAGGGGAAGCTCAAGCAGGAGGGGATGAAAAGGTAGAATCAGGATCAACCATTTATGTGAAGAGAAGAGAGCTATAGGAGAGACGCCGCAGCACGAACGCCGCCGACTGAGAAAGCAGATCGCAAAATGAAGAGGGATTTTTTAGAGAATATCATGCGTATGCTCAGATTGTCTATACAACTAATAATGTTGTTAGTAACAACATCAATGAATTTTAGTGACATTTGACATGACATATGTTGAGTATAACATTTGTAATATGTGATATTTATGAATTATGTCTTATAAGATAAAAGAAACTAAATAACAAAAGTTATAAAAATTGAAAATGTAAGACTAAATATTAAAAAAAATACGTAAGTGACATTAAAAATAGTAATATTTATAGGTACTACTACGATTCTTCGGGTCAACGGGTCGACCCTAAACTCGACCTTAACCCACCCAAAAAATTGTAGGTTTTTCAAGTTCGGGTGCCAAAAGAGTGATGTGAACCGCTGCAACCGTGGACAGACGACCCTTTAACACCACAAGCTGATGATCCTAACAACGTGAAGAATCTATGGAATCGGGGCGGATAAGGATTTTGACCCACTAGCTATAAAGAGCTAGGAACTAGAAGTATCAAGTCGAGGGCGCCACGTCAAGAGATGGATGCTCTTGATGATAAGCTAAACCTTAAGCCATGCTCATGCACATACTCAAAGGGGTTTAGAACAAAGTTCTGAAGGGGGTTTATTAATCGATAAAATTCAAATAACAAGGGTGGTCGATGGCCTCTATTTATAGGGAGGGAACAAGCTCTCCTCACCTATTTAGCTACTTCCTGACTAGGAATAAAAATAATCTAAAACTAATTTAGGACATTTAAAATGCCTTAACAATCTATCTTAAAACTAAAAGTAGAAAGGAAAGATAATAGTGTCTTTGTATGCAAGGAAAAGACTAAATAGCAAAATCCGACAATCCGGGCAAAAACCCTAAATCTGGGCAGCATCGTGGCGGTCGGGCAGTGATTCTGACTCGGATAAGGCCTTCTTCTCGTGTCCTAGTCCTAAAAGGACTTAGGTCCGGGGTCTTCTGGTCGTGGCAGCCTGTTCTCCTGGCCCGGATGGGAATCCTTGTCTCGGTGGGATTGCATGCATCGACCCGGATTGTGTATGAGCACTTCCTTACGTGGCTCCTCCTTCATTCCTCCTCCAATAGCAACACCGTTTGTTGGGTCATGTTCCCGAAGTCTCCAGCTATCCAGAGCAACTGGAATTTCCCAAAAGGCCTGAGCCGTTTGGAGGCTCGGCCCTAAGTTCACCTCTGTGGCGCCTGGCGCCGTGCCTGGTGCCCGGGGCTGGCTCATGTCTCGACCTTCTTCATTTCTGGCCAGGCCTTTTGCATTCTGCTTCAGCCAAGTCTTCAGAAAAGTCCTCAAAGGATCTTCAAGGGTTGGGGTTGGTCCAGGGCTCGTGGAAATTGGTCTAGGGCCTAGTGCTTGCATTTGGCCGGTCCGGGGATCGTTCTGGGGCCTGTCTTCAGGTGCCATCCCTTGCTGGTCAGGTACTCTTAGGTCCTTTGCTTCATGTACTCCAGGAATGCTTCCAGAGGATCCCAGGAGTGGTCAGTTCCTCCAGGGCTCGTGGGTATTGGTCTAGGGCCTATTAGTGCCCTAAGACTCGGGGCTCAGATCAAGTGCCTTGGCCAGCAACATGTCTTGGGGTGGCCTCACTCTCATCCTTGCTTGCTTGGCTGCGGGTGGGGGCCTGAGTCTATACTTGATCACATACACTGGCTTCATGATGTGTTGGAGAGCTTTCCTTTGCCCTACACATTTCTTGTAGGGCCCGCGGGTTCTGCCTTTGACCGGGGACCCTGGCGAGGTGTAGGATAGCTGTAGGCCTTTTGGCAGCTGTGGAGGATCACATCATCCACCTCTTCTTGCCTTGGATTGCCCTCGAATACATCTTGGGCTCTCTTTGTGCACTCAACAATCCTCTCCACACTTCGGTGACTTGGGTGGCCATGTCTGGAGTAGACTCAACATCATCTCCTAGACCCGAAGTGTCACTTGAATCAGTGACAGACCAAGGTTCTGGTCTTTTGGAGCTTTGGCCGTTGGTGTCCATGTCTTCCTTTTCAGAAAAACTGTCCACAAGGATATCTAGGCTAGGGGAGGTGTCCAGAGTGAATATTTCAGTAATTCTCAACCCGGATTCTCCTTCTCCTTCGATCTGGGCACCTGTTTCTTCGTTCAACTCCATATTTTCTTCCTCCTCGATCGGGGAGCCCTTAGAATTTGATGGGAGATAATGAGCATTGTAATGCGTGCAATCAAATAATTACAAGCTAAAAGCTAAGCAGATCGTATTTCACGGGTCTTCTAATAATCGTCTACTCAAATGTAAAGGAAGAATATTCAAGTTTAAACACGTTGTGCGTGGTGTGAGTTCCACGACTTCTATACTAAAAAGCAGGAAATTTAAAACTAAATTTAGAAAACAGAACGAAAGGTTGGTTGACTTAACAAAGGCGACAGACAAGCTTAGACTTGGAATCCCCCTTAGATCGCCAGAGCATTGGCAATCATCAGACCAGCGGTTTTCAATTCTCGTTCAATCAATTCTTAGACACCACCATAACTCCTTACCCTTAGGTTTAAGACTAGCGAACGTTCACACTATCCGATCTAACTATCAAGATTAATTAACCGCCCGAGCTTTCGCTTCTTGCGACGGAAGAACAAACTGGTAAAATTACTACTGATTTGTGAGTTACTCTTGAAGCGGATTAACCCTAACTGGTTCCTACAAAAGGCACACTCCAATGAATAGGTTAATTGTTGATTTGGTGTTTTAAAGTGAGGCGAACGTTCGCTACTATCCTCAACTTAACAAGAATCTTATCTAGGTGATCAAGCAAGAAAAGAAACACGAACAACGAAGAAAAAATCAAACATCCAAGAGAAACTGATTGAACTTCGAATCAAATCACTGCCGATCCGTGACCGCTTTAAAGCCCTAGGTCACTTAGGGTTCATGTAGTCTAAGCTCTACGAGTTTAGCTATTCATGTTCATAACAGCAGAAACAAAGACCGCAACAGAGTTCATCATGAAAAGGAAGAACAGGTGGAAACTGTAAAACCTAATTAAGACGACTCTGGCAAAGCTCCGCTCTCCGGTAGTCTTCACTCCTAGCTACGAGTCTCTGAGGTGGAAAGTATGGCGTCATGATCTCTTCTTGGCTCTTCGAACTCTCAAACTCTCTCTCTCTTGCTTCTTAGGTCTGGAAATTAATCCTTGGAAAAAGTGTATCTCTTTAAAATTATCTCCCCTTTTTAATGAGCCGCCGGTTTATATATTATACTTAACCCTTTTCCCAGCCGGATTAGGTTAAGGTTTTTGGCGAAAACTATAGGACTTTTCGCCGAAAACTTCCTTGAAAAAACTGACACCGGTCGGCTGTTTCTCCTGTGTTAAATTGATCGAGAGTTTTCGGCGAAAACTTTGACTTCTCACCGAAAACTTCTCCTTCTATGCTCTGACGATTTCTTCTTGGATTTCCGCCGGAATCTTATTTGAAAAGCTGGGGAGGAATTGTGTTGACTTGATTGACTCCTTGGGTCTATCCGGTGCGATTCCTCGAGGTTCCAATGCCTTAGACACGTCCTTGGTTACATCATTTAACGGCAAAAACCTGTGTTATCACAAAAACACTAGAAAACCATCAAATAGACCCGAAACGGGCCAAAGTAACCAAAATGGCACGAGATAGAGCAGTTGAGTGAATATTTGTTATTTTGCCCTAAAAACCATGTCTTAAGCATAGAAATGTCGCTTAAATGGGGCTGAAAGTCACGTCAAATCGAGTGTCATCAAATACCCCACACTTAAGCTTTTGCTTGTCCTCAAGCAAATTGAATAGAGAGCGCTCAGGTTCACAGATGATGAGATCGATTAAATTGAAGCTCAAGCATACATAATGAATTATTAGACAACTACTTCTAGAACAAGAAACCTAACATGCATACCGATCAGCCAAACAACCCGGTCTCACTAAAAGCTGCACACGACAAGAAGCAATCACCAATCATGCACGAATTTGACCTGACCGACCAGACTCCTCACACAGATAGTATTTGGTACAAGGGAAACTCTCATTCTCTATGTTTAGGGACGTGTTTCTGCTCTCAATCATTTTCTGTTACTGAATTCTGTCATAAGTTTGCAATTCGACCACATCTCCACCACTGCGACAACACGAGTAACTAGTCAAGAACGACTTCCCTGCTTTGGACTGTAACGAATTCTACACTACAAGGGTTTATAATGAGATGGATGATGGGAATGTGTGATGATGGCTTTGGTGCGGCGTAGCTTTCGACTAACTTCCCTCGAATCTAGCCTATGGCTTCTTACGTCTAACCAAACACGAGTGGAATAGTGTACGCTCGTCCTATGATACCCTCAAGCAACCTAGCACTTTATTCTGTATATTTTTCTTTTCCTTTACATTTTCTTTTGACTTTGTTCTTCCATATGTAGGGAGAAGAACATTATTGAACTAAACTATAAACTTGAAACTTTGAACTTGTTGGAACTTTGAACTTTTTCTGATTTTTTCAAATTTTCTTTCTTTTTTGAATTTTCTTTCTTTTTCTTATTTTCTTTTGTGCCGATTTTTCTTTTAGTTGCTAGAGGGGTTTACACGTTTGGACATAATAGCTAAGACCACATGTTTAATGGCTATAGGCAGGTTATCACAAACCGACTTCCGATAGGCTAATCTAGAACTACAACCACAGGGGATCAACGGGGAATGAAAGAATGGGATTGGTTGTAATATATAGTGAACCGAAAGAAAGGCCAAGCTCAAGGGTCTAAACCTAGAGGATTTAACGTTAGAGAGGCTATCTGGCTTAGTAGCTTAATTGTAGGTGCCCCTATCCTCCTAGAACTCGTGTCATCGTGTGGTCTCGAATATGTCTCATGCAAATTCTAACTCATTCAAGAAAACAGAAAACCACTCAGAAAGGAATTGAAATTGCAAGTTATGTGCAATGGATCAAAAGCTAACAGTTGGCTTGCTAGTCAGATTCGGTCATTTTCATGCAATCAGAGAGATAAACTACAAGCGTGATTTTAAAATTCTGTTCTGACCGGGCAATTTAGCATCAAAGTAAACAAGTTGGTTTGCAGCTTCTAGGTTAAGCAGTCTAAGCATCGTTATGACAATTTGAACAACAACTTAACATCACAAATCAAGAACCGAGCAATTCTAATGCTAGAGAAATTAGAAAGGCACCACGAAACACACAAAAACACAATTAAGGGCAATCAAGTTCATGCAAGGTTCTCTAGCATCCTACCCCACACTTAAACCGTTCTGTGTCCTCACAGGACAAAATATAGAGTAGAGAGTAAACAGAAGAACCTGGACCGAGATGATTGATGTAGGGGATTAACACGGGATTTCGGAGTGGGAAGGGAATCTACCAAAAACTTTGGCTACAAAACAAAAACAACCAAAAGATCAAAAGGAAACCGGGACAAGTGCCCCGGATCCACACAGAAAAAGTTGGATCGAAATCCGAAAAGAATAAATAAAAAGAAGGACAAGGAAAAGGATACAACCTGATCACTGCTGGTCAGGCGCATCGGGAGGTGGAAAAGGAGGAAGGTCTCGACTCGCTGCTGCCACGCCAGCTGTGCCGCGTACCTCTCGTCTTGCACTCTTATGTGCCTCTGAGTAATTAGCCATCGGGCATCCTGGGTGGCGTTGTCCTCTACCTGCCACTCTTGGAGTCGATCGAGCATCTCTCCAAAGTTTCCTGGATGCGGTCGGGAGTGTGGATGAGGCATCTGTAGGGGGTCCTGGTGCAACGGTGGTCAGCTTCTGAAGACCTGCGGCTGCCAGAGAGTCGTGGACGTTCTTGTTCCACTCCTCATCATCTCAAGGATGGACTCCAAAGAGACCGGTCGCACGTCAGCTATGGGGGTGTGCTGGACCCTCTGGTAGCGCTGAAAATAATGCTTCGGCAGGCGGGCAATGGTGGAGTGGTGCCTGTGGCGATCCAGGAAATGCTGGAGGAGGACCGTAGGCGGCGGGAGTGACTGGAGCGGGAGCTCAGGAGCTGGGTCCGGCACCGGGAATGTCCAATCTGGCCTTCGTCTGTCTCTCTCTATCGGAGTTCCTAAAAGATATCAGAGAATGGAACCAGATTAGTCAAACCAAACACCTACCCCACACTTAGTCGAAAAACTCAATTTCACAAAGAAATGAGGAAACCGAGTGGGGGAAAGGCCAACCTAACAACTGGTAACCATAGTGTATCATAGAACATTCATAGGAACAGTCAGGGCAACAAAATCATGCTACGAATTCAAGAGTCAAACCGACATTTCACAAGGCGCAACACTTGAATAATTTTGTCGATACACATGGCAAATTACGAGAAGAATTCATTGAATCATAACATAACATAAGCTCAGCACGTAAATACAGTCATAAGTGCTTAAACAAGAGATCACATCAGCCAAATGAGCATTAAAATGTCATGGTCAAACCGAAATTGTACAAAAGTCAACACCACAAAAGATTTAACCATTAGCATAGCAATTCATGTTCAGTCGTCATCAAATCAAAGCACAATTCTCCCTAAGCATGCTAGATCAACTCAGAGCACTCAGTTCATCAAAATTATCAACGAAATAGTAGGCACACAAATCAAGGTAAACTGAAAAGTCAACCAAAGTCAACCCCGACGAAATTCAACAATATATATGTCAAAAGACTCGTGATGGAAAACCCAAAAACTTACCTTGAAGACATGGCGACTGAAAACGAACGGAAATCGACGAAATAGGAAAAACTCAAAAAAAGTTGTTTCGGGAAGAACTGAAGCTCTAGAGCTCTGATTCGGACGATCTATACGTCAAAACGATCAGGGGAGGGAGAGGAGTCGAGCGGCAGCGGCGGGTTTTGGCAGCGGAGGTCGGTGAAAATCTGCGGTGATTTAAAAATGGTGGGGGGGCTGTGTGGCTGCGTTCGAAAAATGAGGGAGGAGAGAGAGAGACTGACCCGGAAAAAGAAAGGATAAGGGGGAAATATTTTTAGATTTTCTGAAAGTTTTAGGCGAAAAGTAGTGCAAGTTTTCACCGAAAATAAACTACAAAACTGTCTGCCGGATTTCAAAATGAGTTTTCACCGAAAAGTATGAAACTTTCGCCGAAATGTTGTCAAAAACTGTCAAAATTACAGGGGTTTTAAAAGGGAGTTTTCGCCGAAATAGGTGCAAGTTTTCGGCGAAAACTTTGACCTACAATTTTAAAACATTTTTCATAATTCCAGCAAACTTTGGAAAATCAGAACTAAATCAACAAAAAATTGGAACAAGCTCAAATAACTTGGAATTGAACCGAAGACACACAATTCACACAAGAAAAATAAAAGATCAAACAAAGGACACTTTTGGCTCCCCGAACCGACTCTAAAACACGAAAGTAGACACACGAATTAAAACTGACTCCAACTGTGGGTTGCCTCCCACGAAGCCCTCTTGATTAACGTCCTTGAGCTGGACAATACCTGGACGATGTTAGGAGACATCCCAACTCAGGATCTCACGCTCGCGTCGGAATTCATGAAATAAAGCTTTGGGGTACCTTCGACGAGTGTGAATATCTTCCCATTAGCATGAATGAGCTTGGTACGTCCATCGAGAAGATGGCCAGCAATCTCGAGTGGCCCAAACAGTTATCGTGAGGGATCATCCTTCGCAAGTGTGATGGTAGAAGGAATTAGAGCAGTCGGCTTCAAAGCCGTCTTCGTCTGTTCCTTGGTTTTCTGCTTCATTTCACCGGGATCTGTGATCTTCATTGCTTCTTCGGAAGATGCTCTTGGCTTCTCTTCTTTACTGGCTTTTGTGTTGGTAGCTTGATAGGAATCGATGGCTTAATTGGCTCGGAAGAAGATGGCAGAGCAACTGGCATCCAGACCATTTTGGCTTTCTTTGGATTCTTCTTTCTTAGCCTGCTAGGATCCTTGCTTGGTGACGATTTAGAAGAGAAGGCTTTCAGTTCCTTCTTCTTCTGTGGCTTCTGTGTCGTAGATCCGGTCGCTTGCTTGATGACCTTTAGCACCTGTGACAACAGTCTTTGGAGAAACACTAGAAGAGACATTAGTAACGGAGTTGACCGAGGTCAACTCCACAGTTTCAACAGGAAAATAGTGAGCTTCTTCTTCCTTAGGGGTGTATTTCATACCGTCCTTGAGGCGGAATGTTATCGTATCCTTACCAACCCTTAATGTCAAGGAACCATTCGGGACATTGATTTGCATCTTGGATGTTGCCATGAAGGGTCGACCTATGAGGATAGTAGTATCCTCCTCTCGAGTATCCATTACCACGAAATCAGCTAGAAATGTAAAAGGACCACATCAAGTGACAACATCTTTAATTTCGCCCCTAGGTGTTTTTAATGATCTATCAGCAAAAACAAGTTGCATGCTTGTTGGTTTAAGTTCTCCTAGATTCAGTTTGTCGAATAAACTCATAGGCATGACATTTATGTAAGCACCTAGATCAACTAAGCTACGCTCTACTTCAATATTATTAATGATAAAAGGTAAAGTGAAAGAACTAGGATCGGGGCACTTAGCTGGGTATGGCAAGGAAGACTTCTTGTTACGGATGGTATAGCGTTCTTCTTTTCTCCCCCACATGCCGGTCTCGATCCTTGCGTTTGGTAACAAAGCATTAGGGAAGGGAACCTGTAACATCCCCGCCCAACCAAACGGGTTAGAACTCAACTTTGGGTGACTAAAGTGCTGGAAACGGTACTTGTGAGGGTCTCTTGAGGTCTGGGACGTTCGAGTTTGTGTCGAGTTGAAGTTAAAATTAAGCTAGCGGTGCAGTGTACAATACACGACCGTGTAGTGTGATACAGCCGTGTATCACAATACACGCTGTGTATTCAAGGTGCACGGCCGTGTACCTTAATAATGGAAATTTGTCGAAGATGGCAGAGGGTGATACACGGCCATGTATCTATGATACACGCTGTGTACCACGATACACGCCGTGTATCGTGAGCTGGGTATTTAAGACGGGTTTTGACGGGGTTTTCCAACTTTTCCCAACTTCCTCTTTGCCCGAAATTCTTTTGACGAACCAAAATTCCCTAAGTTTCAATCCTTGATTTCGGGAGTTGTAGAGCTCCGATTGGCGATCCTTTTCTTGCTACGCGTTCGTGGCGACAAGAGGAAGAGATCGCATGTCGTGGTTCTGGCTGGTTCTGAGTAGGCTGCTGTCAGTGAGGAGGAGAAGAGCTACGACTTTGGAGTTGTAGAGCTTGGTCGTTCAGGTTCCGGGAGTTGTTTTAGAGCCTCATCTTTTTGTCAGGTGAGGGTTTAGCGTACGATAGGTAGTATGGTCAGTGTGAGGAGTTGCCATTTCAAACTACATGAACATAGGATTGCATGAACTGGAAGGGAGTAAAATGGGATTTCTTCTGTGATTGATTGATGTGTATCTGTGATTCTTGGTGGTTGTTGTATGCTCGTTGATATAATGAATTGTGTGATGATAGCAGGCTGTTTGTTATCTGCCATGAATGGGGGAAAGATTAACCTTGGTGCCTAATGGATCGGATGTAGTAACGAGAGTAGGAGGGTTGGGGAAAGATGCTGTAGACTGTATTTTTGTACTGTGCTGACAATTGTGGTTGCAGGAGGGTGGTCCTGCCAATGTGGGGTCGCCCTTAATTGACGAACAGGTGGATGGTCCCACCAATGTGGGGTCGTCCAATGAAGGATGTATGACGTAACCCTACGACTCATGACATGGCTTCTCCTGTACTTGCAGGTGGGGGTGGTCGGTGAGCTAGCTGTTTACCATTAAACTGTTTGCGCCGTGGGAGGCGTTGAATGACTTGTGATGTGTGGTTATGTGCGACGTGGGACTATGATAATGCTATGTGTGACTGTTGATGTATGTGAATGAGAGCAAGTGGACCAATGTGGGATATGGTTAAGTATGCGAACGATGTTGTTGGTGGTGGGAAATGATGTGAATCTCGAAGGTTCGATTGAATGATGTGAATGAGTTGTGTGATAAGTATGATGGATTGGTTGCAAGTGTTGTGTAATTGGTTGTGTTGATTGAATGGTAGAACCGGTAGGAGTCCACACTGCCCACCTTGAGTTATGATGAGTTGTGTCCGGTTCACGTTGAGTGAATCACTCTAGTTAGCTACTAGAGATTTATGTTAAGTCGGTCTACATCGAGTGGATCACCCGGGTCAAGTACTAGGGATTGTTGGTGTTATCGCTCTACGTTGAGTAGATCACCCTGGGTTGTTTCACCAGGGATTGTTGGCCGGCAGTGGTGGTGTGGAGCAACTCCTAGGCGCCAAATTAACTCACTTATAACTAAATGCTTGATGAGTCTGTGTGGTGGAGATTGATTGGTTTATGTTGTTGATGTCTGTAACTGTGAAGTCGGGATATGTGAGTTGTGTGAATGTGATGCTATGTTGTTGTTCTTTGAAGCTATGGGATAACCCTGGACTGATTGTCGAACAGTGTGCATGATGAACTTGTTTATGTGGTTGCGTTGTCTAGTGACTGTGTATTGCAGAATTTGTAAACTGTGTATCCGGGTTGTTGAGGTAAGGACTTCTGTGATCACCTAGTAGCATGTTAGGATTAAAATGAGCTGGTTGTGTCAGATTCCGCTGTGTTGTTTGTGTGTGGAGTTGGGATCACTCCTAGGCTAGGTTTGGCGCATAGGTAGACCCAGTGGGTTCACTCAATTTCATTAGGAAGTTGATCCCCTCCCAGTTTCTCTTTCAGGTGCTCGTGGCTAGTGCTAGGTTGGAGAGACAGTTGACGGTTGAGTTCGAGAAGTTATCTGTTGGAACCATGAGGTGAAGATCGTGACTTGCTTGGAGTTGACTAAATTCTGTATTTATTATATTTCAGTTGACCATGATCTTTGGGTTAGGAACTTTTGTGAACTTTTGAGGATGGTTTTGATTTCATGTTGGAGTGGATTTGATTTTCGGTTTTATGTTGGATTTCACGTTGGTTTTATAGTGGAGGCCTCCGTTCGATTGTGGATTTTAATGAGAAGTTTTATTTCTTTCTTTATTAGTTTCGCATTTTTGGTTAAACCTGTGCTTGCGTAGCGTTTCTATCTCGGGTCAATATCGGGTAAACCGGGCTGATTTGGGACGGGTGTTACAAATGGTATCAGAGCCTTGTTTACCTCTACTGTACAAGTGAGCTGTCCTTTCCTCTAGGGGAGCTGCTACCCTCTTAATGGAAAGGACGGAACGTCGATGCAGTACTGGCATTTCAGGGATCTTTAAACTGTTTTGAAGTGGGTGGGAGTTTTAAAGTGAAAGTGTTTTGAAGTTGGTTATGAGTTTTCTTTGATGGTCAACTGAAATGTTCTAAATGATCTCCTGTAGTGAATCGAGCCAAGCCATGGGAAGCCGTTCGGTAGGGGATTCTAGGATTAGAGTTGGAGTCCCTAGGTTTCAGTCGGGGTTGTTGAAGGGTTGGAACTTTGGAGAGTTCCATGGGGACGTGGTTGTCCCTGCTGTTGCGGAGCAGTGGCTCCAGGAGTGTAAGTACAAGTTCCTGTAGATGGGACTTAAGGGAGATGCTAGGGTGTCGGCCATGACTTTCTTGCTTAAGGGTCATGCCTTAGATTGGTGGAGGTCTTTTCCTCAGAGTAGAGTAGTGCCGCCTGAGTTGAGTCTAGAGGAGTTTGTTGAGGAGTTCCGTGACCAGTTCTGTCCAGATTTGTGGCGTGAGGAGAAGGCTAGGGAGTTCTTAGAGTTGGAGCAGGGGAGAAGACTGTTCTTGCTTACTACATAGAGTTTACCTCCCTCTCCAAGTGGTATGATGAGACTGCTGGTAGGGAAAGGAAGCTTATTGTGAAGTTTAAGAATGGTCTGACGACGGAGATTCAGGAAGGAGTCACTTCTACAGACATGGGGAGCTTAGTGTATGTGAAGGCGGCTGCCTTGAGTAGGGAGAAGTTGGAGCAAAGGAAGAAGGATGAGAAGAAGAGGAAGGCGCCTGCTCCGCCTACTAGCTCGGCCACTCATAGCCATCCGGCTAAGAGGGCGCAGACTTCCGATTCTGGCTTCAGAGGCGCTCAGTTGCTCCGTCGCGAGGTGTGCTCACTTGCTTCACTCGTGGCCGGACCGGTCATAAGAGTATCACTTGTCCCAATCGTAGCTTTGTGAGAGCATCATCTGGGTTGCCTGTTTGTAGCACTTATGGGAAGCCCCAATTTGGAGAGTGCCACTTGTTGAGGTCAGCTTGGTGATATGTTACACTTGTGGGGAGCCTAACCATAAGAGTAACTATTGCCTGAATAGGAGTTCAGCACCAACTCAGTCTGTGGGATCGGTGCAAGGACCTAGGGCTCCGTCTGGGAGTTATGGAGGTAGAGGAGGAGGCAGTGTTGGTCGTGGTGCCGCTAGTGCTGAGAGAGGGACGGAGCTAATGCTACACCACTTGGAGCCGGAGAAGAACAATGAGGCTTGTATGCTCTTGCCGGAGGTGTAGAGGAGAATGCGAACGACGGGGCGAACGGTATGATATCTTTCTTGGTTCATTCCGTTTGCATCTTTGTTTGAATTCGAGCTCGTCCATTTCCTTCTTCTTGTGGGTTTTTGGGTGGTAGGAGAGTAATGGTGGTTGGTAGATCATGAGGAGTTGGCTAGTGGAGTAGAGCTTAGAAGTCTTGGGTTAAGCTAGATAGAGTGGTTGTAGAGTGTAGAGTCTTAGTGTGGTGGTGTTTGTTGGTAGTGTTCTTTCCTTGGTTGCTTGTGTTCTTGTGTTGTTGTGTTCTTGTGGTGTGTGGCATTTTCGTGTTTCGGTTGTGCGTGTTTGTTTAGAGGAAGTTCAGAGTAGGGGTGGTGGTGTCTTTAGAGGGTGTGAGTCGCCAGAACCGTTAGAGGAAATTTCAGGAGGTAATGTGATCTTGTATTGCTGCATTTGTTGCTGTGATCTAGGGTTGCTTTGCTAGAGCGAGTTGGATTGGGACTTCGGGGATGAAATCTCTTAAAGTTGGGGAGACTTGTAACATCCCCGCCCAACCGAACGGGTTAGAACTCAAGTTTGGGTGACTAGAGTGCTGGAAATGGTACTTGTGAGGGTCTCTTGAGGTCTAGGACGTTCGAGTTTGTGCCGGGTTGAAGTTACAATTAAGCTAGCAGTGCAGTGTACAGTACACGGCCGTGTAGTGTGGTACACGCCGTGTATCACAATACACGCCGTGTATTCAAGGCGCACGGCCGTGTACCTTAATAGTGGAAATTCGTCGAAGATGGCAGAGGGTGATACACGGCCGTGTATCTATGATACACGTCGTGTACGATGATACATGCCGTGTATATATGATACACACCGTGTATCGTGAGCTGGGTATTTAAGACAGGTTTTGACGGGTTTTTCCAACTTTTCCCAACTTCCTCTTTCCCCGAAATTCTTTTGACGAACCAAAATTCCCCAAGTTTCAATCCTTGATTCCGGGAGTTGTAGAGCTCCGATTGGCGATCCGTTTGTTGCTACGCGTTCGTGGTTCTGGCTGGTTCGAGAGTAGGCTGTCAGTGAGGAGGATAAGAGGTACGACTTTGGAGTTGTAGAGCTTGGTCGTTCAGGTTCCGGGAGTTGTTTTAGAGCCTCGTCTTCTTGTCAGTGAGGGTTTAGCGTACGATAGGTAGTATGGTCGGTGTGAGGAGTTACCATTTCAACCTAGATGACCATAGGATTGCATGAATTGGAAGAGAGTAAAATGGGATTTGTTCTGTGATTGATTGATGTGTATCTGTGATTCTTGGTGGTTGTTGTATGCTCGTTGATATGATGAATTGTATGATGATAGCGGGTTGTTTGTTATGTGCCATGAATGGGGTAAAGATTAACCTTTATGCCTAATGGATTGGATGTAGTAACGAGAGTAGGAGGGTTGGGGAAAGATGCTGTAGACTGTATTTCTGTACTGTGCTGACAATTGTGGTTGCAGGAGGGTGGTCCTGCCAATGTGGGGTCTCCCTTAATTGACGAACAGGTGGATGGTCCCACCAATGTGGGGTCGTCCAATGAAGGATGTACAGGAGGGTAACCCTACGACTCATGACATGGCTTCCCCTGTACTTGCAGGTGGTGGTGGCCAGTGAGCTAGCCGTTTACCCTTAAACTGTTTGTGCGTGGGAGGCGTTGAATGACTTGTGATGTGCGGTTATGTGTGATGTGGGACTATGATAATGCTATGTGTGACTGTTGATGTATGTGAATGAGTGAAGTGGACCAATGTGGGATATGGTTAAGTATGCGAATGATGTTGTTGTTGGTGGTGGGAAATGATGTGAATCTCGAAGGTTGGATTGAATGATGTGAATGAGTTGTGTGATAAGTATGATGGATTGGTTGCAAGTGTTGTGTAATTGGTTGTGTTGATTGAATGGTAGAACCGGTAGGACCCACCTTGAGTTATGATGAGTTGTGTCCGGTTCACATTGAGTGAATCACTCTGGTTAGCTACCAGGGATTTATGTTGAGTCGGTCTACGTCGAGTGGATCACCCGGGTCAAGTAACAGGGATTGTTGGTGTTATAGGTCTACGTTGAGTAGATCACCCTGGGTTGTTTCACCAGGGATTGTTGCCCGGCAGTGGTTGTGTGAAGCAACTCCTAGGCGCATAATTAACTCACTTAGAACTAAACGTTGTGATGAGTCTGTGTGGTGGAGATTGATTGGTTTATGTTGTTGATGTCTGTAACTGTGAAGTCGGGATATGTGAGTTGTGTGAATGTGATGTTATGTTGATGTTCTTTGATGCTATGGGATAATCCTGGACTGAATGTCGAACAGTGTGCATGATGAACTTGTTTATGTGGTTGCGTTGTCTAGTGACTGTGTATTGCTGAATTTGTAAACTGTGTATCCGGGTTGTTGAGGTAAGTACTTATGTGATCACCTAGTAGCATGTTAGGATTAAAATGAGATGGTTGTGTCAGATTCCGATGTGTTGTTTGTGTGTGGAGTTGGGATCGCTCCTAGGCTAGGTTCGGCGCATAGGTGGACCAAGTGGGTTTACTCAGTTTCATTAGGAACATGATCCCCTCCCAGTTTCTCTTTCAGGTGCTCGTGGCTAGTGCTAGGTTGGAGAGACAGTTGACGGTTGAGTTCGAGAAGGTTATTTGTTGGAACCATGAGGTTTAGATTGGTGACCATGATCTTTGGGTTAGGAACTTTTGTAAACTTTTGAGGATGGTTTGGATTTCATGTTGGATTGGATTTGATTTTCTTATTTTATGTTGGATTTCACGTTGGTTTTATAGTGGAGGCCTCCGTTCGATTGTGGATTTTAATGAGAAGTTTTATTTCTTTCTTTATTGTTTCGCACTTTTGGTTAAACCTGTGCTTGCGTAGCGTTCTATCTCGGGTCAATCTCTGGTAAACCGGGCTGATTCGGGACGGGTGTTACATAACCTTCTCGTAATATGGAGCATGAGGAGGATCATAGTCTTTTGGTGTGTTCTCTTCTTCTTCCTTCTTCTCCGGTATGTCAATGGCCATGTTTAGAACAGAGGGAATCCGGACAGGTGAGCTCTTCAGACTTTGGGTAGAGATCATCTTGACCTGTTCCTTCCTTGGATTTGGCTCGGTCTGGCTCGGAAGCAGGCCAGAGGGGCTGCCATTTGCTAGCATGTTGGAGATCTGGTTCACCGCATGCTCTATTCGTTGTCCGGAAGCGATTTGTTCTTGGTTGAGGAGAGCTTGAGCCTTAAACTGACTATCATGATCATCAAGTCTGGTGATGATCTGGTGGAGCTTCTTGTCTAGATCATTATCCTTGTTGTCTTTCTGATGTTGCTGTCTTGGGTAATTGTTGTTCAAGTATTGATTCTGGCGATTGCCAGGAGCTGTTCCATAGTTGCCTTGATTTCTGTGAGGCTGCTGGTAGATGCCTCCAGTTGGATTGTTAGGCTTCTGATCTTGGAATGAACCAGATGGTCGGTTATTCTGATTCTGACTTTGGTTCTGGTTGGCTGATAAAAGCGGGTTTACCAAGGTCGTATTCCACGGGGTTCTCTCAATGGCCTCTACTCACATTCCTCGTAGACGGTCTATTCATTTGAAAGGAGTTTTGATTTGAAATAGACATTAAAAACTTAAAGGAAACTAAAAGGAAGAAAGAAAAATAAAGTGGTGCAAATCAAAGACAAAGGGGCTCTCTTGGTGGGTAGTTTCATCATGCTCAAGATGACTAATTGAACAAACAAGTCAATCAAGATCGAGTTTGCATTCGGATGACCATGCATTTCACTTTTATAGACTTGATGCACTCTCGTAGCACCTAATCCCTATCCAATACCACTCAACTTAGGCTCTCGCTCTCAAGCTAAGTGAAAAAAAAGATGCATTCTAAGTGTTTGATGAAATGCCAAGACACAAGACCCCTCTTAAGACTCTATGACCACAAGGCTAGGCACAACACTCTCATATCAATGCTCTAACACTAAGAGATTCACCAAAAAAGCCTTTTCAAACTCAATTGAATGAAAATCCACATGCACACCAAGTGTTCGATAAAATGCCCAAGAGAGAAATCAAGTGAAAATGGTTGAAATAAGATGATCTAATCTCTTAGAACACACTCACTTCAATCCCTAGACCTACAATCTATGAAATCCAAGCACTCTCATGCATCAAATCACAATGAATGGACCAAATTAAGCAAACATGGCATAAAATGGCATTAAGAACAAGTCTAGGAATCATCTCATACAACCAAGATCAATCATGGCAAGTTCTATACAATCATCTCTCTATCATAGCATAACTAATCTACCCATCCAAGATGAACCCTAGAAACTCAGCCACACATGGCCAAGGGAGTAAAGAGAAAAGAAGGAAGAATGGTCACCAAGAACACCATGGATGAATCCTTGAGATGATCTTCACTTTTCCACTTGTAAGCACATCCCAAGGTTTGTTGGCTTCAATCCTAGCTCCAATGGCTTCAAAATGCTCCAGAAACGTGTTCTAGGGTTTGAGGGTTCGTGGATATGTGTTTTGGGGTTCAAGAGATATCATAAGAATTGCCCAAATGGCCAAAAACAAGAGTATTTATAGTGCAGGGGACCTGCACGGCGTGCACCCCTGCACGGCGTGCACATCTGCACGGCGTGCACCCCTGCACTCTACAGAAAGCTCGATCTTGCAAGGGTCAAATCTCCCTCGTCCGGCCTACCTCCCGTTTGCTCCTATGCGCTCCTTGTCATCCGTACTTTGAAGCCATAACCCGAAAATGCACAGAGGCAACTCCAATAGACCACGAATTTGGCTCCAAAGTGGCAACCGGACAACAAAATGACACTTTGCACAAAATCTCAAATAAAAGCATAAAAGTCATGTCATTTCACGAATAAACACGGGCATATCATAGGTCATTCATAAGCTTAAATTGCACTAATTAAAGTCACATCAAATTCCCCTACGACTAAGCTTTGCTTGTCCTCAAGCAAATGAATTAGAAAACATCCAAGTTCACAAATGACAAGTTCGGTCCATTGAGATTCAAGCAATCACAATTTAGCTTAAACTGTTCCACGAACAAACTAAACCTACACATGCAAGAACATCAACCAAACAAGTCTAAACCTCACTAATTTCTGCACACTTCAAGTAGTGGTTGATTGGGACACAGCAAAACCGACCACGACAACACCAACTCTAATCAGAAGGACTTGAAATCGGAACAAGGATCGTGAGTCGTGAATGTGGCTATCGACTCGACTTCATCCGCTTCTAGATCCGCACTTTACAACTCTGGCTAGGATCAAGGGCTACATTTGAGAACTCTTTTTCTTTCTTTTCTTTTCTTTTTTTTCTTACTGCATACTAGTGCTCGATTCAACACTTCACTTAGGTGTTGAACCTGCCTAGCTCACAGCCTTTGCCCTTTTTGCTTAGTGCTCAACCGACACTTCACTTAGGTGCCGAACTTGCCTAGCTTTTCTTTTGAGCATTTTTTTTTTCACAATTTAGCCACTTGATCCTTAGCCCCTTAACAACTTCCGTACAAGATTTCGAATTGGATTCCGTCTAGTCTCAAGCCACAATCACGAAAGATCAAAAAGAGAATGAAAAACATGGACGAGGGGAAGAAATTCTGATTGCCTTCATCATCCTAGACCGGTGTTATCGAGTGGTATAAAAACACGTATCAAACCAATCAACCAACATACGAGAGTGATAAAATCTCAGTTCTGCCCAGACTCATTTGATATTAGTGCTAACATGCTGGTTATAGGTTCTAAGTGGAACAATCTAAACATCATTGTGAAAGTTTGAAGTCAATTAAACACTAACGTCAAGAACCGGACGATTCTACAATAGAGGAATTCGATATTCAATTAAGATCATGCAACACATCAAACAATAGCTTTAGACTTCTACCGACAAATAATCACACCCAACCTCAAACTCCCCTACGACTAACATGAGCATTGTCCTCAATGATCAAGAGAGAGAGAGGATAAGGTGGAACGAAAATACCGCGCGGTGAAGAAGAGAAGCCGGAGATGGAATCCCGGGTCGAGTAACCTGCTCAGGACGAGGACCTGAATCAGGGGTACCTGTATAAAACAAGGGAGGGCACACCACTCAAACACAACCATAGTCGACAAGATGAGAGTACAGATGAGATGTGTGATCCAACAACAAGACAAGTTCAATGCCAGAAATGAAAGAGAAAATCAGAAGTCAAACACAACAAAACATGCAGTTAAATCAAGAAGAAAAGACATGAAAAACACTCGGGTTGCCTCCCGAGAAGCGCTTGTTTAACGTCTTAAGCTCGACGAAGCAAGGAAACACTCAAGGCACGACCAAAGACAAGACCTCAACAGCACCTATAGTATCACTAACAACATAATGCTTAAGTCTATGGCCATTCACCTTAAAAGGTTCGGTTTGGGATGGAGAGATTACCTCGATGGTGCCATAAGGAAAAACATGAGTTACCGTAAAGGGGCCGGACCAACGAGACCTCAATTTCCCGGGAAAGAGCTTGAGCCGAGAGTTGTATAGGAGGACTTGATCACCAACTTTGAAATCCTTGCCCGGCTTCAAACGGGAATCATGAATGAGCTTCGTCCTCTCCTTGTAAAGCTTTGCATTCTCATATGCATGATGGCGATACTCCTCGAGCTCATGTACCTGAAACTTACGCTCTTCTCCTGCGAGACTCATATCAAGGTTTAGAAATTTCAATGCCCAATAAGCTCGGTGCTCGAGCTCTACCGGCAAATGCATGCTTTTCCATAGACCATCCTATAGGGAGTAGTGCCTATAGGGGTCTTGTAGGCCGTGCGGTAGGCCCATAGAGCGTCATCAAGCTTCTTCGACCAATCTTTCCGTGATTGGTCGACCGTCTTCTCTAAGATTCTCTTAAGTTCCCTATTGGTCACCTCGGCTTGGCCACTTGTTTGAGGGTGATACGAGGTGGACATCCGATGAGTGACGCCGACCGGTGGCATACTCTATCGAATTGCCCTTGAAAATGAGTACCTCGATCACTAATGATAGCACGAGGGGTACCAAAACGAGTGAACAACTTAACAAGAAACTTCCCTACGACTCGGGCATCATTGGTAGGCAAAGCTTGTGCCTCCGCCCATTTAGACACGTAATCTACCGCAACTAATATGTACTTGTTACCATGCGAAGTAGGAAACGGTCCCATGAAATCAATACCCCATATATCAAATATTTCTACACTAACGAGACATTTTGAGGCATTTCATTACGGGAAGAGATGTTACCTGAACGTTGACACGCATCGCAAGACTTGACAAAGCTTGACAATCTCAGAAGATCGAGGCCAAAAGAATCCGGACTCAAGTACCTTGCGAGCCGTGCGATTTGCTCCATGATGTCCACCCGTTAGGACCGGAGTGGCAATGTCGCATGATGTCCTTAGACTCTCCATAAGTGACACATCTTCTAATCATACCATCCGAGCCAACTTGAAATACAAAAGGATCGTCCCAATAGTAATGCTTCAAATCCGCAAAGAACTTCCTTTTGTCTTGAGTGGAGAGGCCCTCCTTCAAGTCTCCACTAGCAAGATAGTTAGCCAAATCCGCGAACCAAGGTTCCTTGAACTCTAAAGTTGCTATAGCGAATAATAGCTCATCGGGAAGTTGTCATTGATCTCTTCATTACCATTGTGTACCCTTTCCGCCTCTTCCAAGCGAGACAAGTGGTCGGCGGCTACATTCTCGGACCCCTTCTTATCTCGAATCTCAATATCAAACTCTTGCAATAGAAGGACCCATCGGATCAACCTTGGTTTAGCATCGGTCTTAGATAGAAGGTACCTCAAAGCTTGGTGGTCCGTGAAGATATAGTGTGAGAAAGTACCAAGTAGGACCTAAACTTATCAAAAGCAAACACTATGGCCAAGAGCTCCTTCTCGTAGTTGTGTAGTTCCTTGAGCATCATTGAGAGTCTTACTTGCATAGTATATTGGATGGAATCTCTTGTCGATTCGTTGGCCTAGAATGCTCCAATGGCGTAATCGCTAGCATCACACATCAACTCAATGACTTGACCAATCCGGAGCAATGAGTATAGGGGCATTCGTGAGCTTACCTTGAGGAGTTCAAAAGCTCGCAAGCACTCTTCATCAAAATGAAATTCCACATCTTCTCAAGAAGCCGAGTATAGAGTAGTTATTTTCGAGAAGTCTTTGATGAAGCGCCTATAGAACCCGGCATGCCCAAGAAGCTTTCACGGCTTTCACGGATGAGGGTGGAGGAAGTTGAGAGATGGTCTCCAACTTTGCCTTGTCAACCTCGATGCCTTTTTTAGAGATCTTGTGACCAAGAACAATCCCCTCATTGACCATGAAATGACACTTTCTCCCAACTTAATGCAAGATTGGTCTCTTCACACCGACGCAAGACCTTCTAAGGTTCCTCAAGCATAGGTCGAATGAATCCCCAAAAACCGAGAAGTCGTCCATGAACACTTCATGATTATCTTCCACAAAATCATCGAAAATGGCAAGCATACACCGTTGGAAGGTGGCGGGAGCATTGCACAACCAAAGGGGATCCGTCGATAAGCAAAAGTACGAAGGGGCATGTGAATGTGGTCTTCTCGATGTCCTCCGAGGGCGATGGGATTTGGAAGTACCCGGAATACCATCCAAGAAACAATAGTACTCGTGCCCGGAAAGGACGCTCGAGCATTTGATCCAAGAAGGTAGAGGGAAGTGATCCTTCCTAGTGGCATCATTGAGTCGACGATAATCTATGCAAACACGCCACCGGTGATCGTCCTTGTCAGGATAAGCTCATCCTTGTCATTAGCTACACGTGATCCCTCCTTTCTTGGGAACAACTTGCACGGGGCTAACCCAAGGGCTGTCCGAGATAGGAAAGATAATACCCGCATCCATAAGCTTAATAACTTCTTTCTTCACAACCTCCTTCATGTTAGGATTTAGCCTTCTTTGTGGTTGCACAACCGGCTTGAAATCTTCCTCCATAAGGATCCGATGTGAGCAAATGTGGGACTTATACCTCGAATATCGAGATGCTCCACGCAATAGCTCTCATGTACTTTTGAGGAGCTCCACTAGACGGTCCTTTTGCTCGGGTAGAAGCTCAGAATTGATGATGACCGGTAGCTTAGAATCTGGCATGAGAAAAGCATACTCCAAATGTGCGGGAAGAGGCTTGAGCTCAAGAGTAGGTGGTTCTTCATAGGAGGTCTTTACCTTTCACCTTTGGGAGGGCAGCAAAAAAACGTTTCACCTCTAACTTGTCTCTCCCTTCATCAAGGTAAGCACTTGAGCTTTTAACTCCGGGGTGCCTAAATGTTCCTGCACATCGTTCTAAGGCAAACATCAAAGAATCTCGAACACGAAGTTAGAAATACTACACACACTAGCCCAAGCAATAGTATCACAAGAGTACTCTAAATCATCTTGTGCGTGAGCAAAATTCATGCCATCGGCTATGCAAAACGTGACACTCTTTGTCCTACTCTCAATGTCAATTTTCCGTCATGCACATCAATCAAAGCACGAGAAGTAGCTAGGAATGGTCTACCAAATATCAATGAGACATCCACATCATCGGTATCTATGACGCAAAGTCAAACTAGGAAGACAAAAGGGCCTACTTTAACTAGTACATCATCAACAATCCCCTAGGACTCTTGGTCGACTTGTCCGCAAGTTGAAGTACATACGAGTAGGACGAAGATTAGACAACCCTAGCTTCTAAAATATGCAATAAGGCATGACATTGATACTAGCACCTAGATCCGCAAGACCATTAGAAGAGAAATATTACCAATAGCACAAGGGATAGTAAAGGTACCGGATCCTTGAGCTTTTTGGGTGGACTTTTGAAGAGAACGGCGGAGCATTCCTCATTAAGGTGGACTAGAGATGTCTCCGGTAGCTTTCTCTTGTTGGTGTAGAGTTCCTTCATGAACTTAGCATATTGGGGCATCATAGTCATTGCTTCGGGAAACGGAAGAGAGAATTGCATTTGACTAATCGCTCCATAAACTTCTTGAAAACCTTCTCAAGGCCATCCTTCTTCAATCGAGATGGGTATGGGGCTTAGGCTTGTATGGAGATACAACCGGTGCGGGAGGAGAGACCGGTGGTGTACTCGATGTAGCCTTACTAGGTTCCTTTGCAACCTTAGTGTTCACATTACTGTAGGAGGTTCGACTTCAACCTCAACTTCATCCGAAGGAGGATCATTAATATCATCATATAACCATTAGATTAGGATCTTGTACCCTTTGTAGAGTCAATTGGAGTAGAGGTTGTATCTTGAAGGGTTTTCACTTTCAAGGTCACTACCTTGCAATGCTCCGGACTTTGGGGTTGATCTCGGTATTGGAAGGTAAGGTGCCCGAGGGTCGCTCGAGAGTGCCTTAGAAATATGTCCTAATTGGTTCTCCAAGTTGGCAATTGAAGCTTGTTGATTCTTGATGAGTTGGATCATTGCGCATTGGTGTCTTCTTGAGAGATCGAAGAACCACCCTCCTTATTTTGAGGAGGCTTGTTGAACCCCGGGTGGTCCTTCACCTCTATGGTTGTACATTCCCGGTGGGGAAGGACCTTGGAAACCTTGACTTGGATGTCACTTTGATTCCATTGATTTCCCCCTTGGTGCCCTTGACCTTGGGGTCCTCTTGAGTCCCTTGGCTACCTTGGTTAGGTTACTTCCTTGAGACCATTGGTTGCCTTGATAACCCCTATAACCTTGATAACCTCCTTGATTTCCTTGGTTGTAGCCCTTGCTATAACCACTACCTTGACTCCCTTGGCCTTGGTAACCTTGGTTAGACTTGTTGTACCAAGGTCGGTTATTGTTACCTTGATAGTTACCTTGGGGGCTGAAATTACCATGGAAACCTCGACCTTGTGCGAAGCTTACCTCCTCAAGGTCGCCTTGGTCAAGTTCAGGAGTGGCGGAAGGACAAGCACTAACATCGTGGCCTTGGCCCCCACAACCCTCACAACAAAATACCGAAGCAACCGGTGGATTACCCACATGAGATGATTGAACCTTGGAGGGATGCTTAGGCATGCTTAGGTTGCTTACTTGTGAAGCCATGGCGTCGATCTTAGACATAAGGAGAGCGATCATTGGATCATCTTCATCTCGATGTCCCGGTAACTTATGCTTCTTCCCATAGGTGGATGACTCCTTTGGTGCATCAACACTTACGGACCGAGAGTCATAGTGCGTGTCACTTCCATACTTAGACTTAGGAGGTTGTTGTCGAGACCAACTCCTTGTCTTGTTGGCCATCTCCGCGAAGAGTTCTAGAGCATCTTCGGGAGTGAGCATCCTTAAGTCACCTCCGGCGGCTTGGTTGATCATCCTTGTATTCTCAAAATCAAGGGACCTAGCAAAGATGTCCGCCAAGCTCCATTCGGCGAAGTTGTGATGAGGACAAGACCGAAGAATGGCTTGGAACCTATTCCAAGTCTCATGGAAGAGCTCTCCCTTGTGTTGTATGAAGTGGTTGATGCGGTCTCGGATTGCATCCGTCATATAGGGAGGAAAGAATTCTTCAAGGAAAGCTTCGGCTAGGCCCTCCCATGTAGTGAATGTTCTACTAGGTTGGTTCTCCAACCAAGACTTGGCTCGACCTTTGAGTGAGAAAGGGAAGAGTCGGAGTCGTATGCAATCCGGGTGAACTTGATCATTCTTAACCGTGTCACAAATCTCCAAGAAGTCCTTGAGATGCCTAGATGGACATTCACCATCAATGCCATTGAACACCACTCCATTTTGAACCATTTGGATCATATTAGGCTTGAGCTCAAAGTTCCTAGCATTGACGGGTCTTCGAACAATGCTAGAGGCTGCCCCTTCAAGAGTAGGACGAGCATAATCCGCCAAGGTACTTCTTGCACCCCTTTGTGAGTGATCATCATCATTAGTGTGGTGTGAATGTACCGATTGGTCATCGTCATCCCCGTGTTGAGACATAGTGTGGTGTGAGATGCGATCAACTTCTTCTTCTTCAACTATAGGAGGTGGGGAAGTGGTAGGTGACTTGAGCACTTGTTCTAGTCCTTGGATTCGTGCTTGAAGACGAGCTGAACGCCTCATGCACTAACCCAAAATCTCCTGCAAACAAGCACAACAAACACACCCGAGTAATACAACGATGCGGGATAATAAAGTAAACAAAGAGCAACAAGGAAGCAAAAAGTAAAGCGGAAGGAAGTGAATAGATCGGTCCACTACTAAGTGCTTTCAAAGGAATGAGAGAGTCCCCGGCAACGGCGCCAAAAACTTGATAAAAGCGGGTTTACCAAGGTCGTATTCCACGGGGTTCTCTCAATGGCCTCTACTCACATTCCTCGTAGACGGTCTATTCATTTGAAAGGAGTTTTGATTTGAAATAGACATTAAAAACTTAAAGGAAACTAAAAGGAAGAAAGAAAAATAAAGTGGTGCAAATCAAAGACAAAGGGGCTCTCTTGGTGGGTAGTTTCATCATGCTCAAGATGACTAATTGAACAAACAAGTCAATCAAGATCGAGTTTGCATTCGGATGACCATGCATTTCACTTTTATAGACTCGATGCACTCTCGTAGCACCTAATCCCTATCCCAATACCACTCAACTTAGGCTCTCGCTCTCAAGCTAAGTGAAAAAAAAGATGCATTCTAAGTGTTTGATGAAATGCCAAGACACAAGACCCTCTCTTAAGACTCTATGACCACAAGGCTAGGCACAACACTCTCATATCAATGCTCTAACACTAAGAGATTCACCAAAAAGCCTTTTCAAACTCAATTGAATGAAAATCCACATGCCACCAAGTGTTCGATAAAATGCCCAAGAGAGAAATCAAGTGAAAATGGTTGAAATAAGATGATCTAATCTCTTAGAACACACTCACTTCAATCCCTAGACCTACAATCTATGCAATCCAAGCACTCTCATGCATCAAATCACAATGAATGGACCAAATTAAGCAAACATGGCATAAAATGGCATTAAGAACAAGTCTAGGAATCATGATCTTCACTTCTCCACTTGTAAGCACTTCTCCCAAGGTTTGTTGGCTTCAATCCTAGCTCCAATGGCTTCAAAATGCTCCAGAAACGTGTTCTAGGGTTTGAGGGTTCGTGGATATGTGTTTTGGGGTTCAAGAGATATCATAAGAATTTCCCAAATGGCCAAAAAACAAGAGTATTTATAGTGCAGGGGACAGTGCACGGCGTGCACCCTGCACGGCGTGCACAGTGCACGGCGTGCACCCCTACACGGCGTGCACCCCTGCACTCTACAGAAAGCTCGATCTTGCAAGGCTCAAATCTCCCTCGTCCGGCCTCCAAATGACCTCCTGTTTGCTCCTATGCGCTCCTTGTCATCCGTACTTTGAAGCCATAACCTGAAAATGCACAGAGGCAACTCCAATAGACCACGAATTTGGCTCCAAAGTGGCAACCGGACAACAAAATGACACTTTGCACAAAATCTCAAATAAAAGCATAAAAGTCATGTCATTTCACGAATAAACACGGGCATATCATAGGTCATTCATAAGCTTAAATTGCACTAATTAAAGTCACATCATTGGCGCCAACATTATAGGGAGGTCGCTCTTGGAAATTTCCCTGTTGTCTGTTGTTGCGGTAGCCAACATAACCTTGTTGATTATTATTGAAGCCTTGGGAGATGAAGTTGACTTCTTCAATAGACCAGACTTCTGCCTTGCCAAAGTTCTGGCATCTTACTCCGTTATGAGCACAAGCTCCACACCACTCGCAATCAGCTACAAGAACGGAGGCTGATGGAGGCTTGATAGGTGTAGTAGACTTCTTCAAATGCTTTTCAACTTCTGCTTTAATGGTTGCTTCAATATCGAGCTTGCTTCTTGATCCTTCTGATTGTCGTTCCCAATTCCTTGACTTGGAAGCACAGTTTGCACAATGGATAAGGGTACAATCCCCTTCAGCTAAGGAATTGACCCATTTAGCAGATTCTTCACGTAGACCTCGAGCAAAGATTTCAGCTAGTTTCCTCTGCTCGAAACCATGGTGAGGGCAATTATAGAGAAGCTCTTGGAATTCATTCCAAGTGTCATATAAGCTCGCACCTTCCTTCTGGGCAAATCTAGAGATGTTGTCCTTGTAGGCGGTTGTTCTTGAGGGAGGGAAGTACTCTTCCACGAAGTCTTGAGCAAGAGTATCCCAATCTGTGTAGTAACCGGGTGGCTTGCCAGTGAGCCACCTCTTAGCTACGCCTTTAAGAGAGAACGGGAAGGCTCTCAAGCGTAGGGTGTTCTTGTCAAGATTCCCATTCTTGAAAGTCCCGCAAAGATCAATAAAATCCGCTAAGTGAGTGAACGGATTGTCAAGTGGCCTGCCTTCAAATTGTAGATCCCTAGAGATCATGGTCAAGAAAGGCATCTTGATCTCACAGTCAGGATCTCCGTCGATGCGTGGCACAGCGATAGAAGATCGAAAGCTAGTCGCGCTCGGCTTGTTGTAATTATCTAGACTCTTTGGTGCAGCCGGTGGTGGTGGTAATTGGTCACCCATCCTAGGAGAAGGTGGGGGCGAGAGTGATGCGGTTGATGAAGCGGATGAAGATGAGGAACTCTCTTTCGGTTCCTCGATCTTAATTGGCGAGAAGGATGAAGGTGGATCGATTCTGCCTTGCTTCGGAATTTGCGGTCGCTTTGGCGGAGCAGAGCTACCCGGTCTCTCTACACTCTTAGCCTTGTAAGTCTTGGTTAAGGAGCGTGTGAGAGGACGGTGATGCATAAACCTGTAAACAACCTACAAACGACAAAAACAAGAACAACCAGTGTAAAATCGAAGTGGATGGAAATATGAAAGATGGAAAGTAGAAGAATAAAATGCCAGTTCTTCTTTCAAACAATTAAAAGAAGTTCCCAGGCAACAACGTCAATTTGATGAGTGTTGTAATGCGTGCAATCAAATAACTACTAAGCTAAAAGCTAAGCAGATTGTATTCCATGGGTCTTCTAATAATCGTCTACTCAAATGTAAAGGCAGAATATTCAAGTTTAAACACGTTGTGCGTGGTGTGAGTTCTACGACTTCTATACTAAAAAGCAGGAAATTTAAAACTAAATTTAGAAAACAGAACGAAAGGTTGGTTGACTTAACAAAGGCGACAGACAAGCTTAGACTTCGAATCCCCCTTTGATCGTCAGAGCATTGGCAATCATCAGACCAGCGGTTTTCAATTCTCGTTCAATCAATTCTTAGACACCACCATAACTCCTTACCCTTAGGTTTAAGACTGGCGAACGTTCGCTCTATCCGATCTAACTACCAAGATTAATGAACTGCCCGAGCTTTCACTTCTTGCGACGGAAGAACTAACTGGTGAAATTACTAGTGATTTATGAGTTACTCTTGAGCGGATTAACCCTAACTGGTTTGTACGAAAGGCACACTCCAACGAATAGGTTAATTGTTGATTTGGTGTTTTAAAGTGAGGCGAACGTTCGCTACTATCCTCAACTTAACAAGAATCTAATCTAGGTGATCAAGCTAGAAAAGAAACACGAACAACGAAGAACAAATCAAACATGCAAGAGAAACGGATTGAACTTCGAATCTAATCACTGCCGATCCGTGACCACTTTAAAGCCCTGGGTCACTTAGGGTTCATCTAGTCTAAGCTCTACGAGTTTAGCTATTCATGTTCGTACAGCAGAAACAAAGACAGAACAGAGTTCATCATGAAAAGGAAGAACAGCTGGAAACTGTAAAACCTAATTAAGACGACTCTGGCAAAGCTCCGCTCTTCAGTAGTCTTCACTCCTAGCTCCGATTCTCCTAGGTGGAAAGATGGCGTCACGATCTCTTCCTGGCTCTTCAAACTCTCAAACTCTCTCTCTCGCTTCTTAGGTTTGGAAATTAATCCTTGGAAAAAGTGTATCTCTTTAAAATTATCTCCCTTTTTAATGAGCCATCGGTTTATATTTATACTTAACCCTTTTCCCAGCCGGATTAGGTTAAGGTTTTCGGCGAAAACTTTAGGACTTTTCGCCGAAAACTTCATTGAAAAAACTGGCACCGGTCGGCTGTTTCTCCTGTGTTAAATTGATCGAGAGTTTTTGGCGAAAACATTGACTTCTCGCCGAAAACTTCTCCTTCTATGCTTTGACGGTTTCTTTCTTGGATTTCCACCGGAATCTTATTTGAAAAGCTGGGCAGGAATTGTGTTGACTTGATTGACTCCTTGGGTCTGTCCCGGTGCGATTCGTCGAGGTTCCAATGCCTTAGACACGTCCTTGGTTACATCATTTGACGACAAAAACCTGTGCTATCACAAAAACACTAGAAAACCATCAAATATACACAAAATGGGCCAAAGTAACAAAAATGGCACGAGATAGAGCAGTTGAGTGAATATTCGTTATTTTGCCCTAAAAACCATGTCTTAAGCGAAGAAATGTCGCTTAAATGGGGCTGAAAATCACGTCAGATCGAGTGTCATCAGGAGACAGCCTCTCATTGAAATCCAAAGTCTCTTGTCGCGCCAGGGCGGGGCCGGGGCGTATCAGGTCTGAGAGGGGGTTATCGAGGCCGATCTGGGGGCCAGAGTGGTCCTGGGATGCAGCGAGGCTGGTCTAGAGGGTACCGGGGCTGGCCTGGGTGCCGGGGCTAGGTAGAGCGCCGGTGCTGGCGGAGCGCCGGGGGTGGGCTGAGCGCCGGGGCGGGGCTGAGCGTCGGGCCTGTGCTGGGCGCCGGCTCTAGGGCTGGGGTTTTTGAGAATATCCCAGTAAACTTCTCAAGCCCTTCTAGCTTTACTTTCTCTCCTTCTTCAGACTCCTCTTCTTCTTTTTCCTTCTTCTTCTCATCCTCCTCCTCATCATCCGTCTCGATGTCTCCTTCTCTCATCACCATGGTCCTTTGGTTGGGGAAGTCTCTTGAGACGTGTCCTCTGCCTTGACATTTAAAGCACACAATTCCACTAGGACGTGGGTTAGAATTCTGAACATTAGGAGTAGATTGAGTAGGTGTTACCCGTGGTGCCGGTTCCCTGGGGTTAGGGTTTGATCGGGGCTCGGTGCTTCGAGGCTGGCCGGGCTTCCATGGGGGTTGGCTGGTACTGGAGCCTCCTCTCCATTGGCTACTGGCTGGAGTGGCTGGTCTTCTTGTATAGCATCTTCTCATCTCCTTCTCCACTCGGATGGCTAGGGCTTTCAAGTCTTCATAGTCAACATAGTTGAGTATATTGACTTGGTACATGATGTCCGGGTGTAGCCCTCCTACAAACCGGGCTATCGTGGCCTCCTGTTCCTCTTTGAGGTCTAGCCTCGCCATAGCATCTCTATCTCCTTGGTATACTGCTCCACAGACATGGTTCCTTGCTTCAAAGTCTGGAGTGAGGTGTGTAAGTCTCAGATGTAGGCAGCCGGGACAAACCTCTTCCTCTCTCCATGACTCAATGGGTACCTACTCATCTCTCTGAACCTGTCTTTTGAATTGGCTCCACCAAAGAGCAGCATAGTTAGAAAATTCAAGGATAGCCACAATTACCTTCTTTCTCTCCGAATAGTGATGGCACTCGAGGAAGTCCTCCATACTTCTGTCCCAATCCAAGTACTCATCCGCATCATTCTTGCCGGCAAACTTAGGGATGGTGAGCTTGAGATTGCTCACATCATCATCAATCTCTTGGACTAACCTTCTAGCCCTTCGGTTGAGATCTCCATGGGGTTCTTCATCATATTGTCCTCGGTCATCTCTTCTCGCATAGTTGCCTCGGTTGTCTCTCTCAAGTCTGGCTAGGGCTTCTTGTATTCCAGCCAAGATTCCTCCAAGGCCATTGATCTGGCCTTCCAAATTCTCCATTCTCTCGTCTGCCATGGTTAGTTACAAGCAAGCAGAAGCAAATTTCTATCCCCTCTTCTTAGAATTAAGCTTGCAACGAAAGGAAACAAATTTGGCAAGGGTGGCCTTCATTTTCTTTTCTTTTTCTTATAGCCACCTGATTTTCTTTGCCTTACAATACCCAACTGATTGAAGGAATTGAAATAGGTGGGGGGTTTTCAAAGCTAATTTTCTAAAACGCAAGGAAAGTAAATGATATGAATCCAAAAATGAACCTGGAAACTGGGATAGAGTGTGGTCCTAGTGTTGAACCGTGCTCTGATACCAACTGATGTAAACAGCTGCAACCGTGGGTAGACGACCCTTGAACACCACAAGATGATGATCATAGAAACGTGAAGAATCTATGGAACCGGAGCGGATAAGGACTTTGACCCACTAGCTATAAAGAGCTAGGAACCAGAAGTATCAAGTCGAGGGCGCCATGCAAGAGATGGATGCTCTTGATGATAAGCCAAACCTTAAGCTGTGCTCTTGCACATACTCAAAGGGGTTTAGAACAAAGTTGTGAAGGGGGTTTATTAATTGATAAAAGTCTGAATAACAAGGGTGGCTGATGGCCTCTATTTATAGGGAGGGAACAAGCTCTTCTCGCCTATTTAGCTACATCCTAACTAGGAATAAAAATAATCTAAAACTAATTTAGGACATTTAAAATGCCTCAACAATCTATCCTAAAAGGGAAAAACTAAAAAGGAAAGATAATAGTGTCTTCGTATGCAAGGAAAAGACTAAATAGGCAAAATTCGGCAATCCGGGCAAAAACCCTAAACTCAGGCAGCATCCGTAGCGGTCGGGCAGGTCTTGAGCCGGCGTGTAAGGATTCTGACTCGGATTAGGCCTCCTTCTCGTTTCCTAGTCCTAGAAGGACTTAGCTCCGGGGTCTTCTGGTCTGTGAAGCTTGTTCTCCTGGCCCGGATGGGAATCCTTGTCTCGGTGGGATTGCATGCATCGCCCTGGATTGTGTATGAGCCCTTCCCTACGTGGCTCCTCCTTCATTCCTCCTCCAATTGGAACGCCGTTTGTTGGGCTATGTTCCTAAAGTCTCCAGCTATCCAGACCAACTGGTATTTCCCAAAAGGCTCGAGCCATTTGGCGGCTCAACCTTAAGTTCTCCTTTGTGGCGCCTGGCGCCATGCCCGGTGCCCGGGGCTGGCTCATGTCTCGGCCTTCTTCATTTCTGGTTAGGCCTTTTACATTCTACTTCGGCCAAGTCTTCAAAATGTCCTCAGAGGATCTTCAAGGGCTGGGGTTGGTCCAGGGCTCGTGGCAATTGGTCGAGGGCCTAGTGCTTGCATTTGGCCCGGTCCAAGGCTCGTTCCGTGGCCTGTCTTCAGGTGCCATCCCTTGCTGTTCAGGTACTATTGGGTCCTTTGCTTCCTGTACTCCGGGAATGCTTCCAAAGGATCCCAGGAGTGGTCAATTCCTTCAGGGCTCGTGGGGATTGGTCCAGGGCCTATTAGGGCCCTTTAGGTTCAGCCATTGGTCCGGATCGGGTGCCTTGGCCAGCAACATGGCCTGGGGTGGCCTCACTCTCATCCTAGCTTGCTTGGCTGCTTGTGGGGGCCTGAGCCTAGAGCTGACCACCATAGCTGCCGATTTCCCAGACATTGCTCTCCAGGAGTTCTGGGCGACCTTTGATCTAGATGAGCACAAGAGGAAGCAGCGCCAGAAGGTTGTGACCTTCTATCTTGGTGGGGTGTACATGCAGCTCACCTATGATGAGTTTGCTGCTCATTTTGGCATCCCCTACGAGCATTATCACGACCATCACCTAGGCTGGGGCGACGATGATGACGACGAGGAGTACCACGCGCTCTGGAGCCACATGACTGGAGTGTCTGGTGATCGCCTCACGGGCCATGACTCAGTTAAGTCCCTCTCTCACCCTCTCTTTAAATTTATTCATATGGTTTGGCGTAGGTCCTTTTATATGTTCCGGATAAGGATCGCCACCATATCCTCAAGGAGGAGCTTATGCTTCTTCGAGCCATCCGAGAGAGCTACCCTCTCCACCCCGGCTGGGTGCTGGCACACATCTTCCGCCAAAAGACCAGGAGGCGGACGCCACCTCGCAGACTGCTGGGGGTAACTTCATAGGTCAGCTCATCATCTCCTTCGGCATCAGCCATGAATATGGCCCGAACATTCCACGACGCCAAGTTAGGACTGTTGGAGGAGATTTGGCAGTCGAATACGACTTAGAGCTGGACCTCAGTCCCCATGTAGCAGCAGATCCTCCATTCCAGCCTGTGGTCGAGTCGGAGGATGAGGATGACACTGAGCAGCAGCAGCCCCAGCTGCCGCCAGAATTCCAAGACTATATACCCTCGCCACATAATCAGGCAGGGTATGCACACCAGTCGCCGCCGCACATTCCAGATCCATATCAGGCGCCTCACCCTCAGCACCGACCGCTCCCAGCAGACGTTGGTGAGCTGTATGAGCGACTGCAGGAGTGGCGCATCACTGACAACGCCACTCAAGAGGTGAGATGGACTATTATGCAGCAGCATATGCGCCACCCGACAGGCGGTATGAGGCACAGCTGGCGTGGCAACGTCAGCTCGGTGAGCATCTCCACTTTCCACCTCCCGGCCCACCTGACCAGCAGTGATCGGGTTGTATTCCTTTTCTGGTCCTTTCTTTTTATTTATTCTTTTCGAATTTCGGTCCAACTTTTTTCTGTGTGGATCCGGGACACTTGTCCCGGTTTCCTTTTTATGTTTCATTTGTTTTTGTTTTGTAGGCAATCGGTAGATTCCCTTTACTTCGCTTGGGTAGATTCCCACCGCTCCGAGGACCCGTGCTCATCCCCTACACCAATCATCTCGGTCCAGGTTCTTCTACTTCACTCTGAACTCTAGAATTAGTCCTGTGAGGACACAGTCCGATTTAAGTGTGAGGTAGGATGCTAGAGAACCTTGCATGAAGTTGATTGCCCTTGAATTGTGTTTTTGTGTCCCTCGTGATTCCATTCCAGTCTCTCTAGCATTAGAATGGCTCAGTTCTTGATTTTGATGTTAAGTTGTTGTTCAACCCTTCATAATGATGCTTAGACTGCTTAACCTAGAACTTGAGAACCAACTTGTATACTTTGATGCTAAATTGCCTGGTCAGAACAAAATTTTAAAATCACACTTGTAGTTTGTAGCCTTGATTGCATGAAAATGATCGAATCCGACTAGCAAACCAACTGTGAGCTTTTGATCAATTGCACGTAACTTGCAATTTTAATTCTTTCTGAGTGGTTTTCTGTTTGCTTCAATGAGTTAGAATTTGCATGAGACCTACTCGAGACCACACGATGACACGAGTTCTAGAAGGATAGGGGCACCTAGATTCAGCTACTAAGCCAGATAGCCTACCAAACGATAAAATCCACTAGGTTTAGACCCTTGAGCTTGGCCTGTTCTTTCGGTTCAATAATACATTACAGCCATTTCCCATTTCTTTCATTCCCCGTTGATCCCCTGTGGTTGTAGTTCTAGATTGACCTACCGGAAGTTGGTTTGTGGTAACCTGCCTATAGCCATTAAACAGGTGGTCTTAGCTAATATGTCCAGACGTGTAATCCCTCTAGCAACTAAAAGAAAATCGGCACACAAAGAAAAAGTAAAGTAAGAAAAGAAAGAAAATTTCGAAAAAAAAAGTGAAGAAAAGAAAAAACAGAAAAGTATCAAAGTTTCTAGTTCAATAAAACGTTCTTCTCCCTACAAACGGAAGAACGAAGTCAAAAGAAAAAGTTGAAAAGAAAAAAAAACGTGTAAAGAAAAAGAATAAGTGCTAGGTTGCTTGAGGGTATCATAGGACGAGCGTTCATTATTCCACCCGTGTTTGGTTAGACAGTAGGAAGCCATAGATTAAATTCGAGGGAAGTTAGTCGAAAGCTACACCGCACCAAGCCATCATCATACATTCCCATCATCCATCTCATTATAAACCCGAGTAGTGTAGATTTCATTACGGTCCTAGCAGGGAAGTCCTTCTTGACTAGATACTCGTGTTGTCAAAGTGGTGAAGATGTGGTCGAATTGCAAACCTATGACAGAATTCGGTAACAGAAAATGATCGAGAGCAGAAACACGTCCTTAAACACAGAGAGCGAGAGTTCCCCATTTTACTAAATATTTCCTGTGTGAGGAGTCTGGTCGGTCAGGTCAAATTCGTGCATAATTGGTTGCTAATTACTTGTCGTGTGCAGTTTATTAGTGAGACCAGGTGGTTTGGCTAATCTGTATGCATGCTAGGTTTCTTGTTCTAGGATCGATTTGTCTAATAATTCATTGTGTTTGATTGAGCTCCAATTTAATCGATCTTATCATTTGTGAACATGAGCGTTTCTATTCAGTTTGCTTGAGGACAATCAAAAGCTTAAGTGTGGGGTATTTGATGACACTCGATTTGACGTGATTATCAGCCTCATTTAAGCGACATTTCTTTGCTTAAGACATGGTTTTTAGGGTAGAATAATGAATATTCAATCGATTGCCCTATCTCGTGCCATTTGTGTTACCTTGGCCCGTTTCAGGTCTATTTGATGGTTTTCTACTGTGATGGGCCCAGCCCGACGAAGTCCTAAGGCCCACACGACGGCCCATGAGGCGACCCACATGGCAGCCCGAGCACAGCGGCTAAGGCAGGGGGTCCGGACTCAGGCGGTAAATCAGATGGGCCGAACAGGCAGGCCCAGGAAGTGGAGTGAGGCCCAAAGCGACGGCCCAGCTCGGTGGCCTCCTAGGGTTACTCGGCGACACTTAGGTTTCCAAGACAGAGCGGACACGTGTCAACATCCTACGGGAGCTACAAACGAGTGGCTAAGATTCAGCCTTGGCGACCAAGGCAGGGGTACTATAAATACCCCCGTACACCCTATTAACCAGGGGACAACACTTTTACCCAGCGAACAAAACGCTCCGCGGTACGTTACTCGCCTCCCTCTCCCATTCCTTAAAAGGATCGCCTCCCCTTTTCCTTGAACTAACTTCCCCCCACGTTGCTTACGAGGTACACCACTCCCGGAGGACCAACAGGCTTGGGCTTCCATTATTGGGCCAGGCGACAAGGCTGGAACAATTGGCGCGCCAAATAGGGGGCGATCAGGCGACTTTTCAAGGCGAATGGCTTCATCAGCGATTCCCACTCTGATGGGCGAGGATGGCGAAAGAGGAGATGGAGTAACACCTGTCAAGCATGTCAACCCAGGTTCTCGAGCAGACCCAAACCTCACTAGAAACATGGAGCGCGAATTCGAAGGCGACTCGGAGTCCCAGAGTACTATTCCGGTCGGCGATGCCTATGAGCTGTTGGAGCAGCGATTTCGGTCCCTTGAGCAACAGAATGCTTAGCTCACGCAGATGTTGAAAACGGTGATCGCCCAGCAGGCTCAAGCTCTCAGAGCCAACACTCAGGACAGGCAATCCCCACAGGACTCCCATTTGGAAGTGTTACAGCAATTCCTCCAGGCTACTCAAATCTCCCCCGCACAGATGGCGGTTCGTCAACCTCTGTCCAGGGCGATACTCGCCGAGCCACTACCTAAGGGGTTGGTTCCGCCCAACCTAGATAGGTATGTAGGTACTGGCGACCCGGACGAGCACTTGCAAGCCTTCCAGATCGCCATGCAAATGCAGCAGGCTGGCAACGCCGCATATTGCAGAGCTTTTCCGGCGACACTGGGAGGGCGAGCCAGGGAGTGGTACATGAATCTACCAGAGGGCATCATAACATCGTGGGAGGGCTTTGCGAGGATCTTCTCACAGAAGTATGAGTGCAAGAAAACAAGGACGGTCCCGTTGCAAGCGCTGGTGAGCCTGAGGCAAAAGCCGAACCAGTCGCTGAAGGAGTTCTTTGATGAATGGACTGGGGTCGTCCAATCCATCAAGAGGGTAGATCATGAAATCACTGCGGAAGGTTTATTCCAGTCGACTCATAACGGCAGGCTGCGAGAGTCGCTGCTACAGGTGGCTCCGAAGTCGCTGTCCGACTTGGAAACCAGAGTACACAAAATTATTTTGATCGAGGAGCAGTTAGCAGAGCCTTTACGTGGAGCGGCGAAGATGGAAGAAAAGCCCGTTACAGGGAACAAGCATGCCAAAGGGCAGCCCTCCGAGACACGACCATACGGGAAATATCGCCCAGGGGAGCAAAGGCGTTACCAAGAGAGAGGATACCCTGGAGAGCAAAGGGGTTATCAGGAGAGAGGATTCCAAGAGGAGAGGGCACATTATACACCCCTCTCAGAACCGCGAAGAAAGATTCTGCTGTATATGCAGCATAAGGGACATCCCATCAACTGGTCGGGGCCAATGTTCACCCCGGCGGATCAGCGAAGTCGCCAAAAGTTTTGCGATTTCCATGACTCTCATGGGCATACCACTGAAGACTGCAGGGAATTGAAAAATGAAATCGAAAGGTGGATAAACGAAGGACGTCTCAGGGATTTCATTGTCAGCTCAAAGCGGAAAAACAAGCCGCAAGAAGATGATCGCCGTGGACAAGGAGAATCACAAGACAAGAAGGGTGATGTTTTCGCCCGACTTAAGGAGCCTATGGACAATGAAGATAGCAAGAAAAAGCCTCGACCTGAGGTAAACCACGTTTATCAAACCATTTTCGGTGGGGAAAGTTGCCCGACAAAGAAAGTCAGAAAGGAGGAAACAAAGGAGGTGATGATGATAGACTAAGTCAGTCGCCCAATGTTGGGATTCTCGGAAGAAGACATGGCCAGGGTAGGAGGCCCAAGTTTGGAAGCGATGGTGATTCAAGTAATCACACACAATAGCCGAGTGGAGCGAGTGATGGTTGACGAAGGGAGCTCCGCGGACATTATTTTCTGGGAGCTGTACAAAAAGATGAACCTGCCAGCTAGCTTGCTCAGGCAGACAAGAACTACCATCTCAGGATTTTCAGGACACACAGTTCCCATCAAGGGGATAGCCACGATGGCAATAACCATTGGGGATGGAGACTTGCAGGTCACCCGATCCATCGACTTCCATGTCATGGATTGTCAATCCACGTACAACATGATCCTAGGGCGACCTCCACTCGCCGCCTTCCGAGCAATCTCCTCCCCAGTGCACCAAGTACTGAAGTTCGCTACTAATGAAGGGATAGGTTTTGCCTGGGGACACCCGGACATCGCCAGAAGGTGTTACAGGGCGGCGACTAAAAGCACGTGCCTCACCATAAGCTTGGAGGCGGAGAATGAGGGAGAAAGAGTCGTACCAGCAGAATCGGACGTCCCAATACTGCTGTTCGAAGAAGATGAAAGTAAGATAGTTCGAGTTTCGTCCTACCTGAGCGATAACAAGAAACAGGAGTTGGTCAAGTTGCTCCGAGAGTTCTCGCACCTGTTCGCA